>JAPXFQ010002982.1:0-1320639 GCA_028564705.1 Apricaphanius iberus
GCTCCCCATCGCTACAGTATGTAACCAGGTCTATTCTGGTGTTGCAAACATTCCGTGGTGAGCCGAATAGTCATGTGATTGCATAAATATTATAAATAGGCTATTACGTTGTTTTGCGTTGTGGAACTCTGTCATTTTCATCCAACAACAATAACATAAAAAACCACGAGTTTATCACAAAATTAAAGGAAAGTACATTAGGTTTAAAAAAAAGATATACTTTAGGTCCATAGAAATAAATCAAATTGTTTACAGATATAACGTTTTAAGGCTACTTGTTATAATATTTTACAGAACTCATTTGGTGAAGTTTGGCCTGTGTTAGGAGAACTTAAGTTTATGGAGCCTATGATAAACTTTGACAATAGAAGAAGCAGGTTAATTACAAAAAAGTGAGCAGTTTGTGTCGTTACATCCAAAATGGTTTGCGCAACCAGCTCGGCTTTTTCTGCAGTGGACGTGCATACTGATAATAACATAATGTCGATGAGAATTCTGTGAGAGAAGCGCCATCTCCTGGTCATACTCTGTATTTCAATTAATGGGTGGAGTTGCAGTAAAACTTTGACACTCCCACGAGAAAGAGGGAGGCCACTCCGGCCACTGGGATTTGGAGGGAACTCTGCTGTTAATGGGCTGGAAAGGGCACGCCATTCGTCCGGCGTTTACTCTCTTTAATTTAAATTACTAACATGAATTAAATAATATATAATGTTTAATAACATTACTATTTTATATTTACTGATGTTACTCAGACCTCTTGATTTGTTTATGTGTCTTACAAACTTAGTTATGATAAAAAAAGTGTTTGAAAAATGAATTAATTTAATTCCTAGTTAAAAATTAGTTCATTGAAGAATAACAAAATGACAGGGGAAGCACTTAAAATATATGTTTTATATTTTGTGTTAGTTATCGATAATTATTGACATCAATCGATATGACTATTCCCTTTATTGATATGCTCTTTTTCTATATTGTCTAGCGCTAATTAAGAGGACCGAATAAAGACTGATAAACTAAGGAGACATAAAAGGTAAAACACCAAATCCATTATTAAAAAGTGAAAACATCTAAGGACAGGAAAGGGACAAATACGGAGATAAGGAAGTGACCAAATAATGGATATTGTTCAACCATACACAAATGATCTGATGTCCGACCCTGAAAGTGAGCCAGAGAGAATCCAGAAGGTTTTACAAGTTATGTTGGTTTGGTAATATTTAACCTTCTTGGCACTGCAGCCTGTAAGTTTTCTTCCATTTTCTACACAGCGTTGTATTTATTATACGCTTTCCTCTTTGGGTAGGATAGGTCTTTCAAAGGATGCAGCTCCTAAACTTGGATATAGCCCATGAGTTGCCAGGCACGACGTCACCCTCGAGCTTGATGGACAGGTTCTCAACTTGAGCAGGACCCCTGGTGGAGATCACCAGGAGGAAGTCAGACAAGCAACATACGCTAGAAAGACACAAAGACATACCCCAGATGTCTAACAAAGCTCCATTTATGATGCTGGGTTTATAGGTTTAGATGTTTTTTTTAGTTTTTATTAAATCTGTGTTTTCTGCTAAGTGGGATGTTTTCCAGATAATGAAACCTTTCTAACTAGGGTTAGAATGGTTTGGAATGGGTAGATTCAGAAAAGTTCTGATGCGTTTCCATTACCTTTGTCCAGTCTTAATTGACCCTTTTTTTCGGACCACCTCTGCCTTGGTCCGAAGCATGCCGAGGTGACCCAACATGCCCACCTACGGACTGATTGGTCCGGTAAAGTTATGTCACTGTCACTCTTTCCTATCAGTGGTAGCCACTTATTAGCCTGCTATTGTTTGTTTGAAGTGTTGTCACAGAATGGCGGAGCATGGCTTCCAGAGAGTTCAAAACACTGTTTGGGGAAAATAAAGAAATGCAAGTGTGAATAACAGGCCATGAAGGACCACAACGGCCTGAGTAGGACAGGCTACAATCACTGGTAGTGCTTAGCAGAAATACACTGCATGTACAGTGAAAGGCTGGCAAAAGCAAGAGAGAGAGTGGGATGGAAATGGATGCAGCTTTGTAACCAGTGGGAGAGAAAACTGAGTGATGGCTGAATTTTGTCAGGTCGCCAAGAGGAATGAAGCTGCGATCGGAGGTGTTATTGTGTTCCGCACGCGAGTTGGAGCAGGCGTGATCGGCGTGTCATAGGACGAAGCAGCTGCAGCAAACCTGCAGTGTCGGTGAGGGAGAAGGCTAGTAACTGGTTTCAGCAAAGAACCAGGAGGTCTCTGTGGTGATCAGGGAGTGGGTATCGGCTGGATCCGCCTTGAAGGCTGCAGCTGGAGTCTCGACAGGCTGGATGATCACTGATTAGATCTGGCATGAAAAACATGGATCGGGACACTGACGCTTGAATGGATCGATGTCTGAGTGATGTGAGGTGAGTGAATGAGTCTTAAATTTTGAGAGTATCTGTGTTGTCATAATGACTTCATGATTAATTTTTGGTGAACCTTTTGTTACGCTAAACTTGTCCATGTTCTTGCCCAACACCCTGCTTCTAACATGGTAATAGAAACAAAACCATCCCATTCTGGGACATGCTGAATCGATCCTAGTGGAAAAGGGGCATAATGAATGACAAGAGGTTTGTCACAGCTCTTGGAAAACAAGAAAATAATGCACCATTTTCTAGAAAATTGAGAAGGGATTAATAATTCTATTTGGTGAGATTGTTTTGCATGGTCCCTTTTATAAGTTCTACATTGCATGAAGTATTCTCATAGAATGAGAGATACATGTTTAGCAAAGTACTGTATGCTTTGAGACAAAAGTTTAGAAGCAACTTCACATTTCTGTTCACAGCACCGTTCTTTTAACCAGTATGAAGATTCTGGATTTTGGAGAGTGTATCCTGCATGAACAGGCAATGCTTTGATTGCTATCCTCAACTTACCATTAGGTAATATATGCTTTTACCATTTTGTGACTAAGCATATGGGAACAAAAAAAAAGAAGCTCTTTGTTTTATATTTGAGAGGAATTGCAAAAATCACAACGTCAGTGCAAAAATAAAACCAAATGATTGTTTGCCTAACATCTTCATGTTGTTTTTAAAGCTGTAGAAGATTACTTTGAAGAAAGCAAAGTTTAAGGAAGAAAAACCTAATGCTTGATAATTAGACTGAAAACATATAGATAGATAGATAGATAGATAGATAGATAGATAGATAGATAGATAGATAGATAGATAGATGGATAGATAGATGGATAGAAAAAGGGCTCTTTAATTCCATCTTTGTACTTTAAAAATATCCCAACACATTAGAACATTAGTGTCTGATTGCCACTTTCTGGGCCAAAGTTCTCCCATTAGCTTGAATTGGCTTTCTAATAGTGCTGGGATGTTTCAGGCTATGTTTTGGGCCATTTGCTGTGCAAGTCATAGGGACACTGCCTGCAGTCAGCTGTGGCTATCAAGATGAGGCTGCAGAAATGTAATGGCAGACACAAAGAAACCAATAAGAATGGAAAAGTATAGAGGAGCTCCATGAGAAACAGAAGAAAGTCCATTCGAAAGAAATTGAAGATGAGCATCAGTTTTCAAATTGGAAAAAGAGACAATTAAATTGACCTGCACCTAAGAGACAACTTTGCAATTGTGTACTGGTGTATGTGTTTCATACACAGCAAGGGACTTCTTGTAGTTTTACTTTTTTATTATTCAGCTACAACACGAATGCACGGTATGTTAACGAAAACAAGGGAAAAAAAAATATCGTCTGACTAACCAACATGTGAATTGATTGAAATGCAAACTTATTTTCACTGTGTTGATTTTTTATCGGCTTCAAACACAGAAACTGATTTATGTAATTTTGTTCTTATTATCAGATTATCTTTTTTTTCTTTAGTTCCAATATTCATATACAATGTGTTCTTAGAACTGCAAACACACTTTGTTGTAAGGTTCTCTGGAAAGTCAGTGGTTTATTTACACCAAAAGATGTACTCCACACATGAGACAACTGTCTTATTCATAATGATGTCTGATTTGTGTATCCTAAGACTAGATTTCACTAGGTGCAGATTGACAAAAAGTTACATGAAATGTTCTGTTATAGACCTATTATATCAATTCTTGACTCAGTAGGTCCCAACCTTGTTAATTAATTTTGCAGAAAAGTTAGTGCAACCAATATAATTATATTTAGTCCAAATAGCACCTGTGGAAAATGTCTAGAACATTTTCCAAGTATAGCTAAATTTAAGCAGGTTCTTATGAAGTGTATTTAGTGACACTTGCGGTAGGAATAATTTTGTATTGGTACAAGACAAGATAATGGGATTTTACATAGGGTACTACAAGGTAATGAGGCATGAAAAGTGATAACCAAATAGCAGCCACAGTGAAGAATCTTTTGTGGTAGTCACATGGAAACTTAACTCTGTTCCCCAGGGATGTTGTTACACATGTATGGTATCTTAGATAAGTTAGAGCTATTTGTTGCATTTGAGTTCTATGGAATGGTTTGATAATTTGTAAAGAGATGTAATGCTTTGCTAAAAAATCTAATTTTACATGTTTGAGCTTAAATTTAAGACAGACAGAGACGTTGTAGTTATAAAGGTAATGCATCTCTAACTCTCACTCTATAAATACCTTAATTCTAAACATTAATAGCTCATACATTTTGTTTTACTTTTATGCTGTCAAAGTGGGCACCTAATCAGAGGAAGAACATATATGACCACATCAGGGTAAGTAATTTAGTGGTAAGCAGTAAAGTTACCTTGACAATTAACTTTTGGTTGAGTTCATTTTCCATTAAATAAATAAATGCAAAAAAGCCAACAAATAAAACAAACTGTTTAAATTTACAGGCACATCTCACTAAAGTGGAACACTATCTAAAAGTTGTGCATATATTTCAGTAAATCGAGTACAAAAAAAACCCCAAAACAGTTCTTATACTTTCTTTTAAACAGACTGATGTAACTGGAGGTTTTTATTTTGGTGATTATGTCCATTGGTGCATAAAAACCCAAATTCAGTTCTGGAGAAATTCAGAATATTGTATGAGACCAGATGCCAAACATAAAGGTGCAAAAGACTGCAGACCTCGTAAGCATGAGCTGCAGACCCCTAAGGTGCTGCACAGATCCGCTGTGCAACATTATGGGATGTGTGTTCAAAATAAATATGAAGCTTGGAAGACCTCCCGTATGGTGTAGATGCCAAAGACAAAAAGTGTAAATGTCTTTAGGAGCTAGAAAATACACATAACAGTCAAATATTATTCACAAATCTGTCTAAATCTGTGTTAGTGAGCACTTCTCCTTTGCCCAGTCTAGCGGGTAAGGAACAAAGTGAAAAATGTAACTTTTTTTTGTGTAATCAAACAGAGGGTTGCAGGTTAGAGCGCCCCTTAAGCTACTGTTTAGAGAAACATATTAGAATATTGTAAAGAAAGAAAAAGAAAAATATTAATTAATAAAATATTTTGGCTTTTGGAGACTTTTGTGAGAAAATGTAACCCCTGGCCCGGCCAGACCAGACGGGATATACTAGAACAATATATAACTATGAATTTCATAGGGATATTCCACCCCTAAGTCTGTTGTTATATTCTCCAGAGTTAGATAAGTGAGAAAAAAGCATTTTGTAATCAATTACCTTGGTTCATGCTAAGCTAAAGCAAACAAACTGCTGCCAGATCAGGATAGTTACTGGACTTGTTACAAAATGTTTTTTTTCACTTATCTAACTTTGGGGAATACAACAACTATTTTTTATTTAGGAGTGGGATATATCTCTTTAGTGCCTACTCTGACACACAAGAAACTTTAAAGGTTTACAACCACATATATGATGGAGCACAACCATACAGCTATGGTTGTGCTTCTGCGAGCCCCAGAGCAAAAAGAGACCAGAGGAAATATTAATGGCAAAAACAATGCTAAAGGAAGCAAACGTTATTAGCCTGGTTGCTGCAAGCTAGCTTTACCGTTTTTTTTAATAACCCACATATCACACTGCTTCTAATCTTTCATATCATTCTTTCAACAAAGTTGTAAATTAGCAGGTTTTAGACAACAAAGGTTCCAATGCACAGATCCTATCTCTGAAGAGCTGACTGTCTGTGACTGTTTGTCCTGCACGCTACAGATTCAGAAGTAGCTGCTGACTGTGGTCCAATGAAGCTATATGCACCGGATTCTTGCTCTGTTATCCCATGTTATGCTCCATCACATCATCGGGATGGTAATTCTCAGGTTTGAAGTGAGTGCCACTAAAGCCTAATTTATACTTTTCTGGGTACATCAGAACAAATGGACGCAACAGCATTTCTAATTATCTGCAGAGCGCAACCTGTGATTGTTCTGCTCCACAATAGTAAGAGATCATTCACCAGAATGGTGCTCTATAGTTAAACAAGTATAGTCAGCATTTGGACACTAGATGCTTTATATTGAAAGGAAAATTAATTTAATATGGTCTTTTGAACACCAAGAGGTATGGAGAACAACAAAATAGACCACTGGGTGCGTTTACATGGATTTTCCACTGTATTCAATGAGCTGCACTTTTAGTAAAAAGCTTTCCAACATAATCAAAACTTAATTTCTGTCTGCCATTGCTCCTTAGCAGAATGTGTTTGGAAGCTGAAGAAAATAAACTCTAGCTGACCAGAGATAACACTGCAATGGTAGGCAGACCCGCCAGAAAAAGTCCTCCCCCTGACATACCGCCCAATTCACTCACTTTCCTCATCATCATTCTCACCTGTCTCCCTAATTGTCCCCACCTGAGCCACCTTCCCTTTGTGTTACTTATACTCCTCATCTCCTCTCTTTCCCTGTCTATTCATTGTCTTCTTCCAATTGTGTGTCTACTCCTGACGTCTTTTGTCTGCCCTGTTGATCATCCCAGCCTTCTTCCTCCGGATCATCAGCGTTATCATTGAACCCTGGTAATATAAAGAAATTGCCATTTAACCTATGTCTGCGCTTGAGTCCATGCCACATGTAGACACAGGTCCTGACAGACTGAACTGACCAGAAATAGTGGACTAAGCGGACCAGCACAGCAAACTTTTCTAATTGGTCTGTGACCAAAGATAAGGAGTACCAAATAACTTACATTATTCCATATTCCACCATATCAGTGCTTCATGGAATCTCCAGCCCCGAGGATTACTGGGAGAAGCAGGTTGCTTTCGTTGACACCAGGCTGGCCTGCTGTGCCCCTGGCACCGGACCCAGACGAAATTTGTCCTTCACAAAGGCACGTCGTAGGTAGTGGCACCATCGTGACCAGTTTGCTTCTGGGGAGGAAGAGCGAGCTGCCCTCTTGCTGCCAGATCACTCTCCTTTGCTCCACGCACTGGCTCCGCCCACTCCTGCTCAATTCCATCCTCCAGTCGATTCGTTATGTGCTCCAGCTGGCTGCATTCCATTTAGCTCAACCCCCGTTAACGTTCCATTCAGCACGGCATCTGCTCCAACCAGCTAAGTTTCTCCCCCAAGCAGCCGATTTATATTTCTTTGACTCTGTCAGTTCATTCCTGCCAGCTCTTGAGTTATATTTCTATCTTCAGTCAACTCCATCAGTCAGCCAGTGCCGGAGCCAGTTCCAAAACCAGAGCCTGTCGCCATCATTGCTGCGGTCTTCCTGGCCATCACAGCAGCAGCTCTCCAACATCCAGCGCGGTTGCCAGTGTACCTAGAGATGTTCTAATTTACTTGTTAAAGTTAACCATTACCATGAACTAATACCTAAAATGTGGAAAATCTACAATAGTTTTATTAATATTTTTTCTAATGTACCATCATTTGTTGTGAAAAGCAGAGGAAAAAAATTAAAATAAAATCTGTTTTCTAATTCATTGCATTTTTTTGTGTAGTATAAGTATCTGCGTTTTTAATCAGTATTGGCAAGTAGTCAGAGCCAAGTATCGTTATTGTATTGGTTTGAAAAAAGTGGTATTGTTGCATACCTAGAGGAGATTTGCTCAAGAAACAACAAATACCACAAAAAAAACGTAGTAGAGCCAGAAGGGAGCATGAATTCACATCAGGCTTGCAGCATTGACAAGTAAGATGTTGAGTAGGTCGAATATGTGAAGGTATTCAGTTGAAAATAATTTGCAGAGGATTAGTTGCTCATTTTGAAATGTTTTCTGTTATTGTAAGTATATGTTAATTTGACACTAGGCCTTGTTTAAGCACATTGGCCTTTGATGTTGTAAACTATCTTTAAGTAAACCACTCGCACCACTTCTTGGTGTTACATTGGTATGTGTTCCCCCATTGAAATGTGTTTCGTCTCCAACCACAGTACTAGAATTTTACCCTTTGTGGGAAAAGGGCCTGCCTTTCTTGTTTCTGACCGATGTGATGTCTTACTACTTTTGACATTTGAAAACAATTACCTTATCCTAAGTCATTTTTGAATCCTAATATTGGAGTAGCATTACCTAACCATAACTTCAATATTTTTCCTAATAGTAATATTCAGGAACCAGTACCTAAACCTAATGTGATCCATCTGTTTAACATTTACAAGCAGCAGCCACCGAAACATGGATGTAACTGAAACACATTTTGAGGGGAGAACGCATATCGACGTAACAGTGGCACAGCTGGAAGAGAAAAGAAGTTCATATATGCCTGCAGCATTGTAAAAAAAAGAAAAAAAAGTGGATTTTGATGTCGTTGAAACTTTAAATGTATAGAGGAGGAGTTTTAAAATTTTTAGGAAAGAACCGTCCTTTCACCTTTAGAAGAAAAAAAAAAAAAGCTCGGTCAGTCACAACAACAAATCTTCCTGTGAAATTTACCATATAGCCGTAGATAACTTATTCTAGCAGTAATCTGAAATGCATTTCTCCAAATAACATGCCAAACTTACTGTGGTGATGTTAGTTGGATATTCGACCCAAATCAGTTTCATTACAGCGGAGACTCCCTCCAACGTCTCACTGAGAGCTGCGCTTACGGAGTGGATGCAACGCAGCCGAAGGCTCGCCCCTGATGCCGGTTGTTTTCATCTAGGGACCGTTGCTAAATTTCTACACATCACAGAAAATAAATCCATACTTATGTGATCTCCCAAGAAAGTGACTCCAAACTTTAGTCTATCTGCCAGGTAGAGACTTTGAAACAGAAGAATCAGTAGGGAGCCTGACCACACGCCATCATTGAAAAGAATCTCATGAAAAGACTCTGGTCTTGTTTCTCTCTTCTGAGCTCCTTATCTTCCTCTCATACACCTCAAAGACTCTTTTTCTCTAGCAACTTGCAGCCATTTTAAAACAATCCGGTGAGAACTTTGAGGCAGAACGAATTGATAATGGCATAGTTCTACAGATAAACATGTGACAGTGCGCATGCACACTCTGGATGATTGACAATTAGGAGGACCAACAGTTTAGATCATCCACCCAGAAGAAAAAGATCCTCCACAATACCATTAAATAAGCTTTAAAGTAATTAATTAAAGTAAGTCTGTATTGAATTTTTCCTGCTTTTATATATAATTATCATCTGTAAGATTTAAAGATCTGTCCTACTTCAAATATCAATGGCACAATTTACCCCAGTGTATTTTCTTGAATAGCATGACTTACACCACACCTGGGGGGAGTGTGGCACTTTTTTACTAAAGCCATATTTCTCCAACAGTCTATATATTCCCAGGGATGCACAGCATCCTAAACTATATGTACATAATTTATTTGGATCCATTTCTTTAGTCTCCTTACTTTGAAGGCACTTTAAGTAAAAATTGGCACTCCTTACTCCACTCTCCTCTACTGACACGCCCCTAAAATTCCAGTTTAAATGTCTGATTCAAAAGGAGTTCCTTTTTTTTTCCTTTATGAAGAAACACTTAGCATGTTGGGCGTTTGACATAATATATTTTGGCCCCTTATGTGGTTAAGCAACACATCCTCACACCCAACTCGTCACATATGGACGCACTGACCAAGTGTAAATATGTGACGAGTTGGGTACCCCCCTTGTGTCATTTTTTGACGTGCTCGGTGCTCCTTTTGTATGTTATACAGATCCCTATACGTCAGTAATTTACGACACGGGGAGGACAAGGAATCTGTTTACTTGCTTGCTTGTTTAAAATAATGTATTTTTGTCCTTCTGTGACCTTAAGGTTAGAACATAAGACTTGTGGGTTGGTTAAAATTAGTTAGATAAGAATAAATTTATGTCCTTCTGTGACCTTAAGGTTAGAACATAAAACTTGTGGATTGGTTAAAATTGTTTACATAACTCAAGGTACGGTATGCTATTCTGCTAGTTCGAATGGCTCTGAAAGGAAATAAACTTAAGATATTTACAATAAAGGAGCAAAACCATACAACCTGTTCTGAGAGCGTCAAAAAATGACGCGAGGCGGGTACCCAACTGGTCACATATTTACGCTTGGTCAGGAGTCTGATCTTGCGTCCATATGTGACGAGTTGGGTGTGAGGATGCTTTGAGTTAAGCTGTGCTCCCCGCCATACAGGTTACCCAATACGCCATACCCAAGGTTCCTCAGCAACTGAGCAGCGTTAACGCTGATCAGCACCTGGAGGTACTTTTCAGGAAACCGACATTTCTTTCTTAAAAAAATACATGCTTATGAATTTTAGATGTAGAGCAACACTCAATCCCTTTGTGAATTGTTATTTTTTAAAGTGACTGGCCTGACATATCAATCACCATTATACTTAAAAATTAAGAGTTTAATACCCCCCTACACACACAGACACACACGCACACAAACACACACACACACTTCCCTACATTGTTGCACTGGATTTGTACTCTAGCACAAAGCGTTCAGCATTTCACAATATCTTTTGGAGTGTTTACAGAACACACTTTAAGAGCCTGTTTGGCACTTATTTCCAGATAAGTCTTTTTCCTTTCTGCATCGTCTGAGTTCTAAGTGTTCCCAAACCTTTCAAATCCTACCTAAACCTTGAGGGAAAATATTCACTGTTGTGCCACATTTTCCACAAAGGCAAGTAGAATCACTAGATTACTCTGTAGGGTTCACCAGACAATGTAACAAAAAAGTGTTTGGAGTATTGACATACCAGCATAATAGATAAGATTTGAGTGGCTTTAACATCTTCACATCATATCAACAATAGTGAAAGTAGTTAAATGTGTAACAATGCACACAGATACTACTGACAGAAGTGGCAGGATGACTAAAGCCTTCCCTAAAACATATACAGTAGATAGAATGAAAAAATTAGATTTTTTTCTAAAGCTGTTCCGTTGCTACAGATACAACTATAAAAAATGTAAGCTTTTATTGAGCCCATTTATACCTCCAATGACCCTGGTGATGTTATCGAACAGTAACTGTCCTGGATTTACAATTCTTCGCTGCCCTGAGTTTTTTTTTTTTCTTTAACTTGATTCTTTCCAGAAAAGAAAGCTATTCTTTTGTAAAATGTATTCATTTAGATATACTTATTTGGGCACTGTGAGTTGTTTTCCTAAATCTTTGTAGCAATAGATCATTAACCTATTAATTTTAAGTTGAAAATATCCCAGAAGTCAGACAACAAATACACTCCCATTGAGCAATAATTTGTAGACCTAAGTGGAAGGCTAGAGATTAAAAAGATATATCACATACTGTCTTCCACAAATTCATAGTCCCAATTTCAATTCCCTTGGATGAAACAAAAAATAAATGCTTGCCATTGACATGGTTTAAAATAACGGAGATAAAAAGAAAACATTCATTTTGCTTCCTGAACCTCATTTATGCCCAGGGACACACAGGACAGCGAAAAAATGCATATGTCAAATACTCTGAAACCTTTACCCAAAACCTCCTTTTAAATAATCTAATAATAGTTATGATTCAGTGATCTTTATCAAAACCTTTTGTTGCTTTGCTGTGTTGAAAATGTCATCTTATTTGTACTGCAATGACTCATTATGCTCAATCACTGCTGGGGTAATTGCAGAACATAACTGTACACCAAAACAGATGACCTGCAGGTGTTCTTCATGGCATTTAGAGAGGCATTACTTTTAGCTGAATTCATCCCTCTTTTGATCACCTTATATCTGAGCTATTTTTTCTTGAGTACGCCCCAAAAAAAAATAAAAATATCCAGCACCTGGAAGATTGTTTGAAAATAATTTTTTCTTTTATTTATTTTTTTTATGTATGATTATTTTTTTTAATTTACTTTATTTGTCATTAAATTGAAATGGAATTCAACACAGTAACCATTTCTTAAATGAAAAAAGAAAATCACCCATCTGTTGCGTGTGGGAAAAAAAAAAAAAAAACATGTACCAAAATATAATAAAAGATTGTTAATTCATATTCTGTGATACAAAAAAAATTGAATTCTCCATGCAAATCTCTAAAACTGTGATGTTTTGACTTACAACTCACTCCACAGATTCTCTATTGGATTGAGGTCTAGAGACTGGCGAGGCCACTCCAGAACCTTGAAATGCTTTTTCGTAGCTACTCCTTAGTTGCCTCGATGGTGTGTTTGGAATCATTGTCAAGATGGAAGAACCAGACATAATTCATCTTCACTGTTTTCACTGATAAAAAAGATCTTTGCCCCAAATCTCACAATACATGGCCCCATTCATCCTTTCCGTGATACGTGTCAGTTGTCCAGTCCCCTTTGCATGAAAACAGCCCCAAAGCATAATGTTTCCAACCCCATGCTTCACAGTAGGTATGGTGTTCTTGGGATGCAACTCATCATTCTCCCCATTCCAAAAACAACAGTTGACATTCATATCAAAGAGTTCAATGTTCTCATCTGACCACATAAAATTCCCCTAATCCTCCTCTAGTTTATCTGGATGTTCTCTGGCAAACTTTAGACGGGCCTGGACATGTGCTGGCTTGACCAGGAGGACCTTTCAAGTGCTATACAGTAGTAGCCAGATAAAAATTCCCATCCCAGCACAGTTCCAGCGGATGGAATGACCCCCACCATCTCCTGTGCGTGAATTGTTTTTACCGGAACTCCTCCCACTCAATGAAATACACAACATGACCAGAAGATGGCGCTTCACTCACAGAATACAGCACACAACATCAGAGGCAGAATTTCAGTGTTCTGACTTTCTGTGCTACCTGACATTCCATGCTACCCTGGAGCATTGCACATGCGCACTTTCGATTTTACATCACATATGCTGACTCAGCGAAGCGTTTCGTCTTTTTTATTTCGTGGAGGATTAAGGTAAGTTTTATCCAAGTTACTTTCAGACTGACCTTCTTTCAGCTGTTATACAGTATCTCTACTAGTTTCCATGACTGCCCTGTAGGAATATAAATTACTTTAGTTTCACATCTGTAATATTGTTAAACTGTATGTAAACAAACTCTCCCCATTTTTTAGAGACGACCGCATGAATTGCGACAAATACTGTCTATTTTGTGAGCTATTTGTGTCTATCCTAATACTAATATTCAATATTTTGGAGTAATAATACATTTTTCTTAAACCACCCTAAATACATGCTAAAAGGAGCCCATTGAGAAGACAGATAAGCTGTCTGGTCTTCTGTGTAGCATAACATGGCGTCACTTGGTGCGTTCATGATTAATTAGAAGCACATTTTCTTTTAAGGTTCAGAAACGAAGTGAAAAAAAAGTTTTTCAGCTCTCCTGTGAGCATCATATTTTATTGGCTTGGTCTGGGAAATATTTATTAGCTGCTTATAGTGACCTATTTCCAGAATTTATCCGCCATCTACAGATAAATACCAAATAAACACTATCACGGTTTATTTTTTTAGAGTCATGAAGCTGTGGGTTTCAAGTTATGGTAGGTGGGCAGAAGACGTTATGATGTGATGCAAGCTGTATAGCACCTCTAAAGAACTAATCTAATGGTTTCCTAACTTTGTTATTTATTCGAACAACTTGGGATTTTCCAATATCCCCCTCTCATTTCATCAGCTCTAATATAGGTTCATCATCATAAATATCAGACTATTTAGATCCTGTATAGTGTTTTGGACATGTGCTTTATTTAGCATGTATTTAAACTCGTGGTGTTTTTTTTATTTATTTATTTATTTTATTTTTTTACTGAATCCTGTCCCTGGTCTTAGCAGAGATGTCCAGGAACCTGGAATCCTACAGATACCTGGGGTGATTTTGGACCAGGACCTGGGGTCTCATTTACAAAATGGGGCCTGAAACTGGCGTACGCCACTTTCAAAGCAAAAGTTGTCATTTATAAAAAACAGACTTGACGGGAAAATGTGCGCACAGGTACGCCAACTCTGACCCGTGCGTACGGACATTTTGGAGAAGAGGGAATCGACGACGCAGTTGGTGAGGGGGTGAACTGCAGCCAGACTGCATATTACTCCTCTCACGCATATCATTTCACCTCACACCAAACATGAATTATGGATTCATGTTATTATAAACATCCAAACCAGCAATGATATCTTTATTGTAGCTTTGCAGTGAGCTGTAGCTCTTCTAAAAACATTTTTCAATATTAAAATAGATGCATAAAATTTATCTCAAAACCTTAAACTCAAATAAAAGGACCGGGACTGTGTGCCAATTAATAAATTGAATCATCTGCCGTCCCTGAGCGCAATAATGCCTGCAGTCTTGGATGGGATCATTAAAATGAGCAGGCAATACATCACGTTTCCATATACTGTGGCGGAGCAGGCCGAAATTAAGATAAAATTTGCAGCAATGTCCGGTTTCCCAAACATAATCGGCGCAATTGACTGCACCCATATTACTACAAGGGTCCCGTCCGTGGAAATTCCATTCCCTCCTGGCCTACCACCTCCCCAGCATGAGAACCCCTACCCACAGCCGCCTCCTCCTCGACAGGAAGCCCTCACCCAGGGAGCAAGGATCGGCCAGGATGTAAAAAATTTTATTGTATCATTTAAGGTACCAATGGCTGTCACTAGACGCTGGGCAACCTCATCTTCCTCAGCCCCCTAATCCTCGCCACCTAAGAGCTCAAAATACACTGATTATTAGTATGTCTCCTTAAAATATGCTCATATTTAGTGTCAGCTAGGGTGTACACGTACCCCCTCCAGTAGTAGACCCACTCTGGCGGTGGGAGGCAAGTGTTTCCCCCCCCCCCTCAACTTTGAGGTCCGACCACTTTTTTTTTTTTTCGGGTACGGTGCTGTCAGTTGCGCTGACAGTCTGCACTGCAGACGCCACATGCTGCCACTCACAGTTCTTCCTTTTATTTGTGAAACCGCTGCTGTGTCCACCAAATAAAATTTCTTTTCTAGCCTCCACTTCACCCACTGGCACTTCAATCAACATCTCTGTAAAGTTTCTCTTCTTGTTTTTCTTTTATTGTTGCCATATTTCCCCTCTTCTTCATATGCATCAATATTCATGTCCTGCTTTGTATTGACCTTTTTATAGCCAGATTTGGGCGTGGTCAGGGCGGGATATGAGCCAAATTGACGTGCGTAAACTTCCAAGAAGACCGTGATTTATAAAGGGGAAATTGCTTACACCTGTGCGTAGGCATGGTTTTATAAATCAGAAATCTTTTTGGCGTATGCAAACTTTTTGTTTTGGTCGTACATACACTTTTAGTACGGATTCTACGCAATGTTTTATAAATGAGACCCCTGGGGTGGACCACAGATACAGCATACAGGAAGGGAAACTTTTTGTTCCTCTGACAGCTCAGGTCCTTCAGTGTCTGCAATAACATGCTACAGATGTTTTACCACACAGTCCTCAGAAGTCTGCTGCTGTAAGCTGTTCCCTGCTGGGGAAGTAGCACAAAAACGGCAGAAGTTTGGGTAAACTGATCAGAAAGGCTTAGGTGGCTCAGGACATGGACCCTGTAGAACTATGGTGGAAAGGAGGAAAGATGAGGAGGAAACTGCAAGCAATTCTGCGTAGTACTAAACACCCCCTCCCCCAGGGAATTAGCATTATTATTGCTCAACCTTTTCTCAAAAGGGTTTAAATGCAGGCAACTGGCCTTTTTTGGTTTCTTGAAGAAAAAAAGTCCAGTTGCCTGCTTTTAAACCCTTTTTGAGTACGATGACCTGGATGACTGAGAAAACTTCACCAGCTTATTGCTCAACCTTTTGTTTTGCGCCGATGGGCCGTTGGTCACCCATTGTCACACAAATCGCATAGGCTACAGAGCCTGCCTAAAATGCAGATAGTGGTTGAACTTTGACTTGTGTTTGTTGTCAGAGCTTAAATCATATGTTCAGAAACAAACTTCTAGAAGTATTCAATTACTTACTTTTATCTTAAGAAACTAGGACAACAAATCCCTTGTTAATTTAATAGAAGCCACGTAATTGCATTTGCACATAATAGTGTAGGCACTCCGTTTATATTTGAACCACACTTCCAAAGCTAATTAAATATGATCTTCATAATCATATCTATCAGCAACTGACATTTGTGAATTTTGTAGCCCATAAAACAGTCAAACTTTACATTAAAAAAAAAAAAGTTGTCAAAAATTGAGACCCATTCTCAAACCAGGATCCTCCAGTTGAAACTTATTTTTGCAGCTATTTAACCATTAGGCTATATGCTCTGACACACTCTGAGCTATATTTATAATGACCTACACTTTGAGGGAAAACTCCAGATTAACTTGTGACAGTCTGTTTTTACGAACGCTTATGATTCTGTAGTGGGCCTATATATATATATATATATATATATATATATATATATATATATATATATATATATATATAATTCTGATTTAGTAGACTATTAGGGTGACTTAGAAAATAACAATAAGGAATGATGTTTGAAGGGAAATTACAAGAAAAATTCTGCAGACATGGAAACAGCAGTTGCAGCAGTCAAAGCATTTCACCCTTTCAAAATCTTATCTTCTAAATAATTCTCTAAATGTTCTCTGAATTTGAATAAGTTTCAACCCTTTTCCTATGAAATATATAGATAAAACTTGGTCAAATTCAGCGTAATTTCCCAGCTCTGTGTCAGCGGTTTTTTCAGATCTTATTTTTAAAAAGGCTTTAGAGCAATACAGTATCTGTCTTGAGATAGTTACGATTGTAAAAGATGTCTTTAGGAATCCAACTGCATTTAATTTCACAATGATTTGTAGTTAAGGTAAACACGGATTGTTTATTTCCTGGTTCGGTGAAGGGGTACTAAAACACCACAGTATTGTACAGCATTTATTGGACTTTATTTACGCCCAGTAAGCTTCAGTGTTAACACTAAAACCACCACAGGCCAAACATTTATTAGAATGCAAAATCTTTAGACAAGTAATTATATAAATAGATATAATATAAAGTGATAAACTTTTATTTTTGCTGTGTTTATGTATCTTTTAAGCTACTTACTGTACTGTGCTGTACTAGATCGCCTGTATTGGAGGCAATTTGTCTGAGGGAAAAACGAGGAGGAAAAATGACCGACAATTACTTCTAAACACAAACCAATCACTGCTCCTCCCCGTGGACAAATGAGGCACTGCAGTTGATTTTCACACTGGCTACAGAGGGGAGTTAACAGGCGTGGCTGCATTCACTACGTCATTGCGGGGGATCAAATTTCCCCCACGGAGCGGCCATGGTCCAGTCACGGTCCTGCAGAGGTCCTGCCAAGGAATCACAGTAACTTCTATCCGACTACTACCGTTATCCATGCCGTTATAGTGAGTTAAAAATAGTAACCTTTGTTATGGTGGTCCCAGGTGGTATTTGACCAGTTACCTCCCGGTAATTCTTGACAATTTTCTCACCATACTCGAGACCATGTGTGCCCCACAAGGTGAGATATTCCATGGAGCCCCAGGTCAAGGGGAACAATAGTGATATTGTAATTATTACATTTTCTAATAGATGCTCCAGCAGTCCATCTCTTCTCACCAAGCTGTTTTGCCTATTAGGTATTGGCTCATCCCAGTCTTGTACAGGTGTACAACCTTGTCCCTGGTGTTCTTTGACAGCTTTCTCTTTTTGGCCATGGTAGAGGTGGGAATCTGACTTTTTGAAGGTGTGGCCATCTGTAGCCCCTTGCACTTTTTTTTTACCACTTAAATGAAGTCGATTTTGATGTATGATTGGCATACTCTTGTTGAGCTTAAGGCCTTTGGCAAAACCCCCCCAAAAAAGAGGTAAAATTTAACAGTTGAGGCCAAAAACATCCCTGCTCTTGAGGGGTGTTCCAGCTTACCTTTGCCTGGCACCGTCCTTACATTCCTGGTAGAAGTGCCATCGATGTCGTGGCCTTCGCAGTTGACACCTGGTGAACCTGAAGGCTCACCTGATCAGCTCCAGTGTTTCCCAGCTTTGGATACACACTTTGTTCATATTTCCAGCAAGGATGATGCAAACCACCCCTGCTTTTTTGGGCTCAACATACATGTTGTGGGTCATCAGAATCTATAGATGCTCTGTCAGGCTCCTTGGCTAAATGAATATCGGGCCACTTCCATAGCCATTGTGGGCCCAGCGAATGCATCATACTGAGAGAGTTTTTTTTCTCCCCATTTTTTTAACTTCATGTAACCTGGGAATTCTTTGCATCGTGGAGACCTAGCTAACTGTCTGTGAGTCAGCAGCTTTATCTGAACTATTACCCGTTACCTGATTTTCTTTATCCCCTTATCACCTCAAGCACATTGAATTGTTTTGTTGTTGAAAGTGTGCTATACAAATAAAATTGCCTTGACTTATTTTTATTAGTTTCCCCCAGAAATTATTGAATTAGCTGGAAGCCACATGTCAGCATTCTGTTCTGTTCATCACTACACATTAACAACGGCAGGATAATCACCACGTAAATAGAAGTGAAAGTCAAGCCAATCAGCCCATAGGTCAATGTGTTGGGTTGCCATGGCCAACTTCGGACTGAGCCAGAGGTAGTCCAAAAAAGGGGTTGGCTTGGCCCGGACAAAAGTTTTGGAAATACGCTAGTACGTGCTGACCCGAACCAGGGAGACCTGACCTTGGGGGAAAAGAGACATTAGACAAAAACCTGAACCTTGGTTCAATGAAGAACACAACCCCCAGGAGGGAGTAAGAGCAGAACGGAGATAGAAAAAGGAAAAGTTGTAGGTGTCCTTACAGAAATTGAAAGACTGTTGGCGGATCTTTCCCACAGTCATACCCCTCAGACGTGTTATTGACTCTTATGTAAAGGGAAAGTTTGTTTTTAACCTGGAACTTATTGTTAGTATTTATTACGTTCATTTACTCACCCAGACAAGTCAGAATCAGCTTTAATGGCCAAGTATGACACATACAAGTATGACGCATACAAGGAATTTACAGATACAGTACAACCTGTCCAATCCAGGTCACTGTTGGGCATGCAGCCACCGAGCGGCGCTCCCGTTGGAGCCACTTGGAGTTCTTCTGAAGAAGGTTGTGTCCAGTGACGATCAGCATAAATCCGTGAAAAGAGAGTGATGGGGGCAGGAGTTTTGCCGTATGTAATAACGCATTATCTGCCCCATAACTCATTCATTTAACCAATGTTTTGTTATTAATCGTTTGCACTCCTCCCATCGGAGTTCACAATGTCTCTGAATGCTTCCTTTTTTGGTTCTGGGGTGTTTTAGTGGTTTAAAGTCCAACTACACTAATACGCCATTTCAATTTTGTCACTGCCGTGCTCCATTCCAGTTGTAGTCTGAGCAGGGCTTGCACTCTGTGTTTTACAGCAGTTGGCTAGACAGAACTTGCTCCTGCAGACATCAACATGGTTTGCGTGTATGTGTTTCCAAATTGAACTAACCAAATGACCAATTGGACTAAGTTCAAATTCCACAGGCTCCCTTTACGTAACATATGCAGACTGCAGTTTTAACAGTGAGTGACTGCAACGTCATTGTAATTGCTGGTTAGTCTAAAATTGAATTGGTTGGATTAAAAGCCTGTACAAACCCCACAAACCTACACAGTAGCTCTGGGACGTTACGGGGGGAGTCCGAGGGTAGAAGTGCTAACTATTCATAACAAAATTTTGGTTAAACTAATGAGTTTTGTGGGAGATAATGCCTTATTACTGTCAAGTTTTTGTATAAGGAGGACCCAGATGTGGAGCAGCATTTAAGGCTCTTGCGGCCCATGTTTATTAATAGTCCGAAAACAAACAGAGGAAGCAGATGAGACAAGCCCAGGGATGGCAAGGACGACAACCCGAAAAGACAGACAGACAAAGGAAGGTATTTAATACTGAGGGAAGAGCAATTAATGAATAGAGAACACCTGGGAGAGGGGAGGAGAACACAGGGAAGACTGATAGGACAACAGCTGATGACGATAAGACAAACGAGGACGCAGGAACTGGCTGGGGCGAGAAGGAAATTGATTGATACAGACAAGACTGAGAGAGATGAAGACAGATGGATCATAACAATTACAGGCGACAAATCTCTTCCCCCCACCACTTCTTTAATGTGGATATGTGCTGATCACAACTGGATATAAACTTCTTTCGACTCTTTCGACTTTGGACTCTAAGTGGCTCCAAACTTGTCGGTGAGTAAATAATTTCCTTCCCTGGTGGCAAGTGGATTTTAAAGTTCATTTTAAAATTTTACTGCTTGATTTTAAATGATCTTGCTCTGCCTTCCTTAACAGAGCTTCTTATACATTATACAATTGCTCCAGCACCCTGCTCAGTTGACCAACTGCTCCTGATCACACCTAGTTCTAAATGGAAACTTGGAGGGGGCAGGGCTTCTCTACTGGGGCCCCTAAATTATGGAATGCCTTATCTTGGTGCATCAGACACGCCCCTTCATGATCTATTTCTAAAATGCGTTTAAAAGCTCATCTTTACTCTTTGACTTTCAACCCCAAATGAGACCTCTTTTCGATTTTACGTTGTTTATTTTAAACTATTTTATTTCTTTTACATTCCATGGCTTGCTTTTAGTATTGCCATTTGGTGTACCAATTTCTACATTCAGTTTTTCTGTTTGATAGTGTTTTTCTTTAAGTGCAGGGATTTGTTCTAGCTTAAGCTGGTAAAAGTGCTAAAATAAATATAAATGAAGACGACAATGTATTTTATACAGATAATTTAATAGGTGCCATTGATACAGGTAACTAGTAAAGGATAGAAGAGCTCCTTAAAGTAGTAACAGGTCTGAGGTCCAGTATTCTTGTTTTTTTGTAGCTGCTAAAAACTTATTTTCAACACAATTATATAAATATCTTTTTTTTTAAACATACATGATTTACTGGATTTATTTTCAATTCTGTCTCTCACAGTTGAAGTGTACCTGTAATGAAAACTACAGACCTCTCTTATCTTTTTAAGTAGGACAAGTTACATAATCAGAGGCAGGCAATCTCTTTTCAGACAAATTTTCATGATTTTCCCTCATATAAATTTGTTACAGTTGTGACATTTTTAATGACTCTATAAAACTATAATAGGAATATTTTTCCTTGCTTCTGTTACTGCATTAAAGATAACTGTAAAATTCAAGACAGAGATCATTTCTGCCACTGTCCCTTATACAATGGAAAGTCTATTATATTTATTGCAGTGTCACTGGCTGAAAATGAGTCATTACATTGTAATTGCATGCTGCCAGGATGTCACGGTCCTGTCTGGATGGCTCAAATCTGTTTGTTCTCTTATGGCAGTGCATGAGCCTATGTCTGATTTACCCAGCTGGTTAAAAAGTATCCAGCAAAAAGAGTAGACATGAATGTATAAATTTTGAATCACCTTTATATATTTCACAGGGGTTTTGTTGTGATCCTTTTCTTTATACAGCACATCTGTCCCATGCAGTGGTTTAACTAAGTGATTATTTATGAAAGGCAACCACACATTCTTCCCTGCAGCTGTGCAGGACACCCTGTCATAAAATTATCAGGAGCATGAGATGGTGAACTAAAAAATGCTTCCTGCCAGAGACAATCATGGTCACCGGCTGCAAATGCACCCGGTTCTGTCATGCAGATAATCATCCTTCTGCCACAGGGAAGCAGAAGCCTACATGGTGGTAGGTGTTAGGGGGACCAGTAGGCAACTTGTCTTCCCTGCTGTGCCCCCACCTCCTCCTTCTTCTAACCTCGCCGCCCCGCCAGACCTGTCAGAGCACCAGCACAACCCCACTTCTCAACTGTGACAAGACTGACCTAAAGCCTGTGATCCCTACTCCCTTGCCCTCGCAGGCCTTATCTGAAAGCAGCATCCCGGTGGCAGTGTTAGGCGCCACTTGAGGCCACACAGAGAGGACAGGTCATTACTGCTGCGCTTTTCAAAGAGAGCTCCTCACAGTTCTGCTGCTGCCCTTCTCCACCCGATCAGTCCTTGCACAGACTGCTACTCACGCCTGCTGAACATTTTTACTGACACTACACACTAATATGGTGGAACCAGACTTATTCTCCCTAGATTTGTTGCCCTACGTATTTTAATAAATGAGGACTCATGGAAACATTATCCACAATATCCAAGGGCCTATCACAATACAGATGAAACTCAAAAGAATATGAATACTGTGCAAAAGCTAACTTATTTTTGTTATTCAAGTTAAAATATGAAATTAATATAATATAATTAATATAGACTCATTACATGCAAAGCAAGGTACTTCAATGTATTATTTGTTTTAATATTGATGACCACTGCTTACAGTTTATGTTAAGCCTGAATTCATAAATCTCAGAAAATTAGAAGATTGTGAAAAGCTTCAATATTTTGGGTTCAAAGTTTCACAATCCAATCAGCAAATTAATCCAAAGCAACTGCAATGGGTCCCTGAGCCTTTAAATATTCTCTTTCTGGTTCAGTAGGAATCCCAATCATGGAAAGGAGTACTTACCTAACGGATGTGCAGAAAGCTATCACTGACACGCTCCATAAGGAGGTAAAGCCTCAAAACCTATTGCAAAAGAAGATGGATATTCTCAAGGTGCTGTATCAAAGCATATAAAAAGAAAGTTATGTGGATAGAAAAATTGTGGAGAAAAAGGTTCCCAATCAGCAGGGATGACATCAGGCTGGAGATGATTGTCAGGAAAAGTCTATTTAAAAGTGGTTGGGACCTTCACATGGAATGGACTGAGGATGGAGTCAGTGCATCAACAGCCACCACACACAGATGGATCTGAATATGGGCTGCAAATGTCTTATTCCTCTTATCAAGCTGCTGCTGGTCTGTTGGTCAGTGGTCCAAAGTCCTCTTTTCTGATGAGAGCAAATGTTGCATCTCCTTTGGAATCCAAGGTCCCAGAGTCCTCAGGAAGAATGGAGAGACACATAATCCAAGATGCAGAAGTCCAGTATGAAGCTTCCACAGTCTATGTTGATTCGGGTAGCTATGTCATCTGCTGGTGTTGTTCCACTGTGCTCTATTAAGTCCAGAATCAATACAGCCATCTACCAAGACATTTTGGAGCACTTCATGCTTCTTTCCGCAGACAAGCTGTATGGAGATGCTGACTTCATTGTCCAGCAAACAATGAGACAAAAGAGGTTCAAACTAAATACATGCCCTCCCTTTTCACCCCTCCCTGAATTGTTTTATTTTTTTTTGCAGTTATGGTCAGCTTCTCTTTCAGAAGCAAGATGTTTTCATCTCCTTTTCCCACTTTACAATTTTACTTTTACTCTAAGATGGCCTGTATGGATGCTCAATTCTCACATTGTGTGATTTCTTTAGCAATAAAATTGCTCTCTTGGGAGGTTTTCAACTTTCAACATCTTGGCACAATGTAAGGCAAGGCACTTTTATTTGTATAGCACACTTTCAACAAAGGCAATTCAAGGTGCTTTACATGATTTGGTGGTAAATTAACCAAATATATGATAAAATAATGAAAATTAAAAACAGAGAATCAATAAAAGTAAACATTTAGCATTTGATAACAAACAACAATTTTTGAAAAGCATAAAAAGAAAAATGTATGTAAAAGTATGAAAATTAAAAACAGATAAAACAAGTAAATGCTAGTAATGTAAATACTAAATAACTCAAAAAAATTAATCGATTGTGGGTTTTTGTGTTTAGATGAGTAACTAATTAGTATGTTATCTTAAATATTTTTGTACAAGAAAGCCTAGCCTCTTTCACATCACGAGGTGGAGCAACTGTGTGCATAATTTTTCATATCAGAAAACAATGTGAGCCTTAACTGTAGGATAACTGAAGGGAGAACCACCCCAGGCCAGTGTTTTTGTGACTGCAGGCAATATCTATCATAATCAAAGCCTTTTTTATGCAAATGGCCGCTGACTTACACTTTTTAGAAGTGGAGAGGCTTTTGTATTTCCAATTGAAAATCAGTCTAATTAGGAAGTGGAAATTCATCCTTGTAAATGAGCTGCAGAGGCAAGTTGCAAATGCCTTGCTATGAACATTATCACTGAGCCACAAATACATATTTTAAAGTTATGCTTATAACTTTTAGGGTGGAAAATAGTGAATCTGATCACTGTGAGACTGTGCAATTGCCCCTGTCTGCCAGTTTCACAGCCAGACGGGTAAATGTGAATCTCTTTAGACAGCCAGAGTTATGTTTACTGTTGTGATCATAATATAATTAAGATAGAAGCATGAATAGAAATTAAATTTTAAATTAGAACTTGAATGTTAAATGCCTGATGTAATAAAATATTGCCCTCTGTTGGGCAACACTGCTATCTACTGTACATTTGCTTTAGCATGAACTAGAGAGGTACTAAAGGAGACAGAGTTAGAATAATCCCTCATGTTTAACTTACATTGTTATAATTTGAAATAAAACTTCACAAAACACTTTTTAAAGAAAAAAAAACAACTAACTAAATAAATAAATAAATAACAAACTGTACAAATCACAATGTATCAATTTCTATCTCTTTAGAGCATCACCTTAAATGTTTTGTGGATAATTGGATAACACGGGTTTATCCTCAGCAAGCACTTTGTATGAGCAATCCAATTTCACATCCTCCTGAAGGGAAACCATTTCTCTTAAACAGGGCTTGATACTCCAGTCACCTCTGCCCAGAAATGCAGTACAAGGTTCTGTTCAAATCCTATCAGCTGCTTACCTTGTTACCAGCCAATCTGTATTATTGTGCTATAATTCCATATTTGGTTCTGTCCTCGCCATGGCACCAGCATTTGAAAAGATAAAGCTTTTTCTGCCATTTTGTTGACAACAATGCCTAGCTGGACTGTTTGTCCTCTATCTGTGAACATTGGCACGTAACAGTACACTGTTCAAACCAGTGTCTCGGGTGAATATTTAGCTTTTATTTTATTTTTTAGAGAGAGTGTGTGCATGGAACTATAATAGCAGTAGTGTTACAGTTGTTACTTAAATTTGTTTTGTTAAAAAAAAAGAATCCATAAAAATGTCAAAAAATAAAATTTAAATAAAGCAAAAAGCAGACAGATTGCTGCCAAAAGTTGCTGGAGGCCAGTTGTGTTATGTTAAAAACTAATTATTACTCAACTCAGGCTTCATGACCTAACACAATATCCATCCAAGGCAAACATAGTGATTGTCTGCAGCTCAACTTGGTTGAACATGTGGGATTTATCTAGAGATTAAGAGAAACTGAGCAAAAAATATTTTCAAAAAGAAGTAACTTCAACACCTAACAAACTGGGAATCCAACCTAATGATTTAAATAAGGGCTGAGCCATATATTGATTATACTGCTTTATAGATTTTTTCTACATATAAATAATTCTTTTTTGTCATATTGAAAATATAGAATAAAAAAACATTCACCCATACATATCTTATGTTTCATCAGTTAAAAGAGATGTCAGCTGTACCAAGTCCAACCATCTTGTTTTATAGCTTGTATTTCGTTGTACTTTCAATTTAGGTCCACTTCAAGAAGGAACTATTTGAACATGTCTGATGGCATGTTCAACTGTTGAAAATAACGTGTTGAATCAAAAATAATGTTCTGATATCTTCAATAGTGCCAAGGAATGTTAAATACTGTCATAAATATTGATTATTTTTAAATATTTAGATATATATTGATATTGACTTATATAATTAAAAGTATCATAATAAAACATTTTTAAACAGTTTTTTTTGTATCAGGATAGCACTTGATTATCTCTAGCTAAAAAACTAGAAGAAGTAGACCTATTTTCCTGAGTAGTCTAAATTTTGTACAAATCGACGAAATTAAGATACAAGCTCAAGACATGTATAAAAGTGTGTATGTGTGTGTGTGTGTGTGTGTTTAGTCAGGGTTTACACGGATGTCCATGACCTTTTTATGCATTGCGTGTTCTCATTGTGATCATGACGATCATTGGTATTTTTTATAACTGTATGTTGTTAATATACCATTGAAATAAATTATCTTGAGTGATCACTTATGAAATATTAATAAAAATGTTAGAATTTTTTGTTTCACTGTGGTATAACTGCCAGGATTCTGCTCTGTATGTGTGTGTGTGTTTTGTTGTACCTATGTGACTCTTTTGTGAACAGAGGATTTCTGCTAGAGGGTGTGTTCAACCTGCTGCAAACTTCATCCACACCAGTCTTCAATAACGTCATCACTTGCTGACGATTTAAGGAGCTGCCAGACAACCTATTTTCGCCTAATGATCAGCCTTTCTGTGTAGAGTCAAATCACAAGTTATCACTGACTATTTATGTCTGTATTGTAGAATCTAGTCTGTTTCTGGTAATCTTGCTCCATTTCACCTCTGTGATTTCTCTGCCTCCAGGATTGAAGATATCTGGTTGGTTTCCTCTCCACCAGATATACCTGCACTCCACTGGATGAGTATACTGAGATAGTAACAAACCTCATACCTGAAGCTATGTGACTAGTAAAGGAGATCTATTACTCTGTCTGAACACTATGCACTCCATGGATGAAGAAATCCACTTGTCAAGAACAACCACCACCACTGTGAGGAAAAAAAATTGAAGAGCTTCAGGGCACCTTGGACTGCATTCTACTATAAGAGATGGTGAACCTGATGATCTGCTCAAGTCACCTAGAAGTTCAACCAACCAAGGTGAAACCAAGAGTAGGGTTGTGGCTCAGAGTCCTATTACGCTGCAGTTAACAACAGTTGGAAAGGCTAAGGACATTTCCAATTCCCTTCATTATAAGGAGAGGTGCAAAGATTCTCTGCCCCTCAACCCTATCACTGGCAAGGAGCTTATGGTTTCTCTTTGCAACGTTTTGCATTTCACTAGAGCTGGTGGGATTTGGCACAACAAAGTCCAAACCTGGAAGATGTTTAAAAAGCAGTTCTATGTTGCATCCCTGTCAGAAGACAATGATGAACTGGCTGAAAGAGTATGGAGTTCAAACTGAAAGTGAAGGCACAAAATGATTCCCCATATACGGTCTGATACAGTATGTGTCAATCACTATGCAAACACTGGAAGCCAACCATAAGTGAAGAGGGTGTGATGAAAATGATTTCGAAGAACATCGACCCTCACCTGGCCTCTCAATTAAGAAGCAGAGTTACCTCTGTGAATTAATTTTTCGTTTGGGTCAATCATCGAGAAGGACCTACAGAAGCAGCTATACTATGAACAGAGGAAAGGTTTGTGGAACCTTCTTACGAGGCTTCTGTCAAGAACCCCTCTGCTCATTTCATGTACACCAAATCCACAAACATCTAGAAATCCAGAAAGTTGAGGTTAAACATTCCTGTTTTGGTCCCCGCCAAATCATAAATGAGCTACTGCCTCCGTGATTTTTTCTCAATAACCTGCAGAAAATCACCTGCCCTGTCAGTGGAAAAAGCTCATGAATTTTTGTTCTCTGAAAGGAGCGACCGTTTTAGATATCGGCTCGCCTTACAACCTTTTAAATAAAAGTATTTGGTCAGAGGTAAGTGGTTCTCATCATGTGCTTAACCCATAAAGCAGATAACCTTTATATCTGGCAGATAGAGAAGAACAACAACCATTAGCCTGCAAAAAGCCTGCCTGCAAACAGCGTTCGTTCTATGCAGAGTTGGACTGGATTTAATTTCTTTTCTACATATTACAATTTGATGTATCTGAAAGTAGTTACTGGTTGAAAAACAATAAAAACCCAGTGGTAGCCTAACCATTTATAAATTAATCTAATTTATAAATTAATCTAATTTAGAACTCAAGATAGAAATCAAGATTTAGTGTAGATTACAGAAAATTAAATGCTGTCACACACGTGTATGTTTACCCCATTCCTAACAAACAGGAAACTGTTATTTTCTGAGTTTATTTATTTTAATGTTTAAGAAGATGAATACTATAAGTTGTTTGAGTCCTTTGTTTTGTTCAGTGTGGTTCAAGGGTAAGTTTAAAGGCACAGTGTATAATCTTCGGCCAGTAGGTGGCAGTGCATATCTAAATTATCACAAGCGTGCGGTATCTGTGTCTTCGAGTAAGAAACTCAACAACAGAGGTCCAACTACTGCTTTTTTCAAACGTTCAATTCCCTGAGAATTATCTATTTGCAGCAACATGACTAGCACATCAGTCTCTCTTTCATCGCTTGGAACTAGCAAAGAGGTAAAAATGTATTTATGGCGAAACTTTTTAGCATTGTGAGGGGAAATCAATGTTTCAATAGCGGGCTTGTTCCGTGTGCTTTGTCCGTCCGGGCTCTTGTAGAAGTAAAGACGTCATCTAATATGGCTTTTCCCTGAAAAGACGACCCGCGCCTATGTATTTTAAAACTGATTTTTAAAGTAATATTTTACAATATCGTCAGTATTTTGAAATTTCTGTGCCTTACGTAATTATTATTACATAATATTTTAATGGCTATTTTCAAAGATGTACTGCAAAAACTAGACACCGTCACTTTAAATTACATTTTTTTTCTAATCTTATACTTCAGGAGGGAGTCCTGAGAGGAACAAAAATAAAAAGGGTTACATTCTTATTCCAATATTTTATTTTCTCAGAGGGTTCTGTAGCTTTTCTACTTTCAAGGTACTTGTCACACTTCTATGTTGTAGTTTTAACATTACTTGCTAATTTGGCCCTACATGTCTAAGCAGCGGTTTAACTGTAAGTAGGAATATACTGTATGTACTGTATACTGTATAAGTATTGACAGCTATTTGACATTTCCTTCCCAAAGAACAACCAGTAGAATACAACATAATGCTACGCATCTTCTCTACTCAAATATCTTACTTTCCAAATATTGTTGCTTCAAGCTCTGGGCATCATGTTTGGATCAGTGCCATTCAGCTTGATTGGGTGAGGAGTTCTGTTTTTTTTTTTTTTTTTTTTTTTTTTGCGTGGCAGGGAACAGGCCAAGGTTCTTTGCTTGTATCTTCTGACACCGCACATGTGCTGCAATAAATCTTTTTCAAATTAACTCCTTGGCTTAACACCAACAAGAGCTTTTCACATTTAATGATGCCCCCATCGTTCAATGATACTAATCAAATTCTAATCATTAGTACATCAATTTATAACCTCCAAGGAAAAGGGGATTTATTAAACAGAATTTCTTTTCTTTTTATATTTTTAGTTACTTTGATATGAGTTTTTATAAATGAGTTATATTATAGCTTAGTACCAAAATAATATAATCTATCAAAACAGAATTAACAATGCCAAAAATTACATTTTTTTAAGTGTAACACTACACATATTAGTTCTGGCACCTACCATAACACATTATTGTTGATCCTCTTTGTTTATTCATAGCAGAAGAGGTGTTGCTCAGTAAGGCATCCGCTCATCTGGTCTAAGTACGTGGTGAGAAAAATAAACTGTGGAGATGTGAAATTGAAGCACTGAGTACAAGCTCAGTTGGGGATTTGTAGAGAATGTATCCATACAAGCCACATTATTTGCTACATAGTGTGCTCCATATCTACATTCTTGTCTGGTGAAAAATTTGTATTTACAGCACAGTCTCCTGGAGTAGTGAAGAGAGGGGAAATATCACAACGGATATTGAAGAAGCAGTCAAACAGACTGAGATTAGGCCAGTGGATAACTGAGGTCTTTAGGAGTTAGAGATACTATTTTAAATAACATTCAAGGCAAGCAATTATTATCCTCTTCCTGTTTAAGAGGAAAATGGAAAAAAAATCCATATTGTCGTGTTGAGTGTAAAATACTAGGAACAGGTATGCTTGGGTTAGCTTCACTTAATGTTGCATGGGAACAAGGGTGTGCAGGTGTCCTACAGTTGTCTACAAGGATGAACTGTGTTTGTCATGTAAAAGAGATTGTTGGTAATGAGAACTAAGTCTGTGACCTCACCAGAGCTGGATTCTGAATTGCATCCCATGTGAAACCTCCATGACAATCTCAGTGGGTATATCAAGTGGAGTAAATTGAGCTCGAGACCAAGACAACAAGCAGGTATTTTAGATCTGGCTCAGAAGATCCCCAAGGCCTTATCTCCACAATGTCTCGGGAAGTTGAGGAATCACAGCTCAGACATGCCATATAATATGGGGAACTACAAAGAAAAACAGCGACTTGCATAACTTCACAGGAAGATATTACAAAACCCAGAGTGGTTCAATAAAGACTTGAGACATCTGTGTTCCCCCGAGATTTAAATGTGTGTTGTTAGGGGTTTTATTTTTAGAACCAGAGCTCCCAGTGGGGGTTGTAAGCAAGTAATACTGTGTTTGGGTGTGCGCTTGCAACCACATAACTCACTGTCAAACACAACCACTTTGACTTGCGTTGCTGCCTGAGAAATCCACCAACCTTTTTTTTTTACATTTTGAACTCTGTAGTTAAACTCCTTTGGGACTTATTACACTGTTGTGAACAACTGTTTGGAAAATTAAGGTATTTCAAAGAAAGTGCTTCTTTCTTTGTGACAAGTTTTTATGTTTATGGTAAACAGCATTCCTCTTTAGATAATCATATTGGTTTGTTATAACAGAGGATAAATGTCAGTGATGCTCTTTTTTTTATAGTGTGGCTGTGTGACCAAAAACATCAAAACCTTTTTATCCAAATAAGTATCCAAGAAACTGAGAAATAGCTTCGATATTATTTAACAAAGCACTGTGAAACAGTCTAAAGTAGCATGCAGACAGTGAAGGACACCTTTTTGTACACTGTTCCTATCCTTGTAAAAAAAACTCCCAAGCTATCTAGCTGTATATGATGAGAAACAACTGCTCACAGAAAATCCAAACTATCTCTGCATTTGTGCACCAATCTTGATGAGTTGTTTCTGCGGCCCTTAAGCCTGAGGCCTTTAACTAAAGTTCCAATTAAGTATTTGTGCTACAGTTTTTCCAGCTCTCAGAAACATTCATATCACTTGAGTAGTGCTAAACTGCATCCTTGCTCTCCTTAATCTCTATACTGCGATTTATTTTTTAGTGGTATGGTTAAGCCCAAAATTATTCATACTCCTGGACTTCAAATGATTTCTTTTCCTATCAACGTGGTTATTACTGACAGTAATTAAGCCATATTTTAAATTATTATGTAACCAATGGTGTAGCAGTTTTAAAAGAAAAATAAATTATCCGTTTTTTATTTACTTTCATTTTAAGCATTCAAATGCAGGATGAAACTTATTTATATAAATTGAACAAATCTGTTCTAAACATCGTTAATTCTATAACAGATATCAAACCTTTTTTCCTAACCACCTTTTTACATGTTTATGGTAACATTTCTTCAATTTATCTTTGTTGATGTTCTGACCCGGGCTTTCCACTGGACGTGTCAGCAGCATTTTACAGGAGCAGCACGTTTTACTCGCGTATTCTGCTGCTTGGCCCCTTCCACGGGGGTGTCAGCAGCACGTAGTAGCATGGAAGCAGCTGTCACCGAGAGAGCCCAAATTCATGCGATATCAGCAAAATAACGCGTGGTTTCATCAGTAAACGCAACAACAAGCAGGAAAAAGACTACAACATGGCTCCAAAAGGTCTGTGTCTTATGCTCTGTCCATGTTACATTCGCCAATAAGTTTATGTTATGTCAGGGAATATATAGAAAATCCCTCGAAGTGCAAAAGAATAATGTTAGTGGCGATCCGAGGTAGTGTGGACCCTCTCGCGACCTACTGACTTCTCATGGGGCCGCACAAATAGTAAAGTAAAGCTACCGGAAAGAAGCACCTTTGTTTTATCTTGAATATTTCCCGATGCCGAGCCGTCTGACTTCTTGTCTTCCCCTATCCAAAATGTCGAAATTTACACGTTTTACTGGCGTAGCGCGTAGAAAATAGGACTGCCTTGTATATTTAGAAAAGTGCTGCGATATGACGCTCCTGTGACGGAGCAAACTCGAGCTGCTTTCGCCTCCGATGGAAAGGATTATATTGATTACAGCGTGCCACGTATGACATGCTGTAACATGCTGCTGACGCGTCAGGTGGAAAGAAGGGGTAAAGCTTGGTTTATGCTTGCACGGCTCCACGCAGCCAAATTACGTCATTTCAGTAATCCGCGCCTCTCCGTGCGGCCTCCTCCCGCCCCAAAATTTCCGCACCACGCACCTAGGAAAATTTTTAACTACGCGGACGGTCCCGCGTGGAAAAACATGGCGGACTGGCAAGATCTCATATTGCCGGAGGTTTGTAAATAGACATCTTTATGATTCGGCCGATAGCGAGCACTGTGATGAACTGTGTTTTAATGGAAGAGAGGACAGTCTCCTTTTTCGTGTATTTTCCTACGTAAACAGCATAAAAGTTCTGCTTTGTTTAAGCTCACGGGTGTCCCCATCTTGTAAACAACAGTGATTACTACTTCTACTATGGTTTAGTGTTGTATGCATGCATTTGTAGGTCTGCAACAATACCACTTTTTTTCAAACTGATATAAAACTGATACTTGGATCTGAGTGATTTCTGAAAGTGAGTACCAATACCAATTTCTACCACACACAAAAATGTTATTAATTGGAAGACAGGTTTTATTTTCTTCTCTGCTTGTTACAAAAATTATGGTGAATTAAATAAAAAAAAATCAATAAAGATGACCACAAAACAAAAATTTCAAGAAAAAATAAACATGTTCTGCGAATTAACTGCAAAGTTTCCACATTTTAAGTATAGGTTCGTGGTTTTGGTTAACTAACCGATAATGATACGAGTACATGAGAATGATATCAGCACTGATACCAGTATTAGTATCAGTGCATCCCTAGCTATTGCACCCCCCCCAAAAAAAAAAAAAAAAAAAAAAAACTGTTCTACAACATGTTTTACAAAGCTGTTCAGAAAAATGTGTTTGTCAGAGCTGTGATCTGAGGAAGCAAAACAAGTAACTGTTAAACTGAAGTTGTGTTCTAGTTCATTTTCTTTCCCTCAACAAAAGTAAAAAATCTGCTATCTATGTTCTACATTCCTGTCTGCCTTGCTTGATTCTGAGCTTTGTCTGCACGTGGGTTCTAGTCTTCCAAACACCCCCCCCCCCCGTTCCTGACAATAGCCAACATACTATAAACCACAAAAGTTTTACAACTTTTCAGAAACTTCTAGTTTTCATACAGAATCTACTATACAGGCTTCCTTTGTTCTAATTTGCTATGGACTTGTGAAGAATAAAACTTATTCCAGACAGTAAGGGTATGAGTATAAAGCTTTCAGTGCGTGTCCTAACATCGCTGTCCAGTCAAGACGAAATGCAAATTAAAAATATCCTTGTTGAAATTACATCTTATTGTATGCTGTATTTAAATGTGAGCATTTTGTTTATGAACACAGCATATTAATGTGTGTAATGTCTTTTCACCTGTGTTATTATTACCACTGATGGAGCTACTAATAAGCGCTTTGTTTTAAGTAGTAACAAGACAAAAACAGTGTCCCCCACAGTTTGATGCATTGCCATGGAACACAATAAATCTGTTACCTGAGCCTTCAAGATGATAAGCTGGACTATACGGATTTTTTTGTAAACTGTAATAATAGATTAAAAAGATCTCTGTATGTAAGCCTTTTATTTTCTAAGTATTACTTCACAATTGCACCATGGGGCATACGACTGCTGTGAGCTTCTAACAATGCCATAATTCAGAACGAAATGAGCTATTTTCAGTCGTATAAATACTGTTTTTAATGTCCCACCTGAGACTGTTGTTCTCAGTCGCCTCAGCTGTATTTCTACATATGTTGCACAATGAAATCATAAACTGATTCTTGCTGTTTATTAGGTCTGTGTTGACTCATTAATACTGCAGACATATAGGTGGTTAATCCAACCTTTTATGAAAAGCTTTTTTTTTATCGCTGGATACAGGGAAAACTTTTTTTTAACATACAACTATCAAAAGTATCATGTAATTTAAAATGTTCTCATGGGTCTTGTTGCCATTAGATTTGGCTTTCAGCTTTAAGCTGCAAAAAAAAGCAGAAGACTCTGGAAATGTGTCATTTATAGCATGACACTACCAGTGTTGGGAAGGTTACTTTTAAAATGTATTCCACTACAGATTAGAGAATACATGCCTCAAAATGTAATTTGAAAGGTATTCCATTATGTTACTTAATGTGAGTAACTTATTCTAAATACTTTGGAATGCTTTATACAGTCATCCCTTTTACAACTCCATGGAGCATATTCTGCAATTTTTTCTTTTTCCTCTACCAATTCGTTGTCCGGTCTGAATCAGGGTTTAGGCTCCCAGCCATGCGGGCTAACAATGTTAGCTCGGTGGCGAGTAACCTTAACAAGTCACACAACAATAGTACATCGAAGATCCTGACAACCAGGTAGCTACCACAGTTAAAACAGAAAGATGAAGTAGACAAACATTTCTTTAAAAAATAACTTATTTCTAGATGTTTCTTCAGGTTAAGGTGAAGGCATTAGACACAGAGAGCAGCTTGGTTGCTGGCAAACATATACTTCATTTCCACAGAGCGGTCCGGAGCGGCACGTTGTGGACCGGATGGCTATTGCGCAATGGTCACTTTTCATGTCTGCGTTCCCACTGTAGACAGGACGCTGCCAAAGTGTGCGGGGATGCTGTTATGGCTCCAAGCGGCAGGGACAAGGAAATGGGAAAGTAAAAAATGTCAAAGCGCGCGTGTCTGAAGTTCCTCGGTTGACCAAACTCGGTTGCTGCTTGCTGCCATCTTACCCGAACCTAATAACTTATGTTAATGGCTGGAACAGAGAACTAGTTGTTTTTGTAGTTGTTGTCGCTGAGGTGACGTTATTACTTCAGCCAATGAAAGGACTAAGCTGTGTGACGCTAGTGTCACCGCACCAACTGCACACGGACCACCATTCCCTGGTCCGGAAGCTGAAGGCGGACCACCTCCAGCTGGGTACGGTCCTGCTCCGTGGGTCTCTTTGACAGTAGGAATGGCTAAAATGAGGATTGGACCGCTCTGTGGAAGCAGGGCATTAGTTTGTAATGAACCAATACATTTCGCCCATCCCTTTTCTCTTCAAATTTGAAGTGGTGTCTAAATTTCCAAGAACTAAATGCATTCCTGTTCAGGCACTCCTGGCTCTGTTCTGTTTGCTCCGGGTCCATTGTGGGAAAACAACAGCACCAACATTAGAAAACTTCTTCTGCTCAGCACCATTGATTCTGCTTGTAGACTGTACTCACTTTAACATGCATTAATTAATTAATTCATTCATAAATTTACATCATCCTCAACAATATACTTTACATGTAACCCTGCCACTCTTGTTGCTGACGTTTGGGGCAGTGTGAACGCGCCATAACTACGGTACATGTATTCCGTTACTCCCCAACACTGAACACTACAACATAAACCCAAAACTCTAGCTCACACATGTGAGCTTCTGGATTTTGTAATTTTGTTGTTTAATAGGTTTCCTACTAGAAATGTTCGGGATCATGTACTAGTGATGTGTCGTTCGTGAACGATTCGTTCAAAATGAACTAATCTTTTATACCACCCGAGAGTAACGAGTCCTCTCAGTGAGCCATTCGTTCATTGTCATGCAGTACCTTCTCTTGCCACATGTCAGCAGCTGCATGTGCTCAGTCAGAAATGATTCGTTCATGACTCACTCAGCTGCTGCGTCCGTTTTCAGGTTCCAGTTCTTTTGTCATGTGACAGCCAGACGCTCAGGCTGTGTGTGTCGAGCAGCAAGTACTACAGTTCGCTCACGATTCGTTCATACACGGATCGTGACGGATCATTCTTACTCATTCGTCACGTGAAAACTGTGGCTCAGCTTGCTACGGGGTGTGGAGCGGACTGAGAGATGAACAAGGAAATGAATGATGTCTAATATCTAATGTTCCTTTATTTGTCATTCGACACCCGATATATATTATTTATTCATTAAATCATAATTATTTAGTGGACTTCAATTCTTGTAGATGTGTTATTGTGTGTATAATTTAAAGTGTGTTATATGTTTGTTTATAAATAAATACTTTTGAAAACTATATCAGCATATTGATTAAATAATAAATATATAATGATGATAATAACAACAAACATAATCAATAATAGTAGTAATAATAATAATAATAATAATAATGTAAAATGTTGTACACAATAAACACACCATGTAAACATAGGGAACTTATTAATTATTCCTTTTTGTTTTAATTGTATCACTAATTGTCTAAATTAGTTTACACTCACTCTTCCTCTACCCAGCTGTAATGTGACCGACAGTTCGGACTGAACGGATCTTCTCGTTCATCGTTCACAGCTCAGGGTGTACTGTGTGTGGACTAGTAGATTCGTTCATTTGTCACGTGACACCTACCTAGACACTGTCGCGTTGTTAAACAATGATGGCAGCGTGGACACAAATACCTTTATTGTGGTGTGTATATGCTTTCTGTTGGAGCCATTCTGAGTATTGGATTGGGATGGCGCTGTTTCTGCCACAAGTCTATTTAACACTTGGGTTAATTAGTGCAGGTGTGGCGCACAGCGAGGCATATGGTTTTTGACCGTGAAACCCATGCGTGAGTCGTGAGATACGGCGAATTGATGATTGAATATTGTTTATGTTTTTTTTTTTGTAATTTAAATAAATGGATTGATATATCCGACTTTAAGTTGAGAGTTTTTGAAAGTAGCCTATATTATTTTTATTTTAAGCCACAAGGAAACAGCACGGCGGTAAACACGCGTGCAAAAACAACTTAAATGTGCGCCAACAATTAGTCAAAAACCCCCTCTGTATGAGAAAAAGACTGATCAAGTTTAAACGACACGATCCATGTGCTGTTTGAGCACCTTGTCTTTGACGGTGATCGGCTGAATGGAAACGCTGACGCGTGCGTTGGAGACAGTAGGCCTATACTATGGGCACAGCGGGCCTCACACTGGACAGGGAGGCAGCCACGCAGTGATGACGGGCGGAGGTCTGTAATGGATGAGCGGAGATCGGCGACGGAGGTCGTTAATGGAAAGCGGTGATCGGTAGCGGACTACGGATTAAAACGCTTTGAGCCTCACAGCCATAGTGTGGCGGTCCAGACTCGTACACGGCGGATGTTGGTGAGCGTTCTCACATTGGTCAGTGAGGATTGTACACTACGTCACCAAGTGAAGGAAAGTTCTGTTTGGACCTGCACGAGTAAATGAGGTATGAGCAGTTAACGCACACACGTAAGAAGACACATGAACCAGAACTGCCTGCAGTTATTAAAGTGTAAACGGCAAGAGTGACGAGAACACGAAGCATTGACATTTGATTCATTGAACTTGACATTTTCAAACGAGGACTTGAATTAAGAGACATTTGTGATTAAAAAAAAGAAAAGAACGTTTTTGCTTTAGTTTGGATTCTGATGCTCGTTTCCATGATATTTTGAAATACTGCTGTAATTCTGGGTTGTGGATTTAAAAACAAGGTAAAATGGGTGAAAATAATCAAGATACTGAGCTAACAAATGTGGTGTCAACTGACTTACAAAAAGTTAATGAGGATGAAGCCTCTGTAAAAAAAAGATCTATAAAACTGACAACAAAAGCAATGCTTTCTAAACTAAGTGACTTAGAGACGCTAAGAAAATCTAAATTAAGTAAAGCTGCAAACATAAAACAAACTGTTTACGGTTTAATGAGTCAGTCTGGTTATGAAACTGAAATAAAAAGTAGCTTCAGCAAATATCAAACATTGATTGAAGACGCAAAGGTTGCACATAACAACTTGCTTGAGTTGCTACCCGCGGATGAAAAAGAAAAGCATGAAACCTGGCTCAAAGCAAAACTTTTAAGTGTGAGTGAATTTTGCCAGTGTGTAGAAAATCATTTTAAGAATACGAATAATGGTACTACTGAAACTGTTCCCCTTGAGGATGATATAAAGCCAACAGACAGTGTATCAAATGTTGGAACATCATCATGCACTAAAAGCCGCACCAGTGTAAGATCAAGTAGATCAAGCAAAGCTGCAGTGGAAGTTGCACATGCACAAGCAAAAGCCAAGAAAGCTGCACTCATAGCACGTGCAGCAGCGTTAAAAAAGAGGCATGAATTGGAAGAGGAGGCGGAGTCAATACGTAAAAAACTGGAGCAAGTGGAATTGGATGCTGAGATTGAAGCCTCAGATGCAGAGTTGGCAGTACTGCAAATATTTTCAGATCAGGATGGCATGGAATCTTACTTTGAGAAGCAAAAATCGAAAGAAAAATCTGACATTTCTGATGTGAAGTTTGAAAAATCTGCAAGATTGTTGAGTAGTAAAAGCTTACCTGTTGCAGTTGCAAGATCCACTGCTAATGTTGCACATGCAGGTGATGACAATTCTACACGACAGATTCTGCAAAGGCAAAATGAAATATCCGAGTTGCTCTTACAACAACACAAAGCAAGCCAACTGCCGCCAAGACAAATACCTGTTTTTGAAGGTGATCCACTGAAGTTCAAAATGTTCATGCAAGCTTTTAAGCATTGTGTGGAGGATAAAGCTGCATCTATAGGAGATTGCATGTATTTTTTGGAAAGGTACACCAGGGGGCGCCCTCACGACCTTGTGCAAAGCTGTTTACATATGAGTGCGGAGAGAGGCTTTGAAACTGCTAAAGCTCTCCTACTGGAACACTTCGGTAATAAAACAAAGATTACAGCAGCATATATGGAAAAGGTTCTCAACTGGCCTGTGGTGAAGCATGAAAGTGTTTTGTTACTACAGGACTATGCATTATTTTTACGTGGATGCTATAATGCAATGTCAGATTTGGAGGACATGAAAGAGCTTGACTTGCCGGCTAACCTCAAAATTATTGTTTCAAAACTTCCTTTTAAATTGAGGGAAAAATTTAGAAGTTCTGCTTGTGATATTCGGGAGCGACATTACCGAAGACCTAACTTTAAAGACGTTGTACAATTTGTGGAATATCAAGTCAAAATCTTGTCTGATCCTATTTTTGGTGATATTCATACTATTGAAAGAGAAAGGCAGGTAAAAAGGGATGTGTATACAGCCAAATCTAAGTTGAAGCGAGATAACTTTGCTACAAACGTCTGTGCTATTAGCAAAGTGCAACACAAGGACACACAAGAAGGTAAACAGTGGGACAACAACATCAGCATCAATTGTTTATTCTGTTTACAAGACCACAGTCTGGATGAATGTCAACGATTTGCAAAAAACAAACATCGTGAAAAGATCAACTTCTTAAAGGAAAAAGGAGTATGTTTTGGGTGTCTTAACACTGGGCATTTGAGCAAAAATTGCGATAAGCGTAAAACCTGTAAAAAATGCAAACAGAGCCATCCAACAGCTTTACACTTTCACGTCAAACAAGTGGACAAATCGATGAACATCAGCGGCAACATCTATCCCATTGAACCTAAACCAGCTGTAAACCATACTCTTGTGTCAGCTCAGACGTTTGGAAGCCAGACCGGGGCCGGTAGTAGTGGAATGCTCTCCATCCTCCCAGTTCAGGTAAAAGCACAAAAAGGCACCAAGGTCATTCAGACTTATGCTTTTTTGGACAATGGCTCAACATCCACATTCTGCTCTGAAGCTCTTATGCGTAAACTTAATCTCACTGGAACAAAGTCGAAAATATGTTTGTTAACGATGAGCCCAAAAACATCAGTGTCAACCTACATTGTAAATGGACTTGAAGTAGCTAACCTTAATGGAACAAGGTACTACAGTCTTCCAAATGTTTACACACAGAAAAGGATGCCAGTTGACAAAGCAAACATCATAAAACAAGAGGACATTACACAGTGGCCTTACCTTGATCACATTGAATTCCCTGAAATTGATGCTAACGTGGAGTTATTAATAGGTACTAATGCTTCAAAGTTGCTGGAACCATGGGACATTGTGAATAGCCAAGGTGAGGGTCCTTTTGCTGTTAAAACCCTATTAGGATGGGTGATCAGTGGCTTAGGAAAGGATTCCAAAGACAACATGACTAATATTGACTATCCTACTGTTACTGTAAACAGATTATCTGTAGAATCACTTCAGCTGCTATTGGAGAAGCAGTACCAAAGTGACTTCAATGGAAAAATCGCAGACGACAAAGAAGAAATGTCAAGGCAAGAGGCAAGATTCATTGAAATAATGGATCAATCTGTAAAGTTAAAGAACGGACATTACAGTTTAAAGTTACCATTTAAAGCCCAAGAGGTAACTCTGCCAAACAATCGTTGTATTGCTCAACAGCGCCTCATTGGACTAAAAAGGAAAATGGAAAGAAATGAGAAGTTCCACCAAGAATACACAAGCTTTCTTGAAAATGTCATCAGCAGTGGCTATGCAGAAATGGTACCACAGGATGAATTGCGTTGTGGAGAAGATAACCTGTTCTATATTCCTCATCATGGAGTATATCATCCACGGAAGGGCAAGTTGCGAGTTGTCTTCGACTGTGGAGCAAAGTTTAAAGGAACTTCTTTGAACGAACAACTTCTGCAGGGTCCGAACCTTACAAGTTCCTTAATAGGAGTGTTTCTACGATTCAGACAAGAACCAGTTGCTTTTATGTCTGATGTTAAGTCTATGTTCTATCAAGTTAGAGTGGCTGAGGAAGACAAAGATTATCTACGGTTCCTGTGGTGGCCTAATGGAGATCTGTGCAAGCAAGTTGAAGAATACAGAATGACTGTACATCTCTTTGGAGCAGTGTCGTCACCTAGTTGTGCATGTTATGCTTTAAGGAAGACTGCGGAAGACAATCGGAAGAGTTTTTCAGATGAAGTAATTAACACGGTACATAGAAATTTCTATGTGGACGATTGTCTGAAAAGCTCACCGTCTGTGCAGAAAGCAGTACAGATCGTTCATGACCTGGCTGACCTTTGCCAGAATGGAGGGTTTCATCTTACACAGTGGATATGTAACAGTCGCAAAGTCCTTGAGACAATTCCTGAGAAAGAACATTCTAAAAGTGTGAGTGAACTCAATTTGGACATAGACCAACTTCCGGTCGAAAGAGCACTGGGGCTAAATTGGTGTCTGGAAAATGACAAGTTTAACTTCCATGTAAACTGCAAAGAACGAATGCAAACACGGCGAGGGATTCTATCAGTCACTAGTTCAGTGTATGATCCCTTAGGGTACGTTGCGCCAGTCCTTCTTCCAGCCAAGCACATATTACAAGAGTTGTGCAGAAGGAACTATGGCTGGGATGAAGAAGTTCCACAAACCTTAAAACAGCAATGGATAAAGTGGTTAACTGACCTGAAAGAGATCTCAGAGTTCAGAGTGAGTAGGTGTTTGAAACCACATGACTTCGGATCACCAGTCCATGCCCAGTTACATCACTTTGCTGACGCCAGTGAAAGGGGATATGGCACAGTAACTTACCTGAGGTTACAGAACAAAGCAGGTAATGTTCATGTTTCCTTTCTTCTTGGAAAGTCTAGAGTAGCACCTCTTAAACCCGTAACCATTCCTCGTTTGGAACTCACTGCTGCAGTTTTAGCTGTTCGGGTAGACAACATGGTAAAATCAGAGTTACAACTTTCTTTGTCAGAGTCCGGTTTCTGGACTGATAGTAGTACAGTCTTGAAGTACATCAGCAATGAAAACAAAAGGTTTCGAACATTTGTGGCCAACAGAATAGCCATCATTAGGGAAGATTCAGACCCAGCACAGTGGCGGTATGTTCACACAAAACAAAATCCTGCAGATGACGCATCTAGAGGACTGACAGTCCATAAGCTTCTGAACAGCAAAACGTGGCTATCAGGTCCAGAATTCCTGTGGAGAGCAAGAGAAACATGGTTACAGTATGAAGTAGAGTCAACATTGGAGGAGAATGATCCAGAGGTCAAAATGGAAATCTCTACAAACACAATAACCATTCAAGAGGATAATGCAACCAGCCAACTCATCACCTATTTTTCTGACTGGAAAAGGTTGAAGGTAGCAGTTGCATGGTTACTCAAAGTCAAAAGGACTCTATTGGAGTTGAGTCAAAGAAGGAAGCAACTTGTAAAAGATGGAAACGTAAATCTTGATGTTAGCAAGAAAATACTGGAAGTCAGAAAGTCGTTGAAATGGGAACGTGTATCAACTGAGGATCTATTAGCAGCAGAAAACGCTATCCTTCAGTTCTGTCAGAGAGAAAGATTTGACACAGAGATTTGTGCACTAAAGACAGGAAAACCTGTAAAAGGGTGTAGCCCTATCTACAAGCTTAATCCTGTTCTAGAGGATGGACTGGTAAGAGTTGGTGGAAGATTGTCCAGGACTGCAATGCCTGAAGAGAGCAAACATCCAGTCATTCTGTGTAAAGATCAGCACATCTCCATGTTAATTCTTAAAAATATTCATGAACAGACAAGGCACGGTGGGAGAAATTACATCCTTTCCAAATTGAGAGAAAGGTTCTGGGTGACTCATGCCAATGCAGCAGCAAGGAAAATCTTGTCGAATTGTGCTTTTTGCAGACGTCACCAAGGAAAGTTGTGCGATCAAAAAATGTCTGATCTTCCCAAAGAAAGGATTACTCCAGACTTGCCTCCATTTACTAACGTGGGAGTGGACTATTTCGGGCCCATTGAGGTAAAACAAGGACGTTCTTATGTGAAACGTTATGGGGTTATCTTTACATGCATGGCCAGCAGGGCTATTCATTTAGAAGTTGCACACTCCTTAGACACAGACTCCTGCATCAGTGCTATTCGTCGATTCATATGCCGAAGAGGACCCGTAGCACACTTTCGCTCGGACAATGGCACAAATTTCACAGGGGCAGAAAAGGAACTAAAAAGAGCAATTGCAGAACTAAACCACAAATCAATTGAGAAAGCTTTAATTCATGACAACATCAAATGGACGTTCAACCCACCTGCAGCTTCCCATCATGGTGGTGCTTGGGAAAGCATGATCAGACTGGTTAGGAAGGTCTTGGTATCTGTTTTACTTCTACAAACTTTAACAGATGAAACCTTAGTCACAGTCTTATGCGAAGCCGAAGCAATCTTAAACGACCGACCGATTACTAGAGTTTCTGAGGATCCTAATGATTTAGAGCCACTGACACCTAATCATCTTCTTACTTTGAAAAGGAAACCAGTATTACCTCCAGGTCTGTTTGATCAAAAGGACCAGTACGTAAGACGAAGATGGAAACAGGCTCAGTATCTTTCAGATTTATTCTGGAAAAGGTGGACAAAAGAGTATCTTGTTACTCTACAGGAAAGGCAAAAGTGGAACAAAACAAAACGTAATCTTATGGCAGGAGATATTGTTTTGATTGCAGATGCTACAGCACCACGAAATTCTTGGATGATTGGAAGGATTATTAAGTCCTTTCCAGAAAAATCAGGCATAGTCAGATCTGTGCAAATCAAAACCAAGACAAGTGTAATTGAAAGACCAGTAACAAAACTAGGTCTATTGGTAGAGCAGTCAATGTAAAAGTGAACAAGAACACCAAAAGAGGGGTTTATTTGTTTGTTGATTTTATTTTATTATTTTTATTGCAAAATGTTGTTTTTTTTGTTGTATGAATGTCTCCATACATGAATATGTTTATAATTGTTATGTCCTGAAGTGCCATGAACAATTAGGGGCCGGTTGTGTTGGAGCCATTCTGAGTATTGGATTGGGATGGCGCTGTTTCTGCCACAAGTCTATTTAACACTTGGGTTAATTAGTGCAGGTGTGGCGCACAGCGAGGCATATGGTTTTTGAACGTGAAACCCATGCGTGAGTCGTGAGACACGGCGAATTGATGATTGAATATTGTTTATGTTTTTTTTTGTAATTTAAATAAATGGATTGATATATCCGACTTTAAGTTGAGAGTTTTTGAAAGTAGCCTATATTATTTTTATTTTAAGCCACAAGGAAACAGCACGCCGGTAAACACACGTGCAAAAACAACTTAAATGTGCGCCAACACTTTCCTAGGTTTTCGAATTGCTTGTGGCATTTTGTTTTTTATTGTCAGGTGAAACAAAACATGTTGCCTTCTGTATTTTAGTGGAGAATTGAGCTGTGAGCTGGGAAGGAGGAGGGGTGAATGAGTCGAGCTCACAGCTCGTGTGAGCTCACAGCTCGTGTGAGCTGTGAGCCGGGAGTGAGCGATTTGTTCACGCTAGCGATTCAGCACCAGACATTGCAAGCTAGCTTCGGTTAGCTCTCGGAAAGGAAGGGGTGAGTAACTCAATGTGCTGTTAGCATGTTAGCAGAGCTATACTACTGTGAACTAATGAGCTATTCTCGTGATGTGAGTTTTGTACTCAGGGTTTTTCTTCCAGTCCAGAGCAGAAATGTTTTTTACTGGGCGTTTTCCCACCCACAAATTGAATTATAAACTATAAATATTTTTACTAATGAAATTAGTTGCTAAGAGTAACAGGAATGAGTCGGTAAATGGGTCACTTGGGGTTGTGAATTATGATTCGTTGGAGAACCGCTGCCTTGTTTACTACGACGCCCACAAGAGAGCAACAGCGCCACCAACTGTTAAAATGAACTAAATGATTCGTTCAAAATTCGTTCAATTTAATGTTCGAGAGTAAATGATCCGAGTCGGTAAAAAGAGTCGGTCTTCCCATCACTATCATGTACACCGCAGGTAGATTTTTAACAGAATTCAGTAAGTAATTTCCAGTTTTGAGATGTAACACAAGATCTTAAACACAACATGTGAAGCAGTGTTTAATGCTAAGACATCAAGGACAAAATCATTATACAGTTTTGCAAAATGCCATTTATGTTAATTTGAGTGGTTTTGGGTGATTTAGGATTTTTTTTCAAGTTAATTTACATTCTTTCATCAATTTTTATAAGTTTCCAGTAGAATATGATTGTATCAAGCCATCCACTCGTTAAAATGTCTCGCCCAAACACATTTTTTGCACATTCTCCTCCAATTGATATCCAGCAAAGCTTCCCTCTTTTTCATATCTGATAAAAACTCAGGGTGGTTACCAATTAGTCTGCTGTTAATTATCTACTTCTACTTTGATCTCAACTATGACTGCTCGGTCAGACACACTCATTTATTCATCTTCTTTGCTTCGTGAGACTGACTTTTTGGAGATTGCACAGATTGACGCACATTAAAATGGCTTCAGAAGCAAGCTGGAGCCTTGTGAGAGTGCACACATGATTGTTACTTTTTTCTTTTTAATTTTGCAAGTCTTCTTGCATCTTCAGATCCCTGCTGCGTAAAGCTGAGTCTCTTTAAGTATCTTGTTGCTTATATTTTTTTCTGTCTTTGGATGTCTTTGTTTTGTCTGCTTCTTTTTAAAAAATTATTAGCATATTCATAATCACTACTAACAATTATTTTTGTTCTGCCTCCACTGATTTGATGTTGCAGTAAAGTTAAACTACATTAAACCATTTATGTTCATAAAATAATCAGTCTCAAAACTTCTTAAAAACAGTCTGAAGGATGAATATTTCCATCTCTTTTTATTACACTAAAAACAAAGCTGAATGAGTTTCTATATTCATATGGGTTTTGAATTTATTTAGGATCACAGCAAAATGTGTATTTCAATGTATTTTAATGAAGAAATCTAAAAACTGAGAGCTGGTAATCAATCAAAACAAGAATCATCTGTAATATGAACTGTAATATAATTTAACCAATATCCACTCAGATATTAAATGAAGCAAACGTAAGGAGCGTAAAATACAAATAATTAACCTGGTATGATATAAAATAAAATAATAATTGATCTGTTCATGTGAGAAGACCACACCTGTGTCTGATTAGTCGGCAAACTCCCACCAGCCTGGTTCACCTCAGAAGGAATATTTTCAACTTACCTGAGACTAGTGGAGTCAGAGTTTTGTTTGTCAGCATTATTTGTTTTATATCTTTTTTTAAAGGTTAATTTAAAGTTAATGTAATAGTTTATGCCCTCTTCTCACCATGGGGACTCAGCTTTTCAGTCATTTCTTTAAGTGTAATCCATTATTGTATTTGCAATTAGGTTTGCACCATGTTCCCAAAGAGTCTGTCGCTCTGTCCTGTGACTTAAACGCCACACAGGGAGCTAATGCCTCTGGTTCCTTGAGAAGGAAAAAAAATGGTTCTGGCCTAAAGTAAGGTGCTCTATTCTTTCTAACGTTGCTGGTGTCTGCGTCAGGTTGAACTAGCTGATTCTTAACATTGCCCTTTGACTGTTGGGTCATCTAACTAAGATTAAAGTTAGATATTGAAAGTCAGGATTTGCCACAAAATCTCTTCTCAGGTTTTCGTGTGGAGAACCGAATAAAACCACTGGTCAGTCATTTTCTAAGGCTATTTGGAGTGTCCTTGAAAAAGACTATTACAAAGACTTAAAAGCTTACATCCAAGGTGCTCATGGTTTTTTGCCATGTTCATAATATAAAGTTGCACTGAAAGACATTACAGACACCTTGTCCAGGAAAAGAAAAAGAAGAGTTTGAAAGAACTTGCTCTTTTAGACCTGATATTAACTTTGGCTGTTTGAAATAAAACAGCAGTTGGTTTTGCTGTCCATGTCACTTTTTATCTGTTTGCCAAACATGCAAAAAACTAATTTATGAGACTTATATGTATTTGTTATGGACTATTTTTCATATTATCTGCATTTAATTTCTGAATCTCATTGGCCACATCTTCACTGTGATAAATGAGTGCATTATTTTAAGGTAACTTTTTCAGTACCTTAGCCAATTATTTAAATATTTTAGCAATGCATCATGGCAATAAATCCTACACAGTTGAAAAGCCTGCAAAGTCCTTTTACAAATGCTGCCACATTTGTTAAGAAAATACATTTTGTGGGTTTAGCAGCAGAATTGAATGTGTGGGTTGCACCCATGAAAAACTTGCCAAATCCTTTCTGCCATTGCTAAGAGCTTTTATCTTATTAAATCCATTCTACTTACCATAAATAGGAGGGTATTAGATTTTCTTGATATGATCATCTCAAATAAAAATGTTGTGGTGTCTAAATTAACACAAAATAATAAAACAAGATTTTTTTTATTATTATTAATATTATTATTACTAAATTGCTCCTGCTGGAATAGTATTGCTTCTCAACAAGTTAGTGTATTTTGTCCAGGCCTGTTTCATGCATTTATTTTTTAAATAATTCCGTTGAAGCATGGATGAAAAGCAATGTCTGACTTTCATTGGTCAACATTTATATAATTTTTATTTATTATTACTTTTGTCAGATTAAAGTTATTTCTGTGACCATTATGAGTTTTTCTTTTATTTAATGAAGGGTACCAACAATTTTGTCCACGTCTGTAGAGCTGACTAAGTTATTTATGATCGCTTGTGAGTGCACGTACAACATGCACGCCTCATGCACGAGCTTACTGTTAAGACTGCAGTTACGCGTTTGGCCTGATGGGGAAATCGTGAGCACAAAATTTCTAAATTCCTTAGAGTCCCTTTAAATTATGGCCACTTGCCAGTTACATGTAGAGCTAAATTAATGCAGTGTTTAAGCCCACTTTATTTTTAAGATTGTAATACCCAAAGTAGGTTAATTATTGGCCCTGCTTAAATGTTTGCTGTTTTTTTATTTTTTATTCTTGTTTCAGTTGTTTCCACTTCACCTCACTGCTATAAAGGTATAATGTTGTTTACATTTTCTAAAAGTAGAAATTTGTCCTGAGTGGTGGGCCTTTGTCAGTATTCTATGTGTGAGAAAACGTTCCAGCTACTTTTGAAGACAAAATAAAAATGGCACCTTTTTCAATTGCCTAACTAAAATTGTAGTACTTATTACATTTAATTCATTTTTAAAACTCAAGTATGCATGATAGAACATATTTCATTGTAGTTACCTAAAGGGGTTTAGTAGTTTTTGTTTTTTATGAACGAGGGTCCCCACATATCGGTATCGGTTTATATCGGTATCGGAAATTATGAGTTAGGCTATATCCGTATATCGGATATCGGTAGAAAAGCCACTATTTAACATCCCTAAATTATAGAGTAACACAACATAATATATCAACGTCATCAGTAAAGGACCATGCAAAGCCAAAGTACCCTGTTTTGGGGTTTTTTATCTGAAGGAGTGCAACATTGCTGTTGAGTAGCTGCTGCTGGGTTGTGCTGATCAAACGAAAACATTAAAAAGACCATGTGTTGCTTGTAGCTATTTAAACAAGTTTTTTAAAGTGCATTAAGGAAAAATTAATCTTGAAGCTGTGTCTCACTAAATTAGCCCTCATATCTGACTGGTTAACCTCCACAGCAACTCAGGTGCAGCTTTAAAGGGATATTCCACACCTAAGTAAAAAATTTTCTGTTGCCATGTTCCTCAGGGATAGATAAGTGATAAAAAAGCATTTTGTAACCACCCCTGTAATTATTAGGACTGGACGATAATTCGATAGCAATATATAGCTATCCATACAAGGGCGTAGAATTAGCATGGACGGAGGGGATATGTCCCCACCAATATCCGGCGATTAGTGAATTGTCCCCACCAATCAACGGCATCGCTACCACATATCAAACCGCTGTTTAGTCAATGATCATGGCACACAAAGGGTTAAATGTTGGTCTCTGCTAGAAATCCTGCCTCTAACCTAAATATCGCTTCCTGATTGGCTGCCGGGTTCTGGCTAACTTACATGTGATTGGCCGTCCCCGTTGTCATTCCATCTCCTCTTAAACCTAGCGTGGTTTACAGTAGTTGCTTTATGGTTTTCAAATTTATATTGTTGTTGATTCCTAAGGAATCCAATCCACCTGGAGAGAGCAGCAGGGCGAGTGGCAGTAATCAGGAGGATATTCTGGACAAGCCCAACCAACCTGACACAAATAACATTCCAGCTCAACAGCTAATTGACATGATGCATATTTGCACTAAAGCCCTGCACTAAAGAGTAAAGATTAGAGCTTTTCGAATTTGCCTTTTTGTCTTTCATTAGTTACTTTAACCTATAACATCTGCATAATGTGAAATTATGATTGCTAATGCAAAAAAACATAAACTTTCAAGAGTGCTGCATTGGAGCACTTTTGTGTTCCCACCAATCTCAAAATCAAATCTACTCCCTTGTATCCATAGACGTGTGGTGCGATAGAAACAAAAAGCGGCGATAAAAAAGTTTGATAGGAAAAAAAAATACCTTCATTGTTTTTCATTACAGCCTATCTGGTAGCTTAATAGAACAATCATTACTTACTCCAAACAAATAATTAATGCTGACCAATGCAGATATGTCAGCCACCCCTCTCTCCTTTCAAACCACAAAAAGGATGAAATGATTTGAGCTGAAACAGAATTTTTTGATAGTCCCTAAGCGAACCATTTCCATAAGATCAGGTCCGATATCACAGCAAGGGTATGGAAACCAAAGTGTTCAAAATTAGATAAATAAATAAAGCCTTTTAAATTTGCACTGATTTTAATGTTTACATTTTGTACATCAGTTCCACATAATCACTATAAGTAAATCTGACATGATTTACCCTCTTACTCCAAAGTAAAATTATCATGTTGAATTAACATATTTTTGGGTTGCCGTAACATGAATTTATTACATAATCTAGTCACATTATTTAAGTCATTAAAATAAAATCTTTCATTTCAACATGCTTGGTATTGTTACTCTTACTCAATTGTGAATAGAAGATGATGTTTCCCAAACTAGGTATTGAACTTAGGTCATCTGGTTGGTCAGCATTGCACTACCCACCACATCACTACAGCTAAATGTAGATCAGCATCGCTCATTACCTATTAAATAATGAAAGATGACTCTTTTCTCGTAGAACACATTTTTAAATGCCCAAAATGGTTTAGATCACATTCAATATCCCTCATGTGGTTCAGAGGGTTTACCTATGATAACAATTTTTTTATATATATTACCTTAAAAAATATATATTTAGTCAACTAACAGGTAACAGTTAAATGCTATAGCAAAACCTTTTATTTGAATCTTTCTATAAAAAGAGGCAGTCTTTTCCAATCAAATTTTACAGAAAGCTGGGAATACTTGATAATATTTTCACCGTGGGGCTAGAAGAAATAAGCAAAATGAGAATAGGAAAACCTCAAAATTCTTGTATTTCTTTAAGGTTTTGTTGCCCCAATATGCTTTATTTGACATTGGATTGTACTTGGACGCACAAACAGATAGAGCAGGGGATGGGACTCAAACTCAGAAAAGGAACATAGCCTCCACTTTTTGAACACCTACATTAACCACTTTGTTACAGAATTACATAGAGCTTTATTGGTCAAATAAAATATATGACTTTCTTTCCAGTGAATTCAGTATTGTTGATAATTGCTTAAATTGTACTTAATTAAATCATGGAAAAAAATAAATATGAATAGATTGACTAGCATGTACTAGATTTGTTTTTGTAAATTCAAAGACATACCAATTTCCTTTTTTTTCAGTATGTCTACATTAACAAACAAAAAAAACAATTATATAATGTGACAGTGAAAGTGTGAAGAACAAATAATCTCAGCTCCCACCCTCTGATTCTGATAGGCAGATGTACTCATTCGACTAAAAAGACATTGTTTTAAAAATAAATGCCATTGGGGAAAAACAAGATGAAACAAAAGCCAACTTTGTGAAAAAGATGTTTTAAAAGAAATAAAATGGCTAAAAATTATATGTATTATTAATTAATTCATTAAATATATGTATCCAAAATGTTAAATATTTCGTACTAATAAGCTAAGCCTCACTTACAAAGCTAAGCAGCAGAAGAGTGGAGGCAGAAGCATAATGAGCCATCATGTGACTGACAGCAGCCAGATCTTTGTATTTAGTTAAGGTTTTTTAATAATTAAATGTTGATTTTGAAGGGCACAGACAGATTTTGATGGGCACATGCCCCGCCCACCCTGGAACTCCACGTGCCTGCCAGCTGAACTCTGTGTATCATTTTTACTTCCTAAACTTCTTTTTAATCCCATAAATTGCCTATATTTGTTTTCTCTTCCTGATTTCTAAATCCATCCTACAGATGACCATTTGGAGCTGGACAGCCACATTCTCTCGTAACATCATCACCTTATACCTGTCACAGTCTGAAAGCCAACTAAAGAAGTCACCCATCATGCCTATTGCTGAGCAACAAGGGTTACTATATAGCATCTTTATTTACTAAGCACGTCACCCTTAATCCCCCCTTCCAAATTTAGTATATGCTTACCTTTCCTTTACACCAATCCATCTGTCCTTCTAAACCATACCTATCTAAATTTTCCTCATTACCCCTGTTCCATTGACAATCATGACAGTTGAAGTGTGTCTCATGGAAACAATACTACTTCATCCCACTTCATGCTTTGTTTAACAGTAATTCTACACTCTGTTTTATTTCAGAAATCATTAGTATCAAAGATGAAACACAGAGGAGAATTGGTCAGCAGCTTTATAATCCTTCAAAAACCAACAACTAATACATGGCATGGTTTTGCTAAAATTTAACGATTTTCATTTTTTTAAATGTGCAAAGGCTTTTATTATATTGTATTTTTGAAGTTGGTGAATTACAATGATGTGGTTTCTTCTTTTCAAGGATTTTTAAAAGCAATTATAACATTCAAGCAGAATAAAAAAAATAGTAAAGATTAATCAAATCTAATTATTTTTTCTAGTTTGAAAACATTGACAGAATTATACCATCAAATTTAAGTTGAGTCATTTTAATTGTAAAAAAAATTGGCTAACCTTTCCAGCAATGTCTCCTATTATAGTGCATGAGTGGACAATTGTGAACATAGGGAGACAGATACAATGCTGCAGATAACCTCACCATGGTAACCAGAGTTCACAGCTGAAGTGCACTTGATAATAAGCAGCTTCTCTCATCTCTCTTCTGGTTACACACACTTTGAAAGCTTCAATTTAAACTTTTCAATAGTTATCAAGAAACAAGGATAAAAATATGAAATTCCTTTACCAATCTAAAAACACAACGTAATCTGATCCCACCTAAACCCCCCCCCCCCCCCCAATCTTACCCTGGGTCAAATATGGATAAATTCAGCCTAGGGTTTGATTGGTCCATTGTTATTTGAAATATGGGCATTGGTTATTAATATAACCAATGTCTGAAATTAAAGCTACAGAGTTCTTCAAAATTGCTAAAATGTTGCATCATATCCTTCCTAAGATGGGATCAAAGATAGTTTTTTTTTCTGGCTCTATTAAACATAGAGTAATACAGTGCAGATGGTGGCCTTGCTATCCTATGGAAGATTTTCTTTTTTGCCACTATTTGGGATCTTCTCTTTTTGATCCATTTTTGTTATGGCAAAGGGCTGATACACAGAATGGAAAATCAAGAGCTATACTTTTAGGCTAAGAACTTTCTTCACCTCAACAGCATCCTATTGCTGAAAAACTGAATTCCTTTAAATTGAAGCTAAACCTCATCCGTTTAGAGCTGCCTTTGAGCAAGTGAATAGCGGGAATGTCATGTTTGAATGATGTAAAGCATCTTGAATTGACCTGTTGTTGACCGTGTGCTGAACAAGTAAAGTCATCTTGCGTAATCCATCTACCGGCTAATTCTCAATCACTCATTAATGAGACATTTAATTCCTTAGGTTGTTGCACAGACTGATCCCAAACTTGGAAGGAGCTATCCACCCACAAGCTAAACACCTTTACCTGAGATTTAACGTGTTATTAGCTTTAATGTCAACCCCAACCAGACACCACATGGGGCAAGTGCAAAATATGAAATACAAATAAAAACAACTATGTGGTGTTTAATAAAATGAATATAATAATTATCTCAGATGTTTTGGAAAGCTTTTTTATATGAAAAACCAGGTCCATTTTTTTTTATTAATGGTCTTGATCTACTTACTCTGGCTTCACATTGGCACAGTTGGTGGCACTTTTACATTGCAGCAAAAAGGTCCTGGTTTTGAATCCCAGCCTGGGGTCTTTTTGCATGGAGTTTATGTGTTCTCACTCTGCATCCTTGGGTTCACTCTGGGTACTCTGGCTTCTTCCCACAGTCCAAAAACAGGAGTGTTAGCCCTGGTTCATGCAGCAGGATTTTGTTAGGCTGATTTTGCCCTGATTCTCCCTTTGCGACATGCCCCAATTATCATGATGACTCTTAACATTGAATTGTCTTGGCCTTATATCACAGTGTGTGTGGTGTGCTATGAGCACAAACGAGCAAGCAACTTATTGAATGTGACATCTAGCCAATCAGAAAGTGAGGTGACGTGCTGGAATGCACGGATGTGCCTTTGAAGCGTCTATTGTTATTTCCAAGTGTTGGCTCTCATGACCGCATTCCACAAAGAATTAGAAACTAACATCAGTCACACCAAAGTCTATAACGATGTTTCACAGGGAAAAAAACCCCCAAAAAACTATACTTAATCTCATTATCTTTGTATAGCAAGAAGGGGCCCCTGCTTGTGCTGTGTCCGCTCCTTTATCCAACGCCATTATGTATATTTTTCCTCCCTGTAAAAACAAGTCCACAAACTATTGCCAGTGCAACATTTTCTGTATCTCTATTTATTACTCCTTGGACTTTAGTTATATTTTATATTATGAGGTTTTCTGAGATTTCCTGTCTGAGGTTGGAATTTTTGTGAGCAAAATCGGTTTGTTTGTGGTGTCACATCATTGCTGTGTATGCTGTGTTGCCTCACACCACACACTCTGGGACCCGAACAGGAATATCTATGATTTTTTTTTATATATCTTTTTTATTGCTTTGTGCATGGTCTGAAACTGTTGTGACAATTTTAAATCCTACCATGAAAACCAGGAATAAGGTTAATAGTTTTTTCTAAATTACCCTTAGGTATGAGTGTCTGCATGCACGGTTGGTTGTCCTGTGTCCTGTGTCCTGAAATGGACTGGTGACTTGGCCAGGGTGTAACCCCTCCTCTTGCCTGATGACTGCTAGAGATAAGTAATGGATGGATGAATCTCCTTATATCTCTATTTATACTAAAACATATATCTTCTTATTGTGAACTGGATTGGAGCCCAGATGTATTGATGGCACAGACCCAATATAGTATGTAAATGAGACATGGAACAAGCATTTAGTGCTCTTTGATTTAAGATACATATTGCTTATGTGCAATATAATCTATCTGAATTATTTTTTTGTCCTTAATGTTATGTTAAATACATAGATTTCTAAATACATTTAGCATTACACGACAAAAAGCTATGTTTTTAAAAAAGGGGGTAAGTCAGACACAAGTATGTGAAAGCAGGGGTAAAGGAGGGTGCCAAACGAGATGGACATCTGTCTCCCTCTTGTCTCCTCTTTGAGTCCCTCCAGTGAAAAATCCCACTCAAGGGTAAAGGATATTCTCCAACTGAGAGATGCCTTCCTAGCTTGACCAAAGCCGCTGCTGCTGAATAGAAACAACCGATTGATCACAATATAACAGGTTAAACAGATTACAAACAGCATGTAAACTCAGACTCATATTAAATACTGTCGTATTTAAATTCAAAGCACACGGGGAAACGCATGCCATACAATGAGCACAAATAAACAGGGAGGGAAAAAGACTGAAAGAAAGGCTTACAGTCAAAGAAACCCAGTCTTTTTAATTAAGCAGTTAGTTTTATAAAAGAAAATTAATGAAAACATAATCATTTTTGCTGACATGCTAATCTGCTCTTCTTTTTTTGTTAAGTGCTCATGGAGTGGAACAATTAAGGTTTGATTGCTTTTAGAATGAGCCGTATCTCTGAGGTAAGCTTGTTGTCAGACCTGTGGCAGTGATTTGATTTAATTCAGCTAATCAATCTGTTATACTTCTTACACAGTCACCAGTTCTTTCGAAACTAACATCACAGAAATAAGAAAAAAAAAATCTAAGCCTCTCACGTCAATATTACTGAGGTTTATGACTCTGAGAAATGTCATTTAATGCAAATGGGAGCTAATTATTATCTGTTGTTTTTTTGCTTTGTTTTTTTTTTTTAGCTGTAAACTGATGTTCATTTGCCTGCTGTCTAGTTGGGGAAGGATGTCATTCCTAATGTATAGTCTGGAACAAGCAGACTCACCACGTGTCCTCTTGGGACAGGTCTAATTACGTGTTCAGAATCTGCAGCATGGCTCTCTGGGCTTTTATGCCTCTGTCACTTCTCATCTACTCAATTGGATTGGATATATCCCAAGAACAACCTACAGCCTCGATTCTCTCTACCAAAACAGGTCACGGTGAGTTCATAGCATGTGGAATGAGTATAATTATTGGGGTGCAGACACCTTCCCCCTCAACTCCACTAAGACACACATGGGCAAACTCACATGCATGAACACAAAGTTACTTCTAAGAAGATTGGGGCTGTTAGAAATCGGGTATTCTACGGCTTTGGGATTAGGATTTCTGGATCAACAGGGATCAGCTGCATATTGTAATCTCATTGACATGGGGAATGGCTATGACATTCTAAATCAGAAATACAATATTATGCATTACACAGAGAGAAGGAAGGACTGCACATTTCACTCTGTGAGATCATGTCATGGTTTATCTTGTTAAAGCAGTTTCTCCCAATGCGCGAGAAACGGATCAGTTACTCTGAGGCATAGTAGACTTTGTGATAGTTAGTGAATCATCTTTGCTATTTTGAACAAAAAGGAATATTTTTTTTTATAATAAATTGTAGTATGCAATAAAACCAAGCCACAAGAACAAAAATAAAAAACATATCTAAGTGTACCATTTTACCCGTCTCTAATCTTGAAAAGTAAACTATAGTCCTGAAAGGTGGAAAACAAGTCCATTGACAAGCTTGAAACCCGAGGGATGCAGTTGAACGCATGCTTGGTTTGTTGTATTCGCATGTAGACCCCCCAATTCCCTTGTCTGAGTGTGTCTCCCACTTCTGTCGGAAGAGCAACGGATCAGAACCCCCTATACATGCAGTACACAGTTAGCAGGTCATTCTTCTGAAGCCACACACTGCTGTCAGAGAGCCGGGCCTGGCAGATTTATCATAGCCTCTGAATTTTGTATTTCAGGCTTGTGAGGGCCAAAAGTTGATGCTGACGTTCTGAGTGACATGCTGCTTTACCGTACGGAAATTCCAACTGGACCGTTCCATATTCATGAACTGATTTAAATTCTGGTGCAGTACATGAGTCCCTACAAGATACTGAGGAAGACAGCAAGTGTATCCTATCCAAATGCATATACAACTGTCTTTCTAGACCTGTACAAGTAAGAGTGAAGTACATAGAGTTGTGCGGATGCTAGTTTTTGCAAGTTTTAAAGGTTATTTCTACAGCAGCACTCGATCAGTTCAAACATTGTTTACAGTCTAACATGTGGGCTGCATACTGAGGTTGCTGGTAGAACATTTGAGTGTTTTATGGTTTTGACATAGCTCTTTGATAAAAAAAAGAAAAACATTTTTTTTTAGTTTCCTCCATGATGTCCTTGTAGCTCCATGTAAGACATCCAACTGAATTTTAAGTTGTCTGATTTAAAGATACTTAAAAAATAACTTCAAAACAGAATTAATCTGAGGTTTATCTATGTAGACTTTGCCGCAACTTTCAACACAATCTTCAGAGTAATGTGTGACAATATGGACTGAGCCCACTGCACTGATGCAATGACACATTGACCTTTAGAAAAACTAGCATTTTTTGATTATTTAGTTATTAACGTTTTTGTTTGGGACAAGCTATTTAATTTACCATTTACAATACTGGACATTCAGTAAATAAAAAATGCTTTTATGTACAATGTTGAGTTTCTGTGAGTTATAGATTAAGCACTTTTCCTCAAAAACACCAAAATTATCATGTATCTGTAAACAACTTGTCAAATTTTCATTTTTCAATAACATGAATAGACTGAATGACATTTGCATTTATATTTTAAACAATGATAAATCTATCTTACTGACCATGAATCAAACTGAACAAATCATGCTATTCGTATGGAAACAATGTTTTACGTGCAAGTTGTTGGAGTTTGCTCAGACCACATACGGTGGCCGGGAAGTGCAAAAATTACATTATCCTGAAACACTTTTACATTTTTACTGAAACAAAATTACCTTTTTATCGAAACAAAATTACATTTTTACCAAAACACTTTTACATTTTTACCGAAACAAAATTAAATTTTTACCAAAACAAAATTACATTAACCTGAAACACTTTTAGATTTTTACCGAAACAAAATTACATTTTTACGGAAACACATTTACAAGTTTACCGAAACAAAATGACATTTTTACCGAAACAAAATTACATTAACCTGAAACACTTTTACATTTTGACCGAAACAAAATTACATTTTTACCGAAACAAATTTACAAGTTTACCAAAACACTTTTACAAAGACATGACCCTGAAGTGATAATGCGGGGGACGGAATCAGTTGCCAAAGTTAACGCAATTTTGTTATCAGCTGAACTTGTGGAGATGTTTTGCCCGTTTTGCGGAATCTATTTTCAAGTTTTAAGGACATTTTGTGGTGACATTGTTTAACCATTATGTAGAGTGTTCCTGCATACTGTACATAACTTTAGCCACATGCAAGCACATTGTTATCGAAAATGCATTAATCACGTGGTTTAGCACATGCCTCCTGATTACTCGGTCCCGCCATCTCCTCGTCAATGTCTTTAAGTACATGAAAGGACCGTCCACAAAACTCACAAAAAGTAGTTTTTTTAATGAGCGAACTACCACAAAATAGGCAAAACCGCTCCACAGTTTGAGCTGATAAGATTGCGTTAACTTTGGCAAGTTAATAATAAATAAAAACTTTGGCAACTGATTCCGTTCCCCATATAATCACTTCGAGGTCATACCTCTGTAAAAGTGTTTCGGTAGACTTGTAAATGTGTTTCGGTAAAAATGTAAAAGTGTTTCAGGTTAATGTAATTTTTTTTGGTAAAAATGTAATTTTGTTTAGGTAAAACTGTAATTTTGTTTCGGTAAAAATGTAAAAGTGTTTCAGGTTAATGTAATTTTGTTTTGGTAAAAATGTAATTTTGTTTCGGTAAAAATGTAATCTTGTTTCGGTAAAAATGTAAAAGTGTTTCAGCTTAATGTAATTTAGTTTAGGTAAAAATGTAATTTTGTTTCGGTAAAAATGTAAAAGTGTTTCAGGATAATGTAATTTTGATTTGCACTTCCCGGCCACCTTACATTAACCATGAATATGGCTACACAGCTATAGGCCCCATTTTCATCTACTCCTACCACTTTTATTACTTTTCCAGTTAATATATTATTTCATACTATATGCATGGTGCTAGCAGATGTGCCATCCGGAAGTAACATTATCCATGAACTGGAAAGGGTTTGTTGTTGGGCTTCAGAAAAATGATGAAAGTCTGTAGGTACATATTACTGTATCAGCCTGAAAACTGAAAGCAATGTATATTTCTGGTTCTGAAAACATGTCAACATAAAGTGTGAATGACGGATAATTTAGTCCCCCTGTTTTTTGCTCATAGTAACATCACCACAGTAAGTGTGTTTGAAGCTAAACATAGCCATAGACCTTAAAAGACCAAAACATGAATTCGAGACTGGTGAGTAAAATTTTTGCGCAGCACTTTACATATGATAACATATTACATATATATATATATATAAGAGATCTCACTGGTGATCAAACTCTGAATCGTCCACACAGATAGTAGGTTTCTAAATCTACCAGGGTATTGAGCAGCTAGAAATGTGAAATCCACTCCTTCCTGTTGTAATTAGGGGTGCTGTTTTCCGCTGTAAACATCAGCCAGTCTTCATATTCCTTCATATTTCTGTGAGCAGTGCTATTGTATTTGTATGTCCTGTCAGGATTTATTTATGTGTCTTCTGTCCTTCTGACTTTAATAACATGAAAAGACACCCACCAACTCACCCACACTTCAGTTATGACTGAAATCTTTTTTTACCCCCCCTCCACCAAATAAAAATAAGAAATTGTAGGCTAAACTCTCTAGCATTCTTTGCTACTCGGTTTTTACAAATGATTGCCAAACCATTTCCTCAGCATGTCCTACTGTAAGTGTCTCAAGTGAAAGGACCAATAATAACAGTGCAGACCTGTTCTTTGGATGTTTTATTGACTTGCTCCAGGGTCTTCAGAAGGGTCTCACTCTCCTTCACCTGAAAGACTAATCACAGGCTGCTCCCTAGGTTGCGAGGTGAAAAACTATCTTAAAGACCACCGTGCCCTGAACATAAGTTCAGACTACAGCTCTCTTTAGACAACCAGTATGAGTCACTTGCCAAGGCCGAAAATGATGCAACAACATGTAGTACATTACTGACTTATATGGGAGAGAATGACAACCCAAGCGCTGGAAAAACTCCTCTATTATTTTGCCAAAGAACATTATTTTTTATTAAACAGCTGTACCCTTTAAGCTCTGTATTCCCAGACAACTTCGGGGCATTCAGGCCATGTTTGTTTGTTTAGTGAATTTCTGTCACTGAAATCTTTTCAGAATAAACCACTATTCTTCTTCATAATCGTCATCATCATGTTTATTTGTCATATTCAGGGTACAAAATTTCCTTTATGTATAGTAAATAAGAGTCACCATGCGCATTGTCATTGACCAGTTAAAATGTACTTTGCAAAGATTTGGGTCAGGTGTGAAAAAAAATGCTGTAAACAAGAATGCTTTAAGAAATATAACAGGCATTAACTGCAACAGAAACAGCTGTTTAGAAAGCTTTAAATTGAGTAAGGAACAGCGAAACTCATCTATCAAGATGAGGTTGTGGACGAGCATGGAAGAGCTGTAGCCAAAAAAACATATATCTGATGTGGAATCAAGGCCAAGTGACTCAAATATACACAGAAACATAGGAAATGGATTTAGAAACATGTCAGCTGGTGCTCTGGACTGATTGGTCAAAATTTAAAATGTTTGGCTGTAGCAGAAGGCAGTTTGTTAATTGAAGAGCTGGAGGGAAATACAATACTAAGTTTCTGCAGGTATCAAAGAGGCACGTTAGAGATTCCTTGAATATTTGCAGTTGCATTTATGCAAATAGAGTTGGAGATTTGGCATACCTCTCAACACTCCCGTTTTTCCTGAGATTTTCCTGTTTTTAGGGCTAGCTCCCGGACCCCTCCCAGTTTGTCATTTCTCAATGTCAGTATTGACAGGTATGAGATATGGTCATGATTAATGGTGTTCTAGAAGCTGAGAGATAATGGCAGATACTTATCCATCAAGCAATATGATCAAAGAGGCATATGATCGGCCCCAAATTGATTCTGCAGCAGGACAAGGACCCCAAACTTGCAGCCAAAGTCATTAAGAACCATCTTCAACATAAAGACGACAAGAAGTCAAGGAATTGATGGTATGGCCCCCACAGAGCCTTGATCTAAACTTTGAGTGTGCCTTGGATGACATGACGAGAGACCATGATGTGAGGTAGCCTACATCCACAGAAGATCTGTGGTTAGTTCTCCAAGACGTTTGGAACAACCATTCTTCAAGAAGTACTCTGTAACTTCGTGGATATTTTCCCTCCATCACCCTTCAAAGGCTTGCAGCGTAACGTCAGTGTCGTTAAACCATTATCGGCCAGTGTACTAAAGCCGTAAAGTGAAAATAAGGCAGGACTTCCGGGAGGCATCATGGGAGAAAAAGTGTGGTTTTCAGCAGCAGGAAGCTCCCAGACAGTGATGGTTCCGAATAAGAACATAATAAATGCTGGTGCTCCATCAAAATGTTTCAAAAACACGTTATATGATAGAAACGTTGTGGAGTATGTATTTTTAACAAACTATGTGCAAGTCTAGCTTGAATAATTTATCCTCTGTTGAAGGCAAAGGATTGTCAAACCAAATATTGGTTTGATTTCAATTTCAATTTTGTTTATTCTCTTCATTTTGTTGATTGATGAAAATAAATGATTAACATTTCCATTTTTGAAAGCATTCTTGGTTTGCAGCACTTTTTTAAACCTGCCTAAAATTTTTGCGCAGCACTTTACATATGATAACATATTACATATATATATATATATATATATATATTATTAAATATTACATATTATTACCACAGCAAACAGTGGTTACAGGACATAACTTTTTTTTGTTTTTTTTGTTTTTTTGCCTATTCTATAAATCTCCACCACAAACTGTTATTGATATGGATTTTTTCACCAGGATAAATTAAATCGGGTTTTAAATTTAGATTCTGGAATACTTTCTGTATTGTAAGCTTATGTACCTGTCTGCAATAACTCTAAAAAATGTATAAAATCTTCTCAATATGAAAATAAGCTGATAATGACTAAATAATAAAGTTTTACTGCAAATTATATGTACATCTGATCTGTCAATAAGTTATTCAGTACAAGTCCTAGGTGAGATAAAGAATTAGTAGCAATGCTAGGCAGACTTTTCAATCTATTATTATCCGATTGAAAGAACAAATACATTTTTATTTTATTTTTATAAAGAGCCATCGTCTTACATGGGCCAGGGAAGACTTATTCTGGACAAGGGGCCAGTGAGCCTCAGGATGTTTCTCTTTTGAAAGTCTATTCAAGTTGAGCAGAAACAATGGCTGCCAACGATGGGGTAGAGGTCAAGGAGAGTGCTATGCTTCATGCACTGTTGTCACTAGACGAGCCTTTGGTGGAGGTGAAAGTGTTACAGTGTGAACAGGTGTGTCTAGTCAATACAGAATTGCCCAAGACTGAACGGTTCAGTGACAAGCCTTTACAACCTGAATAACATAATTAATCCAGTTATTCTGCCCCTGCATGGACAACAGGCCTAATTTGGTCTTCAAGAATGACAATGCTCCAGCTCATCGAGGTTGCATCATTAGGGAATTGCTCTTGGAGACAGAGGTACCTTGAATGAGAAGGCCTACACTTTCTTCACACCTGAAACCTCTGGGATCACTGAGTCACCCTGTACAGATTTGTAACTCTGGAACCAAGAACCTCAATGACTTAAGGGTCGCCCTTCAAGATCAGTGAGATGCCATATCTCAGCAGACAATAAGTCAACTTGTGAAAGCATGAGACGTTGTTGTCAAGCTCGAATTGATGCTCAAGGGCACATGGCACATTAATGAGATATTGACATTTTTGTTGTGGAATACCCACCACTGTTGTTGGTTTATGTTTTAATACATCGTCTGAGGAGACAAAATCACCATTCATTGCTTCTACTTAAATGCCCTACTTTCATCATTTAGTATCATTGTTACATGAACATTTTACATGTTCCATGAATTTCAACTGTAAGTCAAATATCCCAAACATTTTGAGTAGTGTAAATAGTAGATAGAATGTCTAAAATAATGAATTTCTTAAAAAAAAAAAAGAAATTCAACAAGATATTGTGGATCGTTATTTATACTGAAAATGTTTGTGTGGGTATCCTACAACATGTAGAGTCCAAGTCAGGAAAAGGTAACATTTTTGTTTCTTAGGTGCAGCATAACACCAGTCTATAATTGTTTTCGTTGTTTTTTTGTTTGAGCTTTTGGTTAACAGACTGATGTACAAAGTTAATGATTCTAGTTTTTTCCACACTGTTTTCTTAGTACAATTAAACTAATCTATAATTTTATGGCAGCACCATACACTTAACAAGCTCAAAGAAAGACCAAGCAAAAAAAAAAAAAAAAAAAAAAAAAAAAAAAAAAGAAACAAACAACAGAAACAATTTCATGGAAGAATGAAGTTAACATGAGTAAAAGCAAATTTTGTTCTGTTATAAATTCTATTTCCAAAGTTCTGCCCAGAGACAGAAATGTTGAATATAAATTGAAAAATATTTTTGCTATTCATTATGTAACAAAAACTATACTAGTTGTGGTGGGATAAGGTTTGTACATTTTGAAGGTCAAAATAATCTCTAACATACAGATGGAGCTGAGTATTCACTACACACATATGACTTTCATCACCTCCCTTCACTCTGTTTAACAATAATCCTGTCACTGAACTGGTGATTTAACAGAAGGTTTGCTTCTCAATTCTTTAAAAGTTTTTGATTTTTTTCTTTTTTTGCATAAGAGAGATACTTTAATCTGCCATCCTGAATTATTTGTTTGACATCTTCACCCATTTCAGTGTTGTCTTCAGACAGACTGATCGCTGGCAAACCCTGGGACAAACAGGTTAGTGTGTGGTTGGATATCGCAACTCAATCAATCACTTTAACATTGCTGTGTGAGCTTGCATAATATGTCTCCCTGAGACCGTTTACAATCTGACAAGCAATAATGAATGCCAGTAGACTTATGGCCCTGAAAGATAAACTTTAATCAGCCTCCTTTGCCTTTTTCTTGTTTGAGCATGCCCTGGCATATCCTACATTATATGCACAGCAGCGAAAGCAAATAGCAAATGGGAACTTATTTTAAAAAATTCATTTAAATGTGAAGACCTTCCCTAATACAATCACTATCATGGAATTGCCAGAAATGACCTTTCAATCAATCTCTGTTTGATTCATTTTAACCACAGACTGTTAACTAAAGCACATGCACTCCAGTTATAAACTTGGGGATTTCTAAAAATTTCTCTCTGGAAATATAAAGATTCCTTCAAGTCCTGCTTGATGGTTCAACTTTTAGGAATAAATTGGGTTCCTGTTTGACAGAAACCTTACGTGTGACAAACAGGTTATATCCTTTGTCAGAACTAAATGTTGTTTATGTTAGCTTCACCGTCTGTCCAAGGTGAAACCATTTCTGAAGCGATCTGAAGAAAGCTCACCATGCCTTTATTGGCCGTCCTGAAAAATACCAGAACGGCCAGTGCAGCAGGACGGCCTCTGTGCAGCAATCACGGCTGTGCAGGAGGCTGCGGCTGCAACACAGAGACAGAGAGATGAGGAACAGATGCATGAGCAGGTGTAAGTTCCCCCTGACAAACGCAGGGCAGGTAAGTATAGCATCATAATTAGGGTTACTTGCTACTTAGGTAATCTGACATTAGCAAATGTTATTTCAGGTTACTGCATTTTTATCTATACTCCAATGAAACAAAACTATTGCGCTTTTTACAGTTGATTAGCTATAAAACACAAGCACAGCATCAACAGTGAAAGAAAAATATTTAATAAAAGTAATTAAACCGTTTTTGTGCACACTGCAAAAAATGCCCACCAAGTCAAAAAATCTTATTCCAGCTAAAAGTATTTTTAATCTTGTTCTGAGATTTATATACGAAGCAGGAGCAGAAGGTGTTAGTTTATTAATCTTATTTGGAGTGTATGTCTTATTTGTTGAATTCTTACCAAGTGTTTTTTGTTTTGTTTCATTAGCCGATTATTTCACTTAATTTAAGAAGCTTTCCGACTAAAATCAAGTATTTTATGGTTTAGGTTTTTACCATTTACCAACTCATACCATTTGTTTTTGTGTGTTTTATGTAGTTACCTCTTCTGCATATTGTTCAGCAGAGAAACATTTAAAGAGGGTTGTTTATTTCTCTTAGTATTCATGTTGACCGTATAATCACAGCCTCTTTACATTGTGATTTATCATGACTCATATTATTTGTTTTTTGGGGGCATTGCATACCTAAATTATCACAAACATGCGGTATCTGTGTCTTCGAGTAAGAAACTCAAGAACGGATGGTCCAACTACTGCTGTTTTCAAATGCTCAATTCCCTGAGAATTATCTATTTGCAGCAACATGACAAGCACATCAGTCTCTCTTAGAGGTAAAAATGTATTTATGGCGAAACTTTTTTGCATTTTGAGGGGAAAATCAATGTTTTAACCCTCTTGGGGCCAAAGTCGCTAAATTGAGACAAGCAACATTGCTGACTTTAACAAGCCACAGCTGGAGATAGGGCCACTAATTTAATTACTACTTTACACCAGGAGATGGCGGACATGTGTACCTTTAATCTGGATACCTTTTTGGGTGTGTTACCATGGAAACTTTTGGAGTAAATCGGCCTTTAAGTCAGCGCTGCGAGCGGGGGACGCGAGGTGCAGCTGCTGCGGTCAAAGTATAGAGAAAATTAGTTTTAGAAAGATAAAACTTATGAGGCAGAGATGTCTGAGTTCCCCGCCGGGAAGTATTGGCTTATTCAGATTCTGAAGAGAAATATTTACCTCTGATCTGTTCAGTTGTCCCGGGAGAAAGTGAAACTAAAATGTCCCGCAGCAACAGCCAGTCCCATTTCGCCATGACGCTCCAAAAGCAGCAACATTCCAGCTCTGCATCATGTTCTCCCGGTGAGAGAAAGGTATGTGTTCGGGTAGCAAGGTGGTCATCACACAACTAATTGTGACCGAGGTGGGAGGGATGAAAAAATCAGTGGAAATAGTAGCCGATGTGATCGAAAACAGGAGAGAAAAAAAGACCGCTTATAAGCGAGTAAACAGCAGTAAAGTTCTCTGTCCCGCTGCAAGTGAGGATGATGATGATGATTTTGGCGAGGTTTGCTTGACAGATGAGGAAGAGCAGAATCACCGGTGGATCAGACAATTTGATGAGCCTGTTAGTTATTTTTGGGACGGATCTGTAAAATTCTGTGGCCAATATTTTCTTTCTGTTGATTTTATATAGTGAATAGAGTAACTGAGCCACATAAGAAAGGACATTAACAGATATATCCGCCTGTTCTTGAAAAAAAGCCAAAAAAATGAAACATATAGATGTAGAAAATACATATATAGAAAAATCTAAATAAAAAAATAAAATTATTGATGGAAAAAAAGTTTTAAACAATGTAAAAAAGCAAAAAATTGTAAAAGTCATGCAATCCAATAGTGCAAACACCTGATGACGTCATAATATGCAAATTAGATTTGTATGATTTTGCTTGTGTCACAAACCTTGGATCATACTTAAGATTTTTCTAATTTACAGTGTACCTTTATCTATAGCCGTATTAAAGCTACAACATTTTGAACTAGTGATATCAAAATGGAATATTTTAAAGAAAACACCCCTGCGCCTAGAGGGTTAATAGCGGGCTTGTTCCGTGCACTTTCTTCATCCGGGCTGTTGTAGAAGTAAAGACGTCATCTAATATGGCTTTCTCCTGGAAAGAGGACCCACGCCTATGTATTTCAAAAATTATTTTTTAACTCATATTTTACAATATCGCCAATATTTTTGCAATTAATGTGCTTTACGTAATTATTATTACATTATATTTTAATGGCTATTTTCAAAGAGGTACTGCAAAAACTATACACTGTCACTTTAAAGAGAGAACTGTTTATTTCTCAGTGAGTATTCTACACTATGCTTTTAACACATCTTTTAGTCAACATCAGTGATAATGCTATAATTTGGAAGGTAAAATATCATGGGTCGCCTCCCTGGGCTGCCACCTTATCGTGGTGGAGGGGTTTGAGTGTCCCAATGATCCTAGGAGCTAAGTTCTTGGGGGCTCTACGCCCCTGGTGGGGTCACCCATGGCACACTGGTCCTAGGTGAGGGATCGGACAAAGCGCAGCCCGATGACCCCGATGACGAGTCACATTATTGGATCCAGTGTTCCCTCGCCCGGAGGCGGGTGACCGGGGCCCCACTCTGGAGCCAGGCCCCGAGGTGGGGCATGTTGACGAGCGCCTGGTGGCCGGGCCTTTACCCATGCGGCCCGGCTGGGCTCAGCCTGAAGAGGCAACATGGGCCCCCCTTCCCATGATCTCATCACTTGTGGGAGGGGCCATAGGGGTCGGGTGCAATGTAAGATGGGCGGTGGCCGAAGGCGGGGACCTTGGCGGTTCGATCCTCGGCTGCAGAAGCTGGCTCTGGGGACGTGGAACGTCACCTCTCTGGTGGGGAAGGAGCTGGTGTGAGAGGTTGATAGATTCCGACTGGACACCGTCTGCCTTGCCTCAAAGCACGGTTCTGGCTCTGGAACGTGTCTCTTCGAGATGGGTTGGACACTTTTCCACTCTGGAGTTGCTCCCGTTGAGAGGCGGCGAGCTGGGGTGGGCATACTTGTTGCCCCCCATCTCGGCGCCTGTACGTTGGGGTTCAACCCGGTGAATGAGAGGGTAGCCTCCCTCCGCCTACGGGTGGGGGGACGGGTTCTGGGGGTTACCCACCCTTTCTGGAGGCCGTGGAGGGGGTGCTGGAGAGTGCTCCTTCCAGGGTCTTCCTCATTATGCTGGGGGACTTCAACGCTCATGTGGGCGATGACAGTGAGACCTGGAGAGGCGTGGTTGGGCGGAATGTCCCCCCAATCTGAACCCGAGCTGTGTTTTGTTGTTGGACTTCTGTGCTCGCCATGGATTGTTCATAACGAACACCATTTTCAAGCACAAGGGTGTTCATGTGTGCACTTGGCACCAGGACACTCTAGGCCGCTGCTCGATGATTGACTTGGTTGTCATTTCATCTGATCTGCGGCCGCATGTTTTGGACACTAGGGTCAATAGAGGGGCGGAGCTATCCACCGACCACTACCTGGTGGTGAGTCGACTCAGGTGGTAAGGGAGGACGCAGGACAGGCCTGGCAGGCCCAAACGTGCCGTGAGGGTCTGCAGGGAATGTCTGGCAGAGTCTCCTGTCAGAAGGAGTTTCAACTCTCACCTCCGGCAGAATTTCGAACACATCCAAGGGGGAGGCGGGGAACATCAAGTTCGAGTGGGCCATTTTCTGTGCCGGAATGGAGCACGCTGACCATAGTTGTGGCCGCAAGGTGGTCGGTGCCAGTTGCGGCCAAAAGAGGGATGCTGTCAGGCTGACGAAGGAGTCCTATCGGGCCTTTCTGGTGCGACCGCAGAAGCAGCTGATAGGTACCGACAGGCCAAGCAGAGTGTGGCTCGGATGGTCGCTGAGGGAAAAACTTGGGCGTGGGAGGAGTTTGGAGAGGCCATGCAGAATGACTTCCCTGTGGCTTCGAAGCGATTCTGGTCCACCACTGGCGCCTGAGGGGGGGGAAGCGGTCTGCCACCAACACTGTTTATAGTGGGGATAGTGTACTGCTGACCTCGACGCGGGACGTTTTGGGTCGGTGGATGGAATACTTCGTAGACCTCCTCAATCCCACCGACACGCCTGTTTGGAAGCAGAGTCCTGGGACTTTGGGACGGGCTCTCCAATCTCTGGTGCTGAGGTCACTGAGGTTGTTAAAAAGCTAATTGGTGGCAAGGCTCCAGGGAAATTTGAGATTCGCCCAGAGTTCCTTAAGGCTCTGGACTGTGTTGGTTAATGCGGCTCTGCAATATTGCGTCGACATCGGGGGCAGTACCCTTGGATTGGCAGACTGGGGTGGTGGTCCCCCACCTTTCCACTCTGTGGTCCCCCTCTTTAAAAAGGGGGACCACCGAGTGTATTCCATCTATAGGGGGATCACAGTTCTGAGCCTCCCTGGTAAGGTCTATTTAGGGGTTCTGGAGAGGAGGGTCCGGTGGTCTTGATCCGGACTTGATTGGTCATGGTCTTGATCCGGAAAAGGGTAGGGTGCCTTATTCGTGTTGGGGATGGGGTCCTTCCTCAAGTGTAGGAGTTCAAGTATCTGGGGGTCTTGTTCATGAGTGAGGGAAAAATGGAGCGGGGGATCGATAGGTGGATTGGTAAGGCGTCTGCAGTTATGGGGGCGCTGTACCGGTCTGTCCTGGTAAAGAGAGAGCTGAGCCAAAAGGCAAAGCTCTCGATTTACCGGTCGATCTACGTTCCTACACTCATCTATGGTCACGAACTTTGGGTGGTGACCGAAAGAACAAGATCACGGATACAGGTGGCTGAAATGAGTTTCCTCCGCAGAGTGGCTGGGCTGTCCCTTAGAGATAGGGTGAGGAGCTCGGCCATCGGAGGGGGCTCAGAATAGAGTCCTCCACATCGAGAGGAGCTAGTTGAGGTGGCTCGGGCATCTGGTCAGGATGCCTCCTGGGCGCCTCCCTGGTGAGGTGTTCCGGGCACGTCCCACCGGGAGGAGGCCCAAGGGAAGTCCCGAGGAGCTGGCCCAAGTGGCCGGGGAGAGGGAAGTCTGGGTCTCTCTGCTTAGGCTACTGCGACCCGACCTCGGATAAAGCGGAAGTAGATGGATGGATGGATGGAATATCATGGGTTAAGATTTAAGTATTTTGAGACCCGTGTCTGTTTCTGATGAGTTTTCACACGCATCTGTTGTTGTGAGTTGGGCCAGTCAAAGTACAGGGCTGACTTTTAGTCCCGGTCTGCCACTGGTTCCCGCCTGTACGCTCTGTACTTGGGAAGGAATAAAACGCTACTCAACTGTCTGCAACTGGTAAAGAACACCGCTGTTCACCTGATAATGAAACACACGAAAGTACCACTGGGTTCCATTGGAATATAGAGTCCACTTTAAACTCTTAATCTTCGGTTTTAGGGCAATACATGGGTTGGTTCCATCCTATCTATGTGAAATTTTAGATCGTTATTTATCCAGCAGGGTCTTGCGCTCTGCTGAACAACACTTGCTTCACGTCCCCCGGATAAAGACATCTGCATGGAGTTAATGCTCTTTTGCAATAGCAGGTCCAAATTTGTGGAATGGACAACCCTAGGAACTTTGCAGCATTGCTAGCTTGTATTTGTTCAAGTCCAAGCACAAAATGTATTTATTCCAGAAGTTATTTGGTTCCTAAAGGCTCTTTAGCCCTTTAAAGTAGTTTCATCAGCATTTTATATTACTACCCTATGCTATTTGTTTTAATGTGTTTATTGTCTCACATGAATTTGTTTGTCTTTTGATGTAATGGCCAGATTTCCTTGGAAGAAATGTGCAATACAAATATAGATAGATTGATTGAAAAAAAAATTTTTATTCAAAATGTCTTGTAAAAATGTACTATTCGGACAATAATTATAATTAAGGCATTTTTTTTCAGTCCTCAAAGTTGTAATAAGATCAAAATATTTGTCTGACAATTGTGGCATGATGTTCTCAGGAAAGTTATAATCATAGCGTATTATGTTGGAAAGAAAGACATAATCATTTCTATAATTTGACAGATACATTCTATAAGACTGTTGATGGGAAATATATTGTAGAATATGAGGTAAGGAAACCATAAACAAATATATCACAAATCATATTTCCATTGTTTATAAAAAACTGATATAAGCTATCATGAAGCCTGAACACGTTCAAAAGGAAAAGCCGAACAATTGATGATGTATGCCATTTGTAGACAGAAAGTCGAGATAAAATCAGATTCCCAATCTTTGACTCTGACAATGCAAATCAACATTGGCCTTAAAGCAAGGTGAGCCTTAGAAAAGCAGTCCATGCAGAATTAACAGCTGAGAAGAGGGGATACAGCCGTTTGCTCAAAACAAGGATGCTATTTTCAGATAAAGCACCAGTAGACATAGCTATATGGTTAGAATACTTGATCTCTAAGAAGAAACAGAAGCAAGGATGTTGGCTTAAAGAGAGCATATTTGCACATTGATCTGTGAGCGCTTTGTCAAAATAAATGAAAGCACAGTTACAATGGGTAATCGTCTGTGAGGTGTGAAAGAAACCCAGGGTAACTGCTGAGTTGCTGCAGTACTCTAGCAATTTGGATAATGTTAATTAAACACAATTTGGAGACATAAGCAGACAATTGTAAAAAATAGCTTTCTCAAAAGTTTTTCGTTGTGGTTTACATGGTTTACAACACATCAACATACAGTGGGGCAAAAAAGTATTTAGTCAGCCACCGATTGTGCAAGTTATCCCACTTAAAATAATGATAGAGGTCAATAATTTTCATCATAGGTACACTTCAACTGTGAGAGTGAGAATTTTAAAAAAAATCCAGGAATTCACATTGTAGGATTTTTAAAGAATTTATTTGTAAATTACGGTGGAAAATAAGTATTTAGTCACTTCAAACAAGGAAGATCTCTGGCTCTCACAGACATGTAACTTCTTTTTTAAGAAGCTCTTCTGTCCTCCACTCGTTACCTGTATTAATGGCACCTGTTTGAACTCGTTATCTGTATGAAAGACACCTGTCCACAGCCTCAAACAGTCAGACACCAAACTCCACTATGGCCAAGACCAAAGAGCTTTCGAAGGACACCAGGAAAAGAATTGTAGACCTGCACCTGACTGGGAAGAGTGAATCTACAATAGGCAAGCAGCTTGGTGTGAAAAAAATAACTGTGGGAGCAATTATCATAAAATGGAAGACATACAAGACCACTGATAATCTCCCTCGATCTGGGGCTCCACGCAAGATCTAATCCCATGGGGTCAAAATGATCATGAGAAAGGTGAGCAAAAATCACAGAACCACACGGGGGGACCTGGTGAATGACCTGCAGAGAGCTGGGACCAAAGTAACAAAGGTTACCATCAGTAACACACTACAACGACAGGGAATTAAAACCTGCAGTGCCAGACGTGTCCGCCTGCTTAAGCAAGTGCATGTCCAGGCCCGTCTGAAGTTTGCCAGAGACCACATGGATGATACAGCAGAGGATTAGGAGAATGTCATGTGGTCAGATGAAACCAAAGTAGAACGTTTTCAGTATAAACTCAGCTCATCGTGTTTGGAGGAAGAAGAATATGGAGTTGCATCCCAAGAACACCAAACCTACTGTGAAGCATGGGGGTGGAAACATCATGCTTTGGGGCTGTTTTTCTGCTAAGGGGAAAGGACGACTGATCCGTGTTAAGGAAAGAATGAATGGGGCCATGTATCGTGATATTTTGAGCCAAAACCTCCTTCCATCAGCGAGAGCTTTGAAGATGAAACGTGGCTGGGTCTTCCAACATGACAATGATCGCAAACACACCGCCCGGGCAACGAAGGAGTGGCTCCGTAAGAAGCATTTGAAAGTCCTGGAGTGGCCTAGCCAGTCTCCAGACCTCAACCCATTAGAAAATCTGTGGAGGGAGTTGAAAGTCCGTGATGCTCGGCGACAGCCCCAAAACATCACTGCTCTTGAGAAGATCTGCATGTAGGAATGGGCCATGGAGCATACTGTGTGTGCAAACCTGGTAAAGACCTATAGTAATCGTTTGACCTCTGTTATTTCCAACAAAGGTTATATTACAAAGTATTGAGTTGAATTTTTGTTATTGACCAAATACTTATTTTCCACCATAATTTACAAATAAATTCTTTAAAAATCCTACAATGTGAATTCCTGGATTTTCTTTTCACATTCTGTCTCTCACAGTTGAAGTGTACCTATGATGAAAATTACTGACCTCTGTCATCATTTTAAGTAGGAGAACTTGCACAATCGGTGGCTGACTAAATACTTTTTTGCCCCACTGTATAGTCGAAGCACCGCTACATAAAAAAATAAATAAATAAATACAGCTTAATCTAAGCAGTATAGAATTAGATTACACAAGTTCAGCAAATGCTAAGACATTTTTTTGTCACTGCCACATGTAAAAAGTAATTATTTTTTGTGGTAGGACTAAAAGACTAATTAGGACATTTTAGTGTTAGTGAGCAGGAATTTTAACTTTTAGACTGTAGCAAGATCAAAAAGCACAGTGGGACCATTTTTCTCCAAAGCTATTTGGGAAAATATAACAATTTCTGAAGACTTTACAAACTTTTTACCACAGCTGTCTGTGTTTTCATGTGTTAAATTCCTTTAAGATGCAACAGCAAAGATAGCTAATCTTTTTGTGTAGTCTCCAGGAGACGTGATATGCATCTGCACGATAATGATTATTTTTAAATTGATTCCACAAATTCTTTAGAGAACTCAATTCATTTGTCTTTTTAATAATGCAAAATTTAATAATGAATTCAATTTGCTTCTCTTCAGTGCCCCCTGTATTATCCTTGGATGCAGAACACCATCCTGGCATCTAAATGTCTTCAATACAAGATTAACAATTGACAAAGGGTTGCGGGTTGCCGGGTGATTATTGGCTGCAGGCGGAGATTAAAGGAAAGCAGCCGCACAGCTGACAGTTTGGTTATCTCTTTTGGACTAAATGAAAATCATGGCCTGAATCCATCAAAGGAGATTAGGAAAATGTGAGCCCATTACTGATGTCCTCTCACAGGTTGGTGTGTCTGTATATGTTTTTTTTTACAGTCTTCAATCAGAATGCAAACATTTTAATTCACCTCTGCTGCTGGAAGGATGTGTCTCCCTCTTCTTATGTCTGCAACTTCATTTGTGTATGCATATGGGAGCACTTTAATTTTTTTTTTTGGGGGGGACACAGCTGTGCTAGCTCCGCAGAGGAAAGTTGCTCCACCTCAGAAATAGCTAGTTATGATTCTGTACAGCACAGTATATGACCTGTAACAGATAATATAATGAGAGATGACTTACATAAAAAAGTAATGTGAATAGCTGTGGAGTTTTTCTTAAAGTTAAGAAAGCACTCGTAACTAAAAAGACTTTGGAGTTATCAGGAGGGAGGAGTTCCCCGCCTGAAGTTATTAGAACTCAATAGTGCTGCGGCACTACAATTTATTTTGCCCACTGAGTGACAAAAATCACAGTTGACATTGGGACTGTCAAGGGCACATTTCCCTCAACGAGAGAGGAGATCCGCAGGGAGATGCAAGTGAGTGTTTGTGTCAGAGAAAACGACAGTATTTTATGGAATTCTTGGCCACTCGCATCTTTCAGCTGTAGTTAGGGACACCCCCCCCAGCACCCGCCCCCTCTGTTACCAAAGGAGAAGAATCTGTGAGATGTGTGTTATATGTTAAATCTATGGTCTTAGGGCAGAGCAAATGTAAAAGCAAGTCTGTTGTCAAAACCAATTTCTATATCACAGCAGGTTGCAATGCATTATCATAACCCCAGCTCAGCAACCGAGGCTTTGAATTCATAATCTTACAAAGGTGAGTAGGACTGTATGTTCCAAGGTTGTCATTCAGATATACAAAATAGAAATAAATTGGAAACTATAATATGAACACTATATTTCATTACTATATAATATTATATATTAGCTACTATAAAAACATAGGAGAATTAGGAATAAAAAAATAAAATACAAATGTGTTATTCTAAGATAAATCTATGTTTAATATTCAATCAAAAATAGTGCATTCAGTGCACTACAAGGATATTGACATTAGAAAATTTCATATTGTACTCAACATGATAATGTTTTCTTAAAGGGTGGAAAATACACCTCAGACAAAATTAGTACTTTTAATTTGATAAATGCATTTCAAATGAAGCTATTAATGTTTAATTAAATCTACTGATGAAAATCAAACAATATGTTGATAATAAGTCAATCCACATATACGAATGAAGGAAAAAAAATGAGTTAATAAATGATGTGCCATGAAATGGACACAGGGAGAAAAGAACCTGCCAAACGCCATAAAAAGCCAAGAAAATAGCTGATACCTGGGTGGGAGCTAAGCTACTTAGCAACATAACTCACAAAAATTATGTCCCCACTAAGAACAGGAACAAGTGATTTTGGGCCGATCCGGATCACCACTAAGGGGGGGGGTGAAGGGGTGGGTGGACTGGGCAACGACTGAGCAGTCTTGGTGGAGGTCTGTTTTAGCCGAGTGGTTTTTGTAGTTCTAAATTGCTCCATGTTCTCACAAGATCACTTTATAAAATATAATTTATAGACCAATTTGTTTGGATTTATTTGTGTGTAATTTATCTCATTAGCCTCATTAATGAAAATATTTATTGACAAAAACATTATTGCACTCAATGCTTAGGTTTCTTGCTGTGTGACTTTCAAAATACATGTTGGCAGTGTTTGAAAGGGGCTTAAATATCATGCTTGCTTGCAGTTCCCCCACTCTCCTAAAAAGTGCTTCTGTAGTTGTTTAAAAGTACGGCTCCAGAAGAAGAGAGGAGTGCATTGAGTCCATTAATCAAGAAAAATTTATGGAAAAGTAGGGTAATGGGTGTTACTGTTTTCTAGACTGTCATAGTCTTTGCAGAAAGTTCTTGGATAGTTGGTGGTCTGTGTTACACAGGTAGGTATTATGTAGTTAGGTGAGTCACCAGTAGATACAGAACTGAATGTTAGAGCGCAGGCAGGAAGGTTGTATAAGGCTGGGCCTGATCTGAACAGCTTCCAAGAGTTGGCTGCAAAAAAAGATCCAAGTAGGTATTTAGACATTTTAGACCAGTCGTTCTGTAGGTAGGCTCGAAAGGATCATTATGATGGCCTTATAAAACACAGATGACTTTAACTGTGTATCCTTGTTTCCCAAACTCTCCTGGAAAAACGGAACTGCACCGTGATGGAAAAAAAACTACAGAAACATACATTCCTGAGCCATGACACGGCATTTAAGAAGAAGATACTTTTGTTCTCTAAACAAGTTTATATTTTACATCCAGTCAATAGAATAGCATTCAGATATGGGATAATATAACAAAAAAAAAAAGATTTGTTTAAGTTGGGAGAAACAAATGTATCATAACAGTTTTTCTTTAAATTAGATATTCGTTTGCGACAATTTGAAGATGTTTTGTCAAGTATTTATTGTAACATATATGTTTCCACTCAAACAAGAACAAGGTTCAACCATGTATGAATTTAAAAAAAATACATTTTCGATTAATTTTTGTTTTGTGTATGGCAAGGATGGAAAACTTTCTAAAAACATTTTACTCAAAGATATGTCAGATTTTTTTCTATTTTACTCATGATGTATACCAAATGTTTGTTTTTCCTGTTCATCAAATAGTTTTTTCTAAATAGTTAATTCCTACAATTTTTTTCATAGGTAGTAGGTTTTAGCAATTCTTGATCTTTTATTAGTTAAACATGCATAACATGGAAAATATTGAAATTTTCAACACCACCTGCATAGCAGGTTTATGACATCCCATACCATGGGATAACAAACAAAACATCCACCTGCATAGTTATTTTGACAATAATGAGTCAAATGAGGTTACAGCATGCATATGGGCTTGTTAAAGCACTTACACATTTTCTAGCAGCATGCTGGGATTCTCCATCAACCTCCACCAGGAAGCTGTGTCTTCTAACCTGCACCAGTGACACGTGGATGTGTCTAATTAACAACAGCAAGACACAGGTTTGTATAATTACTGTGTTCCATCGAGTTTGCTTTTTAGCTACATGTGTGCCTAATGATAAAATGTTGCCAAATGCAAGTTGTTTGTGAAGTACTTTCTCTAAGGTCAAGCCTGTTATTAGTAACATGGACAACCCACAGATGGGAGACAACAGAATTGTGTATGTCATCTGAATAAACAAAACGTACCACCATCACTTACAGACTTTGTGTAAGGTTTAAAGCTTAGCTCACTGACTTTGTTAATATAGACATTTTTCTGGAACCAATAATATGTGCAACAGTCTAGTAAAAATGTTAGAAAGCCTTAAAATTAAATCTTTTTTTACATAACAATAATTTTATAATGATTTTTTAAATACAGCCTTTGATGTACATTTATTCAGGGGCAAAAAATACCAACACAAAAAATTAAGTAACATAATTGTCTTTGAAAAATTAATGGTGCCACCCCTAAAAAAGTATTTTTTAATGTGCTCTTTGTGTTTTCAGGTAGAATTGAGTGTCAAAGAAAGTTCAGTAAGTAATCCACTGCATCCTTCCTTTGCTGTGGTTTGGATATATGATGTGACCCAGTGACCTATTTTTAGGGATTCTATAAATTGGAAAAAAAGAGAACATACTTTTCAAGTAGAGCAGATGTGTTCTTGATTTCAAAAGTCAGAAAGTAACTAAAAGAAAACACTTACTTGTATTTTCCTGTCAATATACTGTGTAAACTAAATATAACAATTAACATTTAAATCTACATGAACCTTAGCAACCATAGGCCTGCCGGTTGTCCAACATTTGAGGCTGACAACTAAAAGTGACAGGGCCTGCTCAGGACTCCGGAAGGCTCTCCATTTTAATTTGATATCGATGCGTCTTTATTTAAACTCTTGTTAACATGTCATTTTATGAATTATTTTATTTTGCTAGTTTAGACAATACATTTTGCTGTTATCTAATCCATAATTAATCTATTATTAGTTTGAAATTCAAATATTGGTTCATATACTTATAAGCAGTATTATACTGAGCCCCGCAGGGGACATGGTGGAGAAAATATTTTAAGGTGAGAAAAAAAATAAAATAAATGGATTTTGCGAGATCTTGAGATTCTTTTGCATTATCTTTAGAAAGTTTTGTGTTATCTTGAGAAATGTTTGCGTTATCTTGAGAAACCTTTGCGATATCTGGAGAACGTTTCCAAAAGCCATTCCTGCATTTACAGTGTTACCGACTCAGTTTGCTGCAGCCTTGTGCACTGCTATGATGGAAGACACTCACAGACGGGAGAGCTTAATAGAGTTTTATTTTGAGATTGGCCTCAAATATCAGGACATAAAGTCACTGCTTAGCTCTAGACATGGTTCGTAAACAGCATCTGAACTAGTGGATCTAATTAAGTTCATTAGCCACCAGTTGCAATACTCTGGACAATTACATGGCAATCGTTGGATGTGTGCAAAATGCAGAGAAAATGGACAATGTGTGAGAAAAGAGGACGTATGGCTGGTGTTGAAGGAGTCGGATTTTCTCAAGATAACGCAAAACCTTCTCGAGATAACGCAAAAGTTTCTCAAGATCTCGCAAAATCCATTTATTGTATTTTTTACTCCCCTTAAAATATTTTCTCCACCATGTCCCCTACGGGGCTCAGTAGTATTATGTGTATGAAGCATTGAATATGAAAAAAAACCCTCCATAATGAGAATATTTTTTATTTCAAGAGTAAAGATTTTTCACATTTCTCAATTAAATATATAGCAATTAGATCTATTTTTAACAATAATAAATTAACTATATTATGCTAATTATTAGTTGCAGGTTTTTCTTAGGATCTTTTTCTTTTGGATGAAGTTTAATTATTTGATTGCTGATCCTAAATAAGTCTTAATCCTGATAAATATACAATATCACTTGAATGTGGGTAAAAAAAATTTCATCCTTCAGACTGATTTATTGCTGTGTAATAATATTAATAAAATAATAATAATGTAGACAGTTTCACCTTTTATGATATACAGCAGTCCCATAGGTTTAGGCCACGTCCACACTAACCCGGATAATGCCTTAAACATATAATTTAGTCTATACCCCCCTATCGTCCACACTAACCTGGCGTCGTTTAAGGTCTGTGGCCGGATAACTATTAGCCGGGTAAGAGAGCCGTGTAAATCTTAATTCAATGGCTAAACGAGCTAGTGTGGACAGCTTCCCCGGAAAATGAAAGGAAGTGGCATCAATGAATGCTGCGTCAATAACAATACTATATAATATATACAATAACGACACTACAGACAAAGACAACAGCGAAGAGTAATAAATCGATCTCGTTGTCTGTCCACACCAAAAACTCTCTCTTCTTCTGAGCAGCTATTGTTATCTTCGGTTAACGGGAAGAGCAGATATGTACTGTGCTGTAGAGCTTCTTGTACATATTATGTAGGCGCTGGCGTCACATAGATTATACGCGTGTTTGCGCATGCCAAGTATTTGCACAGGTCGGTATGGGATTGCGCAATCAAGGGACCTTAAACGGACCGTAAATGCTCGTGCTGAGTGGATAACATTAGGCGTCTAACTCCCCGTATAACCTTATCGACTTAGTGTGGACGTAGCCTTAGACACGTATGCAATTTTTATGATACCTGTCAACCTGAGCCTGTTACTGGGGAAAGTACCTCCGCTATCGAAGACCTGCTGTGTGGTACCAGCACCAAAGACCTCCCATCCCAATGACCTCAGCAGCTACAGGCCGGTAGCCCTGACATCATATCTGATGAAGACCCTCGAGAGGTAGGTTCTAAACCATTCGCACCCCCTGGTGAGGTCTTTATTGGATCTGCTGCAGTTCAGTTACCAGCCTGGCATTGCGGTGGAGGATGCCATCATTTACCTCCTGCACTGAGCTCTGACTCACCTGGAGAAGCCTGGAAGCTCTTTGGGGATCATGTTGTTTGATTTCCCCAGTGCTATCAGCACCATCCAGCCACGAGTTCTGAGGGATAAACTGGAGCTATCAGGAGTAGATCACCACATGTCGTAATGGATACTTGACTGCCTCACAGGGATGCCACAGGATGTGAGGACAAAGGACTATGTCTCTGATTCGCTGGTCTGCAGTATTGTGGCCCCACAGGGAACTGTGCTGGCATCGTTTCTCTTCACCCTCTATACTGCAGACTTCTCCATCAACTCCCCATGCTGCCACCTACAGAAGTTCTTTGACGACTCTGCAATAATCGGCCTCATCACAGGTGAGGACTACTGAGACTACAGACAGGACTGATGGTAGACTTCCAGAGACGCAGACCCACCACACTGACACCAGTGAACATCCACCGAGTGGACATAGAGATAGTGGACTCTGATTTTTATTCACCTGAATAGTAAACTGGACTGGAGCCACAACACTGATGCTCTTTACAGGAAGGGTCAGAGCAGACTCTACCTGCTGAGGCTGCTGATGTAATTTGGACTCCATGGATCGCTGTTACAGAAATTCTATGAAACTGTGTTGGCTATATGTAGCTATACTAACTTATTGGAAGTTACATGATACTTTTTAATGCACAGTACAATGCACAATCTGTACTTTTCTAAATATTCTAAGTATTGTATAAAGTATTCTGTTTTTTGTAACTTTTGTACATGATATATTTTTCCTTCTGTAAAAAATTGTGTTTGTTTCTGTTCTGTGTCCTGTTCTGTTTGTGTATGTGTTTTTTGCTACTGTTATGATCAGATATCCCTTTGTGGGACAATTAAAGAAATATTCTATTCTATTCTAAAACACTTGAGCTCTGGGGGTCTGAAATAATAGGTACTTAGTCTTGGCCTGAACTCCCACAGAAACATGAATGTCATTGGACATAGTAGTATTTAATATTCTAAGATGGTTTTGGAAATCAATCCCTGGCTGTTTCCTAAATTTGTAGCCGTAAGGCAATGATTTAAAAAGATAAAGAAGCAGCATTCCAACACAAAAGCACAGCATAATCTCTCATTGACATGACCTTGACTCCGATATTGAACTCAGACACAAATATAAAGGAGCATTTCAAAAGTTAACCATAAAAACGATATAAAGTCAGGGAGCCAGATCCTGCATTGCTCTCTGACTTTTTCTTTGATAACCACTGAATCTACACCACTAATGAGGTCACTTGAGGTCACCTGTCAATGTTGAAATCATAACCAGACATGGATAAATGGATAATAAACTCTCAGGCAATCTTAGGCCATTTGAAAGCAAAAAAAAAAAAAAAAAAAATTCACTTTGAACTGCTTTGATATTTATAATTAAGATTAGCCCTTTCCTGAGGTTAATATCTCATAAACTCCATCTACAATTTCACCACTTTTTAATGACACTCACACCGCATTCAAGGAGTTTAACCTCCAGAAGAAAGAACCTTGGACGGAGCGCCACAATGAATATTATACATCATTAATTTGGCTTAATGAGTCAGATGATAGTGGTACGGTCTGCTGAAGAACTGCAGCAATTTGGATGAAAGGAAACGAAGTTAGGGCAGTTAAACATTTTAACAAGCGAGCCTTCTTATTTTTTCAAGAACAAACAAAAAAATGAGGAAAGACAGACAAACTGACCAGTATTTACTGAGGCTTAATGCTCTTTTCATGTCTTTCGTTCAATCCTCTGATGTTTATTCACTTCCCTCTGTTGTCTTTCCTCATCTGTGTCCCTGCCAGCTGTCTTCTCCTTGACATCAGCGACAGCCATCTCACACAATGATCTGATTAGACAGTGTGTTCCAAATTAAAGAGCAATAACCTTGGGCAGGTTGACAGACAGGCATGTGGCAGGGCATTTTAGATGCATAGTAAAGCTATTTTTTCCAACTTGAAATGAAGAATACAAAGTAATATTACTAAATTAAATACAAATTTTATAATGTCAACCTAAACTTTGTTGTCAATTTTAATTCACTGGAGGATGGGAAAAATGTTTTCATTCTTCAACACATTTTGAAAACAATCCACATATTTTTGCTAAAATTCCTAAGGTTGCCAGGTGTTTGGAGACATTCATCGTTCAATACTCTGTCAGTGAAATTCTGCATAGAAACAATGAAACAAGCAAGGAACTCTTTTAATGATGACAATAAGGTTCAGAAGGGTGATATAAGAAAGTAATGAACATTTATCAGTTGCATATCTCTTCTGGAATATGCTGTATTTGTTAATGCACTCAGTTTAATAATAAAGGTGCCACTGAGTGCTGTATCTGCAGTCCTCTTAGTATATACTTGACCAAAATTGTGATTTTTTTATATAAAAGTTTAATTAAAATGTGGTTCTGTTTAATAACACATTTCCAACTTATATTTCAAAGTATGAAGAAAATTCTAGCATCCAGAAAAATTAATTAGTGAGAGGAAGGCAGGTGTTACTAAGAAAGTTCATAAATTACATAATATTTAGTTAATTTATATGGAGACAATTAATAACAGAAGTTGTCTCAACTCACTTGAATTTCATCCATCCATCCATTTTCTAAACCGCTTAATCCTCCAGGGGTCGCGGGGAGGCTGGTGCCTATCTCCAGCTGTCTACGGCCGAGAAGCGGGGTACACCCTGGACTTGTCGCCAGTCCATCACAGGGCAACACAGAGACAGACAGGACAAACAACCATGCACACACACTCACACCTGACACCAATTAACCTGACAGTCATGTTTTTGGAATGTGAGAGGAAGCCAGAGTACCGGGAGAGAACCCACACATGCATGGGGAGAACATGTAAACACCATGCAAAAAAAACCCTGGGACAGGATAGAACCTTCTTGTTGCAACCGAACAACGTGCAGACCACTTGAATTTCAATTCAATCATATATACATGTATTCCAACCACGGCCAGATTATATTAGCAGAAGCCCCTGGGCACAATGTGTTGCAGGCCCCCACCCTCAGTTAAGATCTACAATTTACATCTGAGGGCAAGGATATTGAAATACAACACAGTGGTATAACTCCCTTGACTATGCCTATATAATAGGTCCTGCTCGATGTCACCTCCACCAGGCCAGGACTACAATTCAAATCGTTCCATAACTTAATCACATAAAACTCACTGATACACATTAATTTTTCTTTCCTGTTTTTTCCCCTCTCCTCTCTCACAGTGCTCTTTTTAATTATTTTGTTTTTTAGCTCCCTGGTGCTGCCCTTCTGTGTCTTAGTCTGTTTTCACATATTTTTTTCTCTCACATTCTTGTGCATTCAGGTTAGGTAAACTTAACTAATACTGTGTTTGATTCTAAATGTCTATACTTACTGGCAGTTTTACTTGCAAAGCAATGAAGCTGATGAGGGGAGAAGGAGGCACAATCAGCATTGGTTAATCAAAAAGGGCACTTTGGGCAATATGTAGGAAAGGCGTGCCTGTCCACAATACTGCGTCCCACACTGGATAAACACAGCCTGAACTGCCACTCAGGTTATGGGTGTGTAGCTAACATTCTGCTCACCATCATCCATCATGTCTTTCCCCCCCTTAATTTCCTCCTTGTGTTTTACAAAGAACATTTAAGGAAAAGACAGACTCCTTATTAACATATATTCTTCTTATCTTTCTCTCTTTCTCGTATAGAAACCCCAATTTTTTATATTGCCCATTTTTGATTCTCTTTGGTCTACTCTCCCACAGTCTGGTGAGAGTCCGTGGAGGCTACTCGCTGGGGTATGGGTGGGGTATGGTTTCCACAGTTGCGCCATGTGATAACTCCTTAAACTGCTCATGTGGGGCCCCCAGTGAGTGTGGACCCCCGAGTAGGCCTGTGCCTATAATGCTTTTGGAATAATCTAGCATTGATTCCAATCAATTTAAAAGTGTTCTATTTAAGGAATATGCGCTAATAGCATTGAATCATTGACTTATGGCATTCACTCTTCCTGGACAAACAGGTAGCGGTAGTTGACAGTTGTTTGCTTTGTTGTTGACTTCACAGAAATCTCTCATAATGAGCAAGCATGAAGCGACAGTGGAGAAGAACAACTACCCTTTAAGGGGAAGAAATCTCCAGTAGCACTTGGCTCAATACAAGAGGCCATTTGCCACAACTTAACGGGTTTCGAGAAGACAGAGCAGAGACACAGAGAGAACAAAAAGAACTGATGTTAAGCCTCATTTCCACTGAGTGGAACGGTCTGATTTGGTCCAATCTGGTCTGGTCTGACATACTCAGGAGAGTGTTTTCATTACCAGCAGGACTTATACTGGACAGGCAGTATTTTACCGTACCGTCATACTAGTGTGGGGGGAATCGTGATGCAAAAACTTAAACTAAATCAAGACAGCACCACATGCTTGTTTTTTGTTTCTTTCTTTACACAAACCTTATTACAGAGTGGGCTCTGTGCGGCAAAGAGAAACATATTTTGTGTCCTATTGTCTTACCGCTTCTTACTTCTATACACAGAGTAGCAAAATTTGTTTTAATTTCTTTTTTTTTACTTGATGGCAGTCTACTGCCGCCACATACTCAGTGGACGAAGTAGCGACCAAGAGTGCCTGCTGGTTCTTCTGCTGTTTATTGTGCTGTTTAAACAGCAGAAGGCACTGTCTACTGCTTATTTTACTCCTGTACTGCCTACACATAAACAGTGGAAGAAACCACAACAGTAGCTGTGGATACGCAGAAGAAGGTGACAGTGAAGCTGAAACTGCCGGCAAGCAAAAAAATGAGGCAAACCCCCCCCCCCACTTTCCTACACTGTGAATAGAAGTAGAAAGCATTAAGATTATAAAAGGAACAGAGAATGAACAGAATTAAGGTGACTAAAAAAAAATATTCCATGTACAATAAGGTGAGATGAAGCAACAACACGTGTTTATGTCTCATTCTTGTGTGCAAGCAGTGAAGTTTTTAATTACTCCAATCAAAGGACGGTGCTGTTCGATGCCAGTTACTCTGACCATAACCAAACCGATAAATTTTCCTATTGACCTACAGCTGAAAGAGAGACATTAATTGATCTGTATGGGCCTGCTATGTGGCCCTCTTTCACAATGGAAACAGATAAAATGTTGAACCATACTACACCAAGCCATATGGTGGCACTAATTGAAAACAAGGCTTGAAAGAATTTTCAATATTAAAGAAAGTAAAAAGTTTATGGGAGGTCACCGGTGTTTAGTTGTTTAGTTACTAAACATGTTTAGTTACCGGGATCATCATCCCTGTTGGTGCCCCCCTCTGAAAAGGCATCACAGCTAAGCAGGATGCCTGACCAGGTGTAGCTTCCATGGAGAGAAAAACACTAAGAAAAAATGAAGTTAACAGTCAAAATAACAGCAAATAATCAAACTGGAGAGTAGGAGAAGAGAAAAGTAAGAGAGTGAAAAGAAGTGGTCAGTCTTTCCTTCAACAATCTAAGCCTATAGCAGCACAACTACTGAGATAACTCAGCCTATTAAAATGAGACATGCGAGAGCCAGAGCCATGGATAATCATCTTTCTGGACTTATATATATATATTTATACTTATATATAGATCATCAGAGCCTAGTTATCCTGTGTTTTTTCCTACACTCCTTGAGTAACATAAACCTGAGAAAAATGTGGTATGTAAAATCTTAACAATTCTAGGTCAATTAACACCCAGTATATACTGTCTCTCAAATGTACAAAAGGGTTTGTGTGTTCACAGGCAGTTAAGTTGATGATGAGGGTTTTGGTAATTTTTGATTATATCCTTCATTCTTTGACAATTCAATCTAAAAACCTGAACATTTTACTTATTTACCATTTAAAATAACTGATTGTTAAGCTATTTTGCGAAGTTATTATTATTTTGTTTTTGTTTTGGAAAACCTATTATCTAGAATTTTGACATAAAATGTAGTAAAAAATATGTTCAGAACATTATTACATATTAAGATATGTGGATACCTTTTCTGTTTTATCAGTAATCTTTCATTAATAATTTACTTGGAATGATGAACATTGTGCTAATGCAATGTATTATGCTATATTAAGCTCTTTCAGTGGCTTTCTTTCACCTTTAATATTTTGTCATTATACTTGTGACAGAAGACAGCAAATTTGTCACAGTCAGGCAGTTAACTGACCCCATGGCCAACAAGCTTTAATAAAAGCGCTTCTAATTTTCCTGAAATTATTTTTCAGATGAGACAAGGTGAGATGTTTGCAAGGCGCAGTGTGCAGGGGCGGGGGATTGGGGTCTTGAACTGTAGGCTGGAAAACTCCATCACACTCTAAATGTCTGTCTTGGAGCTAATGTGAAAGATGTGTAAGTCAGTTAATTTTTAATGCCAGTTTTAGCTCAATTCTTAAGTCATAATCATCACCGTCAAGTGCTGGCCTTTTACTTCACTAAACTATTTCCAAGAAAACTTAAGATAATTTATTTTCTGCATTTGACGATAAAAACTTGAAAAGCTGAGCCTATACCTCAGCCATGGCAGCTCAGTCAACCCCCCAGCACCAGGTGGTCAACTGGTCATCCATATCATCCACCAAGTCTAATCAATCGATCCTGGTACCACTGTGGATATTTCCTGATAATATCATCAAATCGAAATGCTACTGACTAAAAGACAAACTAATTAACAAGAAAAACCCTGGCAAAAAACATACCCTTGTTGACAAAGGTAACATTGTTGGAAGTAACAAGATTTAAGTACAACAGCATTACTAATGGCGTTATATTTAAGGTAACAGTAATCGTGGCATTGCATGGCCGCATGTACAGAGGCCTCGGTCCTTGATGTGACTGTCCCCACTTCGAGTCCTGTCCTGGGCGACCTTTGCCGCATGTCTTCCCCCACTTCTCTCCCCTTCACAAATCTGTCCACTTTCAAATAAAGGCTGCTGTGGCCTGAAAGACATAACAAAAACAAAGGTAACGTAGTAATCTAATTACCTACTTTTCTTATAGTTGTAATGCTGTTACCGTTACCAGAGATTTAAATTGGCGCATTACGACGTGGTTGAATGAAGCGTATCGGTGTCAGGCTTTCTGACAGCCACGCCAAGGCTGCAGGGAAAGACAGAGGTTGTCAGTGATGATGTCGTTGCAAATATGATGATGCAAGGGTGGATGGATAACCTGAGTACTTTCCAGTCTCACTGCATGCTGTGAAGACTGCGGTGAACTTAGTTTTAAGTTTAATATTCAATGGACATTTCTTTCATTAAATTATTCCAAAGATTCCTTTTAATTTTCACAGCCTGAGCTCCACTCCACTGTATGCTCAGCAGCCGTTCACTCCAGAACTGTGAGGATACATTGGCAACATCGCCTCTGAAGGCTCCCTCCCGAAGGTGGTGGTTTTGGTTAGGGTTTGGTTTTCAATAAATCTCCATGCATATATGTATTATTTCTTATCAATAGGTGACAGTAAAATGTGATTTTTTTTTTCAATAGTTTCCAGTGCATGGACCAGGAGACACCAAATCATTCTTGAAATGTCTTACAATAGCCAGTTGAATAGTGCCCTGTTTACAGTGTACATGAAAGTGATACCTCTTGTTTGTATACAAGCTTTGTTGTTCTAATGTGATTTTTTATCTGCTGAGCCTTTTGTGCCATTTGGAGTTAGTGATTATACGGTAAACTCCGTGTATGCTCAATGGAAGCTCTTTACCCTGTTCTAAATATATATAAATTACATACCAAACGTAGTAATTCATAAGTTTTTATTGAAAATAAATTGTTCAATTGCATGTTTCTTATACTTTACTTTGTTTTTTGTTAACATATAATTTAGTCTTTGACATACTACAGTTTGCACATATTTTTGTCAAACTACTTACATCATTTTTTCATATTAAATCAAATATTATGATTAAATAGTTACTCAGGACTTAAGTAGCCATTTAATCAAATACCTTGTTACTCTTAATTGAGTAATTTATCAGATGGTTACCTTTTACTTTTACTTGAGAAGTATATTTTGAAGTTGTGCTATTCTTACTTGAGTCCAATTTTTGGCTACTCTACCCACCTCTGAGTATCCTTGGTTATACATAGAAGAAAATAAGGCACTTAGATAACCTTCTATTTAGTGGACAATGTACTAGTTTATTATTCAATAAGTATAAACAGCAGACTCAATTTGGTAGTGGGAGAAAGCAACATCATAGCACACACCATGGATATAAATTACAAGACATTAAAATGTCCTTACAGTAAAAATGTTGGCCATTTAGAAAACTGCAATGTTTTCAAAAAAGGGTTTTAATGAAGTGTTCTTCCATCTCAATAATTCTATCCATTTACCACTCTGATATTTTCTAGCTGCTAAGTCAAAACCAAAAAGAACATGTTTCAAGCTTCTGTTGCTGTTTCATGCCTTTTATACATGCAACTAAAAACCATAGCTTATCCTTTTCCACTGAAGCATTCAGAGCACCAGTGCGGCCTCACCATCTGTGTTGTGTGTGTTTTGCATAATGGAAAAGGAGAGAGGAGATAAGCAAGTGACTATGAAAGGCTAATGCCACAGGAGGTGGTGATGTGTCTGTCAAGAGTAAAACTCACCTTTACAAACAATACTTACTGCTAAATTACAGTAATTTTGATCTAATCGTCAAAATATGCTTTTAGCAATATGGTTATGTGCTTTGAATAGTGAAAAATTGCTCATTCCTTGGCTGTGCAAAACTGCAGCATTAATTCAAATTTCTCACAGTGCTTTAATTTATTTACGCTCCTCGAATGTGTGACAATATTCTTATTGGCTATCACTGTATTGTTTATGCATCTGTACCCGCCATCCTCGACGAATTGTCGACTGATTTACAAGCTCATCAGCTAAACGAGGATGCATTGTTTTACCAATACACCCAGATGATGTCGAAATTATGGGTAGATTTTCCACAATTTTAAAAGTGTACGACTTGCACAAGCTTAAATTAAATGATTTTTGCAAATGAACGTCCAAAGCAATAGTAAATGGTTCATTCTCTATTAAGCATCTGCTGTTGTATGAATCAACAGCTTTAGTGATTTTTGCTGCCAAAAGAGGGAATAAGGTAGAATTTTAGATTATCCCTGTGGTAATAAATGTGGAGTACAGGGACACAAAAGAATTAGCTAGAACTTGGAGTCAGCTCTCCAGGGTAGGACTAATCATATTTCTTATTCCTACAAATGTAACTGTATGATAAATGTTACAATGCATCACAATGCATTCACTTAACATTCTGATATAATAATAATAATAATAATAATAATAATAATAATAATAATAATAATAATAATAATAATAATATACATGGGTTGACAGGAGAGAAAAAGCTTTTGTTCTCTTTTTTTTAAAATATCAAAGTACATCCAGTGCCAGCCCATTATTAGGGGCTTGTTTCGATAATTCATCACTTGGAAAGATGCATTTGCAGAATGTTACATCAGAAAGAAGAGAAAAATCCTAATAAACCCCCTATAAATATTTCAATGCATTCTAGCTGCTGGTTTTCCATATTCCGACAGGGGAATGCCTGACAAAAGAAGGGTAGGATGAGCCTCACACAAATATCAAATTCTAAAATATTTGAATAATGGAAGAAACAGAGTCCTTTTCTCAAATCCTCAAAGTGAGTTTCTGTCAAGATGGAGAGAGAGGAAAAGCCAGCTGGTGAGAGACAGAGGAAGAACTTTGGTCAGTATCCATTCTGACAGTATTGACATTTTATTCTTGTTTGCTTGACAGAACCCCATTGTTACTGGGTTTTCACAATGGGTATTGCACATCATTTCTATCTAAAAAAAAAAAAACCTTGATATTTATATCAGTCAAAACAGTCACTGACTGTGTTGAACCAAAACGCTGAGTGCTACAAGCAGTTCAGGATGCACTTTTTTTTAAACAAAGTATCATGTAATGTATTTAAATAGTCTTTGAATGACAATTAAGCTATTTTAAGCTGTCTAATTAAATATAATTTAGACTTATATAAAGGTTTTGTGATAACAATACAGCTTTAAAAACTTGAAACGTTTATACATTTCAAAAAGCCACACAGATTCTGATAATATCAGTATTTTATTGTTGGGCCAGAACAAGTCTTTCCTTAAAAGCACAAAGCTACACAGCAAGGTGGAATGGAAGTGCAAAGGAGAGTTAATGGAGTCCCAGTTTTTAAACCTATTCATTTTTAAGGCCATATATCGCCATAGTAGCAGGAGTCTGAAATCAGGGCTGTCTGAAAGCCATTACAATAATGTTACATTTTCACAGATTATTTATTCATCTGACAAAGAAAGTGCAAGAAACCACCTTGGAGCACACTCCATCCTTCATTTATGTATTTTGAAGGAAGATAGAGAGGGAGGAGGAAAATGTGCAAAGGCTCTTTTCACTCTTCACCCACTCTGGTTGGCTTTCATTGGTGCTGCTGTCAAAATCTGACAGGGCTGAAAGACTCTAGACTATATCTTTCAAACAAATGCCCCTTTTTTTGGTTTGAGGTGAGATCTTGAAGGGACTATTAGAGATGTGAAACAAAAGTATGTTCTTAATCACAAATTTGAGGGAGGATCCTTTGATTTCTATTTCTTTTGAATATAATATTCTATTTTACTATCTTACGACCTACTTTGCAAAATGAGCACTGTGGCACCTGCTTCACTGAAAGCCATACTTTTTTAATTGAAAACATATTGATCTGCATACGCACCCTCAGATACCAAACTGCATCTAACAAATTCCATAATCTAAAAAGCATAAAATCAAAGCATATAAAAAGGATACAAAGCATATAGTGCATAGATTAAAATGTCAGAAGTTGCTGCAGACTTAACGAAGAACCCAAGAGCAAACATGGACTGGAAGGAGACAAACAAGGGTTTAAGGAGTGGAAGCAACATAGGTAAGACAATACAATGATCTGGCAAGGTCTGAAGCTCTCGCTGGACCTTAAATAAGGATGGACAAGGAGGAAAAGGTGAAGACAATCAGGGAACACAGGTGAAAATAATAGGTGATCAGAGCAGAGACCAGAAGGCTCTGATAATCTATCAGTAATAAACAGAGGTTAAACATATTTTTCTCTATTTTATCTCTTTTTTTTGCTGTCAACAGGAGATTAAAAGAAAAAGCAGGCCCACTGACTAGTGGTGGTGAAAACAACTGATTATTTATTAACAGCAAGTTTGTTATGGTCGAGTGTGAATCGATTATTTCTGTTTCAAAAAGTGTTTTTTGTTGTTGTTTTTTTTGAAGAAAAAAAAGATCCCTTGGAGAGAGCTAAGAAAATCACAATGTTTATATATTATTTTATTGCCAAAGATATGAGGCCATACAGTGTGGTGGAAAACCAAGGCTTCCGCTACTTGGTCCACAGTATGGAGCCAAGGTATGTGATACCATCCTAGAGCTTTTTTACACAAAAGTCAATTCCAAGTTTTTAGTGCAAGCGTCCCTCAAGTCTGCTCTCAGTTAAGCAATAACTTGCGATGCCTGGACCTCCAGAACCGCTATCTCATATCTGACCATTACAGCTCATCATGTCAACAGGGAGTGGAAGCTAACTTTATATGTGCTTCAGATGAGAGCTATGGATGATAGCCACACAGGCGCTAATATGTGCGAAGTTCTCAAAGCTGTGGGGGATAGAGACAAACAACCTGGTTCTCATCATTGCTTCAAACATGAACATGCTGCATACAATGGCAATTTTCTACATGTCCGGGTTTATGCTCACACCCTAAACCAACGAGTGCTGAAGTTGCCCGCTGTATCCCGACTGTTGGGTCGAGTCAGAAGGATCACCACCTGAAAGTGTGATGATGTTACTCTGTTGCCGTCTGCATCACTTAGCCCTCCCTGATTACCCTTACCAGGGTATATATACCTTCCTATGTCTGTTTGTCCTCATCGGATTGTCGTCTTTTCTTGCTTCCTATCGTCATTGTCTCCTGCTCCCAAGGCCTGTCTTCTCTCTGTCCGAGTTTTTTAATTTTTTTAATGAAAGTGGCCCGAAGACGCTCCAAACGCTGCTCTGCTTTTGGGTCCTGCTTTCAACCAAAACAGACAGAAAGTCAGGTGGGGGCCAAGACGATGGAGAATATGTCATAACGCAAGACATTGGCTTGGTATAACTGTTGTACAACAAAAGCGGTTTAGAAATATAGAGTTATTTTACTGCTTTAGTTTTCAGTCAAAAGATTACTTTACACAATTGAATGGAATGGGTTGGGTAGAAACATTTTCATGGAAAATTAATTGAATTTATATATCGCCTCTTAAAACATACTGTAGATTCAAAATGCTTTAGCTATACTCACATTTACCATATTCACCATCATGCACACATTCATACACTGATAAGTAGAGCTGTAGGCAACTTGGAGATAAATGCCTTGCCCAAAGGCACATGTTCATGTAGAAGCTGAAAATAAATCAGCAACATTCCAGTGGCACGATGACCGCAGTTATTTGCATTTTGATTTATTAGTGAGCATACAGTAGTTTTATTTAAAATAAAAAAGTATTCTTGGTCATTTGGATTGCTTGAAAGCAAAGTTTAAACTTAAAGGAATAGTTCACCGCTTTTACATACTGACATATGTTCTTACCTTACCTTAGACTAGTTGATATGTACCTGGTCTTTGTCTGTTTTTTAACTGCTCCCGTCAGAAGCTGCCAAACTCCCCACAGAGCAACTAGTCTATGGAATGGTAAGAACATATGTCAGTATGTAAAAAAGGTGAAATATTTCTTTAATAATTAATGTTGTATTTATAACAAATGGAATTTGGAAATACATTCTGTATGACTATTCCATGAATTTTAAAATCAGTGGAACTGTGTTGCCAGTGTCAATAGATTTAAACTAATGACGCTTCATTAAAGCATTAAAAAAAGACATATGCTGAGCATAATATAGGTTATTGGGTATTATCATATCCACCCCCTACTGTGTATGCATTAGGGGCATAACAGTTTCTTTGATTTATGAAAAGGAAATTTTATAAAAACTAAGAACCAAAACTTTTTTTTTTCTTAAACATGTAAGATTTTATGATTTAATAATTTTATTTTTAAGAATTGGTATCATAGTAGAACATTCCAGTTCAGATTTGAGTGGTCCATACATTGTGTTTTTCATGTATGTCTTAACCTAAGGTGTTTCTCGTACCAAAAATTGTATTAACATTTTTTTTTTCTTTTTTTAAATATAATAAATTGTACACAAAGCTAAATAGAAATTATTAGATATAGTCAGACTACAGAAAAACATGACTTTCTTTTAACATTTAAAAGAAGCTGGAAGACAGATGTCAACATTAGCTTTGCTAGTGGCCAAAAGTTCAACAGTTCTGCAAGTTGCTGTTAGGATTCTGTGGCTGTGTGCTGGAGAGTGGGTGTGCTGGTCTTTTCGTCTTCCTTCTGTGTAGGGTGTGGCATCATCAGATCATCATCAAACCTCCAGCTCAAAAGGGGAGTGGATCCTGCAAGCTCACACCAGTCGGCTCTCGCTTCTAGCGATGTACATGGCCAAGTTACTACAGTGTTTTTAAGTAAGAAACTTCAAAGATCCTTGCACACGCTTGGTCTCCTCACAGTTTCTCAATGGGATACCAGTAGCCTTACTCCGGAACCTTCTGAGTAGAAACGATCGATTAGTTTGGGTTCCAGCACCCACCTTCTCCATCTCTGTCGTTAAGTTGCTTGCTTTACTGCCCAGAAACACCACCATCTGCAAAGAAAAGAATACTTACCTTCTCAATTAGTCGACGGAAATCATGCATCCACCTTCAGCCAACCACAGTTTACAGCTTGCTTACCTTCTCCATGCAAAACCCTCCTGGACAACAAGTAAGAATCTCCTCACCTCTTAACATAACGTAACATACTCTTCGACTCATTATAACCCATACCTGTTCCTTCTCAGTCTAACCTTCGTTCTCTGGTTCCTCCTCAGACAACCAACTGATCCATTGCAAAATAAATCTTTTAGGTTTGGAAAATTCAACCGTCTCCTGTTGTCTGGTGTTGTGCTGATTTAGAGTCTAGATACTGTCGTGATTCATATTTTTTTAGGGCTACTTTATATAACAGTCTCGTATTGAATATGTTTATATAATCTTTAGTTAGTATTCAGAAAGTAAAAGTCTGTTTTAATTAGCTTGCATGATAGTAAAGAAATGTTTTGTCAAGTATGGTTTATGGGGGAAAGCTTTTAAGTCGTAAAACTCTAGGCTAAGTTTATTGCACGTTGTAAAAGTGGGATGCGGAGATAAGAAACAGAGTAGAGAGTAGACAGTCATAAACAGACCGGATGGTTACAGCGATAACTCAGGAAACCTTGAGAATAAACGTTTGGTGTAATAAAATCTAGGGGGAGGAGAATAGACATGTGACTACGTTCTTTGTTCTTCTTTAATAAAAATGGTACACCCCTGTATACGACAGTTCAGTTCAGTTCAACTCAGTTCTGACTGTTCTCCACCTGCAGGTGTGTATGAGTGTGAAACAGAAATTCTGTGTCTGTGCATTATTTCTCTCTCTGTCTCTCAGCTCTGATTTTATTTTGAAAAAACTCCCGCCGGGGTAAATGTTGGCGCCCCTACACTCTCCGGAAGCGAGTGCCGATCGCATGGGAACGAGGAGCCAACACATGGTGGAGGATGCGTGCTCCGTAATTCGGTCTTAAGTGGTTTCGGAGCTGGGAGAGATTGAGTGTGAGTAGTAAAGTGTGGCATAACTGGTTGATGCGTGTGTTTGTGACATTGCAGTAATTTTGTGTTTTTTCCTTGGAGTTCAACAGAGAATCGGAGAGCGACTGGATTGATCCTTGCTAAATCAGCACCCGGGTGGTTTTGTATCAATCTGGAACAGCGCTAACACCTAATTAATAGGTATTGATTGATCTAACCGTTCTCCGTTTAATGTTGATGTGTTGTTTTTTTTTTTTTTTTGGTTAAGGGCCGACCAGTGCGGATCGGGCTCGAGATTGGCCGTCCGGCCCAGCCAGGACGCTGGTTTGGGAGCTCCTTGGCTGGCATACGTATTTAGCGGCAGGCAGGGCCCGGGAGCCCTCTGACTGCTAACGGATTACTTTGGAGAGGCTGCGTTTTCTTCCAAAATGCGCGACTGAGCATCGCAAACGTGGAAGTGTGGATTAGGGTCCAGTTTTTGGTCGGCCCGGTTTGAGGTTAGTGTTTGATAAATATTGTAAAATTACTGTATTTGTTTTTGGTGTGATTGTGGGTGTGCTTGGACGGAGTGGAGGCTAGGGAAGAAAGCTACTAGGTAGCTTTTTGCACACCGGCCTCATATAAACTCCTCATTTAGGGGAACTAACTGACTGAATCTAAAACCATAATTCCTCTGCGAATTTTAAACGCCTAGTCGATGCCCTCGTTTTCTGTTTGTGCAGATTGCGTAGAAGCTTGGCATTGTAGAGGAATAATGGGAACTATCATTTTCGGTTAGTTAAAGTACCACCATATGTAACTTACAGCTAACATACAGTGTGTGTGAGTCTCGCCTGGAATAAAGGCGTTCAACCTTGTACACTTACGTAAACACGTCTAAAGCATTGTTTAACACATATATACGACTATTGTTATGGATAACTGGTAGTAAACTCTTTAAAATATATATATAAAATAACTTTATTGTAACGAAGCGGCACCGTTTTGTTCAGATTGAGCTGGGGTGCTCATGCTTACTGCTACACTCTGGTAGCCTAGCTTCCGACCGGTATTTGTTTGACACGGTTAAACAGCTATTAGAGTTTTTTGGAGACGAAGTGTGGTTCTGCTGGAGGCATTTTGTTTTTGTCTTTGGTTGGTTTACTCATGAGTACAGTTTGTTCGGTTTAACATTGTAGTGAAGAATTAGCCGTCTTTGTCCCGGTTGTTTTTTTTTCCGTTCCGCGTGGTGACCCGGAAGTTCTATTGTCTTTGACTTGGTCCGCTAATTCGGTCGACTTCTTTTTTTGTAAAAACGATCTATGATTGTGTTACAAAGCTAGTTTTACAGATATTTTTTCGGTTTGTTTTAATGATAGCTGAGACTGCTTTTATATTGGGAGAATTCTATTTCTTTGTGTGATTCGTGGAAGTGTCCGTCGCGGGTTTTGCCGCCGGCCGGACTTCATTAAAATTCTTTGTGTTTTAGACAAAACAGCTGATATCTCAGTATATAAATAAATTAATGAGAAAATAAAAAGTTCGTTATAAACCTTTTTAGATTTCCTTCGTTTCGGCTTTGCAAAAATCATTATTAAGGTTAATGTTATATGACTAAAATAATACATAAACCACTTCACTATAAAGAATAAAAATAAATAGGTTAAATAAAATACTGCCTGTCTTTACTATTAACTGCATTAATATTGGGATAAATCTGGCCTACTAATTGATAGTTTTTCAATTAAAACAAATAATTTACAGAGTTATTACAAATTGCCTACTTCAATTTTAATCCATTTTGGATTTTGTTTTAAACTTTCAATGGCAGCCGAATATAAATTGCTTCCTGCTCCATTGGGACAGGAGTGGCGCACGTTAGATGCCCAATTGTTAATATACATTTCAAAACTATATTCTGTATTAGTTGATAAGCCCGGTGAAATAGATAAAAAGCAGTTTCAAGCCGACATGAAGGCCATGTGGTCTCGGCATGCTGCTAGTGGTGAACATAAGAGGTGTCTCTCACAGATGTGTTTTGAGGAAGGAAAGCGTTTTGCAGAAAAAGCTAAAACAGCTAGGAGGATCACTGGTGCTAAGAAGAGATACTTAAAAACTGAGAAAATGTGGAAGACATGGGGTTTAACGGGTCAAGGCATTGATCATTTGTGTGTTACTGCAGATAGTGTTTATTCGGCAGACCAGACTCCTCCGCCTTATCAAAATATGTATCCCGTCTTGTCTACATCTGGTAAAACAAACATTTCTTGGGGGTTGGAAACTGATGATAGCCAGAGCGTACTTCAAAGCACGCAGGCTACATCACAGAGGTGTGCACCACCCTCTCTGGGTACCTCTCCTGCTTCCCCCGCTTCCCCCCTCCCTTCAAACACTGCAGTCTTACACTGGAGTGGCCCATCACAGAGGTCTGTGGCCCATGACCCATTAACTAATAAACCACAGGGTGATCTGAAGGTGGACGATGAGGGACAGGATTATAAATTGCATTTTGAGGTCACCGGTAAAGGAACTGTAGCACACACTGCGGAGGAGGACAGACAGTTGTTGAACTTAGTTAAAAACAGAACAGACCAGGAGACTGATAAATTGTTTTTGGCTTACAATGGTAGATTAATGGAGGAAATAGAGCAGCACGAACACAGGTTAAATAAAGTTCAACAACAGATGGATGGGGTCCTTAAGGATCAGGACAGATTAACATCTTTGGTGCGAGGGCAGGCTGCTGACCTTCGGGGAAGTACCAGCCCCACTAAAAGTGATGAATGTGCAACAGTTGGACAGGTTAACGACGTACAGACGTTGAGAGTTGACCAGGGTGAGGGGGTTTATCAGAATACCAGAACTCATGGGGGCACTAATTTAATGTTTCCTTTAGTGGGAGCATCGGATGGTTCAGTAATTTACAAACCATGGAGGCTGGCTGACATTTCTGCAATCACTCTGCAACTCCCCGCTCTGACTGGTGGTGGAAACTGTTGGATAAACAAATTAAATCAGCTGACTTCAGGCCAAACACTAGCGGTGGGGGACTGGAAAGCAATTATGGGCAGAATGTTGACATTAACAGACTATAATGAGATGATGCTCCAGTGCAACCTAGTGCAGGTACTAGATGATGTCCCTTTTGCGCTTCACGCGCCTGAACTTGCTGAGTGGGTCAGGAGAAAGTATCCTACCCCGCCCGCCTCTAAGATTTTGAAATTTCCTTGGTCAACTGATGTAACTCCCGCAGAATATCTGGCTAAATGTAAAGATAAATGGGTTGACGTTACTGGCGAATATCCCAGAGATGCCCGGAATAACAGAAACTGGTTTAGAGAAGCAGTTTTAGCGGGCATGCCAGAGTCTGTTGCTACACTAATGAAACGTAATCCTGATTCACATATTTATGATCAGCCTACATGGGAGAGACACATAACACATTATTTACAAGAAGCTCAAGATTCTGCGTTGAGGGATGCTGCGGAGAATAAGAAAATGGAGACTGCTTTGCTGAAGCTCCACTTAAAGGAGGCTCAGAATAAATTGGGTGACTTTCATCAGTCAAAAAAAGTGAAGCAGATGGTGGCTAACGCAGCGCCGACTGTTGGATCAGCTACAGTGTTGCCTTCCTTTCCTGTAATGTATGCTGCAGCCGCACCGAATCAGCCATTTGCTGCTCCTTATCGGACATGGCACTCTCGGGGACGGTCACGTGGTAGGGCCAGGTTTGGTGGTAATAAAGGCCTGGGAAGAGGGCAGCCAGGTGCTGGCGGTTGTCGGAGGTGTGGCTCAAATGAGCACTGGATCAGGGAATGTCCACATCCACGAGAGGGCGCTATTCCTCCCGGTCAGCCACCTTCACATTTTGTTCCGAATCAGCATATGGTTCCTCCCTCCTATCAAGGAGGACAGGGGGGGGCTCAGTTTTGACAATGCCCACAGAGTACCTTGGTGAGCAGGACTAAGGGGGATCCAATGCTCACAATGGACATATATGGACATTCATTGCCATTCTTGGTGGACACTGGTGCTACTTTCAGCACGCTGGACAGAGTTTTACCAGACGTCAATTTTTATGGGAACACAGTGTCTGTGATGGGCATCTCTGGGGCTCCGATGATTCTCCCTGTCACTCAACTATTGCCTGTTGCGGTGGGAGGTCAAAGACTGTCACATCCTTTTGTCATTGCTCAAACCAATCCTGTCAACTTGTTAGGCAGAGATCTGCTTATCAAACTGGGTGCTACTATCCTGTGTACCCCTGATGGACTTATGGTGACTTTTCCGAATGGACATACACATTGCTGTGACACCATGAGTGGTCAATTTTTGCTGAAAGATGACACTTCACGAGTGGCTGATATTTTCTGGGCCAGATTGACTACGATGTCTGCAAGTGAATCTTCTGCGGCTGAATTTCTGAGATGCTGGAAGCCGTGGCTGCTTGAACTCCAGCCTTTTGTTCCACCGCCTGACCCATTACATGTAACCCTCCTATATGAGAGAGGCGATCCTACTTTGTATCAGGAAAAATTTGAAACAGAACTTGAAGGACAAACTTGGTCTGTGGCTTCGGGTCCATGCTTTGTGGGGAAGGAGGGTGTTGCACTGTTTGCTGATCTGACTTCAGAGCAGCATAAATGGTATATGATGGAAGCTGAAGCGCTTCCGCACATATCGCTAATGTTGCATCCAAAACATCAAGCTAAAGATTTGGGGGGAATGGTTAAAAGGGGAGTTGCATTAAAGGACTGGATTCCTACCCAGATACCTTCGGTCTCTTTTTCTCCTTCTTCTCAGATGTACAAAATAGACACGCGGCTCTCAGACACTACTTTTTTGGAACATTTGCAGCTTTCTAGAAATCATGGCAGAGAAAAAACAGATCATCCTGATGCAGTGGAGGCATTAAAGGTCGTGCCTGACTCTTTGTGGTCAGATGGTCCCACTGATGTTGGTCTAGTGCATACAACACCCATCACATTTGCGATGAAACATTCTGATCCAATTTGGCGTCCGCAGTATCCACATAAACCTCAGGCTGAGGAAGGTATTGCAGACACTATTGCAGGTTTACTTGCAGTAGGAGTTTTAGAACCATCGGATTCTCCATATAACACCCCTATTCTTCCTGTAGAAAAACAAGGTACTGGTAAATACAGAATGGCACATGATTTGCGTGCTGTCAATGAGGCCCTCAAAACCCCTCCCATTGCTACGCCCAATCCGTATACGGCTTTGGCATCTCTTACACCTGATTTGAAATGGTTTACCTGCATAGATTTGGCTAATGCGTTTTTCTGTTTACCCCTCCATCCTTCTGTCAGGGATGTTTTTTCATTTACATTCAGGGGCAGGAAGCTACGTTATAGTAGGCTTCCGCAGGGTTTCGCTTTGAGTCCAGGTTTGTTTAATCAGGTATTGAAGCAGTCATTAAGCACTGTACAGCTCCCTCCAGGCTGTGTTCTGACCCAGTATGTGGACGATTTAATTTTGGCGGCCCCTACTGTTGAATCATGCATAGCAGCTACTCTAGATGTGTTACAACATCTGGGGAGAGAGGGTTATAAAGTCTCCCGTGATAAGCTTCAGTTGGTCAGACAGGAGGTCCAGTTCCTGGGGCGGAAGGTGACAGCTCAAGGCGCTGGACTGACTGATACCCACAAAAATGCTATTTTGGCTCATTCAAAACCTCTCACTGTTAAATCCATGCTGTCATTTCTGGGACTGACAAATTTTTCCAGACATTATGTGCCTCATTACACGAACCTAACCACACCACTCAGAGCGCTTGTAAATGCTCATGGTATGAAGAATCTACATGCTAAATTAGTATGGGATATACCAGCTGAGGAGGCATTTATTAGGTTGAAACAGGCTCTGGCACAAGCGGCTGATTTGGCCACTCCTGACTATACATGTCCATTTTTTCTCAACACATCAGAGACAGATGGGATTGTTAATGGCGTTTTGTTTCAGAAAAAGTGTGGTCAGAGACAGATTCTTATGTATCTTAGCATAAAGCTGCAAGCTATTGAAATGAGACAGCCGCCTTGCACGAGACACGCAGCCGGTATTGCTCATCTAGTGAAAAAAACATCACACATTGTCAGGGGTTATCCACTTCATATTTTGACATCTCATGGGGTCATGGCATTGGTTAATTCTGAGATGTTTACTCTTTCAACTTTGCGTCAACGGCGAATTAGCAGAGTTTTGGAAGCACCGAACATTGTTTTTACGCATGAAGGAATAAACATGGCTGACCAAATGACCATCTCTGGGGAGCAGCATGACTGTGTCAGACTGAATTCGGTTGCTCAAAAAATACGTCCTGATTTGCGATCTGACCCTTTGCCTTCAGGTGTTGAGCTTTATACAGATGGTTGCTGTTTTAGGGATTCGCAGGGGCAGTTGAGATCAGGTTTTGCAATAGTAGAGCAAAATGGGGATTCCTTTCAGACTGTTGTTTCAGGGAAGTTTGATGGCAAGCAGAGCGCACAGCGTGCTGAAATAAGGGCTCTTATTGAAGCATGCAAGTGGGGCAGAGATAAAGATGTGACGATTTACACTGATTCGAATTATGGGTTTTCTGTCATTCATTATGAATTACCGCAGTGGAAGAGAGCAGGTTTTGTTACCGCTACGGGTAAGCCTATACAGCATCATGCGGACATTATGGAACTTTTGGATGTTGTCATGTTGCCAGCTAACCTTGCTGTTCTTAAATGTAAGGGTCACAGCAAGGCTGACACTGTTGATGCGCGTGGAAATGCTGCGGCAGATTTGGCTGCAAAAGAGGCAGCGGGTTACCTGTCACGTGTCCACACGCAGCTGATTGTCACGCCAGCACAGGAAATGTCAGACAGTTTTACTGAGGAATTGCAGTTGGCGCAGCAGGCTGCTGCGCCACAGGAGATGACTGTGTGGAAGGATAGAGGTGCTGTTTTTGTTGATGGTTTTTGGCGTGGGCCTGATGGCCGTTTGGTTTTACCTGCCGCGTTAAAACACACCCTTTTTCAGGAGGCTCATGGTGTGGCACATGTGTCATACACTCAGATGAAACGTAATCTTTGTTTTTGGTGGCATCCTTTCCTGCCACATATGATTAAGAGTTTTTTGAGTGAATGTGTGGTGTGTGGTCAATTTAATCCTAAGCCTACTATCGAGCCAGAAATGGGAGCCTTCCAGGACTTGTGCAGGCCTGGCGAGGAGATCGTGATCGATTATACAGATATGGGGACACCTGTTAGGGGTTTCCGATACCTGTTAGTGATTATTGATTCATTGACCTCTTGGCTTTCTGCTTTTCCTGCGAGACGGGAGACTTCTCAAACGGTGGTGAAATCTTTGATTAACCACTGGATTCCGTGCCATGGCTTTCCGACTAAGGTCAGGTCTGACAATGGCACACATTTTAAAAATAAACATCTCCGGCTGGTTGAGGAACAGATGGGAATAACCCACAAGTTCGGCACTGTTTATCATCCGCAATCGCAAGGTGTTGTCGAGCGTTCTAATTCTACTTTAAAGTTGAAGCTGGCAAAGATTTCAGCTCAGACGGGGCTTAATTGGCTAGATGCTCTCTCTATTGCTCTGATGGCCATCAGATCATCTGTCTGTAGGACGAAAGGTCTTACTCCTTATGAGATGTTTACAGGCAGGATCTTACCTGGTCCTTGGGCTGGCAGAGAACCACAGGTTTCGCCCCATCCTGATCCAGATCCTCGAGGTGATCATCAGCAGCTGAAGGGCCTGGTCTCCTCCTTCCTTCCGGCTCCCCGTGACGTGCAGGGACCTGCGGCGTCTGCTTCCGAGGCTGGACGAGTTTGGCTGAAGGTGTATAAGAGAAAGTGGCAGGAGCCCCGCTGGTCTGGCCCGTTCCAGGTTGCTGCTCGTACGACTCACGCTGTCCAGCTGCGTGGGAAAGGTTCTACTTGGTTTCACTGGTTCCAGTGTGCTCCGGCCCCTGACCCCCCCTCCTGTCCCTCATCTGCTGCAGCTCTCTGCTGACCTGGGGGAATCTCTCTGCAGTGGGTGGTGTCGGTTCTGACTAGGCAGTATCGACTGCCGAAGCCAGGAGGCAGGGCTTGGCCCACCCAGAAGATTGGTTCCGGTTGCTGTGATCATTCAGTATGATCTTTATGTGCCAAAATTGGGCGAGATAAGCAATTTGGGCTTGCTTTTCTCGAAGAGGGAGTATACAGAAGAGAAAGATCGCAAAACATCTAACACATTACACAGCAGGTTTTGACCACTTCACAATCGGTGAAGGAAGCCAGGAGGCGGGGCCTGTCTGTGTAGTTGTGTTATTGGGGGAAATGTTCAGTTAATGAAGTAGCTGGCATTTCATTGAGGGCGATCTGAAAAAAATTGGAAGAAATAAAGAGCCCACACTACTGAATCGTCTCACCACTTGCAGCCGCTTGGTGACGGAGGAATAAACAAGAATAAAGACTAAAAAATATAATAATAAAGACTGAACATTTATTAATCATTTTTCTGTTTTTTTACAGGTTGTTTAACCAATTTTTATTCTACAGGTGCAGATTGTTAGACACTGCCTAAGAGTGTGTCAAAGACTTTTTAAGTAGTAAATTTGTAGGATTTTGTCATAATACTCAGTTTTTACGGTTTTATAAAAGTTTTTATTAATACGCTAAAACATTTTAAGGGGTGTTTAAATCATAATTAGGTTGACTTGATTACTAAATCTTGGTTTCAGTTATCTTTTTTGATGATATGGTTTTCTGTCAATGTTTTTTAGGTTGTGACAATTGCTAGAGTTTGCCTTGTACAAAAAGAATATTGAATTGGGTTAAAACGATAAAAAATAAATTAATAAAATAAAAATAATTGCTTAAAGGTAAAGATAAAGAAAAACAGACACCCTTCCTTGGTTAAAATAAACATAGGATCACACCACTAACAGAAAGTATGCATCTTTGGGAAAATAAGAAGGTTCTGTGCACCACAGGTATTTGCATAATGTTATTGGTCAATATTATCTTTTACTGTTGTGGTGAATGGCCCTATAATAGTTCTGCATATCAAACACAGGTTGAAGTTCACTCAATTAGACCGAGAAGAAACTTAATGGCTAAATCAACTCCCTATTCACTGTGTGGCTCTTCCGCCGCACATCGTGGATTTTCTCAATTTTGCATACCAAAAGGACGATCTGCAGTGATTACTATTCCCTTAAATACATTAGTTTATAAGGGAGAACAAGCAAGTAAATATAAAACCTACCCTTTGTGGTACATAACAAATGATCAAAAAGATACTAGTTGGTCCACTTTAATTGCTGATCCCCGTGGATATGACTGGAGAAGGTACACTACTACAGCTTATGCAAGACATATGCGTCCTTTGGTTAAATTGGATAAGGTTGCAGATAAATTACTTCTTACTGTTAATTTAACTAAAAGTGATCTCCCCTTAAAATATCTCGAGAATGGGCAAGGTTGTACTCTCTTTATAATTTGGGTTTATAAAGGGGGAAAAGATGTTCAATTTCCTATTATGATCTGTCAAGATTCTCGTAATGCTTCCACCTCGGTAAGTCAAAATCAGGCCTCAGCAGCAAGAGGTAGTATAATTAAAGAAGAACCATCTGTGGACGATTACTTTGAAATGATGACAGGTGTGGGTGGCTCCACTAATAATTGGTTGCTTATGGTAGAACAAGCAGGACAAGAAGCGAGGCGGGATTGTGTTGTGTGCATGGGAGCCAGACCTATTCTCAAGGTAGTCCCTGCACCTGTTGAGCTCAACACAACTTGTCTGGTTTCCCTGCTGTCTAGTGTAAATCCAGTAAAAGATTGTAGTAACTGGGAGAAATTATTCCCTATAGCTGATAACAGAGCTACCCCACCCTTCTTTGATAGTAATGTTGCTCCAAATAATTTTACTTGTTTCAAAAATGATAAGCCTGGAAATAAAGTAGTGGGTTCAGTCAACATCACATATTGCAATTCAATCCAAACTTCTATTAAATCTTTTCAGGCTCGTGCTGATATTTGGTGGTGGTGTGGAGGAAAGTTCCTCCGCTCCATTTTACCTAGTAATTGGACAGGATTGTGTGCACCCGTTACATTAATTATGCCGGTAGCAATATTTACGTATGATTCCACAGGAAATCAGACTTTTCTCACTTTGAATAATCATGTTAGAAAGAGGGAAATAGGCCATGAAGAGGATCCAACTTATATTGATGCCATTGGAGTTCCTAGAGGTATTCCAGACGAATATAAATTGGTTAATCAGGTCTCAGCAGGTTGGGAATCAAGTATTTGCTGGTGGTGTACGTTGAACAAGAATGTGGACAGAATAAATTATATACACTATAATGTACAGAAATTAGCTAATAAAACTAGAGATGGGTTTGAGGCTGTACATGAGCAACTGAAAGCCACTTCTTTAATGGCTTTTCAAAATAGAATAGCAGTTGACATGCTCTTAGCTGAAAAGGGTGGTGTCTGTTCAATATTTGGTGATCAATGCTGTATGTTTATCCCTAATAATACTAATGCAGATGGAAAATTAACTAGGGCAGTAGAAGGACTGAGAATACTGTCAAATAGGCTAAAGGAACAATCAGGTGTAGATACCTCAATGTGGGACAATTTGTTAAATAATATGTTTGGAAAATGGAAAACTCTGGCAATGTCAATAATGGTTTCATTAGCAGTATTTGTGTCGACTATGGTGTTATGTGGATGTTGTTGTATTCCATGTATACGTTCATTATTCATAAAATGCATTGACAAAGCTGTTGGTAATAATATGCAAGGTCAATATCTGTTAATCCCTCACTTGGAGCCTGAAGGAGAAGTACAGAGAAATGGTCAATCTATTTGAAAAAAAGATTGAAAGAGGGAATTGTCATGATTTCATATTTTTTAGGGCTACTTTATATAACAGTCTCGTATTGAATATGTTTATATAATCTTTAGTTAGTATTCAGAAAGTAAAAGTCTGTTTTTATTAGCTTGCATGATAGTAAAGAAATGTTTGTCAAGTATGGTTTATGGGGGAAAGCTTTTAAGTCGTAAAACTCTAGGCTAAAGTTTATTGCACGTTGTAAAAGTGGGATGCGGAGATAAGAAACAGAGTAGGGAGTAGACAGTCATAAACAGACCGGATGGTTACAGCGATAACTCAGGAAACCTTGAGAATAAACGTTTGGTGTAATAAAATCTAGGGGGAGGAGAAGAGACATGTGACTTCGTTCTTTGTTCTTTTTAATAAATAATGGTACACCCCCTGTATAAGACAGGCTTCAGTTCAGTTCAACTCTGTTCTGACTGCTGTTCTTCCACACTGAGGTGTGTATGAGTGAGAAAAAGAGAAATTCTGTGTCTGTGCATTATTTCACTCTCTGTCTCTCAGCTCTGATTTTATTTTGAAAAAATTCCCGCCGGGGTAAATGTTGGCGCCCCTACACTCTCCGGAAGCGAGTGCCGATCGCATGGGAACGAGGAGCCAACAATAGTTAAAATACACACACGTGACACAACACAAAAGATGAACAATGTAATAAAATGAGAAACCATGGATTCTTATGTCAGTTCTAGATTAATTTGGATGTTTTAAGAAGCAAGGCTTGATCTGCAGATGCTGGAATGAAAAGATGAATTAGTTTTACTAATAAGAGAAATTAAAACGTTCTTTGGATAAAGATATGTTTGTTAAAATTATCTGGATAAGAGTAATTTAATCTTTGGAATATTACTTAGTTCATGAATTGGTCAACGAAGTACACCATTTAATTCCAGTATTTGATACAAAAGGCAAGTTCAAACATGGTTAATAAGATTAGTTTCTGTTCTTAAACAATCTATTTAAACCGAATTCTGTTTGAACAGTGATTAGCAACCTTTGTTATGGATCGTCGCCCTGGACAACCACGTGAGCTTGTTGGCTTTCAGGTAGCCCTCTGCAGAGCTGCGTATGGCTGGAGCTCCGTCCAGCTGCGTATGGCTCTGGCTGTGTGACGATCAGCCCCGGCATCCACCTCTACAGTATCTTTTTGGAAGTTTTCCAGCACAGCAATTCCTGTCGGCTTTGTGGCTGCGTGAATGCGGCTGGTGCTAGGTCCGGCCTCAGCCCACGTGGCTCAGCTCTCAGCTGGTTCGAACTCCCACTGCAGGTGTCGTTCAGCCCAGTCTCTCTGCGCTCTTAAACTGAGGGAAGTTTCCATCGGCCTTTTGAGGATAAAACAATGACTTTGTTTAGCAATGTTTACGATTCACCATGTGTCAGGAGTCTTTGAGCTCCCTGGAGCTAGTGCCTCTAGGGGCTTGTGTCCTTTTCCGCCCGCAAAGGAATATTGTTGTTTTGGTTCTCTCCGAAACGAGCTGGCCAAATGCCCGTCGTGAAAGAGGGCGAGCTGAAGGAAGTGGGCTATATTTATAGGGCAGGTTAGCACCACCTGATGGTTGTATGTGACCCAACAACAGGAACAGACGTGTAAAGTTCTTTATGAATAAAGATTATTATTATTAATGCTACACACACAATACATTAGGAAACTAAGGGTGTCATCCTTTTCAAAGTTTGAGGTATAAAAAACATTATATTGATGATGAGTAAAGGCGACGAGTAAATGTTACATCCTACACTTCAGGAAAGATGTTGTTTCCTCCTGCCCATCTACCTGCTGATTCTGAGACGCAGACACTGCTATGCATGCTTCTCCGCTCCCACCTTTCGATACAGACTGAGTAAGGCTCATTGGTACCTCGCTAGACTAAATGGCTTTTGAGGTTTGAGAACTACACCACAGCAATGAACATTACTGAACATGCAAGATTAAGAGCATTTTTGTCGGCTGGAGCTGGAAAAAAGTGAATGATGTGTACAACAGCTTGGCGGGGGATGGCAACAAATATGTACATACAAAACAGAAACTGTCTGCATACTTTTCACCTAAACAAAATGTGCATTATCACATTGATCTGTTCAGAAAAGTAGTACAACCACCAGACAAACATTTAGACAACTATCACACCAGACAGCGGTTTTAGGCTAAAACTGAGTTGCCGACATAACTGCAAAGTTTAAAATGTAAATGATTCAAAGCTGCACATCATCACAACTGCACTGAAAAGCACTTAGGTCAACATCTTAAATCATGGCAGTGCATGAGTTGTCCAAAATGCAAGTTACAGGCATGGAAACTGGTAACGTGGCTGCAGTTAATGAAGTCCATCACGAAATGGGACGGGAAACCTTGCCAAGATATAAATAGACCACCATGAAACCAAATAATCGTTGCTGTAACTATGGAGGCAAATATCCTCATGAGCATGCCTGCCCAGCTTAAGATAAAACTCTGTAGGGCTTGTCGTAAATTAAATCATTTTGCAAAGCAATGACATTGCAACAGAAAAGAGACACTATAGACAGAAAAGTCTGCCACCACAAACATATAGTGCCGCACATATGCAGACAGGGCACTCATCCAGCAGAAACGATGCCTATGTATATGTGGTGAACACAACTCAACATACTAAACACCCCCAAACTGAAGTCAAGGTGATGGGCAACCATATGATAATTGACTCTGGGGTCACTGCTAACTGTATAACTGAAGTCACCAACAATACAGTAAACTCACACCAAGTCCTGCCTTAACCTGTACTGACATCAAGATTTTCCCATACCCCTCATCTAAGCCTCTACCTGTGTGTGTTGTGTTCAGGTGCAGTGAGGAAAAACAATACAAGACAGTTAGGTGTTCAGTTTTGGTCATCAAATTAAAGGGATTTAACGATGTGAGCTATGAAACATCCAAAGACTTGGGAGTACTTCATGTTGTCACTTAGGTTTATTCCCAGTCACAGCGTTCTGTAGCAGATGAACTGGTTTGACAACATCTAGAGTCCGGACCAAAACAAAATAGAGAATATGTGGCAAGATTTAAGAATGGGTAACGGTTACTACAACAGACATTAAAGTTTGTTGTGTTAAAATGACTTGGTGTAAAAAATGTTTAAGGCGTGCTGATAGTTTTTAAGTATTTGTACAGGATATCTAGTCATGTCAGACAGTGATCTTTATGGCTTGCTGCCCTGATACAGAACTCTCATATATTTTGTAGTGTGTAGGAGATTATACAAATATGCATCACACTGTAGTAATTATGCTAAACCATCAGCTGGATAAGATACATAGAACTGACATACCTTATTCTTTTAGCGGGTAACTACTGTACTTGTTTCCAAAGAAGTGACATTCATTCATCAACAATATTATCACAGTGGGCCAATCTGACGGACTTTCAATTTGCCAATGAGGGAGTCTGTATAAGGTGACATACTACTAAAAGCAAACATGGTTCTGAGAAAGCATTAGATTAACAGGGTTTTCTGTCCTTCTGTTCCTAATATATCCATCAGTGCGCTAAGGAGGTAATTATTCCTGAAAGGTGTAACAAGGAAGTGGTTTTGTAGGCGTGTAAAAAGCATTGCTCAGAATGATGGCCGAAGGAATGGGATCAGAACCAATTAACTAGTGTAAAGAAGAAAGTCTGAGGGCTCTAAATCTTATTGCTAAACAGCACATGTCTGTGTTGTGTAATTACTGAAGTAACACAGACAAATGTAGAGTTTATTTATTTATTTATCTGGTTTATTTTTGGTTGGTGACCAATTGTTCACTTTAAAAAAAAAAAAATCCTTTTCCAAGGGTATCAGATCTCGTTCTCCAACATACTTCATGATGGCTTGAATTTCCAAATCGGCTTAGTGTTGCAGCCTATTGTATCTTAGATTGACAAGCGTTAAATAGCTTGGTTGTGGTTCATGTATGCTCTATTATCACAAGAGGACATATCGACTGTTGCTGTTTAATGCATCAAGACTCCTCCTGTAGCATTCTGTCTCTGGCCTTCATCTATGATTCATTTTTATTACCCATCATTCCTGAGACACAGACCCCCCCGCCCCCTGAGGCTTTTAAATGGCACGTGGGAAGGAGCGACAGCTAGCGGACACCTAATCTGCTCAATGACAAAGTCATGTTAATTCATTGAATTCCTAAGTGAATCCTGATCTCTGAAAATAGGGATATGAAGAGAACAAGTGCTGAGTGTACACAAACAAAAGGCATAGTGTGATTAGAGCCAGGTTATGGAGTAACCTCAGAAGCCAATTTCTATGTTAAAAATTAGACTAAAATAAAAATTCACTGCATCACATTCCTTGCCCCTCACATATCATATGAGCTTATCAAGGTAAGTCAAAGCCTAGCTGCTAAGGTCGTGTGCATTCCTCAGATTACAATAAATAAAAACACTTTGACCAGTAAACAGTGATTATTTTCTACTGAAAACTTCCCTGAACATAATGTTTCTCCTTGTCTCTATGTACATATTCTCTTTATATAACCACTATCAAATTTAATCATTCTGTCTTCTATACGTTTACCCTTTCAAAACTTGCAGAAGAATGTGAAAAACAAAATTTAAAAAAGGAGAGTCAGTATGGTGCCTGCCAAATTAATATTAATATATAAACTGCTATAATTGTCCCTTGTTAAGAACTTGCTGCAACAACACATATTAAGTTAAAATAAAATATATTGACATAAAGACAAAATTAAACATAGGAATTCACTTTACTTATCCAGTCATAGTAGAAAAGGCTGGTTTGGTTTGAGATTTTTTTTTCTCCCCATGGCAGCTTCTGCAGCACCTTGTCGGCCCTCTCAGACCCACAGCTCTGCATGTTTTTCTGTGGGGAAAAAGTTCACCGCTGGAAAATTCACAAAGATATGGAGCCCAGCAGGGGTTAGGTGGAGAAGTAATATGCAGGTGTAAGAATCCGTACCCTGGGCTAATTAAACCATGAGCATTGATTTGGGGCCCAGCAGGGAAGTGTAGACATATGAGTCATTTTAGCCGGGGACATGTCTCCACCACTTAGTAACCTGATGTGGATTTTTTTTATCCGCGCTGGACATCCACTTATGCTCCCAGCGAAATTTTCATGTAATCAGTATCTGAACTCACTGGTAGTCCACTATCTTTTACAGTTTTTTTATGTGTGAATCCTGCAGCCGTCTTTACGGAGATTGATACTACGTTTAATAAAGACTCACATTCAAAAGTGGGTACAGTATCACCAGGTAACTGATTAACTCATATATCTTGCAATGTGTTCTAAGTATGCTGTGCTACAGTACGTGGTTCATGCATCTATGCACAGATAACGCAGGCCCAATGCTCTGGATGAAAAACAGCGCTTGGAAAACCAGGAAAGCATTGCTTGGAATGCTGGAGTCATTCATAATCATAGAGCCCTTTGATATAATTTCATATATTCGGTGGTCAGACCCAACGATATGTTTGGTTTTCTTAACCACATCATCATGTAAAGCACATTAAACTACCTTGTGTTGAAAATGTGGTATACAAATACAATTGCCTTCCCTGGACTAAACCTCATTCTGGTGGCGAGGGAGGAGGGGTTTCTGAAAGAAACTGTCAGGAGGTGTGCATGAAGGTATGGACCCAAACGCAGAAGCAGAGTGCAGAGCGGTTTATTGAAGGTTTGAAGTGATGATGGTGGTTTGGATGGAAGGAACGGACACACAGGAAAGCAGGAAAAAGACGGCAGGGAAAACACACAGTGGACATTTGGAATGAAGTCCTTCTACAATGATCTGGCGCTGACAGAAGGGAGATGACGGGTTATGAGGACGTGAGGTGAGTGGCTGGAGATTGAAGACAGGTGCACGTGATGATGAGGGAGTGAGAGGAGCTGAGTGATGAATCATGACAGAAACACAGCGGATATAAGAGACACTGAGTCCTAAATGACTTGATCCAGACTCTCCCAAAGGGATCTTTGAATTACAGATTCTACCAGAGAGGACAGTCCATTGTCCAGGCTAACTGTGCTATCTGTGGCCCAACTACCCACACTCTAGAAGGCCTCACCGTTTGCTGTAGCTACACAGCTAGCACTCCATGCTGCTGCTAGCCGAAGCAGCCATCTATAGCTGTCTATAGCTGCCCTCACCACCAACTACCAACCTGGAGAACTAAGAATAAGTTTTGTCTGGGCGGAGAGATTAAATAGAACAACATTTAAAGGTAGGTTTGATTGTCTATTTCACTGTTTTGCTGCAATCTAAAGTTTAATTTTTAAGATTACTGGGTATGAATAGGCAGTTTGCTTGTAGTTTAAACAGAGTTTCCAAAGTTTTTGATTTATAAAAACAATCATTAAAATCCTGCAACCGGAGATACCTTGTCTGTTTTTCTTTTGTTCTTTGGTGCAAAGCTAAAATAGAATAGCTTTAAGCTCCTCTATAAACATTAGAATGAATTCAACAATCTGACTGGTGCATCTTACTTTGGCAGATGCCAGCGCAAAAACAATAAGATAGGTATTTATGGTATTCAGAATACAGATATTAATAGTTAGTTTAAAAACAGAAAAAACAAAATCTGCTAATTGGTTTAAATTTAATAACAAATAATTTCAAACTAACGTAGTTTCTCTTCTAAAAAACATGTGAATATAAGCCTTGGTCCTCAAGCATAAATATTCACACTGAACTGTGACATCATAATAAGTTTACTGTTTATTTTTGTATTTCCTTGAATATTTTTCCATTTACTTTTTTTTTTACTTTTGGATTTAGTTTTATAATTCATTCTTCTTTCACTTAGTAGTTGTGTGTTACTAGCTTTGTGAGTTTATTGTTGAAAGGGATTTTACTCAATTCTTCAATTCTTTTTTGTTAATAAACTATTGTATTTTGGATAGTCATTTGTTAGTCCACACACATAATCCAATTTGCTGTTCATTAAATGTCAAGAACTCAATCCTTCATCTATTGTTTAATTATTTCAGCCTTATCGGTTGTAGAGTTGTCCAGATGCAACAAAAAGTGCTAAAATAGCACTTTATTAAACTATTGAAAGGTTTGACTGATTCTGCTGTTATTGTACTAGAATAATCTAGCCCAGGTTTGAAGAATCAAAGTGTTGTAGTTTTTAAACAGCAGATTATAGCTGCTCAGTTTGGTGAAAAGTGGACAAGTCGGACCACAAACAGAAGCCAACAGCAGTTTCAAATCCCCGTAATGATGCGATTCTGCAAGGCCTTAGCATTCTATTATTAGACAGTAAAGAAGCATTTGTCACAGACAACTTTCATTTCTTGTTCCTTGAAGAGTTTGTGGAAAGTTTTAGGGATTTAATCTGTTTAGAATGTCTGCTGTACAGCCGCAAGATCGCGATGTAACTATCAGGGTCATGGTGCTAAGTAGTAAGCATGGGGATATTTCCGCTTTATAATTACTGAGTCTGGCAGGATCCCCTGCTGTATAGTATAGGTATTATCCACAGGTCAAAAAGTTTTGATAGCGGTACAAATGGAGCATAAGGAGTAGTGTGTGGAAAAGGGTGTGGCTTGTAAAGGAGTTTTTATGACCTGCATTAGTGGTTTTGTGCAGTTGCATTCGCTATGTTGGGTCTATGAGCAACTATTTTCTTTTCTTATAACACACTAATAAAAAATCTAATAATTAATGCTACAAAATTTTCCTCTATGACTTCACGTTCTCAGTTACAAGACACAAATAAAAATACTTAGTTATGTCATAACTCATGCACGCTCAACACATCTCCAACCGCTGTCTCTTGAATTCAGCACCTGCATTTGGCAGAGAACGGCAGATGTGTGGCACATGTACACGCATCATAAATCCTTTTCCTCCTCTCTCATGCTGCAACCTTCCAATATACCAATTACTGACATACTCCTATAAAAAGATTGACTCACGAAATTCAGAAAGAAGACAGAAAAAACAACCACTGCATGTGAAACAATATAAGGGGTTTAAAAGAGGTCAAGACTTAATGTTGGGTTGACATGCAGGTGTAAACACTCTTAAAGCTGTGTGTGCTGAGCAGAAGGGAAGACTTTTCATTAAAGAAGAGATTCCCCACAGGAGAGTGTTTCATATTAAATAAAATCTTTTTCTGAAGATCTCTGTTCCAGGTGTTGTTTCCTGATGAAATAAACAGATTCACTGAAAATTAATAACACCGCTTCTTTAGTTGGATGAAGCAGATTTTCTGAATAAAATGAGCAACATTGAGGACACACTGTACCATTGACCTATCAGAAAAAGGGTTGAAGAAGAAAAGCAGTGGTCTGTGCTTTTTGTATAATCTTTTGAATAGCACAGTTGGATAAAGAATCCTGTTGTCGAAAGCAGGCTGGTGGACAGGTGCAGAGATAGGCATATTTTTGATGTTACAATGCTGTCAATACATCACAGCATTTACCTCTTTCACAGTGAAGCCTTCCTATATAGAGAACATCATATATTTTACTCTAGCTATAAACCTTTGTGGGAATTTCTTTACTTACATTACTTACTCCCTTTTTCTGTATCAACAATTTTTGATCATGTAAGTTATGGGGAGTGGAAAACCACTTTGTTTAACAACAGAATAAAGGTTTATGATGAAAATTATTTTTTTCTTAATCATAAGATAGTAGAGGTTAAACATTTTGCATACAAACAACTATTTAGACAAGCAATTTCTCTCATTTAGAGAAGGTTAAACAAAATGCTTGAGAAAGCTCAGAAATTTCCACTATTAAAGATATATATTTTTGATATATATATATATATATATATATATATATATATATATATATATATATATATATACATATTTTATGACATTGTAAAGTCAGAAAAAAAAAATCAGATTTTTATCAGAAATGAAACTCAAAAGATTGGTGAGATTTTAAATCTGTTATTTCTGAAAGAAAATACAATTCCTGTAAAATGTTGGTGAATTTACAAGACAGGCATGTGGAAACGTTCAAAGATCTATAAGTGGTAACTAGATGGATAAGAATGACTTCTCCCATGAATCCCAGGAACAGGAGAGACTGTAGGCATTTTCAAAGACACTCCATGGTGGCATATAAGGGTAATATTGCTGGCATGTGTCTAATGAATGTGCCATGGTGGCATGCCGATGCAAGAGTATTGCGGCATTTGTGCCAGGAGACTTGACAGTAATATTACCAGTGCTTTAAGATGCACTGTTACTTAATACCACCACTTCTAAAAATAGCTCCTAAGAGTACCATCACTTCTCCAAGCACTGAGAGCATACCTGTATGCTCATGAATGCGTCTGTTTTAATCAGTGCATTTAGTGGGCCAGTGAGTAACTATACGCAGTACTACTACTTAGAAAAATATCTCTTCAGAGTTCCACCGCTTCTCTGAGTGCCACAGTCATTAGTGCATCGATTGCTTGTCTGTACTATGCTTCAACTCTCTGTAGTGATGCTATTCTGCATCGGACACCTGTGGTGCATTCAAGGAATGTTCGAAATGTATAGCAAGTTCAGTAATATAGGACATTCAAAACTTATAACAAAAAAAAAACAACACTCGAATTAGACAACAGTTCCCCCTTGATCCTAAAATGAAAAGCCGTTCTAAATAATGGATGGATGGATTCAGGGAGCCATGGTGAACAAGAAGGATGTAATAACTAGTAAAACCAAATAGCTCTATCAGGTATTTCCCAAATTATTTTTGCAATAGGAGATATCACTGGTTACATATGTATTTCTAAAATTTGGAATGACAGAATGCTATTAAGGCTATAATCTAAATCTAAAAACCTCATATGACCAACCATGGCCAGGTGTCTATCCTTGGACATCCTTACTAACAGAGGAGTCAAAAGAAAAATCCAAAGAGATAAAAAAAAAGAACCAATGGCTATGTGCAGAAGATCGACACAGTTTTTGTTTAGTAATCCATTCAAACGTCATATTATCTATGCGTACTTTCTGCATAAGACTTCTCTGCAGAAAAAAATAAATAAGTTAAAGCTTGTTTAAAGTTTGCTGTTGAACATTTAGAAAAACCAGTAAAACTTGGAAGCATGTAGTTTGGTTAAATAAGACCAAAATGTAATTATTTGGATGTAACAGAACACAGTGTTTAGAATTGTAATAGTACAGCATATCACTTCAAAAACAGTGAAGTTTGGAGGTGATAACATGACAGTGGGGGACTGTGTTTCAGCATATGGTACAGAGTGAAAAACAAAATAAAACTGAAAGATTCAAAGATAGAATGGAAAAACATACCAGGACATTCTTGAAATGACTCCGATGCTGAATCAAGGGTAAAAGTTTTAATCAAGACAATGATCCTTGAATATACATGCAAAGAAAACTAAATGGGCTTTGCAAAAATAAGATAAAGCTCCTTGAATGGTTCAGTCAATTGGCTGACCTGAATTCAATAGAAAATCAGTGGGGGAAAAAAATATTGAAGTACATACTAAGGTCACTGTAACCCAATGAAAAAAAGCATTTTCGCACCCCCAGACAACATTTGAAGAAATCTACCAAAGTGGGCAGTGCTTCACAGCTGAACCAACTTGAACTAAAATGCCGTGGGGCTGCCGAGCCCCATAAAGCCTCTCTTTACCTCCAGTAAAAGGAGAAAGCATGAGGTCTCTTCTCCGCCATCCACCAGAGGTAAAAAGAGGCCAAATGCCTTATCAGTTCGAGCCGTTGGTTCAGGGCACTGAGTCAGCGCTGCCTGAAGCCTGCAGTACGTATAGTAGCAAGCAAGCACAGATAGCCTTGCTCTATCATCAATGCTAATTAGCTTTAGAAGGAACCATGCCATCAGCTTTTGTTTCCTTATTCCCTGTGTGTTTAACATATATAGGTTATAACTTATGGGTTTAAACCACTTCGACGTTTTGGTATAGCTCCGGTGTTCATTTAGCATACAATATAAGCAATTTCAACTGGTCATGGGACGGAGCGAGTGTGTCTGTGAGACCCTGCCTGTGACGTAGACAATCAAAAAGATGTACCGCTCTTAGCCAATCACAAAATTCAAATGCAGTAGCCACACCTTGACTATGAGCGGCAGCACTAAGACGTTTTTCACCAAAAAGTGTAGAATTTAACAAGTTTACCCAAAAATGTAAAAAAAATGCCCTGAAACTGAAAGATTGGTAAAGACCCATTTATACAGTTTATAAGCAAAACAAAAACATAAAAAATTGGGCTTTAGTTACACTTTAAATAAAATAATGAATCAAATTACCTCAGCAATACATTGGGCTATTTTTTTCTTAATATAGGAGACATTTTGAAGGTGTTATTACCAACCATCTGGTAATAAATATCTTATTTTAAAATCCTTTGTCTATATATTAGCTGCATAAGGTTCATGAACTAAGTATTGCATTGTTTATTTCAGATATTTACTTTTCAGTTAAGGGACAATCTTCCTCCCTGAAAAGGCAAGGGCAGCATATTCAAATCAATGTTACATTTCATTATTCATATATTGCAGTTCAAGTTTACTTTCTAAAGTAAACTTTTTTAAAGGCTGACACGAAAGCACCTTATTTTGCCCTTAATAGCTCGGCACAGATAACAGGTTTGAATGTTGAAGTAAGCACTTCATGAACTACTATTGCTCATATTCACTCTTGTTGATTTATTTTTGAAGCGTTCACACTGTTGTCAGTGAGGAGAAAAATCAATTTCTAAAGAAAAATCAATGCCAATTCCCTTCCCTCTAGGCTTGTCTGTGGCTTACAGTGTATGGAACAAGTGCAATGGAAATAATGATCTTGTTCTTCTGGTTACACTATCACAGTTTTTTGACCATCTGAAAGTGCTGTTGAGGTCTCCTGTGGAATAGGCCCTGAGATTTGAGTTCGCTCAAATTAGTGTAAATTACACCAACTCTTCCCTTTCTTTACCGAGTCTACAATCCCTCCATTCTGCAGCTAGTGTGAAGTTCTGCACTGAGGCAGAAGAACAAGACAAAGATCACACAGACTATCAATTTGAACATTTCAAACTTTCTCAATGACATTTTTTTGGTTTAGTTTAAGATTACATTTAGAACTTTACAACAAATTTAGTTCCATTTATGTGTATTGTGCTTTTAATATTTTTTATAGAACAGTCTGTTAACTTCTTAGCAATTTATTGTTCCAATATGCTAATTTGAGGGGGAAAGGGGATCTTTAGTGTCTTAATCATGTAAGACTGTAGCCGAAGTAAATTTATAATAAATATTCAGATTTGTTGCTTGTGTTATTACTTGCTAGGTAATGGTAGGAGGTTGAGTTCTGAAATGCCTCATGTGCATGATTTTGAGAAAACAGGGGGATAGAGGTCCCAGTTAAATAAAATTATATCTCATGTTTTCTTCCTGAACCTCCCAACAAATTAATAGATAATGCGAATATGTTTTTAATATAGGCCCTTGCTGGTGTCAAGCATTGTGGATAAAGCACATTGTTGCTGCAAAGGGCAGCTGTGAAAGCCACAGGGAGCAAATAAACAGACTCGTGAACACAATGCATTCTCAAACAAATAGCACCATCTTCTGAATCCCCAAAACAGTGCCAACTATCTTGTGCTTTGATTTACTACCACTACAATTTTTATCATCGATTTGAATTTGGTTGCTTTGTACTCACTGCTGAGATGTTTTTTTGTTGTTGTTTTTTTGTGAATTATTTTCCAGAGTCTGAAATTGCTGTTGTTTTTGTTTTGCCTTGGATGGATAAGTAATATATTTTGTTATCTACCTTGGAGCAAAATTTGAGTATTTCTTGTTTGGCAGTTTACAGAGTGGAGATAATTCCGGTTTAATTTAGATGAAAACCTTTTGAAGGTTTGGACAAACTAATCATCTATTGTAGCAGCTGTTGATATGCATCTTTATCCTAGCTTCTTCCTCCCTTTCACCCACTCTCTCATTCTTTCTCCCCCTCTATCTCTCTATTGGCCTCTTACTCCTTTAATCACAAGGGAAGCCGAAGGCAGATTCTGATGAGCAATGGCTATATTGCTGTCACACTATCCCTTCCACCCCACACATTGGTGCCTCAGCCAGAGCCAGAGCAAGGACACAGCCCCTTCAGGCAGCCACCCCCCACCCCCAAATCTGGGGGGATAAAGCACATGTTGCCACAGATAAACCACTGTGATCAATCTCATGGATGCACAGCAAATCAGTGGAGCGAAAGGCTTTGAAAATCAAGCCTTGTCCCTGATGTGCCCAGCAATGATTATGTGGTCAGTGGAGCCAAAGGCAACCAGCAAACATCAAGGAACTTGGAGCAGAAGGCCTGTCAGCTCTCAACACTAATTAAACATACACTAGTAAACCAGTGATATTAAGCCAGAAGGGCAAAGGCAGACATCCCTGAGGTTTAATAAGTAAATAAAAAAAATATCTGTTGCCCAGAAACTTATTTTGTTTGTTTATAAATGTATCTAAAATGTAACAGTACAGGAAGTGGAAGTTAGAAAATAGGTTAACTTTGTAGGGTTGTCGCTAGGCTTTTTATTTTTGGTTAAATGAAGGCATTTTGGGGGAGATAATGCCTGTTTTCCATTATGGATATATGCTGATCGCGACTGGGTAAAAATTTCTCCCAAAGGACTCCAAGTGGCTCCAAACTTGTCTGGGTAAGTAAATTAACTTAATATTTGCTTGTCATGGCATCAATTATGCCTTTTTGCTGGTGCAGCTTTGCTTACCACCTTTTTTCCTTCCACTCATCTTTCTGTGAAAAAGCTTGGAAACAGTACTCTGAACTACCAGCTTCTTTAACAATGACCTCTTGTGGTTTACCCTCCTTGTGGAGGGTGTTAATGACTATCTTCTGGACATCTGTCAAGTCAGTAGTTGCTCCAATTCTTTCAGAATAATACTGTACCACAGTCTTTATATATGTACAGTATATGTTTGTTTTTCATTGGTGCTATGTAATATTCCCACTTTGGAGACACAGCCCTTTTATCACTCTCCTCATAATTACAACAAATAATAGCGTTAAATATTTTACTGTGTACTGCATCTATACATTTTTCTGATGCCTATAATAATTCATCAAACAAGAGACAAAAACCTTTAACTATTTCAAAATGTTCTATTTTTTAAGATATCCTTGTATTAAGCTTCAAACACTGTCCTTTTTTATTTATATTTCTGAATTTACATAAATATCTTGGGTTATCAGTAAGTCAGATGGAACTGTCATTTCAGGTATTAACAAAAGTCAGACATGATATTGAATGTCACAAATTGCATTACTAACTTATTTACTCTTTGCTTTGACTTGTCATGGAAACCACTTTAAGACTAGGGAAATAATATTGTACTCTTGAGTCTTTAACACGTACTGGAAGCCATCATTCAAACACCAATGGGGAGTTAAGAGGCAATTGAAATTGTATTAAAATTACCCAAACATTTATTCAAGAGGTCGTTGAATCCTTTAACACAGTCTTCAACCCCTACTTAGCTAATACAAAATGCAAATGGGTCACCACAAATGGACTATGATAAAGATTTTTTTGAGAGACAAAAACAAAATTGTGTAAAATCTGTTATTACTATGGAGCCATCTCCAACCATGAATGAAATTAATTTGTTCAACTAGAGCTAGTGTATTTCAACAATTAAACAATTTTTGTTTTGTTTACATTTTAAACTGACTATTCTTGACGAACAGGGACTTCTTTATGTCAATAGTTAACTTTGCATTGGAGCAGACAAACATCATATGGGGGTATCCCAATGTTCACTGGGGCTCCTCTTACTTAATATCTACAGTACATGCTACTGCTAGCTCAGATTAAAACAAGAAATAAACATACAGATAGTACAGAAAATAATGCTCTACACTGCAATGTTGCCAGGTGACTATGAACCCATTCAAACATTGGACAAATGCATAGAACAAATCATTGCATGAATCTGCTATAACCTTCTTCAGTTGAGTAAAAAAAAAAACTGAAATAATATTTTTTTGAATATGAAGAAGAGCCATCAAGAGTCAGCAACAGCTTCAGCTATTAGAGTATTAGTAGTAAACTACAGAACAGGCTGGAAATCTGGGTATAGTGATGGAGTCAGAGCTGAAACTTCAGATACATGAAGGCAATTACAAAGTTGGCAGTCTCTTACCTGAATAAGATTTTCAGAATTAAAGGAATAATATCTCAACAAGATTTTGAGAAACTCATCATTGCAATTATCTTTAGTTGAAGTTATTATTGCAACAGTGTTTTTGTCTTCTTAAAAAGTCAATCAGGCTTATTAAGCAGCATAGCAAAAGCACTGCTGCTCTCATCCTCATCCCCCCAAAATTCTAAAGTCCTTACACTGGCTCCTTGTAGCTCAGAGAATAAAGATAAAATATATTATTTTTATTTTATAAATAACTCAATGGTTTAGCACCAAAATATGCTAATAAGCTGTTATCATTTTAACCTCCCAGTCCACTCCTGTCTTTTGGTTCAAGTCTAATTTGCATCCCCAGAATAAGAATTAAACATGGGGAAGCCATATTCAATTTTTCTGCTCCTCTAAACAGGAGAATCCAGAAAACTGCAAAAATGCTAAAAACACTAAGTTCCTTATTTAAAGGCACAGTGTGTAATTTTCGGCCAGTAGGGGGCAGGGGATACCTAAATTATCATAAGCATGCGGTATCTGTGTTTTCGAGTAAGAGCCTCAATAACGGAGGTCCAACTAGTGCTGTTTTCAAATGCTCAATTCCCTGAGAATTATCTATTTGCAGCAACATGACGAGCAAATCAGTCTCTCTTTCATGGCTTGGAAATAGCGAAGAGGTAAAAATTTATTTATGGCAAAACTTTTTAGCATTTTGAGGGGAAATCAATGTTTTCCGTGCGCTTTGTCTGTCCGGGCTCTTGTAGAAATAAAGATGTCATCTAATATGGCTTTCCCCTGAAAAGAGGACCCGCCCCTATGTATTTTAAAACTGATTTTTAAATTCATATTTTACAACGTCGCCAATATTTTGCTACTAATGTGCTTTACATAATTATTATTACATTATATTTTAAAGGCTATTTTCAAAGATGTACCGCGAAAACTACACACTGTCACGTTAAAGCAAGGCTAAAACTCATTACTTAAGTGCTGCCTTTTATAAATATGTGGCCTACCTGAACAATAATAAACTGGAGTCTGTCTTAACCTGTCAACATTTTCCTTTTCTTTGCTGTTGCAATTTAATCTTTTTCTTCGTCATATTATTTTTCCTCAAATCATGCAAAGCACTTTATATTTATCAAATATCCTAAAAATGTGCTACACATTAACCGCCTTCCTATAAAGGTAGCTGACATTAGACATAAATAACATGTACAAAGCTTCATAAAAGTGGATACACCCTTGTAAAACATATTTTCTGTCAAATGTATGCATTGCATGGAAGGAATAAAATACAAATACATTCTTTAAAAGTTACACGTGATTTCCTGATTTTTGTTAAATTATGTCTCTCCCCAAGGAAATGCACCTACACTGTGAATTTCAGACTGTTTCTCACTGTACGTATTACATTATTCTTAATTTAAAGGAAAGTAATGGGATTATTTAGAACCCCCTGTCAAGTCTCTTGAGTTGTGTGTCACAGTTAATGCTCCCCGTTCCCCGTTCTAAATAGTGTATGTTAGGGATGCCACTTTTTTCAAACCGATACGATACAGATACTTGTATATGAGTACTTGTCAATACCAAGTTCTGATACTTTGACCACATGAAAAAAAAATTCATTAAATTGTAACGTTTTATTTTTCTTTCTGCTTGTTACAACAAATGGTGCTAAATTAGATAAAGAATAGAATATTAATAAAAATGACCACAAAAATCAAATTTAAAGTGAAAAACCAAAAAATTTCTGTAAAATTATTGGAGAGATTACACATTTTAAGTATCGGTTCATGGTATCGGTTAACTAAACGATACCAATATGAGTACATTAGAACGGTATCTATGGAGGACCATCTCTGCCATAATTGACAATAAATAAATAAGGAAATACATTTGGAGATAAAAAAATATATGAAAAATAAATGTGGAAATAAATAAAATTTAAAATACATTTTTAAATAAATACATTTAAAATCAATTTTAAAGTAAATAAATAAAGCAAAAATAAATGTGAAAATTAGTTTTTTTAAAGAATAAAAAATGAATAGATACATAAATACATGTGGGAATACATAGTAAAATAAATCAGTTATTCATTTAGTTATTTATTTTTCTTTTGTTTAGAATTTCATTGCAATTCCACTTTTTTACACAATTATTTATTTCCATGTACATTTAATAATTGATTAATTATTAAATATACAGAGCCCTTCGCTCTCAGCTTGCAGGTCTACTGGTAGTTCCTAGGATTTCTAAAAGAATGGGTGGCAGATCTTTCAGTCATCAGGCTCCCCTCCTATGGAACCAGCTCCCAGGGTTGGTTCGTGAAGCAGACAACTTGTCTATCTTTAAAACTAGGCTTAAAACCTTCCTCTTTGACGAAGCTTACAGTTAGAGACAGGTTAGACAGGTAGCAAGGAAGAGAAAGGTTAATGTTAGTAGTCAGGTAGAGTGTCAAAAGCTAGGAAGAGATAGGTTAATGTTAGTAGTCAGGTAGAGTAGCTAGGTAGAGATAGATTTATGTAAGCCAGGTAGAGTGTTAGTAGGTAGGTCTCCTAGTAGGTAGGAGACAGGTTAATGTTAGTAGCTATGCTGCTTTAGGATAGGCTGTTGGAGGACATTATTAGAGTCAGTTCCTACTTTCTCTCCTACTTCTCCCCAACTGCATGATGTGTTGTCAATTCAAGCGTTAACCTGTTTTCTCTTAGTCCCTTCCTACAGTAGGTGCTCCAGCCTGGTTCTGCTGGAGGTTTCTTCCTGTTAAAAGGGAGTTTTTCCTCTCCACTGACGCTTCATGCTTGCTCAGTGTGACAGAATGCTGAGAAGTCACTGTGGTTCTCTAATTCCTAAAATAAACATTGTATTGTAATAACTCTTCTTGCAAGGGTATTACATCAGAAAAAAACTTGAGATCATTTAGAGTATAGATAGCCCTTTAGCACAATGTACAGAGTTTGTCATCACCTCTCACAAATATATTCCTGAGTGACCCAAAAATATGCAGTATTTGACTTAAAAATTTTACAAAAAATTACTGTAACATTATATTAATTCTAGAAATAGTATGGAAAAGTGTTGGGTAGGTAATAAATTAAAAGTTTTATTGTTAAAGCCTCCCACTTCATCATTTCATTGTTTTCGTCTTCAAGGCTGCGTCAACTCCTGATGATCTATTACCGTAATAAACGGTCTATGTGCAAAGATGTAGTTAACAAAGTTAACTTAAGTTCAGGAGCAAGGCCACGCCTCAAACTCGCTTCGTTCGTCCTAATCAGCCTTAAACTTGTTGCACCTGGCATCACCGGCCTCCCTTGCGCTTCTAATCACGCTGCGTTACACATATAAACCCTGCCTAACTCTCATTTCTCTTCTGTCTTGTTCGTTTTCGCCCCTCTCTTCCCATCCCTATAGGTCGCCTGGTCCTGCCGACCTGCTCCTCTTCTCAGGGTTCTGCCGACCCACCTCATCTTCTCCTTCTCAGGGTCCTGCCGACCCGCCTCCTCCCCTCCTTCCCTGGGTCCCGCCGACCCACCTCTTCTCCTCCATCCCTGGGTCCTGCTGACCCACCTCATCTCCTTCTTCCCTGGGTCCTGCCGACCCGCCTCTTCTTCTCCTTCCCTGGGTCCTGCCGACCCACCCCTTTCAACCCCTACCCTTTTTTTTTCACAGCATCCATTGTACGCAGCTTCCCCGTTCCCTGCTCTCTTTCATTCCTGTACCACCTTTTCTAACATTTCTCTCTTCTAGGTTCCGTCTGGGGGGCTCTGAGCAGGCTCGGAAAGACGTTTTCCTGAAGACTGCGCCTTCACCCTGAGTCTTCCTCCGGGTCTACGACGATATCTCTCCCCAGACCTTTCGATCCTCCACGCCTTTAACAAACTGTTAAAATTCACAATCTGTAGCATTGTTCTTGCTTGTGAATAGTTAATTCCATCCGTAGCGTGGTCCTGGCTAGTGAACTAATTTTTATAAGAGAGCTAACGTTGCCAGCTTTGACTGCCTATTTCCAAGTATCGGCTCCCTTGACCACGGTCCTTAGTAGGGAATTCAACATGAGACATGGAAAGGTGCTTGTGAACTGTGGTCAAAAACTTAAGACAAGATGCGAAGGCGGACTGAGCACTAGGTTGTCAGGTGCTACTTGGGAGCTTCCCGCAATCTTAGCAAGAAGCTTAACCCGCTTAGCTTTCATTTGTTAACCTTTGCACCCCACCACCTCACCTTGCAAGGCAACTTATTTTTTGTCTGTTGCTGGCAGGAGCCCTCCATGTCAAAGGCAGACCTGGTGTGTAACCAGCATTACTCTGACAGTGAGATTCCACTAGCCGGGTAGCTCAACTCTGTCACAGACACACAGAGTAGCTAACTTATGCTAACGTTCCTCCGTCCTCAGCCACTTCAATGTAAATACAGAGACTTGAAGCTGACCAATCAGGCTTTAGGTCAGTGTTAGAAACACCCCCTTATTAGAATACACTTCTGTAAATAAATGTGATCTGTATATATGTATACCTCCCACAGTCCAAAAACATGACTGTCAGGTTAATTGATCACTCTAAATTGTCCTTAGGCGTGGGTGTGTGGGAGCATGGTTGTTTGTCCTGTCTGTCTCTATGTGTGGCCCTGTGATGGACTGGCGACCTGTCCAGGGTGTACCCGATTCTTGCCTGTTGGACGCTGGAGATAGGCACCCCACATCACATGGATGTGAGAATAAATATTTGTGAAATTAATTTTTTTTTTCAAATGTACTTCCAGATTTATTTATTTACAATTGTATTTGCCTATTAATTTATTGATTCCTTTATTTTTTTTTATGGTTAATTTTTTAGCAGAGATGGTCCTCCATAGATTTCAGCCCAGATACCTGATACCAGTAGTATCGCTAGTGTGTGTGTTTTGGGATAAAGGGTGTGGATTTTAGGCTTCTGCTGCATCAGAAAGGTGTTACTTGTATTGTCAAATTGTAGCCTATTTATTCTGTTCATGTCAGGGTCAAATGACCATGTAGAAAATCTAGGTTTATAGCTGTAGGGGTGTCCTCAAATGTCAGATAAGAAGACACATTATTTAGGAGGTAGGTAAGAAAATCAGATGTAAGCTGCAGTAAGGTTTAAGGTAAACATGTGATTCCTGAGCATTATTTTATTTTTCTGGCAAACAAACAAAACGTAGATAGTTCATTTAATTTTGAGTATAAGCAGTCACATTGATACCAGTCAGGATTTCATATGACATCTCCCTGAGCTTTAGATATTTTTGAATACATGCCAAGTTGTATGATTTACTTGATAAAAAACAATTTTAAAAGCAAAGGAAAAAGACCCTGACACAAGCTATTGCACCACATAGCTCTCAGTCAGAACAGCATTCTTCAGATACAGTTCTTCTCAGATATTTGAACCCTTCAGGAACTTTGAATAAAGCTCTGTATGCTAATTATATTCAAATTTCCCCCCAAGCTGTCAAAACTAGGTTTTAGGTTTCTTTGGTCTTTTTACCTTTTGACTCGGAGCCCCAGGGACAATAGTAACTTGGAGTCTACCATTGTTATGTGATCCAATTTTATAATAATACTCATGAAAGAATTATTAAATTACCCACATTTCTTGCTGCCTCATTCAATATAAATCCACTGGTCAAATCATTCATAGTATTATCAGAACTGATTTTTTTAATATGTTTTAGCTTCAATTAAACTATGATTTCATTTTTATTTGCAGTGACATTATTTACTTTTATTGAACAGTGTTATTTGTCACTCAAAATCATGTATTGTGTGTGGTTGAGGTGGGTATTAGTCAATCGAACTTGAGCCAAATAATGGTTTTAGGCAAAGTCATGCAATATCACATCGTCATTTACACTTTGTCAGATGCTCACCTGTACTGTGAACATGCCTTTGTTAGAAGACGTCGCTGACTTGTTGGTTAAGTAAAGATAACGTTTTGACATGTGCTTGGGGATTTTATTCCCCCTCCCCTTGATCTGGTTGAGGTGCTGGCATAAATTAAGACTGCGTACCATGGCTTCTTATCAAGACCTCATGCTGGCAGACCTCCAGCTCAATCACATTGATTTTCCATAACAATATGAAGAACACTGTTCACTGCAAAGGATTAATGAATTGCATCTTCAGAGTCACTTTGGCATTTTTAATGAAGGTAGATGAATATCCCTGAGCTGGGCAGCTGTGTTTGAATTGGAGCAGGATATGCCAGGCCACATTCATGGTGAAGTGAAAGTAAAAACAGAAATGTACCACGGATTCATAAATCTTCCTTTGATCTGTCAGATAATTTTAGTTAAAACTTATGATTCAAACTGTGAGATTTATCATCATCAAGGCCTGGATTCTTGTTTCTTTTTCTTTCCCTCTCCTTCTTAACCTAAAACAACCACCTTTGCTTTTGTAATAGTCAATTCAACAAAAATTATGACATTTTTGCCTATTCTGTCAGTTGCATCACAGGATGATAAGACAATAACCTATACAATGCTTTTTTTATTTGTTTTAAAAAATACACATGTAAACTCTGACTTTATTTATTTGTTTACTTAGTTATTTTAAAATGCTATGGTCATGCAGGTACTGATATTGTAAATTACTCTAGCTTCAAGATCACTAAAATGTATTTAACAAAAACTCTCCATGCAAATACATGTAATAACCCTAACAATAACCCTAACCTTTTTCAGTATGTGACTTGTGTCTGATCTAATAATCTGAAATCTGATATTTATTGCTATAGATACATGTTTTGTCCCATTATAAATTGCTGCCAGTGCCAAGCAAGCATGAAAATAGTCCTTTTTTTCACAAATAGAATGAAGGTCTCAAAAATTCAAATTTGGTTCGACAGCAGCTCTTTAGCAGAATTTACATTGATCTGATGAGAAGCCAGCCTGAGGATGTGTTTTGGTCTTACAGATACAAGAGTGAATAATTTGTTTTAATACATTTATAAGTAATTGGTTAGTTGACAGTTTGTATTATATTGTTTTAAATTAATGTTTATATTGTTGTAAATAAAGTTATTTAAAAAAGCATGTTTGCAGCTCATGTCTTTTCCAAGCCTCTACTTTTCATTGACTGTCAACAAAATGTGTTAAGATTTGCATTGTTAATCCCCTCACACTTGCAGATTCTAGTTTTTACCTCCCAAAATTGTATTCTGCTTGAAGGTTAAAAATGCATACTTCTAGATTTTTAATCAAACAAAAACTTCCATATCATCATTTCAAATCACCAATAATAGAGGGACTTTAACCATTGGGTACCAATAAGAAATACAGAACAAGGTTTCTTCAATTTTAAATTCACTTTTTTGGATCAGTCGTAATAAGATATTATTTGCCCTTCCTAGAGCCATGCATACATCAAAAGGAAAATGTGGAAACTAACTTAATTTACAAGAATCTATGGATGTAGATGAGTATGATTTTTTTTACTTTAACTTTGGTGTTTATCGAGCTGTTGATTTCCACTTCAAAAGTTTAGCAGAGCAACCCGTTACCAAGAGGTTAATGCATTTTTTTATGATAAATAGATTAATGGAATGGTAATTACAAAACTTTCAGTTGCAGGACGTTTTCTAGTAAATGACAGAGAAGCATATATATATATATATATATTTGTCTTGATAATGAAGGGGCTATACCATGCAAAATCAAGTTTTTTGGACTTTTCAACCATCTGGTAATGCTTTTTACTCATAAAAAACACCCGCACCAGAGTTGTTTTTGGCAGCTGCCCCTCCCTCTAGTAGAAATTGACTGAGTGTTCAACCAGTGACATCACTGGTTGAAAGTTGAGTGCTAGAGTTGTCTGCACTGCCCGGTTAGTGTAGTATGCAAAATTTGATCATATGTGTTAAATGTCATGTATGATGGCATATTGAAAATCGCACGATTACAGGATGTGAAGGCTGTATAATTGGGCACCTTTTGAGGAACATCAAAGCCCTTGTATATGTTGGAAGTATGTGTGACCTTTGAGGACCTCTGAGACAAAGAGTTTTATTGCAGACTATAAAACCATAAAATTCAGGATGGACTCACAGGACAGACCTCGGATCTTGTGATGTAGGAGCAGGACAATGGTCAATACACTAACCAGCTTTTGGTTTAGGACTGTGTCAATAAAGCCTGGGAGAATGAACTTTTGACTTGGATCCAGGAGAAAAGACACGTCCCTTATGACTGCATGATTTCTTGACATCCAATCATTGTTAAGACACTGTTTAAAACGTTCTGATTGGAGCAGATTAATCCTGGGAGGTTTTGGACGTTTATAAAAGTTATGACACGAAAACCATTCTTCGTCAGAAATCTTTGTCTGGCCCAGAGAAAATAGGGCATGTTTTCTCTGTAAAACCGCATATTTGTTAATCTGTTCAAAATAAATGTTAAGAACTGGAAATTGGTTCCTTGTCTCTGTTTTGAACATGCACTGAATTATTTTTGATAAAATTAAATTCTACAAATGGTGACCTCGACCGTGTGCAGAGTTTGGACCAAGATCCAGTTCTTTTTTAAATTAATTAATGGACATGTATTTGCTCTATTGACAATTTGCGCAGAGTTGCGTGGTTTTTAATTCTGTTGATTGGTTAATCTAACATTGGGTAATATTGTCATGCAAGTTAAATATGTTTTTTTGTTTTGAGCAGATTAACTGTTGCGGGCCCGTTGAAGCTGCTCCCTTGTCTGTGTCTCTGTTCTGCGCATGACTGCGACCTGCTTTGCGCTCCGCAGAGAAACACCGGTGCCTGCTGGGAGATGGAGTTTGTTACTCTGCAGGACAATGGAGCAGATGGACCGGATGGAGCGGTCCCTTCAACGAATAAAATCGGAGCCAAAGTGCGGATCGGGGCTTGAGAAGTGGCATCTCGATTTCGAAAGGACGCTTTTGAAGATTCTTCAGGGCTGGCAAACGGAAAACATTGCGGCAGAGCCTGTGTGCCCTCCGTAATATGTACGGATTACCTTGTTGAAGCCGGCGTATCCCCAAACGCGCGATTGAGCCAAGCAAATTGGGTTGTGAGTGATGGTCCGACTTTTGGTGTGGTCCGATTGAGGTTAGTGTTGTTAGGTTAGTTTTTAATAGTATTATAAAAGTACTGTGTTTGGTGTTTTGAGGTGCCGAGCTGGTGTGTGAGGCGCATGCGCTTGTGTATGTGTGTCTGTATGTGTGTGTGTGATGGTTTTTTACGCAGGCGCTTTGCGAGACGTGCTGGAGATGTTGCGTTTGTGTTAAAATGTTATAGTATAAATAATGTACTCGAGTATAATAAATAAATTAAAATAGATAAATAAATATATAACTAAATATGATGGATCACTGAAATTATAAATCTATAAGAATTGGTTGTGAACATTTACAACAGGCCATCAGAGCGAACGCCCAAAGCTAGGTGGTGAGCTGGCGGAGCTAATTCTGTGTGATTTTCTGCTTAATAGCACGGCTAACATACGACAGCTTTGACTATATGTTTTGATAAATAAATTAGTGGTAATAGGCGGTTTTCTGCCATCTGTTCGAGTCTTTTGAGTGGTTTTCTGGAGGCCGGCGCCGGGAAATTTCTCAAAGCGGACTACGAAAATTGTAACAGATTGGTCTAAACCTCCGCGATAAAATAATTAATAAGGTCTAAAAGTCACCGCTTATAATGTTGTGTTTTTTGTTAATGGTTTTGGGCTGTAACGGACGTTGTAGAGTTCAGTGTTTTCTGTGCGGGACAGCTGTTAGGAAACATATGTTTCAGTCCGCGTGGACGAACAGGAGATTGTTTTGTACGTGCCGAATTAAACTTTGGTAAAGTGGTATAAATTGTGCGGATAAAGTCCTGGTATTGCGGTAAGTCATTTTCTAAAGTGTGTGTTGCGATTTTCTTGAGTGTTTTCGCCGTACGTTTTGTACTGTTTTACGTTTCGTTTCACAAAGAGCTAACGGTAGCACGTGGCTGTAGGCTGCTGTGCTATGCTAGCGGTTGTTGCTTTTGTGTGTCAATATGTTTTGTGGTTGAAACTAAATGCATGTTCTGTGTGTTGCAAGCTAAAAGTTGATTTTGGATAGAAAGTGATTACAGACTCCTGCAGACGATTGCCTTGTTAAGACTTAAACGAATTTGGATTTTGTTAAATTTTTCTGGTTAATTAGGATGTAAAACGGCCTCAAGATAACTGTTCAGATAAATTTTGTTTGCTACTCCCTTTCGGCAATGTTTTAGCACATTTTCTACGAAGGGCAATTTAAGGTGTTTCACATTTAACTGAACTGTTACGGTACGGAGATTAAAGATTAAGAAGTACATGCTGAATTTAGCTAACTGGTTTTGCCTGAGACGGCTCAATTTATCACATGAGGAGAGCATGTACATTTATTGGGATAATTATGCATGTTACAATTAAACACAAATGACTGAGAACAGTTACTCATGAGTCGATTCTGACTTGGTGAAGTTTTAATTTTTGATTTCATCTTTAAAATTAAAAAGAGGGGAGTGTATAGTAAAAATAAAAGTTGCATTTTTTTAAATCTTTAATTAGGTGGATTTGTTACTTTTTGATTGATCTAAGCAGGAGTTGATTAAGTTGGTCTAAATAAAGATAAAGCTATGAGCAGTAATTATAAGAATGGAACGAAAAGCAAACGGTGTTAATTGGAAAGCAACAAACTGGTCTAAATTATTTTTATAAGCACCGTGTTGAATGGTACAGAGAATGAATTCTTTCTGTGATTTAAATAAGTATCATTTATGCTAAAATTATGTTTGGCTTATTTCTGATGGCTCTATAGACTTTAGAAATATAGCTTAGTCTCTGAATAAATGATCTAAAGGAGACTGGTGTTAAAAATTATTTACACAATTGAACATTCTTAAGGATTTTGTGGACACTAAATGCTTATTGGATTTATCAAATTTTAACTGGGGCTCAAGGAGTAACCCAGCATATTTCAATTCCGTTACAAATTGAATGTTTTTACCATGCAAAACAATACTTATCATAGTATATTTTCTAAACTAGTGGGATTTGAATGTTTGAGTTTAAAAAAAAGAAAATATTAAAACACAGAGTCATCTTTAAGGCATCAGTTTGTTTTTAAACAGGCTGGGGATAAATTTGGAATTGGTCTAAGGATTGAAAGTAACAACTAAATTCTTTGGTAGATTTGTTTATCAGCAGGTGATCGAAATGATGGTTTAATTTAGAAGTAAGAAGTAAATTCTAATTCATTTATTCTGATCGTGTAGAAGCAAAATGTGATTGGACCAGCTACATTGAAATAATTTTTACCATATATTTGAATGCACATTTTGTTTTGACAAATAAGAATTGGTTTTAGTTTTAAAAGTTTAAGATTAATTTTTCAGATGTTATTCATTAATTGTTAGCTAGTCTACTTGATGAGAGAGTAAATTTACAGGTCCTAAAACATTTTAGAACAGTTCTCATCATAGAATAATGGCATAATATACCATTTGATTAGTGGGGACTCTGTAACTGACAATTTATTTAGATTTTTTGATTTTATTTTCTTTATTTTTTCTTATTTTTTTATTTTTTATTTTTTTCTCTTTCTCTCTCAAAATTTATATATTTTTCGACTTGGATTCTGACCCAGATTTCTGAATTGCGGTCTGCTTATTAATGAGAACTTTGGAAAAATGTTAATTTGAGAAGCTGGATTAAAGAAAACATGATTCAGTGGTAATTTATTTGACATTTCTAGAAGCTTCAATTCAATTTGGTGTTTATCATTGGAGCAACAAAAAAAAGAAGCCTGAGAGGATAATTGGGATACTGAAAAATGCTAGTTTTTGTTTTTATTTTAATGCTACTAGTTTCTGTTTAGAGAAATCTTATCTCTTGAACCTCCTGTATTGAATTTTTTGTTTTTTTGTTCTACTGCTAAGGGGAATTAGACTACTATGTATCCTACAAAAAATTTAAGATGACTTTTAGTTGAAAAAAATCAGTTTGACTATGTTTGATTCACTTCACAGAATCGGACAGATGTTTTTGAAGTATGAAATGTTTTCATTATTTACAATCAGAATATTTGGGCAAGTTAGCACATTTGGGTTTGTTTAAAGAGGAATCATATAAGCAAAAGTTACTTTGAATTTAGATTGGATTGTGTTTAAAAAAGAAAAAAGTACTTTAGGTTTGGCAATTTCTATAGGGAAGCTGTTTTGTCAGTGATTTAAATCTTGGATTTTTCTTTAGAAATATGGATAGAATTTGAAGTATAGCAAACTGACGACTATTTTTGTAAACTATGTTGTGTTTATCAGTCAGTACTGTTCTCTGATTTTGTTTTAAAAATTTGATGTTTTTAATTTTGATATTTTTTGTCTGAGCCAGCTTGATAGAGATCCAGTACACTTAAGTGATGGGGAGTTGGAGACTGGATCTTTGCAGATGGTTATTGACTTTATTTTTGTTATTGCAATGTTTTAGTGGTGCTTTAGCAATATCTATCAGAAAAATCCAGCCTTTTTTTTAATTTTATTTTATTTTATTTATCTATTTACTTTGTGAACAGACCACTGAACTTTGAAGAAAAGAATTAGTGAATGGTATCAATGCAGTTTATATCTGAGGAATAGACATTATGTCATAAAAGTTATGTTTGCTCTCAGACACCATTTTGTAGGACATCAACATAGAGCCTACTGATCTTACTGATTAATTTTCAGATATTTTACTCACCTCAAGGATTTGGGAGACTGCTGAGACTGAAATGTATTGCCCAGGAAGGAAGTTATGCGGGTGATGAAAGAATTTGCAGAGTGGTTAAGACTGACTGATAGAGGTTAACCTGCGTTTTTCTATACTTTTGATTGTATTTGTGATCAGACCATAGATCTACTTGTCTGGACATGTTTGGTAAAACTAAATAAGATTATATTGATTTGCCAAATTAGGGCATGGGACGTGAATGGCTGTTTGTCCACTGTTGACGCACTCCAATGGCTGCAAGGAAGCTCGGTGCTTTGTGTGGAGACTGGATGGAATGTCTGGTCTGCTTATCTGTGGAATGTCTTGTCATAACTGCCTTTCGACAATAATGCAGGAGACAATTTGCTGAGATTAACAAACGTTCTTGGCTTTATCCACAGCAAGCACCTGAGGAAATGAGGAGAGCACAAAGCTGCTGCCCCAGTAGGACAGGCCTGTCGGGTGCTGGATGGGAAAACATGGCTCTGTTCCCATGCTCAGGTTTGGTGAATTTGAAGATAATTGGATACTTTAAATTTATAGGTTTAGTTTTGTTAATTTATACTAGGAAAATTTACAGGGTCTGACAGCTAAAGTGTGAAAAACTCAGGCTAACTAAGTTAGTTTTTGCGTACTTATGGGATATATTTAATCATTTGATTCCATACCAGGTTTTCTTAATGGCATCAGATCGCATCTTCCTGCACCTGAATGAATTGGCTGTGTTTGGAAAATGGTCAATTACGGGAGTAATTTACCATTAAAGAGGGATTATTATTGTAATCATCTGATTATGATTTCATTTGGAAAAGACAGTTCCTTTATAGACATTTACTGAATGCAGCTCCCAGCAGCCTTGGACGGAATGCCAGCAGTGCGGAAGAGAAGATATGAACTTTTAAAAGAACAAAAATGTTACTTCTAACTATTTTTTTCTGTTTCACAGGGTTCTTCCCACTTTAAGTTTGATTTATTTCAGAATATAACATAGTAAGAATGTATATGTTCATGGATTTTCTAAGCTTCTTCCACAGTATTAACATGTATCAAGTCAGATTTAATTATCTCTTCACATGTAAGACATTCTTATACATTTTTGGGTTTTGAATTTAGTTTGTGGGAATTGTTAAAATAAATTTTTTGGTTAATGCCAAAAGAGGGTGAATTTATAATTAACAGATTTACATTTTTTGAGTAAGGGGAGTTAAGGTTAAAAAGGTATCTTAACAGGTTGTGTTTTGAATTTTAATCTGGAAGTCTTGTTGTGGTATCATATGAGAGACTTCATGTTTTAAACTGATGAAATTTCTTGGGTTTGATTTTTTTTGCATTCTCAAAATGCTTTACAGGTTTTAGATCTTAAGTTTTAAACACTAACCCTGAAGGAGAGTACAGAAGGTGATCCATCTATAATAAATATAGATGGAAAAGAGGGATTTGTAGTATGCAAAATTTGATCATGTGTTAAATGTCATGTATGATGGCATATTGAAAATCGCACGATTACAGGATGTGAAGGCTGGATAATTGGGCACCTTTTGAGGAACATCAAAGCCCTTGTATATGTTGGAAGTATGTGTGACCTTTGAGGACCTCTGAGACAAAGAGTTTTATTGCAGACTATAAAACCATAAAATTCAGGATGGACTCACAGGACAGACCTCGGATCTTGTGCAGGAGCAGGACAATGGTCAAGACACTAACCAGCTTTTGGTTTAGGACTGTGTCAATAAAGCCTGGGAGAATGAACTTTTGACTTGATACAGGAGAAAAGACACGTCCCTTGTGACTGCATGATTTTGGGACGGACCAATCATTGTTAACACACTGTTTAAAACGTTTTGATTGGAGCAGATTAATCCTGGGAGGTTTTGGACGTTTATAAAAGTTATGACACGGAAACCATTCTTCGTCAGAAATCTTTGTCTGGCCCAGAGAAACTAGGGCATCTTTCTCTGTAAACTGCAATTTGTTAATCTGTTCAAAATAAACGTTAAGAACTGGAAATTGACTCCATTTTGTCTCTGCTTGAACATGCACTGAATTATTTTTGATAAAATTAAATTCTACATTAGACAGAGCGGCTTACCCCTGGTACATTTTCAAACACACCCTCCTCCTTCTCACAGCTCATTCGTTTTTTAGCAGGTTAAAACACTTTTTTTGCTGGAATTTTTATTTTCTCTGTGAAAACGCCCGTTTGGCTGCATGGATTACAGGATTTTATTCTACATTCCTAAATAACAGCTGCTGGATTAAAGAACAAAGACACCTGATTGACAGAGAAGTAAGTGGCCACATGTTAATGCTAATGTGGAATAGCCATTTATCAAGCTGCTTATGTGATCTTATAACAGCATTTTGTGGTTAATTAATTGATCTGTAGCATCTCAGAATGTTCAGTAAACGGGTGAAAAAAACACCCATGGCTTTTTTATATAATGGGCTGGAAAGATTTGCTTAGCGGATGCAGACGTGTTGGGTTCTTCTGCTTTTTACAAAAGAAAAATAAAATAAACAAAATGTCTGAGACCTTAATATAACAGAGTTTCATTGTGGAGCTTTGCAATTTTCAAATTCTTGTGAGAATACTGTTTATGATGAAGCTTAGCACTGCATGTTTCAGTGTGATCTCGTCCCGGCTCTGAAGCACAGCAAACCGGGGGAACGGAGCGTAGTGTTGGGGTGCAGTAGGTGGGATTATAGAGAAACGAGCCGTTTCACTTCGTGGTCTAACATTAACTACAGGATACAAGTTAAATTTCAGGACAAATTACTACTGTTTAACACCAACAGTAACATTTTATCATATATATGTCTATCCCAGAAGTTGAAAGCTATAAAATAGCATGATACAGCCCCTTTAAAGTAAAAACTCCTCCAACATATTAAATTTAACCTTCTGTGTAAAGTTTTCAAAGAGACAGATATTAACCTCTTTCTTTACCTCAAGATATGTTCTCTTCCCCCATTTCTTACTGTGGCCCACATTTCATCAGATTTTTCTGGGTCCCCAACATGTGACACAGTTGTCTGGGCAACATCTAAGCCAACATGGTCTTGCTCATTGATCATTGGTAAGCTTGGCCTGGACAAACCCACCATGTTAGGTGGTGGAGACGGAGAGGGAGGACAACTGATACGATCTTTTGCTGTCTTGCAGACCCTCTCTGCCTCGTTCCGCAGCGTGGCGAGATCCCAGGTGGAGAATACGTTTCAGAAGTGAGGAAGTACTATAAAGATCTTCTCAGCCCCAGAGATGCGAAGCGGAAGATGCAGGATGCAGTTAAAATGCACCAATGGTTTATTGTTAAGTGGTGAAGATGATCAGGAAAGGCAGAGTACACACCATGGGGAGACATTACACACACAGAAATTCAGGGGAGACATAGCAGACATTTACTTTTTTTTCAATTCACTTTTATTTATATAGCGCCAATTCACAACAAATGTCATCTCAAGGCACTTTACATCAAAAGTAATTTCAAAAAAATTATACAAACATTCCAATCATTAAAAGTTTTCTTTGTAAGGAATCCCAGCAGATTGCGATGAGTCATCAACGTGAGGTTGTGCCCGGATCATGCAGACTCCAACCACAGCTATTCCTCAGCAATCCCTCATACTGAGCAAGCATGAGACATGAGGAGTAAGTAACACTAGGAGGAAATGAGGATTTGGTGGGACAGATAGGAGACAGCTGCAGACAATGCTTAGACAAACAGGTGGAAAGGTGATGAGGAGAGTAAATTAATATGGCAGCATGACAGACCTCGTATTATACCATATTCCCCAGTTGCCTTTACTAATAATTACCTAATCAATCAATAGAAATAACTTTTAAATACTTTTTTAGTAACTATGTCTACCTGTACATTAATTGTTAACACAAATTATGAATCTACATTAGAGAAGCCGTATTGAAGCATCTGGATGTGGTGAAGACAACCCTTTGGTATTCAAGCTATGCATCAGAATAATAAAGAAAGGGGGTTTAAATGGCTTTGAATGATGCCTCTTTGATGGTGCTAGAGAACTTGACCTGAGTTGAAAATTCTCGGTCTGGTCTAAATTTAATATCAAACCATGTTCTAGGGTTTATAGAGGATTCTTCTGTATAGCTTTGCTTTTGTTTTTTTTTCTTTGAATATTTTGCCCCCCCCCATACTGAATATATTTTTTAAGTGCCACAGTTCTCTTGTTGACCATGTCAATCTCTTAATGACTTTATGATAAATTGGCAGCAACTGTGTGATGTCATCTTGTAAATATGGATCAAAATCACACAGGGAAAATTTGAAGACCCTGTTGAATCAATCCCATGAAGAAAGAAGGCGGTTTGGAAAGCAATAAAGTATCCGACCTAACTATTACCAATGTGTATGCAATAACTGACCAGTGAATGCATGCTGCTGCTGTCCGCACTTAAAGGTTCTTTGTGAGGATTGCATTTATGTACCACACTGGGTTGATTTTAATAAAATGAAGACTCTGAATCTGCATCTCTGTCTGACATCGTTTCCCATTTCCAACCAGTGGCTATGTGAACATTGACTCAGAAAAAATAATTTGTTGAACTTTAACACTGGTCCTCCTGATAAGCAAACCTTTGAATTATTTTTCTGCTTGGCTGTACCTGTGAAATAGCTCTTGGCTAATGTAAGCCTGTTTCCAGTTGCACAGAGCTGGATCTGTTGCTACAGCTGCAACACTGGTTTGGAAACTTATGGTGCAGTGTAATAGTGTATTTTTTACATATGTAAAACTGTTCTGAAAATAACTCTTAGGAAAAAAAACAAAAAAAACAACACCAAACAAATAACCTTTTCTTTGAAGTACCAACACTGATCATGGTTCAATTAAAACTCAAAATAGAGAAATGAACAACAGCAACAGCATGGGCCATGTTAGTTTCTGTATGAGCTAAAACAAAAAGGCACAGAGCACTAATCCAAAGGGTACAATTATAACAAATACAGATAAAATCCTCTTCTACACTATCCCTCCTAACTCTTGGTGTACTCATGTCTCAATATACAGTACGTAGATCAGATTATACAAGCAATGGTAAAGTTAAATTTCAGACCAGATATGTCTGTGTTACTATTCCTCTTGCATTCCCTTTTTCCCCCTGTTCATGGAGGCAACACTTCTTATAATCTCAAATTATTTAGCAGAGGTCCTGAAAGTACAAGACAAAAAAACCCAACAGCTTTTAATCACGTTTTTTACTTGAAAAAACCTGTAAGCAAGAAAAATGTGAAAATACGTCTTGTTTGGGTGTGAATATAATTTTATTTCTGACAACCATGACATAACTTGCAAACAACTCAAAATAAAATGGAGCGAATATGGAGGGGACCTGCATGGACACTTTATACCCAGACGCCCAAGTTAGCTGCAAGCAGCATGACACATTGCTTACAGGCATACAACACCATGGCACTGTTGGAACTGAATGCAAACAAATCGACTTTCCACACTTGCATATGCTTTGTTTCTGTGTAGCAGACGTGTCACGCTCATGTGCACAAGACGTAAATGACAAGAAAAGGGGAAAAAAAGGGGGCCGGTGTTGCCTGAGGGCAACTACATGATACCCTGAACCATGGAGAGATCTTTGCGCCCACACTGAAATGTCTAACATTCAGGTCAGAATGGGGAAGTGCATCCGTCTTGTGGGTGTTGGGTCACAGCGTTGATGGATGACCTGGCCTGTTGAGTTGTGGTGGCCAGGTGACAGATCTCATTAATAAACAGATTGCAGGACTTTGCTCCTCTGTGTGCCATCATCAAGAGGTGCTGTTCTTTATTATTTCCAAGCCACAGACAATAAATACTCATAAACCTAATGACGCCTGATTACTGCTGCAATCTTTGGCTCATTAGGCTGATTAGCTGGAATCATGTAACTCTGTGGATGTTGGCTGTTTAAATATACACTTCTGGAGCTTTGCAAGGATGCCTTTTTAGGGGGTTAATGGCAGATATGCTCTGAGGCCTATCTGTCTGAACACTTGACACGCTTGTTTGTTATTGTGGATATGACACCATTGTGTGAGAACAGTTTTTTTTTTAAATGTTTGACCTTTATAACCCTATCAGGGTTCTGCAAAGTCCATTTGATTTCACTCCTCCGTTTACACAAACACAGGACACTGTGGATTTATAATATAATTGCATGCTATTTATGCATTGCCATGTCTTCTCAATCGCCTACCTACGAGCATACCATGGACATTGTGGGGCTTTGTTTCATGCCCAAGGACATACAGTATAGACACGTGGCAGGTCAGGAGATTAACTCTTAGAATCTTTTCAATGTAAAATGTCCATTTTAACACGTAGTGCAAACACCCTACCTAGATACCATTACAGTGTGTTTTTTTGTGTGTATTTTGCAGGAATATTGTATTGTAATTAGGGTTTGAAAATGTATTCTCCTCTTTAATGAATTCATCTAGGGCAGGAGGTCAAGTTTAAGAAAAAAAGCTTGTTGTTGTTACATGTTCCTGATAGAGATGTGTCAGATCACTGTAGTGACAGACATCAGAACAGCAGGATATCTACTGGACCTTCTGGATTTCAGGGTCAGCTTCATGCTTTACTATTAGACTGGCATGGACCAGTTCTTCAGGAGTTTGAAAAGCTGGAGAAGAGAAACAAGGATTACTACATACTACTTACGGTGTTTAATCAGAAGGGTTGGTAGGTAATACAAGAGTAAGTTCTGTCCGTCAATGCTTTAGCCAAACGTTAAATTAAATACTTAAATGTCTAAGGACTCAAGTTCATCTTTGTTTTTAGAAGAGTAATATTTTTGGCCATTACACGTGTTTTGCATTCACAAGGGAGGTTATAGTTACACACTTCAATCATCTTGCCTCACATAGGCAGGCACGTCTCTAAATTTACAGTCCTTGGAAGTGGAAAAACGTCCTTCAATGTCAGTGTCAGCCTTGTGTGTCCACGGACAAATCAACAGAGCGGGTGCAGTCACTGACCCCAATAATTTAGAGCATTACTCTAGACATTTTCAGCTGCTGTGGAAAGTGTCCATTTTTCCCCAAATCGAGCTTTGGCCCCTCCTGTTTATCACAGGCTTGTGACCCATGCTGGGCCCTGCTGAGCAAGGGTGGAGGGGGGAGGTAGTGTTACAGCAAACTGGGGTCGTAGCAATGACACTGTGCTCTTCCGCATCAACTAAAATGGGATGAGAACAGTTAAAGAATGTAAAACTTCCATAAATCCCTCAAGGTAAGCACTTTAGAGTTAGTATATTTGTTTGGTTTAACCAAAAACAAACTCAACAAGGTTTTAGAAATACTTTACCCTCAAAGTGTAAATTTGATTTTCTATTTAATTACATTTCCTTGTACCGACTGAGATAAACAGATTTTTGACATAAAATTTCCAGTGTAGCTATTAAAAATAATTAGCAAAGATAGTTTAAACTCACATAATGCATCAAGCCTTTTATAATCTCTTTTTAACAGCACTGTCATACTTTCTCTTGTCTTATCATGCATGCTGATGCATCTTAAAAGGCATGTTACATTGGTTTAAATGTTACATAATGAAATGCATTTTTAATCATTTGGATAGATTTCTTAATAAAACTGTACTTAAGCTCAGCCGAAAAATTACTGACTTATGCAATTTCCGCTTTATATATCACACTTTCCCTAGAAATGTGCTCAGGTGCTTTTGGATCACAAACCGTCTAATACACACCCACTTTCTGCCATAAACGGTCAATGCAAAGTAACTAGTGAATATTCTGCATGTGAACCTGGAGTCGGAGAAGTGCAATTCCACACAGACTCAAGCAGCCACGTGGAGGCTTGGAAAATTGTTTTGTTTCAATCAATCAGTCAATCAACATTTATCTGTAGTATAAAGAGTTTTATTCGAAATAAGAATAAAAAATAAGAAAATGTGTAACAAGACAACAAGAGTAAAAATAAAATATATTATAAAAATAAAAACAAAAGCAGCAGCAAAAGCAACACACATTTTCTATAAAACTTTAAATATATGATTACTGATTGTATGAATACAATGTAGCAAAAATAAGAGTAAAATAAATGCAAATTAAAACTAATAAAAACTAAATTAGGCCTATCGCAGAACGTGATAAGTTTCAGCACTCCTAGATATTTAAATTCTGAAGATATTAAAAAGTGTGTTTTAAATGTACTTTAAATTAGAACATTATTAAGTATTGTTTAGTGCCATTCCCAGATTCACTTTTCCACTTTATAGTTAAGTAAGCAGCCACTAACATACGCTCTTGATTCACTTTTCCACTTTACAGTATAAGATTAGATAGTATCATTTCTCTTCTATGTTGATAATTTTTTGTCTGAAGAAAAAGTAATTACTTTGGTACTTAATTAGTTTGCCATATTTTTTTTTTTACTGAATACCCATAAAGGCAACCAAAGTACAAAAAAAGGTACCTGTACCACATTTTTAGAGAGCTATGAATCTATCATTTTCTACAAATTCTCCCATCATTTTTAAGTAGCTTTAACCTAATTACAGAACTTTATAATGTATTAATCTCTAAATATTGTACCCTCTTTCCTAACCATTTATAATTAGATATGGTCGTTTTTCTTGCATATATGTTATTGCCTTTAACTTAAGATTTTCTAAGAGCTACATGGAAGTAGTGTTTAACTAAACCACGTACAATAGATAGGACATGTTATATAATTTCGTATTTGGTAAAGGTTTTGAGGTTGTAAAGCACAATAAAAGGTAACTAAGGAGCCAATTCATTGTGCGAAAGTTAAATAAAAAGACCTCAGTGACCTCAGTCTGAAAGTTAAAAGGCTTGAATTTAGCAGTTTTAAAGCTGTATCTTTTGTTTAAATGAGGCTGAAAATGTGTTGTTGGCTAAGCCTTACCACATATGGTCTTAATGCGGTCATATTTCCAAAGTATATTTTTGTTAAAAAAGGAAGAGCGACTTGTCAACCCTCGCTTGTGTTGTAAAGCAATTTTATGGACAATAGTAGCTTTTTATTGTATGTTTCAGTAACAATGCCCTGGACATTTGTATTCATGTATAGCAGAGGAGCAGAGTGAATAGGGGATGGTAACATTGATCTAGGACCTCAAGGCTTCATTTTCCCATGGAGACAGCATGGCTAATTAGGCTAGCATGTTGCCGGTTCCAGCACAGCTGCAGTGAGAGATTAGACAGACAGAAGCTGCCAGCTGTTACTCAGATGCAGTATCACTGACTAATTGAGACCAGAGAACGATTGTGGTGCAAGGCCCATTCCAGTCGTTCCCATCCTGTCGTTTATAATGTGTATAAAGTATATCATCTGGTGATGAGGTTAATCAATGTGTCGGCTGTGCAACACAGGACCCGATTAAAATGTAAATACTTCAAATGTTAATGATTCGGTTGAATTGCTGAAAATTACATCAGTTCTGGAGAGATCTGTGCCACACAAAGTATTCACTCTCCTTTAACTTTTCTCAATGCTTGTCTAAAATACTTTTCTCTAAGGAATTTTAAGTTACAAATCTAGTAATTTTTTGTGAATTTGAATTAAAAAAAAGAAAATAAACACACTTTTGGAATCTAATCAGTGTCCAGTTTATTGTGTTAAAAATAATTTAGTAAAGTCATGGTGGTGAGGAGTATTAGGGTTCAGCGCAACTATCTCATCCAAATCTAACTTTTTTTTTTTTTAACTTTTTGTACATAGGAGCCACGTGTAAAGACCACACAAAAAGCTGAAACCCAATCTGGAGATGGTCTTGTGTTTTGTCAACAATTTTTATTGCCACAGCACTGTACCACCCAGGTTTTTCTTTTATCAATATAAAAAAAGAGATGTGACAGTACATACAGTGTTTGTTTTATACTCTGATCCACACAAAGTCAGTGAACTCTGCACGATGCATCATGAGAACAGCAGAAAACTCAACTGTTGTTGTAGCTTTCTGTGTGAAGTATGATCCTTTATGCTGTATAGCCACATATACTGAACACTCCAGTAAGGAGAACACATGTGTTCACACATACACGTTTAGATCCAACCTCTCACAGCAAACATCCCTTAAAAACCACTTTGTACAATCCTGCAACTGTATAGTACTGTCATAAGCCTGCCAAAATAATCTCTTCTGAAGGAGAATTTAACTCCATACCTTCTGGCACAGTTCAGTGATGCAAGTTAATGCCTCATGTGATAACTAATGGGAGAAACTCTAAAAACTTCTGAGCTTATAATAAGCTTGTCAGCTTATCATATTAGGCATGTGAGCTTATAACATTAGCATTTAAATGTTCTCGGCTTTAAAGTAATGTGATTGGAGGCTTTGCCATTCTGACTTTTGCATTGAGACGAGACAGATGTAGAAAGACAGACAGAAAGTCTATTGATAGTGTTTTAAGGAAGAGGCGAAAACTGTTGAATCAAGTGTCACCTTTGTTTATGCGTCTGAATATGAGCTCTTATGGATTCACAAATTCTTGAAAGAGCATAGAATTAGTCAAGATACAAGTCCCTGCAACAGTTTTCTCCTTGTATCCTTATCAGTACAAGGTTTAAATAATTCTTATCTCCCCTGCCTTCCAATATTAAAGGAATAACTCAGACACCTTGAATTAAAGTTATATGGAGTTGCTGCAGTCAATATCTTCTCTGCAGAAAAGATCTCTCTGAACAACTTCAATTTTAGGATCAGACAGTCTGCCTAACATTTAGTCAGAGTCAGGAAAGTTCTAAACCAGATCCTAAAACTGATGTAGTCACAACCTTTAAAACAGTGGTTCATGCAAGCCGTATAGTTCCTAATATTTGCACTGTGAAAGCTGCCTTAAAAACTCTTAGATTCAAAGATACCGTTTCAACATCTGTCTCTAAACATGTTCAAACGTTTTAAACATAGTAAAAAGACGCCTAAGTTTAAAAATAAAGGAGGAGTAGCAATAAAAAAATACAGACGAAATAGGATGGAAAATTATCCTTCGGCATACTGACATATTTGATTCATGATTCAACAGGCTTGTAGGAAATTGCTAAACATGTGAAAATTGTAATGTGAAAAATGAAAAGTTATGTTAAAAAGGACTAAAAAAGATCAAACATTGCATGCCAAGCAATATGGTTATGTTTCCGATGACTGAGTGAGTCGAACTGATGAAATATTATAGCTGTAAATAATTTTCATTTAAATATTTTTTTGACCCAATCAAGCTGAACGCGTTGTATAATAACATGTTTAAAAAGATCTGATCTGTATGTAATTGACTTTGAATTGGAATATGAGTGTACTGAATTGAAATAATTTAAAATAATTTAGATTAAATTGATTTGGACAAGACTGCATTCAAAGTGCCTTGAGATAAGATTTGATTTTTTTTAAAGTTCTGGGTTTTCTCTTTGAACCCTCTTTCTCTACTGAAGTATGCATGAATAACTCCTAATTATGTGTATGTCTGTGAGTTAACATTTTGCGAAGCGCAACACCAAAATAGAATTTTTCCCTTATCAGCTGATGATACTGTAAGATGTAAATTTATTAAATGATTCTGCTAGTGTCTACTTCAAATATATCCCCTTATTTTCCATTAAACAACCCCATCTTATGTATCTGAAAATAAATAAATTTATGTTATGTCAGCTGTTAGTTGACAAAAGGTGAAAATTTACACTTTTGATTTTTTTAGGAGATGAGACTGATCAATTTTATTTCATGAAATTCATAAACCGCAACGTATAATTCAGTGGCCTTATCCGTTATAAAAATGCTTTTGATGGAACCTCTCACATAAATGCTGCCCTCAGACCATTATCTTAACACTATGATAGCTTAGATATTTTTTTGCCTTTTTTTTTCTTTCAATTTGCTAAAGGTAAACGTAGAAAGATTGTCTGTCCAATTAAAGTGATATAAACAAGTCATTACTGTAGATGTACATTGGAAGTTTACATAAGAAAATAAAATAATGAAGTGTCAGACCAGAGATGACACTTATTTCTCGTTCATATTTCTTTCTGTCCTCAAGCTTGAAAACTTAAAAAAGCCCATTGCAACTTCAAAAGACATTTTTTTCAAACAGCTTTTAAAAAAAATAAACCTGTCCTTGATGAAACCAACAGAGAAAACAAAATTTCAAATGAACTTGACGGAAAAAAAAAATCGATTTCAATCAACTTCATGATTTTCGCTTCAGGGGAGTCGAATTTTTAGGCAACATTATATCACTGGGTGTATCTCGTTGAAAACATGCAAAGCTGCATGTTTATTTTCTCTCATACATGACTAACTAATCACTTAACTTGTTCATGGGCAGTTTTCATAACACCATGCTGTGGAGGCTGTAAATTAATGACCCTCCCTGGAATAAGTAAGTGAGCAATTTTAGGATTGACAGAGATTATTAAACAAAACTAATTACAGTCATTGGTACAGAACAATAATATCCTGCATACTAAAGTATTAATATGGGAGATTAAAATAGGCCTATCCATTAAAAGACATAATATTTTATTCTATCTACAAGAGGGAAATAGGTCGGCCAGACCTTTTTATCTGTGTGGAAATGGGAACCAGTAGTGGCGAATCAGTTAATGAAAAAACATGCTTTCCTATCAAATAGCATACAAACTGTGTGAGTTGCATTGAACAAAATAACTGATATTAAATGATGGTGGTTCAACATGACCTTTTTCAGGATATCTTGCCCTGCAGGTTCCTATGAAATTATATTCTTAAATTGTGGACAATACTTTTTATTTATGCCATACATTAAGAGTTTTCTTTTTGGGTGCTAGATTGATTTAAATGTGCAGTTTCATGATTCGGTTCGTGATTTGTATATTTTTCTTTTGGATAAAATGATAATTTCAGTGTAATAATAGGATAATTCTAATCATAAAATATAACTCAATAACATTTCCTACTTCAAATTCTAGACTAATTTATCTTTTCCAGAAAATGTCCAAAAATTTAAACAGAATTTTCTGTATTACTTTGTGTCATGATGTGTACGTTTTGATCTGTATTTTGTTTCATTCTTTTTCTTTCCTGCATGCTTCCCTGATCCCTGTTCTCCTTTCCTATTACCCCTTGCTATCCATTGTCGCATGACTACCCTTGTGTGTGTGTGTGTGTGTGTGTGTGTGTGTGTGTGTTACTATCTTTGTGGGGACCAAAAATTGGAAGTTTACTATCCAAGTGGGGACCGACCTCCCTTGTGGGGACCAAAATCCCGGTCCCCACAAGTTTGAAGCAATTTTTGAGGCTTAAAATTTGGTTTTAGTGTCAGGGTTACACTTAGGTTATGGTTAGGTTGGGGTAAGGGTCAGGATTAGGCATTAATTTTTGATGGTTAAGGTTAGGGTAAGGCGCTACGGAAAACATTATGTCAATGAGAAGTCCCCACAAGACATAGAAACCCAACATGTGTGTGCGTGCGTGTGTTTGTGTATATATGTTTATCTGTGTCTGTAGTTCCTAAGTGGTTCCTCGTCTAACTTCACATGTACTGTATGTCTCACTCAGTCATGTTTTAAGTAAAAAAACGGATCAGCGAATAGTTACACTAAGAACTGTGAATTTGATAAACTCTTTAAAAAGAGTAAATACATAAAGAGTACATAAAGAGTATGTATCTGATGTAAATACTTTTTTTTCAGCTAAAATAATATACATATTTATTTATTTTACAATTATCTAATAGAACAAAAATATCATGGGAAACTGGAAGCATAAGTGAATGGATGCTATTTGGTAGTTACTATTGATAACAAAGTTATTGCAAAACTAGTTACAACAAAAATTTGAATTTCTTTTACAATTTTATTTAGAGGAGAAAAAGTATGTGAAATTATATGTCCATTGTACACATTGCATCGAAGCTCTATGTTTCAATATAACTATGTATAGAAGCTTGGGTAAATATGTATAAAATATGTACAATTATTGGTAAACTTAACTACATAAAATCTATCAGGTGATAGTATAATGGACATTAGAATAATGCAAAACAATCAAATAATTGTAAGCAAACTAGGTTATACAGTTCCTACAAAAACATTAAGGTCATGGAAATTTCTAAATGAGCTGAGATGTACATGTACAAAGAAAAAAAATTGTTTCAGCGCTTGGAAAACTTTACATGCTGAGTCTGCAACTTGTAAAATGAAGAAAAATACTTTTAAATAGCCTACAGAATATTTTATGAAAAAGTAACCAATAAAGAGTCAGTGAAATAAGGTCTACTTACACCTAATCAGTGCTTTGGAGTTTATGTTTGTTAACTGTTAATGTCTGATTCTTTTTTTTAATGACCATACAAATAAATACAATAGAAAAACTAAATAGATATGTTTTTCCCAAAAATAGAATTCATAATATAAACTATTACTCCTTAAAAATAATAAACATAAATACTTGATCTATTTAGCTTTGGCATTTTTTATAGAGAATCTGAGTTACAAAAGAAAAATGAAGAACTAACTATCAATCTGTGGAACATAGTTTTGATGATGAACTGAAAGCCAGTTTCCCTGCAACAGCCTCAGCAGACGTCAGCGGCATCCCTGCACAGAGCATACAAAAATGAAGATGGATGAAATCACTTTACCTCCAGCCAACAACTTTTTTGACATGTTCAGGAAATTAATTAACAAGATGAATAATTTGTTGTTGATGCTAGTGAGGAACTTTCATCCATGGTAGCTGACATTTGGATACTGGCTACCTGGAAACATGAATAACAGTGTTCCATCACTCTTCACGTAAATCAGTTGTCCAAACCTTGTTTTTTTGACACTGACCAGTTTAATATCAGAAAGAATGCACACAAAACCGGTGGATAAATGCAACTAAATAAAAATAAGCGACTAGCATTAAAGACCTGGATTGATTTGAAATATAATATATGTAAATCCAATGTAATTTTCACTTTTTTAGCAGTGTCCCCTTATCATTGTGCTAACAAGATAAAATGAGTGACATCCTCTCTGGCCTCTAATGCTGTCTGGCTGCCATGGTAACATTTAAACATGTCTTTAAAATAAGATTTACCACAGAAACAAATATAAATTAAATGAAAAATAAAACTCACCACAATGCTGAATCATTGACTGTTTCTGTTACAAGACGTTGTCCTCTGTGGCAGTTTTAAAAACTTAAGTACCTCATTAGAAAGTCGGTTACCATATATTGAGTAGAATGGACCAGGGTCTCGGTACGTGAATATCGTTTGTGTGATAAATCCATATTTTTAGTAGGACTGGTAGGATGGTATTGTCTGTTAACTGTCTCTTTACTGGAATTTTTCCTTTTTGCAATTAACTTTTTAGAGACCAGTTTGTACTTATGTAGCTAGTTTGTGGATTATATCTAGATGTAATGGAGAGATTCCAGTCAATTAAAAAAAAAGACATTGTTTAGATTTTTATAATAATTAAAATGGAAATACTTTAAATTAATTATTTCTGTGCGGCCCGGTATCTGTCCTGAGGTTAGGGACTCTGATGTATATCATACAAACTTTTCTTACCACACAATGGAGACAAGTGCGCTGTTGAAAAGTAATCAGCTTTTAAGAAATCAAATTTTCTTTAAGGATCGTAAAACATTTAAAGAGCAGGTCACCCCCTGCAAAGAGACTTACTCCACCCAATTCCCTGTTTGAAAAATGCACCAACAAGAGGTGCTGGTTGCTTAGGGGGGAGAGGGCTAGGCGTAAACACTTGCAATTTAAACTACAACTCACTGGGGGCATGGCCAAGACTTGGTTGCTTTTATATACCACAGCAGCAGTGCAGCTGACATCACATGTGCTGGTGTACATCACATATCACAGCTTAACCAATAGCGTAGGCAGATTCAAATTCAAATGTAGTGCAGACTTTTAACCTGAAAAGATTTCCACACCCACAGATTTATTCAGACAAATTGTATAGCTTTAATTGATAGTGTGTAGTTTTTGCAGTACATCTTTGAAAATAGCCATTGAAATATTATGTAACAATAATTACATAAAGCACATTAATTGCAAAATATTGGCGATATTGTAAAATATTACTTTAAAAATCTGTTTTAAAATACATAGGCGCGGGTCCTCTTTTCAGGGGAAAGCCATATTAGATGACGTCTATACTTCTACAACAGCCCGGACGGACAAAGCGCACGGAACAAGCCTGCTATTAAAACATTGAATTTCCCCTCAAAATGCAAAAACGTTTTGCCATAAATACATTTTTTACCTGTTCGTTAGTTCCAAGCGATGAGAGAGGGACTAATGTGCTCGTCATGTTGCTGCAAATAGATCATTCTCAGGAAATTGAGCGTTTGAAAAAAGCACTAGTTGGACCTCCGTTGTTGAGTTTCTTACTCAGAGACACAGATACCGCATGCTTGTGATAATTTAGTTATGCACTGCCCCCTACTGGCCGAAAAATACACACTGTGCCTTTAAATACGGCACAAAAAAGTTTATTATATTTACTACACATACAGACACGCATATTAGACACTCTTTTACACAGTTTATAAAAAACAAGCAAGTAAAAGTAGATTTCTTGGGTGTCTCGCTTTTTAAAACTAAAATGCAAATCAGTAACAATACAATGACACAAAGTTTGAGCCACTATTTCCCCTTGGATAATTTGAAGGATAATCCAAACTCCCCAAAAATGTGTTGTTCAGTACGGAATGTAGGTCATTCTTTGCACACATGAATAAGATGGCTGCACAATTAAGATGAAAAATCACTCCTTAATATAATATTGAATGAGTTGTTTTTGAACCCTAATCTCTTATGTTAAATTTAAGTGTTAATTTAATGTGCCCATTCAATCAGGTTCAACTAATTTCCAGGCACTATTGTTCAGTAAGTACCATTTAGGTCATTAATTAGGTGGACCTAATGAGTATTCACTTGCATGCTGTGTTGACTTTTTTTTAAGTTATGAAAAAATGCAGTTAAATAGCTTTACTTTATAATGCAATGTCACATAGCATATTTATACAACAGTGTCTTATTATAGGTGAGTGTAAGCTTGGCAGAGACAATAAATATATGATGCTGTCTGGCTTCTTAATTGAACCTCTAACTGGATGTAATAGAGGGCCATAGATTATGGCAGTTGTTGACCATGTCTGTTCTTTGTTCAGCAACCTTTAGTTCAAACTGTGACCTCAGGGTGCTCCTAGCCAGCTGCTTTTATTAACTGTTGATAAAGGTCATGCAGGCAAACCTAAAAACAAGCAGAGATGTCTTGGAATTAAATGGGACTTTTGTGCACATTATATTCTTCATAGGTTTATCTTGTCCTGTACAAAGCTTTAGTAAGAAAAAAAGGTCAAAAATATATACTCTCCAAGAAAAGCTTAAGGCCAGATTCTTGCTTTTTTAAACAAAAAAAACAGATAACCAAATCTCTCTTGAGAATAAAAAAAGATGTGCTACTGCTCATGCATTTCATGTTATCTTTAAGACTTCTCCTTACAGATTTTAAGGAACATTTGTAATAAATATTAATGATCAAATATCAGAGCAGTGCTTATTAAATTATACATGTATCAATGAGATAGAGAGTGAGTCATCAATAGTTAAAAACGGACCATACATACCTCTTCCTGCAGAATGTCTGGAGCCCCATCATGTAATGAGCGTCCTAATTGCTCCTGTCTCTTGCATTTATTATGCGCCACTAAAATGACATGTCATTTCTTATTGATTCGTAAAGAGTTACAATTACCTGCCAGCAGTCAAAAATGTATGCTTTATAGTTGAAAATTATGTTTTAACCAATGGCCGCTGGCTGCTCTGCTTTGTGACCGCATACCATGGAGGCCGCCATTGCTCCTCCATTGCTGTAGTACCTCCATTTGGCCGCTAGGCCCCCATTGAAAAGCATTGGACTTTAGACACGTTAAAAACAACTTTAATGCCTGGTTTCACATTTTTTAAACTTTCTATGGCTACATTTTACTCCTGAGATAATGCTGGGCTAGATAAAAAAAATTAAACCAGGCTGGTTTTCGTAAGATAATTTTTTTTAAATCTTGCATAATTAATGAGGGGCCGCACTTTGATTGACAGGCTGTTTCGTTTGAATTTAAATATAGTAACACTACATTTTAATAATTATTTCAAGTTACTAATTCTTACCTTTTGAGGTTTGAGAAATTGGGAAACCATCGGAGGAGCGCAGATATGGCAGCAGTCAGGCATGGGGCTATTAGCCTTTAGCTTAGTTAGCCAAGTTTAGCATCAGAGCTAAAGATGCGGGAGCAGAATGGGCGTGATTACGACCGAACTACACGCCCATACACGCCCCGCGAGGACAGAGTCTACAGTGAAGATCCCGCCCCTATGCCCTTTTTAGGAACATGCTTCGAGCTGGGGTGGATGAGTCTGTAAATCCGCCATGAATTCCTCCATGAATGTGTGTCATTCTGGTAAATGGGGAGGAGTGAGGAGGCGCTGTCTATTCTTTTTTAGTCAATGGTTTTAACTGCCTCTTTTAAGAATTTTAGTTTTTCAGTCTTACATTAGAAGCAAACCATATTTTAGTTACATGAGCTTCTCTGGAGAGTGGATTATACATTTTGCACTCAATCATTGTAAAAACCTAGTCAACAAACATGTATAATATCAGTTATAAAAAATGTATATCTCTCTGAAATACAGTAGTAGCAGTTTAAAAGTTCTCATTCAGAGTAAACGCCGGACGAATGGCGTGCCCTTTCCAGCCCATTAACAGCAGAGTTCCCTCCAAATCCCAGTGGCCGGAGTGGCCTCCCTCTTTCTCGTGGGAGTGTCAAAGTTTTACTGCAACTCCACCCATTAATTGAAATACAGAGTATGACCAGGAGATGGCGCTTCTCTCACAGAATTCTCATCGACATGATGTTATTATCAGTATGGACGTCCACTGCAGAAAAAGCCGAGCTGGTTGCGCAAACCATTTTGGATGTAACAACACAAACTGCTCACTTTTTTGTAATTAACCTGCTTCTTCTATTGTCAAAGTTTATCATAGGCTCCATAAACTTAAGTTCTCCTAACACAGGCCAAACTTCACCAAATGAGTTCTGTAAAATATTATAACAAGTAGCCTTAAACGTTATATTTGTAAACAATTTGATTTATTTCTATGAACCTAAAGTATATCTTTTTTTTAAACCTAATGTACTTTCCTTTCATTTTGTGATAAACTCGTGGTTTTTTATGTTATTGTTGTTGGATGAAAATGACAGAGTTCCACAACGCAAAACAACGTAATAGCCTATTTATAATATTTATGCAATCACATGACTATTCGGCTCACCGCGGAATGTTTGCAACACCAGAATAGACCTGGTTACATACTGTAGTGATGGGGAGCAAAGCTTGGTGGGGGGATGCTTGAAGATGGTAATGAGTTACACAACGCAAAAACAACGTAATAGCGTATTTATCATATTTATCAATTTATATATTTTATAATAAATTCTTAATTACGTTGTTGTGTATATTATATATTAATATAATCATATAACAACTCACAATAACAACAGAATAGACATGGTTACATGCTGTAGGGATGGTCACGAAAGCTTGGTGGGGGGATGCTTGGAGATGGTAATATTCTTTAGGAGGTGTGAATGATCTGGAGTCTATGGTGTGTTGTTAAGTTGGGGGATGCATTCAGGATGATCATCAGCGAGTACAATAGGTTACCCAGACAGTGTTGTGTGACTATTATATGTGTGAATGTGTAAGCCCTGTTCAGAAAATTTCTGCGTTTTAGGCCCAACATTACATTACAAGTTCCTAAAATCTTACAAAAGTATATATATATATATATATATATATATATATAGAGCCAAAATTATTTTTAGACTTTGATATATCCTTTCAATCCTATGACCAGTCAACGTTTCATCTAGTCAGAAAGCAGAGGCTGTGTCCGAATCCAGCGGCTGGATCCTTCGAAGGACCCGGTCTACTCGGTCTACATGGGCTGGGTCCTTCGTGGACACGGTAGACCGGATGTTAACGGCTGTGAATTTGGACGGTCTAGCCTTCAGTTGAATTCCCGCCCCCACTTTGCCGAACGTCCTGTCGCCTAGCAACCGCGATCACGCTAAACCAGCTGGTAAAGCAAGAAATATTTCCCAGTATTTTACTCACCTTTTTTACTCTAGAGGAACAACAAGTTTTACTGTCTGCGCAAATGTTTTATATTTCTGGCTGAGAGGTGATCATATCAAGATAATTTTATTTAATCCAGGTTAATACTTAAGACATTTACTCTTATGATAATTTCTGTAATTGAATGACTAGTGATCAAATGTACAAATTTGTAATATTACATTTTTTATATTCATTTTATCTGTAAAAAATCTTTGTGAGCTTAAAATTATATATGCCTTTTAGATCAAAATAGCATTTTCTAATTTGATTTTATATATCTATGATTTTTTTTTACCAAGCATATTCCAAATTGGCTCTTCCTAAATAAACTGAATTGTTTTTTGTAAACAACCACTGCAACAACAACTAACATTGTGTTTTAACAAAACTGCAGGTCATAACACTTTTCTCCACAGCTGCCTCTTGGGATGTGCTTCAAGATGAAGCTGCTGGAGGTCTGTGGGGCTCTCTGGTTGGAAAAACTTGTCTTTTGTGCACGTCGACTTAAGCAGACTGTAAACCCTGATGATGGATGCAGTGGACAGCATGACGAAGCAGCCCTAAACTCTCTCTGCAGACCAACCTGTATGATGTTCCCCTCGTCAACCAAAAAATATGAAATTAATCTGTATTCAACTGAACCAGCAACACTGCCCGTTTGTTCTAATTAAGCTTAAAAAGGTCATTTATATAGATATAAATAACTGCAAAAAAACTTATCCTAATGCCAATATGTTGTTATTTTAAACTGTTCAACGTAAGCTTCTTTAAAAACACTAATACAACTTTTAATGAAATGACTTCATGATATTTAACATTTTTAGAAATTCATTTATTCACAACCATCGAACACCTAAATAAAAAATGTGACAAAAACATGAATGAAAATGAAAAACAGTCCATCCATTCGGTCCCTGCTCTCCTCTCCAGTCTCCCTTTGCTGCTTCTTATCCTAAACAAGAAGACAATAAACACAGTTTACAAAAAGAGCAACACAACAACCTTTATGAAATGTATATTTGTTAAAGTGATCAGTCATAAATTATGTTATTTGCGCTGTTGCAAATATACATACAGTAGGTTTATTTTTTTCTCTCCATTTTTTTTTCCGGCAAGGGATTAATTTCTCCTGCAGATACAACTCCTCCTGAATTTTCCTCATTAGATAGAAAATAAATACCAGAGGAACGTGACAACTGTATTGATTTAAGAATGCAGAACTATAGTTTTCACAGCAGATCACAGGTTCTGTGTTGTATGAGGCTCAATAAGAGTACTCTAGCATAAGCTGTGTAACTGGATTTAATCTTCAACCTCCAAGCCACCGTGCCCCGATTTTCACTCGGTAAAGAGGTAATAATTTCTCCTAAGAGGAGTCGACTTTTTACTTAATTTACCAAAGCAGAAAGTGGCTGCGTAAAGATGAAGAAACTTTTACACTACCATACAAGCTCGTTTACGAGCGATGCTTTACAAAAAAATATTAAAATACATGTCTAAGCCAAGAATAAAAGGCAAACAACACACCCGCTTTAAGATTTTCATTTTTGAACCGCCAGATTTTAATATACTTACATCTAAAACTGTGCTACTCTCTCGCTTCGCCTGCCGCTTCGTCTGCCGTGTTGCTCGAAGTAAATTCTCCTGTTCAGCCCGCAATGAATCTTGGGATATGTGGACCAGCGAAGGATACTTATAGTTTACTCCATTTAATATGTACAAGAGCTGGGGAAAGATGACAAACTGGAGCGGCTCAAACGGAAAAAGTCCACTGCCTCAAATTATAAAGGAGCGGGTCCACCAACAGGTTTTAAAGTGCTTCCCTAACCTGTCTGGGGACCATTGGCAAAGAGTCAGAAACAAAATAAATGAGAGACTGAGAAGTCCCCGCAAGACTGACCCTGAGGCACAGCGCCTTGGCTATTGCCGTTAAAAAAAACGTTCAAAATGTGATTTTTTTTATTTTTTTTTTTTGATTTGCTGTGTTGTGTGAAATATGCTAGTTTAAATAAACATGGAAGAAAAAAAAGTTATAGCTTCACAGTTTCATTTATTATTAATGGTAGATGACCATTATTAGTCACAGGTAAATCACATCTGTGAATCACACGTTGATTCAGAGTAGAGCTGTAATCTGGCCTTAAAAGTTGGAGACTGACTGGATGAAAATTGCGCTAGTGGACAAACTGTTTAAAAAAAACAAACAAAAAACTATCAGGTTTTTAAGTGGTTGGGAAAAAACTGTAATTTATAAATATTACCCCAGCTACAAAGACTCATATGTCTATATAGTACTTTCCTGCAGGACTACGAATCCATGCGTTAGAAAAACTGACACCTGTTTTCAATTTACTGGACAAATGTTTGAAACTCCGGTCAAAAGGATCTGTTACCTGAAACTAAAAATTATAAATGAATAAGAATAATTTCAAGGCATGTTGATTTATAACGTTTTTTTTTTGTCTGCAGCTATATGAAGCTTTAACCACTTGATTCTGTTGCGTAAAAGTCTGTCTCGCCTGTGTGAGTCTCTGTCTGCGCTCTCACCGCTTTCTCTAGATTTCAGGAGATTTTGTCTGACTTGTGGCCATCAGGGAGCTGCTATATAAATGCAGGAGACTTCTGCAACTTGAAACTTGGGATAATAGTGCATTTACACTTCAGTATTTTCTGTGAGAGCGCAACGCAGCAGTCGAAGCATGTTTTCTGTTTTGATCTGAGAGGAGTGGGTCTTCCACATCGTGACACATGCAGTGTGCCTGCAACATCTTAACAGGTATTGTCGGAATAATGTTAGTGGCCCACTGCAGCACTTTATTACAGTATAAATGATCCCGCTGAGATGATCAGCTGACCACTAAAGCCCGTCCTGAGACCGTGGACAATGATAGAAATTAAGCCCGAACCTGGCCAGGTTCCCTAACCCTATGAAACCCAAAAAGTAGGCTAATTGCCTACAGTACTGTCATACGTTTCACATTACAGAGCACTCTTATGCTATATAACTACTGTATCTGGGTATAAGACTACAGTGGTAGGCTATTTGAACCCTGAGTTTCTGAGTTACATTCAAACTTAGGCTACATACAAACCAGCAATCCACAGAGGAACAGATAGGGGAACATTTTTTAATGACATTTATATAGGCTACCCTGAGTCTGATACGTCAATAAATCATTAACATTAAAATCACTGCTCCTCCCCGTGGACAAAAGAGGCATTGCAGCTGGTTTTCACTCAGGCTCCTTGGGGGCGAGGCCTCACTGAAGACGTCATAGCGGGGGATTACATTACCACCACGGACCTGTCAGGGACCTTTGACGGATCAGGCACGTACCAGTCAAGGGCCAGTCAAGGACCAATCATGGAAACATTAGAACTTTTAAACTGCTACTACTGTATAATGTAATAATGGTTACACATGCTTTTCTCGCTATAATATAACTGGTTAGATGAATATTGTGAAACAGCCAGTTACAGTGCCCTTTAAAAGTATTTATGCCTTTTGATGATATTCAGCATTGGTGACATCCATTTTCCTAGCATGTCTGAACATTTGTCATGTCCCTTCTGAAGAAAAGGACCACCACAGCACGATAGTGCTACCACCATGTTTTGCAGTAGGGTTAAGGTTAGTGAATTCAGGATGATGTCTCTTGTTTGTTTTCTACTTACCATATTGAATTTTGAATGCAAGCCAAACAGGTTCAGATTTTGGTTTTATTTGACCTGAGCACTTTCTTCCGTTTAACTTATAACCTATATGACTGATTAATGGCAAATGAAGTACATCACTAACAGCTCTTTTTCAACAACTTCTCCAACCTGAGCAGTTCCTCTAAAGATACCATGAGTCATAGGCCTGCTTCTCTGATTAATTATTTCCTTCCCTGACATTTTAAGTATACAGCCATGTATTGCTAGGTTTGAAGATGTGCCGTAGCCTTTTTGTGTTTAGATGATGGATTGAACAATAGTGTGAGATGTTAAAGCCCAGGAAATAGTTTCATAACCTAACCCTGCTTTATACTTTTCAGATGAAACAATGACCTTTTGCCCACTTCAGACCCAGAGTTCGGCCACGTAAGATGAGAGCCCTATGGCACTTGTACGTTTTATCATCCTGGAGCAATCAGGTGGGTATTCAAATCAAAATGACATACAAAAATTTTAAAGCTCGATGACATTTTCCCAACCTTTGATATTGCGGTGGGGTTTTATACCTTCAGGGATTTAAACACAAACCTCGAGTGTATTTCACTTTTTCTGAGTCACAGCACATAGAGCTTCATTCTAGCCTATTATGAAACCATTCGCACAATTCCATTGTTTCCTGCACTAATTAGCTATAATGGCGCTGTAGAAAAACCCCAAAAAAGTATGTCAACATTTACCACATAAAGAAACATTCTCTTGTATTAATTTCCATTGTTTACATTTTGTCAATTATAGCTTAGCAGTGCAACATGTTTTGATCTATTTACTTAGCTACTGAGAATGAACATCTGGATTGACCTACCAGATACAGTTTTAAGTGACAATGATTGATGAATAAGGAGATCTTCAACAATGAATTTGATCTAAATAAAACAAGATGTATCAGACTATAATACACTGATTTGTAAACTTTTATGAACACAGAAATTAAATAAGGAATGACATGAATAGTCAGAGCAGAAAAAAATGTATTAGAAATAGCAGGCACTTTTTAAGAAATATATATATTGAAACCATTCTTTTGTTAAGTCAGGTGTGGAGCCCTGTAGTGATCAGGCACTCATATGGCAGCTATGGCTGCTGGAAGCCATGCAGAACTAACAATAATCTTGATCTCCATGGGCTAATTAGCCTTTGGAGTTCCCATGTAAAACCTTTCATCAAGAGCCTGTGAATTTAGGCCATTACAGACAGAGAGCTGTGCCAGAGGAGTTTCTGTGTCTCCACGGATATCTTCTTTCTGTCCAGTCGAGCCTGCATTTGTGACAAGCAGCCCTGTCCTGAAACTATACACACAGGCTACCACGGAACAGAAAAAAATGACACTAGGCGCTGCTGGAAACCAATTACATCTCCTAAATCATGGCCTCATTGTCCATTACAGTGGGCAGATGGGGTTGATTGAGTCATCATTATAAATGTAATTTGGCAATATGGTAGAGATTGACATGCTAATTGTGAATCTTTTTATAGGATAGTATGTGAGAACCCTTAACATATTAAAAAAGTGCAACTTTTGCTATTAGAATTCTGAAACATTTACATGCAATACATGCATTTAACTAGCTTGAACTTTATTCTCTTTTTTCAAAGCATTGTGAAGTGTAAAGACAAAACATCATCCCATTTCCAGGACAGAGAAAAGGGACGCCCAAAATGAGTGGAGATAAAAACTGCAATCTATCATATCCAAACTACATTTTTTATTGTCTTTTTTTACAAAGTTATTTTAGGGAATTTAAGTTCATATTATACATAAATTGAGAAAGCATATTGATAAGTCGCCATGCTCTGTCAGCTAAATTATTTACTGTTTATGACAGATTAACAGATCTTTCCCATTGGTTTTTCAATGTACCTCAGATAACTCCATAAATTTAAATTGTCCAGCAGACTCAAAGATGTTGCCCTACAGCAAATGTAGCACTAGCTTCTCTTCATGACCACAAGGCGACCAGCAACATAAAAAATCCTGTCTTCAAGTGACACCTGTAGAAAAATGGAAAACCCTTGTTGTGTTATCGGTTACCTGGGGCAGGATCCCAGCTGAGAAGAGAGGACACAGTATGTCCTCTGCAACTTTGAAAGTAGTAAGCTAAGCGCAGAAGACCCATGGTGCTGTATTTTTTTAAAATGCCTAAGATTATTTTAACAGGAGCAGGTCACCACTTGTTTTAGAGCACATGTAGACATTTTCAATGTGTGTGTTGTGCCTATGTGCATGAAGTGAATGATTTCTTCCTCTGAATGCAGGTGTTAATGATTGTGTGGTCACACCATGTGTAGACATGAACGAGTCTGATGGCCACTCACTGATATATTTATGTCTTCCAACGACTGCCCACCTCCTTAATCACACCAGAGGATGTCGGTCGTTCTCATTCCGTATTCTCCTCACAACCCGGCTGTAGCTTTTTGTCACGTTTAGACCGTGAGGTTAGTAGAATCTGACTTTTCAGAAAACAAGAGCTAAACCCCAAACAAGACGAAAGAAAAATAATTTCTAACACTTTGCTTTTCATATTAGTTCAGCTCTCCCTAGGCACTGAACCCCAAAGAATTGTTGGGTTGAATTCCTCAAAGCTTGGCATTTCCAGTGAGGATTAAATACCTGGAATCTGAAGGCAGCAGAAAATGAAGAACCGTCTCGCATGCATCAAAGAGCAAGCTTGTCATTATTATCTACGGAGGAAGAAATATGCAACTTGACAGAGGTGAAGATTGTCTTCAGCCTTTTTTATTTCAGGGGGTCCTTCTTCTTTCTGTCAGGATGCTGCACTGTACTAGCCTTGAAGTGTATTAATGTTACCATTTTAATTGGGATTCTGTTAGATGTGGTATGCCATTAGCACTGCAGGAGTTAGCTTCTCATGATCGAAACTGTCAGATTGCTCACATTACTTGAAAGCAATCCCCAACTGGTAGTCCTGTTATTTGAACCTTTTAGCAAATGATACAACTTGTTTTGTTTTGTCCCAGTCACTTTGTTAACACCAGGGCTGCATGTGATCTTTTGTCTTATCACAAACTAAACAAAACAAAAAATCCCTGTCAGAATTATATGACTTTGCTGAACTGTAATGATAAATGATTTACTTTAAATGTGTGAATAGTTCTCATCTATGATGTCCAATCTTTCAGGCTGCATATCATACTCCAAACTTTAAAATACTTTTCTCCATACTCATACAGTTGCTAACTACTGGCTGGAGGTCTAGTAGTTTCACAAGCTTCACAGCTCAATATTTTAATTGGAATAAATTCAGAGACACACATTTCAAAAGCATTGTCATATTTGGTTTCAAAAGACTAGTTTCAAGTGACAGGAGTCGGTTAGTGATTGGGAGGAAGGTTTTATGATTCAGGGCTGGAGAAATGAGAATAGATCTTACTTGGTTGTCGGCTTTGTGGGGACTTGGAGGAGGTATGTTGGTTGGTTGGAGTTTGGCTGGGGAGTGGTTGGTATGAGTTGAAGTTGTGTGTTTGTTTTCTTGCAGGTGGATGTAGGGTGACATCAGGTCATTTGGGACATCGGGTAAAATGGGACAAATAAGGTTTTAACCCTTTATCTCTTTAAATTTCAGCAGCCAATCAGAATGTTACTACCTTTAAACTGCGGTTGCTGTTTGTAATATACAATTATTTTTATTGTCTTTTTATTTATTTATGTATTTTTATTATTTTTATTGAGGAGCCAAGCTTAAAAAAAATCATCCATCAATCCATCCATCATCTTCCGCTTATCCGGAGTCGGGTCGCGGGGGCAGTAGCCTAAGCAAAGAGACTTCTGGGTCTCCTCCCGGTGGGACATGCCCAGAACACCTCACCAGGGAGGCGTCCAGGAGGCATCCTGACCAGATGCCCGAGCCACCTCAACTGGCTCCTCTCGATGTGGAGGAGCAGCGGCTCTACTCTGAGCCCCCTCCAGATGACCGAGCTTCTCACCCTATCTCTAAGGGAGAGCCCAGGTACTCTACGGAGGAAACTCATTTCAGCCGCCTGTATCTGCGATCTCGTTCTTTCGGTCACCACCCAGCGTTCGTGACCATAGATGAGGGTAGGAACGTAGATCGACCGGTAAATTGAGAGCTTTGCCTTTCGGCTCAGCTCTCTCTTCACCACGACAGACCGGTACAGCGCCCGCATAACTGCAGACGCCTTACCAATCCGTCCATCGATCTCCCGCTCCATTTTTCCCTCATTCGTGAACAAGACCCCCATTTACCTAAACTCCTCGACTTGAGGAAGGACCTCATCCCCGACCCGGAGAAGGCACTCTACCCTTTTCCGGCTCAAGACCATGGTCTAGGATTTGGAGGTGCTGATCCTCATCCCAGCCGCTTCACACTCGGCTGCGAAAAAAAATCAGTGCCTCCGAAACATTGACCCCTGACATGTCAATTTTGTCATCGTGATTATAAGGATATTACAGCTAAAGTAATGTGAGTATAACAAAAAGCATGAATGAAATGTATATTGTTTTGTGTTAGGCTTAGCTTATATAAAAAATGATTAGGCAGTATAATTTATTTTTAAAGGCAAACAAATTTTTGTTATGTGGTGTGCTTCAGGATATTTGGGACAATTTTTTTAGCTAAAATGGGACACTTTTGGCTGATGTTAATGGGTATGATTTTAAGCCACAAGGATCATAAATCACATGAAAATGTCCCTTTTTTTCCACATTGTGAAATATTGCAAATAGTGTAACAGTTAATTAAGATAAACTACCAGAGAATATAGGTATTTTGTGCTAATAGCATTAGCTAATTAGATTGATATTTACATAATATACTGTTTCTGATTTATACACTATTATTAAATTCAACTTGTAGGCCTAGGTCTACTTGAAAATTGGTTCCTAGTTTCGGGGTAGTTAACTTACTGTGCTGAGGGTTTTTTAAAGAAAACATGTTTGTTTAATTGTTAACTGACTTCATGAACTACTAAACTGCATTGTTATTCTTCAATTATGTTGTACATTTTTGCAAACCCCATCACCTGTCCCATTTTATTTGAATGACTGTTCCATTTTACCTGAACCTCTACCCAGATCAGAGAATGGTCCCTTGAAGCCTTTAAAGGTTAAAATCTTGTAAACTATTTTTATTAGCAATATATTTTGTGCACAAAAATGTTGCATCTTAAAGATTGATTTAAGCTATACAATTCATTAATTTCACTAGGTTTAGGATTTTAAATGGTTTACTTGCGATCAACTAAAAAGTGTCCTACTTTACATGATGTCACCCTAGGAGGGCGTACAGGCAGGCCTTAGGAGATCAGTGGAATCCAGGTGAGTTCTTTTGGTTTATTTCCAGGTAGGAGTTGATGGAGAATGACCAGGAGTGCATCAGAGATTCGACTGCTAGATCCAACCAGCTTGGGAATGCCAGAGTCCAGCATTCACAGTGGTGAGATTGACAAGAGGTAACGAGCGGGATCTGTGAGGGATAATGGGAGATGTAAGTTTCTCAGAAGTAATTTCTCTAGGTCTTTCTTCAAAGAACCACAAGGAGTAAGTTTGGCCTGTGTACCATACATACTGCAAAAACCATCTATTGCCAGTCTCCAAGATCCACTCCCCTAATGAAGGATGAATCTGACGAGGAACTATAGAGAGCACCTGATGCAGAACCTGCAAGCCACCCTCCCTGCACAACAAGGTGAGAGCAGAGTAGAAACACAATACATTACCCAGCACACACCTGCTGAAACCTAGCAAACATGTTCCAAGTCATAAAAGAATGAAAAAGAAAAACCTAAGTCTTAAAAGTTTGACATGTTTGTTTTCTGACCTTTGCAATTTAAATGTAAAAGAAAATTAGAAAAATAATATATATTTTCCACAAAATTAGAAAACAAAGGCTGCATTCAGCCCCTGTTTCAGACTGACGACTTACGTTTGGGAATGATTAATAGATTGTTGCTTGACGTAAATGGAGGTGAGGTGATCTGAAACACTAGAAAACCTATTAAACTACTGAAAAACCACATGCTAATGTAATCTAAAAATGAATAAGAAACTCCAAAGACAGCCTTAAAAATATTTATGATTATAGTGAAAAAAGTATGGGGGGGGGAAATCAGAGCTTTTGTTAATTTTCTTTCAGTTGCACTGCCTTTAGTTATAACTAGGGATGCACCGATCCGACTTTTTCAGTCCCGATACCGATAGCTGGATTTTGTGTATCTGTCGATACCCGATACCGATCCAATACCATTTGTGACAGTGTGGAGGTCCTGTCACTATGGCTCCGATAGATGATGTGCCCTGGCTGCTTGGCCACAGGAATATCCCTTTGACAGACTGGTTAGTGCACATGACCTTCACCTGGGAGTTGTGGGATCGTATCCTGCCTGGCTGTACCTTGCCACATATTGTTGAATTAATAAACTGTATAACTTCTGGTGCCTTTCTTGAAGAGACTAAAGGCACCAGGCTTTACAAACTAAACATGACTGAGACAAAATAACAAATGTAAAATATAAAATTACCACAAAAGTAAAATTTTAAGTGAAAAATTCATCTTTTTTGGTTAATTTCTTGCAGATTTTCCCCATTTTGAGTATCGTTTCATGGTATCGGTTAAGTTTAACCGACACTGATACCAGTACATTAGGCAGTATCGGGGCTGATACCCGATACCAGTATCGGTCTAGTTAAAACGTGTTGTCATTTTGGTTTGGAACTCTTTACCCTATGCAAATCTTTGAGTTTGGAGATTTTAAAGGAGAGTTTGAAAATGTAATTGTACACAAAGTAAATCTGTTGGATAGATTCAAATTTGTGTTTTCACTTTTGTGATCTTTATGATTGTTTTATTGTAGATATTTTAGTAATCAGCATGTGTATATTATTGATGCCTATGTGGGTTGATGGTAGGGTGGGTCTGAAGTTGTGCGGCTGAATGTGGGTTTTTTGTTTATTTTTTTAAGGTCAAGCTGCTTACAAGGAACTACAAATACATATAATCTAGCATAACACATGCATGTCTAATGTTGAAAGTCCCATTAGATAAATTAAATAAAAAATATGAACACAGTATTGAATTAAAATCGCTGACATATTTATAACTTTAAAAAATTAAACCAAGAAAAAAATAAAGAAACAGCAGGTATGCTAGAGACAGAGAATGCATTATCTTCAAAAGATGTCAGGTGCATAAAGTGCTTTTAATCACTGATGAGTTTTGCGCACAATGTTCTTTGTCCGACTCCACTGAACGAACATACTGTGACATGATAAAGTATGGCAGAGGAATAGATTTTCTTTCCTCACAGATTGCTCCTTTGTGGACCGCACATAGAGACAAATGCCTGCATCAGTCAGATTGAACTTCAAAAGGCATGTGTTTGTGAGTGCATGTGCAGGTTTGCCTGCGTCGGCCACCTACCTGAAAATGAAGATAAGCGACCTACTGAAAATTGCCCTCTCCCCCTCTGCCCCAGTCTAAAGACAAAGAAAAGAGTGAAAGAAATCACATCTAAGAGAAAAATAATCTGGCTGTGTTTGATAGATCTTACCAGTGTATTTTTTTTTTTTTACATGAAAATTGCAGTCATTCAGCTCAAATGACATCCCTGTGTTTATGGTGTGCTCTGTGGATACATGGCCACCTCTGCAATTCCATATGTCCCCAGTAGCTGACAGGAATGGATAGACTCTATTAACATAGATACAGGGGGCCAAAGGCTGTTTTGTAACTAGTGCTATTAATCCATATAGTTGGTCTATCAAGGTGCTACCCTGCATGGGATCAAAAGAAGTAGCCCGCTGTCATGGAAACACCTCCTGAATCTAAAAAGATTGCTCAAATGAATTTATATGGATTTTTATCATTGCTCCTGATAAAGCTGCCTGTCTGCTTGCTTATTTTTCCCCCTTTTATTTTGTAGAGGTACAACTATACAATCTTGATAATTTCAATTATGGACTTAGAATTTTTTGAGCATTTGTGTATCACATATGTGAATTTTCTTTTAATTTCTGTGCTCGAGAGGTGCAAGTTGAAGTAATAGTCATATTTCATGCATCTCAATGACTCCCCAGTGTCTCAAGGCTGGGCTCTTTGATCAACTCCATCAGTTTCATGTCTTGAAAAGGACACGCTGGGCTTATATACTGTGTACATTTGCAATTTAAATCCAACTTGAAGAATATTGTTTGAGCATTTGCATGTCAAAGAAATAATTGTAATTTTTGAAAATGGTCCAAAGTGGCAGTAGTTTGGTTTGCTTTCCTTCCTACATTCTTCGTTCTTTCTTTACTACCTTCAAATACTTTTGTGTCCTCGAGATCAAATTTTAGAGAAAGAAAAAAAATTTAATAAAGGAAATATGATGATCTGACACTGGAAGTGTAGCCCTTTTTTGTATAATTTATTAAAAGGATTATACTCACGTTATTATTTATGTCAAACAAAGGTACAGTAATGCAATTTTAATCTATGTGATGTTGCTACTATTTGAATGTAAATATGTTCCTCTTGGTGATGAGAATATAAATTAGTTGTAAAACTTAATCACAAATACAGACCATAATTCTAACTTTGCTAAATTTTCCCATACTATTCCCTTCATTTCCTACAATGTTCATCTGAACCAAGCGAGGACTAAAAAACCCGACAGTTGCACTTAAGAATCACATCCACAAACGCATTAATCACTTTTATCTTTACACTACTTATTAAGGAAAGATCTTCTAAAAGCTTGAAAAAAAGACTGACTTATTTGAATGTTTTAAATGTTGATGTCATCTGATCTTAGACATCAGTTTTATTCATTGTTAGGGTAGCAGTTATGTATATTTACCAACAGCTGATCCATAGCTACTCCGTTGGGAGGCTAAGAAGAGGAGGTTAATATTACCATCTATATATTTTTTTTAATTATTGGTTGAAAAAATAAACCTGCTTCTAGATTTTGAAAAACAATGTTTAAGTGCAAAATAAAAGAAACTACATGTTGAGACAACCAAGGAAGTAGCCGATTCAGTCAATATACAACAGAAAAATATAAAAATATTATTTTTAAGTCCTTTTCTAAATGAGCCAGTTTTCAACTTCCGTAACATGCACCAGAGAGAAAGCTGAGAATGGTGATAAATATTGCTCTCATTTATGAAACGTAATAAGACATTTATTATGTTTCTTATTCTGTTAGAGAACTAGGACACATTAAACTGATCCGGTCTCAGGAGCAAAACAAACCTATGGCTGAAGGAAAGGCTTTGCAATTTCTGTCATTGCTGAAGACTTGAAAGGCCAGATAACGTTGTAACTAAAAGTAGCGCAGTTCATCAAGGAAGGAGCAAGAAGAGAAAGAAGACTGCAGTGCCAATGCAATAGAAGCTGTTCGCATAATTGCTTCGTTAAAAACCAGTTGCTTTGTGTGTCCTAGAGTAATTAAGCAGTTGGAATTTTACATTACACTAGTGAAAATTAACAAAGAGCACATCTGGGTGTCCCATAGGTTTAGTCATTAAAAAGCCCATTATTTTTGAAATTACTTTTTCAATCTTTCAGCCCCCCTAATCCGGAGGTATTTCCCAATAGACAAGTTCCCGTTCTTGTTTTGAATGACTCCTAAAGGAAAGTTAAACATTTAGCGGATGGTGTGGCCCATGTCGGCTGCTCCTTATAGCCAAACTCTATGTCCTAGGCAAATGTAGCTGGTGATGGACATGATGCAATAAAGATGGCAGGAGCCAAACAGCTCTGTCATTGTTGGCATTAAATTAGAAAAAGATAGATAAAAAATTGCTACTTAAATGTACCAAATCCATTAATACTTCTGAGTTTACATTTCATGTAGTTTTTAAACTGACCAGTCTCTTGTGGAAAGCAGTGCAATTATTGAAGCAATACTGTCAAATGATCATACTTAATACTCCTAATCACAACATAATGATGGTCCAGGAAGAAAAGCTGACATTGACAGCTATCAGTAAAGCAGTACTAAAACTAATAGAACTTAGTGTATGATTTTTTTTTTTTTTTTCAAGGAGGTTTTTTTCATATCCTTTCAAAAAAGATCTGCAAGGGACATGGAGCAATCTTTTTTGCAGTTATACAAATGTTCTATGAGGTCTCGGAAAAGATTCCAAGAATGTCTAGATGCAGGATAATAAGCAGAAAGAGTGGGACTAGGAATTGTTACAAGATACCCTTCCATATATTACACAACCATCAATGATGGAATGATAAGATGAGTGCAGAACGTAGATGGTTTGAAATGCCCCACTAAATTCACCTTGAAAAGTAGTCAGAATATAAAATCTCAAAAAATGGTTAAGCCCAAAAGACTAATAAATCAGGCATGTTTTGGTTTCAATTAATTTTTTACTTTGACCAATATGGCCAAGCTGTTCCTGTCCCGAGAGTAAAACCCCACTTGGCCTTTGGCGGTTGGCACAGAAAACACCTTATGTGAGTTAGTGATGGGATTTCTGTCTCTTTTAGGTGAGCCAGTGTAGGTACCTGATCTGCTCAGGGGCCCTGCACTTGCTGATAATGGCAATGGTACTTGGACAAACTACATTGCGCTCCATTTTAACACTGACAAGTAGGGATGCAATTATAACACTTTTTCATTGAGACTATCACTTGGAAATGAGTACTTGCCTTCACTGAGTACTAAAAGCCAGTACCAGAAACAGCTGTGTTGTAGTAACAATGAGAAAATACCCAAAAGGTCTCTGTTGTCTTAAGGCAGAAGTAAAACCAATTAAAATGCAGTCAGCTAAAATCTATCAGCAGATTACATTGTTCACTGGCTTGGAAAAATAATTCATACCACTGCGCCATTTCACCGTTTATCGTTACCACAAAATCCGAACATTCTATGGGCCTGATTTTTTTTCTTGTTAGAACCCACGTAAACCGTGCAGCTTCGCAAAAGCAGACTCTGGCTCATCTATCAACACTACGCAGACTGTTAAACCCACAGCAAGACGCACGCAATCCATTTAGTGCTTTTGCCCTTCATGAATATGCAATCTGGGTATTTCTCTATGAAGACGCAAAATATTGGCAGGTTTTTCCCCCAAAGACTTATCATAACTCACTGCGCGCTCATCATGTCTCCACCTGGTAAAGATGGGCTGAGCGCACACGATCCTAGTGGATCCTCATTAGTTTCTCACGTAGTGGTTAACCTTCCTGGAGTCCAATTAAAAAATGTAGTAATCGATAATTGGCATTATATATGACAATTTAAGAACAAAATTGAGACATGCTGCAATTTTAATCAGTCTAACCCTCCAATATGATGTGTGCATGCAGCAGGCAGTGCATGTACACTGCATGAATTACATTTATTACTGACAAACCAAAAACAGAATTCACACCATTTTAGCCTAATTTTTGTGCCAAAGGCGCATAATGGATCCATCCGCATTATTCCTCCTCTCTCTAGCCGTGGTGCAGCTCGCATTATCGCATGCTGCTTGTGCCTGCTGAGAATTGCTCACGCAATCTTGGTAAATCACTCGCAAATTAAGGACAACCCACTCGCGCAAACTTTAAAGACGCACGCAATTTTGTGGTCATTATCAGGAATCTTGATAAATCAGCCCCTCAGTCTCATGTTGGAAGGCAGGTCAGTTTGCATATACACTGAATGATTCTGCAACTCCTTGTTTGATCAAAGAAGTCTGTAAATGAACCTCCATAAATCTGAAGGAATTTCTCTCATGCCTTTATGTAAAAATTCCACTACACATGCAAAAGCTTCTTTTTCATATTTGATTGTATTTGCTGTCACACATAGACTTACACCAGTACACGGTTCAGAAAGAGCAGTAAAATTAAAAAATGGCAAGCCAGAAGCAAATAGTGTATTTCTTTTCCATCCATCCATCCATCCATCTGTACATTCGTCCATCCATCCATGCCTACGTCAAAGGCATAGTCTCACAGAGACGCCCTCCCTCTCTCAGACACACTCGCCCCGCCTCGTGACGAATTGAAATTGCTTATCTTCTGTCCTACGTGCGGACACGGAAGCCTTCTGAGAGAAAAAGAGAAGCTGAAATCCATATATCGCACTTTGGCGGACCACAACGTCGAAGTGGTTTAAAGCCATAAGTTATAACCTATATGTTGTAAACACACCGTGAATAAGGAAACAAAAGCTGAGATAGTTCCCTCCAAAGCTACTTAGCATTGATGCCAGTGCTAGGCTCTCTGTGCTTGTTTGCTACTATACGTGCTTCTGGCTTCAGGCAGCATGACTCAGCACCCTGACCCAAACGCTAAAACTGATACGTCGTTTGGCCGCTGTGCTCCATAGAGCCTCTCTTTACCTCTGGTGGATGGCAGAGAAGAGACCTAATTTCTCCCTTTACCGTAGGTAAATAGAGGCATCATGGCATGCCATAGTTCAGCCATGACTGTCTTCCAGACCACAACCCCCAAGCAAACCCCCCCCTCGCGCTCATCCACACTTGGCCATGCCCCTCCATCTCTCCTGGTCACTTTGGTAGAGTTTTTCAAATGTTGCCTGGGGGCGGGATGGTGCTTTTACAGTGGTTCAGTTACACTTTAAGCAGAGAGACCCAGACTTCCCTCTCCCCCGCCTTTTGGGCTAGCTCCTCAGGAGGAATCCCAAGGCATTCCCAGGCCAGCCAAGAAAAATAGTCCCTCCAGCGTTTCCTGGGAGGCATCCAGGAGTCATCCTGACCAGATGCCCGAGACACCTAAACTGGTTCCTCACGATGAGGAGGAGCAGCTGTTCTACTCTGACTATAACATTTATGAACAGAATTGGTGAGAAAGGGCAACCTTGGCAGAGTCCAACTCTCATCGGAAATGAGCCCAACTAATGCCCCTCTTCCACTAAGGTCAGTTTGGCCTAGACTGTGTCGGTTAAGCTCGGTACAGAATGGTCTGGTTGTGCTTTCATTAGCATATTTGGAGCCCGGCATTTGGCAAGGACACGGGAGGGCTTAGCATAACAAAACCTCCAGCACAAATCAGTCAGGATGTCATCATGCCAAACACCGATCCCCTCACAAGTTAAAAGACTCATTCACCCACCGAACATCGCTTAGTCATCATTTGGTTCACTAGTACAGCCTTCTAGCCTGATGCAGCTGACTCTCACTCCCACTCTCTGATCACCTCGGAGACCTCCTGGTTCTCTGCTGCTTCAGGCTACCAGCCTTCTTCCTCGCCGATACCACAGGATTTTCTGTCTTGTCACACAGGACAGAAAAAATCAACCACCACTCACAGCTTCCTGACCTTCCAGATGCCGATGTCTAGACCACTTTCTCTCCCACTGCTTGATAGTTTTTCACCGTACAGGCCATTCATTTCTGCAAAGCACTTCCAGTGCTTGCAGTCTGGCCCATTCCTGCCGTTGTCATTTTCACGGCATGTTATTTGCATTTTCATTTATTTAGTTTCCCCCAGTTTGAACTCGCTGGAAGCCATGCTTCGCCATTCTGTAACATCATGTCAAACAACGCGAGGCCAATCAGTGGCTACCGCTGCAAGGAAGGAGTGAGTGTGACTTTATTGAACCAATCAGTCTCCAAGTCCGCAAAACACATGTGAACCGTTTGGGCAAACTACCAGGCACCATTCAGGACTCTGTTGAGGGTGTAGAATTGGTCCAGTGTTTCAGGGCCAGGATAAAACTGCATTGTTCCTTTTGAATCCAAGGTTTCACTATCCATCTGACCCTCCTATCCAGAAACCCTGAATAAAGCTTAGCAGGGAGGCTCAGAAGTGTGATCCCCAGTAGTTGGAACACACTCTGTGTTCTCTCTCTTTAAGTAATGGGACCAACACCCTGGTCTGCAATATTGCGTTTAACTAAAACAAACACTACAACATCCAGAGCATTGAGTAACTTGAGTGAGTCTCATCCACGTTGCCACTGAGGTGCTTTTTAACCACCTCGGTGACCTCCTCACCAGATACTGGAGTGCCCGAACCAAAGTCCTAAAACTCTGTTTCCAGATTGGATGGTATTCTAGTGGGATTGATCAGGTCTTTGCGGTATTCCAGTGACCGACCCAAAACATCCCGAGTTGAAGTCAGACTATCCATCCTGTAAACGGTGTTGGTGGCATACCGCTACCCCCCTCTACAGTTATTTGCCTCAAAGTCAAATAACTGTAGAATTATTACCTTAAAAAAAGAAAGAGCAAAAATATCCAGGTTTGTCCTTCATTTACACCAAAAATTAACTTTTTTTTTATTTTATTAAGGATGGTTGATTAATAGTAATTAATTCTGATTAATTTGCAGCTTCCCTATGTGTAAATGGATAATAAATTGGAATATTTTGACAGCCCTAACACCCCAGGTCATTGCAAAGAAGCATGCATGAATCTGTAAAACAGAGGGAGCCGACTATGAAAGACTTCAAACTAAAAAAATAAAATAAAAATCCATGGGTAGCATATCAACAATTTTTTCTCTCTTTGGAGTCACTGCTGCTTGAACATCACAGGGATTGCTGTATATATTTCACGTTTTTTTTGCAACACCCCTCTGTTTCTGTAAATGATTAAATTCTGTCAGTTTTACAAAATTGTAATAAAGTTTGTATTAATTCATATCAAGATATTCAAAATTTTCTTTTTTTTAATGTTAGGAAATCTTCATTTTTATCTTTTAAAGTGCATGAAAGAAAAAATATTTAACAAAATCTGTCTTCAAACTTGTCAAGCTGATTAAAATATTAAAGTATTTGTTTAAAAGCCCACCAGCACAAACGTTTCCTTACAACCAGAGATTCACATCGAAACAAATGTGAATAAAGCAGCACATTTTTTATCATGAAACTGACATAATTACTGGCTGTATCTATCTTTGGTTTTGCCAGGTTTTTTTCTTACTTGAAATCTCTTAGTAGGGAGCATGACATAATGCACTCACGCCTCGTCAAAAATTCTCACAGAACAAAATATAGATGGATGAATTATTTACAGACATCAGAATATTTCTGGAGGTTTGCAGCAGTAGTGAAGAGTGGCCAACACTTTTATCCATGTGAGACTCTTGACAGTGTTTGCTGTGGTAACAGGCAGAGCCTGAGATAATACAGCACTTTGACAAGCCTTGCCTCCCCATGGTTGCAGGAAGAGGACCATGTCACAATAAATGAGTCAACTCCCCCTAGCTACTTAAACTTTAGTGTCCCTCGAAGTACTGGTCGAGGAGGTGGAGTAGCAACTATCTTTCATTCCGATTTACTAATTAATCTCCAAAAAAATAATAGTTACAGTTCCTTTGAGCATCTAGTTTTTAGCTTTCCTCATACACATAACAAAGCAGTAAAGCCACTTTTGTTTGTGGTCTTATATCGTCCACCAGGACCTTATTCTCAATTTTTAGATCAGATTTCAGATTTTCTATCTGACTTAGTTTTAAACACTGATAAAGTCATTATAGTCGGAGACTTCAATATTCATGTTGATAATGAAAGTGATAGTCTAAATACAGCTTTTAACACTATCCTAGACTCAATAGGCTTTACTCAAAATGTGCAGGGACCAACACATTCTTGTCACCACACTTTAGATCTTGTGCTGACTTATGGCATTGACTGTGAAGAAATAACAGTCTTTCCACATAACCCTATCCTGTCTGATCATTTCCTTATCACTTTTAAACTTACTCTAATGGATCATATCAAACCTGAAAGAAAACTTCATTATACCAGAACGTTATCAGACAACGCTGTAGCAAATTTTAAAGAAGCTCTTCCAACTTTAATTTCCTCAGTTTATAAATGCAGAACAGAAAACAGTGATTTAACTCGTGACCCCTCACAACTTGACATTTTAGTTCATAGCGTTAATTCCTCCCTGCGTCGGGCAATAGACAAAGTTGCCCCCTTGAAAAGGAAGGTGGCTAGCCATAGAAGATTAACTCCCTGGTTTAATTTAGAGCTACGTACCCTAAAGCAGAATGTTAGAAAACTAGAGAGAAAATGGCGCTCCACGCATTTACATGATTCCTTTTTAATATGGAAAAATAGTTTATTGCTATATAAAAAGAGCCTTCACACAGCTAGAACAGCATATTATTCATCTTTAATCGAGGAGAATAAAAATAATCCTAGGTTTCTTTTTAATACAGTTGCCAAACTCACACAGGATCATAGCTCTATCGAGCCAACCATTCCCCAAGCTCTAAGCAGTGACGACTTCATGCAATTCTTTATAAATAAAATAGACTCCATAAAGAATAAGATAATTGGGAACCTTCCCAATATGCTTGCTTCCTCCTTAGTTAATGAGGCAGCCTCAAAAATGGTGGAACCTAATATATGCTTAAACTGCTTTAATGCAGCCGAACTTTGTGATGTACTAAAATTATTAGCTTCATCTAAACCTTCAACTTGCGTTTTAGACCCAATCCCAACTAAACTCTTAAAAGAAGTTTTCCCTCTGATCGCTGCTCCAATTTTAAATATAATGAATCTATCCTTAGTCAATGGATATGTACCACAGGAGTTTAAGATTGCTGTAATTAAACCTCTACTTAAGAAACCCTCTCTTGATCAAAACGACTTAATTAACTATAGACCGATATCTAATCTTCCCTTCTTATCTAAAATTCTTGAGAAAATAGTTGCACACCAGATATGTGAGCATTTAAACAATAATGAGCTGTTTGAGAAGTTTCAGTCAGGCTTTAGAGCTCATCACAGCACTGAAACAGCTCTGGTGAAGGTTACTAATGATATTCTCATAGCCTCAGACAATGGACTGGTGACCATTCTGGTCCTGTTAGATCTCAGTGCTGCCTTTGACACTGTTGACCACAATATTCTCATAGAAAGGCTTCAAAGTGTCGGTATAATAGGAACAGCACTAGGTTGGTTTAAATCTTATTTGTCTAACAGATTTCAGTTTGTTCAGGTAAACAATAGATCTTCCTCAACCTCAATAGTTACTTGCGGAGTACCACAGGGTTCAGTGCTTGGGCCGATTCTCTTTACTATATATATGCTTCCTATTGGTAAAATAATTAGGCAGCATGGGATAAAATTCCATAGTTACGCAGATGATACACAGCTATATCTATCCATAAATCCTGATGAATCCAATCAGTTAGGTAGACTACAGGCATGTCTGGAAGACATAAAAACTTGGATGACTCTAAACTTCTTGCTTCTAAATTCTGATAAAACAGAAGTTGTCGTCTTTGGACCAGAAGCTCTGAAAAAGAAACTACTTAGTCAGCCCCTTCACCTGGACGGCATTAAATTAGCCTCCAGTAATAAAGCAAAAAACCTCGGTGTCATTTTTGACCAAGATATGTCATTTAGAACTTACATTAAAGAAGTCTGTAGGATTTCCTTTTTTCACCTTAGGAATATTGCAAAAATTAGAACCATCCTGTCCAGGAATGATGCTGAAAAACTAGTCCATGCCTTTGTTACTTCAAGGCTGGATTACTGTAACTGTCTATTATCAGGTAGTCCACAGAATACAATTAAAAGTCTTCAGTTAGTTCAAAATGCTGCTGCTAGGATTCTGATGAATATTAAAAGAAGAGATCACATTTCCCCTGTTTTAGCTTCTCTTCACTGGCTCCCAGTAAAATCTAGAATAGAATTCAAGATCCTCCTTCTGACATATAAAGCCCTTAATAATCTAGCTCCATCATACATAAGAGACCTGATTGTTCCATATGTTCCTAACAGAGACCTTCGCTCTCAGACTGCAGGTTTACTGGTAGTTCCTAGGATTTCTAAAAGTAGAATGGGTGGCAGATCTTTCAGCTATCAGGCTCCCCTCCTATGGAACCGGCTCCCAGGGTTGGTTCGTGAAGCAGACAATTTGTCTATCTTTAAAACTAGGCTAAAAACTTTCCTCTTTGACAAAGCTTACAGTTAGAGATATGTTTATAGGTAGTTAGAGTCAGGTCAGACAGGTAGATAGGAAGAGACAGGTTAATGTTAGTAGTCAGGCAGAGTGTCAAAAGTTAGGAAGAGATAGGAAGAGGTAGAGTAGCTAGGTAGAGATAGATTAATGTAAGCCAGGTAAAGATCCGGAGCCGGTCGCGGCTTACCGCCGCGGAAGAAATGTGCCCCACAGGGGCCAGCCAGCGCCGGAGAGAGGTCCCTCAAGGGGATCCTCCCGCACAGTGCGGCCGCCCATTACCTGCCGGGTTGAATCCCCCGGGCAGACTGTGCGGACCCCACCCGTTTATCTCTTAAACGTTTCTCGCCCTCTTCAACTCTGTCCTCTCAGTTCTGTCTATTTTTCCTTAAGATAGTTGTCGACTATCGGTCTCGTGCCGGTATTTAGCCTTAGATGGAGTTTACCACCCACTTTGGGCTGCATTCTCAAACAACCCGACTCCGAGAAGACCCCGGCATGACGGGGGCCGTTACCGGCCCTACACCGTCCACGGGTCAGGAGGACTCAGACAGAGTGTTGGTAGCCAGGTCTCCTAGTAGCTAGGAGACAGGTTAATGTTAGTAGCTATGCTGCTTTAGGCTAGGCTGTTGGAGGACATTATTAGGGTCTGTTCCTACTTTCTCTCCTACTTCTCCCCAACTGCATGATGTGCTGTCAATTCAAGCACTAACCTGTTTTCTATTATAGTAGGTGCTCCGGATTAGCCCTGCTTGACGACCCTGACTAAGATGGCATTGCAGTGACGGAAAATTCTCCACGTCCTGCAACAAACTTGTGCATCAGTTCTATTGCTCTTTCTGTGTCTCTGTTGTGTATTCTCCAAGCCACAGACGGTCGCGGCAGATAACCGCTTGTGCTGAGCCTGGTTCTGCCGGAGGTTTCTTCCTGTTAAAAGGGAGTTTTTCCTTCCCACTGTCGCTGCATGCTTGCTCAGTATGAGGGATTGCTGAGAATTCCACGACGCAATCTTCTGTGGTTCTGTAATTTCTACACTTAACATTGTATTGTAATAACTCTTTTTGTAAAGTGCCTTGAGATGACATCTGTTGTGAAATGGCGCTATATAAATAAACTGAATTGAATTGAATTGAATGTGAGACTCTTGACAGTGTTTGCTGTGGTAACAGGCAGAGCCTGAGATAATACAGCACTTTGACAAGCCTTGCCTCCCCATGATAAATCTTTATCATTTTAGGTTACAGTCTGACCTCTAAGATGGGCCCTGGCCAAGAGGGTCCTCATTAATACAACTTGAAATCCTCTCAGCTCATTTCTTCTATTTTCTTGATGCTTGTGACCTTTCTATGTCTGCCAGTATCAAATGGAATCCCCTTTTAGGTTAAACTCTGATGAGCGGATTGCATGATTCTGTTTGGTCCTAAAAAAAAAGTATAGAAGAAAGAAAAAAAGTAAAGGTTCGAGTTGTGTTTTCTCCAGCACCAGAAACTGATGTGTTGTTTGTGAATATCTTCTGAGAGAAATTAGATGGAATTCATACCTGCATCTGTTATTTATTTTAAGTTAGTGGGAAGATGACAAAACAAATCCTTGTCTGTACTGACTACATTTTCATGGCACTTCAAATGTCAGTGGTTTACTGAAAAGCAGCTTCCTAAAATTACATCAAATCCCAGAGCAAGTGGTGGGAGGATGCCAAATTAAACTGTGGACTTACTCCGTCATTAACTGTGTTTTTTACTTCACCAAAGTTTTAAAGTTACTCTTATGCTTAGATATTAATAGCCAAATCTAAAAGCAAATAGTATATAATCGGTAATAGAATATCTTCTTTGTAATATATAAATATAGTGTATAAAATGGGTCAAGAATAGGATTTGTTTAGACCTATCAAGTTAGAAGTGGAAATTTAATTGTAATATTTTTCAAAACTTCTCGGCTTGAAACATAGAAGTCCTTGTGAGCTGTAGGGTTTTGTTGATGCTTTATAGTGAAAGTCAAAATACTATAGATTTAAATTCATGAATTCAAATACAGGAGTCTAAAATCTAGGGCAACATATTTCTCCTTAATAATAAAACTATCTTTATAATTTAAAGTTTGAACTAAATTAAATTAGGTGAGGGTTGACCCTGGACAGGTTCCCAGACAACACAGAGACACACAGGGCAAACAACCATGCAGGCTCACACTCAGACCTGAGGGCAATTTAGAAAGAAAAAATAACCTAATAGTCATGTTTTTGGACTGTGGGAAGATATATATATATATATATATATATATATACAAAAGGGAGTAGGTTTGATATTGGTGGGGACACAAATGTGCTCCAAGGTAGCACTCTGGAAAGTCAAAGTTTTTAGCATTATCAATAAAAGTTTCAGATTATGCAGATGTCATAGGTTAAAGTAACTAATTGAAGTAATACAGTAAAGTAACTAGTAATACATGATGAGGCCTCTTAGATATAAGGCTCTGATTTTAAAGCCACATGGGGGAATCCTTATTATTCAGATTACCATCATACTAACATTTTTTAACTGCTATGTTATGTTCTGTGTGTGCAAGGATTGCTTTATTCTAATGTTTAAACTGTTATCATGTAAAGCAGTTTGTTTTTCTGTTTGCATGAAAAGCTCTTTATAAATACATTTGATCCGTCACAGTGCTGAATCTCATGACTAACACATACAGCGTTATTTAACCTCACCTGTAAATATGCAGCCTCTTTTTCAGCTTCTCCTTCTGTTCTACATCCTCCAGCCTCTATAATTTAATCTTGTCCAAGCTCTCCTTCTGTATTTCCTCCAGCCTTTTTCTCTTCATCTGCTCCTGCTTCTCGTCCTTTATCACTTCTGGTCTCTCCGTCTCCTTCTCTTCCAGCCTCTCTGCTGTCTTTCACCTTACAAAAATATGTTGATGCATGACACACAGATTAGGGATAGACTGATCATAGAGTTTGATGGTAAAGTAATTGCCTGAGCAAAAAGTCTCTTTACTTTCACATTATTATTATGTCTAATTTATTGCCCCAAAATTATGGAAACATAAAATCACATGATCATCTAGAATATGAGATTTTATTGTATTTACACCATACATTTTATTTATGTGTTTTTAAACAGTTGCTCTTTTCCACACGATACAAGAAAATAAGAAAAAAAAATAAGAATAGAAAATATTTTTTAAAAAGTGTATCTCTTTGCCATATTTTAATATTTTAATTGAATTCTAATTTAAGTAATCTACACTTTGACTCCTAAAGAAATCTCTTATATTGAGTTTTCTTTTCTTGGACATCTTTTAAATTCCATACAGCACACACTCACACACATGCATGCACACAAACAAAAAATCTAAATGACAGCAGTAAAGTCCATCTAGCTGATGTCAGCCGGACAGAACAAATGACAAACATGTTGACAATTTACACTCCCAGATTTCTTTCATCCGGCCCAACTACCAGTTGTAGCCTGATATGTTAACAGTCAGACGTTTGACAAGCTGATTTTACCAGGTAGACCTGGCTACAAAGCGCAGAAAAAGGCGGCGTCAGGTCAGTGGTCCTTCTCAATTTTACCGCTCAGGCTCTGAGCAGATGGAATGACAGCGGGGACGGCAAATCACATGAAAGTTAGCGAGAACCCGGCAGCCAATCCGGAAGCGATAATTAGGTTAGAGGCGGGATTCCTAGCACAGACAGACATTTAAACCTTTGTGTGCCATGATCATTGACTAAACACTAGCAGCTGAATATTGCTAGGGACGTGTACCCACCATCCCTATCCAATTCTACGACCTACTACATATATATATATTATTAGGGCTTTCAAAATTAATGCGTTAACATGGGTTGATTAATTAGTAGAATCAACGCAATACATTTTTTTTATGCAAGTAATACATAAACAGGTTGATCCGCCCTGTTTGAGAAGACCCCCCCTTTACAATAAACGTGACAAAACAATACATATAAAAAAAAATAAAAATAAAAAAATATATATATATATAATATTATATTGTATTATATTATATATTATACAAAAGAGATTGGCTTTTTGCAAGCAAATTATGAAGAAATGAGAACTGGATCAAGTCTTTGAACGGGGCTGTCTGAAGACGCATTCATTCAGTTCAAATGACCTGTGTCGCCTCTTAAAATAGATATAAAATTCATGAGATACTTTTTTCCTAATATAAGATGACATTGATATTACTAATTCACTTAGGAAATAGAGGTTTTGTGTCACAGTCAAGCCATGGACTCTAATTATAGTGTGATTAATGGTATGGTAATTGCGAGCCCTTTCTAAGACAGATTTACTTACTTAAAATAAATCACAGCGACTAAAATCTCTTGAATCCCTGTGATCAAATTTCCATTGTCAAGGCTTAAACCATTTTATACATAGACTGGTAGGTTTTAGTGCTTAAAAGGTTAGCCTGGCAGAAATCTCAATGTTGGATTTAAAAAAAAAAGCAATAATGGAAATAATTGGCAGACTTAGCCTAAGTGTAAATCTACTGTTACCCTTCACTCAGCAGAATGTGGGTGAGACTAAATACATTACACTGGTATGTTTTAAATTTAAAGTCTTCCAAACCAAGCTGATTTAATTCAAGACAGCAAATGTAAAGCTTTTCATTTATATTGTCTCAACATTTAAACAATCTTCTAAGGACAACTTTAAGAGTAAAGTAGAACATTTAAAGCTGAAAGGCCCTGATTTAATTATTGCACACAGCATTAACTGCTCTGACAGGGAGAAAGCCAAGACAAATTGATTTTAAAAGACACAAACTAATGTAGACTGTCCGTCAGACATTTGTTTGGTTGTAGTGTTCATCCCACAACACAGCACCTGTAATTTCTCCCATATGGTGTCTAACTGATATGGATTAAACAATTAAGACTATTTTCTCTGCATGACTTCTGGCTTCTTTCCCTGCCTCACAGAGCTGCATTTCAAATTAAATTGCCCCCATAAGACAAGTTCACTTTACTTCCCCTGAACAATAAAATGTGGCAGGCCTTATCTCTAATTCAACTAAAAGGGTTGTTTAGGTGACCAAAGTTTAAATTTGAATCTCCTATTTTTTTTTTTTTTTTTGTCACAAGCCAACTTTTTACTTGGATTTTATTTTCATAGTTGCCATTCGCAACTAATGAACTAATGAAATTCGCACCAGCTTGAGGTGAAACAGTCATAATTTTTAGGTGATAGGAAAATACATGTTAAAGGTCTTGTTCACTAGGAAACCTTTTTTAAACACAATTGGTCACTCTGGATTGCATATGCATGCTGCAAGTGAATATTTTCCCCAGCCCACATTGCCAGCATTAGCCACAAAAAAAAAAAAAAAAAAAAAAAAAAAAAAAAATGTGATAAAAAAAGCCACTTTCTTTTACCATCACTGAAAAAAATAGTAATCATGGTCTTGCCTACCTTGGCTTGTGACCGCCCAGGAGAAGGCTGTATTGATTTTGTAGCCAAGAGACAGCAGAGCACGTCTCAGCTAGTAGAACTGTTAGCTAACTGTTAGCCACTTGGCGAGCAGAAGCTACTCCACAACATGGTGGAACACATTTCCCCACCTGAGCTGCCGATCTCTGCAGCTTCTCCACAATTACCATTGGCCTCTTGACTGCTTCTCTATAATACATTTTGTGCTGGGCCTGTCAGTTTAAGTGATTAAGGGGAAAGTTCTTTTTTTTTTAACCTGGATCTTATTTATAGCATGCATTACGTACGTAAGTTTTGAGCCACTTGTAGTCCTTTTGGACATGTATATATCCAGTTGCTGTCAGTGTATATCCATATAATGAAGGTTGTGGGGGCACAGCAAGTGCCACCTCTAAATAAGGCATTATCTGCCACAAAACACCATCATTTAACCAATGTTTTGTTATGAGCACTATTCCCCGGAGCATCTGGCACACTCTCTCTGCCGGAGTTCGGAGCATCTTGTACATTCTTCTTTGTTGTCTTCCAGGGAATTTACAGCCGTGTATTCCAATTTACAACAAACTCCGATTTCAGTGACGTTACTGCAGTGCCCCAGCTGGTCGCTTGCACATTCGCACCTTAAAGCGTGTCCAAAGTGAACTCGCTTTAAAATATGCCATTTTCATGCACGTGGACCGGGAATGTGGAAGGATACTGACAGGGACCGCTCCACTGCCTTCCTCCTCCCTCCCTCCTTCCCCTGACCCTGGTCTATATGGTGATCACGTTAAATGTCGGGACTGCTGCTGCGGGGGTAGACCCAGTCGAGCAGCAGTGGCAGGATCAGTAAACACCCCAGCTCCTCGCCCAGTTTATGCCGCGAAGGTCCAAGCTTTGCCCCGCTGACACACCAACTACCAAGCTGAGCGGCTGTCCATCTGTATGCTGTTAGTAAAGTTTACATGTGAGCGGCGCGGTATGTGCTTTAGTGGAGACATTTACCAGGTCTGGGTGTCCGGGAGAGGAAGTTGTTTCGCGGCCACCCACAAACCTCTTAAGAGCATTCCTGTCTATATAATTTAACCTCTTTATAATGTTTATTTTCTTTTATTCCTGTCTCTGTATAGAAAACAGCTGGTGTCATGTAGCTCGGGGTGATTAGCCACGGTGTTTTTCAGTTTACATGTCCTGCTGATGCTCTGACTCCACTCAACCCCAGCATCACTGTCACCCCTCAGCTGATTGGTTGTTACGGCGCGACTTGAAGATGTAGTTGAGATTTATCCGACTTCTGCGGCAGACATAAAATGCAGCGCGTATTTTGGGTCGTGCCTGAAATGCATCAGCCGGACTACTTGGTCAAGTAAATCAGGCAGAAACGCTTTTCCAACACAGATTTGCTTCTGACGTGTCGCGGGATCCCAAGTCGTACTTAATTGCGCTCCTCCATTGACTTAACATATAAATCAGACTCTCTGGTCCAGTCTATCGTCTTCACCGTAAACATCTGCCACCTTAGAGCACAGAGTGAAAGCCCTGCTCACACTACAACTGTCATGGCGGATGGCAACGACGTCACTGAGATTGCATGTTAGTGTAGTTGGATTAAAAGCCTGCAAGATACCCCTGCAGATAACAGAGAAGCACTTCAGAGACGCCCCAAACTCAGAAGGGATTATTGGTTAAATGAAGGAGTTTTGTTGCAGATAATGCCTTATTAAGAGGCACCACTTGCCATACCCTCACGACTCTCATTTCCATACAAGTGGCTCCAAACTTGTCTGGGTGAGTAGGCAATTGTAATGCATGCTATAAATAAGGTCGAGGTTGAAAAACAAAACAAAAAAACATCTAATTTAAGCATGCATTTGCAGGATTGAAGTTGTGCCACATTCTTTTCATTTTCATATAATAGATTGAACAGTGTTCAGTGAAATGTCCCAAGCTTAAGACATATTTATAACCTAACCCTGCTATACATTTCTATACAAACATTTCCCTCACCTTTCTGCTGTATTGTTTGGTCTTGATGATGTCATTTGATCACTAATGTTCTTTACAAGAACACTAAAGTCTTCATAGAACAGCTGACTTACTGTGTAGGTACCATGCAACTTCTAGAGCCAGTTGGTTGCATTAAGATTTGTTTTTGCATTAGACTATAGGAAATTAAATACCATGCATGGCATACAAAGTGTTGTATCTCAGTTCAATTACCAAGATAAATTAAAGATAAATTTTAATTAAAGACCATAATTTTTTCTTACTTTAATAGCAAACAGTTATGTTGCCACTATATATCTTAGCATAGGAGCTCTCAAACCTCAATGCTGAAGGAGTAAAAACAGACAGGTGGGAGAAAAAGCTGTCTTTTGATTCAGAAAGCCCTATCCAATTAAACTTTATAAATACAATGAAGACAGGTGTTTTTCTGTAGTGACTCAAAGATTTGCAACAAAACCCCAAAGCAAAAGCTTCAACTCCACAAAGGAGACCCAAGTGTGCTGAGGTTAATTGGATGACCCAATCCATCTCAATTAAAGATTTTAAGGCGCACATCCCCTGGTGCGCGCATGTAAATTGAAAATGGCTGCAGATGGTTCTTCCTAAGGGGTTGCCACAAATAACTGCTGGCAGATTTCACTACTGTTTGAAATGTGGGGGGAAACATTTGCTTGGGTTGAAATTAGATTTGAGTAGCATCATTTCAGAACAGTGACTCAAATGTCAAAACAGTTCTAGATTGCTCTACTGATCTAGATGAGGCCCACAGACAAAATGTGTTTTTGCTGAAGACTGTGTTGTTTTAATTGAGACACAAAATTTCACAGGAGTCATTCAGCTTCAGCATAATACTTGAATAGTATTGAATATATTTAGGATTAACCCTCTCAACTAATTATCTGACCCTAAACAGGCCATTCATGCTCAAAAGCCCTCCAAAAGGACTAAATTAAAACAACCCTGTGAAGAAGAGTTTCCCAGGCTTCTTCCATGGTTGTGTAAAAGGGGGGCAGGTTGATCTGAAGAGCTTTTTCTCCCCTTAACATTTCTGCATTTTCACTCCACATAAAAAAGCATACCCAAATTAAAAAACGTAAAAATTAAATACACTGAAAAAGATACAATTTATGGCCGCCTATTTATTTTTTAAGAATGCATTCTTTAAATATGGTTTTATTTTTAAGTGATGACTTAAAACATAATGTGGTTCTAAAGCCAGAATTATTACCTTCATCTACACAAAATCTTACAGCAATATACATAAAAAATGAATATTCTGCTCATATTTTTAAAAGCACAGGTGAAAGATACCCAAAATTATGGCATTTGCGCCATTGTCAGAGTATTTTTGTTTTTTTTAAATAAACTTCCACAGCTTCCATTTAAGTTGTATTTTGACAGGAAATGGGGGTTTAGTGTAGAAGAAGTATATTACTCGTGCGCCCTGTGCATAAGCATCTCCTGTGACTTTCTGGATACACCATTGTATGCTTACAAGTTACTTTGGAAAAAACTTGGCTTGTCATATCTGCATCTACAGCATTCCGCTGGCTATTCGATTTGTTAATCATCAGAATTGTGCACTGAATTGGTTCAGGTACTAACACGTAAAGGGCAAATATGATTGTTCAGCCATTGCCTGGCAGGTATACTCTGATTTATCTGGTTTGTCCAAAAATATAATTTTCGTAATTCAACTGTTTATTATCTTTGGAAAATACCATATTCACAAATGTAAATGGTCTAATTCACAACCTTGCTTTAATGTGTTTCATCTGGACTTTAAATCATATTACAGAAAAATAGAAAACATTCAAAGTATGAAGGCTACAAGAACATTTGATCTCCTGAAGGAACTGTGTAGTTTTTATTTTTCCCCTTCTATATATTAATATGTTACTCTCTGGTCTGTATGTGTAATTTTTTTATGTGCAGGTTGCACAGTATTTGTAGTGGTGCACGTCTTCCAATTTATGCAACATATGTAGGGATGCCTATATGACGGACGTTGCCTACCGGTTGCAGCAGCATCCTTTTTATAAGCGGGGATCTTGAGCCGACACTGGGACTGTAGAGCATACCATCTCTTCTCACAGTCTTCTGATGTTCGAGACACCACTGGATAAGATGCATTCATGTTTCTGCTAATTTCCACCCATGCCTCCCTTTTCTTCTTATTCTTAATCCCGGCTCCGAATCGCCCTTTGAGGACCGTCCTCCTCTCCAGTACCAACTGTGCCAGTAGTAATAATTGGTCCTGCGACCAGTTAGGTTTCCTTGTTCTTTCGTCGCCACTCATTTTCAGTTCACGAGGTGCTTTTCACGGTAGTGGGGGGGTCTTTATTTAAGATGTGGCTGATTTGCTCATTAGACAGCCTAATTGTTTACAGGCTACTTGCAATCACTCCCTTAATATGATGCATCCATCAATCCATTGTCTGTACCGCTTTCATCCAAATCAGGGTCGCGTGGAGGGGGGGTCTGGAGCTTATCCCAGCTATCAGCTGGCGTTAGGCAGGGTAATTTGATGCATTTCACGTTTTTTCGTTTTTAAACTTGACCCTCTCTGTAAGTAGGATATTGTGTGTAAGTTGTATGAAGTGTCAGTCTTGTGGCCGACACAAAGATTTCATCATGCATTATTTCTGCTATTTGCGCTGTTCATAATTACGCTTTTATCGACATTGAAGTTTTCCATTTTCTGGTTTCACACATGTCATTCAACAACCAATCACACTGCAGTCTTTCTATTTACTCGTGCATAGGAAATTACGTTTTCCATAGCAACGGGACGTCACTCTTAGCTTACTTTTAGGGATTTGTCCTACGTAAAAGTAGCTCTTAGGGCGTTTGTGAATAGGTTTTAGACGACAACTCCTACGTAAGACGTTTTAGCGCGAGTTAGGAGTAACACCTAGCTAAGATAAGAGTCTTTGTGAATACAGCCCCTGATCCGGAACACGACATCTGGATGTTGTTTCTGTTGTGTTTTTTTTTGGGGGGGGGGGGTTGTTTCTGGGCATGCCGAGTCCCACTTGAAGGTGGACGTGACATCTTAAGCATAAATGTAGTGGCAAAAAACTACACGTTTTTTTGTTTTTTCTTATACCTTCATTAAATCTTATACCTTCATTAAAGAATTTCCATGTCTTGGCATTAACAGACAATCTGTTTCATATATGCTGACAAAAGTAATAAAGGCAACTACTGTATAACTTCAGTGACTATATGACAAACCGATTGACCATCATTATCATACCAACATGTAATTTAAAGAAAAGTAATATGGATAATAAAGTAAAGAGAACCATATATAGAAAAAGTTTTTTTTCCTGTTTTGTTTTCATGGAATGTTTTAAGAAAAAATTAAAAACAACAAGAAAGAAAAAGAAACTAACAAGGGGTTACAGAACCATCAATATTAGTGAAAAGCCTTCAAGTAGTGAAAATAAAATAATAATGGACCTTCTTTTAACTAATTTAAGGGATTTAGTAAACATCCTCAGATAATTTTCCAAAAATGTTAAATTTGTAGGGGTGACCCCCGAATAGTCGGAAGATTCAATGCATAGATAGGCAGACTCTGATTCGACCACCATTCTCAGGGTTAAAGCTTAGTCAAAGCATGTACAGGATGCTGGTCACCCTTTTTGATTGATATACATTTATGTGAAGTTTAAAGAGTATATAAACATAAATCTAAAAATGTAATTTGACAACAATGAAAAGTTTAGTTAACAACATACAAGAGTGCAAAAGTCTATTAAGTCACAAAAGAGAGTATTTGAATTTCACCTCTCCAGTATTACACAACATACTACCACCAGGAGGCAAAATTTTATGCAATCTCAGCATTAACAGGCAGAGACTAAGACGTAGCATTTGATGGAAGAGCTGTGTTGGTATCATCCATTGTTAAAGCGCGTTTTGTTTGTTTGCTTCTATAAGCTGTATGGCTGCTGCTTACTGAAGATAGAGGATAGAAAGTTACTCTAAGCAGATAGGATTTTGGAGAACTACTGCCCCTTACAGGTTTGCCACGTCTATGAATATGCTGAAAAACGCAGTAATCCGGTAATGTGTGGATTGAGTTTTTTTTTTTTTCAAGGAGCAGAGGAAAATCTTCATTAACAAAAAAAACAGCTACGTGTGGACATGGCCTTAGTCTGAAGTGACGCTGGAGCTGAGCTTACCTCATTTGCATAACTGAGGAGCTGCACAGAGGAGAGTCAGACGGTGAGAGGAGGAGCCCAGCAGGAGGAAGAAAAGAGGGGGGCCTCTCAGCTATCATGAACTGTTTAGATAGTGTAGAAGCCAAAATTTGGGCCTGCGTGGCACGTGTAATCAACACGTGCATCAATTCTGAGGAGCTGAGAAGATGTACGTGGTACTTCCACGAAAGACTTGTCATTAAGCGATTCTAGGAAATGTTTTGTTCCCAGCTTTTTCTGGCCTCTTCAGAACCAGACAATTAGCGCATATCAAATAAACTAATTATCAATTAAATCTAGCTGGGCGCTGGCCAAGACACTAGATGTTTTCCCTAAGTGACGTCAATGAGTAAGTATAAAAGTAGAAGCTCCCTTTAGAGGAAAGAGGGTTTTAGTTTGTCTTGTGCTGGGATCTCAGCGAGGACGTCTGCTCAGAGATAAGGTATGTCAATTGTTAACAGACAATGGATACAGAATGTTAGATATCGAGGTCAATGACCTATGTAGCATTGTATTGAGGACCAAAGATCCAATAAAACCCGGCTGAAGCTACTTTCTAGAACAGAAGCTGTGTTGTCTTGAGTCTTCATTATAGCTATATATCTATAACTATGTTTTGCATGTAATGAAAACCAACAACATTTGGCGAGCTTAGCCAAGGTCTGACGGCAGCCGAACGCACCCCGGCTTCAGGGGAGAAAGGCCGGCCAAAATAGATCCTTCTAAAGGTAAAATAATTTTACATTTTCTCCTCTGGTGTCGGAGTTTGTCTGGATGCTAAAGTCAGAAGAAGTTCCTAGGCTTTATCAGCTTCTCATCTGGAAATACGCTGCAGCCAATATCTCCCGGGAGATAGAGCTGTCTAAAATTTGTTTATAAGTGTTAAAAAGGAAAAAGAACCCTGAGCAGATACGAGACCCAAAATTGGACTTAGAGACAGCTGTAAAGAGAAAAAGAAGAGACAAAGAAGAGATAAAAGAGACAATATAAGAAAAACAGAGTAAATGAAAATAGAGGTAAAAGAAACTGTGCCTTAGTTTTAAGAAAGAACAAAAAAAAATAGTATAAATGAGAAAATAATAAATAAATAAAAAGTTCTGCTTTAAGAACTTTTGAAAAAAAAAAAAAGGAAAAACCCTTAGAGTAACACAAAAAAAACCTCTTGAGAAGTATTTGTGAAAAAGAATACTCTGTGTGAAACTGTGTTAAAGAAAATAGCGCTAAGAGTTAAGAGTTAAAGAGTAAAGAGTTAAATTGAAGCTTCATAAAGAGAAAATAGCAGTAGTGTGCTATTGTGTGAGTTAAGAATTAAGACAGTCGACTGTAAAAAGGTAAAAAAAGTAGTAATGATAATAATCAATGATAATAATTACTACTATAAAGTGCACATATTATAAAAAAATAAAAAATAAATTAATTTGGATTGGATTTAAAACCCTGCAGGTTTAAAAATTTAGGACATTAAAGTACAACAATCAAACAAATAAACAGACCAAACTGGGAGAATAGGGAAAGTTTATTTCAAAGTAAATAGACACGGACATTGACGTGACCTTTGACAAATGCATGGTTTGACAGATCTGCTATAATAATGATTTTGTGTGTATAACTGCCGCTGCACACTGCTTGCAAAAAATGCTCTGAATGACATTGCATGCTCTTGATTCAATTGCTTATAAATTGCATATAAATCAATGACAAGTTTTGTGCTGTGTGCCGATTGCTATGTTCACTGTTATATTTTACACTTTTAGTTCAATTTCGATGTGTTGAGGTTGCTTTGAATATTCTTGCTGAAGGAGGCTACTTAGAATACGTTGTTGTGCTGAAGAAGATTGATAATGTTGTAATTAGCACTGTGCTGAGAATACGGAGTGGATTGTACTTTGCGAGTTGTACAAAACTGTGAAGCTGGTTGCCTTTTTCCTCTCTCAGCGGAAGCGTGCTGGGCCCATAACCCAGAGGTCGATGGTTCACATTTGGCGAGAAGCTTTAAACATCTGTAAAACAGCAAACAGTTAAAACACTAATATTTATGTAAAGCTTTAGTTTAAGTACAAAAGCTTGTGCTTTTAGAAAGTAACAGAGCTCTGTTGGGTTGTTGTTGAAAATCTGGTTTGATTTTTTCTTTTTTCAACTCTCTGGCTTGCAAGAGAAGAAAGGCATTTCCTGTTATTGAAGGCGCACACACGCTCACACACACACACGCTCACACACACACACACACACAGTTTTGCGCAACCCTCTGCAGACGTCAAAGGAAATATACAAGCCAGAAAACCGTTTGATCTCTGTTTTAAAACAAAAGTGAACAGCTTAAATTGATGTCATAAGTGTTAAAACTATCGCACCAACAAGCTTATAACTAGGATTGTCATATACACACAGACACATACGCATTAAAACCAACCTAACTAAGTACAGATAAAGATAATTCACGACTTACCGGAGAGGGCTGTATTGCTCGGTTTGCAGGCTGTAAGTTGAATTGCTGGGGTAGCAAGTAAGAGAAAGCTCGGATCTGTTCTGTTCAGCAGGCGGAAGCAAACTGAGAGAAGGGGCGTCGCCCTTAAGCCAACTCTTCTCCTCCTCCACTGCATAATTCTGCCTGAAGACCCTCCTAGGGACCAGCCCTCAAAATTTACCCTTGGTCAAAAAAAAGTTAGCAGCAAGCACAGCTGTGAACTGATCAGTGTGGTGTGCTCATGAAATTGAAATAAACTATATTTTAAACATTGCTTTGCCTATTAAGCTTACTCCTATTAATGAAACATAAAATAGACAACATCATTTGAGCTTTGAGAGTATATTGTTAAAAACTAATTGACTATTTACACAGTTGCTTCACCCATACTGAGATAACAATAAGGGAAAATCCGTTCCTGACTTTTTGTGCTACAGTTGAATTATTCCAATGATGAAGCATTAACCTTGATGTCTTTTTATAAAGGATCTAATTAAAGGACATTTTCAAAATAATAAAACAACTTACTGTTTACAAAAACAAAAGTTAATAGAAAATACACAGATCTAAAGATCAGGATTTAACCTCCCCTCCCTTCTTTCAGAACAGCAAGAAGGCTCATAATCAACTGATAATTTGTGGAATTGCCATTAAATAAATAAAATATTCTCATTAAACTAAAACACTTTAAAAATCTGAAACACAAATACACTAGAGTTCATCATGGCTGCTGACCCTGTCTCCATTCTGTCAGTAAAAAATCCTGAATTAGCAAAAGACATCGATAAAATATCTCAGAAATGGTATAAACGAACCAAAAACTTTACAAACCCCTGGCCACAAGGAGGATCATTCGACTTGCTCTTGAATGAAATAATGGAACAAAGGATTCTTGACTACAAAGCCAAACAAAATAGGAAAAATAGAAAAGAAAAAAGACAACAAGAACTACAGATTCTAAAACTTTTCAGAACTGAAGGTGATAATTTCAGAGGAAATCTCAAAGCAATGATGACAAGCCTGACTGAAAAACAGGGAGAGTTAAATCTACCTGAAAAGCAAACAGACACAAAACCACTTGTAAATCAAGATCCTACACAAGGCATTTACCCATGCCTGCAAGGTGATCTACACATAAATGCTAACTTTGATATAAAGAAAGATGATATGGAAGAATACGCACCACTGCTAAGATTAACAGGAACCATCTTATCAGAAGAAAGCGGAGAAGGGAATGGACTTCCATCCCCACAACAATTACGATCACCTGTCCATTGCAGTACTACCATTAAGAAACCTGAATTCAGAGACTGCTATGCAGGAATAAAGACACAAAACCCTGAGACTGTCAAGGATCAGTTCTGGCAAACACTGCAAAATAAAGATCTCAATCCCAACAGGGAAGTTAAACGAACAATAATAAATGAATTAGAAAAAGAGATTGATAAATGTTACAATACATTTGTAAAACCACAACAATCAGATGACAAAGGACAACAAAAAGAAACAAAAGTAAAACAAAAGGACTTTAACCTTAATTATCGTCCCAATTGCTACTCACCTACACCAACCACCTCAGCAGCCCAGCCAACACATCAGAACCCAGCGGAAACTGCAACAAACATTGTGGTGGATGCACAAAATCAGCATGACTTACGCGACAGAGAAAAAATTAAAAAACCCCAAAGGTTCCCTGATGGGGCAATGTGCCCTATTTTGGTAAAGGGCACTAACATAAATTATGTTCCCTGGCAAATGTTAGATCTCAATGGCTTGGTGGCCCGTCTGCCCGACATCCACGACGGGGCGACAAGGTGGGTCAGAGCATTCGAGGAACAGACTACCGGACTGATGCTCGCCCTGGGGGACATTAAAGCGATACTAGCAAGAGTCATGGGCATGACTGCCATGAACAATATGCTAAATGAAGGAGATCTTTGTTTTATAACGGACTCCGACAATGATGGGGTGACCTTCAACCCCTATAGAAACAGGGTATGGGACCTACTGAGGAAACAATACCCCACAAATGTTGACCCATCCATCTTAAAAGGCGAAGGAATATCAGAAGGGGAGAATCCAGCTGCGTACGTAGAACGACAGCTCAAAAGATGGCAAGAAGAAACGGAAAGCGACCCTAATGAAAATGCCGTGATGCGGACATTGTTTCGGTCATCCCTAATGGCTGCTCTCCCAGAAAAGGTGAAGGAGAGACTTGAAAAAACAGTTGGGATTCACTCCATGAGCCATGTCATGTTCAGGGAAAACGTGTGCCATATTATTGGAATATACAGAAAGGAGCTTTTGAAAGCCCAAGAAGATGAAAGAAACGCTCAACGAAAACTTACACAGCTCCACATTGAACTACAAGATAAAGCTAAAGCAAAGCAAACGAAACCAGCAACTGCTTTAGAGACTGAAGGGCATACTACACAAATGGTTATGACACCACAGCCGCCTAATCCCCCACCAATCCCCCCTCCTGTGATTAATATATTCCCAAATCGAAGGGGTGGTCGAGGAATGAGCCAAAGACGTCCATTTTACCGCAGAACTTGGAGTGAAGGGCAAAGAGGCAGAGGCGCAAGGCCTTATGGAGACTGTTGCTGGGTGTGCAATCGGCCGGGACATCTGGCCCGAGATTGCGAGGATGCACCTGTTGCCCCTGAGTGGGACGGGCGGGGCCGTACAGGACAGAGAGGCAATTTTAGAGGTCCAGTGAACCACTTTACAAATTCACGCTAGGGGTGCCATGAAAATCCTGCAGGGGAGTTTCAAGTTTCTCTAAACGTAGAACGTGATCCATTCATTGAAGTAAAATTAGAAGGGAAACCGACAAACATGCTAATTGATACTGGAGCTAGTTACACTTGTGTAAACACAAGCTTTGCAAAACACCTCCCCTTGACGGATAGGTTCATCAAAACCGTAGGATTCTCAGGCATTCCACAGTTCAATCCAGTAACAGCTCCAATAAAATTAAGCATTGACGAAAGCGAAATTGAGATTCCCATCCTTGTGTCAAATCAAACACCAGTAAATCTTTTGGGAAGAGATGCACTTTGCAAACTAAATGCAAAAATTTGGTGTTCACCACAAGGGATACACATTGACAGCTCTGGATTGGATCTACAGATGCATGTTAACACAGAGCTGGCAAAAGTCTACTGGCTAGGTAACATTTCTGAAACAGTAACTGACATTTTTGGAAAATGGGAAAAATTCATCAAAGCACAGATCCCTAATTCAACCAAACCATTCAGTAGTTTTCATTGCACTATGTTCTATGATCCATCGTGCAGTGAGATATTTGAGGAAGAATGGGACAAAGCAACTAAAGACTTACAGGTTGAGCTAGAAATAGGTTACATTTTGATAGGAAAACAAGGGGCAGCCCTAAATGTAAAAACAAACCCATTCATCGAGAGATGGTACTGTGTACCAGAATCTGTACCTCATATCACGTTACTAGTCAACAAAGGCTTTGAATCTAAAGACTTGGGGCCTATGATGCTGGCAGCCACACAGGCCTCTTGGCAAACAACAGACAACCCTTTAATCCTCACAACTAAAGATTCAACCATGATCAAAATCCTTTGTGAAACATCTGCACTAGCTAAACCACAAGTAGTGTCAGTCCCAAAGAAACAACAAAAGCAACAACTCACACAATCTAAAACATGCCAGGAAGCATTGGTGAAAAAGATGCTAAATCAGGTTCCAGAACAACTGTGGTCAAAACATGACATGATGTTGGATTGGCACTATCAGCCAGTCCTGTTGAAATAAAATTGAAACAAGGTGTTACACTTCTCCCTAGACGGCCACAATACCCAATGAAACCAGAAGCAGAAGAAGGAATAAGTGCCACAATCTATGGCTTACTAACCGCAGGAGCACTGAAGGAAACATACAGTGTTTGCAATACTCCCATCCTTCCAGTCCTAAAAGCAGATAAGTCAAAATATCGGTTGGTGCATGATTTGAGAGCGATCAATGAAATAATCGAAGACTGGCCAGCAGAAGTGCCAAACCCACACACTTTGCTTACAAACCTCCAACGAGAAGCTAAATATTTCACAGTGATTGACTTATGTTCCGCATTTTTTAGCATCCCTCTGGCAGAGACATCACAATATCTCTTTGCTTTCAAATATCGCGGAAAACAATACACATACACTAGGGTTCCACAAGGCCTGAAACACAGCCCTCATGTGTTTAACCAAGTCCTTAGACAAGACTTGGAAGGGCTCCAAATCAAAGGCACATTGCTCCAGTACGTGGACGACCTGGTGATCGCATCAAACAGCCTTGAAAGCTGTCATGAGGACTCAATCAAAGTGTTAACCAGACTGGCTCAAAGAGGTCACAAGGCCTCCCAAGCAAAACTTCAATACTGCCAAACACAGGTAGAATACCTGGGGAGAACAATCTCTCATGGAACAGTCTCCATTTCACAAGAACATGTTGAAGGAATAAGCAAAGCACCATTACCAAAAAACGTTGGTGAAATTATGACATTCTTAGGACTGACAGGTTTCAGCTCTGACTGGATTGAAAACTATGCTGAAAAGACAGCACCACTCAGAGCAATAATGAAAGAGGCTGGTACCGAGTCTCTGAAAGCGCAACTGAAATGGTCAACTGAGGCTAAAATAGCTTTTGAAGCAATAAAATGTGACATGCAAACTGCACCATGCCTTGCAACACAAGACTACACAAAGCCATTTCTACTCTATGTAGCCAATCGTCAAAACATGTACGCCTCGGCAGTGTTATTGCAGGAATCATGTAGTGGCAGACAAAAACAACCAATTGCATACTACAGTGTGAAACTTGATAATGTAGTCCAAGGCTGGCCTCCATGCTACCAAGGCCTAGCAGCTGTACACTTTGCATACGAAAAAGCTTCAGCGATAACAATGGGTTACCCAGTCATCATTTATACCCACCACAAAATCGCTGAACTCATTAATCAAGGAAGATTTGTGGTACACCAATCAAGATGCCTCCAGTACATGCCTCTGCTAACATATCCAGATGTAACAATAAAAAGATGCACAACAAACAATCCAGCAAACGTCGTTCCATTTGAGTTTGAGGGAGAACCTCATGAATGCATCGCTGAGTCTGCAACATACACAAAACTAAGACCAGACTTAGAGTCCACACCTGTTGACAGTCCAGATGTCACTTACTTTGTTGACGGATCTTGTTTTAGAGATCACCTCGGAAATCATGCAGGCTATGCAGTGGTGGAAAAAACAAATGACGGCTTTAAAACAGTCAAAGCAGAAAAATGCGAGCAACCCTGTTCAGCTCAACTGGCTGAACTGAAAGCGCTAACAGAAGCTTGCAAATTAGCAGAGGGCAAAACCGCAAACGTTTTCTCAGATTCTGCTTATTCAATCGGTGTTTGTCACCTTTTCGGAAATGTGTGGAAACAAAGAGGCTTCAAAAAGGCAGATGGAACTCCCATACAACATGGGAAACAAATAAACGAACTAATTACAGCAATGATGCTTCCTACAAAACTGGCTGTGATAAAATGCCCAGCTCACCGAAAAGGCAACACAGACGTGATAAAGGGTAACAATGCAGCAGACGAAGCAGCAAAACTAGTTGCAAAATGTGAGATTGCCATTTTAAGCCCGGTAATTTCAATTGATCCAGTGATAACGCCTAAAGAATTAATACATATCCAAGAAAACGCCACTCAGAGTGAACAACATGTGTGGCATCAGAGAGGTGCATCAAAAGACAAAAACGGTTTATGGCGATCACACGAAGGTCTAGTTGTAGCACCAGTCTCACTTTAAAATCCTAATATCAGAAGGCCATGGAATCGATCATTGTGGCAGAGCTGAGGTGATAAGAAAACTCGAACGTCAGGGCTACTGGTCACCATATTTAAAGGCAATGGTGGAAGAAGTACTAAACAGATGCAGCATTTGTGCTCAGAACAATGTTCGAAAAGGCATAAAAACACCAACAGGACACATCCCAATACCTGAAGGTCCATTCAGACACCTTGTCGTTGACTATGCAGACATGATAAAAACAGTGCAGGGAAAGCGATACATGTTGGTTGTGATTGACAGATTCAGCCGATGGGTTGAAGCAATCCCTTCTAAGGATATGAGCGCAGAAACTGCTGTGAAATTTCTGGTCAGAGAGATTATACCTCGGTTTGGAATTCCAACAGAGCTTTCATCAGACAATGGCCCAGCTTTCATTCATAAAGTATTTAAGGGAGTCTTGCAGCAGTTGAGGATTAAACAGAGATTAGGAGCAGTCTATCATCCCCAATCCCAGGGAATTATAGAACGGGTAAACTTAACCTTGAAAACTAAGATCAGGAAGGTGTGTGCATGTGCCAAACTAAACTGGGTGGATGCGTTGCCGCTTGCTTTGCTTTCTTACCGCATGCAAGAAAACAGAGTAACTCACTTGTCTCCACATGAAGCTCTAACAGGCAGGCCAATGCCTGTCTCACAGTTTTGTGGTCCCCATAAGGGACCATCACTTGAGCAAGCAGAGCAAGATCTCAAAAGCTATGTCAGGCAACTAACTAGTATCCACAAAGCAATCTATTTCCAGGAAAAAGAAAAAGAGGCTGCCATAAGCAGAGATATCGAAGGTCCATTGGCTCCTGGAGATCAGGTTTATATTAAGGTCTTCCGGAGGAAATGGCATGAACCAAGGCGCAAGGGACCATTTCTCGTGGTTCAGGCAACCCCCACGGCAATCCAGGTTGACGGTTCCTCAACGTGGTATCATCTGAGCCACTGCACCAAAGTCAGAGAAACAAAACAGGAGAGTACCCATCGAGAAAATAAGAAAGAAAAAACTGAAAAACATGACAAAGATTGTGGGTCTGATAACTGTACTATCTTGGATGGTGGCAGGAATGCTGGTGATGAAGGAATTAGTCCTGGAGGAGGTGAAGACAATTCCCAAAGGAGCAGAAGGCAACGCCCGGTCACTAGAGCATTCGTGAAGACGGCAGCAAGAAGACACAACACCACAAGTTAAGTATGACGCTGACATGTCACTACACCGCACCAGATCAGTCAGGACACCAGTATTCAATAGTTTAAAACACACACTTCATTCACGAACACGTAGACAAACAGAAAATGTTAAGGAAGTTAAACTACCTACACTAGCACAGACACCTGAGGATAGATTTAAGATCGTGTGGGAGCTACCAACAGAACCCCCACCTATTGAAGCACCTACTATATTAGTAGACTCACCTACACTGGTAACAGAAAAACTCTCACCTATTGTGTTACCTGAAATAGTAAAGACAACACCTGTACAAACAGCAATTAACAAGCCAACAACTAATCAAGCAGCGCCAGTTGCTCCTACCCCACCTGTAGCTAATAATAAGCCTTCCATGAAACAGGCAGCCAATGTAGTTACACAAAGTATGATTAAGCCAGGTGACGAGGTCAGTTCTGACCGTCGTCAGGGGGGACTAGATACAATTAAGGGATCACAATATCAAAATACAAATGATCCTAGCTATAAACCGATTAGAACAAAATCAATTAATGTGATCATCCCCAGAGCAAAAGGGCCAAAGTTAACAACAGATAAACCTTGGGAAGAAGCTAACCAAAATAGCTGGTATTTATGGGCATGGTATACAGCAAGAGAAATGACTTCCAAAGAATGTATTATATGTTCTGGTTCACCAAGAATTCCTCCAATTGCAATTCCAGAAAAATATACTTTTGAGGAATGTGCTTCAGTACAAAAACAAGCTTGTAAATTAGGAGAATTCAACAATGCAAGTGGTACACCATTATTTTTCAGATTTTCCATGTGTGGAATTAAATGCAGATTACTCTATGGGTCGAGAAGAATTCATAATTATTTAGACGAACATAGAGGTTACAAAATAGGAGACAAATGTGCAGAATTTAACATTTCAACAGCACAAAATGGTCCTCCAACTACGTATAAAGTAGACTATGATGCTGAATATGAATGTTTTGCTAGCGGAGGCTTCTCTGAGAGTGAAGGAACCTTGATGGGAAACACAACAGTCAACTGTAAGGTAACTTGGGTTCTATCATGGTTTCCACATGCTAACGTGACACCTATTTTTGTTACCACACCAGTTTGGTATGAAAAACCTGAACCCCTGAGTCAGACCTGTGATAATATGACTATGACACTCCCTCCTCTATACTTTCTGAGTGAACAAACTTGGGCAATAGCAGATAGTTATTTTATGTGTGGAGATGACATCCTAAGAAACACTTTGCCACCACGATGGATAGGTTTGTGCACCATGGTAAGATTGAAAATACCTGTCACAATGTTGCATGAAGGTGTGAATGAGATAATTAACCTTGATCGTTTGAATGCTAATCCTAGAGTAAAGAGACAGTATGTGCCAGATCAGAGTGTTTATCTTGACATAATAGGACAACCTAAAGGAATTCCAAATGAATTCAAGGCAAGACATGAAGTAAAAGCAGGATTTGAGTCAATAATTCCTCAGATTACCATAAATAAGAATGTAGAATGGATTAATTATATTTATTATAATCAACAGCGAATCCTTAATTATACTGGAGATGCTCTTGGAATGTTAGGTCAACAATTACATGAGACTAGTAAGATGACTCTACAAAATCGACAGGCTTTGGACTGGCTGTTGGCAGATAAAGGAGGACTCTGCAAATTATTTCAAGATACAGAATGTTGCACGTATATTCCATCACACACTTCTAACGAAGGATCCTTTACTGCCGCAATGACAAAACTTAGAGCACTTAGAGAAGAACTTAGTTTGAATGCTGGGAAGAATGACTGGTCTGGGGGTGGTTAGACCTAAATTTAGGAGATTGGAAAGCAATGCTAATTAAGGTGGCAATTAGTGCGACCATAGTTCTAATTGTAATTTTCTTATTGACATGTCTCGTCATACCTGTGGTGAGGAGAGTATGGACAAGGACACTGATCAAACAGATGAACCTGGCTGCTGCAACCCAGCTGATCCAGTTGGAAGTGATCGCAATGAAAAATCTTTCTGCCCCCAACATGTCTAAGTATCTAAGCCAAGACTGTTAAACAAGCTCAATTAAGTGCTTTCTGACTACAAGTCCCCTCCAGGACACCATCACCTCATCACCCCTTCATCCCTCATCGTAATCTTCAAGAAGGATTTATACTCTTACTCTATTCATTGTGTTCATTATATGTGGACTATCGAGACTGTTTAACACCATATCGATCATACCTTCCCGGGATGGACAAGATCAACATTTTCTCATCTGTTATATGTTATGTGTTTCATATGTTATTTCTAGTATGTTACAACAAATAAGCCAGCTGGTAATTTGAATTTATAACTAAGTTGAATGTTTTAATGTTTACATTTATTCTCATTTGTGCCATTTACTCTCACTTGTGTCAGACTTATTAAGGATTGCATTTAATCACATTTTGGTAATGCTATATTAAAGATTATGCCTCATGTCGCTTGAAGGTCCGGGGGACCGTAAGGTTGTCGCCTGGCCGGAGGGGCAGTGGGATAATTTTCCCTGTTCTTGTAGCGACAGGTTTTTGATCCCACACAACGGACCACAACTGACATAGGTTTGATTGTTACTCACCATTACTTTGGACACGTGTAATCCTGCATAAGTCCCATTATAATGTTACTTTTATGTGTCTGTCATATGCCTATTTACCACAGTATATCCTACCATATTGATGTTTACTTACCATATAATACTCATATTAACTGCATTTATAGGTAGCTAATTAGTGATGCCTAATGGCATCAAACCGGGGAATGTAGAAGCCAAAATTTGGGCCTGCGTGGCACGTGTAATCAACACGTGCATCAATTCTCAGAAGCTGAGAAGATGTACGTGGTACTTCCACGAAAGACTTGTCATTAAGCGATTCTAGGAAATGTTTTGTTCCCAGCTTTTCTGGCCTCTTCAGAACCAGACAAATAGGCGCCTGAAGGCGCCACTTGGCTTATCCTGAAGATAGGCCAAGTGGTTGCGCTGGCCAAGAACACCAGATGTTTCCCGTAAGTGACGCAATGAGTAAGTATAAAAGAGAGAGCTCCCTTTAGAGGAGAGAGGGTTTTAGTTGGTCTTGCTGGGATCTCAGCGTGGACGTCTGCTCAGAGATAAGGTATGTCAATTGTTAACAGACAATGGATACAGAATGTTAGATATCGAGGTCAATGACCTATGTAGCATTGTATTGAGAACCAAAGATCCAATAAAACCCGGCTGAAGCTACTTTCTAGAACAGAAGCTGTGTTGTCCTGCGTCTTCATTATAGTTATATATCTATATCTATGTTTTGCATGTAATGAAAACCAACAACAATAGAAACTGCAAAGGTGATATGCTAATAACTGTAATGTTCACGTGCCAGATGAATAAGACACATCCCTCTGTACGATCTATCTATATATGTGCTTAATGTTACTTAGAGGTAGGACTCTCTGTTGAAGCTGTATTCTTTAGGAGTGTATCTTGCAATTCCCTTTTGAGTTAAAATTATTTTTTTAAAGTTACTCCTTCTACTTGAAGTCATTTCTTTTGAAGAGGGTTAAGTTAATTCTTTGAGGGTAGTCACATAAAGACCTGGTAGAGGTTTTAACAAGGTATGGGAGTCCGTACTCGGATACCGTATTTGGTCAAAATCCACTTATTTCATATCATGTGAACACAGCCTGGGCCGTGCCAGGATACGGCCAGAGAGACCTGCCTTGGAGGTAGTATCGGAGTCCAGGTACGAGTGGATACGAACCATTTAAACACAAGCCGTACTCTGGTACTCAATTCAAGCATCCCATAGTAACACACCGGGTTACAAAATGACTGTAGATGGCTTCAGGTAGCAGTTGACCAGTAGACTAATTTGTTTACATTCTAGGCTGTTGCTCGTTTTATGAAGTCGGCACTTCTCAATCCCTTGTTTGTTGGATAGCTACAGAATTATTTGTATACCGCCACCTGCTGTTTAGGTGTAGTCCGTCATGTAAAACACTGGACTCAAATACGGGCAGAGATCCACGCCATGTGAACACAAAAAAATTGCATTTTTCTCTAGCCGTTTTCTGGCACGGCCACACATGTGAACCTAACTTGTTCTTCGGCTGTGTGATCAATTAATGGGAAACCAATCTTGAAAAGTGAGTAGCTTGTTTTCGTAACCTTGATAACTTGTGGTCAGTTCAGCCATCTTAAACTTGCCCGGCTTTGGTTGGTCCTGATTCTGAAAGAGTCGTAGACATCAGTTCTCAAACTGGGACTGTTAATTACGCATTTACGCATATCTACTGTTTGAGTAGGCCGAGGCTGAATTATTCTGATGTTTATATAGGGCGTAGGGGAAGTAGATTTGTTTTAGTATTGAAAATCGCCGCTTTAACTCAAATGTAAGAGAACCTGAAATAGTTGGGTCTGAGTTTTTACTATATGAACGCAGAGGGGATTGTAAGCCAAGATATCTGAACGATTCAGAGGTATTTATGCATATCTACTGTTTAAGTAGGCTGAGGCTGAATTAGGCTACTCTGATTTTTATATAGGGCGGAGGGTAAGTAGGCCCATTATAGTGTCAAAATCTCAGTTTTAATTTAAGGGAACCCGAAACATTTGGTTGTTGATGATTAGTTAACTCAAAATAGTTCAAATGATAATAGTAACAACTAATGACGTTTCAACAGTACCATTTCTAAGATGGTGCACGGACAAATACAACCAAACACTTACAGCAACATAACTCAAAGGATAACTAAAGAATGTGAATACATTTGGATCATAAATTATAATGTAAAATGGAGAAATTCTACAATTAACATTACCACATTACCCATACGTCTTTGCAGCGTACAACCCTCCCTGCACACATAGTAGCAAAAAGCAAATTTTTGAACTGACAATTGGAAATCAGCATTTCCCCATACTAGATTAAGTTCTGTCACAAAAGAAGCACAAGTGAAAAGAAAAACTTAAAGCTGTTTACTAATACATTTTATTATTTATCATTGTGTTTTCATAGCATCATATAACTTGTAAAACATGTTTCATAATGAAAAAAATCATTTGGCGTCTGCTAATTGTTCATCTTGCAATAATCACATATTTATTAAATGCATTGCTGTTGAGTAATATAGAAATCAAGTTTAGCAGTTTAATTCAAAAAATGCAAATGTATATATATTCAAGATTCAGATTCTTTATAAATGCACATCCTAACATTCCTGCTTCACAAAAACCATCTCAGTTGTTTGTGTTGACACTAATAGAGTTGATTTCCCAGGACATTGTGGTACATCTATTGCCGCACACATTGGCGGGGCATCATGTTTACACTGAACACAATGACTTCTGCTTGCCTGCACTGGTCCTGTCTCCTACGTGCACACATACACATAGAAAAAAAATAAAAATTGACGATGTCCAGAGGGATGCAATGTGACATATCTCAGGTTCAATGGTAACCTCATTTTGTCATTAGTGCTGTGATGTTACTGCCAGCGCAACAGACAAGGAGAGCACATAATCAAAGGCGTTGCACTGTCAAACACATACAGAATGCAACGTCAATAAAAGAAAAGAGAGGTAGAAAATATGGCTTGGATGGTGAAAACTGAACCTGTGACTCTTCTGACTTTTTAATCACTCAAACACTTATGAAATCAAATTTATTTTGATCTAAGTTTAGAAGATTAAATGTAAAATGACACAACATAATCTAAATCTATTGGCATGCATTAAGATCAGTTTATCTCACTCACAAGTGAGATGTGAATACACATGGAGCAAACCTAATAACAATGGTCAAGCTTTTGTCATTTCTCTGCTTAGTTGTGCAAATATTAAATACATATACATGCATTGGGTAATTTCCTTCACCCTCAGGCACCAGTGTCTAAAATATTTTTTTTAGCACTACCATCTTACTTACTGTTATTCCACATTAAAACTATTTTCTTCCATTTTCTATTTAAAGTCTGACAAAAATGTTCAATAAGCCCGGTGTGTACATCTGACAGCTGTATAAAACTTTATTTGGATTTTAGAGGAAGAGCATTCATTGATTTTTCACCTATAAGCAATTTAGTAAAGCACCCTAAATTGTATATGTTTCTTTTTGACTGAGAGTGATTTAATAATGGTATTTCATTATGCTAAGGTGGGAATCGTATCGATGTTTTCCTTAGATAATAGATGCAGCCAACATTACTTGACATATGCCCTACAGGTAATTACAAAACTAATTGGGTTATGGTAGGCTAGTCAAGTATTTAATTTTTCACATGAAGCAATTTGCTTGACCAAACATTGGTGCAATTAAATTTGTAGGGCCTCACACCAGAGGGTTCCAGCCAGGGGTTGTGTGTGTGTGTGTGTGTGTGTGTGTGTGTTGGGGGGGGGGGGGTACACAAAGTGAATCCTAACAGTGTATATTGTGTGAATATATAAATAATGTCTGTTAGAAGATTTAGATAAGAAACAAGATGTAAGGCTTCCACTGACAGTATGTACACTCTGTGGAGTAGCATTCTTTTGCGAAAGTATTCACAATCTCTGTATTTATCGGAATTCTGTCGGAATTCTAATAGTGGCATAGTTTTACATTATTGAAAAGTGGACATTTTTCCCATATCATATTTGATTAAAAAAATCATGACATACATTTCAACTATTTAAATGTCATTACATTTCTAAATCCGATGACAGACTAACAATATGAAGTTTGTTTTCTATTTCCTGGAAGGAGGCAGGATGAAAAGCTCAGATCTAGTGAGAGATAGACTTTGACCATTAGGAAAGAAGCCAGTCGTCCATGTCAGATGACACCTCCTCCCATCAGCAAGCACTGTTCTTTCCACTTTCAGTGCTTTTCCTCAGACCTTACCATTTTTTCAAGCCATATTAAATATAGGTAGTCTGGTAAGGAGTGGAATGGATCCATTTCTGCAGCCAATTCAATCTCTTTCTCTCTAAGAAGACTTTGTTGATTGTGCAAATCAGTATAAATTCAATATCATTCAATAAAATGATACCTAATTTTGATTCAGCAGAGGGTGGTTTAGTAATTCTTTATATACAATCATTGTCAAATAACTATATGTAGCACAAAAAGTAGCTTTGCTCTGGAAACAGATGGCATTGAATGTTTAATTCAATCTCAAACCATGTTCATACACAATGTGGTACACGTGAGTGAAGTAAAGAACTCCCTCTTTATTGAAAGAGACCACTAGCAGTACAAGAATTAAGACGGACAGCTGCATTTCCCTTGGCTAGCTGGGAGGCGGTAGTGGGGAGGGTAATAGAACAGGAAAGACAAACAGGGAAATGCCAAATCAGCCAAATCTGGAATGGCATGGGGGAAAAAAGAAAGAAAGGCAAAAAGGTTAATGACAGCAATAGGATCGCATACATAATTGTAAAACAAAGAGATTAAAGATAGCGGATTGAAAAGAGGTGGTCAAAACATTGTGGGCTGTTCCCAGTGGCTTAAACCTTCAGCAGCATTGCTAAAGGGATATTTCAGGATCACCTAGGCCAAACCTACAATGAGTTATATCAAAAAAAGAGCATTTTAAGACTAATCTTAAAGCTGGAGCGCGACTGTCTTTAATCAAGCATCTTAGATATGTAAAAAATAATTAGAATGATTTGCATGCTCATGACCCTTTTTTTGCAGTATTCTTACAACCTTAGAACCTTAGTTATAGGCAACTATGTGCATCAGTATGATGGATTCTTTACAGGAAGAACCCAAAATCTATCTATCTTCGCAAAGTATGTCTCAGGAAACTATAATCTAATGAGTAAGTAGTATTTCAAGCATAATTAAATCTCATCATTTTTGTATTCTCTTTTTTTTTCTATTTCCTTAACACAAAAAATCTGGTGACCAGCAGAAACTTTGAGTAAGTGCAAGTCCACTTTATGCTTTCAAAACCTAAAGTTACTTTTGACATATATTGCTAATTATGGGACTATGGCTAATTTGACTGTAGCAAAGTTGCTATTTGAAATTTCTAATTTTATTTTCAACTTGTATGCACATTATATACATCAGAAACCAGATGATTTCATACACCAAATACCAAGACACATACAAATTTATTTCTCGCTGTCTGAAGTTAAATCAGACCAAACTTGTCTTGCTTTACATTAGTAAAAGTTACCAAAATAATTTTTATTTGCTGGATGCAAAAATAATCATAGAAACAATATGTCAGAGATGTATTTGATAATGTCTTAAAAATCCGAAGTTTACATACATATTGATTACTATCTCTTTAAACAGAAGTTAAAATTATTTAATGACTTTAAAAACTTTTGATTGGTTAACTGATCCATTTGATTTATCTCGAGGCACACCTGTGGGTGAATTTTAAGGTCAGACCTTGAACACACGGCTTTTTTTGTTTGACATAATGTTAATGTCAAAAGAAATCAGTCAAGAAATCAGGAAGAGAATTGCTGAGCTGCACCAGTTTGATTCATCCTTGGGATCTATTTTCAGATATCTGAAGGTGCAACATTCACCTGCTCAAAACATTATAAGAAAGTATAGACATAACAGGAATGTTCAACCATCATACCATTCAGAAGGGAGACAGATTCTGTTTCATAGAGATGAACGTGTTTTTGTAAGACAAAGAAATTAGCTCAAAACGAAAGCCAAAAAACTTGTGAATATGTTGGCTGAAGCTGCTGAAACAATGCCATTATCCACAGCAAAATGCATCCTGTACTGACAGGAAGGAATGAAACTATGACTCCAAAAGGCACATACAAAAAAAAAATCTATTTTGCAGTTTTGCAAAAGCACGTAGATCTTCATTTTTGGAGACATGTTCTGTACAATTATGAAACTAAAGTCTGTTTGGCCATAAAGACCATCATTACATTTGAAGGAATAGATGCTTGTAAGGCTTGGAACACTATCTCAGCTGTAAAGTATGGGGGTGGCATTATCATGTTGTAGGGGCTATTTTGCTACAAGAAAAACTGGTGACATAGATGGTGACATATATGGCTTCATGAGGAAAGAAGATGATGAGAAAAATATAAAAGCAACGTCTTAACACATCAGCCAGTAAATTAAAGTTAGGGCACAAATTAGTCTTCCAAATTAACAATGACCCTAAGCATACAGCCAAAATGTTTACAGATTGTTTAAGGACAAGAATGGGCAAGAATGCCACGAGTTGGTGTTTTTCCCCCACCTTCACTGCAGGGCGTGACAGGTGAGTAGCCACCAGGTGTTACTTATTACTCCTCATCACCTTCCAGCTTAAAAGGGAAGCGGCTTCTGCCAGCCGAAGCCAGTAGGTTATCTCCTCCATGGTGGTACTAACATGTCCTCAAATTAAAACGACCATAAAGGTTGATTGTAACAGCTCCAAAAAACGACCTGTGTGAGCGTTTTCAGGGATCAGGCGCTGAGACCAGCTACCAGCAGCGCATGCACATCTTTTCCCAGATAAATAGCCAAATACTACATGGACCCACAACACAAAGATTACAAAGTTTACCTGATGTCCAAAAACACCCTCTGTCGCCATACGTTTAAAAGGCAAATGGGGCTCGAAAGACCTGCTTACTGCAGCATTCAGTCACTTGCCTGGTTGCAATGGTTTGGGCTCCGTTTACACTCTATCCTTAAGAAGCTGGTAGCTTTAGCTGCTAAAATCAGTTTTACTCATCTGCTGTTTACACAGAAAATTAGTTAAAGATCTAAGCCATTAGAATTACTGAAATATTTTTAAAAAGTTTAATGTGGCTTACAACATTACTTTTTATCCATGCTGCAGTCAGAACGGAGCTCACGGCTACGTCATGTAATGGGCGGCACTCATTGGGGGCAGGATTATGGAGAAACCGGGTATCTTAGTTCCAGGTGTAAGTTATATTTCAGGTCATGTTTCAGGTTTCAAGTAAATACTATATAATGCTAATGATAAAATTGTATCATATATGTGCCTATCTTTGACGTCTTTTCCCCTTCTGGGACAATTTTTTTTTTATTCTATTCTATTCTATATGTAATGCCCCAATCAGAAAAGTCAGAAATTCGACTAGACATAGTGACAAAAAAAATATTTATTCACCCACTGGTGTTGGATAGCAGATTAGGAGTATTCTGCAAGGGAATGGAAAAGGTTAGCCTCTTGAATTAATTCCTTTAAGCAAAAACACTCGGCTAAAAACCTAGTCTGAAGCAATCCACAGAAACACTTTCCAGTTTGGTCTGAGTTTGTGAGAGAGGTATTAAATCTGTTGATCTTAGTAAAGGTCAGAGAACAGGCAATGGCCATAAGAGAGGTCAGAACAAGGCAAGGTAGGAAGAAATTCTAGACATCTGCATGTGGTGAGGTTTAAGATAATCTGGCAGGGGAGTTCTGAATTGAAGGTCCTTATATAGTTGCAGACAGGGCTGCATTGCGACAAAAAAGCCATTTTGAGCCAAGACGGGCCCACCAGCTATTGACGGAAAGACAATGAAGCCAGTTATTCTATACAGTAGGCTACTTGCTTTGTTGAAATTAAAGGCATGCTTGATATATATATAGATATATGTATATATCTATATATATATATATATATATATATATTTGTACGGGCTCAGTATGATTTGTGAACTGCAGAACTGCAACATAAATGTTGCATTGGCTTCAAAATCTTTTTTTAAAGTTGTAAGACCTCATGCAGCCTTAAATTTATGGCTACAAGGAGGAGAGATCTGTACTAAATGTTTTCAGTTGGAAAGAAAATATACATTAAAAGAGAGAAGCAAAACATGATTTAAATATGCCGGTGATTTTGAAGGTTTTTTTTCTAAATGAAACTGCAAACACACCTAAAAGAAGGCATTTAAAATACATGTAGAGCTCTGATCTCTTCTTTTTTTATGGAATCAAACATGTTTTTTGCAAATAGAGTATGCATGCATGAGATGTGAAAAGGTAAATTTAACCCAACTACTGACATTTAACCAGCATGCATTGTACACTCAAGGTTCACCTTATAAGGTAAGCATATGTAACTGCTTCTTAAGACAAACAGCACATCTGCCATGCTAGAAATGCAGTGGATTTTGTAATTCAAAAGTAGTGAAGATGACTTGCTAAAGTTCAAAGTGAGGATCAGAATGGAAAAGAAAGTGCATTTGAAATAGATAAATCTGGTGTAACACAAATTAATACTTGTTAAAAAACAATGATTTCAGAATGTTACCACAGTATCACACAGGCCAGGAGTGGCTAATTGGGAGGACCAAGATAATTCTTGATGGGCCGGTCCGACGTTTGGGTCAGAAGACCCAGTGTTCTCTCACTGTTTTTTTGTTTACAAAAACAGCTTACCATACACTGGATTGAGCCGCTGCTCCTGCAGTCACTCAGTTGCCTCACTTGTAGCTCTCACTTTCTGTCAGGCCCCTCTCATTTGTCCTATTCTCTCTTGGGCCAATACGGATTCACTAAAGCATGCTTTTCTCACCAGTATAATTGATTACTTGAATGACCTGCTTTCTGGTCTTCCCAAACAGAGCATATCTAGTTTATAGCTTCTGCAAAAAAAAAATTTAATGGAGGGGTAAGATGTCCCCCCCCCCCCCCCCCCCCCCCCCCCCCCCCCCCCAACAACCAAACATTGGTTTCCATATAACTATTCAATGTCCGAGGGTAGGCATGTTTCTTTAAAAGTCCTGTTACACAAAGAAAAAAATGAATAATTGCATCATTACAATAAAGTTACGTTATAGATTAAAGGAAACCTATGTAGGATTGTGGCCAAAAGCTGTACTGCAATCACATTCAAAATACTGTAGAACTGTGTATCCCTTCCAGGCTCGAGGTTGCCAACTGCTGCGGGATCCAGCAGGAACGGCTGACCCTAACTAAATAACATACAGGTTAACTTGCAGCATGTGTAGTCCACAATGTATACGCGAAGAAAGAATGAGGAATTATTTGTACCAAGGTATAGGCTACTCAATACGTCTCCATTACGTTTCACATTGCCAGAATCAACGTGCTGTTGTTTTCCTCGATAGTTCATCAAAATGACAAAGAAATGGGCACTGATGCTAATGTTAGCAATGACGACTCGTCGTTTTTACCTCCCAAACAATTCCTTACCTTTTCAATTTGATGACCAATCTCCTCCATATGCGCTAACGTAACGTTACTTTCCAGGAACATGCATATCTTTGTTCGACTGTCGTGAATATTTGAAATGTCAATTTACATTAAGTACAAGTAAGTTAGCCAAACATAGGTGAATCTTAACTTTTCCAGGAGAAAATTGGTGACGTTGATGTCTGTATTCAAATTCTTCTCCATTTTCAGCCGTCTCCATCTTTCAAAGGCATCTCCTATACAACTCCTTGTTTTATTTCGGACTTTGTCACGACGTATTTCAGATTGATAACGAAGTCTTTTAGGTTTCGTAACGCTATACATGTTTTGTCCGTAACGTTCGGAGCTTCAGCTGTGGTAAACAGAGCAGAGTCGGCAACCCGGATGAAGAAAGTCTTCTGACTTTGTGATTTGTATATAGCTTGAGGGTGGAGCCTCAGACCAAAACAGAACATGACAACAATAACATCACTTGAGGGCTGCAACTTTCACTTTTACATAACAATATCCTGGCCGGACCACCGTTGACAGTGATATAAGTATTTCAAAAGAACATGATTTCTTAATGTCTAGTGACATATCGGGGCCATTTTATGATTAATTAAAATAAATGTCTTACATACGTAACATTGCAGTAGAATATATTTTTTATTCTGAATTTATTATAATTTGAAGAAGAAGAAGAAAATGGAAATAGTGTTATTAGTATGTGCAACATATCTCATACTTCAATTTAAAGTTTTTGGATTTTATTTATCCTGTAATTGAATTTGTAAGGGTTTGGATTTACCTAAGCACTTATTCAAACAAAAAATATTTTTGATGTTGTTGGAAAGTATGGGTTGTGAGAAAAATGTTGAAGATGTGTACTCATGCGGAAATAAAACTGAATTGTGAAGCAAGCCTTATTTGCAATTAAAAAGTATTGATTCAATTAAAGCTTTACAGAACAGTTTGATATTGCAGACTTAACATTCAGGTTGAAGTTATAATTACATCATTTTGAAAATAGTAGGTTGTGGTTTACAGCGGGCTGCTCTAATGCATGAAATTCCAAGGCTGAAAATGAATCCCATTCTGGCCCTGGTATAATATGTCGAACATTAAGGCAAATTAAGCTGCTATAGCAGCAGAAGACCAAACCCAGTGCCAGTGATTTTAGGGTGAGAATTTAGCAGAAGCAACAAGAAACTATAGATCTATTCTGCCTTCTATGGACAATTTAGACTGGCAGTGGTTTTGTAAAGCACATTGAAATTTTCTATTTTACTGATTCTCATGTTATATGCTTAATTGCTGTTTTTGTCAAACTTTCGCTCTGTTTTTGTCTTACTACTCTTTCTATGATTTTATCATGTGTTTTTGGTGTTTTTACTTTCTATACTTTTATCATATGGTTGGTTTATTTAGCATCGAATCATGTAAAGCACCTTAAATTACCTTGCCTGCCCTTGCCTTGTAATGGAGTGAAACATATTTTCTCGGCACACTTTAGGGAATCATTTAAACTCCACAGCTTACCTGGGTTTCGTTGCTGAGCATTTCCATCCCTTTACAACAACTGTGAGCCCAACTTTTAATACCTCCAGTAAGAGGATGTACCATGTTCCAAAGCCAACTCAAACTATTTTTATGAAAGTAACAGTGGCCTCTCAAAGTGACCACCCCTCGGTCCAATAGAAAATCAAAATCTTCGAGGACTATTTCTCATACCTTGTTGAATCTATGGCACAAAAAAATAACAGTTATTTCAAAAAAGGTAGGATAATCTAATAGTGCTAAGTGGTACGGAAAACAAAAGTGGTGGATGAATGTAATTTTACTTAAAAACTACATCATTAAACATACGAAAAGCCAAAAGCAGTTTTCGGGGTTTCAAATAAATTCGACTTTTTAATATAATCACCAAGGGAATTACCTTCACTGGTCTTCATTTGCTTCATAGCTTCACATAAAAAATGTGAGCAGCTTTTTGCCATTAATGTTGTAAATATTGTAAATATTAGGGAATTTTATTTACAGAACATTGTAATTAGTAGCAGATTTTCAAGGCCAGAATGCACAGCTTGTGGTAAGGCTTTGCCACTGATAAACCCACCTGGAATCGCTGCATATGGACACTGTGCAAAAGACACTAAAACAAAAAAAACATTGCCTTCCTGCTCCTGGCTATTGGTTACCAGAGGTGAAGGCTTTCTTGACGGTTTTGACAGCAATAAATCAGTTTGGCACATTTGAGTAATAAGCCTCACAAGTTTATGCAGATTACATCACTTTACAGTATTTCTTTTCTGCTCACACAGTCCAGTCTCAAATCACACATCCATACTTTCTTACATACACACATTCTCTCACACACTCATACACATGGACTTCAACATGCCAGTTTATCCAAGCCTACCACCCAATTAAGGCCAGTCCTTGCAGCTTCAGCTCCAGAGAGGACTGGATTCCCTATCTCCTTCAAGGCAGTCCAGTACAGTAGTTGTATTTTAAAAGGCATGCTGTTAACTGTAGTGCCATATTTTAGGGTGAACACCTCCATGTTTGACATCTTGTGCCATTTGACTCTAAAATGACTCGTGTTTTAGCTTCTAACAAGATGTAACATGGCATCAAATCAAACCCAACATAGCTCTTGAAACATGTTTTTTAATCACATGTGCCTTCCATTCAATTGCTCTCAATATTTTAAAGCGGTACCTTAGTTTCATGGTAAACCATTAATCTAATTACATGTGTGTATTACAGAAATAAAGACATGTATGCTTGCAGTTAAAATCATCAGAACACAGAATTATTGTACTCCAGTGAACATTGACTGCTTAATGTCCACTTCCTCTTTTATGCAAGTACTCCTGCTTCACTGATCAGCCACATTTACATATTAATTGTTTACCGGGCCTTCATTGAAGTATATAAGGTGTTGCCAAGGAGATGCAGCATGTTTCTGGGTGCATTGCCTGTTTCACCTGTGTGTGTATGCGTGTGTGTGTTTGTAGATTGGTTGAAGAAAGAGAGAGATAGGGAAAGAGAGAGAGAAGGATGTGTTAATGTACACATGGTGAAGCACAACATTGTTGCTCTAGTCTGCGCCTGCTGGTACATGAGCATGTGGACAAGGATGGGTAATCAGAGCTGCTTTGGAACTTTACAAGAAGTCATTAACAGTCAGGACTATTGTGCAGACACCGTTATTTCAAAGGTGCTCCACAACAGCTTGTGCGGCGAGGGCTGATTGAACCAGAGCACTTGAAAGGGGGAGAGAGACGTCAGGTTCGCAGCATCCTGTCGCGGCCCATCTGCCTCTCTCTCTGCTCTTGCCGTCACTCTCCTTTGAGAGGAGGAAGGGGTTTGAACATCAAAGAGCAGCCATGTTACCTTGGAGACAGAAACAATTAGTAAGTGATCTGGTAAAAGGTGGGGTTGTGGAGAACCCAAGCCATGGTACCTATAAAGAAGAGGCATAGACATCTTAAAAGACTATGGATAGTTCTGTATCTCAAAAATTGAACCCAAATGAGAAACTCTACATTACTACTTTAATGGTGATATTCATAAAATTTTCAGCAACTAATGCTACCATTCTGAAGTACATTAGTATTTAAACCAAATCCTTCATTAACACATATGTAATTTTGATTGTCCATCAAAAACAGTCTTAGAGATATTTTGCTTTAAATTTAAGCAAGGTTGAGGGAAAGTAGAGTAGGGATATTATAAAGACCACCAAGTATGAAATATTGTGAAATGTTTCTTGGACTTCATAATTGGACAAAGAAGACTTTTTTTGCTAAGAAAAGACAAAGGCCTGAGCTGGCTTCTGCCTCTGACAACCATAGCAGCTAATGGATAGTAAGTTACCTTAAGCACGGTGGACTCTGAAGTACGGCCTGGCATGTCTGTCTGTTGTTAAGGCAGAGTTTTTGTAAAAGTACACTGTAATGGAGGCTCGATATGCAATCAAAACTTATTTTACCTAAAGGAGATTGGCAGGCATCTGTTTTGTCAAAATGATCAATACAGCACATGAACTGAGATATAACTTTCTGTATACCTTCACAAGTGCTCAAAGCCCATGTATCATGTAGTAAATTTTGAATTATATATTTCAAAATTAATAAAAACTGTTTGCCATATACTAAATACTAAGGATATTATGTGGTTGTAAAAAACTTTAGTTTGTCTGTGACATCACTTAATAATAGATACGTTTTTAAATTAGTTATTCTTGCCAGCACCCACTTGTTAACACTCCAGAAATTATCCTGACCTTGGTGCACAATGAGTATGGATAAACAGACATAAATTTGGCAGCTACTTATTTGTTTATTTAATAGTTGTTCCAGTGATTTTGAGCTTTTTTGTTAAAGTAAATAATTTTATGCATAAATAACTTTCAGTTCACAAGAATTTTACTGTAATTACAATTAATTCAAAATATATTTGCAAATTTAGAGGTTATTCAGTTCTGTGTATTTGTATTTTAAGACACAGGGTCTCATTTTCAAACTTTGCAAACAAAATGATTTATGTGCATGTCCAAAAGAGTAAATATGGGCCTAATAATAACAATAAAGTTGAAGATAATATCTATGCTGGAGGAAAACTGGGTGATGCTATTGGCCTCACCTCAAAATGCTTCCAGTGACTGAGCATCCTCCATGTCCTGTTATCAACTTTTTACTTTCTTTAATATAGAAAGTACACTCCCATTAGTTCCTTTACTTCTTTTTGTGTCTCTGCACTGTCTTCTCAAAACCCAAGACAGTCGTGGAAGAGGACCTCTTTTAATGAGCCAGGTTGAGGAGTTTTTCCTCCCCATCATTATGTTTGCTCACTCTAAGGGATTACATTGCTGTGGTTGGAGTCTGCATATTCAGGGCTCAACATCACGTCAGTGACTCAATGTAATCCGCTGGTATTCTTTACATTAAAAACTTTTAACTGATTGGAATATTTTTAAAATTGTATCGAAATTAATTTTGTTGTTAAGTGCCTTGAGATCACATCTGTTGTGAATTGGTGGTATATGAATAAAATGAATTGAATTGAAAACCTTTGATTGTTATATTTCCTTGCATATTTTCAACACGTTAACAAAAATGATATTAGTGCTATTCATGATGGAGTTTCACACCGTCATATTGATCCTAAATATCTCTAGCATCTAATCCTTCAGTTGGCGAGACATAAAAACCTTTAATTTTATTCACAAGACTGTGTAACTGTACAACTATGAAATATGCATATTTTATTTATGCTACCCCACACACTAATAAAGAGTTTACATATAGAACCATTTCAGGGATAACCAACACAACACACCTCTAGCTGTAAAAAGCATTGTCTCATTAACAGTTGTATCCAACAATATCTCCACAGAAGCCTGGCTTGAGTTCAGATCAAATCTCAGGGGGAGGTTCCTCATATAGAATACCCTTGAGCTGTTTTACAGCAATCTAAACCCCTTTAGATGTCTTTACTGGCCAGCTACACAACTCCAGCTACTTTCACCCTAGCACGAACTTCCTTACGGATGTAGTTTAACTTGGCTTAGCTGCTGTGTTATAATACATTTGTCATCTCTGACCAGGCCATATACAAGGGCTGGAAAAAAAAGCAAAAAAAACAAACAAAAACTAATTAGGTCAAAATCATCTAGTCCTTTGCATAGGGGTGAAGAAAAAAGATATCTAAAGGTAGGCAATTGCTGCAATTTATATATGCTCTCTCATTGAGAGAAATGTGGTCTCTTGCGAGACAACTGCAGTGAGCATTGCTTTTACAAGAATTATGCTTAAATTTAAATCATCTTAATTGCTGAACATAATTTATATTTGGTTTTCAACCTACAATTACACAGCATATAACTGTATTAATTTAGCTTATTTAAAATAAATCCACTTTGCAGAATTAAATATAAAACAAAATTCAAATTAGAAAGCTATTATCATGCCAGTGCTGATAATGCTATCAGATGTAGAGATGAATTAAATGATTTTTCTCAATTATCAGCCAGGAGGAGAGAGAAAAAAAAAGTGGAATCAGACTAAAGGCCAATGATTGCATCGGTCATCATTTTCAATTAAGGGAATCAAAACTATGAATGAACTCATAATGTATGGATTACTGTATGCACTTAAATAAAAAGGGTGAAATAACTGAATACATGTGTTACATTTTAGTTTCCTCAAAGTAGCCACCCTTTGCTCTGATTACTGCTTTGCATTCTCTTGAGGTTCAAGAGGTAGTCACCCGAAATGGTTTTCCAACAGTCTTGAAGGAGTTCCCACAGATGCTTGGTACTTGTTGGCCCTTTTGCCTTCACTCTGCGGTTCAGCTCACCCCAAATCATCTCGATTGGGTTCAGGTCCGGTGACTTTGAAGGCTAGGTTATTTCACAATTTTTGGAAAAGTATTACATAATTCCATATGTGTTCATTCATAGCTTTGATGCCTTCAGTGAGAAAGTACTGCACATTTCTGGACTGAGATGTCAGGTTCATCCAGGGATCTGCTGTAGCCACTCCTCCAGTTTAGGGGTCACTGCCCCAAGTGCTCCGATTACCACGGGTACTACTGTCACCTTCCAAGCCTTCTCTAGCTCCTCTCTGAGCCCATGGTATTTCTCAACTTTCTCATGTTCCTTCATCTTTATACTTGGTATTGTCACATCCACCACAACGGCTTTCCTCTGCTCTTTATGAACAACCACAATGTCCGGTTGGTTTGCCATTACCATCCTGTCTGTCTGGATCTGGAAGTCCCACAGGATCTTTGCTTAGTCATTCTCCACCACCTTTGGAGGTGTTTCCCACTTTGACCTTGGGGTTTCCAGCCCATACTCCGCACAGATGTTTCTGTATACTATGCCAGCCACTTGGTTATGACGTTCCATGTATGCCATCCCTGCCAGTATTTTACATCCTGCTGTTATGTGCTGGATTGTCTCAGATGACTCTTTGCACAGCCTACACCTTGAGTCTTGTCTGGGCCTCTATCGATCTGGTGCTCAGAGCCTGCTCCTGTGCTGCCAGGATTAGTGCCTCGGTGGTGTCCTGTAGGCTAGCCATCTCTAGCCATTGGTAGGCTTTCTTGAGATCAGCCACTTCAGGTATGTTCTGATGGTTCATCCCATGTAGGGGCTTGTCCTCCCATGATGGTTCCTCCTCAAGCACCTACTCATCTTGCCATTGTCTCAGGCATTCACTAAGTACGTCATCCGTTGAAGCCTTGTCCTTGATGTACTTATGGTGCTTCTGTGTTTAATCTGTAACTGTTTATTGCCTTGGATTGCCTCACTTGTTGGAGGTATTTGGCTGTTTTTGCTTCCCTTGTTGCCTGTTCAAGGTTGCCAGTTACCTGCGGTATTTTTCATAAAGGTGCCCTGGTTCCCTAGCACCTGACACAGACCTTGTTTGTCTGGGCGACGTCTGAGCCATTTTCTTCGGCTCTTCAGGAATGATATATATATATAGGAAGTACTCTTACATCAGTTCCTTTTGTTGCTTTTGTGTCTCTTCTCTGTCTTCTCAAACCCCCAAACGGTCGTGCAGATGACCACTCGTACTGAGCCAGGTTCTGCTGGAGGTTTCTTCTTGTTAGAGGGGAGTTTTTTCCCTCGGTTGTAGCTATATGCTTATTCAGTATGAGTGATTACTGAGGGATTGTTGTGGTGGAGTCTGCATGTTCCGGGCACAACCTCATGTCAGCAACTCAACGCAATCTGCTGGGTTTCCTTAAATAGGAAACTTTTAAATAAACTGATTTGAATTTAATGCTGAGATGTAATAATGCCCAGGTTGTTTTCATAGCAGCCTTCAGGTCATCTGTATTGTTACCTCCACCAAAGAGGTTATGTTTTCACATTTGTTTGTTTGTTTGTTTATAAGACTGTTAGCAACATAATTCAAAAGCTTATGTATTGATTTTGATGAAATTCTCAGAAAATGTCAGCAATGGGACCAGGAACAACTGATTAGATTTTGAGAGTGATCCGGTACCATGTCATCTAGGGGTGGGAATATTGGGAGGGAGTTGGGAGGGCTGGACTGAGCAGCCTTTGCAGAGGTCAGCGCTCTCCCGACTGCTTTTATAGTTGGGTAAGTTTCTAATCTTCCTCTTGACAATGCTCAACAGATTCTTCATAGGCTTCAGGTCAAGTGATTTTGCTGGCTAATTAAACACATTAACACCATTGTCACTGATCTCTATGAAGCTTGTAAGCAGGAGGAAGTATTAGTTTTTAGTTAGTTTAGTGTTGATTGTGAAAGTCAGAATACATATAGAAGCAACAGCAACAGATAACATGGTACTCCAAATTATCAATGGTTGTTTATTCACACTAGACTTCAAGTGACATTGAATCTGTTCCTCTTGACTTTTGAGTCATAAATTACATACAAACTTTACTTTCATCTTAAAAATAGACTTTGCCTGGCAGTCCTATCACGGCTGTAAGCTCACCTTGTTCAAACACATTTTACATGTAGTGACTTTTCTCTGTTAACAACTAGCTAATTCAGGAATTACATTTTGTATCTTATCCCTCTTGTGGAGGGCGTCAATGACTGCCCTCTGGACATCTATTAAGTCAGCAGTTTTCCCCATGATTGTGTAGCCTACAGGCTGAAAGATCATTTAGAGACTCAGGGAACGTTTTCAGGTGTTTTGAGCTGATGAGGGTGTAACACCATGAGTTTCAAATATTTCACTTTTCCACAATATCAAGATTTTCTGAGACATTGAATTTTATTTTTTTATTATCTGAAGGCCCTAATCATTAAAGTGCAAGAAATAAAAGCTTCACAACTTTTACTCTACCTGTAATGTGTGTATACATCTGTTACAGTGTATGAAATGAGTGAAATAAATATAAAACGTTTTCATGATATTAAAATGTACTAGATTTACCTGTGTATGTATAAAGCACCTAAACTGTTTTGATCTAAACCGGGCGTATCCAAAGAGCAGCCCAGAGGGTATTTGCAGCCCTTAGAAATTGTATATGGCTCAGAACATTAAAAAATGATGCAAATACGGCATGCCAGCACAGATGGTTGATGCGGATGAATTCATTTTATTATTTTTTAGGAAAAGATTTTTTCTGAAATGAGGTCTACAGACATTAAAATCTTCTTAAATCTATTTTCAAAGAAAAAGTCAATCATAAACTGTTCTTATTGAGAAAAGTCCAGATACAAAAAAACAAGACATTTTTTACAACCTAACTCTTCTATAAACTTCATGTTAACTCAGCCTCACTGAATTTGACATTTGTAATGTATTTTTAAAGAAATGTGCTTCATTTAAAGGAAAATGTAAAGTAAATCTCAGTCTTTTTACTTAGTTTCATGATGTACAAAGCATTCATTCTTTAATAAACATACAGAAGACCAACATCTGGACGTTTTCTCCTGATATTCTGTAGAGGGTTTAATATATATTTTTTTTTTTTCTGGTAGTTGATCTTTCACTAAAATAGTGAGAAGAAAGAGATCTTGCTTGAATCATTTTGCAAATGTAGTTCTGAAGTGAAGAGACAGGTACCAATAATCAGACAGACACGAGACAACCACCAAGTTCTCCCAGGCCTGTAGGCATGTGAACTGCAGAGGCGACATCAGCCTCTTGAATGAAGACGGTGACCAATTCCAATTCAGGGCTACATCAAAGACTGTGAATGTTCCAGCACTAACAGGGATGCTGGAGGTCAGGGACGCTGGTTGAGGGATTTAGTCATTTCAGAGATTATGTGAAGCACCATGGAGTGCAGCCATAAAAGGACAATGTCACATTGTGACCTCCAGTTGGGGGGGATACAAACCTGGAGCAATGTGCACGGCATGGGAGTGTTGCACTCTTTTGGTACACTGCATCATAAAGCGGGTTATGTGAATTGGACCAAAACTACAGAAGGAAAAACTGAGACCTTTTTGTTTTTGCTGATAATTTTGCCAGTCTCTTCATGCTTCTCTGACATTCTTTTAAGTGATTAATTTTCCATGTTCGCTATTTTCTCTAATGTAGGAAAAATGCAATTTCATGTGAAATTCAGTATTTAACTATAAATTCATGGCAGTAATATCTAACGATCATCACAATAGATGACAATGGTCATTTCTGACAGTCGATTTAGGACCAATGTATCTCTGACATTCTTGTAATTATTCATTTTTCATGTGCGCCATTTTCTCAAATGTAGGAAAAATGCAATTCCATGTGTAATTCAGAATTATCTATAAATTCACAGCTGTAATTTCTAAAGATGATGACAATAAATGACAATAGTAATATCTGACAGTCGATTTAGCACCAATGTCCAGTAAAACAGCCCCGCTTTTTGCTTTAATGCAGCTCTGCATGGCAGCTACATATCAACTACCTCTGTGACATTTACAGGGTGCAACAACACTCTGAGGACACATTAAGATCTAGCTCATCTACATGCAGCGCTTTTAACAGATAACAATGATCAGCTGCATTTTTTGCAATTTTTTTCTATGGGTTATCAAATCGTATTGTTATAGTGCTGTCGGCAAACCAAATGTGCAAGGTGCCTTCATTCAAGATGTGCAGTTTATTTAGTACTCAGTTCTTTCCAAAGCAATTGTGTTTTCCTGTTCCCTACTCTTGTATAGCCTGGGTAAAAATCTGCCAGAGTACCATGCCGTTTCCAACACTTATCTTTCAAATTAGGTTTTTTTGGCACTAAGATAAAACAAATTGAACCTATTTAGATCATGGCTAATGGTTGTTGTCTCAAAGTGCTTGATTAGGAAAATAGTGGTTGAGTGTGTACCGCAGCAGGATAAGTGGAAACAAGGAGAAGCACTGAGGTCGAGGAGGAGAAATGATGTCCAGCACTGCTGTGTGACAACATAAAGAATCAATGCATGGCACAATTACTTCTTTGGAACATTAAACAATTTACAGGTTAATATCCTCTTTGGGCATAATATATACAATGGATCTTAAATGTAAATGACCTGCCCATCGAAACTCTTGTTACCTGTGTTGTAACAACTTTAGATTAAACCCCTTTCAGAATTTATCTATCCTTCAAGGGGGCACATATCCAGTAAATATTATCTAAATAAAACAACAACTTCAGGGAGAAGGAAAACTATTGGGTAAGAAATGCTGCAACAGCCTTGTTGCAAACCCCTAAACTAATACTTTGTTTAAACACCTTTTGGATCTGATGATAATCCTTTTTAAAAGGACAAGTGAACCGTGTTAAATGGTTCACAATGAGGATAAAATGATACACTGCATGAGAATTCCCTAAAACTAATACAGGGCTGCTACAGGGCTGACTAGAAGGTCTATAAACTACCTTGTCTATGTAACCAAGGTTTTCTATTTCATGATGTATTTGTGTTAACTTCTAGGTTCTCACTCTGATATTTGTGAAAATGTTGTGTTAGAATTGTGAACATCCTTCTGACCAAAAGCTTCCTATTTTTTTATTTAAAACTACCTGTTTGTCAAACCAGAGCTTTTCAATTAGATATAAATTATAATTAATCTATGCCATTATTATATAACATGAGATCATGTGTCACATGAGATCTTTTACTAGAGGAAGGTTACAGAAGCCTAAAACAATTTAAAATCTTTTAACTTTAATCTTCTTAAATCCTCAAGTAAATTCAGTGAAGATTTTGTGCGCAAATAGGATTTTGCTTGTTTGCTGAATTCATTAAGGCCTTGCAAAGCACAATTTGTCAATCAAATGTCTCTCTAGGGTGACCGTCAACATGTTTAAAGCATTTAGGCCTACAGAAAAATCTGACGTCTTCCCATATATCTATATAAATTAAAGCCAGGTAAAAAAAAAAAAGTTCATAGCTATTGTGACACACTATTTGTGAAAAGCTAACCCAAAATTGTTTTTTCTCAGGAATGTTGGTGTTATTATAAAGCAAAAGTAGAAATTGGAAGAATAAAAACCCTCGCCAGTATTACAAGAAGAGCAAAAATTTCCTGGAAATGTATTATGATCTCATACTCCAAAGCATGCCTGACATTACTGAAACCATTTATGCTAATCTAGAAATAAGTTGTCAAAGCTGTGAAAAAATTAATGCTGTTGTTCTATCTGGATTGCAAACTTGATACAAACTGATTGTGCTTCACATTTAGACTTATCTCTGTCAAATCAACATAACCTATATAAACTAAAGTTTTGTCAATGCAGAAGGCAGTTCAGGTAGACATTGAAATCTAGTTAAATGCCACAAACAGTAAAGAGTTTGCATAGTTTAAAGGAAATTTATAAATTGAGAGTATTTTAACGTCATTCATTGCTTTCTATCTGAATTGATCAGTTAAAGCGTTGAACCATTCCATTATTATTAACAACCTGGTACTTTGCTTGAAAAAAAACAATAATTGTCATTTCAAAGCTTTTTCTATCATGATATAGGGTTCTGGCAGGTGTTATAAGCACCTTCGTTAATTAACTATCAGGATCATGATAGCCATGTTTTTGGTGAAAGTTTTTTTTTTTTTTTGTGAAGCAAGTACAACTGTGACATGATTAAAAAACATTGCAGATTGCTGATTGTTGTTGTACTTGATGGGTTTGTTTGTTGTGGTACATTATCAGAGCTATTTGTTTTGTGATCTGGATGCTGGGATGAAGCAAAACTGGGTTAAAAAGAAAAATAAGCAAATGTGTAATTTAATGCCACAAAAATATGTTAATGGGTTAGGACATCCTGTCAGTGTAAAGTAAAGGCTTAGTTCAAGATAAAAATAAATAAATAGGATTTCTGCTATATTATAAAATAGAGATGTAATTTAGATAATAAGAGCCTTTCATTAAGTAACTTCTTGCTTTATTGATTATTGTGGTGTTGGGAATGCAAGCCTGTAAATGGTGTTTGTAACTTTTCTTTTTTCCCATGCACTCTCTGCAACTGGATTTCTAAGCAGGAATTCCTAGCCAATAGGAATACATGACAAGAAGAAGCTCAAGTACTGGAAAACTATTTTAAGAAGTATGAGAAGACTCTGTAGTGTCTGTCTCGTTTCAAACATAAGAAATCTACGTCCTTATTGTTGATTTTAAAAAATCATATCCATTAGGTTGTTTTTTGGCTCTAGTACAAGCCCTGAATTACTAGCAGAATCTCTTTAGTATAAAGTATGTGTTCCAAAATCAGAACATATATTTGTGATCAAGGGGTATTCCATGAAGTGAGCTAATCTCAAAATCCGGGTTCACTTTGTCAATCCTGGCTCAATTACCCCATATTTGGTTTCATGAACGAGGCTAATCTGAAGCTACAGCTCATTCACCTTGACAACATATGATCTTGGACATATCAATGGAATTATTACCTTAGTCAGACTGAAATAAGACTTTTGAAATGCATATATACAACTTAGTCCACCTTGAATCTAACCAAACTGGAGTTTGAGAAGCTCGACAAACCTATCCAGATAATGTGTTTGGGAATTGGAGTACTTTGCAACCAATCCCCCTCAGTGAGTTAGGAGATGCGAAAGTGCAACTCAGCAACAACATAGTATTAGTATTAGAAGAATATATTGATAGCCCTGAATCTTTCCATAGTTTCCATTCACTCAGACAGTTTACCATCACCACCATGGACTAACACGTTTTAGATTCTAAACTGAAATATAAATTGGCAGACAGAGGGGGCGCTGGTGAGCGTAGCCATGTGAAGACGTGTTTCACAGAGCTCCTCAAGAGGGCTATGTTTTTTTTCAAATCATTCTCTCCAAAACCAGCAAATATTTTTTCAGAACGATAACATATGCCACAACGCTGCATTTTCGTGAGTTTCAACATTTTTGAACCAGCTTTGGACGAAATATGAGCAAAAGCAGACCGGGCAGAGAGCAGGCCGCTAAAGCCTCGGACTCCTCTGGCGACAGGACGGCGCCTACAGACATGAGTGAGATTATGAAGGCGATTGCTAGCTCTGAAAAAACAATACTGGCACGCATTGACTCAAGCACTAAAGACTTGAATGACAAAATAGACACTATAAAAGAAGATATAGAGAAACATGGAACCCGTCTGGACAGTATTGAATTTAGTTTGAACACGTATTCGGACAGGACGGTGGAACTGGAGAAGGAAGTTGGCAACCTAAAGTCCGAAGTTGCGAAGCCAGCAGACATCGTAGATGAGCTGGAAGGGAGACAGCGCCACTATAACGCACGTATTGTCGGAGTGAAAGAAGGATTTAAAAACACAGGGAAGACTAGTGATGTCATAGCCAAAATGCTGAAAGAGATTCTGCGTCTCAACTTCACTCCAACACTGGACCGTGCCCACAGCACGCTGGGGCGAACAGGAGAAAGAGGAAGTGTTCCAGAGAGCCGCCAGCTCACAGCTGCTGCTGTTTCAGGATATGAGGATTGGCGTATTTCCCGACTTCACTGCAAAGGTGGCGAAGAAACGAACTGCCTTTTCAGAGGCGAAGCGTTTGCTCCGAGGACGCACCGACGTCAAGTTTGGGAATTTATTTCCAGCTGTTCTGCGCATCACGTCGCCGGCAGGACAAGACAAGCGGTTCACAGATCCAGCAGCAGCATTAGAATACATCAAGAAGGACTTATTGCGGCCATGAAGTCAAGTCTGGATTAGACGGATGCGAGATTCCAATGCGATAAAGAGATTATCCAGCCGGTAGGTCCACCTGACGGCATGTGACTTTATTTTTGTATCTCGGCAGGTGTACACAAAGTGTCGCTGTTTACTTTCTACTCTATTTTGTTGAGAGCCCGGTACCTACGATCTGTTTGGTTCTTACTGACCATGGCACAAATCCTTTTTACGTTGCTATTCTAACTATATAAGGGTTAATATTTCAGTAACTGTTAATGAAAGAAAAAAAAATAAAATAAAATAAATAAAGAACTATTTTCAAATAAGAAAATCGAAGGTTTTGGAGTTAAAATCAGTGTTTTGCTCTGCCCAGCTGAGGGGCTGTTGTACTACTACTATGTCTTTTAGCTACTGCGTTAAACTAGCTTATGGGGATGCGATCTCTAAAGGGTTGGTAGATCAGCATGGGAAGTTGAGGCTCTTCCTTGTTTTCTTTCTTTTTTTTGGCTCAGGGAAAAAATTATTTTATCTTATTTACATCCTTTTTCTATGGCGACTCCTCAATATCACCTAAAAAAACATGGGTGGGGCAAGTATATTGTTCTAAAAACGAAGACAGGACACGTGGTGTGGCTATTCTGATTAGAAAGGGAGTTCAATTTACACTAAAGTCAACAATAGCTGATATTAGAGGAAGATATGTTACCGCAAAGGGTAGTCTACATGGGAAGCTTATCACCCTAGCTAATGTGTATGGCCCAAATTGGGATGACCCAAAGTTTTACCATGCCCTTTTCGAGAACTTGCCAGACTTGACAGAATCTCAGCTGGTTTTGGGGGGGGATTTCAACTGCGTTCTCAACTCACAACTTGATAGATCACATCCAAAACCAGAGAGTAAAATGTCCAAAGCAGGTTGTGTTATCTCTAATTTCATGGAAGGTTATGCCCTTTTTGACCCCTGGAGAAATAAGAACCCAACATCTAAGCAGTTCTCCTTTTTTTCACCGGTACACCAGTCATTCTCAAGGATCGATTATTTTGTATTAGACAACAGGCTCCTACCGAGTGTGTTGGACTTGCCAGTATGAGGCAATAGTTATTTCAGACCACTGCCCGGTTCGGCTGAATATTGAGATCTATGAGTGCCCAAGACCCAGAGCAGCCTGGCGGCTCGACCCCCTACTGGTGACTAAGGATTCATTTAAAAAGATGGTGTCTGCTCAGATACAATATTTCTTAGAGCTAAACCAGAATGGGAATGCAAATGCACGTTATATGGGAGACACTAAAGGCCTACCTCAGAGGCCAAATTATGTCTTCTACATCCCACCGAAATGAGAAATATAAACAGAAAATGAATTCTCTGATTAACAATATAAAAGAGATTGATGGCTTATATGCAGAAAAGCCAACGCCAGAGCTTTACAAAAAGAAACTACTATTAAAAACAGAATACGAAAATATGTCAACCCAACAAACAGAACGCTTATTCTTCAAATCAAGACAGAAATTTTATGAACATGGAGACAAGGCTGGAAAACTTCTTGCGCATCAAATAAAACAATCCATAGCCTCCAACTCCATTCCTGAAATCAGGACAGCCTCAGGGGAAAGAACAGCAGACCCTAAGAGAATAAATGACCAGTTTAAATCCTTCTACACTAACCTATACACCCCAGAGTCTGTTGATGATAATTACATTTATTCATTTCTTGAAAATTTGCCTATTCCCCAAATATCTTCAGACGATGGAGCACAGATTCATAGAGAAATAACAACAACTGAAATAGCCCAAGCAATCAGATCGATGCAGAGCAACAAAGCGCCGGGGCCCGATGGTTTTCCCATTGAGTGGTATAAGAGCTTTATAGATAAATTAGCTCCAATACTCAAGGCAGTGTACCAGGAGGCGTTTACGCTCGAAAAACTACCACTGACCATGGGACAAGCTATAATATCGGTCCTTCACAAAAAGGGTAAAGACCCGCAGCACTGTAGCTCCTACAGACCGGTGAGTCTTTTAAATTGTGATTATAAAATTCTGACCAAAGTTTTAGCAAATAGAATTGATACTGTACTACCAAAAGTAATACATTCTGACCAGACCGGTTTTATACCTGGCAGACAATCTTTCTATAATATGCGGCACTTGCTCAATGTTTTACATTCACACGAACCAACAAAAGAATCTGAAATAATAATTTCCCTAGACGCAGAAAAGGCATTTGACCAATTCAAATGGCAGTACTTATTTGCGGCTCTGAAAAAGTTCAAATTTGGCATCTCATTTCAAAAATGGATTAGAATACTATATACATCCCCCGCAGCTACAAACTACGTAACGTCAGATTTTTTTGGACTAGGACGAGGCTGTAGAGAGGGTTGTAGTCTGTCTCCTTATCTATTTAACTTAGCTATCAAACCCCTGGCCATTGCCCTTAGAAAGGATGACCAGATTACCTGTATTTCCAGATGTGGTCTATTACATAAAGTGTCATCAAGATCACTTGCTGCTGTATATTTCTGACCCATCTGCGTCCATCCCCAGACTGCTCCGAATGCTGAATCAGTTTGGACTAGTATCAGGGTATAAAATAAACTATGCAAAAAGTCTGTTATTCTCCATTAATAACATAGGTAATGACCTCTCCAGTTTTCCCTTTACAGTAGAGAAAGAAAGTTTTAAATACTAAGGAATAAATATTGCCCATACGATGACTGAGCTACGAACTCGAAATCTTAAATCCTTATTGGAACAAACCTCACAAGATTTTAAAAAATGGACAACACTACCAACTTCACTAGCGGGGAGGATAAACATCATCAGTTGTTAGAAGCTCTATTCGAATTTGGATCCAGTTCAAGAAACATTTTGACCTTCAACAGGCTAGCAAGTTCTTCCCTATCTCTTCTAATCCATTCTTCCCACCATCCGTTTTAGACAATGCGTTTCGAAATTGGCAGAAGAAAGGTCTTAAGTTTTTTCACCAACTTTTTCCAGATGGGGTTTTTGTAATTTTGATAATCTGGTCAAAAACTACAACATATCTACCCAGCACATGTTTAGATACTTGCAGATACGCAGCTTTGCAAAACAGTTTTTCCTACGTTCCCTTATTTACCCCCCGCAAACCAAGTTGACACAATTCTGACATTGGTTCCCTTTGAAAGAAAAATGATTTTTGTTCTGTACAGGCTGATGCTTGATATGAAACATATTAGATGGGACAAAAGAAGAACTGCATGGGAGAAAGACATTGGAGGGGATCTGTCTGAGGAGGAGTGGAAATCCTGCCTGACTCGTGTGCACAGCTCCTATCTCTGCATGCGCCAGGGTCTGATCCAGTTCAAAATACTCCACCGCCTCCACTACACACCGGAGAGGCTGGCAAAGATCTTTCCAGGTGCTGATCACGCTTGCCCCAGATGTAGACACTGTTCGGCTACTGAGGGTCACATGATGTGGTCCTGTTTTAGCCTCCAGGACTACTGGTCAAAGATCTTTCAGGTCCTGTCTTTGATTGCAGGAAAAAGCCTCACGCCTGACTTTCGGATTGGTATCTTTGGTATCATTCCGTTTGAACACAAACTGAACAAACACCAGGAAAACGCTCCTTCGGTCTCACAATGGATGAAAGAGATACTTGCGTTTCTGCCCCTGGAAATACTCAGATACAGGATCAAACCAACGCAACAAACATTTTCTGTGACTTGGAACCCAGTTATGCAATATATGAAAACATTTTCCTTTGATATACGAAGACTCATATTTATCTGTTATCAGACCACAATGTATCATTTTTGTGCTGCCTCTGTTTTTTTTTTAGCTGTTTAGCGGTTCGATCCGGAGGGGAGGGAGGGTTTTGGGTTAAGTGTTGTTTGATGTTTCTTTTTTCCTGCACACTTCCATAACTGCCCGTATGAATAACTGATTATGCTAAATAAAGTGTGTAATAAAAATAAAAATAAAAAAATTGGCAGACAGATTTATTAATTTACTTTAGATGCATTCAAAAGTGCTTTCTATGATTATAAACCACGCTAAAACTCTATATTTTAGATAATATTTCACAATATGGCATGCTGTGGACAAGTCAAAGAAGCTACCTCATGCAGCATCATTAATTATTGTTTTGTATATTTTTCACCAGTAGTTTCTTCTCAGTATATTGCATGTTAAGAGTATTTTTTTCTGTATAATACATTACTCATTTTGTTGAAAATCCATATCAGCGTTGTTAAGTGTAAGTGTATTTTAAGTGCATGCAGCAATGCTGCCCCCTAGTACTTGCATGACGTCAAAAGCAAACAAAAATTGATGGGATCTGTGGTTTGTCCTTTAAAAACTAGCAACCCCTTTTTAGTAGTTTCAATTTTATGTACAAGGTAAATGACATAATTTGTTTTTACCTTTTACATAATGCAACAGAGCCGTACCGTTTTCACTTGCACCCAACAGACAAGTCCGGAGGAAAAAAGAAAGGCTTGAGAGAGCGTCATTGCCTGAGTCAGCGGAGCAGTGATTTTGCAGCTTTGGATGTGTTGCTGGCATCTGTCCAAGAGCATGCCAACCCCCTCATTCTTCAAAGTGCATTTATATTACTAGCACTCTTGGCAGGCAGGCCTCTCTTGTGGTTAAAGCTGAAGCGCCTCCCAGACTGAGGATGATTACGATGGCCATAACATAAAAACTGTTATTGGCCTTGTTTGGTGATGGTTATTACAAGTGTATCAAAAACCCACAGATATGTCTTCTGTTACCCTCCTCTTTCAGAGCTGTGATGGTGCTGCATGTACACCCTAATGAATAGGTGATTTAGGTAATTTGACGTGTATCATAAATATTAAATGACTCTCTGCCCTTGGTTACCTTTGCTGCCAGCCAGCGCCTTTGTCATGTATACTATAGCTGTTTAGCGGTTTAGTTATTGACAGCCGTGACAGTAGGGGACATTTCAAAGAGAGATGCCTCAGAAGTTCAAATCTCTGAGGTAAAATTGCCCTTTGATGTGTATCACTGCTTAGGTTGTAACTCTGTTTGAGAGCTTAACCTTTGTAGTGCAGTCACGATTGTTGTTTTTGAAATTGGATTATAACATGACAAAGCTTAGAAATGATAAACTAACAATGGCATAAACAGTACATTTTTCAAAGAATATAACTGTTTACAAGTTAAGCGTGTTAACCAAAATTCTCTCTTTAATTCATAATTTTTTTTGTGATTTCCACACAGAAAAATATGATCTGGTAAATACATTATTATGACGACCAAATTCTGTGTGAGAATCTTGCCCACAGTGAGTGTAGTAAACTTCTCACCTGAACTTTCTGTTGTCCCATTGTCTTTATAAACCTGGCACATAAACCTGGCACAAAAAAAAAGAGAATTTGTATTTGATCAACTTGTTCCTTGTTGTAGCAATACATCTTGGGATGTTGTTAGGTAAACTGTTTTATCATCTTGAAAGGTGCCACATTTGTAAATAAAATCCACATATGTGTTGAACCCCAGATCTGAGTGTATCTGGGTGACATTCCCCTTACTAAAAAAAGTGGTTGTCATCATTGAACCAATGTCAATACAGATACGGTATATAGTTATGAGATTTTGCATTAAGTAGGAATCTCAAAATATCCACTATATGCGACAAAACTCTTTCCTCAAGATTTGTCTAGGCAAAGCTGTCTTATTTTTTAGAATCTATTGCAGTAAAAGTTAGATTACATGTGTAAAGAGAGAAAGCTTGCTTTTGTTCGTGCCCAAATTTTAAATCACATTCATGATTTAAACATAAAAGTAAAAGTGCAAAATACTCAGAATTAAAATATCTTGGTGACATGTTGAGCTCTCACTGGCAAAAGCCAACTTGCATACCTTCAGACTAATCAGATTTTATATCAATGTCACTTTTTTTTAAACAATACAGTATTCCTTTTTATTATTATTTAAAGTAGTATCTTACTTTTGGTCACAAGTTACATTCAGAGTAATCAAGCCACTGAAAACAATATATATGAAGGTAATTATCATCTAAACTCTATCAAGATTACATCATCATAAACTGAATAAAATGAACTTTTGAAATATGTTATTAACACGAATTAAGGTAAGTGTATTGTTTATACCTAACACTTCAATAGAACTACAATACTTGGTCAGTTTGGTAGTTAATTTCAAACATGACTGTAAAATTATGCGTGGGTGTGAGTGCGTGTGCGTGCATGTGTGCCGGTGTGTGTGTGAAGAGGTAAAAACTTACAACTATAAAAATATGTTTATAGCACTAAAAGCAAACCTCTTAAAAGCATTATTTTGGATATATCTAATGAGATAATATAAATAAGGGATGGTAAAATCTATCTCTTACTGTCCTGAAGGTTACAAGTGAACAGCAGCCTAGTTTGCTAGTATTCGTATTAGCAGCTAGTGAGATGTTAATTTACTTGCCGGCTTAAAAGTGTGAATATAGGCATAAATGTGGTGTGAAGGACATGCTTTAGTGAAGAAACACGTGTTTTCAGTAGATAGGTATCCTTGTTGAAAAAACATTTTTTTACACAATGGTTTAGTCTTCTTGCAAAACAGGCAAGCAAAGAACACCATTTAAGTTATGTTGCTCAAGATTTTCTGGCTTGCTAAGCAGCTGAAAGATTTTTGCATAAAAGACATTACTTACTCCTTGGTTTTATGTGCAATAAACCCCCTGAGCCATGTGCAATACTGAGATACAAGACTTAATTTATAACAAAATCGTTCCAATGCAATATTCCCTGCACTTGTGTAAAATGTGTTTTCATTGTTGGGTTGTTGGATAAATTCCCCTATCAAACCAATGTGCCTCTGTCGTCCTAACACCTCCCAAATCATACAGTGTTTTCCTAAAATCCAGGACAGTAAGGAGTTGTGGAAATACTCTGCCACATTTATCATGCCAAGAAAGCCTTGGCTATAAAATGTCCAAATTGATAGAGCAATGTTCAATTCCTCCCTTGAAACAGAAGTTCAAATTCCTGGGGTGCACCTGCATCAGACATGCCCTCCCAGCATCTCAGCATTGGAGATAAACCTTTGCAGACAACAATGTCTCATCAGTGGCAGCAGCAATGGGGCTCTCTTTTATTGCCAAAGCTCCGATGTTAAATAATTAATGGCTCACCGTGGTCCCTAGCAGAAAATACAGGAATGGGCAACTGAGCATTGTCTTTCTCCTTCACTTCCACACACCGAATTCCCTCAACCCCACAACACAACTGCCTTAGCCACCCCTCCTATGACCAAATCCCAACCCCCAGTCTTCGCAAAACATCTCTCATTGCTCTCTGTTCAATAAATTACCAACAGTGCGAAAAGGCAGATACAAATAAAGGTGATTTAGCCCAAAGAGATGCTGAGCGATGACTCTCATTAGTCCAGAGTGGAGACCAAAGTCGAGATTTAACTGAGAGAAATTCCTGGCCATTAGCACACTGGCAGTGGGTGTATTGATAGGGTTTTAATAAGATGCTGCATTAATGGTTACTATGAGTGAGTGGGTTTATGCTAATGGGATAAGGCAGAGGAGGGGAAAGGAAGTCTCCTATGTGTTTTCTGTCAGATTCAGTCTAGGCTTGGCGACCACTGCTGCCAGCTTTAACATATGCTTCTGCGGCTGACAACTCATGTAGCACAAACTTTCTCCGAATTCTACATTAGGCAATTTCTAAAATAGAGGATTTCATTTTCTTTCTTTTTTTTTAATCAGAGATGCTAATTCAGATATAGTGATGAGTTGATGAATAACGCCAGAGGCATGTCTCCTGTGAGAACAGAAGTCATTTCCTCTTATTAATCAGTTGGACTAATTCTCCCTATTCCATTTTTAACCCTACAGTGTCACCGCCTTTATTTGCTCTAATTGAAATATTAGTAGCTAGTTAACTAAATTAAGGAAATGTAATCAGCACCCTCCTTATCCCATCTCCCCTGTTCACCCTGTTGTCTGTTTCCCATGTGACAATGATCTTTCTATTAAAGAGAGAAGTTAAGATATCAGTTTAGACTGTCGTTTTCTTTATAGCTAAGCTGAAGTCTCTATTGAGGCATTAGATGACAAGATTGTGGTATAGAAGTGGAAGATCCTGGCAAGAACTTTTTTTCTTCTCCATTTGGCCATTAATTGAAGAGATCTTGCATAAGTAAATTATAAACCTCTAATTTAAACGATATGGATTCTACAATAATATAATGATTCTAAATTATATTTAAAGTGGCAACTAGATCTGTTCGGTTGGAAAAACAGAACAGTCAAAAGTGTTGGAGTAATCCTCTTTTAGTGAATTGATCATGAATAACTCTTGTTGTGACTTCTGTCTGACATAAGACAGGCATGTGCAAACAAACAAAAATTAATTTTAGTTAATCCAAGTGGGTTGTTAGAACAGGCTCAGCACTGCTAAGCTTCACTTTGTTACCAGTAATGATAGCGCTTGTTTAGACGGATGCTTACAAGTAGTCAAATCAATAAAACTGTGTAATTGAGTGGGACTAATAGATACTGATCTACTAGACCTGTTTACAGCTACAGCGGATACATGTGTGATTTCAGATATAATGTGGTTAGGCTTTAATAGGGACCCTAATTGGGGGTTTATTTCCACATGAGATACCCAGCCCTTTAAGAAGTTAATTCTGTTGCTCTCATAAACGGACACTTAAATTTTACTTATGCTGTATTGGTTAGGTAATGTTAAGCTACGATAAGGGAGCTTGCTTAAAAGCCTGCAGCTAATGGATGTATTTGTAATTATATTAACACCATGTATTTTTGCATCTGAGCTCTTGGCCTTGCATGCTTACAGTGGTCAAAATGTTCACATTATCTGCTCTTTAAGTCAACAAGCGAAAGCCAGAGGTGGATTGTTGGGGCGGCAATCAGCGTAGTTATCTCAAATTAGCAATGCTGGTGTGAACATGAGCTGGGCTCCTACTTTATGGAAGTTGCATGCTCCCGAAGTGTCAGGCTGTGGTTTGTTATGGTGCTTTAAATTTCTTACAGCCCAAAGGCATTCAGAAAAACACAGTGGTTTCAAATGGATGCAATGGTTTGGGTGTCAACATGCATAGCTCTCTGTTTTTCTGTTTAAGCTCTTCAACGGATTGTTGACCTGCAGAGGCTGTACCTCTAAATTTGGTTTTGCCAATATTTATTGTTACTTTCGAAACATGAGAACAAGACAAAACAAACTAAACAACTTTACTTTTCGGAACATCAAATAAAGAAAAAGTAAAGAATTAAATGTTAACTTAATTTAAATTCCTGCTATTTAACATTCTTCTTAACAGAGACAAGGTTATTTATTTTTTACCACCGCATCTATGATATTAAAGGGCATATATATTTTTTCCAACTTTCTTTTCAGAGTGACAGTTATATTCATATATTCACTTCCATGTATGTAAAGGAGACATTTGTAAAAGGCTAGAAAATAACTAGACCAGCACAAAGGAGCCAAGAATGCAGCTGAAAGTTGATAGAGATTAGTGACTTTATGACGGGGCCCCAAAGAGTTACATTAATGCATGACATAAAGGCTGTAGAAGGCAGAAGTTAAGAGAAATCTTCTCATCAGAAAAATGGTTTGGAGCCCTATCAGTTACAATTTAATGTAGTTGTTTTTTCTATTTCATATGGCTGGACCTTATTTATGTGATGTATTAAGTTCGCCTACTCACCCAGACAGGTTTGGAGCCACCTGGAGTCCTTCGGGAGAAGTTTATATTCAGTCGCGATCAATGTATATCCATAACATGGTAGTCGTAGGGGCACATCAAATACCACAGCTAAATATGGCATTAGCTCGCCCAAATCTCCTTTATTTAACCTATGTTTTGTTATTAATCGGTACCATTATTCCCCTAAGAGTTCTGGGCCACTTGGAAGAGCTATTTTGTTGTCTGCAGAGGTGTTATTGGACCCATTTATTTCAACTTACAAGAAGCTGCCATTTCAGTGATGTTACTGCAGTGCCCCATGTCAGTTGTAGTATAAGCAGAACTTTTACTAGATACTGTACAATGATCTTAGTCCACTTGGTAATTTGAACCATGTTAATGTTTGCATCTGCTGCCGTAGAGCACAGAGTGAATGCTCTGCTCATCCCTAACTGTCATGGTGGATGGCAGCAACGTCATTGAGATTGCATGTTAGTGTAGTTGGATTAAAAGCCTGCAAAACACCCCTGCAGGTAACAAAGAAGCACTTCAGAGATGCCCAAAATTCCAAGGGGATTAGTACTACCGATTAATAACAAAACTTTGGTTAAATGAAGTAGTTTTGTTGCAGATAATGCCTTATTTAGAGGCACCACTTGCCATGCCCCCACTACTACCATTATCTATCCAAGTGTCTCCAAACTTGTCTGGGTGAGCAGGTGAATGTAATGCATGCTATAAATAAGGTCCAGGTTTAAAAAAACAAAACAAAAAAAACCTTCCGAGCTAGAACTTCAGGTTGTGATGAAGCGCGACTTGGGGTTCTGCGACACTTCGGAAGCAGATTTGCATCGCGAAAAAGCTTTTCTGCCTGATTTGCGCAAACAATTCGCGCTACAGATGCGATGGAAAATGTGCGCTGCATTTTATGTGGTGCATTTTGTGCATTTGCGCTCATGGCATCTATCGCTCAAGTTGGAGGAATCTGAACTCCAACGTCAAATCGCGCCGCGACAACCAATCAGGAGACAGAGTTTCAGTGATTCTGTGACTGTCATGGAGTCACAGCCTCAGCAGGACATGGAGGAAATACTGACAAACACCGTGGCTAATCACCCCGAGCTACATGACACAAGCTGTTTTCTATAGAGAGATTAAAAAAATTAACTATTTAGACAGGAATGCTCTTAAGAGGTTTGTGGGTGGCTCTTAAAAGAGCCGTTGTTTTTGCAAAAGCACCTCTCGGCCTAGAAGTGAGCCTTGAAACGGCCTCTTCACTTGTTTTCCTGGTAGCAGCTCCCGCACCACATCCCACGCTGCTCAAATATTATAAACTTTTCGAACCGCAGACAGAAGGACAGCTGCACAGAAATGCAGTTGGTATTTCGGCAGGCGAAGCTTGGACCTTCATGGCACAAACTGGGCGAGCAGGTCACGTTCTCCACGCGGCGAGGAGCCGGTGTTTATGAGAGGCTCGCTGCAGTTTATGGATCCCTCCGCCTGTAGCTAGACTGTATCTGTAGCTCACCAAACCCCCAGCGGTCCCCGGTCTACGGAGGCCAGGCCGAACACGTAATCCACTCTGTTCCTCCTGAACTGAATACTGAATACGCTGTCCTCCGTCAGCTCGGTCCATAATCCACCGCCAGCTGCACTGTAGACCCAGCTCCGCTGAAGACCAGTTCGCGCGTGAAAATATCATATTTTAAGCGCAACCAGTTCGCGTTGTACACACTTCAAGGTGCGAATGTGCACGCGAACAGCTAGGCGTGTGTCACGCTTTATAGTCGCTCCTATCGCGTTTAGTGTGGACACACTGTTCTGGGTGGAATTTGCATGTTCTCAACATGTAGTCGCAATGATTGAGCCATACTAAACTTTCTGCACTTAGACTGCCTGCGCTTTAGTTGTTAGGGTTTGATTGCAACTCAAATTGTTACTCCAAGGATGCAGTCTATTATGCGACTCAAACTCTATAAGTGCATCTACAATTGGTTTTCCACAGCAACATAGTACTGCGATCGAAAACAAAGCAAATGATTGATATGTGGTGGTCGAGAAAAAGGTTAAAAAAAAGAGTAGTAGTGAAATATTTTCTCATTCATTTGGCTCAGACACAGAGACAAAAAAATAGTCACACTGGTAAGACCAAACAACAGATGTATATGGATTGTTGCTATTCATTTGTTTAATATGTGATCCACAAAAACCAGCAGACTATATTTATAGGGCATCCTAATGGTTGCTTTGACTGTCTGGCTATTGACCCTGCCTGAGCTATGTGTCAGCTTTGAGTTGTTGTTTTTTTTTTTCCTCAAACCCAAGATTCCAATTGTTTCATCATCCTGGGGCAAAAAGTATTTCCAAAAGGCAGACTGTTTATGGTGGGTGAGGAGACATCCATCCTCTTTACCTGTCTTTACCTCAAGCTCACAAGTTTACTGCATAAAAAAAATCCCTATAGCAAAGACGTTCACCCCATCCTTTATTTGTCACCAATAAGCAGCCACACAACCACTCAACATATTCTCCATAGAAATGAATTTTTGCCAATAAAACAATATTTTTTTTATTATCGTAAGAGATCTCCAGACTGTCACATACCCTGAATCATCATCCACAGAAAAAAAGCTTTTTTGTTCCAAAAACGATGTTTTCCAATTACTTATCCACTTCCAAAAACAGTGGAAAGGATGATGGTTAATTACTTATGTTTTAGACATTAATAATATTTTCTGATTCTAAAATATTTTTCCCTTAATGATAGAAGTATAACGTAGGTAAAGACCATTTTAAAATGCTATAGAACCACAACTAAATTATTTTTTCTGACTTCATAATGTGATTGTAAATCAATTAACACGTCTTACTGTGCATTCCCATTACAGAACATGGAAAACTGATGTGTCACATCAATAAGTGTTTTAGATAGAGCTGTCCATTTAGCTGACCCAGTAATCACTTTTTATTTACTTTCACAAAGTATATGCCTTTTACTGTGAAGCATATGAAGAAAGTGGACAGAAATTGAGGCGAAGCAATCAGCTGATAAATCTTTCCTTTCCCTTTTTTTCTCACCCTTTCAGACGTGAAAGCCTGATAACCACCAGCACCCCACCACATCCCCTTTCTCTTGCCCTTCACATCTGTGTGTCTGCACAGCTGCGATAAGCAAATCAATATCCTGTCAGTTCTTATTTTTACTAGTTCAATTCTGCACTCTGCACCTTCCACAAGGTGACAAACTCTTTCCTCCTGGTCTGGACTGGACAATCTCAGTCTCCTCTTTGTAGAATATTGTCTCTCAAGTGACAATGAAAGACACTCGATCACTACAATGATGTCAGCATGCAGTCGTAATGCAGCAAAGGTAGGTCCTCAATGTGGCTAAAATTTTCACTACATTCAGTTTATCGGTTTAAAGGAGTCTGTGATGGGCTGCCTTGACTCATTCAATCTCCTGTCATTTTTCATGAGTGAAATTGTGCTGACAATATATTTTACATAGAAACATACCTCAGATATGCAGTAACATTTTATTTGCCGGGCTGCACGGTGGCGCAGTGGTTAGCGCTGTTGCCTTGCAGCAAGAAGGTCGTGGGTTCGTATCCCGGTCCAGGGTCTTTCTGCATGGAGTTTGTTCTCCCCGTGCATGCGTGGGTTCTCTCCAGGTACTCCGGCTTCCTCCCACAGTCCAAAAACATGCATGATAGGTGAATTGATCACTCTAAATTGTCCGTAGGAATGAATGTGAGTGTGAATGGTTGTCTGTCTCTCTGTGTTGGCCCTGCAACAGACTGGCGTCCTGTTCAGGGTGTACCCTGCCTAACGCCTGATAATTGCTGGGATAGGCTCCAGCTGCCCCGTGACCCTGAATTGGATAAGCGGTTAAGAAGATGGATGGATGGATTTTATTTGCCAAACAGTGCACGTAAAGTGTAGCAACTGCATTAATCTAATTCAAGTCAATATCAAGTGATCACAAAAAGATTTTAAAAAAGCATTTACATTTTATAGTTACATTCAATCATCCTAAATGGTTTTATTTGTTAAATATAATTGTAGATATGTTTATTAAATATATACATTTTGTTGAATTAAATAATTATTCAAAATTAATTCAGTGCATGTTCAAGCAGAGACAAAATGGAGCCAATTTCCAGTTCTTAACATTTATTTTGAACAGATTAACAAATTGCAGTTTACAGAGAAAGATGCCCTAGTTTCTCTGGGCCAGACAATATTTCTGACGAAGAATGGTTTTCGTGTCATAACTTTTATAAACGTCCAAAACCTCCCAGGATTAATCTGCTCCAATCAGAACGTTTTTCAAAAGTGTCTTGACAATGATTGGTCCGTCCAAAATCATGCAGTCATAAGGGACGTGTCTTTCTCCTGGATCCAAGTCAAAAGTTCATTCTCCCAGGCTTTATTGACACAGTCCTAAACAAAAGCTGGTTAGTGTATTGACCATTGTCCTGCTCCTACATCATAAGATCCGAGGTCTGTCCTGTGAGTCCATCCTGAATTTTATGGTTTTATAGTCTGCAATAAAACTCTTTGTCTCAGAGATCCTCAAAGGTCACACATACTCCCACCATTTATCCAAGGCCCAATTCAAATACTGATAAACAGTGTGTCTTTTACCTCTGAATGTTATAAAACAGACCTCTACCTCTGAATTCTTACTAAAGATATTAGCCCCAAAAAATAAGATACAACAACTCCCTCTTTCAATCTATCTTCAAATAGATTGATTACTTCTCTGTACTCTCCTTCAGGTTTAGTGTTTAAAACTTAAGATCTAAAAACATTTGAGAATGCAAAAAAATGTCAAACCCAAGAAATTTCATCAGTTTAAAACATGAAGTCTTTCATATGATACACTAAAAAAAAAAAAAAAAAACTTCAAAAGTCGAACTTTAGGTTAAAATTTAAAATGCAACTAGCCAATACACTTGTAACCTTAAAATGATAAGAAAAAATTTAGATCCCTCAATTGTTGATATACCCTCTTTTGACCTAATCTAAAACCCTTATTTTAACTTACTCCATTAACTGGTAGCTGTAGCAATCCCCAGAAATAAACACACAGAATTAAAAGCCAAAATATAAATAGTCAGAATACAAATGTCTAAGTGTGAAAAGTTAACTAAGTCTAGCTTTTAATGTATGTGAATACTGTGGAGGAGGCCCCAGAGAAATACAATACAATTTAATACCCACAAGATAATGAGAAAACACAATTGACTATCTGTTCTGAAACGGATCAAACTTAAAGTGTTAAGAAACCTGTGAAATAGAAGGTATTAAGAAACCTTTAAGAAACCCTCTTAGGCAGTATTAACAATCGGCACCTGTGAATAAAAATGGTTAAACAACCTGTAAAATGCAAAAAATTATTAAAAAGTCTATTCAGTCTTTTATATATTTTTATCTTCTGTTCTTCTTTCTTCTCTCTCGTGGTTAACCCCCCAATGGTGTCACCTGGCAGCTGTACAGAGCTGATCAGTGTTCCAGTTTTACTCCCATATATGCAGATAACCACTCTCCCACCGATGTGGAGTGGTCAAAACCTGCTGTGAAGCTGATTGATGAGTTGTAATCCTCTTCTGTACATCCCTCTTTGAGATGGCAATTTCAATTGCCCATCTCCCTCATTGGCACATAGATCACACTGGATGATTAATATCAACACCCAAACAAACTTCTGGGTGAGTTAGGCCCCGCCGCCTGTGGCTTCAGCTTCCGTTTCAGCTTGGTCAAAACCTTCTTGACCCTCTTTAGGTAGATTCCTGCTGATCCTCGACCAGGTTCGTCGTTGGCGTGGAGCTGCACTTTGTGTGTGTTCCCAGCTGTCCTCTGGAACTGGCTGAACCACTTGGACTCCTCACGCCTTCGACCTGGAGCTGTACCTTGGACCCCTTCAGCAGCTGTAGTCAGCTGTGACCAGAGGAGACTGTGTGGACCTCACGTGCTGCTGAATCCTGGGGGCATAAGCTTGTAAACATCTAAAAAATGACAGTTTTTTGATCCGGTCTTGTGATCACTCCTTTTCAATCTAATCCAACTGTATTGTGCTGAGAAATTATTTCACCCATCTAATTAAAAAGTAATCCCTGAGGAAAGAGCAAATCCATCTTATTTTGGTGCAACACCGTTATTATTCCTGAAAACTAAACAAAAACACCTCCCTCATTAATGGATTTAAAAGCAAGAGCAGGCTCAAGAGTTTACTTTTTGTCTACAGTTCAACTGATTACTATCCATTTGCTTGTTCACCCAAATTGATTCTTTTATTTACTTATTCTATTTATCAAGTTTAAGACACTTATGTCTGTTTTACTATGCCTCCTTTTGAATGTTATCGATTATTCTATTATCCATTTCAACTTTTTAATTATCTTAATCCGTTAAGCACTTTGATTCATTCTTTCTGTTAGAAATCAAATAAAATTCTGACTTACGTTTGATTTAGCTGTTCCATTACAATATATCCTTTCTTAAATTTAGTACATCCCTGTGGATGAAACGTAAAAATAAGAAAAAAAATTTTTTTTCTCTCTCACCAGCCAGCAACCCCCTGCTATCGGCCCAGTTTTTCCTTCCAAATTTTGTTCCCGGTAAATGGTGGTATTTTACCTGGAGATAATCCTGGGGAAGGCACGGAGTTATCAGAGTTCGAGGAACCTCGGCCACCTTCGATCAGACAAACAGAAACTCTTGTGGTTAGTTCAGCAACATTGACATTGAATCAGCAGTCTTTGATCATCACTTCTTCAGCAGAAACTGTCCATTTCACGCCAGCCAAGTGGATTCACACATATTGTCCTTGAAAGTTCAGCTCAGCATGAGGAAACGTGCTCCCCCCTAGGGTGTCCTCCAGTTCACCCCTGAAAATATACAGTCACTGGTGCCCCCCTTGTTTTGGGAGCAGAGCACAAGAGAGACGAACTTCTGCGCTGGTCGTATAGATCTTTCTTTCTTTGGCAGTTATGGCGGGCGCCTGGCACTATCCTTCATCAGCCCACGCACCCCCACCCATCTTATCTCCCCAGGAACATAAATTACATCTCAAGAATGTTATCTGAGGGGTCTCTGTTGCGGGATGGGAAAAAGAGAAAAAATATATAATTAGAGGAAGAAAAAGACAGACAGAGAGTCGATCCTCTCAGCCTATTCAAATCAAGTTTTATTTAAACTTTTTTATTTTCATATTCATTAGTCTCCTTCCTCGAATGCTGAATTTAAATATCTTTCACACTCAGACTGCCTATGTGGGCTCTATTTTAATTTTACTTTAATCAGTTATACTAGTAATAATTTCTTCAGTATTAATTCTGGTAAAAATATACTAATTAATAGGTTTGCTCTCTCCAACAGGAATGACAATTAATCCTTATATGTCTAATTAAACTGTTGTTCTAATTCTTCCCCTGCTTATTTTAATTAATGCTTCCTTCATTTTTTCATCCAATTTATATTCTATACTTTATCAATGCAATGCCTTTCTCTATTTTTGTCAATTTGATAAATGTCTCTTCCATCTCATGTGTAAATTAAATATTTATAAAGATTGACCATCGCAATATTTTATCAACACACTTAGTTCTTAGAAAAATTAAATTAAATTAAAAAAGAAACAAACGAAAAGGCTGGATTTTTCTGTTAGATATTGCTAAAGCACCACTAAAACATTGCAATAACAAAAATAAAGTCAATAACCATCTGCAAAGGTTCTATCCCCTTTTTTCTGTCCCTCTTGTAAACAGTCTCTATGGAAAAGTGGCTCTCCTGGTTCCTCTTCACTGAAATTGAGACGAATAGCTCATATTGAACTAAACCCCTTTGTAATTCAGACTTCACACCACTTTTCCCAGACTCTGTCCCTTCAATCAATTAATAATTTCTGCTAATATAAGCATGCTACTTACAGTGAGATAAAGATGTCCAACTAGGTTCCCCTCCAATTATAACTGTTGTTGGTGTTATCAAGGTTACCTGTGAAACTCCTCCCATCTGAGCAATTACCAATAACGATCCAGTCTCCAAACTCCCCATCACTTAAGTGTACTGGATCTCTATCAAGCTGGCTCAGACAAAAAATATCAAAATTAAAAACAGCAAATGTTTAAAACAAAATCAGAGAACAGTACTAACTGATAAACACAACTGAGTTTACAAAAACAGTCTTCTGTTTGCTATACTTCAAATTCTATCCATATTTCTAAAGAAACATCCAAGATTTAAATCCCTGACAAAACAGCTTCCCTATAAATATTTCTGTGGGACTTTAAGACCGTAGTGCAAAACATGCATGTCTCATTCCCTGATCAAATTGATGTGAAAGTAACCAGGTGGTTGCTTATTGTTAGAAATTGCCAAACCTAAAGTACTTGTTTTTTTTTTTTTAACACAATCCAATATTGATTCAAAGTACTTCTGCTTATATGATTCCTCTTTAAACAAACCCAAATGTGCTAACTTGCCCAAATATTCTGATTGTAAATAACGAAACAGTTCATACTTCAAGAACATTTGTCAGATTCTGTGAAGTGAATCAAACATAGTCAAACTGATTTTTGCAACTAAAACTCCTCTTAAATTTTTGTAGGATACATAGTAGTCTAATTCCCCTTAGCAGTAGAACAAAAAAACAAACAAAAAAAAAGGTTCAAGAGATAAGATTTCTCTAAACACAAACTAGTAGCATTAAAATAAAAACAAAAACTAGCATTTTTCAGTATCCCAATTATCCTCTCAGGCTTCTTTTTCTTTTCTCCAATGATAAACACCAAATTGAATTGAAGCTTCTAGAAATGTCAAATAAATTACCACTGAATCATGTTTTCTTTAATCCAGCTTCTCAAATTAACATTTTTCCAAAGTTCTAATTAATAAGCAGACCGCAGTTCAGAAATCTGGGTCAGAATCCAAGTCGAACCAAATATATAAAGGTTGAGAGAGAAAAATAAAAAAAAATAAAAATAAAAATAAGAAAAAATAAAATCAAAACAATCTAAATAAATTGTCAGTTACAGAGTCCCCACTAATCAAATGATATATTATGCCATTATTCTATGATCAGAACTGTTCTAAAATGTTTTAGGACCTGTAAATTTACTCTCAGCATCAAGTGGACTAGCTAACAATCAATAAATAACATCTGAAAAATTAATCTTAAACTTTAAAACTAAAACCAATTCTTATTTGTCAAAACAAAATGTGCATTCAAATATATGGTAAAAATTATTTCAATGTAGCTGGTCCAATCACATTTTGCCTCTACACGATCAGAATAAATGAATTTAGAATTTACTTCTTACTTCCAAATTAAACCATCATTTCGATCACCGCGATATTCATTACTTTCAATCCTTAGACCAATTCAAATTTATCCCCAGCCTGTTTAAAAACAAACTGATTACTTAAAGATGACTCTGTGTTTTAATGTTTTTGTTTTTTTTTTCAAAGTCAAACATTCAAATCCCACTAGTTTAGAGAATATCACTATGATAAGTGTTGTTTTGCATGGTAAAAACATTCAATTTATAACGGAATTGAAGTATGCTGGGTTACTTCTTGAGCCCCAGTTGAAATTTGATAACTCCAATAAGCATTTAGTATCCAGAAAAATCCTTAAGAATGTTCAATTGTTTAAATAATTTAACATCAGTCTCCTTTAGATCATTTATTCAGAGACCAAGCTATATTTCTAAAGTCTATAGAGCCATCAGAAATAAGCCAAACATAATTTTAGCATAAATTATACTTATTTAAATCACAGAAAGAATTCATTCTCTGTATCATACAACACGGTGCTTAAAAAAATAATTTAGACCAGTTTGTTGCTTTCCAATTAACACCGTTTGCTTTTCGTTAAATTCTTTATAATTACTACTTATAGCTTTATCTTTATTTAGGCCAACTTAACAAATCCTGCTTAAATCAATCCAAAAGCAAAAATCCACCTACTTAAAGATTAAAAAAATGCATCTCTTATTTTTTGCCTATAAACTCCCCTTTTTAATTTTAAAGATGAAATCAAAAATTAAAACTTCACCAAGTCAGAATCGACTCATAAGTAACTGTTCTCAGTCATTTGCGTTTAATTGTAACATGCATAATTGCTCTCCTCATGTAATCAATTGAGCCTTCTCAGGCAAAACCAGTTAACCAAATTCAGCATGTACTTCTTAATCTTTAATCTCCGTACCGGAACAGTTCAGACAAATGTGAAACACCTTAAATTGCCCTTCGTAGAAAATGTGCTAAAACATTGCCTACGGGAGTAGCAAACAAAAGTTATCTGAGCAGTTATCTTGAGGCCGTTTTACCTCCTAATTAACCAGAAAAACTTAACAAAATCCAAATTCGTGTAAGTCTGAACAAGGCAATCGTCTGCAGGAGTCTGTAATCACTTTCTATCCAAAATCAACTTTTAGCTTGCAACACAGAACATGCAGTTAGGATTAAAGCACAAAACACATTGACACACAACAGCAAAACCGCTAGCTTAGCACAACAGCCTACAGCCGTTAGCTTTCTTTTGCAACGAAACCTAACAGTACAAAACGTACGGCGAAAACACTCAAGAAAATCGCAACACACACTTTAGAAGATGACTCACCGCAATACCAGGACTTTATCCGCACAATTCATACCACTTTACCAAACTTTAATTCGGTATGAACAAAAAAATCTCCTGTTCTTCCCACGCGGACTGAAACATATGTTTCCTAACAGCCGTTCCGCACAGAAAACACCGAACCTACAACGTCCGTTACACCCCAAAACCATTAACAAAAAACACAACATTATAAGCGGTGACTTTTAGACCTTATTAATTATTTTATCGCGGAGGTTTAGACCAATCTGTTACAATTTGTCGTAGTCTGCTATGAGAAATTTCCCGGCGCCGGCCTCCAGAAAACCACTCAAAAGACTCGAACAGATGGCAGAAAACCGCCTATTACCACTAATTTATTTATCAAAACATATAGTCAAAGCTGTCGTATGTTAGCCGTGCTATTAAGCAGAAAAATCACACAGAATTAGCTCCGCCATGTCAGCACCTAGCTTGGTGTCCGCTCTGATGGCCTGTCGTAAATGTTCACAACTAATTCTCATAGATTTTTAATTTCAGTTATCCAATCCGTACATATTACGGAGGGCACACAGGCTCTCCGCAAAGTTTTCCGCTTGCCAGCCCTGAAGAATCTTACGAAAGCGTCCTTTCGTAATTGAGATTGCATATTCTCAAGCCCCGATCCGCACTTTGGTTCCGATTTTGAGTCGTTGAAGGGACCTTCATCTGCTCCACTGTCCTCCGGAGAAAGACCAGCCCCCCTGGGCCCGCAGAGTAACAAACACCATCTCCCAGCAGGCACCGGTGTTTCTCTACGGAGCGTAAAGAAGGTCGCAATCCTGCTCAGAACAGAGAGACAGACAGATGAGCAGCTTCAACACTACGGGCCCGCCACAGTCAATCTGCTCAAAACAAAAAAAAACATATGTAACTCGCATGACAACATTACCCAATGTTAGATTAACCAATCAACAGAATTAAAAAACCACGCAACTCTGCGCAAATTGTCAATAGAGCAAATACATGTCCGTTAATGAACTTAAAAAAATAACTGGATCCTGGTCCAAAACTCTGCACACGGTCGAGGTCACCATTTGTTGAATTAAATAATTATTCAAAATTAATTCAGTGCATGTTCAAGCAGAGACAAAATGGAGCCAATTTCCAGTTCTTAACATTTATTTTGAACAGATTAACAAATTGCAGTTTACAGAGAAAGATGCCCTAGTTTCTCTGGGCCAGACAAATATTTCTGACGAAGAATGGTTTTCGTGTCATAACTTTTATAAACATCCAAAACCTCCCAGGATTAATCTGCTCCAATCAGAACGTTTTTCAAAAGTGTCTTGACAATGATTGGTCCGTCCAAAATCATGCAGTCATAAGGGACGTGTCTTTCTCCTGGATCCAAGTCAAAAGTTCATTCTCCCAGGCTTTATTGACACAGTCCTAAACAAAAGCTGGTTAGTGTATTGACCATTGTCCTGTGAGTCCATCCTGAATTTTATGGTTTTATAGTCTGCAATAAAACTCTTTGTCTCAGAGATCCTCAAAGGTCACACATACTCCCACCATTTATCCAAGGCCCAATTCAAATACTGATAAACAGTGTGTCTTTTACCTCTGAATGTTATAAAACAGACCTCTACCTCTGAATTCTTACTAAAGATATTAGCCCCAAAAAATAAGATACAACAATATATATATATATATATATATATATATATATATATATATATCCATTATCTAGGTAGAAATTCTAAAAAGTCCTTTATATTTATATATATATATATATATATATATATATATATATATATATATATATATATATATATATATATATATGCATAAATATTTTGTTTTGTTTTGTTATAAATAACATGCATAAATATTTTGTTTGTTGACTGTTTATTCTAATCAATATTATTTTTTAACCTTGAGATGATGTATTGTAAAATGCAGCCAAACTGGAATAGGAGCTTTTCAATAATTGTCTTTTAGAATTTCCATCTAGATAATGCATCACTGCTTAAAGACAGTCCATTCAACATCATCTCAAGGACTTTTTGCAGCTGTCAAAAAGATCTATTTATTTATACACTGAAAAGAAGGTGGGTTTTTTTTCCGGTTTCTCTTTGAACGCTTTCAACAAAAAATCTACATGGAAAAGAACTGATGTCGCCTTTTTTCTAAAGCAGTTACAAAAAGTGATTATCAGTTTTTAAAAGATAAAATAGGTGTGTGAATGCAGGAGAAGCTTAGCCTGACGTAGCCATACTTAGTTTCTAATCAGAATGTGAGTCTGATACTGCTCCATTGGGCTGTGATTATGGGGCGTGTTTTAACCAAACCAGGAAAAAAATGCCTCTGCACTCAATTGGATAGACCTATAACCAATCAGAGCAACGGAAGTGTGCGATGTTGTTCTGCAGAGCAATAGACGTTATCTGTTCCTCTTTTAAAATTCCTCTTTTGAAATTAATGCGCTGTTGATATCTTCTAAAAAAGACTTGATGGCAGAATCTATACATCTCAGTTCTCCAGTAGCAGCCATCATTGTTGTAAACAAATTCAACCCAAGTGCTCTTTGGTGACGTGGTTGATTTTGTTACTGTTGTTAACCTGTCAATCATTGTAAACCCGATTCTATTGGTCCGAACAGATCTTGTTCGGACATAATTGCTCCTCAATGGATGACTGAACTTCCAGACCATGTTGTGGGCGGGACTTCGGCTAGCACCCAAGCTAGGAGAAGCTTGGCATTGAAGTTACACACTGTCGGCCAGAACCCCTGACCCATGTACTTTCCTTAGAGATTAAACTTTTATCTGTCGTTGTTTATTTTCATTTTCAATAACTGTTTGGTGAGCTGTAGGTATTGAAATAAAATGCAGTTAGAGTTGCCTATAAAACCAAGTCTCCCTTTGTTTCTTGTATGGTTCCCTATATTCCTTTTTCTTCATGAAGGGCTTAAGGGTCTAAGAAAATATTGGGCCAATACTGAAAATATATTTAAAACTTTGTTATGCCTTCATAAAAACATGAAAGTCTTATTCATATTATTAGTTTTAGTTTTATTGAAAGGATCCCTATTAGCTACAGCCATGCTGCAGCTATTCTTCCTTGGGTCCTGAAAATATGTACATTAACAAAACATTTTCAAAACATACACTACAAATGTGCATGTACACGCATATATAACAGTCAGATCTATTATTTTAATAAATGCTGTTTTACATATAATTTAAATTTATTGACATTGTTAGTGAGTACGATATGCTTTGGTAGTTTATTCCAATCCTTCATACCTCTGACATGACAGTGCTTTTTATGGCATTTGTTCTTGGTATGGGTAAGGTGAAGTTACCTTTAGTTGCATGTCTGGTACTGTACTGATGATTGTCTACACTGAACAAAAGTTGCTTGAACAAAACTGAAGGCAGTTTTGAGATGGAAATATTTCTTATGAGAATTAACAGTGAGTACAACAGTCCATATTTGACCAGCAACAAGTTATGGTCTTTGTGCATTCATATAATATCTCTTTTATATAGCTACACCTAAGTGCTACACAAACAGCTGTATTCTGTATAAGTTGTAATTTAGCCATATGTTCAACAGTGGCAGTTGAACAAACTGTTGGGCAATAGTCAAGGTATGCCAATATTAGTGCTTTCATCATATAATTCACAATATTTGAAGTTAGAAAATGTGCATGTCTTATCATAATAGATATACCTCTTCCCATTTTTGCAAAAATATTATTTATATGTTTTTCCCATGATCATCTAGAGTCTACTGTTACACCCAACAGTTTGGTCTTGTGCACCTGTTTAATAATTATATTATTAATTTTAATAAGAATTACTGGATTAAGATAAATTTTATAGTTAGAACCAATAATCATACCGTTAGTTTTTACTGTTTAGTGCCAGTTTATTTAAATTGATCCAATCTACTACAAATCGAAATTCTTTATTTAAAACAGTTTCTACTCAAACAACTGCCTTGGGGCACTCCACAAGTGATATTTCTAATAACTGAGAAAACACCATTAAAAAACACTGTCTGGTTTCTGTTTGACAAGTAACTGTACTCAAAACCACAGCAAGATAATTTTGTTAATAACAGTTTGTGATCTATGATATCAGAGGCAGCAGAAAAATCTAAAAATACAGCACTGACCATATTAATTTTTTCAATCTCTTTAAGCCAATCATCAGACATGTGAGTCAGTGCCGTGGCAGTGGAGTGACTTTTTCTGTATGCATGCTGAAAATCAGTTAATAAATGGTTGGTATAAAAATAATTATTGATTTGATCACATACTATAAATTCTATTATTTTTAATAATACGGGTAATATACGTATTCGGCGACCGTTGAGACCAGAGAAAGGTCGTTTTTTATCTTTGGACACAGCAACTATTTTAGCCTGCTTCCATGCATGTGGGCAGGTACAGCAGATAAAACTGAGGTTGATGATGTGGGTTTGGACAGGGGCAATAGAGTCAGCAGCTAATTTAAGAAGCCTGCTGTCAAGACCGTTGACACCCGGTCATTTGTTTTTACATCATTTTAAAGGATTCTTCACTTGATCTTTATTTACACTTTCTAATTTAAACCTTGAGTTTTTATTAGGCAAATTTTCTCTTAGTTCATCTAATTTACTTATAAGATAATCATTAAGATAATTTACAATATCTATTGGCTTACTTATAAATTCATCCCGTTTCCAGAAAAGATGGAATTATTTTATTCTTCTTACCTGTAAGTTGATTTAAAACATTCCATAACTTCTTACTGTAATCACCTATGATTGTCAAAGTAGATTTTCTTCTTCTTCTTTTTTGTTAAGTTTAGTAATAGAATTTTATAGTTTTACAATATAGGTCCCAATCACATTTATTTCCTGTAGTAGCTGTTGTTCTTTTCATTTGATCTCTTATTTTAATTAAAATTTTCAGTTCATCATCCAACCAAGGTGTGACGTTGTTCTTGACAGTACACTTCCTTAAAGGCACATGTTTCTCAATCAATGGCAAAAATAATTTATTTCATTTTTGTGTGTTTTTCACTTTCAGTTAATATTTCTTTAAAAGCTATAAACCAGTTTTAGCAAGTTTCTGTCAGTTGGATTTAAAACTATTTAAGAAATTTTCAAACATTAAGATAATAAGAACATTTTGTTGCCGAATATCACTTAACTACACCTTCCTGAGAGACTGTTTGGAAATGATAAAAAAACGATATTTTAAAACCTATTATGTAGGAGATCTTGGTATAAAAAAACTGCATAATGGTCCATTTCTAGAAAAGACATCCTGATTCTCTGTTTTAAAAATGCCAATCACAGGCATATACTATTGCTTGAAGGGTAAAGAAAGAAAATGGAAAGACAACTTTGGGTTGATCATTTCTGAGGACAGCTCACATTCAACAATCGAAGATAAAATTAATTTGGTTGGAGCCACTCAAGCTTTTTATTCACAGATTTCCTGTCTGAGGGCAACAGGGAGAAGATTTGTTTAAATATTCTGCGCCCAAGGCAATGTCAAACAACAGCAGACCCTGATAAGATTTTCAAGGCTTGCCACTGAAATTAGTGACTCAAACAATGATTTCTTGGGAAACATTTCTTGGGGCTCTGGGTTTAGAAAATTGTGGAACAGAAGGATGAATGTGTCACTCCACAGAATGTTTCATATCCCTAACTTGAAAATGTCAGTCACTCCATGAAAGAAGGCATAATCGGAGTTATGGTCCCTCAGTAGCACATTAATGATTTCTTCCAAATGGGTATCCTCCAGTGTACTCCTTATCACTACCAAGACACACATTGGTGTCCTGTATTGGATAAATAAACAGTAGCATCTAAATAAATAGGGCAAAACACAAACTGGAGGGTTTTGTGTCCATTTTTGAAGTTGGAACTGTAGGCTAAATGGAACTGACAGCCATGCATAATCACCTGCAGTTTTAGCTGGGGGGTTGCTTTGGCTCTGGCTGGGAAACAGCCTTGTTGAGAACAGATTCAGCCCCAAAAGTCCCATTAAACTCTAATCCAAAATAGGACTCCATGCCCTGACAATGGAGGAGAAATATAGTATAGTTTCAAGCTACATAGATTTGGAAAAGTTTGGGAAAGATATATATATATAAATATATATATATATATATATATATATATATATATATAGTATGGCATGCCGTTCAGGAAAAATATTATATGTTTAAATCTATGGAATGAAAGTCTGAATATATGAAATTAACCTTAAATATATTGATTGAACCTTAAATATATTGAATGAACCTTGAATATATGGAATGAAAGTCTGAATATATGGAATGAAAGTCTGAATATATGAAATGAAGTTTGAATATATGGAATGAAACTCTGAATATATGGAATGAAATTTTGAATATATAAAATGCCAGTCTGAATATATAGAATGAACCATGACTATATGGAAAGAAACCTTAGGCCTCAAGGATTATGGGTATTGTATAGGATTATCATTACCTTTACCTTTCATTCTGTGTTTAATTAATGGTTTTGCTAAGATTAACTTTATGATTTAGGCATCAGGTTGCCTATTTCAACAACTGAATCTCTCTTATTTAATTTCTAACTTCTCATTAAGAATTTTACTGTTGATAAAACCTTGAAAAAAGAATTGGGACTTTGTCAAAAGCGAGAAATATGATGTATCGTCCTATACATTAAAAGCTGGGATCATTTCTTTATTTGACAATTTTTTTGTTTTGTTTTGGGGTTTTTTATTACAGTGACGGATAAATCCGGAGGGTTGCTGTCATTTTGACAGATTAATATTCATAGCCCTGACCATTTGTCATGCAGACATTTGGAATACAGTTAACTAAATCAATAAAAAGATATTCACATTTGAAGCATTTGTGCATAATTTCATGGCATCTCTTTATCAATGAGCTAGCAGTGTGGTTGACGATTTACGGAGGCTTTGGAGTAGTCACAGTCCTGCTCCAAAAACCCTGATGTATTTCCAATCACCTGTACAGAAGTTGTTCTTGCTACTGAACTTTCTCCCGCTGAAGCGGTTAAAAATGAAATGATGCCTGTATTTCAGTCTCCAGTGTGGTAGTGGAGCACAGATTCAGCTTTCTGAACATCTAATGCCTTGTCCACATGTAGCCGGATATCTCAGAAAACTGAGATATTTTACTACGGTTTGGCCTGTCATCCACGCGTAAATTGAGAATTACGGCACCAAAAACAAAATATTTTTAAAAATCCAGCCAAAGTGGAGATCTTCTATTTCTCCATTTTCAGCATCTATGTGTGGATGGATGAAAACTGAGTTTTAGGTGCTGTAACGTCACTACGCACGACCTGCATTTACACTCAGAAACAGCATTTATGCCCTCAGAACTGTGTTGGAATCATCAATTGTCAAAGCGCGTTTAGTTTCTTTGCTTTTACAGCTCTGTTACCGCTGCATCCTGAAGATATAGGGTAGAAAGTTACTCTGAGTGGATAGGATTTGGGAGAACTATTGCCCCTACAGGTTTGCCACGTCTATGACTGTGATGAAAAACGCATTTATCCGGCTTTTTTTTTCTAAAGAAGCGGAGGAAAATGTTTTTGGTTTTTTTTAAACGGCTACGTGTGGACATGGCCTAAATCCTTAGAAGTCCAAAACTCAAGACAATTGCCTACTGTATGTGCAATTCAGATCCATGTGCATAGAGGTATTTGTGACTAGTTTAGGCCACAGTAGGTGAAATTTTCATATTTTACGTTTAAAATGGGAGATTTTTATTGTTAATATGAAGTTAATGGGGCCACAATCAGTGGTTGTCACTGTGGGGGGAAAACAAATTAATCTGCTTGAGATTGAACTATTTGGCCTTAATTATAAGTGGTATGTGTGGAGAGAACCAGGCACTGCTCCTTAGCCGTTCACTACAATCCCTACAGTAAAACACGGTGGTGGGAGCATCATGTTGTGTGAGTGTTTTTCATCTGCAGGGACAGGACTGGTTGTAATTGAAGGAAAGATGAATTCGGCCAAGTTCATCCTGCAAGAAAACTTCTTGCAGGATGAACTTGGAGTGGCTTTGGAACAACTCTGTGACCGTTCTTGACTGGCGCAGTCAGATCCTTGACCCAAACCCAGTTGAGCATCTCTGGAGAGACCTGAAAATGGCTGTCCAACAACATTCAACATCCAGCCTGATAGTATATATAGATTGAGAAAAATTATGTACAAGTTATAGCAGTAGTGGTGTTGCTCTGTTGATTAGAAAAATATACAGAGCTGATGTAAACATCCATGTTTGTTGGGAGCAGTTTTGTTTGAACAGCCGAACAGCTGCAGAGAGAAAGGACCTGCAGAAAAGCTCCTTCCTGCATCTAGGATGCAGCAGTCTGTCACTGAAGGAGCTCTGCAGTTCAGCAACATGTCCATGCATGGGGTGGGAGACTCTGTCTATCAGAGATGTTATTTTGACCAGAGTCATTCTGTCTCCCACCACCTGCACTGGATCCAGGGTGCATCCTAGAACAGAGTTGGCCTTCCTGATGATTTTATCCAACCTGTTCCTCTCAGCTGTCGATATATACTACTGCTCCAACATACAACACTGTAAAAAATGACAGAATCCACCACAGGGTCATAGTAGGCCTTTAGAAGCGCTCCCTGGACTCCAAATGACCTCAGCCGCATCAGTAGATAGAGTGTGCTCTGATCCTTCCTGTAAAGAGCATGTTGTTTTAGGTTAGTCTCTTGAAGAGGATGATCAGGGTTGTCCATAATTTCTTTTATTTTATGAAGAATCCTTCTTTGCATCACTATCTCCAGTTGTTATACTGTATAAACATAGAAAAAGGAAGGGTAAAATATATTGGAGGGATTTTTTCTTCCCCATCGTTAAACTCTGACATAAAGCATCCCTGCGTTTCTTACTGATGAGCCATGATACTCATCTGCAATATGGATGATCACAAAATGATCTTATAATTTTTCAGCAAGTTTTATAGTTTTCCTCTTGGGATTTACAAACTATATTGCTTCACTTAAGTGAAGATGATAGCCTAACAAATGGCTTAAATTTTCTGCATCCTCTCTTTTTGTTATGAAATATACTGATTAAGAGAAACATTATTTCATTGAAAAATAAATGGTACATTTTGAAATCTATCCACTATAAAATGATTACATGAATCAATATTTATATACACAGCTCAAAAAATGAACACTAAAATAACACATCCTAGACCACAACGATTGAAATAAACGTTGATGAACTGCTGAGTTCCATCAGTGACTGACTGCTGCATCTTAGATTCATGAAGGAGTATTTCCGCAGGTCCTTACTTTATGCAGCTGTCAGATTGTACAATCAAAACTTCTCCCAACAAACATAGATTTTTACATTACCGCCGTAAATTGCACTAATCAACCGGACACTACTTATGTTATAACTTGCATATTCTTTTTCACAGACTATATATACTAACTTATTGGAAGTTACTTACGTTTACTTTTTAAGGCACAGTAAATGCACAATATGCACTTTTCTAAAATTCTAATTATTTAAACATCTTTAAGTATCCTGCTGTTTGCACTCAACCTGGATTTAACCTTATCTGTACTTAACCTGTTTTTGTAACTATTTTACATGATGTAAATATTTTTTCTTCTGTAAAAATGGTCTTTCTATTCTGTTTCCTGTTCAGTTTGTATATGTGTTTTTTTTTTTTTTTTTGCTGCTGTTCTGACCAAATTTCCCCTTGTGGGACAATTAAAGGATTGTTCTATTCTATTCTTATAAAACACATTCTTTACATAGGTGACAACACAATTATGCAAATAGAATGATCAATTAACAATGAAAATCAAATTGATCAACCCATAGAGGTCTGTATTTGGAGTCACACTCCAAATTTAATTAGAAACCCCATTACAGGCTGATCCAACTTTGATTTAATATTCTTATAACAAGTCAGCATGAGGCTCAGTGTTGTGGCCTCCCCCTGCCTGTATGATCTTCCTACAACACCGGGAATGCTCCTGTTCCTGATGAGGTGGCGGATGGTCTCCTGAGGGATCTTCTCCCAGATCTGGACTAAAACATCCACCAACTCCTCAACAGTCTGTGGTATAACGTGGGGTTGGTGGATGGAACATGACATGATGCCCCAGATGAGCTCAACTGGATTCTGATCTGGGAAACGGACAGGCCAGTCCAGTATCAATGCCTCCATCCTCCAGGAACTGCTGACATACTCCAGCCACATGAGGTCTAATATTGTCTGGCATTAGGAGGAACCCAAGGAACTCATCTACCTAATGTCAGAGCACAGGGTTCCTCCTTCTCCTTTTCATGCCAATTAGTAACGATAATTGACAGAATGTCTGCTGCAGTAAGCGTTATAACATGTTTTTTAAAGGCAATAACTTTGTTACCAGTGTCCAGTTGCTCTTTAAAATCAACTGGAAAAGATTTAGGTGCCTCAAAATCCCTGAATTTCCAGTTCTAGAATACAAAATCAAATACCACTCTTTGTGGTTAATGTGTTGAATTCCTGCATGTGCTGATTAAAAAGTGTGTTCAGATACAATACAACAAAGAACTAAAACAAAAACCTGTTTTTGGTTAGCCATGAACACCAGTGACCTCATAAATACGTTTCCTTATTGTTAAAGTAAGATCAGAATTAACTGCTAAAATATTTTAAGCACAATTATAAAGGGAAAAAAACAATAGTGAAAGCTGTGAAAGAAAGATTCATGTTTTGTTCTTGTTATGAAAACATATTTGAGGTCAAAGATTTTCCTTGTGGCTCTTCATCCACCTTCATGCTCCCCAGTAAGGTGCCAATCCAGATGGAAAAGTAGTGGATACACAAAGGGGAAGGTTGGCCCAGACACGCTTGTCATACTGAAGAACAAAAGACAGAAAAGGTGAACCACCAATGAAACAAGTGTTACGCACTTATTGAGTTGCTAACCAAATATGATTAGTTCTGAATTCCGTCAATAAAGAAATCAAGTCACAGGAAGTCATGCTAATGTTCTTACTGAGAAACTACCTTTAATTTAACTTCTGGTTTACAATTAAATTCATGACAATTACAGAACCTAAGTATTAATAATATTTTGCCCTATTTCATTCCAAGTATTATAATCTGTAGGTACTTTACAACATCTTTAAAATACTCTGAAAAGTGTCACATTTCAAAGAGAAGTCAGTGAGGTCATGAAAAAATATTCTTGATTTCTAAGAATAAAAGTTGGAAACGTATACCAAAAGCAGTGATGATGCAATGTTCTGTTACAGCTGGAGAGCTAAAGAAACAGCAGCAGTTCCTTTAGTTCATGGATCATCTTCAAGATCCAATCAACTCCACCTAAAAACAAACAGAAAAATCATCAATGATGCATTTTGTAAAGAAAAAATCCAGTTGTTAAAAAAATCCAAGAAAACAGAAACAGTAAACACCTGTATTAATCCTACAAAGTTAGTTTAATTAGTATTGAAATATTTGTCTTTTTCTTTTAAATTGTCATGGATTTATTTATAAAACACATTACTAAATTGTAAATTTTCCCTAAAAGAAAATCTTATATTCTAGCCAGTTTTATTAAAACTATTTTATTCCAAAACATCTGTTTCACCAAGTCAGCCTTTAATTCAAAATGATTTTTCCCAGTAGTTTAATTATTTAAAAAAGGAAAATTTTCAGTCGAATTAGTTTATCTGCCAGTCAGAGCCTGAAGGTTGACCCTGAACGCTCACTGGCCGTTACTTAAACATTAATTGTCCGCATATTCGGGTAGTATTACACAGTGCGTCTTATGAATTCTCAATGGTGGCATGGCACTGTGGGAATATAGCTGCATTTGTTTTGGGAAGCTTGATAGTTATAGGGAGTGATGTCTCGATGATGTGTTGAATGTGGGCTGAGCCCTAGTGGGCAACAGTATGTAAAATGTAACTAAATATGGGGAGTTCCTTGAGCATTTGTAAACTGTATCATGCAACATGGTAAACTGGAGTGATGCTGAGGTCTGGGAGCTTCAGGCCTTTAGAGCTGAGGAGCAGATTAGTCCTTCATGGGGACTGTGAAGGACGGCCACCTTTAGGAGCGGCTCGCAGACAGTCTTGAGGAGCGGGGCTTCAATTGGGATAAAAACAAGTTATTTCCATCTATTTTCTCTGTTTACCACAGACTCTACGGTCTCACACTTGATATGCAACCCTGAACATGAACAGCCCGGACACCACCACTGTACCCCCACATAATATATTGTGAAAGCACCTGATTGGGCAAATTGTTGCCACAGACTGAGATCTTATGAGTGACCAGAATAAAATAGAATAGAATATTCCTTTAATTGTCCCAGATGGGGAAATTTGGTTGTAACAGCAGCAAAAAAATGATTGACAATATTTACATCCTGCACTACAGATACAAAGTAGTACTGTATAGTTGAAATAATTAATAGGGCTCATTGATGGGTGGTATTAATGCCAGCACTGATGGCAGGATTGTCTTTTGAAAGGGGCTAGTGAATGAAAACTATCCAGGATGATCAATGTTTAGGTATGAGGCAATGAGTATTCATGTCTAACCCACTGACTCTGACTAACAGATTAACTCATTTGGTTGAAAAATATATATTTTTTGAAATATAGGCTGTCTTTGTGAAATAGATATCTTGGAATAAAAACTGATGGTATTGAATAAAAAATGGCTAAAATTTCAAATATATTTTTTGGAAAAATTTACACTTGATTAATGTGTTATATGGATACATTTTCAAAGGAAAATGACAAACATTTCATAGTAATGTGCTAAAACAATTATATGAATTAAGGCATTTTTTATTTTCATTGTCACATTATACATTTATGTTGCTATTCATTTCACAAGGTTTTATTTATTTATTTTAAGCATTTTAGTGTTCAAAATATTACAGCAGACATGACTGCAAAAAAATGAGAAAGAAAGAACACTGAGAAAGAACAATTTCACTGAAAGTTGCTTTCTGTACACCTAGAGACTATTTTAGCTTCCTGCCAAATTCCTCCCATTATGCTCAGCATTATACCGTTTCTTTATGTGCGAATGTTGTAGCATTCTTTGCCAAGATTGATACGTCCAATAAAGACTTGGATTCAAAGTGGGTACTGTATTGACAAGTAACTGGTTAATTCATATCTTTTCAATGCAAGGTGTTAATGCTGTACCACTTGCTCCATGCAGATGCACAGATAGTGCCGGATTGGTGCTTGTTTTGCAGGGGGCAAGGTTGGCATACACTTTGTAATTTATGGCCCATTTCAAGGCCGTTTTTCAGCCATGCAACACAAATATTGTATTTGTTGTGTATAGATCACGACAGGCTCCATACGTGGCTACACAACTGTTATTTTACAAATATGACACCTATGTTTATAGTCTACTTTCTCGCAGGAACAAAAAAAAAATATGTTTGGCAAGTTGCAAAACAATGTAATAAGCAAGAGTTGAACCCATCACCCTTGTGGTGAAAATCCTACACATCGACCACTGCGCTACAGCAGCACAATATAATTTAATCCAGCAAAGGATACATAATGAAGCGGTTTACCCCCTAACACGGTCACACAGTTTAATAAACGGGGGGTACAGATTACGACTCCGTGCACACGGTTTAATAAACTGCGGGAATAGATTCTTACACCTCACAAACACTAGGACTTGCGATGATATCAAACAAAAAGACTGGTATAAATCGCCTTATATGTAATGATCAAGACGACGGGAGCGCTCAGAGACTCCAGCAGGATTTCTAAAGACTGCTAGTCTTTAGTCTGAGACTGTGAAAATCCTTTGGTGTACACCCAGCATAAGCTTATTCCCTTGGTTTTTGTGTTAGCGTCTGAATCGACAGCATTTGAATGGGAAAAAAAAAACACCACATCAGTTATCTGGAATGAACCTAATTACATTGATTTTACGAGAATATAAAGCACACACAGAGATGTTAGCACACCAAAGTAGCCTACTGTAGGTCGCAAAGCACCAACTAACTGCGACCTGCTGGTAACTGCAGTTTACATGTTTTAATGTGTTTACAGTCACGTATAAGGGTAGGCTATACTAAATCTACATTCATCATCATATAAATATCTAAACTCACCCATTTCAGCTGTTGGTCTCCAGGCGAACATCCAGAGCTTCTTCTTTCAACTGTTGTGCCGAGTGATTACATGGTTCTCCAGCACGAAGCTGAAGTTGGCTTCTGATTCTAGCCTCTGATTCGGGAAACGGCCAAAGGGCAATTCCACCTAATTTCTCACTGATCCAAGCATCTTTCATCTGCTCTAGTCTAAAAACTACAAAACACAGACACTTTAAACAGTGAAAAATCAGTTGGAGTAACCTTTTAGCCATTTTCATAATTATAAATGGAAGCCAACTTCAGCATTCAGACAGCCATACTAATCTACTACATTACCCATAATCCTTGAGGACAAACTTTGATTCCATATTTTCAAGGTTGATTCAACATATTCAGACGCTCATTCCATATATTCAAGGTTGAATCAATATATTCAAGGTTCATTGTATATATTCAGACTTTTATTTAATATATTCAAGGTTGATTCAATATATTCAAGGTTCATTCTATATATTCAGACTTCAATTCCATATATTCAAGGTTGATTCAATATATTCAAGGTTCATTCTTATATATTCAGACTTTGATTCCATATATTCAAGGTTGATTCAATATTGTTAAGGTTCATTCTATATATTCAGACTTCCATTCCATATATTCAAGGTTGATTCAATATATTCAGACTTTTATTCCATCTATTCAAGGTTCATTCCATATATTCAAACATATCAATATAAATATATAATATTTTTCCTGAACGGCATGCCATTATATATGAGATTATCAAATATACTTGCTGGATTTGCTTTCATACAAATCATCACCGGACTTGTTAGATCAAATAATTACAGATGAACATTCACTTTTCTGGCAGTATTGCTCAGTAAAATGTCCATATGAGTTAATGAGGGCATTCAAACATATGTCAAAAAAAAAAAGTTGATTAATGTATTTTTAGTTTTTACATGTCTTGGTTCACATGACAATTATTTATGTATTGCCCTATTAATTTTAGTACACAGTAAACTAAGTATAGTAAACTTTCATTGGTGGACTATATTTTTTTAATTAATCGTGTGATTTAGTTAATTGGTCTCAGAAAAATTACAGAAATAACTGTTGTGACTAGGGTCACATATTGTATCATCCATGGATTAGGCATACAGTGGACCCCTAGTTTTTACTGGTGATAAGGACCAAAGTCCCTTGCAAATAGTAAACATTTGCAAATACTTGAGAGCCTAAAAAATACACAACCAGAAACCGTCTTAGCACTAGTGCAGAAACGTACATCTACAGTCTTCTTCATTTACGTCCTTGTGGGTTCAGCCAGTTAGTGCCAACGGAAATAAATGATGCTCCTAGATTGACTGCTTTGCAAATGCCAGCAAATAGTATGTATGACTAGGTATTTCTCCTTTGAGCAGAAAAGTAAAGAGTTGACTAGAAAATTTCAGGAAATTTAAAAGCGGTCTGCCATGTGGTGCGTAATCTCTCCCAACCCCAATAAGAGGTAGTGTTGCCAAGTTAGATCTAGCAATAAAGTCAATAAGCTAAAATGGTAACAACAACTATCATGCTATTGCTAACTAGCATGCTAATGCTAGCTAACATGTTGGCATTGCTACAAACCTGATTAGTACAAAAATGTAGTCAAAAAGCTCAAGTTAGCTAAAATGCTAACAGCAGCTAACATGGTAATACTAACTAGCATGATATTGCTGGCTAACATGTTATCATCACTATTAACAAGATCAGTAGAAAAATATAGGGAAAAAACTAAAATTAGCTAAAATGCTAATAGTTAGCATGCTAATGCTAGCTAATATTTTGGCATTAGTATGAGTGGGATCAGTATGAAAATATACTCAAAAATCTAAAATTAACTAAAATGCATACGAGGCCTAGCATGCTCCTAACGCTGCATTCACACCGCACATTTGGTCTGCGTCAGGCAACGCATTCAACGGATGAAGTTTGACGTATGTACTTTTTGGCTTCCATAGCCTGCTTCTGAGGAAAAAATCGCATGGGCAGGGCTTCCTATGTTGCTGCACACTCTGAAGTTTCTGAACTATGGTGGATCGTAACGAGAGACTGACTTGGCTTTATTAGCTAGATAAAGCTAGACAACGTTGACATCGGGTGCATCAGCGCCCACTATTCAGATGCGTTCTGATACGTGTATAGTGACATAACTACTGTGAGACGCTCAGATTGGTTGCCGCACTGCGTTAACTCCGTTGGATCCGTCAAAAGTTCAGCTTGCTTAACATCTGTGACGCATGCTTTGGTACGTTGCTGTATGAAACGCAAGCATCGTTGATGGAGCCAACGTACTCAACGCAACGCAGAGCCCTTGACAAACATCTGACGTGCTCCACCATAGACTTTACATGTAATCTTGCCGCAACTGGCCCTGACGCATGGGCTTGGTCTGAATGCAGCATAAGAACCTTTATATTTTATGAGGGGTATGAAAACTTATGAACCCCGAAGTTGTGGTTTCCTAAAGCTTTGTTTATGCTTCTGTGTTTTGATGGAGATGGATTGACGCAACGCCATTATCCGTCGACGCAAGGGCTCTCCGTCACCTACGCAAGTACGCCTGAGTAGAGGCCCAAATTTTAACTATCCGTCGACGGGGAGCGTACGCATCTGATTGGTCCTTTTCAGTAACAACCAGAGATCGCATCAGCAGAACGGGGCTCTATAGTCGCTGTAATCAGTAGTTAATGCAGCGTTTGGCCACTATATGCTTTATATTGAAAGGATAATTTATCTAAACTGTTCCTTTGGTTATTTTGAACACAAGGAGATGTAGGAAAACAACAAAAATGGCTGCTCTGTTTTGTTTCTAGAAAAACACAATAAGCTCTAGAGCGCTCAGGGTACACAATAATACACACAGTTACTACACACTAATACACACAGAGACTACACACCAATTTAGCACTTTATTTTACCATATAGTACTGTATTTCACCATGTAGTGCTTTTTAGTACTGTATTGTACGATGTAGTACTTTGTAGTCCTGAATTGTACCATGTAGTACTGTATAGTACTATATTGTACCTTGTAGTACTGTATTTTGCCATGTAGTACTCTGCAGTACTGTATTGTAAAATACAGTACTTTGTAGTACTGTATTGTAAGACGTAGTACTGTGTAGTACTTTATATTACCATGTGGTACTCTGTAGTACTGTATTGTACCATGATGTAGAAAAATGTAGTACCGTGTAGTAATGTATTGTACCATGTAGTACCCTGTAGTACTGTATTGTACAATGTAGTATGTTATTGTACCATGTAGTACTGTGTAGTACTGTATTGTACCTTTTAGTAATGTATTTGACCATGTAGTACTGTGTAGTACTTTACTGTACTATGTAGTACTGTGTAGTACTGTATATGACCATGAAGCACTGTGCAGTACTGTATTGGACCATGTAGTACCCTGTAGTACTGTATTGTACTTTTTAGTACAGTATTTGATCATGTAGTACTGTGTAGTACTCTATTTGACCATGTAGTACTGTATTTTACAATGCAGTACTATTTAGTACTGTACACTGGGTTTTATTAGACCTTCAATGTATAGACTGTGAGCTGAACTTTGATGACCTCTGATCAAAGGTGCTCCGTTGCACGGCAACAAATGACAGTGACAGCTGCAGCTGATTGTCTCTCACTTACTCAATTTATAGCTGCCTAATCCCCTTTTTTGCCAAAAAAGTGCTCCGAAAAAATAGTTCCCATTCAAAAACCGTATAAGGTATCGGAAAAATTCTTGAAGTGGGAGCAAGAGTTATCTTTCATCTTTGACACTCTCACAGCACAACTCTCTACCTTATTCACAGTCCGAGAACGAGCAAGAGAGAAATGACTAAGAAAATCTCTTTCAGAGATTTTCTTAGTCATTTCAGAGTTTCAGAGTTTCAGAAAATCCTGAGCAGGCTCAATGTTAAAGTATAGGAGAAATCTCTTCAGAATGGCTTCCACCCTGAGCGCTCTAGAGCTTGCTGAGAGAAAACCATGAGACATAGGGAAATTTTGAAAACATTTTGTGAATCAGAAATGTTCGGTCTATTTCATGACTAAAATTCATGTCACTAGTCTGAAAGATGTGACCGTGACGGCAAGTTAAAATATTACAATCAGGTTCCAAAATGACATTGCTGCACACTCTGCTTAACGAGCTGCTCCACTGTTGAAATGGCGATTTGGGGCAAACTTTTGGTTGAACAAAGTGAAATTGTGAAAAAAACGTAACAGCCATCGACATCCGGTCTTCACTGCTGAACAGAGCAGGGAGGTAGCAACACCCTGAATTTCAAATGGGGTTGCTAAGTTATTGTATGGTGACACAGTAAATCCTCAAAATAGTGGATTATCATGATTTTTGACTTCTGGCTCCATTCATTTCCTATGGGATTTTTGGGCGTGGTTTTTTGCTAATTACGTCGCCATGGTTACTCAAATCTCCAATAAATGTAATAGCCCGGATGGCGTGATCGAGCCGGTCGTTCTGACATATATATTGTGTGGGTGCATGCCACGTTACGACCCGCATTAATTTCCGAAAATTTTCAAAAGTGAATAGGAATAGGTGCCTGCCCATGCAATTACACAGAGGGAGTGCAATGCATTGCAATACATTGCGCTGCCTCCATGCATTGCATTGGGCAGGCCCCAATTCAAAAGTGAATAGTAATAGGTGCCTACCCATGCAATTGCATGGAGGCAGTGCAATGCATTGCACTACATCCATGCATTGCATTGGGCAGGCCCCAATAACAGGACATGGAGAATGTTCAGTTACTTGAAGCATCATCTCAGTCTATATCCCCTTCCAACAAGGCATCGCAAATGACTGCAGAGGACTACTAAACTTCTATTCAAAATTGCAATATTGCGAAACATAACTTCAAATTTTTTTCGAAAACTCACCTATTCTTGGATTTTTTTCTTTTCATTATGCATTAATATTGTAAAGAAGCTTGAGCTTTGAAAGCTGAGAAGCATAAATATAATTTTACTTGACCTGCTATTGGCTCTGCGATGGACTGGCGACCTGTCCAGGGTGTACCCCGCCTCTCGCCCGTGGACAGCTGGAGATATGCACCAGTCCCCCCACGACCCCTTGAGGAATAAGCGGTTCAGAAAATGGATGGATGGATGGATGCTATTGGCTGATTTTTGCCAAATAGCCAATTGAGGACTACTAATTATTTTCCTTAGCATTAATTGGCTTTACCTTGACCTGGCCTGACCGCGCCATGGTCTTGCCCGATGGCTATTGGAGATAGGCACCAGGCCCCCCACGACCCTCCAAGGATTAGCGCTATAGATAATGGACGGATGAATGGATTAATGAATAAATGAATGATTGGCTTTACCCCCCAGAGCAGAGATGAGGAAGATGATGGATGTATCTTTTGTGGTGGTAGTGATACCTGTATCTGATCTTATGGCTCAGTTCACTTAGAGGAATTGGCTCTTTCGGCTCCCAAATTGCTTCTGAAATTTTTGGTCTTTTAAATTAATTTATATAGCAAAAGAATGTGAAATTGTGTGAAAATGATTTCCTAATCTATGTGTTATTATATAAAATGTTTAACGTTTATATGCCATGGTTAATATTTGTATATCGAGCTGCAGTTGGTACTCTGCCCCCCCCGGTCCAAAAATATGACTGCTAGGTTAATTGGTCTCTTTAAATGGCCCCTAGGTGTGAGTGTGTGCGTGCATGATTAATTATCAATGTATTATCAATATAATCGACAAGCTTCCAAATTTTGCTGCCGTCACTCATTTCTCACCTTTCCAGTATGTTTTATTTGTAGTGCTTTTTTCTCTCCTCTTACACCCTCTTGCTGTGTTTGCAACCCCCCACCCCCTCCTAATGTGCAGCTAGAACAGAATAAAAAAAGAAAAGGACCGCTGGTCTGGCTCTGATCGGTCATTTCAATGAGCCGGCTCTCAGTTTCATTTGCCACCGACACATCACTATGCGGTGGTCCAATGTGCTTACTAATGTATATTACATATTGGAAGATGACCAAAATGGTTTCGGAAAAATGGGGCAGGAATTTATCACATTTATTCCCGATCCTCTGTTATAAGGGTGGGACTTTAGGAAGACAAAAGTACTTTTGTGTGTTTAAGTTGACTTAAAAAACCCTTTGAAAGGGTAAATAGAAAGCTTTTGGTGTATAAGTTATTGTGTGCTGGTATTGATGGACATTTTTATAAATCTACCAAAGTCCTATATAAACAATTTAAGAACAGGTTGGTTTCCTTCTCGATTTGGTGTGAAAAGGGAGCTGTACTTTTCCATACTTTGTTTCCTGATTATATAAAAGATTGGCAAAAGCACAATAAATTAATTTGGCCTTGATACAGTATACCAATTCAGTCTAATGAATAATTTGTTATATGCCACTGCTATTGTTTTGATTGCTGAAGATGAGTTAAGTCTCCAAAAATGTTGGGATATTCTGAATATTTGGTGCAACAAATGGAGACCTGACATTGATTTTTAAAATCACATGTCGTGTTTTTTTTGTGTGAAATACAATTGATGTATTTTGTTTATTATAAATACCTTGGTTTTGTTTTTCACAAGAATATGACATTTGCTGAAGGCAGAAGAGTATTGTCTGAATCTACAGGGAGTGCAGTGGGCAATGTAATTAATAAGATCAAGTTGTGTCCAAACTTGGGCTTTTCCACATATACCACATTGTATGACTCAATGGTTGCTCCTGTGTCATGTTATGCCGCAAGTATTTGGGGCTTTGCAGATGCACCTGAATGTAAAGTCATTCAGAACAGAGCTATACTGGGTTTCTTGGGAGTTCATAAGATATTTGTCTGGAAAAAATATGTGTCTGTAGAAAAGGTAAATATTTGGGTCAAATATGATGATGATGATGATGACGATGATGATGATGATGACGACGACATAGTGAGAGTGTAGCACTTTGTATGTAAAGGCCAATATTTTGTCCAGGATATTTAAAAGGTGTTCAGAAGATTTAAAAATCCATCTATTCAGAAGCTCCTGTACACCCTTGTATACTGCTCCTATGTGGTCTAAATTTAAGAGAGCTAGCATAAAGAAGTTTAAAATTGCCTATAATAATGTGTTAAGGATGTTGCTCAGGAAGCCTAGGTCAAGTAGCGCCAGTGTTATGTTTTGTAATGCTCATGTCAGAATCATTCAGGCTTTAATGAGGTATTTAATGTTTTTGATGCTTGTGGATCCTAGTTTTAGTGCAGTGGGTTACCAGTCATCTAAGTGAAAACACTGGTATATGTGCCTTTTATAATCTTAGGGTTTATAAGATTTATATATATATATATATATAATAATAATATATTATATATATATATATTATATATATATATATATATATATACAGTGTTGGGAAAGTTACAAAGAAACTGTAATATATTTCACATTACTAGTTACAATGTCAAAAATGTTATATGTTTGCATTACATATTACTGTCTTAAAAATTTAACTGAGTTACACTACTTTAAGTTACTTCGGGTAAAATATCTTAAATATTTACCACCACTTCTAACCACCGTAACTTATGAATTTAAATTTTACGCAAGTGTCACGCCACAAATACTGTAGTTTTAACACTTTTTTATTAAGTCTGTAGTTCCTTTACATGCCTTCTATTTCATGGTAATGTTTGTTAAATCTAATCAACAGAAGGTGCTGAAAGCGCTCATCACAAAGATGGTTGACAAAGATGAGACTCCGATGTCTGAAGTCTTAAAACAGATGGTTAGGAAAACAGTGTGAATGATGCCACTGTTTAAATATACAGTCAATCTTTTCCTCAACTGTCCTGCTTCTCTGATGTTTTTGTTTTAAGCAACAGGACAAGCATCCAGCTTGATTTGGTCTGTTGCATTAGTTGGCCAGAAAAACAATTTAAAATGCTTTTGTAACTTGAGTTACTGAAATTGTAACTAGTAATATATTGCTGTATATTTTGTAAGTAATGCATTACATTACTCAGTTACTGAAAAAAGTAATATATTCCTGTAACTTATTACTTTTGTAATGCATTACTCCCAACACTATATATTTATATATATATATATATATATTGTATCATATTGGGTGTCGTTGTGTGTAGGTTTTTTTAAAACTTTTTATATCGAACTTGAGTCTGACAAATAATGATGATGATGATGATGATAAGTACAGCACTGGGGCTGCCGTAGAGGGTGATATGGGGTCGGAGCCCTGTCTGATCAAACAGAAATCTGATGTCCTCAAAAAGCCAAAACTAAGAAGTTCTGTTCAAAGTAAGGATAATTTTGTGACAGAGCCTTATGTTAAAGGTGATTTAAAAAGAATGCAGTGATATGATATATCTGTGCTCAACTAAGAGTGGGAGGGTTCTCCCTGTTGCTGTTAAAGTAGGGCAATAAAAGTGTCTTTTGGAGGAGCAGTGTTTGTGCTTTATGTGATTTTGATGTTGAAAATTATATTTCTTTTTTATTTTACTCTCCACTATATAATGATATGAGAATTCAGCATGTTTAAAAAGATCCAGCATACAAATTTGGTTATCAGACGGTGATTTGTTAAGTTAGCTTTTTGACAAAGAGATTTTAATGTTGGCAAAATGTATAGAGAGAGCTAGGGTGCATAGACAAACAGTACTTTTGTGTAATATATTGTTCTTGTGTATATATGTCAAGTTCTTTTTTGTTGATAGTGTTAAATACGCCTGTATGGGCCAGGCACTTGTTGGGTATGACACTTTGATAAAATGTCAATTTACTCATTTAGGTATATTTAATATTTAAACTATAAAAACAGGCAGTCACAAGTGTTTTTCAATAGGATCTCAAATATTCATTATAGCTATCAGCGGGCGGCTCTTGTCCCGAGCCCCTGCAAATACAGGGGGTCCACTGTACAGCATGTCATTATTGGTAAATCATCTGTGTGTGCGGGTTGATAAGGGAATATTGATATGTAATTACCCATTCTATGTCTTAGTGAATGTATCTAGGACAGGAGTTCAAGTTAGAGAAAACAAGCTCAGTTTTCCAGCATAATCTTGATAAAAATATGTTAGATTACCAGGATGACAGCCTTTAGAGCAGAAAGATATCTACTGGACTTTCTGGCCTTGAGAGACTGCTTTATTCTTACTATCAGACTGGCATGGGCCAGTTCTTCAAGAGATGAACAAATAGGTTAAAAAGACATGCTAAACTGTGTGATAAACTGTGAATATTATTTGAGGTGTTAGTTTCGACGGGTTGGGTAGGAAATGCATGGGTAAACCTTTTCCCTCCATTTCATACCATACATGTGAATTAAACACTTAAATGCCTTCAAGGACTCATTTTCATGTTACACAGTCTCCTGTCTCACAAACAGGAAACAAAGGACTGGTATGTTGTGACAGAGAGCCTGCTTCAAAGCCAACTCCAGGGGCACTCATATTACAATTATTTAAGGGCAACAAAATAATATTTTCAGCCAATGTCCGTTTATTATTTTTTGTCAATCAATGAAATTTGATTGAGGTATGCTTTACTATAATGATCCCCAAATTTGCTTACCTACTCCTTACCTACTGAGGAACTAATAAGGAACAAATCAGGAACTAATAATTCATTAATAATTAACTAAGTTTCACATTCACCCCACATTCAATATATTAGGTTATGATTCCTGATTATTATTTGATGGTTGATCAGTCATAAAATGAATAGAAACCTAATTAGTCATGATTAATTATTGATACCTAAGCCTCACACCCACCTTAAAATAGATTTGTTAGCTAACGATATCTGAAATGTAACTAAATGGTTAACTCGTTAAATGACAAAATACCTATTCAGGCACTAATTATTCATTAATGATTTACTTGCTGATGATTCATCATTTATGCTTTGAGTATTGTAGCTCTTTTCCACTGAAGGGAGCAGATCAACCAACTGGACAATGGTAACATAGGCAAAACCTCCTACTTTCTATTCCCATTTTTTGTTTTGTTAAATAGTAGTTCTGCAGGATCACAGTAAAACAAATGACTATTAAATTATTACATTGACAGTAACTTACCATTACTTAAGCTTTTTCTGCCCCTTAAAGTAAAATTTTATGACTATTGAATCATTACCTCATCGTAAACTTACCATTAGTTAGCTTTTTGTTCCCCATTGATTAAAGTAAAACCTCATGGCTATTGAATCATTACCGCATCAGTAACTTTTGATTAAGTAAAAAAAGAAAAAACTCAGACTTCCTTTCTGCTCCTTAAAAATGCCTGGAGGCACTCTCAGCGGTCAGTTAGGATAGCCCGCTCTGAATTTTATTCTGCCATCATTAACCAACATTCCGGTAACCAGCGGGTTCTTTTTTCCACTATCAATGCTATTCTGTCACCTAATGTCCCTCTGGCTAACTCCTCTCATGAGCTTTGTAACCGATTTTTATACCATTTCTGCTCCAAAGTCTCCAGTATACGTGCTCAAATTCTGCCCAGCTCTTATTTATCGCCGTCACTTTCTCCCCCGTCACATTTCTTTGAGCTATTTTCTCCCATTTCCCTTCCCTTTCTTTTAACTATAGTCGCCGGCATGAAGCCTTCAGGCTCATTAAATGATTTGATCCCCCCTCGGCTCCTAAAGGAAGTTTTTCCTGTGGTGGCTCAATCAATCCTCGAGATCATAAATGCGAGCTTGATGATGGGCAGCATTCCCCATATCTTTAAACATGCAGTGGTCCAGCCTGTCCTGAAAAAGCAGGGTCTGGACACCAATGACGTAAATAATTTCCGTCCCATCTCCAAGCTCCCATTCTTGTCCAAACTGTTAAAGAAGGTGGTATTTAGCCAGATCTCTGACTATCTTGATCGTTTTCATGTCTTGGACCTGTTTCAGTCTGGTTTTCGTTCCCTCCACAGTACGGAGTCTGCTCTACTTAGAGTTATTAATGATATTTTACTCGCCTCTGACTGTGGCTCTCATGTCCTGTTGGTACTCCTGGATCTGTCTGCTACTTTTGACACATTTTACCATGGAATTTTGTTGCAACGCCTGGAGTCTTTGATTTGTATCCGAGGAACAGCCCTTGAGTGGTTTCGCTCGTACTTTCAGGCCAGAAGTTTTAGGGTTGTTTTAGGAAATTGTACCTCTGTTGTGTTACCTCTTGCTTGTGGAGTTCCTCAAGGTTTGATTTTGGGTCCACTTCTTTTTAACTTGTATCTTTTACCATTGGCAGGCATTTTTAAGAAATTTCAGGTGAATTATAACCTATATGCTGATGACTGTCAGCTATATGTGGCCCTGAAATCTACTGACCCAGTACAACCCCTTACTGACGGTATGACAGAGATCAAGTCTTGGCTCTCAGCTAACTTCCTCCTCTTAAACGAGTCAAAACTGGAAGCAATACTGTTTTCCCCTTGTACTCCTGCAGCTGTAGTTCCGATTCTGCCCTCTTACCTGTCGGCTTTACTGAAACCCAACATAAAAAATCTGGGGGTCATCTTTGACCCTGACCTCAGATTTGATGTCCAGACTAATCAGGTTGTTAGATCCTGTTTTTTCCCCCTCCGTAGGCTGGCCACGCTAAAATCCGTTCTGAGGAGAAAAGATCTTCACTCAGTCATCCACGCGTTTGTGACATCGCGTCTTGATTACGCTAACTCTTTGTTATATGGTGCTCCTTCATCTGCAATAGTTCGTCTCCAGTTAGTGCAAAATGCTGCAGCACGATTTTTAACTGGGACTGCTTTGAAGCAACATATCACCCCTGTTCTGGCCAGCTTGCACTGGCTGCCAATCCGCTATCGGATTAAATTTAAGATCCTCTTATTTGCTTTTAAATCTCTACATGCGCTAGGGCCACCCTACTTCACGCAGCTTCTCTGTCCTTATGTCCCGAGGCGTTCCCTGAGGTCCTCTGAGCAGCACCTGCTGCAGGTTCGTCCTGCCCGCTATAAGGCGCGTGGTGAGCGTGTGTTCTCGGTTTGCGCCCCCAGATCATGGAACCAGCTCCCCCTGACGGTCAGTCTCGCCCCTTCACTTAGTATTTTTAAAGTCCGTTTAAAAACGTACTTTTACTCTCAGGCTTTTAGCTCTGCTGGAGCACTCTAATCCCTAGTAGATTTTACTTTACTGCTTTTGATGCTTATTTTATTGTATGTTTAGTTGTATCCCTGTATTTGTTGTTTTTATTTGTGTACAGCACTTTGGTCTGCATTGTTGTAGTTTTTAAATGTGCTTTACAAATAAATGATGATGATGATGATAATGATGATGAAGTAAAGTAAAACCTCAAAATGACTAACTAATCATTACCTCATCAGTAATTTAGCATTAGTTAAACTTTTTGTGACCCCTGAAGTAAAGTAAAACCTCAGAATGACTACTGAATCATTACCCCAGGTGTGGCTGGTTAGATAGACAGAGCCCAATGTGTGCCAATTAACACCAGGGCCTGTTGCTTTAGTACCCCAGGCTTTCATACAGTAGTTTATGGGTCAGGAAAAGATTTGTTCAGAGAGTCTTCTCAAATTCTGATCACTTCAATTGGAGAAATGTTTTGTCATTTTAAAACTTTGACTGAGGAGACGCTGAATTCCAGTCTCCAACAGCGGAGTGCACATTCAAACTGCAGAACAAGATTTAAACCGCTATGAGAAGTAATTTTCCAAGGCAGTGTGAGTGCATTTCGATTCCATACTTAGTAGGAACTGCAGCAGGTATTCGTATTTTAAGTACAACCATTTAACTTAACTTTCACACTGTATGTAGTTCTCTGTTCAGGTTGTTTGGACTGAATATGATTTAAAATGAATTTAAAAAAACCCACTATTGTATAGGTAATAACTCCTTGGGATTGCAAGAGATAGAGCCCCCCCCCACGACACACACACACACACACACACATATTTAAAAATTGACGGCTAAAAAAGAGGTTATGACCGGATTGTTTTTACCATGTTGACAAAAAACATGTCTAGCGCCAAGCATCTAGCATTACAGTTTCAGTAACTCGAGTTATAAGCGCATCTTTTTTTCCAACCCTCTAATGCAGAGGACCGAATTCAATTGGATACCCTAGAACAAGATCCACCGTCCATTTCCTGTTGCTCAAAACGCAAACACCGGGAATCATGATGGCTGAGGATTGACTGTACATTTACACAGTGGCATTATTCACACAATTTCCCTAACCACCTGTTGAAAGTCTGTTCAATCTCAGGAGTCTTTGATGCGATTTAGTAAACATCACTATGAGATAGAAGACATGTAAATACACCAGAGACTTTAAGTTTATTACAATAGTGTTAAAAGTACAGTATTTGTGGTGTCAGACTTGTGTAAAAAGTAAATGGATAAGTTAAAGTGTTTATGAGTTTGTGTTAGATATTTAAGATATTTTGCCAAAAGTAACTTCAAGTAGTGTAACACGGTTTCATTTTTGAGACAGTAATATGAACATAATATGTATGTAATACCTACATTCAAATCAGCTTAACATTTTTCTATCTTATCCAGTTGTCAGAAAGTTTGTTCCAGATAAGAGTTGGATGACCTGAGTGGTCTAGGTGGTTGGTTTATTGACAGCAGGTCTTCAACATATTTTGGAGCTAAGCCATTTAATGATTAATAAACTAGTAGGAATGTTTTGAAATCTATTCTCTAAGCTACAGGGAGCCAGTGTAAGGGATTTAGAACTGGGGTAAAAATGCTCTACTTTCCTAGTTCTAGCAAGGAAACGAGCAGCAGCGTTCCAGATCAGCTGCAGCTGTCTGGTTGATTTTTTTTAGGCACACGTGAGGATGCTGTTGCGGTAATCAAGCAGACCAAGGATAAATGCATTGATGAGTTTTACAAGGTCCCATGGCAACATTAGTCCTTTAATCCTAGAAATGTTCTTCAGGTGATAGAAGGCTGAGTTTGTTATTGGTTTTATATAAATTTGGAGGTTCAGGTCTGAGTTATAGTTATAGATTTTGGTCCTGATAGGTAGAATCTAGTTTTACTAATTGAACCTGAGTGTTCACTCTTGATCGTTCCTCTTTAAGTCTAAAAGTAGTTCAGTTTTATTTCTATTTAGTTTGAGAAAATTATAGAACCTCCAGCTATTGATTTGCTCAATGCATTCACTTAGATTTTGGTTTTGGATGGGTTGATTTGGATGGTCGTTATAATCTGGTTTAGCGGGAGCTTGTAGATGTTGAATTGGAGATGCCCCTGGATGGAGCCCCGTTGTGACCCCACTTATAATTTCTGTTTGTGGTGAGGAAAAAATGGCTTTTTGACACTTTCTGTTTTTAAGATAAGATTCAAACCAGCCAATTACTGTACCAGACAGTCCAATACAGCTTTCCTGTTGTTCCAATAGTATTTTTTGATCAACTGTGTCAAATTCTGCACTGAGGTCCAATAGAAACAGCACTGTGGTTTTACCACATTCTGTATTTATGCGGATGTCAATGAAAACTTTGATGAGGGCCGTCTCAGTGCTGTGGTGAGCATGGTAACAGACTAAACATTTGTTGGTCATTGTTAGATACTTTAACTGCTGAAACACTGCTTCTACAATTATCTTGCTGATAAATAGGAGATAAAAGATATGCCTGTAGTTCTCCATTAGTTTGTTGTCTGGGTTGTTCTTCCGTAGTAGTCATTTAATAACTGTTGTTTTTAAAGCCTGGGGAAGACACCTGATAACAGGGATGAGTTAGCAATTAGAATCAAATCAGACTTAATGAAAAGAAACACTTTATTTAGGTTCTTTCTGTGGATACTGAGGCTGTAAGAGAAGGAGGTCAGTTGGTTTATGATTTCTGCAAGGTTTGCCTGGTTTATATTTTGGAATTCAGACATTTTCTTTACTTTGGTGTGAGTGGGAATGGTATGGGGTTTGGTGCTGACATACAGACTGACCTAATTGTCAAAAAAAAAATGTCAGTAAAAAAGCAGGCAAATTCATTGCAGGCCCTGGTTGGGTTCAGTCGAGGGGCTACTGTCAGTCGAAGATTAGGTAGTCTTTCCACTGTTGCATATTATTATTGTTTCTATTAATGGTTACAGAAAGAGAGATTCCCTTGTGTATTTCAATAATAAATGGTGTCTGTTGAGACTATCTTTGTAGACTCATTTATCTGGTTTAAATCAGTTGGGAAACAATCTTGTATTTTGTCTAATTAGACAGATCAATGCCATCACAGGTTTGCCATATAAAAGAACAGTGCTGTATAACAGTTTGGAATGTAAGACAACATATTTATTTTCAATAGAAGATTAATGACTTAAGAAATATGCTTTGCTTTGGCTGAACCAAGGTTTATTTTTTTGTGTTTTTATTTTAAATAAAAAATTACTGGACAGTCAATGTGACTAGAAGAGCAAAGAGTGTTGGGAGTTTAAAAATCAAAGTTCAAGGGCTAGTTCATTCTACAATAATGTTTAAATAAGACAATAGAGAGAATGAAAAGTACTGCAATTATTTTAACAGTTTAAAAGGTAAGCTCACAAAAGAAAAGGGTTAGTTGTTATAGCCACATGTGTTCTCATATAATTCCCTTTCTTTCATTTAAAGAGATACTCTACATCAGTCTTTTAAAGGACAGTTAATTTAGTTTTTAAAACTCAAGGTTGATTTAAATTTTGACAGCTGATTGTATTGCTACTGTGGAAGAATTAAACAAAATAAAAAAAATAATTTAATAGTATAACAATGTGGCTGATAATGTTCCTCAAGACAATCTGTCTATCTCATGAACTATTCAATCTTTTCAGTATAATTCCCTTTTGCTACAGCCTTTGAAACGGTTCAAGATTAGCCTTGGTCTATGCTACACAAATGCAGAATGACATATTGACTTGAGAAATTTGAAACACATTTCTATCTGATGCAAAGAATTAATTTTTTTTGACAAGAAATAAATATTGCATTTATGTATTTATTTTCCCCCCGAAAACTCATGAAAAGTTTCACATAGATATTCTTAATAGTTTGCAGATGAACAGAGGCAGGGAAGTTTTTATGTAGCTTGGAGGGATTTGACGTTGTGAGGCCTATGTGATAAAATAAGACAGAAGAATTGACACCTGCTGATAAACTCACTGACTCAAAGTACAAACACATGAAATACACACAATTGAACATACACACTGGTGAAACCTCTTTTACAAAGTCTATGTGCAGCTACATTTACTTGGCATCCCACAACTATTTTTTTAACTCCTACATAATCAGGTTCACACCCACAGATTAGTATCTTGACAACAGCACTAACTAGTTTTCTCCCTACTCTTCATAAAGCAGTCAGCTGAACATCTATAAATAGGCTATGGGCTCTGCAATGTCTTAATTTGCCACCCCCATACACTCCTATAGCAATTATCCCAAGGTTTATTTCGGTTAAGCAGTCAAGCACAGGGAATAAATGACTCCGCCTATACACCATGGTTAATAAGAAGGAGGATGCTTAAAACCAGTCAGCAATCAATCAATTGGAATTCTCTTAAGTAAAATGAGACCATTTGTCTATTTGTCATGATCTTAGTATAAAGTGTTTATTATTAAAAAAACAAAATTTATTGTTTTACTTATTATATTGTTTTACTTATTATATTAAATTATTATCATATACCCCCTAAGATATTTTTAGTTTTACGCATGCACATATTGAGGTTTAAATGTGGCATAAAAGTATGTTAATCTTAAGATCAATGGCTGAACAACAGCAAACTTTCTTGACGGAAAGAGATATTTAGATATATACGATTAAAAAATAAAATTGATAAACCAGTTTGATAAATTTCCAGTTTGTTTGTGAAAAATTATGTAAGTTCCATGTCAGGATAATTTGCCTACCATTTTAGATTAAAATAATTTAATTAAGTTCTCTTAGTAAAAAAAGGACAATTTGTTAAAGTTATTTTATTGATTTATCTTTTGGTCTGACATCCTTCTGTACTTATTTTCATTACTGCCAGTCTAAGTTAGTTAATGTATTGTATTCTCAGTGCCACTCCTAACTAGGGAGACCCCTTCCTATAAGAATTGAGTGGGTGGAGTTGACGTGACACAGGGTTTGAATTCCCCAGAGGTTTGGTGCTGCAGAGTTGCCGTTGTCATTTTATTCACTCATTGCTCATATTCTGCTTTTACTTCATCTGCGTCACTGCTGCCAGTTACATTTTAGTAAATCTGTGGCGCTCAAGGCCAATCAGAAAAGTCATACATTAAAGGGGGGCCTGTCACCACCTAGCCTAGCAGAGCGTCGCTTTCAAGAACACACTTCTTTTAATCACTTGATTTTCTGAGTGTCATGTAAACTAGGATAAAGGATTTCATTCCGGTTCAGCTACTTGTCTGATTTTTGCAAAAGTTTGATTAAGATGTGCACGTAAATGTGGCGAATGTGTGCATTGGTCATCTTCTGACTGGGGGGTTGTCGAGAAGGTAAACGCAGACATCACTCAGACCACACTCTGCAGTTCCTTTTCGGGGGTTTTCTGGTGTTTCAGGTGATTTTCAGGTTTTTCCCATAGAGGGTATAGAACTCCTCCAGTAATTTCAGGCTCTGCCCAAGGGTCCTCCCCCAGCAGAATATGCTTGGAAGACTTACGGACGGAGGCACCCTAATGGCATCCTGATGCCCACATCATCTTAGCTGACTTTGTTTTTTTGTTCTTTTACAACCTCTGTCAGGAAGGTTATGTTTTGGCCAGGGTTTAAAATTCTGATACTTAGCAACATAACTCAAGAAGTTTGATGACATTTTCAGGAAATGTCAGCAGTGGGATGAGTAATTAGATTTCGGGGGGATCCAGATCACCTACTAGTTTCTACTTCGAGTAGGGAAGACCAGTATGTGCCCTTTTTTTATCGTGCATTACTACAGACAAAAGGACAAACTACCTACTTATCTCCCACTCTATCTTATTATTAGTTTTCTACAAGACACCTTGTTCAACCTCTTGCTCAACAATGTTCCCTCCTTGCTACCCGGCATATTTTTTTTTCTATTGGAGAACCATGGTGCCAAATTTAGCAGAACTCAATGAAAACCCAACTGCTACTCAGTTGTGAACCTCCAGTCTGAAGACCTCAAAATAACTACATTATCTGGCACAGCAGAGTATTGAGCCTAACTCTTGTTTGGTTATGTGTACAAGAGACAAATAGCCCTTATCAATATATGTTTGTTATCTATACTATACTTGCCACCTGGGAGCTTTTCATAAATCTGAGAGACCTCTGTCAGGGTTGTCTTTCCTTGAGCCCATAGATTCCGGCTCATCTGTGAAGGTCATTGGTGACAGATTTAGAAGATCCTTAAAGTGCTCCTTCTATAGCCTGACACAATCCTCATTCTTACATAACAGCACCCTCACATGCTAAAGACAGCATACTTTTCTCATTGAAATTGCCTGAATGAAAGCCATTCTCAATACGCTCTCTAGATTATCAGAATTTTTTTTTTGTTCCATCATCAGTGGAGCCACTGAAAATGCATCACTTGGTATGTCCCCAACCAATTGTGACAGCTTTACCCTTCTTTTTAACTTATATGGAACCTACATAGTCTGACAGTCAACATGTCAAAAGACTGCTACTGTCATCGAGCCTAATATGTTGGAATTCATCAGACTACAGAATAAAATTAGTCTGCACCCGAAAATTTAGTTTCTTCTTAAATCTAAATTTCAATAAACTCATGGCACTCCTCTGAAAGATCTCTACTTGAGAGGCTTGATAGTGCTACCATCCTGTCCCTTTTTGGAAAACAGCAGTTTTATGATATGTTGGTTGGCACAGTAGGGGAATAGGATTGAATGCGTTTAGCCTTTTGTGTGTATATGTGGTCAGAATATTTCTGCTGTTCTCTTTTTTTCTTATAATCATTTAATTAATCAATTTCTCCTCATATTTTCATTCAAATTTATGAAGTTTTCAAATTAGTTCATGGAAAAATTACTCATGTTTCTAGGTTTCTGCATCCTAATTCATTATCCCCCCTTTTAATTTTGGCTGCCATTTTGGGGTTATGTGAAAATAATAAAAACAATCTGTGAATATTTTTCAAGTGCATCTGACCTGTAAGTAAAGCTGTTCATACATGTTTGATCCAAAAGTACCTTAATACTGTGTAAAACGTGGATGTTAACTGGATGTATTGAATGTGTTTTGTCCCTAAAAGAAATTCATATTTTATATCAGTATTTTTGTATGTACAAAGCACCAGGTGCATAAACTCCAGTCAGATAGAGTGTCTGAATGTAAATGTGTAAAGATTTTGTAAACGTCATGAGACTAGTACTTTTCTCCGTAGTCAAGTCCCCAAAACCTGCGGAAAGAAGGGTTTTTTATAGTCCCATAACATGTTCTCCCAGGGAAAACCTCTAAACCCAAACTGCTGAGACTGATATGTTTGGTGGCCTCCAGTACAAACACATGGATGTAAAGGAAGTTGCCCGGTGAGTACGTGAGTGAAACTCTTCTTTCCCGACAGCCACTGCGCTGTAGTTTTTTTTTTTGCATTGAATGAAAAGAACACAATAGTGAACTTAATAGTTGAAAATAAAACTCTTAAAGTATTTGACCTATAAGTTCATTCATTTTTTCAAAGCAGTCATACATTTTCTGCTTCTCAGGCACATCCAAGAGCTGGTATATCCAATCTATAACAATTGATAAAATTAAATGCATTCACTTCAAGTTATTTCAGTTATGATGAACATTTTAATTAGACCAACAAGGTCATTTTTCCCTTTTGCAAGAAACATACATCGAGGTTTTATTTAGTTACCAATTACCATCTTGCAGCATGTTCACACTTCCAAACGTATGCATAGTCAAAGTATGTCACACTTTACTTTCTTTGATTATTTCCATCATCTTTATCTTAAGGATCAGAGTTGGTGTAGATCTATAGCAACACTAATTAGTGAAGAGTATAAACTAATAATCCCACAGTGCATTAAAACTGGTAATATCTTTTTTTTTTATGAATCTCCTTCCAGCTACTTAGGATATGTGCTACATAGTTATGTATCTGCAGGTCTGCTAGCCGCACTTGGCTCATTGGATGTCAATATCTGAAGTCAACCCTTGAGATTTTTCTGCCAGTGAAAAATGAAAGTGACTTGTGTCAAGGTAATGTTGAATCAAACAAACACCCACAAAGAGAAATGAAGGACTAAACAGAAAGAGAGGGGGAGTGACGGTGGGCATACAAGAGTGAGGAAAAGAATAATAAAAATAGTGTGGAGGGGGCAAAAAGAGAAAATATAAAAACTGAAGCTGTTGCACAGCTAAAAAAAGACTTGGAGAAAAAGGAATTTCACTGAGAGGGAACATAAAATGACAGAGAGGTCTAACAGACGCAGAGGCTTTGATTTCCTTTCAGCTTCAGACTGACCTTCACCTGCTCCCCGTGAACCAAGCAAAGGAGACACAAGGTGGATGCACTGCTCCCTGCAGTCTCCTTTAGCATGCGCTCTAGTAGCTGTAATAAAACAATGCTGTCTGAATGGGAAAGAGTGACAGAGCGAAAAGCTCCCATGACCTGTTCATGTAACTTGTTAAATGACCGTAAAAAATGGTGAGGTGAGTCACATATAGAATAATAATAAAATATAAAGGGATTGGGGCTGCATTCAGATGTGCTGCAGTAATTTGTTTCAAATTTGAGACATCTATATGATGTAATTAAATAAAAACTAAGGGATGATAAATTAAATAATAATTTTAATTATATCTAAAGAATAATGCAAATGCCTTGAATTTAAGAATTTGTGATGATTAAAGAAAAAAGGGTATTATAATATTTTAGAGCTTGATTACCTCACATCATACAGAGCCAACTCAGAGTTTTCTCTATAAATCGTTGAATTTTTACTTATAATGTATTTACCATTTGAGATGGGAAAGGAGTTAGGAGAGTGTCACAAAAAATAATGTGGGAAAAATGAGCTGAAATTTTAATATTCCTTACTTCTATCATGCAATGTCTGATTCTGTCATCTAATCATGTTGATATATCTAACCTTAACCATACATGATTATCTCCCCCTATTCCACCTGTTTTCCTCATTACTTAAAAACCCTTCTGGCTCTGCTTACTTGCCATATCTTCGAATGCATTTTCCCAGTAGATATCCCATCATCTTGTTTGGATCGCCCACTGGCCTCTTTCATGTCCCTATAGGTAACAGTGTTACCGATCTGACTTCTGACATTGAGCTCTGCCTCGTATTCTGACCACCAATTCCTGCCTCGCCCTTCTGTAAAGTTTGCCATTTGTTGCCTTTGTATGGATCACCTCTGTCTGTCTGTCAGTATTATATTTTGGATCAAAGCCTTGGGTATCGAAGTGATTTTAAGAACCATTACTCTAACATAGAAGGAGGCGGAGCCCAAACTCTGTCCTCTTGGTCTGTCTGCATGGAGTTTAGCTGCTGCCTCCCTCTGACGTCACTGTACCAGTGGAATCCTTGAGTGATTCTCTCTGCTGCTGGTTAGTGAGAGTGACAGCGGAAATTCCACACATTGCTCCAAGAGTTCAGTTACTCATTTGTTCTTTTTTCTCTGTAGTCCTACACGTTACAACCCTGGTTCCAGAACCATATTGGCACATTTTTCTAACCAGTTGTTTCATTAATCTGTTATCATTCATTGTTCACTACTGTGTTGTGGCTGAATTTCCAGATCTCCCTAGCAGTCTAGCAACACAATGCTTTATTTTGAGACAAGTTTAATGATTGGTTAGAAACAGGAAAAAAAAAATTTGGAGGGGGAGATTTTATTTTCACTGAAATCTAACCTGAGCGAAAAATCTGAAGCGTGGATTTCTCTTTACAGAAGCAGCTGTGAATTTATTGTAAAAGTACCAATTAGTATTTCACACCGAATTGCCTGCATCAATTTTAATACACCAATAAAATGTTTGGCATTTTATATGGACCTTCCTAATCAGCGAGGAGAGACATGTTTATTCATATTTTATGTTGTGCATAATGTCACAGGATGTATATAGTGAGGTTTTTACTGTTTTGACATTTTGGGAAAACCCACTGTAATATGGGGATAATTCCAACTATATTTTTAAAAAAAATCTAGTATCAGCAGGCAGAAGAGAAGAAATTATAAAATATACAATACAGTCCATCCATTTTCTGAATGACGCCATAACAGTAAACGTACATCTATGAGCCATGACTTAGAGAAAATAAAGTTAATACCACAGACTGTTTACAATGCTATCAAAGAGATGGTCAAACATGTTCGTTACCAAATAAAGATTCTGTTGTTGTAGCTAAGGTGTTGGGAAGAAGGAATCACAGCTAGGCATAAAGCTGTATCAAAGAACCTCATCAGCTTCAGTGTTTGAGGAGTGTGCTTGGTCAGGACATAAAAAACATTTTTCAGGGGGAAATAAAACTTAAGAAACAGGCTACAGAATTGTGTACTGCCAAGTTTCACTGTTGCAAAGGAGGAACAAAGCTTTAAAACAAAAAGAGTGCTTATTGGATATATGGGTGCATTGTTGCAGATGAGTCAAAATGTAAATCCCAGTAAATGTCCCAGCCAAAAGTACCTAAGATAGAAACATCTGAGAAGGACCAAGGTTTAAAGGAGAAATGTGCCTTGAATGATTTATCAGACTTTTTTGTTTCATCAGAAATTTTTATCATAATACCTTGTTTACCTAGAGACACCAGTGCCATAGCCTTCCAGCAGATCGGCTATATGATCACACAGTTGCCAGAACCTATCCAGTAGCCAGTCATTGGATTTACAAGTGAGAGAAAACTGAATTATTTCCTTTGCTGACTAAATTCAGACTTTTGAAATACTTGTACACACATTTTTTCAAAGGTAGTTGTGCTATGACTGGCCTAGGCTTTCTTCTCACCCTTCTGAAGTGACGAGACCATGGAAACAGAAATAACACCTACATGACAACAGTCACAACAGCACATGAAACACAATCAAACAGTACAGGACGTACGAAACGTACTGTGCTGCAGCGTGTTGTCATCCATTTCTTCTCAATGTGTGCACGACCTACATGCTCACAGTCTGATTTAATAGTGCCACCATGCTTTTATTATTTGTGACGCCATAGACCAACCGCAAGAATGCCAATACAAACAGAGGCATGTCGCCATCTACTGTTGCAGAAACAGTTTATTAAATACTTCAGTTTTTCTACTGATCATGTATACTTTGATAAAGACTCTGTTTTTAGTTGAGGAATTGGCTTGAATATCGCCTGGCATGAAAAAGGTCACCAGTCCATCATAGGAACACAACACAGACAACCTCTTAGGTCAATATGCAGACTGGCTGTATTGCATTTGGAAAGCCAAGTGAGGTGACAATTTATGGTTTCTACTACACAGTATATTCACTTGACCTCAAAATGCAGCAACAAGCTCAACAAATTACATCAGAAAACCAAAACTTGTGTAGAAAAAGGTGGTCTACTTTAATAAGCTGTAAGAATACTATACTGTATACTATAACAGAATACAATTAAAAGTCTACAGTTAGTTCAAAATGCTGCTGCTAGGATTCTGATGAATATTAAAAGAAGAGATCACATTTCCCCTGTTTTAGCTTCTCTTCATTGGCTCCCAGTAAAATCTAGAATAGAATTCAAGATCCTCCTTCTGACATATAAAGCCCTTAATAATCTAGCTCCATCATACATAAGAGACCTGATTGTTCCATATGTTCCTAACAGAGACCTTTGCTCTCAGACTGCAGGTTTACTGGTAGTTCCTAGGATTTCTAAAAGTAGAATGGGTGGCAGATCTTTCAGCTATCAGGCTCCCCTCCTATGGAACCGGCTCCCAGGGTTGGTTCGTGAAGCAGACAATTTGTCTATCTTTAAAACTAGGCTAAAAACTTTCCTCTTTGACAAAGCTTACAGTTAGAGATATGTTTATAGGTAGTTAGAGTCAGGTCAGACAGGTAGATAGGAAGAGACAGGTTAATGTTAGTAGTCAGGCAGAGTGTCAAAAGTTAGGAAGAGATAGGAAGAGGTAGAGTAGCTAGGTAGAGATAGATTAATGTAAGCCAGGTAAAGATCCGGAGCCGGTCGCGGCTTACCGCCGCGGAAGAAATGCGCCCCACAGGGGCCAGCCAGCGCCGGAGAGAGGTCCCTCAAGGGGATCCTCCCGCACAGTGCGGCCGCCCATTACCTGCCGGGTTGAATCCCCCGGGCAGACTGTGCGGACCCCACCCGTTTATCTCTTAAACGTTTCTCGCCCTCTTCAACTCTGTCCTCTCAGTTCTGTCTATTTTTCCTTAAGATAGTTGTCGACTATCGGTCTCGTGCCGGTATTTAGCCTTAGATGGAGTTTACCACCCACTTTGGGCTGCATTCTCAAACAACCCGACTCCGAGAAGACCCCGGCATGACGGGGGCCGTTACCGGCCCTACACCGTCCACGGGTCAGGAGGACTCAGACAGAGTGTTGGTAGCCAGGTCTCCTAGTAGCTAGGAGACAGGTTAATGTTAGTAGCTATGCTGCTTTAGGCTAGGCTGTTGGAGGACATTATTAGGGTCTGTTCCTACTTTCTCTCCTACTTCTCCCCAACTGCATGATGTGCTGTCAATTCAAGCACTAACCTGTTTTCTATTATAGTAGGTGCTCCGGATTAGCCCTGCTTGACGACCCTGACTAAGATGGCATTGCAGTGACGGAAAATTCTCCACGTCCTGACAACAAACTTCTGCATCAGTTCTATTGCTCTTTCTGTGTCTCTGTTATGTATTCTCCAAGCCACAGACGGTCGCGGCAGATAACCGCTTGTGCTGAGCCTGGTTCTGCCGGAGGTTTCTTCCTGTTAAAAGGGAGTTTTTCCTTCCCACTGTCGCTGCATGCTTGCTCAGTATGAGGGATTGCTGAGAATTCCACGACGCAATCTTCTGTGGTTCTGTAATTTCTACACTAAACATTGTATTGTAATAACTCTTTTTGTAAAGTGCCTTGAGATGACATCTGTTGTGAAATGGCGCTATATAAATAAACTGAATTGAATTGAATTGAATTAAGTGTGTGTCTTGTGTATTTTGGTTTAAACATCTTCACTCTTCTTTCAGTGGGTAGTACAGGTTTTATGGTTGCTGTGTTGTGTTTGGCAAATGTGCCAGATCAGTACTGGTGCAACAACTCAGGATGAACAGAGAATGCTGTTTTTTGTGGAGGGGTTTTAAACAAGGCAGCTGAGACGGCTCCATATGAAGCGGTGTGCTAAGAGTAGGGACACATACAACTGTACAGAACAGAGGTCCTTATTATACAGACTTGAGCAAGTATGTACAAGATCCAGCATCTATCTATCCAGCATGTGCGGTTGTTTAGACTGTATTTACTTGCTCAGTGTGAGGGATTGCTGAGAATTACACGACGCAATCTCCTGTGGTTCTCTAATTTCTAAATTAAACATTGTATTGTAATAACTCTTCTTGTAAAGTGCCTTGAGATGACATCTGTTGTGAAACGGCACTATATAAATAAACTGAATTGAATTTAATTGAATTTAACCAGGATGCCCTGCACAATAGTCCACTTCCTACTTTTGGTGGCACGTTTGTTTTCTGCCACTCCATAGCATTACACCACACAGACAGTTTTCTTAAAACCAGTTTTATTGAACACAGTTGTAATTGTGAACAGGTTTCAGGTTGTCTCGGGAGAACCAGGAAGTGAAAGCCGGAAGCCGGGGACCCAGGACTGGAGAGAGAGTAAGCTTGGTTAGTTAGGGATCTGGAAAATGTCTTTTTGAATTATAAATGTGCTTACAGGTAGAAGAAGTCGCGGAGCCAGAGGAGGAGGTAAGGATTCTGTAGGTGAGCTCTGATATTGATGAGTCGTTGTGGATTCAGAGCTGACGGTGGAGCCAGAGGAATCCAGGGCAGGTGAGTAAAGATGAGCACAACTTAGAAGGTGGATAGTTGAGTGATATCTTACTTGAAGGTGACGATGATCTTTCTGACGAGCGGGCAGGCGAGCTACAGGATAATGGACAGGAATGAGCTGAGTCTAGTAAGGGAAAACGTTGTAGAGGCTGACCAGAGTGAAAACAGAGAGACAGAACAAAAACACAAAATCCTTACATTTGATATGGTCTTGCGTCTGCTTGCCATTCACATAATTCAGCGAATCAGAGTTCAATTGCGCATTTCAGTAGACTAAACGGCTGGTGTGACTGTATACTAGGGGTGGGCGGTATGGCAAAATTTTCATATCACGGTATTTTGAAAAAACATAACGGTATTACGGTATTTAACGGTATTTTTTTGCCATACAAGACTGTTCATATCCACATTATCGTACAAGAATGAATAATATAAATATGTGCTTTAAATAGCCCATTTTACTGTCATATGGACTGCAACATATTGCATGATGAAAATAATTAGAATGATTATGATTCTAGTAGACATTTTTGATGTTCTAAGGCTGAACGTATAATTTTTTTTTAAACCTCACGTTGGCGCGAGCAACAAATTGCGTCTTCTAATTGCTTTGCGTGTAGTACTGAAGAATTCTGCTAGGGGTCAGAGTACAGACTCAGATCGGATTTTGCCAAAGAAGAATTAAATAAACATGGCGACCGTACGTGATTATTAGCTGGTTAATATTCAGATAACAAGAGAAACAAAGGCGGCGGAAGTATCAAAGATGGTATGTAAAACAAATTTACCGCTATTTATGATTTCTTTCCTACTCGTTTTTCCGCCGTGACCGCATTCACCTACAGACGGTCAAATAGTGCTCAACACTTCCCCCAACTTCTTACTCTCAATAGCGTTTGTAAAAGGTATTCCGTTCGGTTCCTGTCTGACATTTTAAAGCCGATAAACTTTTTAAACTATAGATGAGGCTCCTCTTCTTTCGAATGACTTCATCATAATTGTGTGCTTCATTCCTGCCAGCAGCTGTACTTAGTTAAAAACGTTATTTTCTACACTGTGTTGAAGAGTGTGTAGCAGTGACATCGGTCCTGGCTAAAACACTTCCCCTCATTAAACTTTCTGGAAGTTGTCCGAGGTATTCACCGGTATAGGGGTGTTTTAAAAATTCACATCACAACGAAAATAAACACCGGTTTTCGGTATGAACTGATATACCACCCAGGCCTAATGCATTCTAAAAGTCCAGGTCAAATCAAAGTCTTTGAACATTTTTCAAGTAAAGTCTAAAGTCATAAAATGAATTACTCCAGTCTGTCTCAATCAATCAATCAATCAATCAAACTTTATTTATAAAGTGCTTTTCAAACAAACAAAGTACTCAAAGTGCTTTACAGATTTAAAATAACCCCACAACCCCCCCTTCAAAAATAAAATCATCAATGCAAATACAACCCCCTCCCAACCCATCAGTCATACTCACACACACACACACGCTTAGAAGCTACAAAAAGCGGGCTGAGTACAGATGAGCCAGGAAATGCCATCATGGGAGCCATCTGCATCAGCAGCAGCAGATCAACAGCAGCAGCCAAGGCTCCGACCCAGGGCGCCCAGAGGAGGGAGGGCCGGTACCCCCACCTCCACCCAAGCGCTACCTGGGGGGCACCCAGGCAGCCACAGCTGACCACCACCCCCGATGCAGGTAGTCCCCCAGAGAGGAAACACTGGCAAGAAAGATTAAAATACATTAAAATATAAAGTTTATAAAATATAAAGTATATAAAGTATAAAACAATTAGTGTAAAACGAATAATAAAAATGCAAAGCAAATTAATAAATAAACAGTTAAAAGCTAAACTAAAAATTCAATCAGGTAAAACATGCTGAGCGGTTAAAAATATATAAATAAATAACAATTAGTTAAAGGCTAAGCTAAAAAGGTGAGTCTTTAGCCTGCTCTTAAAAACATGAACGTTCTCTGCGGCCCTGAGGTCCTCTGGCAGCCTGTTCCAGAGGTGAGGGCCGTAATAATGGAAAGACGCCTCACCATGAGTCTGTGTCCTGACTTTGGGGATGACAAGGAGAGGGCTGCCAGAGGAGCGCAGAGACCGCAAGGGTTCATACGGTAAAAGCATTTCTGACAGATAAGAAGGCCCAAGACCATTAAGACACTTAAAAACCATTAAAATAACCTTAAAATCGATCCTAAAACATACGGGGAGCCAATGCAGTGATTCTAAGACCGGTGTAATGTGCTCCCGCCTCCTAGTCTACATCAGGACACGAGCTGCGGAATTCTGTAAAAGCTGCAAACTTGAGGTAGTCTTTTTGGGAAGACCAGAAAGCATGGCATTACAATAATCAATTCTACTGGTGATAAAAGCATGCATTAGCGTCTCCGTATTGGCCCGAGAGAGAATGGGGCAGACTCTGGCAATGTTCTTTAGGTGATCAAAACCTATTTTGGTGATGTTTTTAATGTGAAGGATAAAAGTCAGCTCAGAGTCAAAAATCACACCCAGGTTCTTCACTTGTAAAGAAGGATTAAAGACAATGATTGTAGTTTTGGTAAAAGTTTCTCTCTCTGAGCCTCAGGACCGATAACTAAAACCTCAGTTTTTTCCTGGTTGAGCTGGAGAAAGTTTTCTGCCATCCAGGATTTAATGTCTAAAATGCAGTTAAAAAGTGCATCCATTGGCCGTGTGTCATCAGGAGACATGGAGATGTAGAACTGTGTATCATCAGCATAACTATGAAAGCTAACTCCATGTCGCCTGATAACACTGCCAAGTGGGAGCATATATAGGTTAAAAAACACTGGGCCTAAAACTGAACCCTGGGGCACACCACAAGTGATCTTATGGACCTTAGAGGAACAGGTATCCAGACTTACCATACAATTCCTGTCTGTGAGGTAGGATGTGAACCATTTGTGAACAGCACCAGAGAGGCCGATCTGTTTTAAACGAGTTAAAAGAATAGTGTGGTCTACTGTATCAAAGGCAGCGCTTAGATCCAGAAGAACCAACACTGTCACCTTTTTAGCATCATAGTTTAATCTAAAATCATTTAAAATCTTTAAAAGCGCAGTCTCTGTGCTGTGGTTCATCCTAAAACCAGACTGAAATTTCTCTAGGACATTATGAGCGTTAATAAAATCATTAAGTTGAATAAAAACAAGTTTTTCTAAAACTTTGCTTAAAAATGGTAAGTTAGATACCGGTCGGTAGTTGTTTAAATCATTAAAATCTAAATTGCTCTTCTTCAGCAGGGGCCTAACTTCCGCCGCTTTAAAGGCAGCAGGAAAAACCCCCGTCTGAAGGGAGCAATTCATAAAGTTTAAAATCTCATCTTTAAAAGAACCATAAAATTGCTTAAAAAACCTGGTGGGAATCGGGTCCAAAGTGCTTGTGGTGGGCCTCACTGAGGAGAAAACTTTATCAAGGGTCCCAGCTTCTACCAGGACAAAACTGTCCAGTGTTTCCTCTTGTGAAGGCAGACACTCTGATTTGTCTAAAACCATGTTTGTTTGAGAGCATAAAATATTACATCTGATGGTGTCTACCTTCCCTCTGAAGTGGTCTGCATACTCCTCACAGAGAGTGTTTGAGGGGGTTTTCTGAAAAGTATTAGAATTATGATGTAAAATGTTGTCAATGGTGGAAAACAGAATTTTGGGATTATTTTTATGTTCTGAGATGATTCTGGAAAAGTATGTATTTCTGGAATTTCTTAAAGCGTTATTATATAATCTGAGATGTTCTATGTATATCTGATGATTTATTGTGATTTTATTTTTTCCTCCATTTCCTTTCTGCCACCCTGCAGCTCCTCTTTAATTTTCTAATAGCTGCATTTCTCCACGGTACTGTACGTTTTGAATGAGGGTTTACAACTTTAATTGGAGCCAGCAGGTCGAGAGCAGATTTAAGCCTACTGTTAAAATCATTAACGATAAAATCACAGGGGGCAGGTAAAGGCATAGGAGGAAATTTTTTAAAAACTTCAAGAAAACCTGCAGCCACTTCAGGGGTTAGATGACGCTTCCTGACAGTTCTCACAGAGGTCCGTGATTGGATAAAACTGGTGATATTAAAAAACACACAGTAGTGGTCAGAGACAGCCAAGTCAACAACAGAGGACACACTGGTGGACAGGCCATACGTGATGACCAGGTCCAGGTTGTGTCCTCTGTTGTGAGTCGGCTGCATGACATGTTGGCTAAAATCCATATAATTTAAAATATTTTAAAAATATGTTGATAAAGGAACTAAAACGTTATCTATATGTAGATTAAAATCACCAGCTAAAATTATCTTCTCATAAGAGTTGTGTAAAATGGATAAAAACTCTGAAAATTCTGGAATAAAAAGTCCGTTCCTTTTCGGAGGCCTATAAACTGTGACACATAAAATGTGAGGAGTGCTAAAAACAGAGGCAGTGTATTCAAACGTGGTGAAATTATTAAATAAAACAGGTTTGGCGGAAAGAGTTGATGAACTAATAAAAGCAGTTCCGCCTCCCCTCTGGCTACTCCTCGTAGAATAAGAAAAGTTGTAATTAGGTGGAGAGGCCTCTGTAAGAACAGCGGGGGCATCTGCACTCAGCCATGTCTCTGTTAAAAATAAACACTGAAGGTTATTATCTACAATCAAGTCATTTATTATAAAGTTTTATTCAGCAGAGAGCGAACATTTAAAGGAGCCATATTAATAGTGGTTGGTGATGGAGTGACTGTATGATTTACTGTAGGTGAGATTTTTAGTAACTGTTTAAGATTATTTGGGTTGCATTTTCTTAGTTTATGTTTATGTCTTCGCTCTCTGCTGACAATAACAGGTATGAATGAAGTAGGGTAAGGTCCAAGTCGGATAATAGAATCTCCAATGATGAGAGTGCTGGGTGGATGGTGTGCAGGCTGCTGGGCAGAAGACCTCTTGTTATCCAGGACCTGCTGGATGTTGGGCAGCTTGGCTTCCACAGGACTGCAGCGGTGTTTAGAGGGCGCCGAGGGCTCGCTTCGTGGATTCGGGGTGTAGTGAAGCACTCCTCAGTGGGTCCCGACGGTAGTCCTGGGTTTGGCGCGACGTGGGTGGCTACCGGAGTCCGACTGCTGCTCTGGCTGCTGGGAGGGATGGGCGGCGGTCCTGCTGAGATGCTGGTCTTCGGCGTGGTCGGAGGGACGGTCAGAGGAGGGAAGTCACCCCCCAGGGCACCGAAGCGATTTGACAGCGGTGGAGGAGAACGGTGAAAGCCGCTCCGGGCGCCCCCACCGCGACCAGGTCCGACCGTCGACCACGCACCCTGGGGCACCGGAGTGGAGCTGAGGTGGGCTTTTGGCTTAGCCCCCTGCTGGATCCAGCACTCCTCCTCTGCCGTAGATGTTGTACCTCCGCCGGCGTTCGTCTGTCCGAGTCCGTCTGGAGACCCAGCGATGGATTCCCCCTCCGCAGCTTCACCGGGCTGGCAGGGGATTGTGTCGGCCAGCTGGGCGCTGGTGGCAGCAGCGAAAGTTCCGCCAAAGATGATGTCCACGTCGCGCTCGTGATCCTGGATCAGGTGTAAATTGGTGATCCTCTGTTCCAGTTCCTGGATTTTCTTGGTTAGCCTGGCACAACCATCACACCCGGAGCTACAGGTGAGTGGAGGCATGGCGGAAGTAACAGCGGTCCGTGCTCTGATTAAAAACGCGTCCGATAAAAGATATGTAGCTAAAAGTTAAAAACGGTTAAAACTAGTCAAAAGAAATTATTAAAAAAAAAAAAAAAAAAAAAAGTTAAAAAAGAATTTAAAACAAGTTAAAACCGTGTTAACGAGCCGGAGTTCTATGGCTGACATTCTATTTTTTTACTTTGTGAGGTTCTGCAGAGAAAATCCCAACTCCCTTATAGTTTTTATTTTACTGTACAGTTAGTGCTGTGAAATACACCGCTGTCTTCTAACTTTAAGCATATTCAGTTTAATCACATGCAGCTAGAGGCAAGTATCCCACTACTGGAAACCATTTTTTCTGACTGTGATTACAACCCACTAATTTAGACGCTGAGTTTATTTTAATGAAGAAAAAATATGTATTTGTTTAGAACTGCCTTTGATTCATACCAACTGAAACATTAATAATTGTATTATAATTTTCTTTGTATTATATATTTTTTTTATTTAAAATTATTTTATAATGCCACTGCAATTAAATGTTTTGAGTTTGTTCTTTTATGTTTTCAATATTTAAAACACTTTGAACTAACTTGCTGCTGAAATTTGCAATACAAATAAACTTGCCTTGAATAAAGCCTTTTTTAAATACTACAGTTTTGAGTATGTTGAATGAAGCCAGACACAGACTAAATGATATTCAGATATAGAGCTAGATTGCTGTCTTAAGGATCAGAGTTAATATGCAAAATATTAAAACTGAAGATTTTTTTTTAAAAGAGGGTTTGCCAAGTTTAATATAAGTTATTTAATATTAGTGGGGTGCTGCTAAGTTCTTTTTTATTTATTTTTTTACAACCAATACACCAATAGAAGTAGCAAATTAATTAAACACAATGGTGTTATTCAGAGAAAGACTCTAGCAGTTGCCCAGGGTAACAATATGGAGTTTTAATGAGCAGCCAGGTTTCCCCCCATCCTGCACTGGGCTACGCCATAAAGATAATAGGCAGGTGTGCAGGTATTAAAGTGAAGGGAACACAGACATGAAAGAGGGAAAAAAAATGCTGAATTTAGATTCACAAAAGGCCTGGGAACCCCTGGCTTAAAATGGCACTCTTAAGTAAATGCATTCAACAGAAAATGGCTTGTTTGGCTTCACATTGGCTAATTAAGACTTGGTACTGGGGAGGATACAAGAAGGAGGAGAAGAGAGAGAGACATAGAAATAGAGAGCTATGTCTGTTTCCATTTTAAATTTATCTGCAGAAGAGAAATTACAGTTGACTCTTCGACTCTAGTGGGAAAGCAAACCAATATCAAGAACAACAACAAAAACAACAGCAGCAAAGCTTTAAACTCTGATGCAGTTCTCTTCATTAATCACCTACAACACAGTAACTCTGCATTCCTTTTGAACTCTCTCCCTCTTTGAGCTGTCTCTGATTAACTTTGTTTATCAGGCAGATGACTGATCATACCTGACAGCTATTATCATGACCCTACATTATAAGGCCTCTGCTAATAAATCTCTGTGGGTGTGTGTTTGTTTCTCTCCTTATTTTCATGTTTATAAGTCTCTTCACTTTGCTTCACTGTCAGTCCTTGGAGCTGGATGGGGTTTCATCTTGATGGTTTAACAACACTTCTTTCCCGATCACAAAAATGTCTTCAGATCATCTGTGTAAGGAAAGAGCTACTTTAATAGTACTGTCGCTCTTTTTTTGACGCTATTTGGCCCTCTGTGAAAAGAGAAAATCCAAATTCAGCTGAATAGTCCCACCAAGGTGAAAGGAATGTTATGTATTCTGACCCCCAAGGAATCTTCAGAGTGCCTGTGAGAAAATCATGCACAAGGCAGTCGTACTAGGAAAAAATGTGGCAAAATTTACTGAAAAGGGAAAACACATACTAAAACTGACTTTTATCCTATGTTTCAAAGTCTGTCAAAGTATAAGTAAAACCAAAAATCAATATTGCAGATCAATAACACAACAAAGTTTAGGTTATTATTCAAATCCTGCATGAAAAAGAGTTAATTAATTGTAACTCTAACATTCAAAACTCTTCTTCTCTTATGTATTACACCTGATTTTATATCATATAAAAACGCAAATCTCTAAATAAAGGACAACTGAAGAGAGAAACCTTTGAATGGACATTTTGAGCCAAAAATCCATTAATACAGTGCTGTGGCCTCAAAACTAATATATATTTTTTTTTTTTTCGAGTTCGGCAATACTTAGACTTGCCTTCCCCATCGGGTTGTGTCAACTTACTGTCCTTTGTCACCAGAATCTGTTCAATCCCTGCTCCCTCTGCCCAGGTCAATCAAGCAGATGGCATGCAGAGCTTACACTGTGCATAATCCCCCTGAATGCTTTAATTAAGTTACAACACTATTCACAAATACGGCTTAGAGAAATGTTTTTTTTTACAACTGAATATAATTAATAGCTTTAAATTGTTTTAAAAAAACAAAACTTACAAAATATTCCTTTAACATTGGTGTTGTCAAGTTACTTGGAAATGTGTATTAGTTACTTATTACTTCTCAGAGAAAGTAATCCAGTTAGTTTACTGATTACTTGTCTTTTAAATTAGCCACTTCTATACTTTGCTTATTTACTTTAAAAAAAAACATAATGGACAAGCTGAATAGACTATAAAGAAAAATACTTTTCATCCTATTTATATTTTCTATGCATAGTTCATCATGTAAAATTAAATTAAATTAAACAGTCTCTTTTTAAATCTTGTTTTATTAGTTATCTTTTAACTTTATACATATTGCATCAAGCAAAAATGTAGTTAAATACAACAATCTCTGGTTTTAAAAATTCTGTTGAACATTTATATCTATGTTCTGCACATTCATCCATATTTTAAGAAAATCAAGTCTTTCTTCTCTAATGTCAGTACTTGCAAGCATTGAAATGCCAAATGGTCCTGCTCTCCTGCACTTTCGCAATGTTATGTCTTGTTGATCTACACACGTGTCTGCTGTTACCACTGATGTCACACACTCATATATAAATGTTTTATAACACTCAAAACCAAAAGGACGGTTTAGTAATGCAGCCTTCTTGCAGGAAAGTAACAACAACCTGATTACGTTTTTGTAAAAGATTACTTCTAACGTGTTACTGGCTATCGCTGAAAACCACATACGACTGTATCACAAACAGCTAATTTTACTTGTATATCAACTCTCCACAACAGAGATAGATAAATGTGTTTCCTTATTTTCCAATATTTCACTTGTTTCTCATTTTGATGTGTGCAGGAGGCTTTTGAGCTGCCAGATCTGGCCTGAGGGCATATAGACAAAAAAAAAAAATAATGGCACATGCATGTATATATATTTTTAAAAGCTCTAAATTGGGAGAACAAAGATTTTCACATAAAACCTGCAGATGGATGGACAGTTTTCAAGAACATCATCTGGATTTGGACAAAACTTAACTTGTCCTGCATTTGTGTACAGTGCCTTTCAGAAGCATAAACAAGACTTTTTGTCATGTTACAAGCACAATAATTCCATGTTTTAATATTAATGTGACAGAACAATGCAAAGTGGGAAAAAGTGTGAAAGGAAAATGATACACAATATTAAACATTTTTAAACAAATGCAAACATGAAAAGTGGAATGGCTTTGTGTTCAGGGCTTCTGATTCAGTCCTTTGTAGAACCACATCCCACTGCAATAACAGTCTGTAATCTTTTGGGGTACGATTCTACTAGCTTTGCATGATATAGTTCATATTTGTTTTAAGAATAAGTCAAGCCCAGTCAGATTGGATAGAGAGGATAAATGAACATCTATTTTAGTCTTACCAAAGATTCTTAATGGGATTTAGGTGATGTATTTGACTGGGACATTTCAAAAACATGTTAATGCTTTACCTCTAGCTGTAAATTCAGGGTTGTTGCCATGCAGTAAAGTGAACCTTTGCCCTGGTCTCAGGAATTTTACTGCTTTTTTGGTGTGGTCTTTATGGATTGCCAATCTGATCTATGAAGCCATTAACTCTGACCAGGTTTCCTGTCTCTGCAGCATACCAATGGCATAATGCAGGCACCATCATATTTTAATGTGAGGATGTGAAGTTTTGGTTTTCCACCACACGTAAGGCATTGCATGTTAAATTTGGATCAAATCTAACCATAGCACCTTCTTTTATCTGTTAGCTTTATCCCCCCATTACTAATAGGAAACACTAGACATGGCTTTTTATGGATTTTTCTTTCTCTAGCAATAGCTTTCTGTTGGTCATTTTATGATAAAAAGGCAACATGTGTGGAGTGAATGATAGTGGGATATTGGCAGATTATCCCATATGAGTTGTGAATTTTCAGGTTATTTTGATTTTTTTTTCCTTCGGGGGACAAATCAGGGACATTTAAATGTGCTTAACTGCACTGAATGAATAAATAAATTTAAATTGTTTACTGTATTTTTAAATTAGATTGCAAACATAAACTATTATAAACAGCTTATTATAACAAAGAATTTGCCTGGTTTCTGAAATTGCACTAAATAAAATAAAATATTCCACCAAAAACAAATCTTTTGTCTCCCTGGGAACGATTTGTCAGAGGTTTTTCTTTCTTATTTACATGTCTTCTTAACAGCCTGATAATGAAAACACATGCAGAGTTGTTTGGTTAATAAGACGCATACTGGGTTTTTTCTTGCCTATGGAAGGAGCAGTTTAACCAGGGAGGATGTCCTAAATCTGTGACAAACAACACTAAAGTAGGGGGTCTGCCACCGGCGAAAGGTAAAGTGAAAGAAGGATAAGAATGGAGGAAAGGGAGACGTCATTCTGTCAGGACAGACTTACTCCTCATTACAGTGTAGTGAGAAGCCAGTAAATCAAATGCCATTGCAGCCATTCTGCAGTTTCCCCCCCTCATCAGTCAAAAGCCCTCCCTGTAAAACATGCGTTGTGTTCTGGTGCATGACTGCCTCAAGACCTGTAATAATAAAAACATGTCCCAGCGCAATATGTTCGACAAGGACGTCTCTTGCACCTCCCATCTGAGTTGTGTTGTCCTATGGGTGTTTGGTCAAACATCATGGGGTAGAGGAGGATAGGGTGGCTTTTTTCATGGTCAACACAAGGTCAATTGATGGTATTGATGTCGGATTTTTCCAAAGTGACCCCGTTTGTAAGCTCAACGCCTGACTTTTCTGTATGCCCCTTTGGTTTAGCAGGTGACGTCCAGTCGACCGATGTTTTACAAAAGTTCCAGCACCTTGACATTGTCGTGGTCGCTGGGTGAAAAACGATGTTGCACTTCATTAGGTGTCTGCTGGTGGAGAGCTGCTTGTCCCATTAGATGCCGCACCATGTTGCACCATGTTTCTGCAAGGCCCATTGCCATTTATTTCACAATCGGCCAGATGAAACGACTGATATTAACAATCTGCTCCTTGATGTGTTGCTCTCACTTTCTTTCTGTAGCTCATGCTTAAATCTCTTCTACCTTTTTCTTTTTTTTCCCTACAGCGTTTAGGCTTTTGTTTATAGCAGAGAGTGAAGAATCTCAATCTTGTAAATTGTTATGTTGGGTCACGTTTCAGGACACAATTAATGAGGGGAATCATGTGGACAGGTAATTTGAATTGTCGGCTCCATTTGTTATTTACAATTGTCAATTAATGCCACCCTGAACAGTCCTTGTGTCAGCTCCAACCCTGCCAGTTGCCAATTACTCTTCAGGCCACCTTACTGACCTCCTGGCAGTAAGAGAGGTGAGGGAATCAGATGAGCACGATCCCTCTGAGACACAAAGCATCCCAGCCATCTGCCTCCCGCATTCTTGCCTCCCCTACTAGTAGTGAAAGTTGAAAAGTGTGTAAGGTAGTTACAAAAAAAAAAGAAAATTAAAGAGGGAACAAAGTACAGAAGAAAAAAAATAGCCAAATAAGACATAAAAGCAGATGCTGATTAATGTCATAAAAGGAAGGTGAATGAGGCAAATGACCTGATTTTCATAGGACAGCTCTGACCTTTAGGCAGAATGCCTGAATATTGCTTTGTGAAGACCAAAACTAGTCTAAAGAAAGAAACTATAATTTCTTATTTATTTTTCAGCTAACTGAATGATAACATTTATTGATTTCTTTTTCTAAAAGTGCAAGAGCAGCCTAAAGAGCAACTCACCTCCAAATCAAATTTGTTTGCTCTTAAGATGTATAGATGAGTGTCTAATAGTGCTGTCTACATGTGTGGTCATTATTTTTGTCATTATTATTTTTAGGTATACATTATAGTAAAATTATAGTTTTTCTACCAAAAACCGTCAGTATAACATCCTTTTCAGTTTAAAACTCTGCACTGTACTTGAAATTGAATCAGTCGTTGCTATTCACATTTGGGGATGCCATCCTACCACTGTGGGGTATAAAAGAAGCTAAGTTCTACGCCTCATCCACGCTGGTCTGCTGGTTCACTGATTCACTGGTCTACCACGCAACACCTCCTTTTTGCCAGATTTTTCAAACAGGAAATGTTGGTGGAGTTCGAGCGACTGATTTTTCTATGTCTTTCCATCATGAAGTAAACAAATCAGCCAAAGGAGAGTCAGAGTAAATGGGAATTTTAATTGTCAAATCATTTGAAAAGATAGCAGCATTTCATTGGGTTGCTGTCAGCAATAAGTATTCTGCCTGCAGTAAACAACCCCCTGAGTTAGAGGACTCAAACTCTAATCCTCCAGTTCCAATATTCTCCAACGTTTAGAATTTTCCCAGAATTTTTTATGTGGCAGTTAAACCACCAATTTATACTATTGCATATCTGAATCCAATTCAGTGGTGTGTCTGGTAAATAATGTTGTCAGGTAAAGATAAATATTTTCCAATCTATGGTATGCAAATTGACCATATCAATTTTGGAGTAAAAGATTGGAGTGTTTGTTTGTGAAACAGTAAACAAAACATTTAGTCATAGTGTCTCTTTTTTTACAATAAAGTTAAAAAATGATTACAATATATGAAATTCAATAAACGTTTGTTTTTTTGTTTGACCCTGCTTTACATCTAGAATTTTAACTATGAACAGATCTTTGTTTGGTCAGCTTTATAAGGGGGATTAAAGCACTACTCCTACAATGTAACAATTTGTCCTTATTGAGTGTCATTCTCCTCCCACAGAAACAGCACCTAAAAGGAACTGCCAGGACTGACCTTATGGGATGTAGAATTGCAATTTGCCTCAGTTGGTGCCTTGGCACATACAAATGACAAAGGGAAGTAAAATCCCAATCCCCTGGGGTCTCCTGGCTAGAGGGTATTGCTTTGTAAAGGAAACATGACATAACCAACCTTGCAAATGTATCTAATAGCTCTGTTATGGAGGGACTGAATAGGGAACAAGTGGAGGAGGTATATCCACTTTGTTATTAAGCATGTATTTTTCATCCTTTTTCTGAGCATTAATGTTTTATATTGGCATTATTTTATAGCATCTATAGAACATGCTAGACAGGTCTGCCAAAGCAGCATGCTGATTGGTAATTCCAGGAGTTGAAGTATAAGGAAAATGTATTTATTTTCTTGTTCCTTCAGTTCTGAACATAGTTGGAAGAAACAGGCTTATAAATTGTACATTTTTAAATGTGTAAACATGTTTAGAGGGGAAAAGGCCTTTTGGATGACAGGTAAAATGTCTCCAACAAACAATAAAAGATTCCAGTCACCTTCTGCTTGAGCATTTACAATGTTTTATATTCTTAAATAAATATATTTTTCTAACAATATTTTCTTTTTTAGTGTGTAGAATAAATCATCGCATTATCACAATATACTATTTTTATTGTAAGAACATGAAAGGTCTTTGTTATAACATGATAAATATGCTTACTATATAACATACAATTATATTGTTAAAATGTGAAAATCATATTGTATGAACATGATACTATATCGTACAAAAAAGTGCATTGTTAGAACAATAAAGTTATTACATTATAACGTGATATAGCTCTTTTCTGCTTCACCTCGGTGGCAGCTATATGCTTCCGTACCTTTCAGCATGGCAAGAAAATGTTTGCTCCAAGCCAATGTAAAGGTTGACCATCTGAAGTTGTACTTTGGTCCTTTTTTTCCCAAGTAAGACTTACTTTCATAGGTAGGATGTGGAGTTACAGTATATGCTCACAAAGGATCTTTAAAGGCCTTCACATGGCATTAAAAAAAACTATTTGTGGATGATCAATGCATTATATCTGTATTGATATTTTTATGTTTTTGTAGATGCCAGTAGGGGTGAGGTTTCCAGTGTATACCTACTTGTCAGAAGTGCTGAATAACAACAGCTTGCCTTCCTTTGATTTCTTTGACTTGCCGCCATGGCCAAACATTACAGTGTCTAACCTGTCAATGACATACCACGGATTGCTATTGATTGGCACCGTTATTGCTGCCGGCTAAATTCATTACAGGATCGACCAAGGTTGCCTGAGATGGGCACAGAAGGTGAAGCTTCTAAAAGCACCTGAAAGGTTAAAAAAAGCATTTTCAAGGCTTGCAGCTATATACTCAAGGAACCAGGAAGGTAGGAAACCATGATATTTTGTCAAATTATATTGGCTTTAAGAAAAAAGTCTATATTTTTGCTGATTAAAGATTGATTAAAAAGTGGTTTGTTACTTCTCACTTATTTTAGCTGGAGTATAACTATGTCTGGTTTTACTGCTTTAAAACAATGGTTATTCTATGTAAACTAATGTCCACCAAGGTAGCTGTTTAAATACTTTATGAGCAAAAATAGGCAAGGGGAGGCAACTTTAATATACTTTCAACAACAAGGCAAATCAAAGTGATTAAGGTATAAACTAAAAGCAGCAATAAATTAACGGAAAAAGCGTAACACACAAGACACACAACATATGACGCAATATAATTTATCACTTACTCAAAGCCAGCTCTAAACACATATGTTTTTAGTCTTCATTTAAAGGGTCTCAATGTTTCAGCTGCTATGCAGCAGTCTGGCAGTTTGTTCTGGATAAGAGGAACACAGAAACTGAAACATGTTTGTCCAGGCCTTATTCTAATTCCAGGAGTGATTAATAGACTAGAGATGGAAGATACATTTTTTTACTTTTAAACAAATCATACCAACACTTCTGTATCGGATAGTACCGCTGATATAAATACAGTAATATTAACCTCTTAAGCCTGAGGTTGTTTTTTTCCCCGAATTTGGCATACTTACTCCCTGGAAGGCTTTTTCCAGCTTGTAAAAGGTATAACATTTTCAAATTGCTCTCATATAATAGGATGGTCTATGAGGATACTGTGAATGTAAAAATTCTCAAGAGAATCATAGTGGGCATGAGTAATTCAAGTTGAAAGACAGAAAATATGAATATGTTCCACCTGAACAAAATACACATTAGGAGTTGTTTCCATTGTTTTATTTACCGGGCAAGTGTGGCTCAGTGGTAGAGTAGTTGGTTTGCAATTGGAAGGTTGTAGGTTCGATTCTAGCTTCCTCCAGTCACATGTTGATGTGCTCCTGGGCAAGGCACTTAACCCCACAAATTCTATATTGTCCTACTGAGCCATCTTGGCTATCAAAAGCACTATAAGTTCAGTTCATTTACCATTGTAAAGAAGCAAATAAACAGTAACTACTCACTTTTATTGACTTTAGACCAACTGTTGATGTCTGTAATAACACATAATTGAAAGTTAAATGTTACTCTAGGAGGCGTGCCCCCAAAAATGTGGGCTTAAGAGCTTAACACTCCCTTTTTGCTGTTGACACAAAATGCACAGGAATTATGGATGGCAAATTAAGAGAGAAAGACATTTTGGTGGTTAGCACTGTTGCCGTGCAGGAAGAAGGTTGTGGGTACGTATCCTGGCCCAGGGCCTTTCTGCATGGAGTTTGCATGTTCTCCCCGTGCATGTGTGGGTTCCTTCTTGGTACTCTGGCTTCCTCCCACAGTCCAAAAACATGACTGTCAGGTTAATTGATCACTCTAAATTGTCCTTAGGTGTGGATGTGCATGGTTGTTTGCCCTGTGATGGACTGGCGACCTGTCCAGGGTGTACCCCGCCTCTCGCCCGTTGACAGCTGGAGATAGGCACCAGCCCCCCCGCGACCCTTTGAGGAATAAGCGGTTCAGAAAATGGATGGACATTTTTGTGCTTTAATGGATTTATTTATTCCTCATGTCAAGCAGCCAGCATTTCTATTCGTTTTCACTTTTAAAATCTGATTTCTATTGGTTCAATTTTTTTTGTGTGTGTTATTCAACAACTGGAGTTTTATCTTGGGGGGGTGGAAATCAGATTTTTACACTTAAAGGGACATTCCACCCCTAAGTGAAATGTTGTCTGTTGCCATATTCCCCAGAGTACCATAAGTGAGAAAAAGCATTTTGTAACCAGTCCTCTCCGTTTGCTTCAGTTTAGCATAAACAATGTAAATGAATGGTAACAGCTTGTGCTGTATGTGCACAAATTATGAAAATCATTCAATAATAATGCTGATTATTCATTGTGACCTCAATAGTCATATTGATTGTAAATGATAATAATAAATATTGTGAAGGAATTACGGGAGCTATTTTAGATTTGGGACTCCATTACAACAATTAACCACTGTAAGCAGCCACTGCAGGCCATAAGGACTTCTCTGACTCTGGAGAATATGCCAACAGACTAAATCTTACACCAGATACCTTATATAAAGAATGTTATCTTGCAAACTCAGATAGTATGCACAAAGTTAACAGTTTATATGTGACTACAAACAGCGACAAGAAAGTAGTGAAGAGCTGTACATAGTTGGGTTTAGTGTGAACCTCCTCTTCTGTTTCTCCATCTAAAACTTGTTATATTTGCAGGGTGTTTGTGTTAGATGCAAAACACATTGTGCTCTGCCTATCTCAATTAATCATATTCTAGTTACGCATTTCTTTGGTTCTGACGATGTATTAATGGAGTCAAGTAGTTTAACTACTGAAACAGAGACAAAGCCAACTTCATACCTAATCTGCTACTTTATATTGATGGATGTAAACCCTCTCCTGGACTTCATTTGTTCTTCTGCCCATTAATCCACAGCTAGGCATTCTCCATCCAGGGGCTTAGTAGCTCTCTATTCTTGCCTTCCTAGCTGGAGATTGGGAACGCCATAGGGGGTCGGAAGATCCTGCAGAATACCAATTGGCCACACCAGGGGAGGAGTAGAATGAGGGATCTCAATTATAGATTTCACTTGAAACATTTCTTTCCTCACCTCCCCTTCTCATCCAAAGACTTAGACCATTCTGAAGGAGAGAGAGGGGGGGGGGTTGAAGGTGGACATGCAATATTTTAGGAAGGAAGCCCACTCTCATGCTGGTGTTTACTGATCTTAAATAGCGTGTCTGTGGACTAGGGTGTGGAGTTTTTTTTTCTCTGCGGTTTACAAATTGCAACCCTGAAACCAAAAGTGCAGGCGCAAGAAGCTGTGAATTGCTTTTCTGAAATGATTTCACAATGTTCTGTACTATTATTGACTATATAGGTACAAGGAATGTCAGCAAAGATGAGAGAGAAGCAAAGAGGAGGAGACAGGGAGGGTTTGAAATGGCTTCATCTGTCATAAGGTTGTCCCTGATTTATCCCCTTTGTGATTCCACATGATCGTGGTATATTAGTTTAAGTAGACTCAACTGTATAAAATGAATTTTAAGTTTTCTATTATTTTTCACTTAAGTGACTCAATGTGGCTTTTAGGTTTTGAGGGTTTTTGGAGGAGAAACTGATTCAGTAGTTTAGCAGTTAAACTGCATTGTCACTCATCAGATGGCATGGTTAAAAGAAACATACAATATATTCCTCATCTTAATTTTATTGAGACAATGTTGCTAAGCACACCGAGCACAAATAAATGTTTAAAATATTACTGGAAGAAAATCAAGTTTTTATAAGTCTTTCTATAACTTCTGAATTAGATTGAGTTCTGGACTTTAACTGGGCCATTTTAATACACTAACATGTTTTTCCACTGTACCTTTGACTGGACGTTTATGAATCTCCTGTTAGAAAGTAAACCTCTTTCATGGTTTTAAGTCTTCTGTTGCCTCAAAAAGGTTTTTATGACATGAACTGTTTTTAACTTTCCTGTCCCAGCCAAAAAAAAACAAAACGAAAAACATCCAACACCACAACGCTGCCACAAACACATACACACTATTTAATGTATCACTGGACCTATAAAGGTAACTGGTGTACCAGATTTTATTTAGGTCTCACATAGTAAAAATCGACTAAAGACATTTGCATGCCACACTTTTCAGATTTTTCTTTGTACAATAAATTTGACAGCAACAAATACATTTCCTTGCCCTTCATAACTATTCCCCGTCTGATGTTATGCGGAATTTTGTGCTTCTTAAGGGGCAAATGGTCCAAAAAAAAATTCAATGTATACTGATATTGTTCAAGGCACCTTTAATGCCAAAATTCATAACTGTATCTGTCTCATTTTATTACATTAACATGGATAAAACTAACTGAGCTTCAAAAATTTCTTCAGCCTTATTTCAAAAAACAGATATATGTTCAGTCCCTGCACATTTTCCAGCACACGGAAAGTTTTTTAAGCTGTGTCTTCAAGTAAAAGGGAACTGCTGCTGCTCCTGCTTAAATGCTGCATAGTAGTGTAGTTGAAGAAACAACACTTTGCATTCTATCAGATAAAAGTTTTGCTCGAGATGGAATCATACAGTCTGATAATCTAGCACCTGACTGTGCCTTAGAGAATGGTGGAGCCACCTCCGGCTGAAGCTGTTGGTCTGTGTGGCAGCGATCAATGCTGATCGTGGTAGCTTCCCTCTGTCAGTCAGCAAGCATGTTATCTGTACTCGTCCTTCACTCAATAACCCATTCACTCATTCACTCCCTGATTCAGTTGCTCACTGCCTTACGCACAGCAGTGCCAAGTCAATACATCAGTCCCGTCTATCTTTCTAAAAAACCAACACTGCCCCCTTTTGGTGAGATGCATCTGTCAGCTGGACAGACTGATGTCCCACTTGAAAAACGACTCCTCTGAACAATTTCTGACGTTCACTCTGTCCCACTGATTTATAAATCTTCTCTTGGAGATGAGAAATATTTTTTTTATTGAAAAACTGTGAATAAGGGTTGAAGGCTGATATACTTTTACTTGGCCTGACTTGGCTCTATCGCTGACTGAATCACTGCCACCCAGGGCTTGTTACTGAGACACAGCCATTTCACAAGTGCTGTGGACTCACAGTGAAACTGTGCTTGCGGGAGAGACCGGGCTGGACTGGAGTCCCGGGGGGAGGGTAATTATCCGTTATGATCACTGAGAGACGACATGACTCTGTGTGACAGCTTTTGTTATTCTGACCGCTGAGAAGAAGTATAGAGGCGAGAAAAGATGATTAAAAGAGTGTCTGCCCTCCCTGTGTCTTTGGAGGAAGAAGTATAGTGACACCCGGGTGGTTTTTAAGGATGTGCTCTGACAGCAGAGTGGGAGCAAGAGCTGGTGGAGGGATGGACATGAGAGAAAAGAGCATCCGAGGGGGGTGTTGGTGAGATGTTTGAGGCCCATCCAGCCCCTCCTCTTGTACTTTGTTGCTTGGAGACATTTGGAGAAAATGCAAATGAGCAGGAAACAGAGGGACTGCATGATTGCATGAACAGCTACACAAACAAAGCCATAACCACATCTACACAGTGCAAGGTGGTTAAAAAAGGCTGATTATGATAACAACTGATAAATTAATGGCTGCATTAATCTAATTTATTCACAGCATACAGTGACACTTTGTACAATTTGAATAATTTAAGTTCAGACAAAAATGAAACATAGCTATCATATGAATAATAATGCATTAGGGAGGTAATCACTTTTTGCTCTTAGCTTAGAGTTTTCTTTATGTGCGATAAACAAACCAGACAACCATCAACCTCCCATGCCAGCTGGAAATTATTAATATTAGCTATTCACCAATTCATTGCAGAAAATTGTTAATTAGACCACAAAATGTCAGCCATTTTCCCCACAAAGACTTAATGGGATTTGGGGGTTTCAGTCTGTTCTCTCAAAGTTCCATGACAAGCCACGGATTAGATTGAGGATGGTTTATTCATTCTCTGAGCACTTTATGGCCAGTTGTTTTCATCTCAGCGCTTAAAGCTTTTCTCTTGTGCCCCTAAAAATAAACACGAGACACTGGTTCTGAGTCTTGAAAAGACAGCTGAGAAGTCAAAGGAACGAGAAAAAAAAATGGAGAGATTAATTCAGAACAAGATACATTTGACATGTGTTGGAGTCTCAGGATAGTGGTCTCAATGTGCTACTTTTAAATCCCAAATGGGTTTCAGAAACAGAAGCTGTGTCTAAATTTCATTCATCAACGTTTTTATTTGTCTCAGCTTCTATTGCTTTTTTTCCAAATGTGTCATTACAAGTTATACCAAATATAAACCAAATGCATGTACATGAAAATTAGAGAAACTCTCAGCAAGTACAGGAACCTCTCAGTAAATTAAGATGTCAATATACACTTAATTTATGTTTTCAACTGAAAATGTGAAATTAATATGCTTATAGATGTGTTACACAGAGTGGTACATCTAAAGTGTATTTCTAAGTTTTGATCATTATTGCTTACAGAAAGTGAAAATCCGAGATAATTCCACAAAGATTTTAATATGACAACCCTGTGCCTATGATATTGTATTGCATGATTGGCTGAACCAGACATTACACTACATGATTGCCCAAACGTTGACACAGGGTGTGTTTTTTTCCTAAAGAACTTTACTGAACAAATGGCAAGTATAGAAGATAACAACAAATTCAATATCCAGAAGAATTCAACCCTTAAAAACAACAAGGGGTATTATATAAATACTATACATGTTCAAATGTACATATATGTTAATGTATGTTTTTACTTAACTTTTATGTTTCTTACGTTTAATACTATCTGTACATCTCTCAAGACATTTTTTGAAGTATGCTTCATAAAAAACCTATGGTATGATGTATGTATTGTTTTAATAGCATTGTGTTGATAGTTTGATATTGATTTTATTTCTGGTTAAACATTTAACATTTCATCAAAATGTTATTGTTTAACACATGTTATTAGACACCACAGAGGTGGTGTGCTGTTAGTAATATTTGTTGTAACAATCTCTTTGTTATCAGTCATTCTGTTGTTAAAGATATTCTCTAGCACATCACAAATGTTCCTGATGGGGGCCAATCTACGTGTGAATAATATTTCTCATGCTCCATGAACCAATCTTTCACAATCTGACGCCCAATGAATTCTGGCATTGTCCTTTTTTGAACATGACCATGGCCATCAAGGAAGATAAAATCTAGTTGATTGAAAACCTGGTCATAGAGTATTTTCAGGTAGTTAATGGTCCTCATTGGTTGAATGCATAAACATGTCTCAGACTTTGCACAGGGAACCTTTAGCCGCTGCCCTTCTTCTCTCAAAGCACATATTACGACAATTATTCTTTCTGATTGCTCCTAAAGTTTATTTAAAGATATGCTTATTTGAATTGAAATCACATTTCTACCTCAAAGATCAAGATTAAATAATGGATTGGAATAGATTTTTGTACTTGTCTGAAATGAAAATCTATACAACATGTATATTATTTTAATGTGTGTCTTTCACTGTCATCAAAAAAGCAATTTTACACTGGCAAATATTGTCATAATTGTCACACTATGAAAACAATAAAAAAACGGTAAAATTAACAGTTATATGTAACAATACCAAGGCTTTCTTATGATGTTCTGTAAAAAGCTGTTATAACACAAAGGGAACAAATATTTTGCTTAATGCAGATGTCAATTAGGTTTGTATTTCTATACAGTTGCTATCCACAGAGGAGCTTCACAGCAGGGTATTCTCTGCACTCTCACAATTTGAAACTTCTACTTCAGATAGCTCAGGTAGCAGGACTTGATGCAATTATTGTGCTGTAAAAAGCTATCTTTTATTTATGGCAGAAAAACAAAATTGACAGATCATGCTCCTTAGTTATTGTTCTTTGTTTTTTCCCCATGTCTAATGTGTTTAGGTGTTTCAGAGCATATATGTATTATTAAAAAGTAAATGAGTGGGTCAAGAAAACAAACATTTCTTTAGAAAAGTATATGATATATTCAAAAGAAAAGAAGTATATGAGGGAGCAACCATCATGACTGAAAACTAAATGAAACGTGTCTTCCATTGGAGATGTTGTAATTTTCTACTTGCTGCTTTAATAGGCATGCACAATAATAATATTTTTATTATAATGTCAGGCTGTTTCAGCTTACTTTTCTTCATAGCTTTTCTTCCAATTATCAATATTTTTTTGTGATTTTCTTTTGTGACGTTATTTCTGATTTAGTCTCAAGGTTGTCCAACTGAAGTTAGTTATTTAAAGCCTAGCTTATACTACTCTGTTTTGATGGAGATACATTGATGCAGCGCTATTAACCGTCAACGCAAGGGCTCTCCGTCACCTATGCAAGGATGGGAGGAGTAGAGGTCCATTTTTTAATTATCCGTCTCCGTCAACGGAGAGCATATGCCTCTCATTGGTCAGCTCAACAATAGTCAGAGATCGCTTCACCAAAACAAGGCTCTATAGTCACTGTAATCAGTAGTTAATGCAGCGTTTGGGCAGTACATGCTTTATATTGAAAGGATAATTTATCTAATCTGGTCTTTTGGCAATTTTGAACACAAGGTGTAGGGAAAAAACAGGCTGCTGTGTTTTATACATGTGTTTTTAGAGTATTCTATGAGCTGCACTTAATCAAAACTTACTTTTTGTTGTCCATTGCTACTTGAGTGGGAAATGTGTTTACAGGCTGAAAAAAAAAACTGAAACTATGCTGCACTGGTAGGCAGAGGCTGCCATGAAAAGTTAGCACCCCCTGATGTCCTGGTCAAGAATTGCTTTTCAACACTGAAAAAACCTACTGTATGTAGAACAGAGAGAAAGAAACAGAGAACCATGCAAATTCTTTGTCAGATTATAAGAAACTAGGCTTAAGACTTTTGGTTGGATTTAATAATACCAGAGAGTTGGGGCAAAGAATGAACTGTACATAGGTTGTCTCAACTTCTCCCGAGTTATTTGGTTGTTTCAACTCACAGAAAGGAGTAAAACAGAGTAGCTAATAAAATCATGTCCATCTTTGCATTAATCTTTAAGTTAACTTCTCAATTATGGTTCATACAACACCAGAAATGTTTGTTGGGTTTACTCAGAAATCCAGCTGGTAGCCTTACTTTTTAAAGGTGTTCAGAAATCACTCTCTTTTTGAGTGTATGTAAAGACAGTCCTGATGCAGAGCAAGCAGGCTCAATAATCTGCAGCGAATATCGGCAAAAAAGTTACATAGATAGTACCTAAGCGTGGTCAGAAATGTCACTAGATTTGTCGTTAGGCATTTTGGGGGGAGAATAATAGTCACTGAAGGACCTGAAAAGTCATTAAAAATAGTGACAAATTCACTAACTTGGCAACACTGGCTTCAGGGAGTGTCAGAAGTTCATGATTCTAGTCATGTTGGCGTTTGGCACATTATGCTAGAACGAGATGCAATGTCATTTGAGCCACTGAAATCTTGGGCTGTTTAGTGCAACATACCATACCATACCACTTACCATACCACTTTATTTATATAGCACGTTTATACACAGCCGAGGCCGACCAAAGTGCTGTACAGAAGAACAATAGAAAACACAACCAGGCAAAAATAGAGAAAGACATTAAAATAAGGCAAAACTAAGCCACATTAAAAGCCAGAGAATACAAATGAGCCTTCAGGCGGGATTTAAAAACAGAAAGGGAGGGGGCCAACCTCACTGCCATGGGGAGTTGGTTCCAAAGGCGAGGTGCACAGATACCTCTAGAGATCATTAGAGTTGCAGTGAGACATGGAGCTTCCTTTCAGATTGCTGAAATGTGCAGTATTAACTAGCATTTACTGTAAAAAAAAAAAAAGCAAGCTGCTTGCAAAGCTGTCGCAAAAGTGCTATATGTGAAAAATAGCTTATCACAGTTCTTTTTTCATCCCAAGTGTGACGTATGTCAGAATATGGCCCTGCCATACATGATCCCATTCATCCTTTCCTTAATACAGATTAGTCATCCTGTCCCTTTCACAGAAAAGCAGCCCCAAGGCATAATGTTTCTACCCCCATGCTTCAGAGTGGGTATGGTGTTATTAGACTTGCAGCACGGCGAGTGGTATTTATAACAAAGAGTTCTATTATGGTCTCATCTGACCACAAGACTTTCTCCCAATGTTTCTGTGGATCATCCATATGGTTTAAGTCAAACTTTGCATTGCCCTGTGCTGTTACAGCAAGTTCACTCTATTTTATTGCTGTTATCTTGCCCAGCTTCACGATAAATGCTTCAGGCTCCCAGCTTATTTATCTGTAATAATAACCAAATGTTTTACCCTCATATTGAGTCGCAATGATGTTACGTTGTAATTTTCAGCGGCGCCTGTCTCTGTAACCGAGGACTGCTAATACAGTCGTTCATCTAAGCTCCGCTGAGCTAGCTAGTGCCACTTGATAAATGGGTTTGTCCAGCAAACGCAACTTACTCACAGATCTTGATAATGTTATATTTTTAAAAAGCTCAACTATATTAGTGATACAAACTGAAGGGGAAAAAATACTTGCAACAAGCTGCCGGGATTCCATCGCTCTCTTGCAGGTGCAACAACCACCACTAAGGTGAGAGGACTAACGACTAGCAAATAGCCCTGTGCATTAGCGCCACTAATTACCAAACAGTCTATCTATGTTGGATATGTTTTTTTTTTCCAATTAAAAGTCGCTTACCCATGGATTATTTGTAGTCCCAAACGTCCGACCCGTCTCGCTGTTAGCAACCATCTTCCCTTGCCCAGGTGGGTGAAACTCACGTGAACTCACCAGACTATAACATTGAACTCTCAGGCGGGCGCTTTACTCGCGCGTTTTCTACGTCTGGTAGGTTCTTCTTCTTGTGTGTTTTTTGGCGGTTGGCACGGAACGATATTCCGCCACCAACTGGTCAGGAGTGTGGATCGGAGCAAAGCACACGCTCAAGAAAGAAAGAGAAAAACCAAACAAACAAAACAAATTATCTTGTCTAAACTGACCTTTAAGGCCTTTATATTGCCATATAAGCTATATCACTTCCCCCCTATAATACCACCAACCGGTATTTTTGTGTAGGGTGGCGTACAGAGCAAGCAGAGCCGAACGCAGCCGGAAAGAAGCAGCCTGTGAGCCTGAGCTCAGGGCACGCAACCCCACACATTACAGATATAAATCCTGCCAGGTATTTGTGGATTTCTCTCACGGCAGGAGTGTAGCAAAATCCACGTGTGTAAAGAGAGCCAATCGAGAAGTGGCTTGACTTTTAACCAATGATTTGACTGTATTTCTGGGTCTTGTAGTGAAAATACTTCAGACATTCATGTCTATATGTGTATTTACAGATTGGTCTCCACATTTTCAGAGTTTAACACACATTTACAGATTAGTCTACACATTTGCAGATCTCAACACACATTTACAGATTGGTCTACACATTTTCAAGTTTGAATACAGATTTGTGGATTTTTTACACATTTGCAGATCTTATCACACATTTACAGATTGGTCTACACATTTTCAAGTTTGAATACAGATTTGTGGATTTTTTACACATTTGCAAACCTAATTACAGACACACAAGTTGTTTTACACATTTGCAGATTGTAGTACAGACACACAAATCTAATTACACATTTGTAGATTCATTTACACATTTGCAAATCTGACTGTGCGCACACAAATTGAGATACAGACACACAACTCTGCACACACATTTGTACAATATATTGCTACAATATTGCCCCCATACCTGAACATGTACTGCCCTAACCTCAGGCACTGCATGAGTTTCATCCATTATATCATAGTGTCTTACTAATAGTAACTTTTGTTACTGTGGTACCAGCTCTCTTCAGTTCTCTGAACAGTTCCCGTTGTGTAGTTCTGGGATGATACTTCACTGTTCTCAAGATCATGTATACTCCACGAGGTGAGATCTTGCATGGAGCCCAAGATCACGGGAGATTGTCTGTGATCTTGTATTTATTCCATTTTCTAATAATTGCTCCAAGAGTTTATGTCTTCTCACCAAGCTGCATAATTATTGTAGTTTGGCTCAACCTAGTCTTTGCAGGTATGCAATCTTGTCACTTATGTCCTTGGAAAGATTTCTAGTCTTGACCATGGTTGAGGTTGGAGTCTGACTGTTTAAAGTTATGGACATTGTCATTGTCATTTACACAGATAACGGATTCAAACAGATTCCATTAATACGGATAATGAGTGGAGGGCAGAAGGGATTCTTAATGAACAAGTTACAGGTCTGTGAGGGCCAGAATTCTCACTTGGTTGTAGTGCTGAATACTTATTTTCTACACCAATATACAAATAAATTATTTAAAAATTAGATGTTGTGATTCTCTGGATTTTTTTACATTCTGTCTCTCAAAGTCAAAGTACACCTATGATAAAAATTACAGCCCTCTGTCATCTTTTTTAATTGGAAAAAATGAACAATCAGAGGTTGCCAAATACTTTTTGCCAAACTGTATTTGACCCTGTCATATTTTACTGTAAGTTTATTTCTGCATTATTTTGTCCAGGAGGGTAGTACCATGTTGATGCCATTTTACTATTTTATTGGCTTTACAAAATTTCTAGCTGCTTTTTGACATGTAGATGGATGCATCCTTTCAGGAGTGGAAGATCTACAAAACTTTGCTCAACAGTTGCCTTTGTAGGTGTGTGGATGTGTTTTCCTGTGTGTCCTTAATTCAACTGCACTGCCTAGAAGGCAGACAGAAGGAGAGAGAAATACCTTACTTCTTCATGATTTGGCTTTGCCTCTGCAGTGTAAGGTTATTAACAGATCACAACAAAAGAGTTAAGAAAAGGAGGGTTTCTAAAAGCTTTTATGGCTTCACCACCACCCTGCCTCTGCACTTGACATTTATCTATACTGTACCTTGAGGTTCTGCAAATGATTTTAAATTAATAAACACATACAGGATAGGGCACCTGTGATGAGCAACGATACCCTCAACAGAAAGAGATGAACAACTGGTCAACCCGCAAGTGAGCTTTTCCTTTTTTATCTTCCGTTTAGATTTGGACCTTTTTTTCACAGTGGCTGAACTGGGGCAAAACAAATTTGACAGTCACTGATTCTGCAAGTTGTCTGTCTTTAAAAGATGAGAGAGGTCTATAATTTTAATCATAGTCACACTTCAACTGTGAGAAACGGAATGTATAAAAAAATCAGGAAATCACACTGAATAACTTTTAAAGAATTTATTTAAAAAATGGTGCAGAAACTAAGTATTTAGGGACTAAATACAAGCTAGAATTCTGGCCACCACAGACCTGTTACCTCTTCTTTAATAAGCTCTTCTATCCTCCACTCATTACCTGTATTAATGGTGGCGAAACTCATTATCTGCATAAAAGACACATGTCCACAACTCTAAACAGTCAGACTCCAACGTTCACTATGCCAAAGACCAGAGAGCTGTTTAAAGGGATACTCCACCCCTAAGTAAAACTTTGTCTGTTGCCATATCTCACTTATCTAAATCTAGGGAATATGGCAACAGAACAATTTTTACTTAAGGGTGGAGTATCACTTTAAATACATCAAGGACAAGATTGTAATCATGCACAAGACTGGATTGAGCCAATCTACAATAGGCAAGCAGCTGGGTGAGAAAGGATCAACTTTTGGAGCAGTTATCAGAAAATTTAATAAATATAAGATCACTGACAGCCTCCCTCGACCTGGGGCTCCATGCAAGATCTCCCCTCGTGGGATAAATATGATCTCGAGAATGGTGAGGAAACAGCCCAGACTTACACAGGGGGAACTGGTCAATGACCTAAAGAGAGCTGGGACTTCTTCAAGTGACCTCTTAGGTTGCTCACAGTTTATTTTAAGGCAATTTCTCTTTAACTTTAGTAAAAAAGAGAGAATAAAAAGAAATGATTAGAAATTAAATATTAAACTCGATGTTTTTTCTAAACTCTTTTCAGTAGAAAAACCAGATCATCTTTGACTCTTAAGTTTTTTACAGCTTCATACATTAATGCCTCTCTTTGTGTCACCTTGCCAATTTGGCATATATTTTGCACTATTTTTATATGGTTACGGTTAGAGTCTCATTGGTTATTTTTCCTTGAATTCAAATTCTGGTACAAAAATGATCATTTATTATATACACTTAAGATTTTTGTTCCTGAAAACATTTCTTTCTTTTCTACTTTTAGTTGCTCTCTCGCATACATTTTTAATGAAATACACTGAGTTGTGTTGCTTTAATGAGACAAAAAAATAAAGTTTTTTTATATTTTTACAAGACACTGTAAGTGCAATTTCTATTATCTAATTTCTTTACATTAAAAAGTAAATAAAATGTACTAACGTTGGACTGGCTTCTGATGGGAACATGGAGCACTGCTGTTTTAATATTCATTGTTAAATAAGCATTGGCGGGGTATACTCAGCATGTAGCCATATTTCATTAGAGCCCTTTGGCAGTGTTTGGCTTTTAACAACAAGGCTGGTTTTTATCTTTCGAGGACCACTGCCCACTTCCACAAGCAGGCCATTTCATCTGAGACTCCAGGTGTTTGGAAGTTTAAAGTCAGAGAAGCATGGTGGGAGGCTGCAGTAAACAGCATGTGTACATGCCTTTTTATATAATGCTCTTAGCTACTGGCAAGACGCCTTGTTGCGTTTTACAACTCTACCTACACACTTAGAGTTGCACAAACATGAAAACCCAAGAACTTTAGAGTTCAAAAGGAAGACATTTATCCACGATAACTCATTATAGCCTATTAACTTCATCCTAGAAAGAACTGAAATAACACCCCTAATGGCACAATTATTTATGTAGTATATAGGTAAATATATGTATCATTCACTCCCACATGTTTTGAGTATTTCTGCAATGTAGAAACCGCCCTCAGGACAGCAGAGGGTTTAGCAGAAAATGATTAGAATTTACTCAAAGAGCACAACAAAGAGACTGAGTTATTCACTAGGCCTCCTAAATTCTGAAATATAAATCTAAGGGGATCTGACTATCGGTATATCAGTGGGGAGCAACCCAGTCCAAAAAGATCATACAGCACAACTCATAGAGCCTAAAGGATCTATTAGGGTGCCTTCGGATGAGCGTAAGACTATATTTTGCTCTCTCTGACCTACATTACCTATTATAACATGGCTGGATTGTAGAAACTTTAAAAAGTCTCCTTCGGTGTGAAGCTAATATTGATGCTGTTTTTAGTAGTTTGCAGCTTTAACCCTACTACTTCCCTCTAACCTTGAGATGCTCTCTCCATGTATCCTGACAATGCTATATATAACTGCTGCACTTTCCCATATGTATCAAACCATTGATGTCCACATCCATACCACCATGTTCTGGCAAAACTGTCGAAACTAATGCCACATGTGTGTGGTCATGCATTTGTCACTTGAGCAGCAGAGTTGAATTTGTGAATTATGAAAAAAAATTGCTAAAAACATTCACTGTAAAAAATGTACCAATGGAAAACTATTTATTCTGTTACTGACTTGGTTAGGTTTTTTTATCTTTAGATTGGGTGATTGAAGTTTAAGGAAACAAGACAAACTGGTAGTTGAATAATGTATTCATTTAATAAAGAGAGGGGCCTCTATAGTGTATGGCAGAAGGTTGTGAGCCACAACAACCTTGCACCCCTTGCTTGTTACCAGTTTGGTCACACAAAACTGTGAAATGACATCTCATTCCTCAACTAGTGTTCCGTGCAAGTCAACCAATGTGGATGTGTTGAACAAAGCTTAATCAGGTTCTGTCTTGTGAGATCAGCAAAGTATATAACTGGATCAAAACAAATAAACTTGTTCAAATATATAAAAAATTAGTATAAAGGTGGGTTCTAGGTATATATTATCAGATAATCCTAAAATGAAAATACAAGTAAATAGCCAAAATATAAAGTAAGTAGAAAAGGTGAAGCTTATTGGACTCTGGCTTGATTGCAAATTGTTATGGTCTGATCACATCAATACAATTGTTGCTAAAATGGGTAGAGCTGTTGCCGTAACACATAAATGTGCATGGTTTCTTAATTCACAGCTGTTTAATCATGTTGTTAGTAGATTGTTTTAATATCATATGTTAATATCATTAAGAATAAAACCCGTTTTCAAAAAACAGACTAAAAATGTATTTGTTCTCAACACCATACTATCATCAGGATTGTTTGACTGAGTGAGGTTATGTTATGTAATACAAGTAAAATATTTCATTACTTTTTTCATTTGAATAAGCACCTTTAGTTGTATTTTTTTTCATTTTTAATTGGGATTGTGAGCAATTAGGATTTTATTAACTGTATGTTGTATGTATTGCTCTGATACCAGGAAGACTTGATGTTGTCTTGGCATAAGCTAATAGGGATCCTTTTAAATACACAAATACTGGCAGAAATGGCATACCCAGACTGATCCCACAACTACTAAGGTTAGGAGCACAGGCATCCCATTCCACCCTTCTCCACTTCCACATTCTCTAGATAGTCTCTGATAAACCCTTCCTTGTGGGGTAGAGGTTGACATCTTGGATATCTCTGTTTTCATGGCTGCCTTAAATCATAGTAAGCTACTTTTCAATTGGAGAAGATGCTTCCCCAAACCATCACGCTACTTCCACCAAAAGCTGGCAGAGAGGATTTGACAGGTTTTCAAACTTTGCATTAGAACCCACCATTTCTATTATGACGACGGTAGTTTAGGTGGTAAAGAGTTTGTCCTGTGACCAGTGGGTTGCGAGTTTGAACCCTGTCCTCCATCCATCTCAGTCACGTCCTTGTGCTAGACACTTTACTTGCCTTGCCAGAGAGTCTGGTGGCACCAACTGCAAGGTGTCAATGGCTTCGGTCAGTCTGTCCTAGGGCAGCTGTGGCTGTAGCTTACCATTATCAGTGAATGACTAAGTGTAGTGTAAAATGCTTTGGCGTTCTCTGGACCACATAAAGTTGCATATAAGCACCAGTGTCTATAATAGTCCAACTAATTACTGTTACCGTGGTTACGACAGGGTTACCGTTACTGAAAGTTGAATGAGGTGTGCTACTATGAATTGATAAACTAATCTATCTATCTATCTATCTATCTATCTATCTATCTATCTATCTATCTATCTATCTATCTATCTATCTATCTATCTATCTATCTGCTTGTGTGTGACAAAGCACATTTGGAGCTTTGGCATTGTGCCTACTGCCACCACAACCCCCCAAATGCTCAGCCCCCTTTAATGGTAGGGAAGGTGAAAACTGCTGGGGAACTATCATTCAAGCATTCTGGGGAGTCTGCATCCCTGAAGATCTCAACCTGAAAGAACTATCCATTTTCGGGTTGATCTTATGGGATCATAGAGAAGTTTTAATCTGGTGTGACAACATCTCTTACTATCGGCATGGTAACAACACCCAAAGGATCCCAGTAGATATTGCTTTTTCATGTCCTTGCTGGATAAAGCAAGAAAGAGAGGAACTATTTAGTATAAGGAATGTAGTTACAAGTTCTTTAAAAAGGCATTTATATAGACCCCAACAACCACAAAGAAGCTTTAACACACAATTTAAAAAGCAGAAAGAACGCATACACAATCTCACACTCACAACATTTTTTCTTCAGTGTTTTACCATAGATATGCGAGGATACAAGAAGGGCATAATTTAACGATTCACTTTATTAGCAGTAAATTCCTTCAAAATTAATTAATTTTACAAACTTTTTGGAGTTTGAGCCATTTCCATATTTTAATCCGATTTAGGGAAAAGACATATAGTAAATTAAACTGCAAGCTGTGTTAATGAGGAAGAGGAACTTTGTATTTTGGGAATTTTCAACAACAATTCCGGAATCTGCAGGTGTTTTTAAAAAAAAAACCACATATTGTTGTTTGGAGATATGAATGATTTTTACATGTTAGCAATTTGTTCTTCTTAACTTAGCAATTAAAATCAAAATGACATAATTGGCATAATATTTAGAGAAATCTTTTTTGAAAGCATATATATTGTGGCGAATTTCACCTCAGTTCATTCAGTATATTTAATACACATTTAACAACTTACATGGTGCTGCCAAAAAACAGAGCTTCATTAAAGTATGTGAGTGTAAAGGATTCAGTTTCTTTAAACCAAACCAATGTCACATGACCCGGATTCAGTGATAAATCTAAATAACTTTGATACAAAAAAATGGAGCAAATCAAGGGGGAAATTCTCTGTCTGAGTACCTTAATTTTAAATGATAAATATTGCAACAATTGAAACTTTATTGATTAATTTACTGCAGATTAATAACGTGATAATCATGCTTTCCACATTTATATTTCGCAAGCTGTTTGTTTTTGTGTTCAATATTTAAAGAAAGAGGTATTTTACTTTGCATTTGTTTGCCTCTCAGCTCTTGTCTGACTGGCTGTAACCTGAAAGTTCTGTTTTCTAAAGCAATAGTTTTATGAAGCAAATGTGCAATTTAAAGCTTCACTGACAAAGCAACTCTAACTGTCAGAGTCGGATACCCAAGTGTGAATACTCATCCTTGCAATTTTTTGTCAGCTTTATGCCACCTTTTTTGTCAACAAACCAGCTATGGAGGAAATTCTTGGTTTACAAATAAACAGGTGAATAGTGTAAAAAAAGTTTTTAAAATAAAGTCAGTATAACACCAGGTAAGGTCAAAAATTAGTTACAACGTGAATTATATCATTATTCTTTAACTGACAAGGAACATATGGTTAAAGTAATTTTGATTAGATCCTATCAAGGCCTTATTACAGTTGTGATTTGACAAAGCATTGACGAAAAACTGTTTATAATGGATAAAAAAAAAAATAAAATACCCCGTGAAAGGGTTGCCACCAAACTAAGGCATCAGGTGCCTTGGAAGTTATCTAATTTGTAAATAGAGTTCATCAAATGGTGTTGGCACCATTTTGTGGTAGGAACACTTGTCAGAGATAAATATAGGGAAATTCTTATCCAAAGATACAATTGAATGGTTGGATCAGGGTGGTCCACATTTTTTACAAAACAAATTTCAATATTTATTTATTAAAAAAGGCAAAAATATTTTCTTGTAAAAATTTACGTTTTTACGTTGTCAACACCAAATAATTTCTTATTTACATTGCAATTGGTTATTGGTTGTTCGTTTTATTAATAAGGATTATCAGAGTAGAGTGGGCTGAATAAAAAAATTATATTGCTTTATTTTCTTTGAAAACAGAATTATGAACAACTTTCTATTAATCTAACAGTTGAAGTTTATAGCTGCAACTCGACAGTATATAAAATAGGTCAAGTGGTAGGAAAACTGTTGTGCTGTCTGAAAGTAGAGCAAATAATTTCTTGCAAGAAGTGAAAATAATAGATGTGTGCATTGGTATGTACAGAAGTGTTTAACATTACTGTCTATGGAGTAGTATCATTGATACATCTGATATGATCCTTAACATTCTTATACAACAACAGAAGATCACTATTGATCTCAACCTGACAAAAACCTTGTCTTGTTCTTTTTCTGTAGGAAGACATCATCAATGTCATTTCTCCTTTGCTCGGTGTTTGTGTGAAATATGCTGCAGCACTCCAAGATATTCAAAAAAAAGAAATGATATGCCTAATTAAGCGTGGCCTGTAAGTTTTCCTATCTCCTACTGTGACTGGTGGACGTTTAAATCTTATACGGGCTGTTACTGGTGCGATTCTCATGATTTGTTACCATGAAGCACCTGCCTGCTCCTTCAGACATGACACTAATCTGGTGAGAAAAATGGAAAGGAGTGGATATCTAAAAGAGGCTTCAGATAAGTGACACCAACATTAGCTTTTTGAACTGTATGTAACAAATAAACACATTCATACAAAACAGGTTGCAGTTAAGAGAAATCCATCTCAGAAGCTGTCACATCTATCTTATTTTTGCTTTCACTGGGGGTCTGGGTGGTACATCTTAGCCCATGCACCAGTGACATGAGGCAAGCACACACACCTGAAAAGCAGACAGATATTATGCAGCATAACGCTCATTCGCACATCTGTTGAGGAAGAGACTGGATGATTTATTTATCAGCACCCAATTAAAACTTCAGGAACAAGAACACTTCAATGGGAATATAAATATCAAATAGAGTAAGCTCTACATGACTATTTAGTCATGCAATCTGGCTTCTTCAGCACTGCACGCTAGTGAGAGAAAGAGAAACTGAAGATGAGGAAATGAAAGTGGAAACACTCAGATCTTTTGTGCGGAAGAAAAAAAAATCCTAATTTTGCTCACGTCATTTCACTTCAACTCCTCAGCTCTTTCTTGTGAAATCTTTTTTATGTTCGCTCCTTTCTTAAGAGAAATTTCGTTTTGACAGAGGCTCTGACCACAGTGCAGGCCAATTGATTGGCCTCACTTGGTTTAGTGCAGGAATAAATGTTGTGGGCTGATTGTGTGGCATTTGTTGAGCTCGCTGGGGAGTCAAGAGCAGTATTGTTGGGAGTGAATACAGATTTGGGAGCTGCTGAAAATGGTCTCACTTCTTCCATAGCTGTCTTATGTGCATGTGAAGTCATAGTAACTGCAGGTAACATTAGTGTTAGATACATACACCCACACACCAAAACCTTTTTTCTTTTGTGCCATCATCTGAAGAAAAGTCTGCAGCTCTCCTAACATCTTTATCACAGCTCTTCCTAACAGCAAAATATAGATTGGTAATGTACAGGACACATGGCCTACTTCGTCCTCAATTAATCCATCAAGCCTAAGATACTTTTAAGGATAAGTGTCTTCCCTCACATATGATCTGAGATTCATTTGAAAGTCATTACTTAATTAAAAAAGATTGGTATCAGGAGGTTAAAGCAGGGGGGAAACTCTCACAGGAAGATAAGTGATTTCCACAGAGATGTACACATCAATTATAGGCTTATAAAAATATGCTCAGAAAAAAAAGTAGAACAGAAAGGTGCAAGAATGTGCCCTTTTAGCACACAAAGCAGAAATTTAACCTTTTACAAATGCAGGCATATTTCCTGGCACACCTGGTTAAGAATTGTAAAAAGCTTTGAAAAAAAAGCTTTTATTGCTGATGTGTAGTCCTATACAAAAAATATAGAAAATACATTTAATTTAAGGGAATAACAAATCCCATCAAAACAAATATTTATTTGGTTATTTATTTTATTTATTTATTTATTCAAAATCCCTGGTGGCACCACTTACAATCTCTTTAAAGACGCATTCTGGAACTTTGCGGATATTTGCCCTCTAACGTCCTCTAAAGGGTTGTGACGTAACATCACTGTGATAAAACCAAATCTCTTTGGAGCGCATCTGAAGAGGCAAGTCAACTGATGGTTTTACAACCTCGACAGCTAAAACATGGATTGCACAGTACAGCAGTAAGATCTCAATATTATCAAGATTATAATATTAGCCTACCGTTTGGTAGCGTGTGACCTAATGCCAAAAAGTAAAAGTCAGTACTTCAGGGAGGCATCCCGGGAGCAAAAATTGTATAGAGCTATTTTCAGTAGTGGAATGCTTCCAGGCAGGACAGCTCAGAAAACAAACATGATAAATGCGGGTGTGCCGCCAAAATGTTCAAAAAAACATGTTTTTAAGGTATAAAAGTTGCAGAGTGCATCTATAAGATAAATCCACCTGACGAATTTTCCTAATTTAAATTTTTCTTTTTAAGGTGGATAACAGCCGAGTTACTGGAACCAAAATTTATCTTGACACAAACAATATAAGTGGTAGGATGTAGAGCTGAAACAAAGAGTGATATATTGGGGTTATTCAGAAGGCATAACAAAGATTAGTGACAATGTATTTTTCATTATGGCATTTTTACACATTTTTACCAGGAGTGGAAACAAATTTGTCCGCCTCTGTAAATGCTTTAATTTGCCTTGGAAAACATTGGTAATGCTTGCTCCATCTTTCACAAATCCCATTTTTCCTCCCTCCAGCCGAGAGGAGCACATAACAAGCATAACAAGCACGTCCTGCCTGTCATATTTTGGCATCTCGGCCAACAGGTAGGGATTGTAGTACAGAGGCAAGAGCATGATCCCTCGCCAACTTCACACCTGCAAGCACTGCCAGTGTGACAGCAGGTTTTATTGGTGTTCTGCTCAGGAGAGTTTGAAATGTTGAATTATGGGTAACAAGTTAGAACTTTACATTTAAAACAAAAGTGTCCAAGTAGTTCTGACAATGTACATTATGTCTGTCAGCGTCAAAAGAAACATTTCTGTGTTTTACAGTGATACTTAACAGGGAAATTTTTGGCTTGTCAACAGTGATTGGTTTGTCAGAACCTGGTAACAGATAAGTAAGTGTGAGAGTGATGTAGAAGCAGCAGCTGGGAGGAAGATGGAGCTTGAAGAAAAATTTATGTGACGTTCATGAAGATTCTCATCCAATAGAACTGAAAAACACACCCAGTGGTTACAGTAATCCAAGTTTTCTTGACTAAAGAGTTCTGTGAAATAAACAGGAACAGATTCCTGAAGAAAATGAATTCCTTGTGCTCCTACATAAAGCAGATATGAAAAAGGAGTAAAGTTATGTAGCTATTGCATCTGCTCCATTACTGCCATGTAACAGGGAAAGAAGAAAAATCCCCAATGTAGAAATACAAACAAAACTTTCTGGCCTTGATCATTAACTCACCTGCCCAGTCTATCTCTCACCATTCATTTACTCAGTCCTTTCTTCCTGCTTTAGAGTTATTTACGCAAGGGAACACTTGAAAAGAGCGCACTTTCTGGGGACTTCGGCTTTGGGCACAGGGCCATGAGCACACATATCTTAGTGAAATATTAATCTTTTTGCCTGAAGGGAGAAGCAAAAGTTCTGCTCTGCTAGTTAAAAGTATGCATGAATGAATTTATATATAGATGAAAAGTTTAGTTTGTATATATTTTACATTTATTTCTATTTTTGGCAATGGCTTATACCATAGCCTGAATCTGCTGGGATTCCTTACATAGAAAACGTTTAACTGATTGGAATGTTTGTTCAATTGTATTGAAATTCCTCTCGTAAAGTGCCTTAAGATAACATCTGTTGTGACTTGGCACTATATAAATAAACCAAACAGAATTGAATTATATCAAGCCACTACTGGCTTTTTTTATTTGATCATATTTTAAGTTATATAAATGATTTCTCATCAGAAATTGTTAAGCATGTAGGTATGCTATGTTTAGCTTCAAAAGCACCAGAGTCATTATGCTGTTCTCTAAAAAAGCCAGATAGCCTAATGACTATAACATGCTTAGTCACTATTCACTGCACATTAGGATATATCCTTTTTTTGTTATACATTTAGCTTTTAATAAGTGTGGTTTTGACACGGAATTAATGCCACTTTCAGAATGTTGTATGTGTCTTTCATACGTTTTTCATGGTTAATCAAAACACATCTGGTCTTACGTTTGCATGAATTCTGCTCTACGTTAGTGAAAGCTTTCGTCAGTGTCAGTCTTCACAAAGAGACACAGCAAAATGGGGGGGGGGGGTGTTAAATCACTCACAAAACAGCAGCACATCTGTAAAATTAATAGAAAAGCTTTTTCTAAAAGGGAGCCTGGCTGACAAGCTGGCAGCCTGCCACCTATCACCAGTGTCTCCTTATTACCTCTGACATATCAGAAGTGATGCGCTCTGTGACGGCAGTAATAAACTAGAATCTTTTACATCCATGGCCTCTGCTGACAGGTGCACATCATCAGCATGTTCCATTTGATCCTGTCTTAGTCTCTTTTTCCATCTGTCACTCATGTGTAAAGGACAGATGGTAACATGAGGGGACAATTAGATTTATAGGAAAAGCCTGGATAATGTTTGACTAGATTGTGCTTTACTGCTATGACCATCACAGAGTGCATGTTAGTTGGGTAACCACCTGTCTTTCTTTCGGGTTTCTCTGTCTTTTACTGGACATTTTCCCATCAGTGATGTGACGTTTGACACAGAACTTCTACTGTGACAACTTCAGGAGCGAAGCATGAGCCAATGCGCTGGGACCTGGTTAAGATTTGTCAGATCGCTTGAGAAGTAAAGCCTGTGCACAAGCTGAGCTTAGGATGATTTATAGAGCTTATTTCTGAGAATGGTAAAGTGAAATTAATCACGTTCCCACCTGACGTTGCTGCTCAGCAGTGATAAATGACAAGCTGCCAGGGACAGACAGTGAGCCATCCATGCAGCGCTTGCCGATATGCTCTTTCCTCAGATAGCCTGACATAGGTGCTGCCTCTCACGATGCCCCCACCTCCTCCTCTGCCCCTCTGAATGGCCAATGCCAGGTGTGAGGGGAGACTTGCCCCGTTCCCTTTAACTCTACTTCAACCCTATCCCAAATGGGTCCCCACACAGGACCCTAATGACTTAGGGACCACCCGCCAAGCAGATGGGAAGTTGAACAGGGCCTACCCCTATTACCCAAATATGCTGTCTAATGGCCCAAGCTGCAAAGGCCACACAGAAAACTGTGTGTTTTTTCCAAGCTGACAAAAGCAGACCTAATGTAAAAGAAGAGAAACAACAAGGTGGCACACGTGGCTCATAACTTTATCTACTTATATGATACGAATACAACAGCAGCAGTTGAAATATGTTGCATATTTGTGCTAAACTGCTAATTATTTGTTCTCCTATTCTTTTTTTGCGTTGATAGACGTGTTCAAAACAGAGATCTGATCTGAATCAGCAACCACACAAAATCATGTAGATGAGCAGATTACACTTCTAGTTTGCTTTTGACAATACGATATCTGACATATCTCAATGGTTTCATTTCTTATTTAAAATATTGAATGTATCTGTAATTATCCAATAACTTCGACATCTGAAAGGGAACCGAAACTGATGAATGATATGCAACCTTCTTTTTATTTTGTTTCTGACAAAAAAAATAACAATAATCAAGCAAGAGATTGTGATAAGGTGCTTATATAAGACCAGGCATCCAGAACACAACCAAATGTTACAACTTAGAATAAACTCCTACATAACATCCAAAGAATTATTTTATTTTTTTCCAGGAAACAGAATTTATTGTTCTAGAGTTTCCTAGTTTGACTATTAAACTTTTTGTGTTGTTTGTTTTAAATGAAACCATTTGGTAAAATGTGTTTGTCCTTACTTAAAGCAAATGACATTTCTCACAGTGTCCTAAATTATTGTGTAGAGGAATTTTTTTTTCTTCAGGATGTAACTAGTCATTAAGGCTTATCCTATTTTATACTCTGCACAATTGGCCTTTTGAAAAGCGTCAACAACACTAACCAGTCAGACAATGTCAGGCTGGGGCATATTGAGTCATTTTGCTCTGTCATGCATTTCCCTATTTCTGCGAGCTTGTTACAGCATAACTGATGCTCTTCAAACAATAAAATCAAAAGTTTACAGATACATCTCAAAAGGGTAGAATTCCATCATGCAAATCTGTTGATATTTGCAGTTCATTTCAGAAAGTCAACCTCATTATATAGGTTAGTTGCATGCATCGTGATATAATTCCAGATCTTTATTTTTGTTCATTGTGACGAGTACGGCTTACAGATAAAGAGAACCCAAAGTTAAAATTGAAAATAAATGTAAATGAACCTGCTTAACTTTTTTTTTTAAACAGAGAAATTCTATACACTATAGACTTGACAGTTCTCTAAACAAAAGTATCTGTCATGAAAACAAATAATTGGCAGATCCATGCATATTAATGGAAAGTCTGTGGAAGGACAAAGCTGTCCAAACTGGAGCCTTAATTCACAAGGTGTGGACTGGATCTGGATTTGGTGGTTTAAGAGCCTCCATACATAGACATAGCCAGGACATGAGCTACATTCCATATGTTGTCACTTCTAAACTGGAGAATGCGTAAGAAGGATCTTACCTGGGTTCAAAGGATTAGGTACTGAAGTGTTTTCCTCTTCTCTTAAATTAGCATAACCTTCATTAGAAAACAAATGTTCCAATAGCCTGAAGACATAGTCTACAGGCGCAGTTGCTCAAGGTCCAGCGTGAAGTCTCTACAGTCAGTGAAGATTTTTGGAGCCATCTTATTTGCTGGTCTTGGACAGCTGTGTTTGGTCAAGTCAAAACCAGAACGAATAGCTATCTCTTATGACATTTTAGAGACCTTCATGATTATCTTTGCTGTCCAGTTCTGTGGAGATGCTGGTTTCATTTTCTAGCCCTTTTTGGCTCCTGGCCACGACACCTGATTCATCTTTGCTTTAAGATAAATGGAATCACTTTGCTGGATTTTTCATTTGTCACTCCATTAAAAAGCTAAGAAGAGACACTAGATTCACTAGTGCAGATGAGCTAAAAGCCACTAATAAAGCAACATTGACTTCCTTAACACCTCTGCGGTATCTCAGGTGGATCACCTCCATGCCATACTGCACTGATACAGGAATTATCAGCTTCTCAGTTCAAATTTATTCTCCCATTTATACACTTAAGACCATCATTTAAATACTGACTGAAAATCCCCATTGACATTTAACACAAAAGTCACGTGAATGATCAGATTCCAAAAGTATTCTGGAATTATTTGTTACAGTTTTATGGGAATAAACTAAATAAAAATTGTTCACTTAGCAGTTTTAGTATTGTGCGCAGTTACTATCTTATTGTCTAAGGCCTCTGTGATCCTTATCTATTCAACTAAGATTATACTTTAATATTGTAGATTGCCTGGACCTAAAGTACACATTCACCTCTGTATATTCACTATGTATACCAAAAGTCCTCCAGGTATTTGCAGCAGTGATGCAGATAGATTAATCAGATTATTGCCTTCTTTAATGTAGTTTTGACCTTTAAGACTTCAGGTCTAGCACAAGTGCAACTTTAGATGATAAAGGTGTTTTGCAACCGGTTTCAATTCACTATATATTTTTTTACTAAGCTTAGTTTTACATGCAGTGTGTGATCTGGTTCCAAATGGAAATGTATGAGCACGTCCACAGCTTTTGTAAACAACACGCTGATAATTTTCTTTAGATTTTCTTTAGTTCTGCTTGGTTTTTAAGGGGAGCCATGCGAATGAGTAATGTCATGCCACTGACCATTATCGGCAACATTTATTCACATGCTCACACGCAGCTTTTGTAAAGTACACAACATTTATCTGGCCAATCAGAGAATGTCAAACTATTCCTCCCATATAATGTCAGCAGTGGCATTGCAACATTGGTTGTGGCTGTCCCCTCTCACCCGGAAGTCAGGTTAAGGCTTTTATTGCTTTGAACAATAATGTAGACGTTAGGGGCCTTTGATTGAATGACCGTGTTTCACTGTTGTTCTGTTAAGATGTGCGTGTGCACATGAAAAATGACTCCCCTAAAACCCAAAGTAGTCACCTATGGCATGATTTCACTTTCCCCCATGAAAATAAATATTATTTTCTCTTGACAGCCACATAATTAATAGTGATGTTTAGCAGGTCCATTTCAACAGACCCACTTAATCTAATTTTGTTTCCACTCCGCGATTTGCAAATTACTGCAAAATGACGCACCATTTACCACTGTCTCTACCCAAGACAATGGCAATTTTTCTTCCAGGGAAACTCTCTTTTCATGGCTCTCTTAGCTGAAGACTTAAAAAAAGGGAAACTCTCAATGCAGTTCTTCTTACCCCTCCTACTTTCCTCTCTTTGTTTCCCTCAGCTGTTATCCAGCTCCCTTACTCCCCAGTCCGCTTTCCCCCCCTTAATTTAGCAGTATTCTAGGCCGCTGAGACCCTCTAACACATTAGCTGTTTTACAGCTTCCCCAGAACACATTATGAGCACTGATCTAAAATGTCAGCACTACAAATGCCTCGTCCAGCTTCTATTATTTGCCACTAAATGTTAAGCGTTTATACTCACAGTGTTGCATTGACATTTGAGAACAAGAAGCGAAAGTGGGGCTTAGATATTTCCGGCACCATTACGTATCATTCCTGAACAAGCTAACAAAGGAAAATTATCCGTGTCTGAATTTTCTGATTCCACTTTTGAGAGAACATTTAGAGTATGACTTGATGATGAAATTTTTGATTCATGAAAAACTGAAGCTGAAAGTGTTGGTAAGTAACAAGTTATGGTAGCTTCTGAAAAATAAAGACACTTAACTCCAAATGTCACACACTCAAAAAAAACTTTTTGGGTGAACATAATATTATCATGTCAATCATTTCCACCCAACTGATTTGGTTAGATTTAGCAATAAAGAATTCTGTTGAGTGTACTAAAGGTAAACATTTTGGGTCAGCTATAATGGACAAAAATAAATAGCTGTGGATGGGACTTGAACTCAGAAAAGAGCTTCTGTTTTCTGAGCATCTGCACTAACCACATTGACACTCAATAACTCTGAAGCTTTGTATATAATAACACAAATGACTTCATTTCCACTATTAACTAAAAATGATTATAATGATGATATAATAATTTCCGTAATTTTTGTTTTGAGTGCACAAACTCTTGCTTAATATGAAAAAATCCCTTAAATATGACTAAAGACTTTGAATATGCCTCTAAGAAAATCAGGAAAATTGTTCAACTAAACTATGCTTGACTGGTATTCTCTACAATTTTAATAACTTTAACTATAACTAAATTTTTGCACTTTGGTTTCTGAAAGACATTGTCCCGGTTATCTCCACATGTTATCAGCAAAAGGTCTAGTGACATTTTTTTCCCTTTTCCTCATATAATGTAAATGATATGGCAGTTAGCCAAAAATAATGGAGGACTGAATCTTGCCTTGTTCCTTTTTCAGGCCATTTAATGAGGCAAAGCAAAATGTTTGAACAAACCTCTTCCTCTCAAAGGACATGGGGGCCTGACCTTACTACCATTCACAATGTCAAGTAGGTAGACTGCAATTTTATATATGCCAGACAAGACTGATGGAGCCCAACAAATGCTACTAAGTAAGAGAAAATACAATTAGCAGGCTCGTTGGACAGGGCATGAGGCACCCATTTATTTAAACTGCTAGCTGACGGCTGCTGCTTCTACATTTCTGCTCTGTACTCCTGTTCTTCAGATTGTTCAAATTGTTTCAGGCAACATCCCTATAAGTTTTCTAAGGGTACTTTTCATGTAGGCATTAGTTCTTTATTAATTTAGTCCACCCTGGTAATGAAAATATTTGTTGTGGAATTTGTCACGATTCTAGGGGTTTTGGTATTCTGAAATGTTGATTACTTCCAGTTTATTTTATTTCAGTGTAGATCTTACCTCTTCATTTTATTCTGTGTTTAGTTTCTTTATCATTTTTATTCTTTATGCATTTTTGAGTTTATTAGTGTTTAGTCTTTCCCCTTAAAGTGACAGTTAGTAGTTTTGGCAGTAAATCTTTGAAAATAGCCATTAAAATATTATGTAATAATAATTACGTAAAGCACATCAATTGTAAAATATTGGAGATATTGTAAAATATGACTTTAAAAATCATTTTTAAAATACATAGGCGCGGGTCCTCTTTTCAGGGGAAATCCAAATTAGATGACGTCTTTACTTCTACAAGAGCTCGGACAGACAAAGCGCACAGAACACGCCCGCTTTAAAACATTGATTTCCCCTCAAAATGCAAAAAAGTTTTGCCATAAATACATTTTTACCTCTTCGTTAGTTCCAAGTGATGAAAGAGAGATTGATGTGCTCGTCATGTTGATGCAAGTAGATAATTCTCAGGGAATTGAGCGTTTGAAAACAGCACTAGTCTGACCTCCGTCGTTGAGTTTCTTACTTGAAGACACATATACCGGATGCTTGTGATAATTAAGGTATGTACTGCCCCCTACTGGCCGAAAATTATACACTGTGCCTTTAAGTTATTACATACTTCCTCCTAAGCGCCCTTCATGTTTGTTAGCCTCCTTCCCTCAGCCTGCCTGTTGGCTCCTACCTCTACATTCACATCCACAACCAGTTCCAATTAGTTATCTTTTTGTTATTCCAGTAATCAGAACTCCCAGTATTTAAGCTCCTGTCCTTCAGTCATTATCTGTTGGATTCTACTCTGTTCCATGCCCTGGTCTCCTTGTGTGAATTTGTAAGTCAACTTGTCTTTTTTTTAATATTTACTTCATCAAAAAGATAGCTGCACATGAGTCCTTTACAAAATGAAAACATGAAAGAATCATGTCATCTGAAAGGACTTTGTAAGACAACCATGTAGTTTTACAGATAAAAGAGAAAGACAGGAAGAGAGAGAGATGAAACCAGTTATAGAAGCAAGTTCATAGTCTACATGCATTTCAGTTTGATCCCAGTTTTAAAACAATGCAGTCAAGTTTCCTTTACCATGGTGATTGGCAAATAGTTTTTCATCTTCGGAAACCCAGCCGTTTTCATCAGAATTATTACTTTACAGGAGGGTTATTTAAATACAACTCTTAACAGGCCACAAAAATATGTTTTGACTAGTCAAAGGTCCGTATATTATCTTTTTTCAATTTAATTTAAATTCAGTTTTTTTATAAAGTGCCAATTCATAACACGTTATTTTAAGGCAGTTTACAGGTCATTTTACTTTAATCATACATTGTCTTAAACGCTTTCTATCTGATCAATATGCCTTAATAAAATTCACTTAAACTTAACATGTCTATTTCACTTAAAGCAGCAAAAAGAATTTAATATAACTTCTAGTTGGTAACAATTTTAAATTGCTACTAAAATAAAACTAAACAATTTTATTATTTATGCACCTTAGAATGGCTTCTTGTTCTTCCCCAAAATTTATGAAACTCAGAAAGAAGATTAAGCTGCTTTTTGTTGTTGAGTCATATATATAACTAAAATCCTGCTTGCAGTTTTATAGGATGTCTTCATTACATTTGAGGTGAGATGGCATTTTTACTCTCTCTCCACTCTGGATATGCAGGTATGGCGCATCGCACAGCGCTGATTGCTGATACAGTACAGTCAGATGGTACATGGGTATGATGCTGGACAGAGGGAGAATACATGGAAATGGTTCTTTCTATTCATCTTTAAGCTATTTGCAATGTCCACTTTTCTTTTAACAGTGAATTTAGAACACAGCAATTTTCCCTATCAGAATAAGGCGCAGGTAGAAAGTGAAAGTAAAATTTCTCGCTCACGCAGCGGCGCAGTGATGTGTGAGTGACAGACACGGCATGTTTATAGCTCGACAAAGCCTGAAACATTGCTCTAATACTGAGTGGACACACGGGTATAGCATGTTTTTTGGTTATTTTAATGGAGTCCATACAATACCGTGCTCTGTAAGTATGAAAACGAGAATATGGTGAAAGACCTGCGGCTTCACGGCCTAACATAGGTGGTTCGCAGTCAGTCAAATCCACAGCAGCAAGTTGTTACCCTTGCAGCAATACGGAACATGCATTTGTAACAGGAAGAAACCTTCAGTAGAACCTGAGTAAAACCATCTGGCATGCCTAAGTATCAGAGACGACACACACACAAAAAAAAAAAAACAGAAGAACTTGTCCAAGAGTATATTCTAAGAAAGAAGCACAGCTAAACATGACGATTTTAAGCCAGAAGTAAAATGTACTGAGTTAGTGCCACAATTGCGAATGTTTATTATTTTTTTGGATTTAACTGCTAAAACTGAATAAATATGACTTCTCTCATTCCCATCTTAACTCTCACTGCAGCATTTGAATTCGCAAAAGGCTTTTAAACAATTTTTTGACATCTTGAAAGTAAATCTTAACGATACTTCAGTGTTTAATTAACAAATGCATGAAATACTTTCATTGCATTACTCTGGAATCGGATATTTATAATTTCTAGCAAATATCTAAGCGGATATCAAAAGAAATGAAAAGGCATTTTTGTATGTTTTAAGAAGGTAGAAGAAGCATTAAGAAATGTTGCCATTTTTTTCTAGTGCCATAATACAGTTGCATCATTTTCAAATTGTTTACAGCTAATATTTTCTGTTAACTTTACTGTGTTATATTTTAAGTAACCTATTTTCTGGTTTCTGTTGTTTCTAGTTAAGAGTGAGTAAAATAGTAAACATTTATAGTGGTTTTTTATAAGTTTACACCACTTTTGTGGTGATTTATAAATATCCAAAGGCCCCCTGGAAACGTAATTTTTTTTTAACAATGGAGCATTTCCTGTGGTCTGGTTTATGCAACTCTGGGATATGAACCTTGCTCATTTATTAAAAACATGAAGTCTATGATTGTTGAAAATTTAAGCATTGCCATCATGCGTATTCTAACTTACTGAAAGCAACAAAAAAACTGTCTTAATTGCTCCCCTTTCGTTTCTTCTTCTTCACCCAAATGAATTGGCTTTTTGGAGGCGTAAACATATATGAAAACTCACCATTTGGCAGTGACATCAGTTGTGTGTGAAATGTACGTACTTCAAGGGTTTAAAACAAATCCCACAAAAAATGGCTCAGTGACGCCACCTGGAATGTTTAAAAATGGCCTCCGCATTCATCGTAGAGACATGCCTTGTGAGTCCAAAAACCCACAAACAACAGAACCATCTGGCCACCCTGACTCAGCAGCGCAGATTCAGAACGCCATTTCTCAACAGGGTACCCTTCTAGGTTCTCATGAAATTGTAATTCAAGATTTAAACTTTCAGCTTTCTCTCCAGTCCACTACTATTAGCCACTTAAACCTACATGTTTTTGAATTAACTTCAAAGGTAAACATTACAGATATTAGAGGAACAACCTTCCTCATTTACTTCCTCCTTCCGTCATGTTGTGTCACCTCCACCTGAACCTTTTAGTGGAGACATAGAGAAGACTAAAGGTTTCTTATTACAACGCAAACTAGCCTTTACTCGATCACCTCAAACATTCTCAACTGATACTCAAAAAATCTGTTATATCATCGGTCTTTTGCGAGGAAAGACCCTTAGGTGCACAGAAGCATTTTTTGATGAGTCGTCTGTTGAGGAACAAGGAAATCGATCTGTTGTAGATTTTGCAGTAGAGTTTAGGATGCTTGCCGAAGAATCAGGTTGGAATGACTCTGCTTTAAAGGGAGCATTTTATCATGCCCTTAATGAAAGAGTAAAGGATGATCTAGCTGGCAAAGACAGACCAGAATCTTTGGATTAACTAATGTCCTTACCTATATGATTAGATAGACGTTCAAGAGAAAGGTCAAAAACTAAAACTATGTCTCTAAGTCATGCTGAGCTTAAACCGGAACCCAGGAACCCCGATCAGACTCATCAGCTAAACAGAATAACGTTATCAATTACTCTCTGTTTAAAAGGAAAAAGCCCCTACCTGTGTTCATCTTGTATTGACTCTGGTTCAGAACAAACCCTAATCCACCCCACTTTTGTCCAGAGATGTGAAATACCAACCTTTAAACTTAGAACTCCCATCAATGTTTCTGCTCTTGATGGCAGCGAAATGACTACTATAACCCACCAAACTGAGCCGGTTCTGTTCATCGTCTCAGGGAATCATCAAGAGGAGATGAAGTTTTATGTTTATTCCAATAGAGAAAGCCCTCTGGTCCAAGAAAAAAAAATCATTACTTCCGCCACTGTCTTCTGCTCCAGAACCCGTCAACCAAGCTTCAGTTTTTTCAAAGCTAGATCTTAGGAATGCTTACCATCTCATCTGTATTTGTGAGGGGTACAAATGGAAAACGGCCTTCAAAACTCCCATTGGACATTTGGAGTATCTAGTTATGCCATTCGTTCTTTCCAACGCCCCCGCAGTGTTTCAAAACTTGCTAAATGACGTTCTACAAGACTTCCTCCATAAACTTGTGTATGTCTATCTTGATTAAATTCTTATCTTCTCCAAGTCTCCGCAGGAACATAAGTTTTACAACCAACAGGTCCTCCAAAGACTCATGGAAAACTGCTAATATGTAAAAGCGGAGAAATGTGATTTCTACGTCTCCTCCATCACCTTTCTGGGGTACATTTTGGAGGACGGGCAGGTGAGAGCAGACCCAGCCAAGATTCAGACCATTAAGCATTGGTCAGTCCCAGGAACTCGAAAATAGCTACAACAATTTATAGGATGTGCTAACTTCTACCACAGATTTATTAATCATTTCACCAAGATCGCTGAACCCCCGAATCTTTAACCCCTCGCTGTTCCTATTCCCCATTGGTCCCACATCGCTCTCGACTTCATCACCGGACTCTCGTTTTCTAAAGGTAAAACTGTCATTTTATCAATAATCAATTGATTCTCTAAAGCCTGTCACCTCTTGCCTGCTCTTCCTAAGCTCCCTTCATCAGCAGAAACCCTCCGACTCCTCATCTCCCATGTCTTTCGCCTCCATGGAATCTCCTCCGAAATTATCTCCGACCATTGTCCTCACTTCACTTCCTCAGTCTGGAAACAGTTCTGTGCAGCTCTGGGAGCCACACCCAATTTCTCTTCCAGTTATCATCCACACACAAATGGTCAGCGCGAGCGCTTAAATCAAGAAATTGAAAATACCCTTTGTTGTCTTTGCAGTCACAATCCTCTTACCTGGTCTGTCCATCTACCTTGGGTTGAGTATTCCTATAATTCACACATTTCATCTGCTACCGTCTTATGTCCGCTTGAAATATCTCTCGGTTACCAACCTCCACTCCTCCCAGCCTGTTTTCCAGACCCAGTAGTACCATCGGTCCGTGCTCGGATCTGTGCCATCAGAGGGATTTGGAAACAAGCACATACTGCCCTACAACGTACATTTATCCAAAATAAACATCAAGCAGATAAGAAGAGTCGACCAGCACCAACTTATTCACCCGGTTAAAAGGTATGTCTCTCTTCTAAAGATTTTCCCCTCAAATCTCACCCCAGAAAACTGGCCCCCGTTTTCTAGGTAATTTCTCTATCAAAAAAGTAATAAGTCCATCTGCACTGAAACTCAAGGTCCCATCCCATCTCTGTGTTCACCCCGTCTTCCACGTCTCCCAATTGAAATCAGTCATGCCTCGTCTTCCTGTTTATTAATCTCTGAGTTCTCGTCCTCTGGAGAAGACTTTCTTGGATTAATTTACATGCACCTCACTGGATGTCTGCCAGGTTAGCCTCTGCACCACTGCCGTTAGTCTGCTCTCTGCTTACCAGCCCGTCGGTCCGCTCCTTCTCTAACACAAAGCCAAGAGCCCACATTACCTCCAGCCAACCTAAGATCACAGGATCCCACTTACCCCCTCCGACTCCCATCCCTCACCATCCACTAGTAAGTTCAGTCTGCAACTTTCATCTTCTCAATCCTACAAACCCCTCTCTAACCTCTCTCAACCTCATCACAATTCTCACCCACTCCAGAAACCAAGTCCTGGCGATCCTGCTGAGACAGGCACCCGCCTCAATAATTAAAATTTGACTATTTAAACTGCCTACTGTCTGTTTCTGTGCTGCCTTGTGAGTCCAAAAACCCACAAACACGACAACAGTTGGTGAGAAAAAGGGAGATAAAAATGAGAATGCAACAACTGCCTACTTCATTCAATGGATGTGGCATGGCGCCACCAGAGTTGAGGCACAGCCCAGCAATGCCTCACCTCACACTTCACCCCACCTCGCTCTGCATGGACTGCAAACATTTATGTTGTATATGTTCAATTATTTTGAGCATAAAAATATTTAAATATTATAGAAAAAACAAAACAAATACATTGAACAGATAAGTTGAAGCCTTGTTTTTCCTGTCATCATTTGTAGTGTATGTTTTACTTGTCAATAGGACAGGTCAAGCAGAGCCTCACCTGCCTCCCCAGACCGCATGTCACTGCTTGCTGTACATGAACAATGCTGGTCTCAAGTAATGTTTCTCATGTCAAACACGACTGATGCCAGGAAACACTTCACCCTTTTGCTTTGAGATCCTAATATCTGAGCCTCTAATTTCAGTTTATTTTCCACTATAGTTCCACTTTGAAATTGTATACATAGCCCTCCAAAGCATAATGTAGACCTTTCTGAAAACTCCTCAAAGAGACTGTAGTTTTTTCCTAAAGTTGTCAAGAGCCTCTTTAAGAATTGTTTGGGCACTGACCGCTCTCATTGTAACCATGTAGTTAGCTGTGACTGCCTGAGTTGGCAACAGTTACTAAGGAGGGTGGGACTTAGTGGGTCTGTGCCACAGGGGAATTAAACAAGACTTGCATGGGGGGAACGTACAGCTGACAAGGGCTGCTGAGAACATTGATTGATTGAGTAGACAGTGGTCAGTTCTTTCTGTAACAGTAAGAGGAATGAATTGGTTTATTTAGCTATTAACTAAAGTAGGAACATATATATTTTCAGACAAACCTAACAGCACAGCAAAAAAGAATACTTAGCAATAAAAGATCATGGCAAACTGTAAAACAATAGCTTTCCAAACTATGCAACTCTAAAAACAGAAAAAAAACATTCTCAAGTGGTATTTTTATTCTTTCTGAAATTTTATTTGGCCACAGGGGCCTGCTAAAGGTGAAAAGCTTTTCTACAGATGTCTGTCGTAGACAGGTGGAAGAACGAGGTATCTCTGTGCAGGTATTTGGACACTCGGCCTTCCAGTGATTTCTCTTGGGGAGTGTGATTCGGCCAAACAAGGGTCTTCTGAGGTGCTTGTGGAAAAAAAGGCATATATGTCAGAGTTGAAGTAAAAAGGATTGAATTGCCTCTCATACTCAACATTCTTCTGTTTCCTTTCTTCTTCCTCAAAGGCTATTTCCCCTTCAACAACAATTCCGAAAATATGTAAAGGACATCAAAGGTCATATCTAAAATAAATACAATTCACGGTATAATGAGAAAGATGTAAATAAAAGAGCAGAGAGGAAAATCATAGGTAATTCACTTAAATATGAGAGATTTTTAAGATTTTGATATCTTCATGAAAAGTAAATTTATTCTGTGATTTAAAATTCCTAAAGGTGTTAAAGGGAAACTAGTGGAATATAAATAGATATAGTTATCATGTAGAATTAGTTACAAGGTTGTCAGATCCCTATACAATTTGTCATATTAAATATTAATACAAAGAGACACATTTGAAAAAATACATTTAAACTTAAAGTGAAACTACACTTGCACAGTCTAAAGCCTTTCACCTGATTGCTCTCATGTGGCCAATAATCAAGCTTGAACGGACATTATCCTTTATTTAAATAAGAGGAACTTATAGAGTATTGCACTATAAAAAAGATACCTGTATAGTTCATGAAAAATATTTGGTCATGCTCATCAGGCTGGAAAAGGATACAAATCCCCATCTTAGGAATTTGCACATCGGTCTGTTGTCAGGCTGGTTGTGTAAGGGGAGGTAATTAGAGAACATTTCTATATTTTGCATTCTTTTCAAGAAGCACAAAGATTACTCTAAAAGTGTAAGGTGTAAGGGGTGATTAAAATATATTGGAGAACGTATTCAACAATCTCAGATCTTATTTAGGGTACATAACATAATTTTTTACTTATTTTATGTAAATATGTAAACACTGTGAAGTGCAAGAGGTATCCGCATCGCCCCAGCAGAATAAACGCACATGCCCCCTTTCTCACAGTTGCGAGCTGTTTCAGACCATCACTGCTCGCACCACTGTTTTTGTAGAATATACTTTTTGAAATATCTCAGCGAAATTGCCCGTTTGGTTGCGAGTATTAAAGAACTTTACTAAACCTTCCTAAAGAAAAACTCATTCAGCATAAATGCCTGGAATTTCTCTCCAGAGTCCTGCATTAAGCCAACTACAACAGATTTTTATGTGACCGTCAATTCACCGAACCTTGGCCAGAACCAAAGCAGACTTTTGGAGAGATTAACTCTTGAGCCTGGATCAATTCCAATCATTACGACGCCTGATGGAGCATCCAGAACAGTGAGTAAACTCTAGCTACATGCTAATGCTAATGTGTGTTAGCCATTTATGAAGCTGCTTTTATGAAATCATAACAGCATTGTGGGGTTACTTTATTAATTTGTAAACGGGTGCAACCAATACCCACAGCTTTTATAATGTCCACCCAGTTTTCAACCTCATTTTGAGAAGCGAGAACATTTAAAAAATCCAAATAGGGCTGGAAAGATCTGCGTGCTTCAGCACTCTGTCATTGGATGTGGCTGCTATGTTCTGGGCTCTGTCTACACTCTGCTATGGGCTCTGTCTACACTCAGGTAATGTTAAGAAGCAGGTAACTTTAGCTGCTGAAATCAGCTTTATTGACGGGGTGTTTACACAAAAAATCTACCAATGTTTTGAGCCATTTAAGTTACTGAAATATTGCTATAATGTGGCTTATAACATTTTTGCCCATGCTGTGTTGCTGCAATCAGACCCGGGCTCACGGCTATGTCATGCAATTGCCGCCAATTACAGTGGAGGAGGCAGGATTATAGAAAAAAACAAGCATCTTAGTTCCGGGTCGAGGAATAACTCCAGGATATATGTTATATTTCAGGACAAATTAATACTATATAACGCCAATGGTAACAGTTTATTATATATGTGCCTATCCCAGATGTTGAAAGATGTGAAATGACATGATATAGGCCCTTAAAAAAGAAAGATACATTTTTAGATTTGTAAGTCAAAGCCCAAAGCTTACATGAAGTGTTTTGATGTCTTAGCCTCTTGATCACAGAAACATTTTAATGGTTTTAAATGCTAAATTTAAGTAGGAATTTAATAGTTAGTAAGTTAATTTTCTCAGCCTTCAGATAGGAATAATAAACAACTCTATGTGTAAACATCTATCTTGTCAAACGTTTTATTCACAAATCTTAAGTATCATGATTTTCACATACACTTAAAAAATTAGGATATTGTTAAAAAAAACATACAAAATGTAGGCCTACAAGTATGTTTGGTACCTTTATAAATATTTTTAAGAGCTACTTTTGATTTTGAAAATGAACCTCATTGAAACCCATTCTAATTTATTGACTTTGATACATTATCATGTTGCACAGATTACATTCTAACGCTAAATTCAGGATTACTGCTGCCTCTGAAGTCTATTGCCTTTCTTGTTTAGGAGGCCCCAAATTACTCCTCCAATTTTGTGGTTGGTAGCTGTAGTCTGTTGTTTTTGCTTAAAACAATATGGCTATGTTGAGACATTGTGGCAGTCTGAGCTCTCTTTTGAGTTAACTGTTGATCCTTTTCTTCAAGTTTTCTGTCTTAGACATTGTTTCATGGGCAGCTTAAGGAGGAGGAGGTGGGACAACATTCCCTTGTCGTCTGTCCATACCTAAACTTGTAAGGTATCTAAGACTTAACTTCTACAGAAAACAAAGATACAAGCTTCTTGATGGTTGCTGCTTCACTGAGACTTCACAATAAGATCTAGCACAGCCAATTTAACTGATTATCTATGATGGTAATGCAGTGTCATTCACAAGAAAACATATTTGACTTCTTATATTTATATGTTTCAGACCACAAACCCATTTTTTGCTCTTTAGCTAGCTTAGAAATGTTAAAAGGTGCATAGCATTGTAGTGATAACTTGCAAGTCCATACCCTTTTAACAGATGTTTACATTTCATTGTCTCTCTTAATGTTTAGGTTCCCTAGCCCCAACTGCTTGAACGAAATTCAATTGGATTTTTACTTCTGTGACTAAGATACTGCCAAGAATGATTTGCACCAGGTTAACAAGAAAATAAAGACCACTTTATCAGGGATAGGTAGTAATATAAAGTTTAGCCATTTTGGATGTCTGTTAAAGAACTGTATTTCAGAAAGATATAAGAAACTAGATTCAACCTGTTTACTTAAGCCTCCCTGCTCTAAGTAGTGATCATTTCTATTGGAAGAAGAGTGGATGTCACACCAGATGTATGAGAAAGAAGTTGCTGTAATACAGGGTTTAACTATTATTTTAAAATAAAGACAAAATGATTATGGAGTAGACATTTTGAGTTGTCTCTAGCATCTTATAAATGCGATTAACTTATTTGCTTATAAAAACTATTAACACATTTACAACTAATAGCATTACTAAAACAGGAATCCTCAGGTTTTCCCATAAATTTAGATTCTTCAAAATTTCCAAAAGACAGCCAAAACTTAAAATATATCACATTCTTTAACAGAAAATGGTTCATCCTCCAAAAAACACTATGTCGTACTTTGTTCAACCTTCCTTATCTGTTGAAAGTCTTGCTCTCTCTTGCAGCCTAAATGAATAATAGATGTATTGCAAGATATAATAGAAAAAACAGTTGATTTCAAATAGCTTTTTATATATCCCCTTGCTTCTCCTGACTTTAGCACTAAAAACAGCTAACTTTTTGTCTTTTTGCTTCAGTTACAGCACCCACACTTTTGAGTGTTTTTTGCACAACTTCTTATGTATGATGCATTCATTGATTAGAAACTGAATGGATTTTGGATTTTGTCACCATGTCACCCTTCAGAGCTAGTTGTTGGGTCAGCCAGTAAAAGAAAGCTAAATACAATGAAATAATTCCCCAGCAACCCTATGCCGGCCTCAAAAACCAACTGCTCTCCTCAAAGCTCATTGGTCTGAGTGTCGGGACAGCCAAAGTTTCTCAAAGCTCCCTTGTCCAAGCGCTAAGCCACCTGTGCCTCCCCCAATGCTCTCAAAGTCCAGTGGCAAATGCAACTGGTCAGCCCCACAGCTCTCACCTTCACAAACCTCATTTGCCATGGCGGAGCCATCCCTGGATGACGTCACCAATATAAAACCCGAAGCAGGAAGACATTTTCCAATTCCAGCCAAGATTTTGGTTAAGGAAAGACAACAGAGAGTTATCTTTTTTTTCTCCCTTTTGGATCCAAGTTTTCCTGTTTCGACACTAGCCTGTTCGATCCAAACACAAGGCAGAGGTTAGACTATATCCCGACGTTTGTCTAGAGCTCATAACCCTTTTTTTAGCCATCAGGTTAGTAGTTTAGCACGCATTCCCCCTTAGTTCTAGAACTGACCGCGTGGCTTGGCCATCACCCTTATCGATAAATGACCCCATCCTCTCTCTCTCTGTCCTGTGTTGCTCCCTGCATGAACACGGCGCAAGCATGCGAGCTTACGTGTAGTCAACATAGTCAACATAAAAATTGAAAGATTCAGGGGTCTCATTTATAAACGTTGCGTACGCACAAAACGGGGCCTGAAACTGGCGTACGCCACTTTCAAAGCAAAAGTTGTGATTTATAAAAAACAGACTTGACGGGAAAATGTGCGCACCTGTACGCCAACTCTGACCCGTGCGTACGGACATTTTATTTCATTTCATTTTATTATAAACATCCAAACCAGCAATGATATGTATATTGTAGCTTTGCCGTGAGCTTTAAACTCAGATAAAAGGGACTGTAGTCCAATTAATAAATTGAATTATCTGTACCATATATCATTGAACAGTACGTTCATTGTGCCAAGGAAGGACGCAAACAGTCTTATTGCTGTTAATAGAAATACCCCAACTACTTTCAAGCGTAATATTTGAGATGGATGCACTGGCTTTGATGGAAGATTATGCGAACGGAAGGATTAGGAGATAATGCGTGTTCATGGATCATGCGGACCTCCTTGCCCATGATGATGACTGGCTAATAAGCAGATCCAGATTCCCTAGAGCTGTGCTCTTGGATCTCTATGCTGAATTCGGCCAGGCTTTGGAGAGACCTTCCAGGCGGAAACGGGCCATTCCGGTCCAGCAGCAGGTGCTCACCACTCTGGGGTTTCATGGTTGTTACCAGCGGGAATCAGCCGACAGCTATGTGTCTGAGTGACATGATTCTTACTATTCTGCCCAAAGTCCCTTTTTGGAAATAATTCCTTCAAATATGTTATATTTATTAACAAGGTCTAGGATATGCAGCCGTCCCTGAGCGCAATAATGCCTGCAGTCTAGGATGGGATCATTAAAATGAGCAGGCAATGCATCACGTTTCCATATACTGTGGGGGAGCAGGCCGAAATTAAGATGCAATTTGCAGCAATTTCCGGTTTCCCAAACATAATCGGCCCAAGTTTTTTTTCTTTTCCTCGACTTTGAGGTCCGATCCCTTTTTTTTATTTCGGGTACCGTGCTGTCAGTTGCGCTGACAGTCTGCACTGCAGACGCCACATGCTGACACTCGCAGTTCTTCCTTTTATTTGTGACACCGCTGCTGTGTCCACCAAATAAAATGTATCTTCTAGTCTCAACTTCACCCACCAGCACTTCAATCAACATCTCCATAAAGTTTCTCTTCTTGTTTTTTTTGTTTTGTTTTTTTGTTGTTGCCATATTTCCCCTCTTCTTCATATGCATCAATATTCATGTCCTGCTTTGCATTGACCTTTTATAGCCAGATTTGGGCATGTTCGGGGCGGGATATGAGCCAAATTCACGTGTGCAAACTTCCAAGAAGACTGTGATTTATAAAGGGGAAATTGCTTACACCTGTGCGTAGGCATGGTTTTATAAATCAGAAATCTTTTTGGCGTACGCAAACTTTTTGTTTTGGTCGTGCTTACACTTTTAGTAGGGATTCTACGCAATGTTTTATAAATGAGACCCCTGGTCTCCAGAAAATGTCTTAATGTGTCTCTAACCACAAGGCTTTAGCAGAAACGCAAACTGCAAAAACGTATGCATAATGACATCTTAAATGATATGTAGAATCATTCATTCCACATTTGGTGATACACTGTGATATTTTTGTAATTTTTTTACAAAAATAGTAAAAGTTTTATTTTATTTTTTTACAGCAGTGCTTAACATTGTGGTATTATTCTCTCCACCAAATACCCAGAATGATTGACTCACATGGATTGAAGTTATATTAACAGACTGTTTTACATGTCCCATGCTGCTCCTCTTACACTGGGGTTCTTAATCCAGCCCTTTAGGTGTCTACTTATGTGCTTTTATGGATGATGGAGTCATCATTGAGCCCACGTCTGTGCCACCTACAGCCTTTGCCTTTTTCCATTTGCACCGCCTTCCTGGTTACAACAGTGTACAATTTTCACACAAAAGGCTTATGTAATGACAGTGAGAGAGGTTTCTATTATTTATACAGCTAGAATGATTATTTAAAAGCAACCTAGTCCTTTCACATTTCGGTCTGCTCAGTTGTTATCTTTAGTGTTATCACCTCATTCTCTTTTTTTCTTTGCTTTTTGGCATGCAGATGCATTTTTTAAAGATGTCATGATGTGCAACATGCAGGCATTCACATTTGTAGAATAATGTTCAGAATAAAACATGGAGTTTCATGAATTTCAAGTAGGTCAGGTCCCTTTCTCACCATGCAGCCATCTTCTTAAATGAATATTTGCTCAGTATTGATTAGCATTAAATCCACAGCAGTGTCTCTCATTTGCATATGGCAAGCAAGGATGATCATTGGGGAAAAAATAAATGACATAAACCATGAAAAACAGGGGAGCATAAGAAGAAAAAGACTAAATGTAGGTTGCTTGGGTGGTGGCAAAGATATCAAAAAAATATTTTCTCTCAACAGGGCTTCCCTTAATAATCCAACCATTATCTTGTGTTTCTACGCTCACTATTGGGCCTCAGCCTGCTATGCTTTGCAATCTGGCCCTCATCAGCACAGACAGCAAGATAGAGAGAGGAAGCAGTGAGGCTGGCAGAAGTGTAAGGCGTTTCGGTGAATGGTTGGCCGGGCACCTCACTGTAGGATACCAGAAAGATAATAATGTGCGGAGGCAAGCAGGAGCCGTCTATGTCTTGCAAAGGAATAATTGCTACCCTTTCAAGAGCCATTTCTTAATTGGCCTGGCTGTTGTTGAGGGGAACTTGGAGAGAAGACAAGTGAGAGAAAGACAGAGAGAAAGTGAAGAGTTAGAGGAGGAGATGAAGAAAAGAGAGAAAAAGTCTGCTGCTCACAACTCAGTACGGGTATATGCATGTGTGTCTGTGTCATGGGGGTGGTTGTCAGTGTAGCTGAGTCTTCTCTACCTTCCCAGCACCGTTGTTGCCCTGGGAGCAGTAGTCATGGAGCTGCACTTAAACTAGGAGAAATTTCACATACACACACACATGCAAGCACAGGCACTATAGTACACATGGCAAATCCATACACAAGTACACATATACACAGACATACTCAAAAAAAGCAGACAAACAGGTCTAAGTACTCGATGCACAGGTAGCAAAGTAATTTTTTTTTTACATACTGTATGGCAAACAACAGGCCTATTGCAAAAACAATAATAGCATTTGTATATAGTACAGGAGGACAAATCTTCGTACTGTATGTTAATGCCAAATTAATTAACCCCATTTAACTAGCCTGTGTGATTCACAGAAAGAAAGCAACAACTGTTGGCTGGCATCGAGCAATTTTCAACTTGATCAGCCCTTACAATTGGAAGCTCAAAGATCTAATGTTTTTTTCTAATCAGTGAATGCACAATATGAAAGCAGATAATGTGCTGACAACAACCCTGTGTGTATGCTTTTTTTTTCTATAAAGAGAATTCAAAGTTAGCTGTTTTCTGTATCAGTTTCATAAAAATTAAGACAGTTAACAAGGATGTAAGAAGATTTTTAAATGTAATATGTATTTAGTTAAAGTAATGTCAAATATTAGATAGTTGAAATTTTTGACATCATAAAACTTTTGACTTTACACTGTAAGTAAAGCTGTGCTTTACAACTGATTTCTCAAACATATAAGATGTTGCTAATGCTCCAAGTCATGACCCCTCATGAAAAGAAGCAATCGGCAGGACAAAGCTTTTTAAAGTCAGAGATTTTACATTTTTGTCAAACATTTCTATTATAAACTGATCATTATCTGGATGTAGCAGCAATAAACATGAAATTCTGGTATAAATGGAACGTTTTACTCCTACAAATGTGAGAGCTTGGTAAAACAATGCAAACAATCAGAAAAAAGATGGGTCAGTACAGAAGTTAAAATTTAAAAAGGGTCTGGACGTATTCATTCTGCATTCTACAATGCAGCATCCCTGTCATTGTGTTTTTTCTTTTTAAGATTCTCCTCACATTGACTGTTCAGGACAGGTCAGAGTTGCAGGCAAGGCTTTCTCTTTCAACAACTACACTTTTGTAACGTGTGCGGAATGCAACTTGGATTGCATTTTTGAAAAATATGCGGAAAAGCTGTGGTCCTGAAGACAGCATATATTCTTTAAAATCTGAATTTGCTTGTTGTATCAATACTGTCATCTTAAAGAGGGGTTAATTACCTTGAACATAGGTAATAACACAAACCCTTACTTAGTGTCCTGCTTTTAGAGTTGTTAAAGATAACAGTGTGGACGATCCTTTCAGTCTTGGCTTTGGTCTGCACTCTTTCCAGAAATATTTCAAAGCCTTACATGGTGAGAGTCAACCCCTGCTGTCACAACACCCCACTAAAACCAAATTAATTAGTAATATAAACGTGTTAACTGTGGTTAATTTCAAATATGATTATATTTTTTAATAAAAATATTTTTATTACTTCTTTGCTTAATTATTTTTTGACATATTTATATATATATATATATATATATATATATATATATATATATATATATATATATATATACAGAGCCTTTCAGATTTATTGTGACCCTATTAATCTATATAAAAAGAAAAAAAGCGCAAAAACTCTAAAAAACAAATTTACTTTTAATGCAGTAGAATAGTCTCATATTTTAAAATGTAGAAAAAATAATCCCTTAATGTATTCAGTATTGCAAAAAATAAAGGAATAGTTTATTTTTTCCAAAATTTCTTTGCCAAACTTCCTGGCATGTAAAAAATAAAAACACCTAATTCCCTACCCTTTAATGCATATACAACACTGAGTGAAAAGGTCAAAAACTTGAACTGCGCCAAAAAAAGACTGCTTTAAGGACTCCAGAATATTTAGCCACCATGCCCTGTGAGGAGGATGGTGAGAGAGATAAGACAAAAATCCCTACAGCTCATTGTAGGAGCTTTGCAGCATGACTTTTCAGTGTGAGACTGTGTTGATGTTTGATTTCTTTATCTGAAAATGCCTATCCCTGCAGTTATGGGGCCAGTGGTGTCCCTCTGCAGTGGTAAATAAATGAATAGTGCATCTGGACAAGTTTCATAAAGACAATAAGGATATCCAGACCTGACCACATGATCAGAAATCAGGCCCGAACAAATGATTTCAGACCCACTGGACTCGGATGTTATCTCCTGATCAGGACTCATGTATATTAGGGGTGTCATGATTCTCCAAATCCTTGATTTGATATGATTTCTGTTTTTAAGGTCATGATTCGATTCTCAAATTTATTTATTTTTTAACCTTTTACAGTACAGAGCCCTGTGTAATAGATTATTAGTAACAGAGAGTCGGTGCCATCTACTGACTCTTTATAGTTACTGCAGACTGAGCAAAATACAGCAAACAGTGGTCCACTAGTTTACAATGCAAATGTGGACTTAACTTGCCGTGAACAAAAAATTTAATCAATGGTGATTTGAGATTAGAAGGAGCGGCTTTAGGTCCAGCCCCGCTGCTTCTACTTTCCTAGCCATGGTCGAACTGTAGCTTCGTCAATAGCTACTTGCTAGCATCAGCTAATGTGTTCTGTAAACGTTTGCTCTGATCCCGGGGGATGTGATATAGGCAGTTAAAATGTTACCAGGTGGTGTTGTGAGTATTATGAGAACGAGTGAGAGTTACTTGTTAGGGAAAATGTGTGGTTCCGTGTGATGAGGAAATCTGAGTAAATAGACGGCCGCCTGCTAACTGTTGCTACAGAATCTGAGTGGGATGCACATTAAACATAGGAGGAGGAGGCGATTGCGATCCTCTTTTGGATTTCGATGCGCAAGGTCGTAACGTAATTTCGATCGATTTCGAAAGAGATCGTGACACCCCTAATTTAGATATATTCTCATTTTCAAGTTTATTTAACTTGAGATGCTATTTGTTTTTACATTAGACTTTTTATATTTACAGTTGCGCTAAAGTCCAACATGTTATGTTTTGTTATTTAGTACTTGTTTGTTCAAGTTTCCTCACAGAAAGGCTGTAACTGATCAAGCCATCCCCCACTTGAAGATTATGTTAACAACAAACAATGAAGTGGACCTGAGCCACAACAGCGATGCACTTTACAGGAACGGTCAAAGCAGAGTTGACAAAAAAAAAAGGGGTCTTTTAGAGTTCAGAGGGTGTCTTTGAAGACCTTATTTGACTCTGTGGTGGCATCAACAACTTTTTGCAGTGTTGTAGTATGTGGGAGTAGTAGTTTACAACAGCTGAGAGGAAGCAGTTGGATACAGTAAGGATCTTCCAAGGATGTTACCTCGCCACACTGCAGGGTGGTGGGAGATGGGGGAACACTAGCGGAGCTAACAATAATCTTGGACGCTGTATCCTATTAACTAGTCTTAAGAACCCATTTTTAAGCATCTTGTTGCTGCAAATAAAAAATAAAACATGGTTTCTTAGTGACTTTCTGAACATGGGAATTTTTACATGCATAGAAAAGATGTATTATAGTTAATATCAATGAATCACTCAGACATTTTGTTTAAATGAGATTATTAACATACTGTCTTATTCTGAAATTCTTGTATTTAAGTATATGTAACTTTGTAATGTTAAGTAATATGTACCGTAGTTTAAAGTTAAATCTTGAATATTTTAACCAAAGCTGAAAATTCAGGTTTAATCAACTTTACTAATCTCATATCATCTGTGTCTTTATGTTCAAGTCTTTGCAGGCAGGTGACTAATATTATGCTTTAGTTTAATGCATCTCTCAGGTACCTCAGAGGTCACTGTTTGATATTAAAACTGTGATACACCAAGGTATTTCAGAGTTTAATGTTGCTCCCTTTTCTTTGTTTCTTTTACACTTAGTACAAAAATGGCAAATACAGCGTTCATCCATTATTAGATACAAAGTTTGTTTGTAAATATCGGAAATCAGAAAAGATTTATCGCCAAATGTTGAGCAGTTTTACATTTCTGAAATTGCTGATCTCCAGAACTCAGCCACCCGCAATTGAAGCTGTAAAAGCTGAACGTAGTGCACTCCAAGAGGCTCCAAACTTGTCTTGGTGAGTAAATGAACATAATATTTGCTAAAAAAAAATAAGGTCAAGGTTGAAAAAAAATAAAACCTTCCCTTTAACACACCTGCTACAGATGACTGCAAGTCGACTTAAGCCGATAATCAGCTAATCAGGTGTCTTGAAACAGAATAACATTTAAAACATGCAGGACAGTGTGCCTTGAGGACCAAGCTTGCAAGGAACTACTTGTTTTACACATTATTTAAATAATATACCTTGTATGAAGCTACCATTCGCTCATTCGTCATTTTGGTCCTTTTAATCTTTCCGAAACTTAAAATGCTTTCTCTTTCTTCTTAAAAGAAATATAAATTCTGTGACTATCTCTAGTTGGTTATAGAACATTAAAATGACCTTAAGAAAAAATTGAGTGCAATTCTATTTTTTTTTATACCTGAATATTGAAAAACAATGCCTGGGTTACAGTATGCATTTAGTTTTCTAAACCACATTTTCTCAACAAAAGCCTCTCTAAGTGCATCATTAGCTAGGCAATGAGCTTCAATAATTCAAATACAACAGGCACAAAACATTCTGAGTGCAAAGACAACCATCTAATTGCTATATTGTTGCACAGTGTAACTGTGCAGGGAATAATGGTGCCAAAATGTGGGTGGTTTTATATAGGCTCTTTCTTAAGCACCATGGTCAACCTAAAGACATACATGTATAAGTTTACAGATGTCAGTCAAGTCTTAAGTATGCTCCCAAGCAGACCAGGTGTTGGTGTTATGTGATCACATTGAGTAAAAATATGTCAGTTTAACAAAACCATCAAGTAATCTAACTAATGTAATTTTAAAGAGGAAAGAAACAAGAATCTGGATAGCTGTTAAAAAAGTACAATTGATTATTGTTACAATAACTATTATATGCTGGAAATAGAACTCCGGACTTCACGTGATTCTTAGAGCTTCGACTCGATGCTGGTAGGCAGGAACGTAATCAAAACAAACGTCACCGGCTGGGATTTTACTCCATCTGAGTTAACATCCCATTTCGCTAGCAAGGACCACACCACAGATTGAGAATTTTAACCCTCTAGGCGCCGGGGTTTTTTCTATAAAATATTCCATTTTGATATCACTAGTTTAAAATGTTGTAGCTTAAATATGGTTATAGATAAAGGTACACTGGAAATTAGAAAAATCTTCAGTATGATCCAAAGTTTGTGATAGGAGCAAAATCACACATCTAATTTGCATATTATGACGTCATCAGGCATTGGCATTATTGGATTGCATGACTTTTACAATTATTTGCTTTTTGACATTGTTTAAAACTTTTTTTTCATCAATAATTTTATTTTTTTATTTAGATTTTTCTATATATGTATTTTCTACATCTATATGTTTCTTTTTTTTGGCTTTTTTTCAAGAACAGGTGGAAATATCTGTTTATGTCCTTTCTTATGAGGCTCCGTTGCTCTATTCAGTATATAAAATCAACAGAAAGAAAATATTGGCCACAGAATTTTACAGATCCATCCCAAAAATAACTAACAGGCTCATCAAATTGTCTGATCCACTGGTGATCCTACTCTTCCTCATCTGTCAAGCAAACCTCGCCAAAATCATCATCATCATTATCCTCACTTGCAGCGGGACAGAGAACTTTACTGCTGTTTACTCGCTTATAATTTTTACCTGCCCCACCTTGGTCACAATTAGCGTTGTGATGACCACCTTGCTACCCGAACACATACCTTTCTCTCACCGGGAGAACGTGATGCAGAACTGGAATGTGCTGCTTGTGGAGCGTCATCGCGAAACGGGACTGGCTGTTGCTGCGGGACATTTTAGTTTCACTTTTTCCCGGGACAACTGAACAGATCAGATGTAAATATTTCTCTTCAGAATCTAAATAAGCTAATACGGCGGGGAACTCCGACATCTTGGCCTCATAAGTTTTATCTTTCTAAAAGTTTTGTTCTCTATACTGTGACCGCAGCAGCTGTACCTCACGTCCCCCGCTCGCGGCGCTGACTTAAAGGCCGATTTACTCCAAAAGTTTCCATGGTAACACACCCAAAAAGGTGTCCAAGATTAAAGGTACACATGTCTGCCATCTCCTGATGTAAAGAAGTAATTAAATTAGTGGCCCTATCTCCAGCTGTGGCTTGTTAAAGTCAGCAATGTTGCTTGTCGCAATATTGCGACTTTGGCGCCTAGAGGGTTAACAGTTTATTGAAGGAGTGGAGAATTGAATGGTCTGAGGAGGGACATCGTCGGAGACCCAGGGAAAGACTCAGTGTGGGGGTGCAGTCTACGAAGAATCGTCTTTCCGAACCTGCTCAGAACCCCCAAAAAGGTCTTGATATAAGTGATTAACAGAGACGTGAATGCACGTGGCGTAGATCAGATTATTTCGGAGAATTTTAACAGTTTATTGAAGGCGTGGATAATTGAATGGTCTGAGGAGGGACATCGTCGGAGACCCAGGGGAAGACTCGGTGTGGGGGTGCAGTCTTCAAGAAATAGTCTTTCCGAACCCGCTCAGAACCCCCAAAAAGTCTTGATAAAATGATTAACTGAGAAGCGAATGCACATGGTGTAGATCAGATTATTGCGCTTTGATATGCTGTAGACTGCCAGCAGGCTAGAATCTGGATTAATGTTGTCAAATCCCCTATCCCTTGTAGGGGCTTAGGTCAGTCTGGAGAGATTAGCCCGGTAGTGAATGGGCATGACATGGATGGTTTAGATTATTTCGAGTAATTAACAAAGACGCGAATGTGCGCGGTGTAGATCGTGCAGATTATTGCGGATGTAGGATCGGTAGGCTGAAGAGGACCAGCGGCCTAAGATTTGGATCACGTTGTCCGATATCCCGGACCTAGCGGCTGAGGTAGCTGCACCTATGCGGATCGAATGCACAGAAAACGGATCGGGGGAGATAACGGACCGGTGGAGAATCTGGCGAAAGTGACTGGCAAACCAGAACCTGGTAGCGGGGCTACCAGACTCGGTAATGAAGAGCGGGTCGAATGGAGAAGCGTTGGCGGATAGTCGAGACTGAATATAGTGGGTAATAGGTTCGTATGGACTGAGGATGGAAGTGAGACGGAAAAGGTGTATTTGGACGGAGGTACCGAGCTGGTCGGTTTTACTTCTGCGAAGGGTGTAAATGAGTGTGTCCTGATTGAGAATGGAGATGTCCGAGAGACATGGATGAATGGAAGGGTCGTGTTTGGAAGAAATGGGGGTGAACTCAGAACAACGCAGGAAACCGAAATAAGCAAGTAAGAGCATGGACCGAAGAGTTAAGTCGACAAAGGGAGATAGGTAACCTGAATAAAGCGTGAGAATGCAGCGTGTAAGGAGGTCAGAGGTGAGCGGTAAGCGATGAGTGGTGGTGGGTTGTTCTAGCTTTTTAAGACCTTTTTGTAACATCGGAATATGACTGTGGTCGAGGGCTGGACAGGGGCTACCTGTTGCCAATTTGATGAAGAAGCTGATCCCTGACAGATATGATTTAATGGTGGATACACGGATTTGCTGGATCGAATGGTAGTGAGAGATGAATTGGCAGATAGACAGAAGAATAAGAGAGGGAAAAAGGGAGACCGTACGTTACGTGAAAAGCTTTGAAACCAGTCCAGCCGGACAGGTAAACGGAGAGGGAACCGGGTGAGAGGCTGTCGATGATGGAGGTCTGGGAGATTGTGGTGAGGTTGCGGAGTTGTGATGTCAGTTGAAGATGGTGGCTGAAAATGGTGGGATCAGAGATGGACTGAGGTCCGCAGCGGGAGCCAAGGATCTGAACTTCTGAAAAGAGAAATGGGAAAGGGAATCAGCTATAGAGTTTAAGTGACCAGGGATGTGAGCAGCGCGAAGAATGAACTGGTGTTGGGCTGATGTGAGAGTGAGTCTGCGGACGAATTGCATGATAGCTGGGGAACGAGAGCGACTTTGATTAATGATTTCTACTGCCGCTTCGTTATCAGAGTGGATGAGAATAGATTTCTGCGACCACTCGTGTCCCCAAAGAAGGGCTGCTATTATGACTGGATAAAGCTCGTGAAGAGCAGAGGAAGGAAGGGTGGCCTGGGGCTGAATGGAATCAAACTCCGGGGGCCAAACTGAAGCAAACCACCTCCCTTGGTAGTAGCCTCCGAAACCGATGGACGGTGCGGCGTCTGTATAAAGCTGAATATCCTCAGGGAGGGAAACAAAATCGTTATAGAAGAAGGAGATACTGTTCCAGGAGAAGAGGAAATCACGCCAGAGCCGCATCTCTGTGCGACAGGGCCCAGTAAGGGCGAGCCGATCGTGAAGACATGGCACGCTAGCGGCAGTGGACAGGAGGTGAGACACAAAGGACCTACCCTGGGGAATGATGCGGACGGCGTAGTTAAGATGGCTCAAGAGTGAAAGCAATTGTTGTTTTGAGCAAGCTTTAGCGAGCATAAAGTTTGAAAGAATGAGGGAGATCCGATGGACCTTCTCCAGTGGCAGAGATGCTTGAAAACAGACAGAGTCGAGGGTAATGCCCAGGAATTCTAGAGAAGTAAGGGGGCCCACCGTCTTCTCGTTGGAGAGAGGGACTCCTATGTCGGAGAAGGCTGTGATAAGAGCGCGAAGCCCTGAATGGGGCGGAGAGGAAGCAGGGATGATGACCAAGAAGTCGTGAGAAGACAGGGATGAAAAATAACTAGCTAAGAGGAAGAAAAGGCCTGAAAGGAGGGAGCGGAAACTGGTTGTGGTGGCGGCTCACCCCCAGCAGGGGGTGCCGTGGGTATAGGGCCCGAGACAACTGGGTCAGGAATGACGTCACCGGAAGTCCCGCCCGATGAGGAAGCGGGAAGCCCGGAGCGGCATGGGGATGAACGGGGAGGAGGGGACGGAAAAAGGAGCCTAAAGAGATGGGCCTTGTTGGCGGAGCGACTAAAAGGGGATGCCCTTGTGCCGAAGTGAGCTCTGGTGCCGTGCAACTGTCCAGCCGGACATGTCAGGGCGGCTCTGAGCTGCGGCGAAGGAACGCTGGGCGGGAGGAGAGGCTCCGTCTCGAGGCGCAGCAGCGTGGCGATGGCGACGAGAGGATGAAGGAGGGGGAGCCCTGCTTGGGTGAGCCGATGCAGTGGCGCAAAGGCTTGTGGGCGACGGCTCGAGCCGGAGACGGAGGCTCTGAGGCGAGACGGGGGAGGAGGAAGGCCGGCCCGAGCGACCGCGATCGGCTGGAGGGATCGGCGTAGAAAACAGATCGAGTTGTGAGATCTGGGGTGACGGAACTGGAACCGAGGAAGACCGACCGGATGCCGGCTAGCTCGAAGAGAGTCGAACGCGGCGTGAGACTTGTCGAACCACCCGCTGTGGGGATGTTTTGAGAGAAGTCTGGCCGCCGAGGAGCTCGTCGTCCGAATCGGATGGATCGATGCTGAGCGATATGACGTCCATCCTTGGAACGTCAAAGCCGGAATACGCGAGGTAAGCGAGCACTGACTCTTCGAGGTCTGAACTGAAAGTGATTAGAGATGTAGAACAGGTGCGGGTTACCGGAAGAGTTGGATTAGGACTAATTAGGGTGTACGAAGTGGATCTGAAACGTGGTCCCCGCTCCTGAACCTAAGTCAACATGTTAACTCCATTTTTAAACCAAAGATATTATTATATATACAGGGAAATTAAAAAGATTTAACATCTCTGACCCTAAACATGCTCCTGGAATACTTTTTCAAACTTTAGACGCTGTCGGAGCAGACCTTTTACCGGACCTGAGATACCTGGACGTACTATTTCCTGATGATTTTTCCTCGTCCTACTCCAGAGCATCGCTTAAAGCACTTAAAAGACTGGAGGGATATAAATGGATACAATTGTGGTTTGTTATCGAGATTCCAGATTTGGAATCTTCCCGCAAATGACTGCAAGATGGGAGGGTAAGCAAAAACTTGTCCGCATTTTAGCTACAATGAGCAACAGGCAGCAATGTTTTGTCTGTGAATATCAAAGACTCTTAATCATTGCTTCAAAAAAATAAATTACACCATAGTCTTTTCCTCGTAACGATAACAAGACATGTAAACAGCAGCATGCAGACATTACAAAGATTATTATTCCACAAAGTTTTGCTTGATGTTTACTAGTTGCTATGTGAGTAACAAGACAGAAAAATCCATGGCAAAATAACTGTAGGACGTCCTCAAAGAAGCTTAATAATATCATGTAAAATAAATACCATGTAAAGTTAAGGACACGTTGGTTTATGTACCTGATAAAAAGTTGTCGTCACATAAACGTAAGCCTTTCCTCACGGGGGTCACACAGCTTCATTTTAGCTGAACGCTAGGGTGTTTCATTGCAATAATCCAACGTTTTCTGTGTTCTGGATCCCGGGGAATCTTGTTAAACTCTCTTCCCTTATCTCATCCATGTCTGTCATGGCATCTTGGGGCATAACAGACATCCACTGTATTTACTTATTCTGAGTTTGGGCTAGCCGTTTATAACAATAACTATAATATAACTACAAGAAACTGCCTGCCACAATGGCGCTGATTCGATTTGAACTGTTGAATGCTGGGAGAAGTGACGTCAACTCCCGGAGCTCTATAGGAACAAACTATCAAAAACAAGCATATAGAGCAATTGATGGACAATAATTATACAGTATTTCTTATGATTTTGATATATAGATGAAAGCAAAAATACAAAAAAACTGTAAATTTAGTAGCAATTTTCAAGTATTTATGCTTAAAGTTTTCTTCTGTAGTTTTTCTCTATAGAGTTACAAAGGTATAACAAGCTCTTATTAGCTGATTGGTTGTCACAAAGTTAAATAGTGTGCATTGGGCCCAATACTATTTAACCTGTATATTGATGACTGTTTTAGTGTTTCTCAACTGGTAAAGTAGTATTTTATTTGCAGATGATAGGCCTAATATTTTTCATATTAGTGTTAGCCTTGAACAGTGTCGCCACAGTTACTTGAAAAAGTAATTTAATTACTGATTACTGATAACTTTAAAAAAAAAATATTACTTTACATATTAAGTCATTCTTAAAGTAACTATGTTAGATTACAAGTTACTTTATTAGTTACCTTCTGCAGTGCCTTAACATAAACACATTAACTAGTTTTACCAATACTCACTTTATTGGAAGTGCATATTAATTAGAGATGATCCGGATACTCGGCTAAAAAGAGTATCAGGTACGGATAAAGCACTTTAGCCGAATAAGAGTTTCATACGAGTAATACTATCTGTATTCGGATCAAATAAGAATTATCATTGGATAGCTGACTGTGTCTGCGTTCTGTGATAGTCACAGCGGCCCTCCCTTCCACAGATTTATTGTGTTGCTGCTGTGTCCCTGCCCCACTTGGCTCACTTCCGGTTTTAATCCCGCCCATTCTGAGTGCAGATACGGATACAGATTTATTCAAATGGGTAAACAGATACAGATACAGATAATGCTGTACTCGCTCATCGCTAATATTAATAGTAAGGCTGGAAATTGACTTGCTTTTTAACTTCACGTCTCTCCAGTGAAGCAACAGACGTGTCTTGGACACGTACTACTGAAGAGTTTCACATGGGGGCAGTTACAGTGTACAAAACTCAGACTCAGGTCAAAACAAACGTGGCGACCGTTAAGGAGATAATCAGATGTCTCAGATTTTCAACAGAAAAAGACGGCAGCAGTGTTGTTGAAGGTTTGTAAAATCATATTTACCGTTATTATTGCTTGTTTTCCTAATGTTTTTACCACCATGTACCAAATTTATATTTTTGCTTAGGAAAACTACAAAAATAGTAACACACAGTGGATTGAACAAGTAACTTTAATCTGATTACTGGTATGGAAATAGTAACGTGTTAGATTAGTCATTACTGAAAAAGTGGTCATATTAGGAGTAATGCACTACTAAGTAACGCGTTACTGACATCACTGATCTTAAACATCTTATTTGCACAGTGAAGTTTGAATTAAGCAAAATAAAAAAGTGAATGGAATGTAACAAGGTATCTTTGAATTTAAGTAAAACTAAAGTAATGGGTTTTCTTGATTCTTGATTTTACTGCACTCTGTACATTGTACTATTCTTTAATTCTTCCATATATATCCTTGTGTGTTGAAGCATGGAGTAATAACTTCAAAACCCTATTACAGTAATTGCATAAAGGGGCTTTACAAATTATACACAACTCAAGTTATTTTGAACATATAAATCCTCTTTTTCTTAAATCAAAATAATTACAAATGCATGATCTTGTTAGATTATATACTCTATAGTTCACGTTCAAAGCACATACTTACTTATTGGGAGCCTAAGTCACGCCCTTCTACTTCCGTTCCATGGGTCTCCTACTGCCAAAAAAATGAAGACTCAATGCAATAAAAGTTATTTTCTAATCCCTTTTCAAATGCGCCATGAATGCAAAATATAATTTTCGTGAATTTTCAAGACAAATTGTGATGTGGTTAAAATGCAAATTTTTGACCATTGGCAAAGGTCACATTAGGTTTTCTCTGAAAACAATTATCAGGCTACAGCTGAAGAAGATGAAGGGGGGAAATGGCCATGGTTTGCCTCCTTACTCCTTGATGAAGAAAGGAGCATTAAATGTGGAGAAAACCACTATAACTCTGGCTATGTGCAAAGTGGCAGCAATGCTGGGAAGAAATTGTTGGTTGAGGGAGAGCCAGCATTCGAGAGAAGCTCTAAAAGTCACGGTTAGTATTTCAGTTCTTGGATAAATTGGGATGAGAATTAATACGTTTTTTTTACATCTCACTCATTTCGAGCTTTAAAGTACAAGTAATGTCCTTACTATGTAGCATATTTTAAGTCAAATTTGGACTTCATTGTACAGATATTGACCTGTATATTTTCTGTTGTAACTATGTAAAGCGCACACCATTTGCTTGAAAAAAACCTCAAACTGAACTGAACTGCTTGCAGTCAGCTGCTTAGCAGACATGCCACTTTGATCTTGCCAACTCTTGCTTTAACACATCATTACGCTAATAAGAGTGATGGGTGGCACTCTAGTTTCCACACCTTGCATATTTTTGATGGCGTTTCCTGGCTCATCTGTACTCAGCCCGTTGTTGCTTTTATTTTTGCTTTAATGTGTGTGTGTGTGCATGGAAGATGGGCAGGGCCGTGCAAAGACCTTGATAGGGGCAGGGGCTCAGAGTTCAAAAAGAGGCACACATAGCAAACGGCTTAGAACAACAGAACTTAGTGTATCATCCTGAATAGCAAGAACCAATATCCAGCAATAGAATAATAGAGTTTTCCAAAATAACATCAACATCATCAGTAGTGGACCATGCAAAGCCAAAGTACCCTGGGACCTTGAGATGCTACTGCTGGGATGTGTTGATCAAATACAAATATTAAAAAGACCCTAAGATAGCTAGTAGCTGATTAAACAAGTTTTATACAGTAGATTATGGAATCATTAATCTTGAAGCTGTGTCTCACTAAATAAACCCTAATATCTGACTGGTTAACCTCCACAGAAACTCAGGTGCTGCATTAAAGGGATATTCCACCCCTAAAAAAAAATGTGTCTGTTGCCATATTCCTCAGAGTTAGATAACTGATAAAAAAACAATAATACACAGTAATTACCCTGGCCTGGCAGCAGTCTGTTTGCTTTAGCTTAGCATAAACCATTGTAAATGAATGGGAACTACTAGCACTACTAGAAATAGTCGTGTGTTTGGCTTTCCATATTGGAACACAAAAGTGCTCAAAATCAAATAAATAAATAAAAACTTGTGAAATATGTCTACATTCGTAAACAATAAACAAATATATGCATCAGGATTTTGTTTTACCATTGAATTGTTGAGAATGAAAAATCTTTCATAGAAATAAGATAAGAATTTTATATTCAGTATTCAGTGGATATAAAAACCACTATTCCAAGCAAATAAAATAAACCGTTTTTTTAATTCTATGCCATAATTCTTGCCCCCCTCAGCGACCTCACTCACAAGGCTAAGCAGCTGAGGAGTGGGGCAGAGGCATAATGAGCCATCATGTTACTGACAATAACCAGATCATTTTATGTAGCTAAATAGTTAGTAATAGTTTAATGTTGGTGTTGAATGGCACCAACAGATGATGAGGGGCACACTCCCAAAGAAATGGGAAAAAAAAACTGTTTTTTTTTCAAAAATGGCACTTGAGGCATCATTGAGAAAATGGCAGGTGCCTTGGCACCCTTAACCCCGCCACTCTGCATGTGCCTGGAGATGGGTTGTGATGATGTTTTTATTTTGGGTTCGGAAGGGTGGGGTTTGTGGGGTCATTTTAATCTGTTAAGCACTTTGAGAAGCTATGTAGTTTGAAAAGCTCTTTATAAATAAAGTTTAATTTGATTTGATGTTGCTGTTCCATAATATAAATTGTAATCCAGGGAATAGAACTGAAGCCCTTTCCAGACAGATGGCAGGCAAGTATCAGCAGCATGCAGGGATGGGAATCACTGTGTGTCATTAAAAGGACTTTAAACAGTAGGAACAGTATACCAAAGATTTTTGCAGTTTTAAGAAATATTTTAAAATATTGCATACATCTATACTAGTAACAAGTCTTTGCATAATGGAAACAAATAAATATAATTAATACTAAAACTGCACAAAAATCAATGCACTGTAGAAATATGCTACCACCACTAAGGGGCCCTTTAACGCAAAGGGTTTAATAATCAAACACAAAAAGTATAAAATATTTTTGACATGCATTATCTGAGATAAAAATCTTAACTCTCATGTAAACCTCTTTTTGTGCCCTAACAATCATTGTAACACTTTTGTGATGCCATATAAAAATACACAAGATTGCATCTTTCTGCTTGTAGCCAACTTCATAAATTATATAAATAAAACCAGCAAATAAAAATGGACCATGTCAAATGCAAAACCAACAATATAAAACACAGCCAACTGTGTCTTTTTTTCATCATCAAACATTCAATTTTTTTGTTATTCGTTAATTAGTTTGTGGTAGGATAGCTGCATCCAGTCGGTTTCCTTCAGTGCTACAGGAACAAGGACGACACAAGGAAGAAAGAAGTAGGTACGAAGAGTATTTGCTTTATTGGTCCCACCGCAGGAAAAGTGATGACCTGGCAATTTATGACTGTGGTTGGTGCATGTGAGGGACACTTTAAACACAGATAACTGGTGACACACATATAATTTTACAGTATCCTATACTGTGTGTATTAAGCTTATTTTAATAATGTTGTTTAAAGAGAGCTCTGCAAATTTTCATGTTCAGAGAAAGAGAAGAAGAAGGAGAGGTTTTGATTGAGTGCCCGCTGAGGTCCCATCAGATGTGGCTTAAAGGAATAAAGGATTCATTTGAAGGAGGGTGTGAAAGATTACATACAGTCCTCACATCTATCCAAATCCCTTCCAAATCCCTCTACATCACACTTATCAAGCCATGCGCAGGGCGGTACACTAACTCTCATTGGTCTTATCACAAGGCTACCATGTATCATGGTTGTCTAGTAGAGGAGCAATTTATTCCACGATATACTTAGGGATCATACAAGCAAGTCGGAATAGGTTGCTGGGCACACCTATTTTTGCTCATGTTCCTGAAAATGCCAAACTTTAATCACATAGGGATTTGAAGAAAATCCCAAAGGAGGTCATGCGTTAATTTGAGCCCTCCTTAAAGGCAGAAAAATGCACCAGGAAGAAATGTTATGAGATATTTAAAATAAAGTATTACTGATCATTTCTAATTAAGATGGTGTGTCTTGTTTTGTCAGTGTTTGCCAGGAGCATTTGTTTGACAATGCATTACACACATCGGTAAACATGTTTACCAATGTGTTAAAAGCCTGAGGCAAAGCCCTCAGCATGGTCCTTTATATCTGCAGGGCTCTTCAGTCAGGCCAAGGGTTCAGGTGACTCACAGCAAATTGTGTCCTGCACATCAGGTTGACCCTCAAGGTTTTTTGCAGGTAACGCTAGAGCTATGTAATGTAAAATATATTTAAATAATAGTAATGATTGGGTAAGACACCGATATATAGATCAATGAAAAGTCTTCCTTAGTTTCAAAGTAAAGGCTTTTCTTCTTTGCTGTCTGTTTTGGTTAAAAATGGCCAGCACTCATGGGTCCAAGAAGCAAGGTACTTTGTATGGAATGCTAAAGCACTAAGAAAGAAAGAAAGAAAGAAAGAAAGAAAGAAAGAAAGAAAGAAAGAAAGAAAGAAAGAAAGAAAGAAAGAAAGAAAGAAAGAAAGAAAGAAAGAAAAAAAGAAAGAAAGAAAGACAGAAGAAAAGAAAGAAAAAAGAAAGAAAGAAAGAAAGAAAGAAAGAAAAGAAAGAAAGAAAGAAAGAAAGAAAGAAAGAACAGAAAGAAAGAAAGAAAGAAAGAAAGAAAGAAAGAAGAAAGAAAGAAAGAAAGAAAGAAAGAAAGAAAGAAAGAAAGAAAGAAAGAAAGAAAGAAAGAAAGAAAGAAAGAAAGAAAAGAAAGAAAGAAAGAAAGAAAGAAAAGAAAGAAAGAAAGAAAGAAAGAAAGAAAGAAAGAAAGAAAAGAAAAGAAAGAAAGAAAGAAAGAAAGAAAGAAAGAAAGAAAGAAAGAAAGAAAGAAAGAAAGAAAGAAAGAAAGAAAGAAAGAAAGAAAGAAAGAAAGAAAGAAAGAAAGAAAGAGAAGAAAGAAAGAAAGAAAGAAAGAAAGAAGGAAAGAAAGATTTTTTTTTGATTTTTAAAACACTAGTTTAATTCACACAACTCACACAAAGTTACAAAAGAGCAAAAAACAACAACAACATTACAGCAATATGTCACCGAATTCTAATGTTTCATCCTCACTGGTTTTGCACAGGACATTTCTTTCTGCCCACAGTTGCACAAACTCATCCAACCTTTGACACACAGAATAATAAACAAACTCCAGCCGCAACCTGGCTTTGACATTTATTTTCCATATAGTAACTACATCGCAGGCTTGCTCTGTTTGCAGTTTATCCCGGCGAGACAGATAGATGGCCAACTTGGCCTCGCTGATTAAGAAGTTTAGGACCTTAATCTTAGCTTTGTGCCTTTTGTTCCTTCTCAACCCACCAATAAAAGCCGTTACAGAAAACACACCACCAAAGTAACTAAAAATCTGTTTAAGAATATTAAAAAGGGGGTCAAGTCTCCTGCAATCCGCAAAAACGTGAAAAACATTTTCGGATAAAGTACAAAAAGGGCAAGCACTAGACACATTTTCTTTAAACTTGGATAAAAAACAGTTTGTGGCGATCGCACCATGCAGAATCCTCCACTGTAGATCCCCAGTCCGTTTCTTTAGTGGAGGACTATAAAGGCTTAACCACTGTGGGTCATATCCTCCAAGTCTATCCTTCCAGACAGTGGGGAGTCTTCCCCTCAAATGTTTCACATTAATAGTCTTAACGCAGTGTAAATACAAGGCCCGTTTATCAATGCTGTGCAGAACCAGTTTATTATTCTTTGCCCGCAAGAGCGGACCGTCCGAGTCCACAAAAGGAAGGGTTAAAATCAGGTCAGGAGGCTCATCCAATAAGTCCGGAACAATTTCTCCCCTGCCATATCTCCTGAGAAGCATCAGCTCTGTCCTGGAAAGTCTCTCTCTCCAGAGGTCCAATGATTTTTGAATCTGTCTGACAGAGGTTACTTTGAGATTTGAGGCCAAAGCGACAGCATCAGAAAACTCTGGCCCCGCCACTCGAATCAGTCGTTTCAGATTAACAGTCCTTGAACAACACAGAGCCTGCGTCAACCCGGGCATGGATTGAGCACTCACGTCCAGCTTTGCCCCATAAATTAAAGGTTCCTCCAGCAACCAGTGCAAAGACTTGTTGCCACCATTTGTCCACTCAAAAAGCGTACAAACTTTAAAAACACCTTGATAAAACCCAGGCAAGGTAACTAAAAAAGGACATTTAAAACATGTTAAAAACCATGCAAAATCTAGATCTAAACCACCCAGACGCCTCAAAACACAACAAGCCACACTTCTCCATGATAAATCAGAGGGACCTGTTAAAAGCCTTTTAACAAAAAGCAGCCTAAAAGCAGCTGCCCTGCTGGCCAGATGAACCAGGCCCTGGCCCCCCTCCTCCCGAGGTAAAAACAAAACAGCTTGGGGTACCCAATGGAACTTGTTCCAGAAGAAGTCAGTCATTTTTGACTGAATCCTGGTCAGCAACCCGCAAGGTGGCTCTAGACACGCCAACCGGTGCCACAGCTGGGAAGCCACCAAATTGTTCAGGACCAGCACTCTTCCCCTGTATGACAGCTGTGGGTGAATCCACCGCCACTTTGATAATTTGTTAGTTATATTTTCAAAGGCATTCTCCCAGTTCTTTTCGACCATTTGTTCATCCCCCAAATAAATACCCAGGTATTTAAAACCATCCCTCTTCCACTGTAGGCACTGGGGGAGGACAGGAGAACCACTCTCCCACCTACCGGACAAAAGACCAACACTCTTCCCCCAATTCACTTTAGCAGATGAGATGGTAAAAAACCTCCTAACAACATTACTTAAAATGTCGATATCATTTTGATTTTTTATAAAAACAATTACATCATCAGCATATGCTGATAAAATAAACCTGTCGTTAAAACCAGGTAACGCCAGGCCCTGTATGGTTGACCTGAGTTTACAGAGGAGGGGTTCCAGGGAAAGAGCATAGAGCATCCCAGACAGGGCGCAGCCCTGTCTGACACCTCTAAACACCTTAAAAGGAGCACACAGACTGCCATTGATCTTCAGTACGCTCTTAATGTCACTGTACAACACCCTGATCATGGCAATAAAACTGGCGTTGAACCCAAAACTTTCCATGGTTTTCCATAGAAAGCAGTGTTCAACGCGGTCAAATGCCTTTTCTTGATCTAATGAGATCAGACCAACATCAGTCTCCAATGAACGGGAGACTTCCAAAAGGTCACGAATCAGGTAGATGTTATCTACCATTGACCTGCCCGGCACACAGTAGGTCTGATCACGATGGATGACCTCTTCCATGGCTCCCCGCAGTCGTAGGGCCAAGGCCTTAGACAGGATTTTATAATCTGTACATAGGAGGGACACGGGGCGCCAGTTCTTAATATCCTGTAGGTTCCCCTTTTTAGGCAAAAGAGTGATAACTGCCCTCCGACAAGTCAGCGGCAGTATTCCACATGCAAGACTCTCATTAAAAACTTCAAGAAGATCATGTGAAAAAATATCCCAGAATGTCTTGTAAAACTCAGCCGTAAGTCCATCTATGCCAGGAGCTTTTTGTCCTTGCATTGTCTGAAGAGCCGCATTGAGTTCGGATGCAGACAGAGGTTCAGCCATCTTGGAGCCTGTCTCATCAGAGACCTTTGGTAACTCTGTCAAAAACTCTTCGAGTGAATCTTTGTCACTCACACAGTCACTTTTGTACAGTGAAGCGTAGAAGCTAACAGCTCTCTTTCTCATCAAAGCTGGCTCAGACAATTCGTGCCCATCATCTGTCAGTAGAGAACGAATCATCTTCTTTTGTCCTCGTTTCTTTTCCATCCCAAAGAAATAGCTGGAAGAGGCATCCATCTGAGAGATGTCTCTGACCCGAGAACGAACCAGAGCCCCCTGCACTTTTGTGTCGAGCAGGTTAGCCAAAAGGGCTTTTTTACTCTTAAGGACTTCAACATATCCCTGATTTCCAGTGGACTCACACAACCGCTCACATTCCACAATATCAGTCTCCAGATCCCTTACAGATCTAGTGATGTCACGCGTGACACCAAGATTGTACTGTTGACAAAGCAGCTTAATTTGCACCTTTCCATGGTCCCACCATTGTCTTAGAGAGGAAAACTCGCCCTTCCTCTGCCTAAAACATGTCCAAAAAAACATCAAAGCACTTCTAAAATACCTATCAGCAGTCATATTTAAGTTGAAATGCCAATATGCACTTCTAGGTGAAACATATAAATGAGAAACTACACATTCAACCAAGGCATGATCAGAAAAACCAACAGGTACAATTTTGCACACATTAATAATATTAAAATGATGTGAAAAACAATAAAAACGATCCAAGCGGGCCAGAGAAATCCTACCCTCTCTATGGTGAGACCATGTATACTGTCTACAGTCTGTGTGCATCCTTCTCCAAATGTCCACCAAACCATGATTGCAGACCAGCTGCCTCAGAGCATGTGTTGACAATAAATGAGGTTCTGTGTGGTTACGATCCAGACCCTCATCCACAGTACAGTTAAAATCTCCTCCCAAAAATAAATAATCAGTGACATCAAAATCCTTTAATTTCTCATTAACAGTATTAAAAAAACGGACCCTTTCTGCTCCAGCATTAGGAGCATAAATGTTTAAAAAGACAACCGTAAAAAACTCAAAGACAGCAGTTACTGCGAGAGCCCTTCCCTGAACAACTGACTCCACTCTTACTGAGTCAGGGGAGAAGGTCCGTGAAAACAAAATTCCCACTCCAGCGCTCATTGTTGACCCGTGATCTAAAAACACCTTCCCTGCCCATTCTCTATCCCAATCAATCAGATTGCTGACGTCGCTATGTGTTTCTTGTAAAAACGTCACATCAAGGTGCTTAAGTTTAACAGTTTCAAAAAGCAGTACCCTCTTTTTCTGCTCTCTTGCACCATTAACGTTTAAACTGCCCATTTTAAAAGTACTCATAATGCTTAGATTGTGAAAAAAACAATAAATAAGCAAGATATAGAAAAACAGAGGCATAGTCATAATCATTACAAATTTAAAGCTGTTTCTTCACCTTTGATAACAATTTTTTCAGTCTATAAACTTCTTGATTTGTTAGACCATTTTTGGCTTTATTGGAAATATGACATTTTGCTGACCTATAAAAGGCCTTGACATCAGGAAAAAAGGATTTAATATTCAATCCCTTCATATTTTTGGTGTCTTGTAAGAAGCTTCTAATAGCAACAGCAGGATACATTTTTTCTTTTATATCAGAAGGCTGGCTCAGAGACATGTCACTTTGATCTGAGAAATAACTCTCATTGTCACTTTCATCTGAGAAATCTAGCTGCCGACCAGACTGCCCAACCTGTTTGCTGGCTTTAGCTCCAGCTTCTTCCCCAGTATTACCTTCAACAGAAACATTTCTCTTTTTACTCAGGCGTTTTTTAGCAGGAAGCTCAGTGTCCATCTCCTCTGCCCGCCCTGCAGGATTTTTCTCACTGACCTGCGCGGCAGAGACATCAACAGTTTTCATGTTCTCTTTACCTTCACAAGACTCAGTTGATTCTGCATGACTATCATCGGTTTTCCCTTTTTCTCCAGCTTCTTCGCCATCACCCCCTGCAGCCAACTCTACCGCCACGTCCTCATGCACAACTATATACCTTATATCCTCACCTCCTTCTTTTTTTCCTTTTTTATTTTCAGTTATCTGCTCAACACGAGGCTCTTTTTCTCCATTCACCTGTATGTCACCCTCATCCTCCACTACTATCTTCAGATTTTTATCCACACTGGGATCACTTCTCCCCGTCCCCGTAGCGCCAGGCCACACCGTGACAGAGCCAAGCGCCGCCGCGCTTGTTTCGGCCTCACGGGGTTCTGCGGGCGGGGAGCTTCCTTGCCCCGCAGCAACCGACACCGAACCGGACCTGTTCGGACATACCTTTATGGTATGTCCCTCTCCTCCACAACGGAAACATTTCATTGCAGATGACGTTGCAAACAACATATAATCGGGTTCATCTATTTTTACGTGGAAGCGCAGGTTAAGTTCCTCTGATTTATTGGGGAGGATCATAAAAACCTGACGCCTGTGGGAGACAACGTGACTCAACAACGGGGATTTACATCCAGACAAAACTTTCTTTACTGGGGACACAACCTTTCCATGTCGGGAAAGTTCCCGTTTCAAAAAATCATCACTGATGAATGGAGGAACATTGGACAATGTGACGCGAGTAGCCGGCTGTGCCAGCGGCACAACTGGGACGTACGCCCCCCCAACAGTGATACCTTCCTCCACCAGCCTATTAGCCTGCTCCACTTTTTCAACGAACAGGACCACAGCTCCGTTCATTCTGGCAGCAGACTTCACGGAGCTGTGTCCAACCACTTCCCCCACGGCTAAAGCGACCCCCTCCACGCTACACGGAAAGCTGGTGCTGACTCTGACACCATGCCTCCGTGTAAGCGTGGCAAGGCCACCAGCACTGGCCATGGCGTCAAAAAAAACGCCAAGAGGCCAGGAAAGACCCCCACACACAAGACAAGCGACAACACAGTAACAAACAATAAAAAGACGAACAAAAATTGAAAAAAGTTTGAAAACCACTCACTCAGAGAACACTCTTTCACCCCCTCTATCAGACTCACCACACGCAGCAGCACCTCCACCGACAAACGCTCACGCATGCGCGAAAGAAAGAAAGAAAGCCTTATGATATAAATGACTACATGAAAAAATAATAGAAAAAATATAATGTGTCAATGAAATTGTGAAAAACACCTTTATTCATAAAGTAATTAGTATGAAATATTTTTCATCATTCTTTACAGATGTATCCATCAGGGGTTGCATTAACCAAATATTGTCCTTATTTGACTGTTTTTTTTTTGTTTTTTTTTAGAATGGTGAGTGAAAAATATGAAGGCTGTCTGTCATTTTTACAGATTAGTATTCACACCTCCCTCTGACCGCTTGAACCAAATGCACAGATTATTTTTCAACTCCATGCATGGAGGCCAGGTAAATAAAATACATCCATTATTTATCCCACCTCTCCTGAAGGGTCACTGGGTTCTGGTCATATCTGCAGGGGTCATCAGACAAGAGGCGGGGTACACCCTGGACTGGTCGCCAGTCCATCCATTCCAGTGCACCTGGTTAGACACACTCCAAAAAGCCTGATGTGTGCTGCTGCCTTAACTCCAGGCTTTCCTCCGGTAGTTTACGGCACATGACTCAGGGATTCATATCATACTAATCAATCCAAACACATCACTATGTTTTATTTAGAGGGTCTGGTATAAAACTTAATGGGACTGACATAAACATGGGCATGTACCTCTCCTAACTTCAAAATGCAAGCAAAATTGTGTTGTTTCCTCATTGCATTAATTGCATCAGATTTAGATCCGTTGAATTAGACATACAATTCAGGATCACACGGTGAAGCTGCCCTGCTTCATTAAGACACATGCTGAGAGATTGTAAAGGAAATCTTCCATATTTTGCGTTTTTAGTCAGCAGAAGCTCTTCTGTCTCCAGCCCTTCCTATGGAAGGCTCCTGTATCATTGAAGCCAGAAATTTCCAATTGTTGCCTGTGCAAGAAATCAGTGACACTCTCTTTCTCTATGGAAATAAAACATCCTCGGCAATGGCAGTGCTGCTTTTCTGCCAACTGAAGAAGCTCACAGTACGTGCATGATACCTAGGGACTCCTAACCAAGCCAGCACGTATAAGGTAGCCTTCATGGGTGCTGTGCGGGTCGAAGCTCATTATGCAACCCAGCTGGCACTCTATGGTCCGGGGGATAAAGCCTGAATTGGACATTGTTAACTTCTATCTTATCCTTTTTTATCTTGTAGGACTAAGGTGTTGTTGCCTTGCTTGCCGAAGAAAAATGGAAGCCATCTATCTAGACTTTTCCCAATTAATTAGCATGGAGATAGTGGAATTGGGCCGATACACCGGGTGGCAGTGGATGAATGTTTTCTGTACTGAACTGTAAACAAGGCATAAACCTCCAAGTGACAGTCCTAAAGAATGACACCTCTATGAGATAGACATGATCTTGACAGAGATGTTGCAATTTCATCATAGTTTGCCCAATTGTGGTAAAGGCATCATCACTATGTCACAAGGGAGTATTTTACAGCTTGTGCTAAGCAGTAAACATTTAAATAAGAAATTATTTTGCCAAACTAAACGAAATGGATCTAAGGTTCTAAACATCTCTCAAACACCATAGAAGGAAGCTCCTATACATAAATACAATGCAAAACTACTTATACTGTACGTCTGTGCAAAATATATTTGTAAAATCTACCTTTAAAGGACACAAATTATGTGTGATAAAAATTTTACCATTAGTCATTTCTGATAACCACACCTGAATGAATATCTCACCTTTTAATTTCAGTTACTGCACAGTTTAGTGATGCAAGAAAAATGACTTAAAAATATATACTTACTTATGAAAGTATTTTAGTAACATGCCCAACGCACTCACCAAAAGTGTTGCATGAATGGATTTACTCCATATTTAAGTTTACTACACTTTAAATTAGTTGAATTAAATGTTTTGACTGTAATAACTTTAATAAAATTACTGATTAAGGAATATAATTAAAATTCTTGACTTGTTTGTCTGTGTAATGCTTTTATTCTTTTTATTGAGTTAGGCTGTTAGTCAGTACAATTACATGTAGTAAGAGAACAGCCAATTATTGCCTAAGTCAGACTGAACTGGGACTTTTGAAATGCATGTACTGCATGTACTCAGTCTGGCTTAAGTCAAACTGAACGAATCTTTCTAAAGTGGACATATCATGCTTTTAAATTCTCCCTTTTTACATCTAAACCATTCGGTTATGGTTTAAATAATATGGAACTGCAATTTTTATGTCATGATTCCTCATTATTGTAGCCCCCTACCACCCCTGTTCTGCGGAGTCTAGATAACAATTTGTTTTGGGGGTGCCGTACACTCCACCAACCCTCTAGGTCGCAGGAGTGGTGATGGTGTTACTATCTCAAACACCATCACTTAAACAACAATACTGTAACTTAACAGTTATAAAAAATGTTTCTTAAATTATATTTAAAAAAAAGATTATACTAAATGACAATTGAGTGTTCAAGCAAGTAGACTACATGAAACATAAAAGAAAAACACATTAGCAATTTTAAAGGAACATATGCTGACTACAATACTGAAACACTTTAACACAAACCCCATCAGATATGTGTCAGATACCACATAATTTCAGTAACCCTACTTTAATAAAATGAAAACGTTTTCAGATCCATTCAGTATATTTTTATATAGCACTGATTCCCAGCAGATGCTCCACACAAGACTCCAAGGTTGTTAGTGTTCTACTGTTCTACCGCTAGTGTCAAGCATGTGTCAGGATCATGCATTCTCCAAGACTGAATGCTGAAAAATAATCCAATATTTTTCCTGTGACACTACTATTAAAAAATGTATTTCATTGGGGAGCAAAAATACAGAGCAGATAGCGCTAAAATGAGCAGAAGGTCCAATACTAATGCTATCAAAACAATGGTGGAGCTCCATTCCTCTTGGCAGCCTGACAGAGATCCCCCCACCCCGCCCACTGCTGCAGGGTTTTTAACATGGGAGTCAGTTGGAAGTATCTCCTTTTTGGATGAGGGGGGAACTGCAAGTTTTGTCACTTTTTGCCACTTCTGAGTTGGCTTCACATTCTACAGACGGAGTTTGCTCCTTGATATAAAGAGATACAGAAAGTGCATAAATAATTCTAACTGATTAAAGTTATTTCTCTCTTATTTTCTCATTCATTATAAATATTACAAACATAAGAAGTGATAATGTAACATCATAAATTCAGAACAGAAGCAGCTGCTACAGAAAGCTGAGCAGAATTAAAATCTATGACCAATTAACGACTCATTTAACACAATGACTGATTTACAGACAAAATAATAATTTGCAGCACCTCTAGAATGTAATAAATTATGTAAATCTGCTTTTAAAGAGAATTATTTGGACTAAATTTAAGAAGTTAAAACCTAAAAACCAACATGTGCTAAGAAACATATTATACATGTTAAACAGGACATATTAGCATATAGGCACTATAAATAGATATAGATCTGCAGCATTAGCGTACATTGTCCTACATGTTTTAACTATGGGGCGCTAAGTGTAAAATTTTCGTTATTTAGTAGAAAGGCACTTCTTTTTTAACTTTTAGCTTCATTTTTACACATTTAGCACACTTTCATACATTTAGGAAGAAAATGTTTCTAAAATTCAACATTTACAAGCATATTTATATATTAAAAATCTAAATTCTAAATATTATTTCGAAATATAACATGTTAAATCTAAATATTAAATTTAAATCTAAATGTTAAATCAAAATGTTAAATCTAAATGTTAAATCTAAATGTTAAATCTAAATCTAAATGTTAAATCTAAATGTTAAATCTAAATCTAAATGTTAAATCTAAATGTTAAATCTAAATGTTAAATCTTAATGTTAAATCTAAATGTTAAATCTAAATGTTAAATCTAAATCTAAATGTTAAATCTAAATGTTAAATTTAAATCTAAATGTTAAACTTAAATGTTAAATCCAATGTTTTAATGAGCATGTCCAATGCGCCCCGTATAAATGTTCCTAACATTTAGATTTAGATTTAACATTTAGATTTAGATTTAACATTTAGATTAAAATTTAACATTTAGATTTAGATTTAATATTTAGATTTAACATTTAGATTTAGATTTAGATGTAACATTTAGATTTAACATTTAGATGTAACATTTAGATTTAGATTTAACATTTAGATTTAACATTTAGATTTAACATGTTACATTTCGAAATAATATTTAGAATTTAGATTTTTAAAATGTAAATATGCTGGTAAATGTTGAATTTTAGAAACATTTTCTTCCTAAATGTATGAAAGTTTGCTAAATGTGTAAAAAAGAAGCTAAATGTTCAAAAAAAGTGCCTTTCTACTAAATAACGAAAATTTTACACTTGGCGCCCCATATTTAACAGTGTCCTGTCTGAGAAACTCGCATGTCCGCTAGTATGCCGGGCTTAACTCAAAGGTTTTTGCAAACATTGCAGTGTAACATATGCAAATGTTGAGTCACTACTATGGGTGGAGACCAGTGTTGCCACAGTTACTTTGAAAAAGTAATATGATTACTGACTACTGATTACTCCTTCCAAAAGTAACTTAGTTACTTTACTAATTACTTTATTTCCAAAGTAACTAAGTTAGATTACAAGTTACTTTAGTAGTTACTTTCAGCAGCTGCCAGTAGCACTTCCCACTGCCTTAACATAGAAACAATAAACAGTTTTGCCAATACTTACTTTATTGGAAATACATTTTAACAGTAGGCTAAAGCCAGAAATATACTTTCTTTTTAATCTCACGTTGACACCAGTAACTATGAAGCAACAAGACGTGTCTTGGGCATGTACTACCGGAGAGTTCCACTAGGGGGCAGTTACAGAGTACAAAACTCAGATTTACAAGCTCAGACCAAAACAAACATGGAGACAATAAAGGAGATAATCAGCTGTTTCGAACTGTAACAGAAAAAGAAGGCAGCAGTGTTGTTGAAGGTATGTAAAACCATATTTACCGCCATTGTTGCTTGTTTTCCTAATGCTTTTGCCACCATGGACCAAATATATATTTTTGCTTAAGAAAATTACAAAAATAGTAACGCACAGTGGCTTGAACAAGTTACTTTAATCTGATTACCTATATGGAAATAGTAACGCGTTAGATTAGTCGTTACTGAAAAAGTGGCCATATTAGGAGTAACGTGCTACTAAGTAACGCATTACCGGCATCACTGGTGGAGACAAACCGAAAACAGTACTCAGAAAGGCACAATAACATGTTTTTTATGAATACTTGCTTCAAACAAATACTTTAAACAATATTTGATTTCAGGAACCAGAAAAACTTAGTGTGATATCTACCAGCAAATGAGTCACTGCTGAGAAAAGTTTTGCTGCTCTACTCTTGTCCTTTCACTGCACAACCATAAGGGTGCAATATTTTTTGCAGCTCTTGCATGACCAAGCAGAGAGAGAACAACCAAAAAACAGGATAATATAACAAGTACAATAACCAACAAAAAACACTGATAACAACATAACTCCAAGGATAACTAAAGAACACAACTACATTTGGAACACAAACCGTAAAACAGAGAACTTTTACAATCAACACTGTCACATTACCCATAAGTCTTTGTGGTATACAACTGTCCCCCAACAGTTCTGCCCCAATTAGGTTCTTGTTACTTGTTCATTGCTGGATTTGTGAAATAACATCAACCAATGTTGCATATCCATAAATATTATAATGCAAAATAACATAAATTAGTAGTGTAACGCAAACAAATGCCTATTTTGAATCACAAATACAAATACTCCCCCCAACAAATACAGATACAAATATCAGGTGCTTTGCACACCCCTAGTCACTACAATATCCACAATAAAATGTATACAACTTTGGGGTATGTGAGTACTTTGTTCTATAAAAATGGCAGACGTGATTGGGAGTTTTTTGTGAATACTAAGGCTCAGTTTGCGTAGTGGGATGGGTCATGTCCGAACTGTCCCTTCAGTAAAACAAAGTGTTTCAGCTAATCTTTCTTGATGCTGGCGGAGGTTACTAAAGCTCTTGTCCTTCCCACAAACAAAAAATACTTTCTCCACCAGTGTAGGTAAACTACCATGAAAAATAAAACTACCCAGGAACTTGGCATAGGTTCTGGTGCTGGAGGACGGTGTAAAGAATTGTGTGGGTTAAAATTCCAACAACCAAGCATTTTAACTGATCCACTTCGGCATTCTTGAACTACGACTACAAACTCACCACGAGAAGTAAAGATGGTAGGTTCGCTCAGTGTTTAGACGGAATTCTATTACCTTGTTTAACAGTCCCAGTCAAAGTACCGTGACGTAATAGTTCAGAAAACAAAATAGATAATTGAGAAAACTGAACGGCCTAAACAATATGACCAAAACTGTATACAAAAATATCTCCACAATACCTGGGGTGTTGTGCTTTTGTGCATTCCTACAAACTCCATCCATCCATTTTCTGAACCGCTTAGTCCTCCAAGGGTCGCGGGGGGGCTGGTGCCTATCTCCAGCTGTCAACGGGCGGGAGGCAAGGTACACCCTGGACAGGTTGCCAGTCTATCACAGGGAATTGTCATGATATGGCCCCTTTAATTGAACAAACACACCCAGATAATGAGTATACGTTTTAGCAGCCAGGGCTCCCCATTCTGGAAGTTAGGAGACCACGTAAATGGGAAGAAAAACACCGGAACAATTGATTGTAAAACAATTACACAACTACAGTAATTACAAAATGTACTGTGCTACAGCATTGTTGTCATCAATTTCTTCACTCTTTGTGCATATCCTGCATATACCCCATCTGCCTCACTGCAACCATAATTTGTTGTCCTCCTCTGGGAAATTTAACTTTCAGTCTTTTGCCTTATTTTTATTCCAGGTTCTACACTCTTATCACTTATTGTGACACTTTTTAAATAAATGTTATCTGTTATTATATTTACAATAGGAACTTACATTTCTTAATTGGGAATTTATACATATAAACTGGTGCCTGTCCCTAGGAGACAAAAACATTGTTGTGCCTTTTCTTCCTTTAATCTTCATTTGTTTTTTTTCTTACATATGTTGAACTCTTTCTAAATTAATTAGGATATGTTTGCAACTTAAGCACGTAGACATGGTCAAGATGATCTTCTGCAGTTAAAATTAAGTATCAGATTGGGGAAGAAAGGTAATTTAAGTGACTTTGAACGTGGCATGGTTGTTGGTGCCAGATGGGATGGTCTGAGTATTTCAGAAACTGCTGATCTACTGGGGTTTTCACACACAACCACCTCTAGGGTTTACAGAGAATGGTCTGAAAAAGGGAAAATAGCCACTGAACGGCAGTTCTGTGTGCAAAAATGCATTGTTGATGCGACAGGTCAGAGAAGAATGGCCAGGCTGCTTCAAGCTGATAGAAAGACAACAATAACTCAAATAACCAATCATAAGTCTGTAACCAAGGTATGCAGAAGAGCATCTCTGAACACACATGTCTAACCTTGAGGCAGATGGGCTACATTAACAGAAGACTACACTGGGTACCATTCCTGTCCGCTTAGAACAGGAAATGGTCTGATGAGTCTCGATTTCTGCTGCGAGATTAGGAAGGTAGGGTCAGAGTTTGGCGTCAACATGAAAGCCTGGATCCATCCTGCCTTGTATCAACAGTTAAAGCTGTTGGTGGTGATGTAATTGTGTCGGGGACATTTTCTTGGCACACTTTGGCACCTTAGTACCAGTTGATCATCATTGTAACGCTACAGCCTAATTAAGTATTGTTGCTGACCATGTCCATCCCTTTATGACTACAGTTTACCCATTGTCTGATGGCTACTTCCAGCGGGATAATGTGCCATGTCATAATCCTCAAATCATCTCAGACTGGTTTCTTGAACCTGACAAGGAGTTTACCTTACTCAAATCGCCTCCACTGTCACCCGATCTCATTCTAGTAGAGCACCTTTGGGATGTGGTGGAATGGGTGATTTGCATCATGGATGTGCAGCAGACAAATCTGCAGCAACTGCATGATGATCATGTCAATATGGACCAAAATCTCTGAGGAATGTTTCCAGTACCTTGTTGAATCTGTGCCATGAAGGATTAAGGCAGTTGAAAGGCAAAAGGGGGTCCAACCCGGTTCTAGCAAGGTATATATATATATATATATATATATATATATATATATATATATATATATATATATATATATATATATATATTAGCTGTAAATATAGCAGTGGTGGACATAAAACAGTATCTGAGATCAGACACACAGTTTATTTTATGTCCCCACTGTTGGGGGTTACAGTAGATCACAATCACAATGATGTTGGCAGTAGACAGATTTATGGAGAATGTTTTATGACACCAGTATAAAGCTGCTTAACACATTCCCCTTTTTTATCTGTGGAGTTCAAACATGGTTTCTGACTGAAGGATTTTATCAAACTATTGAAACTATTGAACACCCTGTTGCCATGGTAAGCAGAGAGCATAACAGAATGAACTGCACTTGCACAATAGATCCTTTCGCTTTTTCAAACCTACATCTATGAGTATTGTTTCCAGTTTGAATCGATATATCCTGCCTCTCAAGGTTGTTCAATCATCGCTGATTTTTAGCTGCAATCCTGTTCTTTTTCAACACTTTGCAGCTGTGCAATTATAATGTATTATTCACCTTGTCCTTTCAAAGAATCCATCTGCAGCATCCCCCCTCCAATGCTAATCTAGTACTTTTTCTCTATAAAGTATCACTGAAAACAAGTAATGAAACCCACATGACCAAATTTTGCTTTGACAATTTATTGACCATTGATGAAAATGATTTCTGTAATATAAAAAAAATGTCCTGAGGCTGGATTTTTAAGAAACAACTATGAAAGCAGACATATACTGTTTACAAATAAAGCAAGAGGAAAACTCACCACACCTTCAAGAGACCCAATAGGGCGCTAGTGAAGCATGTGTCTCTGTGAAAATAAACAAATAAATAAATAACCTCCTCTTGAGTTATAATCCAAACAGTGGGGGTTTGAATTGTAATAATAAGCAGGAGGAACGAAGGTGTGGGTTAGGCTGAGTGAAGGAAAAAGAAACGGCATGTTCTATGGACAAAATAAGGAAATCATTAGAGATGATGAGACGGCGCGTGGGCAAGGCAGGGTGCAAGTTTTTAAAGGTCTGTAAAAATTACTGTTGTTCAAAAGGTCACTGTCTGGTGCTGGAAAGCAGCTGGGAGTTGTAAACGACCCTTCTTATCAAATGTTAATGCTGGCAGACCTCGTGTCAAATGTGCCAGCACTGGGAATATGTCTTTGAGGTCCCGCAGGTTCCATAGAAACAAGTCGTTTCATTTACATGCGGAAATGTGACCAGCTAATTGCTTTTTGCAGAACATCAAATAGCATAATGGCTTTTTGTGGCGGGGGCCAAATGGAGGACTCAGGAGAGGGGAAGAACACATAAGACCTCCCATCGAGTCCATTGAAGCTGTCTCAGTTTGTTACCATATGTGTCACCAGTTTGACTCAAGGCCTGAGAATGAAGGAAGAATATTTAATTTCACCCAGAGGAATCCTTATATAATCTGTATACTTTGAGGCCATATTAGGGTCACTTTCAACATGATGTTAGACCAAACAGTTATCTTTACAGACAAGGATGAACAATAATACAGGGAAAGAATGGTAAAAGCCCCACTGCCGTGCAGAAAAATGGCTGAGATTTGATGCTTCACCTCAAATAAATTTTTATCAGGTCTTCAACTCACCATAGATCTCATCAAAACACCCTTTTACTTCACACAGATAATGCCCCAGAATCTCAAAATACATATAATCTTATCAGTTGTGATCAAGAAACATTTGTTTGAATGTCTGTCAATATATGTCAAGATATTATATTGTACAGTATAAAGCAGGAAGCAGTCTTTTGTGCAGTGCTTTCCAGGTAAAAAAAAATAGATAAAATATGGCATGACCAAGTGCGCAAAAACAACTGTGCCTTGTTCTCTGGTCATGCTGAACTCATTGCTGTAAGATATTTGTCTGGCAGAATTGCAAAAAACAAAAGACTAATCCTAAAACCGCTAAACTTTGATGTCCCTCTGTGATATTTTTTAACATTTCACCACTGCGGCACCACAGGCAAGGAAGTAAACATGTTGTTCAAAAGCTTTGGTTTGCTGAACAAAGTGCCAAGCTAATGTGAACAGCACCTGCTTTAAAACGGCAGCAATGTTGCAATTTTGGTCCCCAATTAAACCAAGAGTACTGGACTATCAGGTGGGAAAATAACTTTTGATCCAAGTCGAAACTGGTGGTTATGGATTCATAAATTCTTGGTTATCGAAGCATCATCATCAATGTGTGAATTCACAGCTTTGCCTGGCCCCCCACCCCAACCCTTTTTTCGGAACTTTTACCTGACACTCAGAATGTAAACACCCTACCCCGACAAGTCTGCTCTTGTTACTAGGACTTCAGGCATTAATATACTGGTAAAAGTCATCAGCACAGAGTCCAGGAGTTTGCTTTCAAACTCAAAACTAAAACAGATGAAGTCCAGATGAAGACAAGTTACCAAGTCCAGTTGCGTTTGATTGAAATTTCCTTGAGATAACCATGACCTGGATGAATGAGAATATTCACAGGATCAGATGAAGTCCACAAAATTAGCATTTTTCATGGCCTTTTTGGAAAGAGCTTTAGTGCCAGGGCCAAGCAGAGGCCATTAGAAGGGCAGGTGCTCAAAATTAAAAAAGGGTATGGCACATAGGACAAAACTTCAAAGCCCCCTTGCAACAACATAGCTTATAACATACTAAATAACCACTGATATTCATCAATAATCTAGTGGGCAATCACAAAATTATATATGATTGTAATAATATTGTTGTGGCAGAATGAAGAATGACATGCAAGATGCTGCTTCCCCAGAGTTTTGGAAATGCTTAGCTCAGGTTCACTTACAAACCTGTATCATGAAGCAGAAGCAGGCGCCTCCTGATGTTTCTTGGGTGTGTGGAGATAGACAGTTAACACAAAAGGTTCCCACACATGGACAGGACTGTGTGACCATATCATGATGGCTTTTGATGTATCCATTGCAACTGATCCTTTTGACGAACAGGAACTTACATTACGTTGGGTGGCCAGAGCAGCGATACCTGAGTTTAAGGATGAAGCGTATATTTATACAACAGGAGTGCCACAGGGAGTTCCAAATGAGTTTAAAGCTAGAAATGAGATTCTAGCAGGATTTGAATCTATTTTCCTGTGGCTGACTGTTAATAAGAATGTGGCTTGGATTAACTATCTGTATTTTAATCATCAGAGATTCATGAATAATTCCCATGATGCCATATCTCTATTGGTGAGCAGCTGGATGCCACCTCCCTGATGTCCTGGCAAAATAGAATGGCCTTAGATATGCTGTTAGCTGAACGAGAAGGTGTACGTTCTTTATTATGAGACAGTTGCTGTATGTACATACATACATACATACATACATACATACATACATACATACATACATACATACCGATGCACACCTCAGCAGGGGGCACTGTGACGAAGGCTTTGGAACATATGTATGGTTTAAAAGAAAGGCTTGCCAAAAACACATTTGAGGATGATTTGCTTTTGAGGATCGTCGGACAAAATGATTGGTAAGTGGAATACTCTGGTTATCTCTTTATCAGGCCTTTTGAAATATATAAGCAATTGGGGAAATCACCAATATGAAATAAAAGCTGATTTTGTGAAAAATAAGTTTCAGAATAAAAACTAATGAAATTAAATAAAAATTACAGCAAAATAAAACCTATTGTATAGATTTTTATTTATTAAATAATGCTTTACATTAATTAATGCATTTTTAAAGAAAAATGACAAATGTTTTATAATAATGAGCTTAAACTTTCATATTAGTATTTTTTTTCACAGTTTCATTGTCACATTATATATTTATCTATTATTTATTTGTGTATACATTTATATCCTAAGGTTTTATTTATTTAATTAGTTAATATGAGCTCTTTGGCATTCAGGACAAGATTCTACCTGATGACCGCGTGTATCTTATAAAACAAAAGATTACTCTTATGTACTTGCAGATTTATTTATTTTTTCCTTTGTGCCGGTGATGTTGGCTTTTGACGCTGTACTGTTTGATCAGTATATGGTAATCTACTCCTATACTGTGTACACCTGTGGGTTTCAACCCTGGTCCTCAGGACCCACTGTCCTGCTTTTTTCAGATTTTACCCTGCATCCACACAATTTCCTAAAAATCGCGGGGGATTACCAGTTTCACTTAATAGATGCATCACTTAATGCATGCTGAGAAGGTTACAGACTCATTTGATTCAGCTGAGTCAGTGCAGAAAAACATGAAGAACATGGGTCCTGGGGAGCAGGGTTGAAAACAAAACAACGTTCATTCTACTTAAAGGCAGCCTTACTTGCAAAGTGAAGCAGCAGAGGACTTGGGGGGCATGTCAAGGATAAGCATTGGTTAATAGTAATTTTGTAACTGATGGCAGCCAGGTTTGTTTTTTATTTATCTAAATTGTTATTCATAGTAACATTTGAGCGGCACAGGCTGCCCTCCACATGACCGCACTCCAAAAAAATAAATTAAAAAAAGGCCACTTGGGCAAGCACAGAAGAAAGAGGCAATGGTGACATTTAATGACATGACTACAAGAGCAACCCACTGCCCACGTTTTGATGACTCCCCCACTGTCTGACAACCTCAACTAGTTATTCACATCTCTAAACCATTTACCCACACCCCAGTCCTGCACCAGAAGTCTAACTAAAAACTCTAAAAACCCACCTAAAACTCCACAAATGCTTCCCCTATCCCCTCTTACCCGCTGCATGCACTAAATATCACTGGAGAAAATATTGATATGCTCTTTTATCATAAGACCAGAAAAGCTGCATGACCTAATGGTATTTACCCTTCTGCCTGAAAACCTATCCTGACCATCTTCACTCAGGTTTTCAGCATAGCTTTGAAGATGAATGAGGTTCCCTCCAGGTTCAAACGCTCCACCATTATGCCGGTTCCCAATAAACACACCATAGAAGGATTAAATAACTACAGACCTGTCACCATGTATTCTGTGGTTATAAAATTGAGTCAGAGCATTTGAAGGACATCACAGGCCATCTGCTGGACCCCCTGCTTTTTGCATTCCTCGCAAACAGGTTGGCAGATGACACAGCCAACCTGGGACCACATTTCATCCTGTATCCTCTTAACCACCCAGGGACATAAGCAATCCTGTTTGTTGACTTCATCTCAAACTTAAACACCATCACAAGATTCTGATTCTGCTTCAAGCACCACACTGAACTACTCTGTGGTTTATGATATCAAAATACCCAGGACCAAGACTAGACAAAAGAAGGTTGTGTTATTGTAACACCCTTTTATTAAAGAAAAATAATGTTTTTGATAAATCTAGTCCCACACTTTGCATTTAAAAAACAAAATTGACTCTGTGGTTATATTCAGAGCTCGTCCAGTGTTGTGCTTGGTTACCGGTCTTCATGAGCCAATCTTCAGCTCATGAAGTGAATTGTTCTTTCCTTTGGCCCGTATTAGAGGTGGCACTATGAGAAAAGGTCTTTATGAGCAAGAACTTGGGCACTGGAGAAACAAACTGGTGGCAAGTAAGCATAGGCACCAGAAATGTACAAGAACTAACTAATCCAAAGTGACATGAAGGCTGACACAAGTAGCTATTCATGTGTTGAACCAATCTGTTTGCTAAGCCAAGAGACTGAAGTTTGGAAACTGCACATCAAGATTTCCACCAACTCGCATCACACCACAGTAAGACATGCTTTACAGTTCAACTGTGATGGTTTCAAATTTTCCTGAAACTTTGAATGAATCATCAATAATTATGCTTATAATACTATAATTCATATCTACCCCCTAAACATGCTCTTTTAGACTTTTGCAAGAATAATTAACTATTGATTGTAATCAGGCAATAAGTTTGTGTTTTGAATGTTCATTCTGTCATCCTAGACTTTTTATTTTAGTTTACAAAATAATCACCGCTACCCATCTTTGTATTCTTTCTTTGTTTTATTTAATTATTAGCAAGTTGCAGATATAAGCTTTGAATAGCAATAAAAAAAAATTATATTAGCTCTCATCGATTCTCCTTAGAATCGATATAAAAATGTTTATGTTGATTCTAAATACATTTTAATCTCAAGAAATGCACAGAAAACTTATTTCTTCATTAATAGTATGTGATAAAGATCATACCATAAAAGAGATGAATACTTGATCAGCTAAACTGTCGAGAATTCATACTTTAGATGAATTTTAATGGATAATGACATGACAAAATGACTTTAATGTATCATAATATTGTCACGCCAACAACGAAATCGTATTCTTTAGGGCAGGGGTGTCAAAATCATTTGCATTTTGGGACACATCAAGCCAATCAATATCCATAAGGACCGCTTGTTGCAGGAAGTATTGATAAAACTAAAACCATACAAGACGAGTTGCTCTTAAAATAAAATAATAATGAACATCTTTGCATACTTTACCTAATTTCCCTCAGGGATCAATAAAGTTTTTTTGAATAAAATTTGACTTTAATAATGATGTTGTTTAGGTCTATTCAAATAAATACTAATTTGATTTTACTGATAAAATTGTTTAAAGGTACATATAAATAGAACTTAAAGCTTCTATCTATATGGTCCTCTAGAGTTTAGAGGGCCACATAAATGCCTATGGCGGGCTGGGGTTTGCCCCCAGGCCTTAAGTTTGACACATGTGCTTTAGAGGATGCTTGAACTATATATAATAGTTTTTACTTTCTATTGGGAAAAAAATGACATACCATCTTTTAAGTCTTATCAGAGCTGCTAACTCCTGGCTAAATGTATACCAACACTGATTCCTTAGTAAATCCATGCCATGTGAATATTGATGTATTTCCCTTGTAAACATTATCACCCAGGCTAGGCCCATTATGATGTGAGTTAGAGCGCCTCTGGACCGCAAAGGAAGATGGCACTTGCTGTGTTTACCATCTCAAGGCTGATAACATGATGTGACGGAAGCAGAGAAATTGATTTAATCTTCAACTGCGTAGCAATGAATGTTAATTTTCTTCGAAGATGTAATCTTTGCTATGAATGTTTTTTTTTTTTACACATTAGTGTAAACCCCACTGTTGGAGGGAACATGGCTGTTATCATTCCCCCTTTTGTCCCAGCTGAAAAGGGAGATCAAATGATTTGCGATTACAATGATAGGGTGTTATTTTCAATCCAAAATGCCGGAACCAGGAAATGTAAAAGGCAAATCCCTCCAGAATTATTTATAAATCTAATGATATGCTCAGCACTTTGCAATTTCATAAAAAAAGGAATATAAAGTCCTGCCTGTGAATCCCTTTTTTGTCCTTGAGTGCTAATAATAATATAGGGCACATACCAATCGGAGTAGGGAGTAAAAGTGAGTCAAAATCCAACAACTAACACAAAATACATGAGGCATACTGATGATCAAAGCGTAACTGGAACTTCTGTCTGCAAAAAACAACAGTGTCAATGGTAATTACACATGTAGAGTGGGGCTTGTCCAAACACAATTTAGATGTAAAACAATGGGTGAAGACTGCAAATCCACCGGCTCCCTTTTCAACCCTCCTTTTGATGCACTGCTAGGTTGTGCAATGCAGTAGACCCCCCCCACCCCCACCCCCCACCCCCCTTACTCCCCCTGTCTTTATCCAGACAAGACTGCAGCAGCCCCATCAGTCTGAGAGGACAAAAAGTCACCACTTGAACAGATATACCTCATTTAACACTGCCCCCTGCTGCTCAGAAACAAGAAGAGCAGCTAAGATCAGTAAGTAATAAAACAAAAAGAGATTGAATTCCCACACTTTTCCGACTCCATCTAAACAACAAAAAAATAATGAAATGTCTCATGAATACATTGTTTATATGCTTCTGAAAAGTCAGTCTCACTTCATGAAAAATACAGGCATCCTAAGCATTTTGCATATCAAGTCGTTGGGAGCACCAACACAACTGTCTGACACAACTGAACTGAAATATAAATTGTTGGTTATAAGCAGTCATGGACTGAAGCTTTGAACATTATACTCATGTCTCTCTAAGTGTCTTGACTACATAAACTTGCACCCAATGTTACTTTGTCCACTGATGTGCAACAGAGGGTGCAAGGGAAAGAGAGGGAAATGTCTGCAAATGAAAAGAAAAAAAAAAGAAAGAAGCAACAAAATCATTAAGGCAGTCAAACATAGATTTTCTGTCAGTGCTGCATTGTAATTGTACAGACTTGGGTCGTGTATTGGATGTAAAGAAGCTTCAAGGAACCGTGTGTGCTGAGTCTATGTTCAGACCTAGTTAGAACTCTGAGTAGACTGCATTGAGACTGCTTTCCTAAACAGTCTTTACAGAAAAAAGCCAGAACAAGAACGGGGAAAGGAGATAGACCTTGAAAGGAAAAAGAAAGAAAAAACAAAACAATCAGATCTGCTGGTGCAACAATCCAAAATTGGTGGTGTTCTTCACATCCCCTCCCTACTGTACATCACCTGTGCTAGTGCTCTCACCTCAATCCCAGTCCCTGACCTTTCTCCTCTGTGCTTGTTGAATTGGTACTGTCCAGGAAAATAAACGATTTGCAAGTTCAGGCTCAGCGTGGTGCCACAGTTAACTTAGCTGGCGTCAGAAAGATGTTTTTTGTGTTTGTTTTTTTTTAAATTGTATTCTTCAAAGGTCACGCTCCCCTCTCTTACAGTCTTTGCCTGTCACCTCAGCTTTGTGCGTGAATTCCTTGCCTATTGATCTGGCCTCCAACAAGCACGTCCTTAGAGGAGAGCTGCTCAAATCACAGCATGCAGTCCGCAGGGCGGCACCCACACTGTGCCCCGGATCACAAAACATTTGATAACAGAAGGGAGGAAGAAAGGGCCTGGAGAAGGGCGACTGGATGGTAAAGAAAGAAGGATGAAACAGTGCAGGATGACAGAGGGGAAAGTAGGCATTATTGTCTGTATAAACGACATTTTTGTTTGCAGACGGAGAAAAAAATCCTTCCCCCTGGGTGTGAATCTTTTTTTTTTTTTTTTTTAGCTTTGAAAATCTAAACGCTCTATCCCGCCCTCCCCTCTCTTTCCTCCACTGCTAAGCCAAGGCCAAATCACAGGCCCCCTTGTGTAATTTCTCAACAATGCCTCTGGCCGCCTGACTTGATGGCTCAATGCTCCCTGTATGGCATGCAGTGCCTCAGAGGGAGGTCTGTGCTTTTATTTAACTCAAACTTGATACTAAAGCTCTTCAGACAACGAGGATTTTCCTCTAAATACACAGTAAAGAGTGTGTACATGTGTGTTTGTGCATGTCATTGAAAGAGAGAGGTGAATCAGTGGGTGGGCCAACCAAATACTGTAGGCAGTGCAACATTTATCATCTTTCCTCTTCTCAACCCTTTTCTTTCTCAAAACAACTTTTATAATATATATTTCATTTTTTTGTATTGATTGCTGTTTCTTTTTAACTATTTTATGAATGTATTCTAACCCCTTTCATGCCTCTTGCATGACCTTTTGAAGTTCACCACCACCTAGAGTGAGATGCATTTTCACCCAACATGACAAATTAAAAGATCAGCTAAAGAGAGCAAATGTCATCTTTATTTGCCAAGCCCTATCAATAAAGTTACGATCGATCCATGTCTCTTTATCTCCAGCTCCACTCCTGTGTCGGGGGGACATTAATCTCGATGGCTGCTTTTTGTGTGGTTAGTGCAGATCTTTACGTGCAGACCCCTGGGATGCAAACGGGCAGAGCGGCTGTTGAATTAGTGCTTTTGAGTTGCTGGCCTGACTGCTAGACTCCTGTCCACTTGTGTGTGAATTAGCAATTGATTGCAGCCTGATGTTGAGCTTGCAGACAGTGAGCATCGAGGGAGAAAACTCCTGAGTGTGCTGGAATGAAAAAGTCTCTTATCACAGGAAGATATTTGATTATTAAACGAACCTAAGTCCCTCCCACACACTTCAAACCCCCTGCCCCTCAGGGCATCAACATTCACGCACATTTTAATTCAAGTCACATCGAAAGCAACAACATACTGTTAATGGGGCATTTGATTAATTAGTTTAATTCATTGTAAGCAGTGGACTGCTTCTTATGAGACTCTGACACAATATCCTCCCCCGCTCATCTCTTCCATAAGTGTTTGGTAATAGCAGCGAGATAATGAACTACCTGAGCATCAACACAGTGGAACATTTAGACCCAGCAATATGTTCTTTCACTGCTCAGGCAGCCGTATGTGAAGGCTTAGTGGGTGCACTTAAATTTAACCTCTTCTCTGTCTTGTGTTGGCAGCTTTTCTATTCAACCATCAACTTTAAGCACAGCAATAATGAACTGTGTATAGTGGTAGTATTATCCACTCATTTATATCTGCAGCAACTTTAAGCCATTTACTGTTAATACAGGTGGAAGTTTTTTTATTAAATATTGTCCAATTCAGATATTTTGGTCTTCGGGTTTCCTTAATTTGTTTGTTTCGATTTCCAAATTCAGTGTCTGTATAAAAACAACCTGATGGATGAATTGACAGTAATTGTTTTTAGTTATTTTTGCTAAATTGCAAAATATTTCAAATCAAATTTAAAAAGAATCAAATAAAAAAGCTGCAGCATCAGGTCAGCACCTACCTCAAATTAGTAAAATTAAGTTTGCTTTTTAGGAGGTAAGAGCAGATCTGATTGTGAGTTTAGGAATAAGATGAAATATCTGAGCAAAAGCATTGCTGTTTAGTGCCACCATGTGGCAATGTGAAATAAAACCCATCAAGTCTAAGTATTTGATAAAACTCTACATTACAATTTGTTCATTGAGAATGTGTTCTGGAACCAGTCACATCAGTATTGGTAAGAAATAGGCTTAATACCTGAGACATTACATGAGAATTTGTTATGAAATAGGAAACTAAAACAGAGAGAATGTGTTTATGGCACACAAAATTTCCTTTTTTCTGCAAATTCTCATTGCTCTTATGAGTGAAGTTTAGATTTTTAGCATTTTATTTGTGTGAACATAATTTTAATTTATTCTTTCTTTCAACTGAGACATTTTTATGCATGGTCAAAATAACTGATTATCATCACATTATGTGCTTTCATTAAATCCAAACAAATTTTGCATACAGTTTTAACCATATCAATGTCTTTAACAAAAATAATCTAATACATGTATTCTGTGCAACACCTTGTCATAATTTATTCCTGCTTGAATTTATCTTTTTAATGTCATTACCAGGCTTCATCCCAAGTGTGTAAATTTAATAGAAACATTAATCAACTAGGAACAAAATCTATAAATAAACCTCATAAAACAATCATACTGGATCTTTGGATAAGTCATTTTTTTATCCTTCCTTGATCACTTTGTAAATCATTTCAGGATTTTTTTCTTTTTTTTCACCCCTTAAATTATTAAGCTTTGTTCAAACTTTACACACATTGCAGTGGTTTGACTGAGATTGTCTGGTTGAATTGGAGAAGCTGGCAAGAATGAACAAAGTTTAATGTGTTGCTCACAAGCAACATGGGGAAAATGAGTATTATTCTTAAACCTACATACAAACACCTGTGATGTTTATGAAATGTAAACCAAGCTTGACACAAGCAGCAGAAAAATTTAATTTGGAATAAAACTATCACTCTCTGCCTTGCGTGTCACATGTATAGGAAGATGTGCTACCATAAATAAGAAATGCTGTTAGATGGTGGCTAAGAGGTTGCAATATGATGCTTGGTATGTGTGGAATATGTAAATACAACTAGCATTACATGGACATATATGACATGTAGGCTGCATTAAGATCAAAAGTGGTTTGGGATAAATTTATGACATAAACATGTAGTTAAGATTCACTCTCATTGAGAGCTCAGAACTGGGCCTTCCTACTATCAAATTATGGCCAAGTATATAAAAAAGAGACCCTTTTGTGAAGGAAAATATATTCTTGGTTTTGAAGTAACATAAAACTGTGTTTATTTTATTTGCTTGCAGTAGTGGTTTCAGATCTACTGAAAACTGAATTAATAGAAAAACTTCTGCTAATTTATAAGAAATATTTTTCATTATAGACAATTTAATGGCACATTTCTCCTAATACATATAGTATTTTCATTATTTTGATTTATATCTACTAGTTGTTATTTCAAAACAGCTGTTTCACATAGTTAGGTTTCATTTCATGTTGGTTTTCCCAGTGAAATGTATTTTAAAAGAAAGTTTTTTTTTCTGTTGAATAGTACATGTGCAAATCAGGGTCAGAGGGTGGAACCCGAGATTAGGTTTTTCCCCCCACAATTTCACAGCCACCTTATATATTTGTTTATTAATATAGACCCAATATATTTTGCAAGGTTTTATTTATTTATTTAATTTTGAGCATTTGGTGTTGCATAATGGAAACCCAGACTCGCCACAATTCAATAAATTAAAATATCCCAAACTTGATATTAAACATGTTGAAAACACTAATAAAACGTATCCAAATAAATGTGCATTTTTATGAATACATTTTTGTAGTTTTATTAATATTTTACCTCATTTCTATGTGCTGAAGATATTAAATTAATTTTATCTCTTGATTAAAAAAAAATCTAAACCCTCAGAATAGCTAGCACTCCTACAGAAAAGTAGATTTTGCCCCTCTGAGATGTAAAGTAAGTAAAAATGTGCATGCTAGTAGTTAACTTACATTATAGACTGCTGCCAGATCAGGACAGTGATTATGATGGTTACAAAATGATTTTTTCATTACTTAACTAACCCTGAGGAATATGGCAACAGACACGTGTTATTTAGGGGTGGAATATCCCTTTAAAGTTGCACCTGAGTGGCTGTGGACGTTTACCAGTCAGATAGGAGGATTTATTTAGTGAGACACAGCTTTATGATTAACTATTCCATAATGTACTTGTACTTGTTTAATCAGCTATGGTTGTGTTTAATCATCACATCCCAGCAGCAGCGTCTTAACAGCAATATTGCACTCCTTCATATACAAACAGGATACTCTGGCTTTGCCTGGTCCCCGACTGAGGACGTTGATATATTATGTTGTGATACTCTATTATTCTGCTGATGGATCTTGCTTGTTGCTATTCAGGATGATACACTAAGTTATGTTGTACTAAACTGCTTTAAAATGTTGCTATATATGCCCCTTTTTGAACTATGAGCAGCTGCCCTCTCAAGGTCTCGGCATGGCCCTGCTCACAAAGCACTGAAATTACATTCCAAGGTGTTCATTTTAGTATTAAATACATAAAAATAAAAGTAATGTACCCCATCTTTAGTTTGCCCTGTGATTTATTGGAAACCGTGTGACAGCAACTTTTATTAAATACAAAAAATTTCGTATCGTGTCCTATGTAAATCCAAGTGCCCCAGGGCACCCCAGGCAAGTGCTAGACCCTTAGTGCTCATTGCAACTATGTAGTTCTCTTCCTTTGTTTTCAAACTCATAAATAGAAATTGTCACAAGTAATTTGAAATTATCCCCATATTGCTTATAGCAGGAAATAACCAAAACATGCTCTGTATTTCAGTCTGAATGATCCACATCCAGAGCACTCAGCAACCTACACCTTTTATCGTCTTTCCTCTAAATTCACACAGTGTATAACGGAGATAATCACTCCCCTAATGAGTCGCCAACTTATGAAGGAATGGATTGCCAGATTAGAGTGGAGCACAGAGCCAACAAAGGGTTTAGGAAAAGGGGAGTTAAAAGTTGACAGGGAAGCGGCCAAATAGCTTTAGAATGGGAAAAAAAAGTCAGGAGCAAAGAGGGAGACCAAAAGTGCTAGCAGTTTTATTCCTTAATTACTTCCCTTGTTAACCTCTCTCTAAAACTATGTGCATGGCAGCACCACAGAGTGTGTGGGTGAAGAGAAGGAACAGTTTTACCCCTGTTTCTTATAAATCTTAGGCCATGCAATGCATTCTTTCCATTGTCAGTTTTCTCCTCCTGCATCTTAAAATGTTCCAGCTCCCCAGGGCTTCTTGTTTTAGAAGATAAGAATCAGAGGGAAAACACAACAGAGTGTTTAAGAGACATTTTTTCTCTCTGTCCTCTGTGCAGCTAAAGTGTATTAGGATTGTACATACTCAGATCACACATTTTCAGTCAGTCAATCTTCAAATTCTACTATTGTGCCCACCTTATAGTCAGTTATGTAACACAGTAGCGCTGATTAGATTTTTTTTTCTAAGGTCATTTCTAAAAAACCTTTTCATGTGTCAGGTTTTATTCACTATCTGTGATATGCTGTCGATTGTCTCTGACCTTAAGGACAGTCAAAACAAGCACCCACTGCACACAGCTGACTCAGCAACCAGCTGAACCCTGCGCTGCTTCTTTTTGTCACTGAGATGAAAAATGTAATCAGCGCTCGCACCAATCTCAGCTCACGATTGCATCATAACCACTTCTTGTTGCGTTCAGTTTGCATTTCAAATTCAAGCGGAGACTGTCTTCCAAAATATAAAAAATGATATTAACTTCTTTCTGGAAGAAAAGCACACTGTGTCCGAAGCTTCTCTGATGAAGTACGTGATCAGAGATAAGAGTGTTCTTTTCAGTAAGATTGCACAATAGGTTAACCACACACACATATCTGCAAAGGTTCAGCAAAGATAGTCTACTCACAGGTTAGAGAAGAGGGAAAATAATAGAATCTGCAGTGCATGTGCAGTTGTGTCCATGAAATAAGACAGATTGTGAAATGTAGCCAGTTATGCAATGTATTTTAAAGTATTCAGAGTTTGAATGTAAAAAGGAGATTTGACTTAGACCTCCTCTGATTTGAAGGTGTCAGTCAAACATACGCCTATACAGCATGTAATTACTGCCACAGTCCAGTGGTTTTCTGGCTGATTAAGTCAGTGATCTAAGAAAACCTAAATGCGTTATAATGACTACTCGAAGCAAAGCCAGTTTTTTTAAAAAGAGCTAATTGCTTCTACCTTTTCATGGCTCACTTTTCAAGGCAGTGTGCCTCTCTATGCCACGAACAATCCTTCAGAAAGTAGGAGTAAGGCAACAATGGGTATGTATTGAGGAGAACCGAATAACTTGTCAAACTCAGACGTTAATGGAGTGAAGCAGCAGAAGAGAACAGCCAAAGTCCTGACAGCTGATGGTTGTGAAAACATCAGGATGTCCACAGCTGAAAGCCAGACTACTGAGATTTAGACCGAGCAACTCTCTAAACAGATCTTTCTCATCGCCATAGAATATAAACTTTGATCACTTTATTTTACTGACTTATGTGATAGTTACGAAACGAAAATATTATTACCGCCAAGCACCTTTTTTTCTTTCTTTCTTTTCATATACCTTTCTAAAATAAGTATGGGAATCCCTGAAAGACTTTGATTTGAAATGGAATGTTTAGAGGCCGTGTGTTGTGTTATGTTATGTATTGTTTGGTTTGTTTGTATGTGCAAACTTATTCAATTTTATTTGAAATCTTTAGTTAGATGTTATGCTACAGCCTACAACTCCTTCAGAAAATAGATTAAGTTAATTTGGAGTTAAATGATCTACTAATAACTATCAGCATTCTTGGTCTGACTGATTTAGTTTTTTTTAGCCGGCAGTAAATATATTGATGATTGAAGCTTAATTAAATCCTTAAGCCTGGAATATCTGTGTCTTAACTTTACTTGCAATATTCTTTAATTGAGTAGGAGAAAGGGCCAGAGCAAAGTAATTTAACTGAACAACCTTGGGCTTTGTTAAAACAGACAGACAGGAGAACCCAGTGAGTCTCTTTTATTAGGGATGCAAAGATATCACTTTTTTCAAACCGATACAATACCGATACTTGGATCAGAGGACTTGCCGATACCAAGTACCAACACCGATACTTCTACTACAACTAAAAATTCAATGAATTGAAAGGCAGATTTTGTCTTCTTCTGTGCTTGTTACAACAAATGAGGTTGAATTACATAAAAACATTAGGCGGTCTCTGGGCTCCTCTGGCAGCTGTCTCCTCATCATGCCTAGAGTGAGGGCACAAACTCTTGGCGAGGCATTTTTCATTATTATGGCTCTCTCCTCTGGAACAGGCTGCTGGAGGATTTCCGGGCTGCAGATAACTTTCATGTTCTGGAAAGCAGGATCAAGACTCACGTTTTTAGCCTACTTTTTAACTAATTATTATTTATTTAAAAAACGTAAAATAAAAGATTATATCAAGAATTGACACTACTGATCAAGAAAATCTAAACAAAAACATATATTTTCTAGATAAGATAATGTTTTTAAAGAAAGATTCCAAAGTTTAAAAGTTGTTAAACAATCTGAATTGTAAAGGAAAAAACCTAAAATACCAAACCAAACTCCATCCATCCATCCATTTTCTTAACCGCTTAATCCTTAATGGGTCGCGGGGGTGCTGGTGCCTATCTCCAGCTGTCAACAGGCGAGAGGCAGGGTACACCCTGGACAGGTCGCCAGTCCATCAAAGCCAAACCAAACTCTTCTAAACAAAAAAAACAACAACATCAAAAAACACTTGGATAATGAAATCAAAGATGCTTTGGTGTTCTAATCATCAAACTTAGTAAAGATGGGCAGTAACCCTGCTTTAAGTAAGTGAGCTAGTTGGATGGAAAGAAGACATTAGTTTTTTCACAATATTTTGAGTTTTATCATGAAAAGCATTTAGATTTTATCATTAAATGTTCTTTGTCAAAAAGGAGAGAAAAATAACACTTCTTATAAATTTTTTCGTCTATTCCGTAAAAATAAATTAATTTGCACTGTCCTATCCCCTTTCAAGAGCCCTCTGAAGGCATATTTAGAGAAAGAGAAGTTTAACTTGGTGGAACCACCGTCTGGAGGCGTTGTGCCCCCATACATGTCATGTACAATACATACAACATCCAGCAGGAGGAAGCACAGGCTTTCCTTCCAACGTTTGTGACCTGGTTTCAACCCTGAGCGTCTAGGACATTTTGTTCTAGTCTCATCCATCGTTCCCTATTTTCTCACATGAGGTCAACCGTTTTAAGTAGCTGAAAGGCCAACTGTTCAGCCAAGTGTGACCAAAGAGAAGGAACATATTTCAGACTTGTGTGCAAAGCTTGTGACTGATAGGTCCTCTCATTATAAACAGGGGAACTACGTTCACTGTTGTTGAGACATTAAGAACTGAACTGTTTGTAAACTTAAGAACTGAATGGCAAACAAACAACAGTTCTTTATCTCTAATCAAGTACATTTTGTTCACTTAATTTTGAATTTATTTTAACTCAAAATGCCCGTGAACAGTGTTGCATTTCTTTTAAAAACGCAGCATTTGGTGTCCTTCATTTTGTTCCAGTTTCGCATGCATATTTTGCAAAACTTGTAATTATTTAGGCCGGCTGTCTTTGTCTACATTTCAGATTGTTGTGTACATCTGCAGCAGCATGCCTGCTGTGTGGTCATCTATTAGTGATGTGCCAACAAATATGGATATTGTTGAAATGAAGTCAAAAGGACTCAAGTATATATGTAGATGACACAGCAAACATGAGGAAGAAGTTTCTCTACTCTGATTAAATGATAATTATGGAGGAATACTAGGGCTTAATGGTGAATGCTGCCAACATGCATCGCAGAGTCGAACGCACCTCATTCGATAATTCGATTTTCTGAATGACAAGTTAACTGGGACACAACTCTCAAAACTGACTAAGCCAATACTCCGATTCCTGCCAAAAGCTCGATTTATGTATGTAAATGTCCTGAATGACAGGTGGTTCTGTAAAATATTGCTCAAGGCGAGTGGAGTATATACATTTCAGATTTGTATTTGTAAAACATTTTTACAAGCCATGTATAGTTTTCCTTCCCCTTCAAAAATATGCATCATTAATCTACCACATAACATTTCCAATAAAATTTGTTAACACCTGTGATTGTAATGTAACAGAATGTGAAGCGTGAATTCATCCATCTTTACACAGCACATTTACATCAACAAATACAAAGATATTCTTTCAGTGCAAACGTTCCTGAAACTTCAGCACAAATCGTCACGGTACATGAAAGCTTTTTGCATGATTGTGTCGATATCAGTGTTTGTGATCATATTGCGTTAGCGTTAGATGCTGGATAATGTGGGTTTGTACGTGAGGAGGAGCTCATATGATGCCGACATGCTGTTTAAATTGCAAGGTGTGTCCTATTTCCCTATGAAAATGCAAAAAATTGTCACACATTAAAGTTTTTATTAATGGTTGAATGTGTCTATGTTTACACAAAAAAGCCTACGAATGTATGGAGAAAGTCTGGAACATGATGAAAATCAAAACATCACTTGAAGAAAAAACAGGTGCAGCTCCCATATTGCATAATTTTTATATTTCTCAAAATGTTATCATTATGCAGAATGCATCATCTCATACAAATACCGATTTGGTTTGTGTCATCTGAGGGGAGTATACTGTAGCTACATTATCTCCACTCAGGACACAAGCAAACAGGGTGACATCAGCTCTATGCAGAAATGTCTTGTAGTAGGACCAAATGTGCAGAACAGGCAACGCTAAACCCATCAAATGCTTTCTCAGTCAGGCAAAACAACAGCCTTCGTTCCCTGTATAACAAATCTTCTAAAAACCGGCGTGAAGCACTCTCTGCCAGCCATCCTTGTGGTTACAATGCAGGTCAGAGACATCCAGGGAAATGAGACACAATAAAATTTTGGACAAAAATTAACCAGTCTATGTTAACAATGCCAAGTGAAAAACAACACAAATACTGGAAAGTCCTTGTAATTTTGGGATGGTTGTCTGTTGTGCACACATGCCACTGTACTACAATTGAAGGCAACAACACAAGTTGCTACAGCACATGGTACATGGTACATAATGTTTGGGATGGCTTTCTCAGGTTGCCTTGAAACTCTTCATTGAAGGTTTCTTTCTTCGCCTCTCAAAGAAAACATGCTGTCTATACACTTGTTATCAGTTTTTCTGCGGCTGCTCTGTAAAGTGAAAGCAAGTTGTGTTTAGAACATGATGTCCTTGGTTGGTTTTAACAAAAGGAAGTGGCTCAAAACCACCTAAACACACACACACACGCAACATCTGCCTTCACACATAAAAAGACAGAATTTATCATAGGATTTCATGCTTCTGTTGACAGCAAAAAAAAACTAAGCTAAAACGACTTTTGTGGCTAATGCTTTCTGAACTTCAGTATGACATCCAAACCGTAGTAGAGCACTATAAGGCGTTACAATTATTAAAATATACCAACAAAAATATATAGTAGAAAGAACTCAATTGCTAAAATCTTGTGTTTTCAACAATAGTTAAAGGTAAATACAGTAACATTTTGACAGTGAATCACATCCTAATAATACTGTATTGTCAATTATATATGAAATTTCAGATGAAATCATTGCAGTTGAATCAGATGTGAAAAGGTATGTGAAAATCAGGAATGTGCTCTTGTAGAGAGCTAATTTTAAATGTACTAAAACTGTTTAATCAGTTTAAAGTCAGACTTTTCCTAAAAATTATTTTACATTGGTTCTAAATGCTGATGTTTGGTGATTTTAATATCATGAGAAATTTGTGTTTTCTGTATCATTTTGCATTACTGTAAAGTTGATAAGCTTAATGGGTTAGTTCAAGTAGTTGTAATTATTGTTTATAATAGTTTGATTACCTGTAAAAAATAGGTATCGCAGTGAGTTGCACTTCCACCATTGCAGAGTGATGGAAGGCAAACAGCTAGCCAGACAGACTACTGTTTTAACTATATAAAACAAACTCAAACAGAAGAAGCATATATATATGGGGTGTTTTGGGAGACTTAAATCCAACTACACTAACACGCAATTCCAATTACATTGCTGCCATCCGCCATGACAGATGTAGTCTGAGCAGGGCTTTCATTTTGCACTCTACGGCAGCAGAAAGTTAGACAAAACTATCTACTGCAACGTTGACATAGTTCGCACTTGTGTGTTTCCAAATTGCACAAACAAAATGACCCAGTGGACTAAGACTTTCATATAGCACAGAGTAAGAGTCCTGCTCAGACTACAACTGTCATGGGGTGCTGCAATAACGTCACCGAAATAGCAGCTCGTTGTAAGCTGTATTAAAAGCCTGTAAATAACTGGGGAAGAACTCAAAGAATCAATCAATCAATCAATCAAACTTTATTTGTAAAGTGTTTTCCAACTACATAGCTTCTCAAAGTGCTTTACAGATTAAAATGACCCCACAAACCCCACCCTTCCCAAACCCAAAATAAAATCATTATCACAGCTATAACCCCCCCCCACACACACACACACACACACACACACACACACACATCCACCCCAACCCAACCCATCTCCCATGCACACAAACACATAAACGCAACAGACAATACAAGGTATGGCTTCTTCAAACTTAATTAACACCATACCACAAAGCCAACCAGTATGTAGAGCCAAGAATTATTGTCAGAAAGTGAGGACCAGGCAAAATGTCCTCACTTTGTATTAAATGTCCCTCACTTTATAGGTGAAAAACCTTAAATGGTGAAAAATGGTGCTTTGTTTGAATTCAAGATAGGACCACACACACACACACACACACACACACAAACAATGCATGGTAAGTTATCCCAGTTGTCTCTATAACCCAGATGCAAATCTACCCAAATAACAGAAGCATGCAAGCAGCAGCCGTCTGGGCACTGTGCCATGCTGCAGAAAAGAGACACTGTGTGCTGAGGACAAGCGAGGTCATGCTGTTTTCCTTCTCAGCAGGTTTAATGAGCATGAATGTGAAAAGACAGGGGCATGTGGTTTCAGGAAAATCGAAATAATAGGGAGGCATAGAAGAATTCTTATGATGTGTAGTCAGTGGTGCATGTGCAGCAAGAAAAGAAATATGTGCAGCAAATTGCAAGCTGCTTTGTTAGAAAAGTTCCTGAAAAGTAAGATTGTTGTGAGCTCACTTTTAAGGCCTAAAAGTGCATAAAAATAGCAGCAGACAAAATGCAGCAGACTGCAGGACCTTTATAGTATCCACTGATGACCTATGTAATTATTACAATGCAAATTTGAAGAAAATACCAAACAAAACTTTTCATCAGGGTATTCCGAACTTGCAAAACAACATCAAACAAACCTGTGCAATCTGCCTCTACATTCACAACACAATTATTATACACAGGCACACCCAGAAGAATGCATTTAATGTTTTTGGAGTGTTGCTGTTTGTGTTACATTTGATAGCTGAGACATTTTGGTCGCAACAGTGACAGACCTACGGGACATCACCAAGACTGCACCTAAAATATCTACCTCTAGGGGGATCACTGCCGCAAGAATCCCACATATTTTTTTTTACTGCTGGCAAACTGACTTAACATGTTGTACATTTAGTGAGTTTTAATTATTATTGAACAAGACTAAAAACAACACCGACACACAAGTCAGATAATATGCGAAGATGTACATATATGGAACCTCATTCAATCATTTTTGGGAACATTTCACTTTAAGGTTGTTGGTTCAACATTTTTAATTCTTTCAAGGGTCTGTTAACAGCATCATACAAATGTGACAGATGGCAAAAAAAAAAAAAGAATTAAAACCTAATTCTAATTGCTCTTCTAATTGCTTTATTGGCACCTGAAAGTTAACCTCAAGCCTGCAGGGGGCCCGCTAACATTACCTTGTTACCGGTTTCTTTTGAGTGATGTTAGATCAGACTATAACCTCTTTTTTGAAATGTTTGAACTTCACATCAGATTTCTTGGCTAATACAAAATTTCTGGAGGTATAATAGTTGAAGGGGGGAAGTTGGGTTGTCTCCAACAGAGTGAACTTGCATGTGTTTTAAAGTGTTTTCCTGGGGCCAGTGTTAGTGAGGAATATGTCTTCCACCTCTGTCACAGTCCAGGTGTGAAAATGAATCAACGCAAAGGAAGTCGCTGCTGGCAAAAGAGTACATCCTGAGTGAGGGTTTCTCGTAGTTAAAGGTTGGGAAAACAATTGGAAAGAAAGTGGTGACATTTAAGCAGTGTTAGTTTGGAAGCCAACTGACTTGTGCCAGTGGGAAGCTCTGGCAACCTCCTTTCCATGTCCTTGAAGGTGCCAGGTCACCCAGGTTCCACGCTTTTGCTTTATATCATCAGGCTGGCAATATAACATACATGTTGAATAGGTATCCGATTTTTCATTAGTAAAGTTGTGTGGGCTTTTGCACCTTTTTACACAACTGCAACAGCTTTAGGCTTGCAAATGTGGTTGCATATAAGAAACACTAGAACTAGAATTTATTAGCTGCATTGTAAACACTGCTTTTTATTCCGATATTCATCTTGCTTGATGTTTCAGTTATTTTGGCTTTTGTCAAAGAAAAAAAAAAGATCCCAACTTATTGGCCTGCAAAAATTCCCCCAGTAACAAAATTATTGTTGACGCTCAAAGAGTCTGCATGAGGCTAAACCTTTTCAGCCACTGTTGCTGGAAAACCCCATGGATTTAGTTTCACTTTAGTATGCAGCTTGGTTGTCATGTGATAGGCCAACATCACAATGGCTTTGATTTACTGTAAGTGCACATCATTTTAGGAATTCAGATTCTTAGTTGACGTGACATAACTGTTTAAAAAAACACAGCCTTATGTCAAGCCTATGAATTACTATAAACTATGAACCAGCTTCAGTGAAACTGTTAGATAAAAAGATGACATATACATTAAACTAAACTATCCCTTTCACCTTTTGGTTTGAACTGGCTGTTGTCAAATCCAACAAAAACATACATATTTTCTTTTACACATATCCACAACCTATGTTGAATTTAACCTGTTGCAAGCAAACTGCAGTGGCACCTTATCACCACGGTTTAATCCCTCAGCTAAAAAGTGCCAGTGGAGGTATTTTCATCACAGGAAGCAGAGCCACCCTAAGGTTGGGTCCCTTTTCTGGTCGTTTTGCCACTGTACGTGATTGCTCCCACAGAAAAAGGGAAGTTTGCGGTTGCAGAAAACTTGCCTCTGTGCTGCGCATCACATCTGTGGGGCGTGATGGGAAAACATCTGAAGATGTCACCTCACCGTCACGTGGTAAACTTCTGCATTTCGAGGTAGTATAAAAGCACAGCGAGTTATTCCTGTGCTCGGTGTTCAGAACATGTCTGAGCCTCGTCATTTCAGCAGAATGAGTGTGGGTGGAATTGAGTGAGGTTTGCTAAACAAACAATTGTCATTTTGTTGTTTAACAACTGATGAAAGACTTAGCAAACAGTGTTCCAAAAGGCAGTAAAAAACAAAAGCCACATTTATCGTTTAAGAGGGTTTGTTTTTTTAATAATCTTTTAAGATCAATATTTTGTCACCTTCAAATATCAATGTTTTATTGTGATTTCATTTGGTAGACAAACACCAAGTATTGCGTATTTATGAAGGATACAAAGTATTCAATTTCTTTTACATATAAAAACATGTTTCATGTATTAGTATTAAATTGTATGAGTGAGTACTTTTAAGAACTACTTTTTTTCCTGTTATTACAGTTGAAAGTCCTTTTTTTATGTCTCCTCCAGTTTTGGACATCTAAAGACTGAAGTATTTGTTTACTCCTCTTTGCAAAGAAGCTCAACCCCACAAGTCTTACCACAAATTCTCAATTTAATGTACAAAGCTCGACCTTGGGTCATTCTGGCAGATGTGCATTGATTTAAACAATTCCATTGTAGCTCAGCCTGTGGTTTTGTTGTCCCACAGGAAAAGTGAACCTCTGCCCTTTTTATGTCTTTTGGGCCTCTTACAGGCTCTCTTCCAGGATTGCCCTGTATTAAAGACTTCAACCTATGGTTTAAATGTGACCTGTTTGCTTATCCCTGTGGATAAAGAACATGACCAGGTTTCACTGTGGAGTTGGTGTATCCAGGGTTTTATGTAGTTAGTTTTGGTTTCATCTGAGCAGACCAGGTTCCTTTACACATTTCCCATCTCCCCAAGGCTTGAGGTAAATTATTTTGGTTATTGTTTTGTGTTTTTATTGTTGTTAACCTCTAGACTTTTTTATTAGATTACTTCTGAACAAAACATTTTTGTATTTGTTTTATTTATGGATGTCAGCATGAAGGGGGCTGAATGTAGGACACAAAATTGTATTAATTAAAATTTTGCAAATCATGCATAATTTTTCTTCCACTTCATAAATATTAACCACTTTGCATTGGTCAACAACAAAGGATTCAACAAAAAAGTATAGCAAGACATTGTACATGACTCTTTTTGTAGAGGGAGCCATCTGCATCAGATGTGCAGGACATTTGGGAGAATACACAAAAATAGGTTTAATAAAGCCAGTAATGCATCTGTTCATGTCTCTAAAATGAAATATACTTTTTTTGCTGACTTATTAAATTGATATTTGAATCAGTACTCACCCAGCTACAACAGCAGAGCCATACAGCTAATTTAGAACTGTATGAAAAAAATTGTTAACATTTTGATCTAAAGGAATTCCCTAAGCGTGCTCATCAAATCCAAACTTTCTTCCCTAGATTTCCTTTGTTTCTCTGTAGATTGCAGGGAGAGTGTGATCCCACTCAATTACTGCCCTCGGAGGAGCCCAATTAAGAGTTCTGCAGAAGGAAAGCGTCCGTCGTCTGCTGCCGTATAACATTTTTTACTACTGCGTTTGTCCCAGAACAACCACTGGGGAAGTAAAAGGGTATAATTTGTCAGACTGAGAGGCACTTGCGATGCAGTTGAAAAAGCACACTTTATACTCCTTGTACCAGTCCATCATAAAGCAGAACAAACATAACATAAAAGGACTAGCATTTGCTCTGGGTTTTTTTTAGCAAAACCTTGGTGTATAAGATAGTGCTCAGGAATTCCCTTTTGTACCACACAAGTAACTAAAAATGGAGTTAGCAGCTGGTACAAACAGTTTAATTTACATATCAAAAACATATCAAAAACCAGATATGTGAATACATTTGCTTTCGTCAGTTTTTCGGTTTTGGTTTTTTGTTGGGGTTTTTTAAGGGAGAGGGATTTTTATTATATTTTTATCCAATGTACCCACGACCCTCTATTCCTCCTCAACAATTGTGCATGTGCATCACCAGTAGTGTCAAAATGGGTCAAACAGAAAAACAACAGCAAGCTCCAGTGAGCGTATTTTTGTTATGAGCATTTCAGAGGTGTGTGACCAATTCTGTGACTGACACTCTCTAAAGGAAGACATGGAGCCCCTGTGTGCGTGACTCCATCTTCACAGGTTTGCATCGTGCACATGGACGTTTATTAGCAGCAGAAAATTGGAACCTCAGACTCTACTAACCAAAGAAATTCGACGGTCAGTTTGAATTGCATTTGATTCTATGAAATGAAGCTGGGACACTGGAAGTTGTATATCAGTACCAGTAGTACATCATAGCATAGAACAGCACTTGTAAAGATTTATGAAATGATACACATATAAATTCTCCAGACAAATTTACTGTCTTGTGCAGTGTGACTATAACAGATCAGGATTTTTCAAAAAATATCTTTATAACACGACGATGCCCTCAAGCGTTGACTTTACCAACAGGTGTTTGTCATCGTAAACATTGGCGAGTAAGTTGTTAACAGCACATGCTCATGTTATTTTATGTGACTTCATCTCCGCTCAAAACTGTGCAAACAAACTGTAGTGTGCTCGACCGTGCGACCAGACTCAATGTCATCACCTGAGGATTACCCCTCCCTGAACTGGCTGTGGCTCAACACAGCTGGCAACACACAGGAGGCACACAAAGTACTCACAACATTGGGAAGACCCCAAGATACAAACAGGAATGCACACATCAAGGAACATGCAAGAAAATTAAATCCAACTTTTTTTCTCGAGGTTTGTGTTTATTTTATCATGATAATGACTTTCTTATTCACTTAATGTAGTAAATGTATATTTCTCATTACAATGACTTATAATTTTCAGTAAACTTAAATCATTCATACTTTATGAACTGTTACAATCTGATCACATACGTTAAACTACTTAAAACGTAGAAATTATCGATTGTGCTACTGTATTTCAAAATGTATGCACGGATGCTAATGGTATACACATGTTCAAAGCATAAAGCACACACTCGTAAACACTCCTGAAATCATCAGTTCTGCCAAAACATACTGGAGGTACAGAACCCCCTGTGTTCTCACCTGCACCTCCACGAGTCTTTGCTGGATCCATGTTTTGCTTTCAGTGGGGGAGACACACCCGTAATTGGTCGTTTGTTTTTTTACCTGTCTGGGGACGTTATGTAACTTAAGCAATTTCACACAAGGGCAAACATAAGTCTCTGATCTACAAATGTACAAAAAAACGTGCAAAAACTGACTCCTTAGCACTGGTATGACTAAAAGAAGAATTTTGTTGACATTTGCAAGATATTTAGTGCCTTGCTTTAAGTGTTTTTTTTTTGTTTTTGTTTTTTTTTTTTTGGGGGGGGGGGGGTGTTTGCAATATAACAATCACAAGCCTTATTAAATTTTAAGATCATACTATATGACCAAAACAAATTGTTGTGTAAATGTGAAGTGAGGGAACATTTTTACAATGCAGAAAAACTATTTTGAAGAGAACCAGACATTTTTCTTATTTTTTGTATATATATATATATATATTATCCCAGACATCTTTTCATGAATATTTTCACTTGTTCCACTGGCAGAATTTACCAGGAAAAACAATATTGTATTAAAAATTGTTAAATGCTTTTTTTTTCTCAGCCTCTTTTCTTTGAAAAATACTTGAACAATAGATTAGCTGGATGGCCTTGTTTTAGTATGCCTTGTTATTGTACTATATTATTATTTTAACTGGGTTTTATTTAGTAGTATTAAATGGTAAATGGAGTAAATGGAGCACAACACAAAAGCACACCACACACATTTACATATCTTATTATTAAAATCACTCAAATCATTTTCAATAAAACTCCCAATTATGCACTACTTTGTGTTGGGCAATCTTTTCAAATCATAATAAAAACTGTTCACATATTTTTGGTTAACTCAGAGTTCCTAAACCAATTGAGTTGCATTGTGCATTTCTATGTGAAATCAAAGTTGATTTTCTCAAGGTTTAAAGTAGATGCACAAGATGTTACCTCTTTCCTGGAAAACTGTATGATTTCATTGAGATTCTGTGACATCCTACGCAAGTGCAACTGTAGCAAAGTGGTTACCAAATGCAACGTTACTTCAACAATTGACTAAAATCTCAATTCCCCCTTGTGTAAGAGTTTTTAGATTTTCCCACACCCTAAAATAGCTTGCACAACAGTTTTTGAGTGTGTCCTCAGATGTATTGATAAAAATAGGAATCTACAAAACAATTAATAAAAAAAACATTTCAAACTATTTTAATAATATTTTTGCAAGTCTAATTAAACCTCAGTAATTACTCAAATCCATGATCCTATCCAAACCAAAGTAAAATACTTCTGGTTTAAGTTTTCAAGGGTGATTTGTTCATATTTGAAATGCTGTGTTGCTAAAGTAGAGAGAAGAGAAAAGTGGCATGCTTTATAGAGTTCTCCAATGCGCCTGTTTCATCATTGTCATGTTGCCTGTTTCTTGCATCAGATTTTAGCTTTCCACTTTGTCAATCAATATTATTCAAAATTTTCATATGAACAAAGATGCAGTGTACCATAACAGTCTTGCTCCACCAGCTTCTTCTAGTGTTTTAATTATACACCTTGTCCCACACTCTCCATCCGCTTCTGTCTGTACAAACTGAGCACTTTTTTTTGCAAATGTCTGCCTATAGGAGGTAATGAAGGATGAGGCCTTCAATAGTGGCCTGTCATAAGGTGTTGTGAATGGCCGAGCAGCTTTTTATCAGACAGATCCAGGGTTTTTAGCTGTCTGGATCCACGACCTAATCCATGAGCTGATAGGAGTTAATAAGGGTTTAGAGGCAGGAGACTGTCTATTTAGCCAGGGCTTGTTTGTTCCTGTCAGGGTGATGTGGCTTTGAAGAATCTCCTTCTTTTATCATACATACAGAGATGTACACATGTGTCCAGGGTAGCAAAATCCTGGATTTGGTCTATAACAACGCTTATCTTGAATATATGTTCATTTAATTCCTCCCTATTCAACATAGGTGCACTTTATTCTCTTACAAAACCAGTATTCCTTAAGTTTACCTAACAAAAAAACTTAAATCATGGATTTCATTGAGCATCCCAGTCCATTGTTTCATTCTAAGTAAGCCAACAAAGCAAGGTGATAAACGTGGGTGTAAACTTCCATATTTTGATCCCCACGACACTTCCCGTAGAACAGTGGCAGGTGTAATCACCGGGCCCTTTATAGCTGACTGTCCAAAGCTGAGGACAGGAAGGTGGATGGTTTTGCTGCCAAAATCCCTGCATCAGCAGGAAAAGGCCTGGGCATGGCACTGGACCAGACTCCTTCCTGAGTCAAAGGCAATTCGTGCATACAAATGTATGCACTCACACAATCACACTGTGCTTGCTGACAATTATAAACCTTCTCACACACACATTTGCGCAAAACAACATGGGACTGTTAATCTGATGGGTTGAAATATGACTCACTATACCTGTTCAGCTCCCTCTGAGCTGGACTGGGAAACAATGCGTCATGCACAGCAAGAAACCTTTGGCTCTCTACTCACATAACGACCACTTGTGTTTTAGCACTGATGGTCAAGTACAAAATATATATATCCATGATGTAGGGTGAAAAGGAAAATTATACAAAAGGAAACTTTTTTTTTTTTTTAAAGAATTGTATTATCTCCAGCTCAATATTGTCACTTTAAAATGTAAGAACTTCAACTGTATTCACACCTTTTAAACCTTTTTCACAAGTTACAACCACGATTTTCAGTGGATACATTTTACATTATGGAAAACGACAATGCATTCACATGACAGGGCATTCGATCTGATCTAGTTAAAAATACAGTAGTAAATATATCCGGCCTTTAAATGGTAGTGTGCCATGTGTATGTAGTGTTGTATAGATTTCCCCTCCTTACCCAGAAAACAGTTGAAGGATGACGGAGCGGGCAAGTCCAATTTGCTGAGGGCACCTGGCAATGATGTCACTGTTTTCTAAAGTCCCCGGCCTTTCGTTTACATGACGACGAATCACCTGTTGACAGAATTATTCATTCTGGATCCCATTTCTGAACGGTTGTGTCCCCCACTGACACGCCATTCTTTACCAAACAACAGGCCGAATTGCTGAGAAAAGCCTTTGTTGTCATGTAAACTGCTACTAAATCTTACAGAAAATCTATGACAAGAATTGGACATTTATGTTCACAAGTGCTGTCCATTCAAGCTGACTGAGCTTAAACTAGTTTACTAAAGATCAAATGTTATTTTGTAGCTGTGTAAGTATGAGAACTGCAGTGCTTATTTTATGTAGGAAAATAATGTTGGAAACGTTATTGTCTACACAATTAATCTTGTTCATCTCAGCACCTGCTTTTTTGTTTGTGTTAAAGCTTTCTGATAGAGCTGCTTTTGCTAATCAGAATGTTTCTATTCAGGGAAGTGAAAGGGCAGGTCTCAGTGACTGTATCATGTCCTTCTACTTTGAACAATTGCTTATTTTGTGCAACACTTATATTGTTTTTTATATTGACACGTAAACCAATTAGAAATCCACAGTTTGAATACTAGATGAAGAGTCAGCATTATGTATGAAGTTGAACATTTCCAACTGTGAAGGGGTAACTGTCTCTTTATAACTACAGTAACTAAGCATTGTGAAAAAAAGTTGAAAAATTGATCTCAGAATTAATTAAGTAGAAAATGTGGAACTTTGTCAAACAGTGTTGTTGACTGCTGGGGGTGGTTATCAGAAAATTAAAAATGTAGATGTAATTTTCATTGACAGTGATAAAGTATGTGTTCATTGGGTTATTTCACACATCTTACTGCATAATGGTTAATGTCTGTACCAACATGCTAATTTGGATTGCAGTCACAGGCATGCTGTATCAACTGACCTCAAAGTAACTGGTGAAGCAAATTAAAACCTGCAATGAGGTGGAGATAAAAAATAACCCAGTGGGAATCTTGTTGCTTTTGTGTGATCAGATAAGAAATCTCACACACACACAAAAAAATATATAATCTAGGCAGAATGTTGCTTAGCTGATGATTGCTACAAAAAGAAAAATTGCAGTACTTTTTTTGAATTATTTACACCTCTTGCACTGTTCTATATTGTGTAAAATGACTACCACTAGCTTTAATGCAAGTCCTTAGGTTTGACAGCGCAATGAAAAAGTTGTTTGATTTTGAGTGGAAGCAAATTATGCATATTTTGAATAAATAAAAAAAGTTTAAAAGATGTAATGAGTCTCAGTGAAGCAAACCCTTTGTAAAACAACCTTTTGATGACAACTGAAAGTCAATTGATGCATGTCCCCACCAAGTTTTTACATTCTGCCCATTCTTCTAAGCATTCTGCATAGCTCACGTTCTGTCAGAAAAAAAAGTTCAAGTCTTGTCAAAGTTTCTCAGTTGGACCAAAGTCTGGAGTTTGACTTGGCCAAAACATGGATGTGCTGTGAAACCATCCCATTATATTGTGGCTATGGTGTATGTTTATGGTTGTTGTAGTATTAGTGTAGTGTTGTGGTAGGTGAAACTCTATCCCAGTCTCATGTAGTTTATGGTGTCTAAAATGTTTTCCACTGGGAGCAGCTCCCCTGTCCTGCATCCCTACAGAATGTGCTGACACCACTATGTTTGACAGAGGAGCAAGTGTGCTCAGAATGATGCAGTGTTAATTTTCTCCAAACTATAGACTTTTGTAAATGGTCTATACAGCTCTGTTTTGGTCTGATTTAACCAGAGAACCTTATTCCATATTGTTGTTGTGATCTTCAAATGAACTGTTGCAAACTTTAAGCAGAGTTGCGTTGGTCATCTTTGGGTAATGTCTTTTTTCTTACCTCGATTACATTAAAGCTATTCAACAGCTATAGTAAATTTGTAAATATGTTCAAATATTCACTATAAATTACAGCTTAATGAGAAAGGTGTGATGTAGGATGCAAATAAGAGAGAATGCCAAACTTCTGAATGAACATAACACAAATTATTTTATTTTGTATAATCTAATGATGTAATTACTTAATTGAGAAAATCACAAGAGTTTTGGGAACAAACCAAAGTCATCTAAAGAGTCCTTCAGTTTAAAGGGGCTGTATCATGCTATTTTACAGCTTTCAACTTCTGGGATAGACAAATATATGATAAAATGTTACCATTGGTGTTACATAATATTAATTTGTCCTGAAATGTAACTTGTTAATGTTGGACATTTGTTGTGGTAATGTGACAAAATACAATTAAAAAAAGAAATCCATTTGCAAAGCTTTCTATAGGTAAACATATCTTGTTGAAGATTGTAGGCACGTAATAGTGGGAAAAAAATACACATTTTAATTTTGTGTGAATTATCTATATTAAGAGTATGAAAAGCACCGTGCTTTATGTATGACTGTAGAAGTTAAGTATGTTTAATGTACTACCTCCTCTTCTGGGAGAAATTGAACAGAACACAAGCCACTGATTGCATTAGTTGAATATAATTAAAAAGCCGAGCATTAGATTTGTGAACATTAGCAATTAATCAAGCTTAAAATAGTTGCAGCAGGAAGCAAGACTCACACCCACAGTAGAACTCCAATACGAAATCTCTTTTTGGCTCAATCCACCTTCACCAGTCTTCGTCTACTGACTGCCACACCTTAAATCTAGCATTAGCCTGTTCCTCATGTCAAACTTTCCTCACCTCAACAGTCTCCAAGGAACTAAACAGAACACTGCATTAGAGCTGGCCAAGAGATCACAAACAATACCAGCAGCTACACGGGCGTAGTCACGTTCAAGGTCTTAGAGTGTATAAGTCCTTACAAGGACACTGCCACACTTGAATAAATGTTGTATACTGTTCACCTCACATGGCTCTCTGCACGGCTTGGTTGAACACGCACTTTATACTCTATAAATACACACTGGTTTTGTATTAAACAAAATCCAATAGAGATACCAAACTGTATACTTTCAGATTCAAACTTGTACATTCTGCACTTTAGGCTAAACAGAGCCTCAGATTAGTTAACATATAACCAAAGATGTAGGATTTCTAAAGATCTTTAGACATTTGGAAAAACGATGCCTGGTAGCACAATTAGGCATTTCTGGGTGATGCATCTTTCATGTGTTATATTTGTTTTCTGTCCTTTGTATTTGCTGCAGATTTGATGAATAGACTTTTGTTTATTGAAATGATCATACCAAATATTTCTCTTAGAGCACCATTTCTGATTGTAATCTTGGTTGTGATTAACTTGTGCTTATGTTTTTTTTTTTTTCTTTATATGGACCTCGAGTCTGACAAATAAAGATGATGATGATGATGATGATGACTTGTGTTTCATCCCATTTTTCTGGCAACATAAACATTAACATTGCTCTCCCTCTATTCAACACTTTTCGTGAGTCAAATGTTGTGGCAGTTTGACGTCCAAAGTATGTGAGACTGGGCTTGAGTCTGAGACTCTGATTTGTGCCAAAGACATTCTGTTTCTTTTTCACTTCCCTCTGCATGTGAAGTGGCTGTGAGGCGGCGTTTCGCAGCCTTTTGGCTGGTTCTCTGCCAGTGACCGTACTTTGAACTAGCAGCAGCTGGGGCGCGAGTACAGCCAAAGATAGATGACTTGCTGGTGCTGAAACCAGCCCGTCTCTCTCTAGCTCTCTCTTCCTCAGTCTGTTTACTTTTTGTCAATCTCATCCTCCTTTTTCCCTCTGTGCCTTCCTTTCATCATCCATGTCACTTTAGTAAATCTGCTAAATTGCCATCCTCTTTCAGGCAGCTTTGCAGCTTCTTGAAACCACAGATGTGCGATTCCACTGTGCTAAACTCATTTTCCTTTCACTTATTTTTTTCTGTTTTGCTTTAGTCTTTCAGTGTCATAAAGGCTAATAGATCAAACAGTACTAAATGACATAGATTAAGACTTTTTCTCTTAACCTATCTCTGATCCTCCTAGACTTTTAAATCCATCAATAAATATCCTTAGCATGGGTGTACTATTACTTACCTTATTCTACTTACCAGGACATATTTCAAAAGATATCTTCTGTACTGTGTGTGCTGATGGTGTTGGTAATGACTACGGGTTTTATAACCTTTAGATTTTTTAGGCACTTATGCTAGAATGGCACACTCCATAATTTATTCAAACCCATCATAAATGTTTTTAAGAAAGTACCTTGGAGTTTTCTAATATATAATTTCAAGCCATTCCTATAGAAAGAAGATTCAATCTTATAAAAACTAAAATTCTTTTTTTTTTTTTACTTTTTTAGCTTTTTAAATGATAATAGTTCTACTGTTGTACTCCCCCACTTGTCACTTACGTAGGGTATAAATGTGGAGGAACAGCATTCGAAATGAAAGAGACAACATAACATGCCACTGACATAAAGCCAGGCTCACAGTTTGTGTTTAGTTGCTTTCCTTCACAAAATCTTTCGTCATGAAAGGAAATCTCTCGTTCTAAGTTTAAATCAGAAATGACACCCCACCCCACCCCTCCAATCAATAAAAAATCTTGAGAAGTTTTTCTTTGTTTTCAGAGATTTTCTGCCGCCATTGTTTTGTGTTTTTTTCCCTTTTGAGCTCTTTCACACCTGTCTCCTTCTCCTAAAACCTCCTCTCCCTCTTTTCCTCTATCCATCCATTTTCTGAACCGCTTAGTTCTCCTCCCTCTTTTCAGCACATCGATAAAGCTTCAAGGCAGATAATCTTAATATGGAAAACAATTGAAAACTGTCCCATTTCTGAAGTCAGAACAAATAAAAAAAGCATGAGTACCCATGTTTATGTTGCCAACATGCACTATTAACAGTTTGTTAAGAAAGGTAAAAAAAAAAAAAAAAAAAACTCTCCAATGTTCATTCGCAGAGAGATAGCAGTTAGTGGAGCCTGGGGTTCATATGGCCTTCATTGCAAACTATTTTAAGACTTTTTAGACATTTTTACCAGGAGTGCCCCCCACCCGTGGAATAATTAAGTATATGAGGACAAAAAAATTTAAATGAATGAATAGAAGTGTTGATGTTATGTTTTTGAATATTTCCTGTTTACACCAACTCTTTTAAATGCCATAGCTGTTGTTTTCTCAGGCATCGTGTTCTAATAATAGCTGATCCCTATTCCCTTGAATAGTATGGCCACTAATGAACAACAGATTTCCTCTTTTACCACTGCCATACATCTTGTTCGCTGCTTGTTTTGTGCAGTGGGTCCTGATGAGTCAGACAGAAGGAGGGGCTGTATATTTAAACACCTGTATTTGCCATTTACAGAAAGAGGAGTACTAAACAAACTGTTACCAAGAGATGAACCATTTTAAAATATTACAGGCTTCCTGCTGCAGTAACTATGGCTGAATAGAGAGCTGGTAGGAGGTTCAAAGCCCTTTCATCTAGATGATAAAGGACGGAAGTGGATAGGCTGTTTTGATATCCATCAGCATTTCTTCAGTCACTTCTGTAAATATACTTTGAGGCTCACTTTCAGTGAGCCAAGCTATTGTTAATTCTTCCCAAGAAAGCTTTGACTTTTCAAGTCAATATACAAAAGCTTATAACTTCTTCTTGATTTTAATTAATATTTCCCATTTTTATGTCTTTGGAACCAGTTAAAAAAAAACAAATATTTATATTTTATTTTAGCATCTTTTACACTCATAACATTGAGCAAAAAATAAGGAAATTAAATGTTTCAGAAGATGGTCTCAAACTCATACTAAAGATGCTTGTGTCTTAAGGGATTTAGCTCTCAGAGGTATATGATTCACATCTTTGTGATGGTGCCTCAAACCTTCACAGACTTGCTTTTTTTAACTATATGAATATTGAATAAATTTAAACACAAGTTTTAAAAATTAAATCACAGAAAAGTTCTGCAGTAAAAAATATGTGTTGTGTGCAATTTACAGTAGTAGACAGTGTGGTGAATGAAAAAGTAAAGGGCAGACGCAAATAATCTTCACCCAAAATTAAATTTCTTAACCAGAAGTGTTACTTTCTACAGGCTGTGATGAGCAATGGCGTTCTTAACCCAAACAGTTTAAAAATGTATTTAGCTAAAGTTTCCATCCATCCATCCATCCATCTTCTTAACCGCTTATCCAATTCAGGGTCACGGGGCAGCTGGAGCCTATCCCAGCAATTATCAGGCGTTAGGCAGGGTACACTCTGAACAGGACGCCAGTCTGTTGCAGTAGCTAAAGTTTCAATGCTGTTAATTATTTATTCATGTTTTAGCTCATTAACCTGTATTTTATTTAATATATAACTTCTTTTTGACAACTTTTTGTTGTTAGGAAATGTTTTTGCCAAAAAATGTTAGTGAATATTTGTTAGCAAACTTTAACAAGTTCTAGCAAATCGGTTTTTTCCAACTTACAACTGTCATATTCTTTCAGAGTTTGGTTCTGTGTTTTTGCCTTATTTGGGTATGTGTCCTTCTTTGCTTTCCGTATTTGGTTCATTCCTTACTTTTAAGAATCCTATTGCTATTGTTCTGTACTTTTATTTAATTTCTACTTTGAGCAGTTGCAATCTTTAGCTATGGTTATGGTATGTTTATTCTTTATAGCTTTTAGTTTGTTTTTTTAATGGTTTGTGAACTTGGCTTATTGAATTTATGTTTTCTGTAGATCCTGTTTCTCAATTTCTTTTACATATTTTGGGTTGAATCTTATTTATTATGTGAGGTTGCGCCCTGTTTCTGTTTTGTGTTTTCTCCTGAGTGGGATTTACAAAAAGCAAGCTCAGAAAAATCTAGGCTCATTTGAAACAGCCTTGCTTGAATTAGTGTAACAGCTCACTACAGACTTATTTGGTCCCACAAACAAAGCTCAGATGGATTCAGTCCTCGATAATGTAAACGATGCGTAACAAGCCAGGCTCATGTGTGTTAACAACAACTTAATGTCAACTCATCAACCTAAAATAATGAGGGTTTTGTCTCATAAGCTTGTTTTTTTGTTTTTTTGTTTTTTTATCTGAACACCTTCAAGTGTCCATTGCACCTTTAATAAATCCTGTCCTTTCATTTACAAGGTGTTGAGTTTGACCCACATTTTTACCAATGGTTTGCCTCTTAAACAACTTGGCAGCTGCAGCCAGCAAATTGAATCCAGACTGAAAATGTTGGGTCAAACTCTATGTGTTCTTGCCACAGTGGCAAACTGGACTATAGGATGCTACAAAAAAAAGATTGGGCTGTATTGTAAGTATTGTTTCTCTTTCAATACTAACAAGCACACAAATACAAAGATGTCTATAAGCTGGTGAATTGGGGGAAATGGCCACCCCAAAATAGAAGTGTTTGAGTGTCATAATTGCCTGATTCAGGTAATGGAGGGGAACATTGATGCTAAGAGTTAGACACGGCCAAACTGTTGAGGTGAAGTCACCACTGGAAAAAGAAATTGTGGAAACCCACAATCTCCTTCGTCGTTTGACAAAAGCTTTTTTTTTCTTGACCTCTTGAAAATAAAATGAACAGACTACACTGCAGATGAAAAAAAATATGTGTGAAAATTGTCCATTATATATCAGTAGGCTATGCTATGAAATTCAAATAGATATCAGTCTTAGATTTATTTTTGTCATTATAAAGTGTTTAAATAGCTATACATGTTTATGGTGATCATTTAAGAACTTTGTTTTATGGTATTTATATTTTCATTCCATAGTAAACAAAACATCAAAGCTCATTTTACGGGATCCGTATTTTTGCAACTTGGGTGTAAATCGTCCTCAGGGGTAAAGTCGAACAACTTAAATGTCCTATTTAGCATTCTTGCAGTGTGTGTAGGTTGAATTACTCAAGTTAGGTACTCATGAAAAAGGTCATTTTAGGTCTAAAGAGTGTGGAGCAAGCTCATGAATGAAACTCTTGTACCACTACATCTGCATCAACAGTCATTAACGAGTTGTGTTTATTTAACTGCCAAATATAGACATGGCATACATGACATAATGTGTCCAGTTTAGAAACTGCACTTCTGGCTTAACCGCAGTGACGACAGGGTGGCATGACATATTCAACAGCAAATCATTTTGCAGGGCTTTTGTTTTTCTACCGAGTTTGGTCAATGTGAGAAGGGCAGGGCTCAGCACTTTTTATTTTAGTGTGAATAGCGTAAAAGAGGATCTTTGTCATGTACCAAGCAAGCAACTTCCTTCAAAATATCTTTTAATGCATCTGATGAAAATAAGAGACGGTCCTCACACTAGATTTTATGACTATTTTTATCTCTCTGACAGTTTTTTCCATAGTCAGTTTAGAAAGTCACATCTTGTTTCTTAAGCACTTGTTTGCATCACTTCCTCCTTTTACTCGGTTCCTATGGCAACAGTCAGTTTATAGAAACAATGTGCCGCTTCTAACGACAACAAACAAACAGCTTGGGAATAAAAATACTCCTGCATTATCCCAGTTTACATCCAGCTATTGAGACTGGAAACAAATCTGTTTGTAAACTTGTTCATCAGCTCTTCATTTCTCTGCAAAATCCACCAAACATTTTAACCTTCTTTTTTTTTTTTTACCCAGACACCCAGAATAGATTTAAGAGAATAGGGGCAGGGCTGTAGAGGATTTTAGCTGGAAAGGCAGTCTGGCTCCCTTCCTGATGGTGACTCAGACTAAGGGGGGGTTTCCTCTGTCTATCCACCGTGCCATTGCTGCATTTTGGTTTTCTTTTTTAACTCCTTTTTGTATTTGCCACTTTTCTTTAACAATTTCATCCAGCCTGTCTCTCTTTACGTTTTACTCCAAATTTCCTCTTTGTTTCTGCCTTGTCCCTTCACTTCAGGAAGGGAAGCAAAATGAGCATCTCCTTATAAGGTCAGTTAGAGCTACTGTTACAATAGGTGTGCTGTTGACAGTTCCTACTGTGACCGTGTTCTCTCGGGGAACAGAGCGGTAGGTGTTACCCGAAGCTTCCATTGGCAGATATCAGATACGAAAAGAAGGTAAACAGGATGCAGATAAAAACAGCTGCTGAGCTCCCTGGGTTGTCATCATCTGTAGCTTTCAAATTGTCTTCTGGGATTAAACAGTTGCCAAGATGTTTTGTCTGATAGAACAGTCTGGAGGAATCTTTTTTAAGGAAAAAGTTGCCTCTCTCAGTAGGATAGAACTGGAATTTTTAACGAAAACACATCATCCTTTGATTTGATTTTTGTGCCTTATGTTTGGTTTGAGTTTCTTCAGACTGATTTCTGCAGAAGAACTTAATTTGCAAATAGAACTGTTTTTTGCATGATGTTTGCTTTACTCTCATTGGATTCTTTGATATTAGACTGAGCAAACAGAGTAGTGGATTTAATAACACACTCCTATTTAACACAACAAAATCGCATATTTGACTGCAGTAATTACAGCCCTGTTGCCTTAATGTCTAACATCATTAAAGCCCTGTTATTGGCCCATCTAATCAAGTAAGTAGCTTTTAGGCCCCACTACGGTTTCAGTTTCCCCTGAAGGATGGAAGTGAAGGCTCTATTATTTACCTGCTTTAGTAAGTGCACTCTGTGCAGGAGGTTAATGTTCTTAGACTTCTCAAACGAAGGTTTACTGGTGCAATTTGCAATGTTAATATGCTTATGTTATATTTTCAACAAAATAAAAGCTAATTCACAATGTGCAAGCTATCATGATGTGCCTTGGATAACTGGGTGATTGCTATAAGATTGACACCACCATAGCAACTTCACCGTATTTTGAGGGACTTGGGCTTTGATTGCGCACTTAGATTAATAAAAAAATATTGTGGTTAAACATGAACCTGATTGGGGTGTGGTGTAGCATAGTGGTTAAGACGGGCACTCCATGTTTAGAGGCCTTAGCCCTCGAAGTGGCTGGTTCCTGGTCCTGGTTTGTCTCACGACTGTGGACATTTGTCTAATGTCTCTCCCACTTTCTGAACTTTCCACCGTAAATAAAGGCTACTGTGGCCACAAAACCTTTAAAAAGAACCTGATCAATTTACACTGAGCAGGAGTTTTTTTTTTTTTTTTTTTTGCAATAGCGTGTTTGAATTAGACACACAATAAATCTCCATATTTGGATCACTTTGACGCCGACATTTCACCTTACTGGTTCTTTTGCTATGCTTCCAACAAAGCACAAAATTGATGTGGAAACTGAAGTTCTTAAAGAACCCCACAGTGCTATTTATAGTTTTTTCAAACTTTCTGACCCAGAAATAGAGCCGGCTATCATTAATTTTTAACTTGAGACGAATGCATTCTATGAATATTAGCACTGCAATTTTCCACATAAAACTTTTCCATTCTTAGTTGGTATTTCCAAAGTTTTGCTTCCTTTGTGCTGTGTTCCATAAAACCTTGGTGAGGAAAAAACGGGTTCACTACTGACTCCTGCATTGAGCTCAACATTTGCCCTTTCCCGCTTGAGGGCTACATGAATGTTGGGATAAACTCCAATACCAAAACACCTTTCAGTATCCTGCTCTGTTCCACATTACAACCTGGGTATGCCACCTTATCTGTAGGCTACTTTAACTGTACAGTACTCTGTTTTTGTAACAATGTCCATGATGTAAAGATTTCTTCTGTAAAAAAAAATGTGTTTCTGTGTTCTGTTTGTTTGGTATCTGTTTTTTTTTATTTATTTATTTGTGTCTGTGTTCTTGCTGCTGTTACAGCCAAATTTCCCATTGTGGAACAACTAAATTAGTATTCAATTATATTCTGTTCTATTCTATTCAATCCATACAAGATTAAACTCGTATGGAAATGGATGAATGGAAGTACGGCATATTTGAGATGATCAGGAACGTTGAATGGGACTACAGGTTTCTTTAACTTAAACTTCCTGGGCAGCTTAGATTGTGCTGTTCTAGGGTGTATCAGTGATAGAAAGCAGGCTAGGTAGGAGAAACTAGTTTACCACAGAACACAACCAGTTAATTGAGATTTTAAAGTTTAATCACTTTGTTTGTTTTTTGGAATCCATTTCCAAAAAAACAAAAGAAGAAGGTTCGGTGATGTTCATCAGCACATTCTTAACAGTCTATTCATGTGTTCAGTCAAACTGATTTAAGTTTTCTACAGGGAATGCTGTAGTTTTGAGCCCCTCCAATTAAAAGTTGTATACGTTGAAATTGTTTTGCACGATTAAGTAAGTTTTCCCTTTTAAGCCAAAATTAAAATAAAACAAATGTATAACCTTACAACCTTTTAGGATGTGCTTTAGGGAGGGACATTTTCTCCTACAGTCAATGTCTCTGTGGTTTTTGATGAGGATGAGGAAGATTGGTTTTATTAGGTTATTTTTTAGCACATAGAGGTGCATGTGAATGCACCCTCTAATAACAATCGTTTCTGTTTTAGTTTAAGAGGGGGAAAAAGAAAACTTGAACATTGAAGTGAAAACCTGTAATCTAATTCCTTATCATCAATTATCTTATCAAACAGAAATTCTATTTGAAAGTTCCTTGTAAAGAGTAGATTTGCCAGGAAGTTTTTCCATTTGTTGAAAATCTTTTTTTCAATATTTTAAAATAAGAAAATTAGAAAAAATACATAAATTGCTTAAAGTAAATGTTTTAGGTTATCTCACAATAAAATCTCACCCTTCAAAGTGGAGAGCCTTTTGTATGTCCTTTTTTTCCATTTAAGCCTAAATAAATCAATCTTAATCCAGACACATGTTTCTATTGGGAAATAGATGTCACAAAGCACATATGAAGACCTTCAATTCCCCTAAGGGCATTTCTTGCTTTCTTTTAAGCATCTTTCATCCACTACTCAGGGGTAAATTGAAGTCCTGTGTTCTAAGAAGTGTGGATGAAAAGGGGTCTTAATCTTTTGTTATAAATAGAAAACCCTCTGAGGAGGTATAACCTTCTCAGATGGATGGCTTTTCCAGACCATGATGATTGCAACATCTCCAACAGCTGATGAAGACAACTTTCATGCTGGATTGTGTGAGATGAATATAGTGTTATCCCTGATCACAAGTCAACATCTTATAGAAAACAAAATGATGCTCCAATGGCAACTTATCTGGGCAGTAAAATACCTGTTAGATATCTAGTTTGAGATTATACAATTTATAAAAAAACTATAATCACATTATAGTACAAAAAAGTGATACCTTTATCTTTTTAAAAATGAAGATACTTTATCATGTTTTCTTCTCTATCTCTAATTCAAACTGAACAAGCAGAGGGCAAATTTTGCCCAATCAATACTAGATAAAAGTGTTAAATATTTAGAATACATTTGGATAGAAGATTTGGAACTTTAAAGCACTACATATACTATAAGCCAAAACGATGGAGCAAAGAGCAATGTACCTAAAAACAAGAGATAAATCTAAACAGGACAGGTAAGATAAAAGAAAACAACTTAGTAAAACACACATAGAGAAGAGAGGCGGAAATGGGTGAGGTTTTTGAAACAGAGATAAGAGAAGGAACCTGTCCTGAAAGTTCTCAGAATGCAAAAGTGACATCACAATCAGATGCTCCGGCCAAAGGAAGAGAGGAGAGTTAGTTTCTTGGAAGTAAATTGCCTCACTCTTTCATGGTAAACAAAGGTGCCACCCCCTATTTGCACCTCAGACCAACTTGTGTGTATGCAGTTACCATAGAGGCCTAATGTGGTGTCATTGCTGTAGGTAATCAGGGTATGTATGACTCATTCTCAAAGCAGCTCAGCCTCTCCCTGCACACTGGCAGAAGCAGTATGAAAATGACTGATCCATCCTCGTTCTCTCTGTCACAGTTTCTGCAATGACCACTGTTACTTAGCGACACTTACATTGGGTGTTTCTATTTGCAAATACTGCGGTTTACCTAAACTGTAACAAGCCCGACTAGTGATTCAGATTTTCTGGTATTTCATCATAGAGTAAAGAATTATTCCTGAACCTGCATAACAGAGACCAAATAACTGACAGATACCAAACAACACAAGAGCTGTTGATACGTAGTGATGTAAAGGTAAACTGAACACAAGAAACTGAATATCAGCCAGCAGAGCTGAACAGGGCAAACAGTGCCAGATGGTGCTGACAGCACACCACCAGTGACAAGCACTGGGAATACTTTAAACAACATTAGACGTGACTGGGGAGCATGCTCTTAAATACACAGGTCAAGAAGTCACATTTTGTTCCTGCTTTTGCAAAGCTGCCTCTTCGAGGCTTTAAACACATGCTGCTGAGCCGTGCCAGCATGATTCCACTTTTTCTGTAAGACAGTGATCTCGCTGTGTTTACCATAAGCACTTTTTGGGTTATCACTGTGCACCATGTAGATGCAGAGGCCATGTGGTGTCTCATATGTAAAACAAGTGGAATCACAGCAGGTGGTCTATCTGACATTATCCACAATACTGTCACTGGGAATTTACTCAGAGGAAAGCTTTGGTTTTGGCGCTTTATGACCGTAAGATATTTGCCTGATAAAGCACCACGAGATGACTCATGCTGTTTCCTGGTGTTATATTGATAAAAAGTGGATCAAACTGGTGACAAATAGAAGTTAATTTCAAGGGAGCATACAGGCAGTGTTAAGATACTTCATCTAAAAAAAAAAAAGAAGTTGGCTTTGTTCTCTAGTAAGCCTATCTGAACATCACAGTTTTATTTGGTGAGGGAAGATATTTTTTGTCATTTCATTCATTATTTGCATCCCAGTAATTTTATTATTTCACCTGGAAAATAAACGCCACAATCCAATATCAGCGAAACTTCAGCCTGGTTTCAAGGTATATTGTAATAGATTTTGTTAGAAGTTGTGCATCTTTTGATTCATCACCCTACCTACATACAACAATCCCAGTATGTGGTTGTAAAGACGATTGATTAACTGTCTTTGGTGGTTTCATCTTGTTTATCTGGAATATCTTTCACCATTGAATTTGGGAATTTTTCCTCCTCAATCACCCCAGTGAGTTCCTCTAGGATCTATCCAAGTTGCAGTTTTGTTTACACAACACATGCTTCTTTTGTGCCATATGTTTCTCATTCTGTGTTTTCTACTGTTATATGCATTCATTTTTTATTTAATCATATGTTTTCCTGACTAATTTGTTTTGTTTCTTTTGTTTATTTCATCCACAGCCTTTTTCAATAATCAGTAAGATTATTGAAAAAGCTGAATCTCAACAGCTAACTACATTCCTGACAATGAACGACTCCTTAGATGATTTTAAATCTGGTTTCCGTGCTCATCATAGCACTGTGACTGCCCTAGTCAAAGTTTTCATTGACATTCGTGTAAATACAGACAGCGGCAGAACCACAGTTCTGGTTCTGTTGGACTTCAGTGCAGCGTTTGGCACTGTTGATCACAAAATATTACTGGAACGATTGGAGAGCTGGATCGGACTCACTGGTACAGCACTTCAATGGTTTGAGTCTTACCTCAAAAATAGGCAGTTCTTTGTGTCCATTGGAAATTTCTCATCAGAAAAAACAGAAATCACATGTGGGGTCCCCCAGGGCTCCATCCTGGGACCCCTCCTGTTCAATATCTATATGCTCCCACTAACCGAGATTATAGCAGCCAATCAGAAAAGTTACCATAACTATGCAGATGACACACAGCTATACATTACATTGTCACCAGGTGACTGATTCTATCCAGACCTTAAATTAATGCATTGAACAAATCAACGACTGGATGTCCCGTAACTTTCTCCAGCTAAACAAAAACAAAACAGAAGTAATTATTTTTGGACCTAAGGAGGAACGATCCAGAGTCAGCACACAGCTTCAGCTAATACAACTAAAAACGACTCATCAGGCCAGAAATCTAGGTGTAATAATGGACTCAGACCTGAACCTCCAGGGTCACATAAAGGCAATAACAAGGTCAGCCTTCTATCACCTGAAGAACATTTCTAGGATTAAAGGACTGATGTCACAGAAGGACCTTGAAAAACTGACCCATGCATTTATCTTTAGTCGGATTGATTACTGCAACAGCGTCCTCACAGTTCTACCTAAAAAAGTAATCAGACAACTGCAGCTGATCCAGAACGCTGCTGCCCGTGTTCTCACTAGAACTACGAAAGTAGAACACATCACCCAAGTTCTTAAGTCTTTACACTGGCTCTCTCTAGCTCAGAAAATAGACTTTAAAATACTCCTACTAGTTTATAAATCACTGAACGGTTTAGCACCAAAGTATGTTGGAGACCTGCTGTCACTATACCAACCCAGTAGACCACTCAGGTCCTCCAACTCGAGCCTACTTAACATTCCTAGAATTAGAACTAAACAGGGAGAGGCAGCTTTCAGCGTCTATGCATGTAAGAATGCAAAAATGCAGAATCGTTAGGCACTTTTAAATCAAACTTTCTGATCACTATTTGATTCTTGTGGCTTAATTTTTATTCTCATTTTTGTATTTATTTCATTTTTAATCTATTGTGTTGTATCTGTTTTTATTCTATATTACATAAATTTGTCTTTTATCTCTTTTAATCTACATTGCATAAATTTGTTCCTTACATCATCTGTTCTTATTGATTGATAGTGTCTGTTTTTCTCTAATTATGCTTCTGTAATCATGTATTTCAGAATCAGAATCAGAATCAGAATCAGAATCAGAATCAGTTTATTGGCCAAGTATGTCACATACAAGGAATTTGACTCCGGCAAACTTTTTCCTCCAGTACAGAACTTGAATAAGTGAAATAAAAAAAAAAAAAAAGAAAAATATGAACAAAAATAAGTAAAAATACAAATAAATATCAGATCGTAAATAATAAAGGATAATATATACACCAAGCCGGGGTTATTTTACAGTGAGTATGTACAGAAGTGCAGAGTTATAGTTTATTGTTATGTGAGTGCACTCACACACTGTGACTAGACAGAGTTCGTCAGAGCGACAGCCTGGGGGAAAAAACTGTTTTTGTGTCGGGTGGTTTTGGCGTACAACGCTCTGTAACGCCGACCTGAGGGGAGGAGCCTAAACAGATTGTGGCCAGGGTGTGAGGGGTCAGTGGTGATTTTCCTGGCCCGCTTCCTGACCCTGGCCCGGAATAGGTCCTGAATGGAGGGAAGATCGGTTCCTATGATCCTCTCTGCAGTCCTGACTGTTCTCTGCAGTCTGTCCTTGTCTTGCCTGGTGGCGGATCCGAACCAGACAGAGATGGATGAGGTCAGGACAGACTGGACTATTGCTGTGTAGAAGATGATCAGCAGCTCCTGGGGCAGGTTGAACTTCCTGAGCTGACGCAGAAAGTACAGCCTTTGCTGGGCCTTTTTCCTTATTATGTTGATGTGTGAGGTCCACTTCAGGTCCCGTGTGATGGTGGATCCTAGGAACCTGAAAGACTCCACTGTGGGGACTGGCTTGTTGAGGATCATGAGAGGAGATGTTGATGGTGGTCTCTTCCTGAAGTCCACTGTCATCTCCACAGTTTTGAGCGGGTTTAGCTCCAGGTGGTTCTGACTGCACCAGAGAACCAGCTGTTCCACTTCCTTTCTGTACACAGACTCGTCGCCGTCGCGGATGAGTCCAATGACGGTGGTGTCATCTGCAAACTTCAGGAGTTTCACAGAAGGGTCCCTCGACGTGCAGTCAGTGGTGTAAAGGGAGAAGAGCAGTGGGGAGAGAACACATCCCTGGGGGGCGCCGATGCTGAGGGAACGGGAGCTGGATGTGAACTTACCCAGTTTCACCTGCTGCCTCCTGTCAGTCAGGAAACTGGTAATCCACTGACAGGTGGAGGGAGGCACGGTGAGCTGGGACAGTTTTTGGTGGAGGAGCTCTGGTACAATGGTGTTAAACGCAGAGCTGAAGTCCACAAACAGGACCCGAGCGTAGGTACCTGCAGAGTCTAGGTGGTGCAGGATGTAGTGTAGAGCCATGTTGACGGCATCATCCATGTTTGGTATCATTATCACTGAATCATGTAAAGCACCTTGAATTGCCTTGTGTTGAAAGTGTGCTATATAAATATAATTGCCTTGCCTTGCCTTTTGTTCAGCCTTGGGAGTTTTAAGAATGCTTTATAAATAAAATTGATATTATTTATTGTACACATATTGGAGCTTTGAATATTGTACTACTGTGTTTGTTTTCCTCTGCCTCCTCACTTATTCCTCACATTGCACTACTTGGAGCCACTATTTCCATCAGAAATTAGTAATAACAGTGGATGATGGAGAACCGGATAAAAAAAAGGTAGCAATTTCTGGAAGCTGACCATTTAGCAGTCATCAACAAACAGCCTTTCAGTTTGTTTTGGTGCAATTATCTAACAACCCATCTTTTCCTCCAAAACTGAAAGCGCTTCTAACTGCAGCCTCCCTTCAAAGCCTGTATTTTCTCAAGCCAAATTATCCCATTGTGTGTTTAGGGCTAGAGATCATCCTGGCATGTTTGCTTTGCCATCTGTTTGCAGTCAGACACAGCACACACAGGAAAAAGCCTGCTCAAGGCCAAGCACTTTGACAAGTTTGTCTGTTGCATAACTAAAGAAAGGTATGATATTTTTATTTGATTAAGAAAATAATTTTTCTGATATCTTTGGAACCAATTTCTGCTCTTTTTTGAAAACTTAAAGTGACAACTTATCTAAGGGTGTTTCGCAAAAAACATCAACAGCATAAAACATTTCAGGCTTCTACACTTCGACTAATACTTTCATGGGTTAAATGGTGAGCTAATTTTTTAATCTGAAAAATGCTTGCAACACTTGTATGTGCTGCTGGTGTCTATGGTCCAGCATACATGGATCAGAATGCATCAATCAAAGGCCTAATATGCCAGGATGGGTTAAGGTTAGGTGTAATTGGATGTATTGAAGCAGAGACATAGCTAGATGCAGGCACTGGTCTTCATTGAAACCTGTGACATACAAAAAGAAATACTATATTTTGGCCAAGATGCTGGGAACTTTTTTCACCGCAAAATCAGCTTTATGAGTTTTAATATTTCGTATTTGCTTGCAGATCACTCCTAGTCATTACACCAGCTGCATGATGAATAATAATAATGCGATCCAATCTGAAAATAAATACAGTGATTAACAAAACATTTGCTTATCAAAGCGCTAATGTGCTGAGACAAATTTACACAAACACATTGTGTAGATATGTAGATGAAGCGACTGAGGCATGAACAAGACAGTAAACTGATTGGAGACTTGGATGATTTATAGATTCAAATCACATTTTTAATGCTGGTCACTACGTTTTATTCTGCACGATTAGGTCTCTAATTGCTTCAAAATAGTGTGCCTATTAAATATATTTACAGATGAAAGGAGTGCAGGAAGGTTTGTGTCTGTGTATGAATTTGACCTCAGTTTTGACCTATGTTTCTACACACATAGATTTCACTACGCTGAGAACGGCGCTAAAGTAAATGCAGGGCTTTTTTAGGACATAGAGTTATTTTAAAACAAAATGGTGACATACATTAGTATGCTTGCATCAAGACTAATCATTGGTATACTTTAGGTATACTTGTAGATCAGTACCTCTAAAGCCCACTATTCTGTGATGGACTGGCGATCTGTCCAAGGTGTACCCCACCTGTCAAGCAAGGTCCCACAAGGGACTAGTTAGGACCTCCTGCCTTATGGCATTGTGAGTTGTTCTCATGTAAGATTTAGATTTATCAACCTAGCTTTCCTAAAGAACGGTAAATAGTACCAACATTTGAATAATTTGCTTGCAGGGTTGAACGGAACACCATCAAGTAGCAGAAAAAAAGTCCAAAAGTAACAGAAAATGTAAAATTTCTGTGTGTTTTTAAATGCAAACACTTCATCTTGTAGATGGAGCTCATTTCATTTTGAAAATAATGGGAAACCAGAATGACCTCTTACCCAAAGACCACTAGACACTCTATCCTCACTGCCTTGCAAGACTAAGTAGGTGTGTATAATGACTGAATGGATGGATAAAATATATAATTATGGAGCAACCACATACAAAAAAATATTTTTTACATTTGCAACACATCAGAAATTTAAAGCAGATTTATGTTCACTGAGCTATATTTGGTATGTTTTTGTTTTTCCTAATAAAGAATAAAATGCAGTGTATGATGACTCATGTTGCAGGAGTGATAACTTCTTGCAAATTATACACTGACATATTAAATCACAAATGGCAACAAGGAACTGGTTAGAACTGCTGATGCATCAGGGTTAAATGAGGCTCCTGTTTCTCAGGAGAATAGTTTTGAACAACTACCTGTATAAGGTGCCAAGGGATATAGGAAAGACCTTACAATTGTGTTTATTTTTATGTCTATGTGTATTTAAGAGGGTGAATCGGGTATTTGCACAAGCTCTGTTAGTAATAGTCATTTTTAAAGTTTTGTGTAATAGCAGCTTTTGCTTTAGATTCCTTTTTTTGGAAAGTTATGTAGTTTGTTTGTCTTTGTACGTTTCTGTGCTGTTAAAGGGAAAAAAGGTGAGGCAAACATCCCAGGGGAAAAAGTGCCACCCTGGAACAAACACACACCCCTTGTGTTTAGTTTTGTTCCTCCTACTTCGTCCACACACAGTTTCAGTGTGAGACATTAAAATGCAGCATCATTCCCTATTAGGGGATACCTGTCTAAAACTGTGATGAGTCCTTGTTTCCTTTCATTTCTCACAAGTCACTGCTGCCTACAGTGTTTGGTTTAGAGCTTGCTTTAATCTCCATAGCAACAGCGGCAGAGGGAAACCCATAATCAGCAGACTGATGAAGAAATTCCTTCCTTGCTCATGACAGCAACCCACTGTTGTCCAAGAATAGAACTTTTTGATTTTCTGGGCTTGGTTTGTGCTTTTTTATACTGAGGGGAGAAGGTGTTAACTGTTGCAAGGTACAGCACTTTGAATATTGATTTATTCCACAGTTTCTCTCAGGGGTTTAACAGAGAAACAAAGAGGTAAAAGAGAAAAAAATGGGTCACGGTCTGGTCAGCCATAGAAATCCAACTTAGCACAGATGTGTGTCACCAGGAGTCCTGACACAGCTTCTTTCAACAGAAAAGCTGGTCAAAGTCCACTTGCTCACAGTGTCTGGTGGCTATTGTCCCAAGTGTGTTGGTAAAACCTCAGTTTGGCAACAAACTGTAATTCCATATATGTAATTCCATCCCACTGAAAGATTATCTCTATTACTACACTAAAGCTTTTATAAATAAAACTTAGTTTAAATCGTGTTTATGCTGATTCACATGTTATGCAATAGGATTTGGCTTTATTTAATTTAATATAACCCTAAAGTATAGTTAAGAGTAGATTAATCTGTGCAGCTGTGAAAATACAGATAGATAGATAGATAGATAGATAGATAGATAGATAGATAGATAGATAGATAGATAGATAGATAGATAGATAGATAGATAGATAGATAGATAGATAGATAGATAGATAGATAGATAGATAGATAGATAGATAGATAGATAGATAAGAACTTTATTAATCCCTCGGGCGGGTTCCTCAGAGAGGGGCCTGGAAGAAGTCTCCCTCTGTAGGCCGTTCCAGATAATCTGACAATGGTTTGCATGAGAAACAATGAATGAATTGTACATTATCACATCTCCAAAAGTTAACATGACGCTAGATGCTCATAGATACGTGGATCATTGGTAAAGGTTAAATAAAAGTTAATATTTATTTTTTGCATTTCAACAACACTGCTACAACTTCTGAATTTAGCTTTACAAATGCAGTGGCATTACTTTTGCCACGGATGTTATGCCAGGATTCTTACTAGGACTAGTTGTTAAAGATCCCCAACAACTAGAGGTGCAGTTTGATCCACACAACAGCCTTCTGTTTTTTGCCATACTTTATATCCCTGAGAGATGTTTGTGAGTCCTGGCAGATAACAGACTTAGTTAGTTAGTTAGTTAGTTAGTTAGTTAGTTAGTTAGTTAGTTAGTTAGTTAGTTAGTTAGTTAGCATAACTCAAATGTTTTTTTTATGTATTGTTATGTATTATGATATTTTTTAAGAAATGTCTGCAATAGGACCAGTAATTGATCTGAGTCTTGGGGTAAGGCTGGGAAGTAGACTGAGCTGCAATAGCAGAGTTCTGTGTTTTCCAAGAGTCCTTATAATTTGTACTAATTTGTTTAACAAACAATTAGGATATCTTCAAGAGCAAGTTATGACCACATATAAAACTTATATAATTCCTGTACAATTTATATAGAGCAGCCTTAACACATTTCTTTTTTCATTTTCATATTTTTTTTTTTGTGGTAGAGACATAATTGCTACTTCTCTAATGCTTTCCAAAGGAGTAGTGACCTTTTTTTCTACATTGATGCTGAATTGACGACTTAATTATTTTTGGCTTAGTTAAACAACCGAAAAATTATCGACTCTAAATATTATAATTCTTTTTGCGTTTTTAATTAGAAATCTTTAAGAAAGTTAGTTAGAACGTTGGTATTTTAACATTGTTAATACTGTAATTTAACTCTGAACATTTTGGAAGAATCCAGCCTTAAATTGAACAAACTTAGTCAATGGGAAAGAACATTTCACAAAAAAGTATTTATTTATATATATTTATTTTCATTGACAAAGCCACACTTATTCGCATCCTGAAGAATAAAATTCACATCTTTGAAGGATATTTTAATGTATACTTTACTGTTCTAACTCCATCAGGGTGTCTGTTTTAAATAGTAATTCACAATTTTGTTTTCTAAAGTCATAACTGAGACATAACAAAGTATTATGGCTCCAAGGCGCTTTCCACTGACTGAATGAAGACTCAGGTCTGTCTTGTCTCAACTAACCTAGAAAAGGGTGGTAGGGAAGAGATGAAAAGTTGAGTCAGAATGGCAAAAATGGGTTGTTTTTTAGGGTCACCAAGTGGAAAATTCTAATTTTTGGCGCTATTTTGGCGCTTCCTATGAGCCTTCATGTTTGGGAGACATTCCATGCAAGCATCACAGACCCTAAATGTGAACAAGAAGTGTTTTCTTCAAAAGAAGTTATACAGATATTTTCAGAAACAAATTTTCGAAATAGGAAGACAGGTAGGTTGTTAAACAAATTATTAATATGTGGAAAACCACCTCAAGCTTAATTTGAAGTATGGTGAAGAAGCTATGTTTCAAATTCAAAGGCCCTTCGAACATTGTTGACAGTTTGTCAGCTTGAAGTCTTTGATATACCACAACATTTTTCATAAAAATAGCAGTCTCTTCTAAAGAACTCCAATTCAGCTCATCAATGAATCTCTCAGGAGTATAACATTCCAAGACAAAGCGGCAGATCATTTTAGGATTGAATTAACGGACTAAATTAATCCTCTAAGGGGATCTCAATCCCAAAACCGAAATTCTATAAAACAAAAAACTATTTGATGAGTTGAATAAAAGAGAGAAGAAGAGAAACTCTGGAAAACATAGAAAAAATCTTGTTTTTATTTCTTGAAGTGGGATTCAGTTTTTTGTCTGAATTTAAACATTGGATAGTTCCAAATGTTTCAGAAAAAGGAACCTCAGGAACAATCACAGGAGCATCAAAAACTGAACAGGAAGAGAAAAAGCCTGAAGATATAAACAAAACAGTGAAGACAAAACAGAAAACATAAGCAAACACTATAGGAGTAGATATGACAAAAAGCTTTGATTGGTCAAGGATAACACTCCTAATTCATTGTATAGCAACTGTGTGTGTTATTATGCTGTACATTTAAATCAACAAAGATTTGTTTTAAACATGACTAGACAGTTTACATTTTACTGTCACCGGAGATTAGTTGCGGGGTTGTAAAGCCTTCATTTTGAAACAATCAGCGTGTCCTTCTTGTTTTGGACCACCAACATATACAACACATTGGCACAGAGTAGAATTAACTTTAGGAACTTTCAAAATTATAGACTGATGCTTTTCTCTAAAGACTGTTAACTCTTCCTAACAGATCTGCTCTGCTGCAGGAAGAGTGGGATGATGTCGTCTGAAATTAATTATGGATTTTTTATTTGTCAGATGTTACATCAAAATGGAAGACATGTGTTCAGTGAACACATAACACTGAATATCCTGTTACTGAATCATTTTGTTTGGGAAAAGTTGAAGCAAAAGTAACTCACCGGGTTGTTTCTAAAGACATATGAGACCAACAGTGTTTTCTTTCTTTCTTTCTTTGTCATCATTATTTTCTTTTTCCACAGTCAGACTCCTGAAACCACCTGAAGGGAAATGAAATGAAAACACAGCGAGACGTCCGGAATTTATATTGTATATTTTGGTATCAGGTATAATAGTTACAGTATTTTAAGAATATCTCTACAATCAAAATGAGCTGTAAAATTGTTTGAAACTTTATATTCGTTTTATTCTAGAAATTATACCATCACTGTTTTTTCGATATTGACTTAACTAAACTTTACTACATTTAATACTACCTTATCCATGTTATACATTCTGTAGTGTTGGAAGCTTTTCTCATTGTCACATTCATCAAACTAGTCTGAGTTTATTTAAGTTTTGTGACATGGTGTATTGTTGTGCTCAGTATACCCATCACAAGAATTGTGCGCTGTAGTCTTAAAGAGATTGAGATGGTCAGCAAAAATACACATTTAGGCTGTGGCTATTGAAGGAAGCTCATTCTTCGGTTAAGAAAATGGATGGATGGATGGAATAATGGATGGATGGATGGGTTGATTCATGCTTCCATGTTGTTTTTGCCAAATTCTGACACTATACCATCTGAATGTTACAGCTAAAAGCTGATATAGCCCACCCGCTTTAATGTTTATCTTCTTGTTCAGAGGTCTAATTCCACATATTTTAGTAAAGCAGTTTCATCCACACAACTGCCTTCTGTTTTTTTGCGATACTTCACATACCTGAGAGATGTTTGTGAATGAAAGTCCTGGCAGGTAAGAAGTTTCTAAAAAAAGAGAGAGAGTGCAGCTTGTTTAGCACCAACACCAATGACACATCCACCACATTTAGGTGCCTATTTGTATTAAGTTGCTTCCATGTTATTGACTACTATATTACTTGTGTGAACAAGTGTATCAAACAAAGAGGCCAGTGAGTGTATAAAGACAATTTCAACCCAATTCATTTACTTTGAACGTTATAATTGAATCAGCAGTGTGCTGTTTATTTTGCAATCAGACTAATTTCCTTACCACTGAGATTCAGCTTTTCTAGAGCAAGTACTGATATAATCAAACTCTTTTAGAAGCTGGAGATCAGAGGGTAAACACTAGAATGACTGACTAAATGATATCAGCAAGGTTCATCAAATGAGATCAATTTATGCCCCTAATAAGTTACTTACCTGGTGCGAAGGCACAGCCACAGCTGGCCCAGATTTGTATACAGCAAAAAAGAGAACTTCCACCTAAACCCAATAGTCACCATAGGACTACTGTTCGCTTTATCCATGTTTAATCATTTTTATAGTTTGCATTTAATACAACTTATTTAACAGTTTACTAGAGAGTAAACAATGAAATAAATTAATTGGGTGCCTGAATGTATTTGCTTGTTAATCACAGCTTTGTATAGCACACTATTAAACAAATAGCAATTAGTATAAAGTCCTTATTTTATTTCTGTTTTATTTTTTTAAATGTGGACTTTGTTTTAGCTTTTCTGAGGCTTAAAACATCCCAAAATGATTAGACAGGACCAATTTGGTGTACTCAGCACCATAGTATAAGTTACTTTTACCAGCCCCACCTCATTAATCACTGTAAATCTGATTTAAATGTTATTTTCTTCATTAGTCATGTTGCGTTGCACGGATAGGAAGAACATATTATTTAAATTACAGGTTAATGACATATGTTTTCCCAGCAGCAAAAACATGTTTAAATTGGCTTTAAAAATGTGTTGCTGTTAACATATTTTTGGTCTATGAAGGTTTTTGTAAGTATGTGTATATGTAGTGCATTTGCCTGCGTGTCATATTTAGGTTATTATATATTATAATATATGGGCAAAAAGTTAACTTACAACAGCTGCTGACCCTGAGTACTGCCCAGGGTGAAGCTTTTTGGTAAAGTAATTAGTAATTATTATTAATTTTAACATTTAAGACCATGACTAAGGATGCTGTTTTCTTGATAAACTAAAGTGGTTATGGCCTCTGTACACAGCAACAAAAAACTAGGATTAAGATGACAAGTTCATATTTTGCTACATTTTTATTGACCTAATTCAGTTTATTTCTATATTTCTATTGAGTAATTGGTTCTGGTTTATATTCCCACAGTGCTTCTCCAACAAAATCACTTTTAATTATATAATGTTCAAAGCATTTCTTTTAGCTTGCTCATTGGTCATTTTTTAAACTGTTTCTTAAAACAAAGCTCTTTTATTACATTTCTTAGTCTCTGACTCATTTTTGCTTACGCATTTGGACTCTTTTGCCTGAATTTGACATCAATGCGCATCTCAATGATGCAGTTGCTACTAATATAAACAATGACCTCCACTGTTGTCTTATGAAAGCTCTCCTACATGTGCTAAATTGGTAACATGCAATGTCATTTTCCTCAAAGATGACATTCTCTGCTTGTGCGCATTGTGAACGGAGTTGTTTTCTAGGAGTATTCATCAAACTGAAGCTCACAGACCACCAGTTCTCATGAGGATTTAATTCCCCAGCTTTGTGTTTGTGTGTGTGTGTTTGATTCTAAATCTTAATTTAGATTTGTTACTTGATGAATTGTAAAACGGCTTTAAAGTGGATTAGACATTGCAGCTTCAGTAACACTGAGATCTAAGCTCCAAACAAATCCTCCACTCTGCACACCCTGGATCCAAGGCTCATTAACGCCTTTCTTTCAGTTCAGCAGCTGTTTTCATTGACTGGTTTTATGAGTATATAAATGGAATGCTGTCGGTGTGTTAAAAGCTTTCAAACTTTGAAGGCATGGGTGTCATGTGCCAGCATCTGTTGTTTTACTCTCCCCAGCCATTAAAATAATTTTAAGAGAAATATAAAACTCTCCATGGATTTTTCTCTCAAATTAAATCGTAATGTTTCTGCTTTTATAGTGACATTTGTTATTTAGCTACCACAGTAAATGTACTGCAGATGTCCTTCACCATACTTTTGAAGTGAAAGTTATTTTTCTAGCTTTCTCCAATTTAAAAAAAAAATTAAAATATCTCCCTATATGGGTACAAAATAACCGTACTGACCGGTGGACGTAGTAATCTTGCTTGCATACTGTATTTATGCAATCGTGTAGATAACATTTGGAAATATATGATAGTTCTTTACCCATTAATTAAATCAGACTGCTGACTACATTTGAGCCATTGAGTAGGTTTTAGCTGAGGTAAACTTTGCTTTAATCTTACTGTAGGATCTGAATCTGATAATGCTTAAAAGAAAATATCAGCAATACACAAGTTTAAGAATGTAAAAGATTAAGCACAAATGATAGAATAGAACAGAATAGAATGGAAGTGAATTAACAAGAATTGAGTCAGATTGCATTAAACTGAACACAATCAACGTGAAAGAGATTTTTATGTAATCTCTTAAAAAGAAAGTGCCAAAAGTAGCCTTTTAGACAAATGGTTTTTTTTATATACAAAATGGGAAATTGTAACAAATAAATGAGCATTTAAGGAAATAAAATCAAAACAATATGGCCGTGTAGCAAACATATAAAATATTTTTTGTTGTTTTAGCCCACACACAGACATATGGCAAAACTTTACCTTTTAAGAAAATTAAGAATTAAAATGTAGGACTCTGTGCAACTGCCTAGACAGGTCTGATGTGTCAAGAGACAAGCTGACATATGCTCTGGACAGATTACTGCTGTCTGAGAGGGTACTACTGGTCAAGCAGCCAGTCTTAATCCTACCACTGTTAAAGTTGAACCAGAACAAATGAATACAAGATAAACAAATGTAAGAAACAATTAAAAATGCTAACTATTCATCTGTATCCTTTTTGGTGGAAAAGGTTTAGAGAATAAAAACACTAAATACCTTATTTACATTGTATTGGCACCCTTCCAACACACTTGGCCCAATAAAGGTCAGCTTAAAAAGATATGTTCTCTGTAGTTCACATGACCCAAAAAAACAAACCAAATGAGCCAGAGATTAGATGAAGGTTAACATGCAACATGTGTATGAATATAGGTCAGTTGATTTAACACCAAAGACTCACAAGTGCCATTAATTCAGAACAAATTGTAAAAAAATAAATAATCTGAGGCTCTTGTTTAGATTCAGAGTTTGTGGTATTTACATATTTATTATTATGCCTATCCAAATCAAGTGTGGAGTAATCTGGTGTTAGATGACAGGACAGCAACACTACTGAAAAACAAAATATCCTCTTGGAAGGAAAAAATACTGGAAGACCAAGGTAAATAATTATATTTGCAACATTGCAACTGAAAATGTTTGGAAATAAATGCCCCAGGTCAAACCCTGAAGTACCCTGAAGTATACCATCGATACTTAACATTGTATTTGTAAATACTATTTCAAATTAATCATGCATAATCTTTATGTTTATTTTTTAAATGTTATCATTGTACTTATGCCAGTCAGTAAAAGCTGTCATTCAAAGGGATGTGTGGATAATTCCTGTGGACACACTGAATCTGAAAGAATCATCTGACTGAATGATCCAACTCGACGTTAGTAGACCGATAACCGTTCTTCCCAACTCATCCAGAATTCCAGGAAGTATTCAAAGAAATGAAAAAAAAAAAAACAAGACAGAATGTGACAAACGTTTTATCTCACTAGTGTTTACCTCAAAACTGCTCTATTGCCTCATGTACTATTTATATGTTAATCAATGCTTACCATCTTTTGACTCTAACATCATATCACTTCTAAAGACGTAAAATTTGCATTGTTCAACTCCTCTGACTTGAGGCTATTGAACAAACACCACTATCCACCAACAGAATATCCAACATTCTTTTAAATGAGAAAACAGTCAATAAAAAGTCAAAAATGATTTGAACTCCAAGAACAAATGACTGGATGCAAACACCTGATAATATGTCTTTCAGTTATACGCATCTTTATTCCTGATGTGTGCTTTTTTTCTCCATGAATGCTTTCCCTATTAGAAAAACAGAAAAATTATGTTTGCACTGAGCTTCCTGAAATTACTTCTGTGTTCAGTGGATAGACCTGGAATTTATTTCTCACAGTAAAAGGTAGTAAATACAAATATACACCATCCTTTTTAGAATATTTGCTCAATTTGCTAGTTTGCTAATTTAAAAACTATGTGTCTTATTAACTTTCACTTTACAACAAGACCTTATTGTACTGCTCTATTACATAAGATTTTTGATTATGATTCTGGGTAAGGCCTTGGTGATAGGGATTTTTTAAGCCGTAATATTGTTCCGTAAAACAACAAAAAAAACTTTACTATAAAAAAATATTAAATAAGATTTTAGTTGAACGAATTGTATTGTGGTTTGGGGATGTAATATCAGGCCAAGGCATGTGAATGCTGTTACAAGACAGTCAAAAAAAGAGAAAAGTCTAGACAGAAGGTTGATTTTGACAAGTTTACATGAGTCCTAAACTTTTTCACTTTGTTACCTACTCTTTGAGAGATAAAGGTCAGTGGTTTCATCTCTGAGTCAGCAAACAGCTATGTCTTAAGGGCCTAGAGGGCTTTTTCCAATGTTTTAAGGGAGATTACCCATTTTCAGAACCCTAGCGGTGCTTTGACAGCTGAGAGGAAATGACAGTGAAGTATGACCGTGATCCACCCTTTCTGAGTTTCAGAGCCTCAAGTCCCTCTAGCTGAAGAAGAGAGAGTGAGTGTTTGTTTTGTGCATAGGCCACAGGACACAGCTTTCCCTCAGGAAACTCCTGAAAAACGCAGCGTCAGACCTAAATAGTGCTTTGTGTGTCCCACACTGCAGCTGAGGCAGCAGCAGGAAAAGCTAGAAGGATTCCATGCCTGTTTCCTTGGTTTATTTGAATCTCTGTGACACCCAGAAGAACCATTGTTAGTAGACAGCTCAAGTAACAGGATATGATATGGAGTAGCTAAATATTGATGTGTACTGTGATCTCACATCCCTACAAGGTGTTCTGATTTGCACTTTTATTACAGAACTTTATGTCGTCTTTACCTGAACAAAACCGGTAAATTTAGGAAATGTCTTGCAGCTACTTCAGTTTATGCAACAGGACTCCTAGTCAGTAACATAGCATTCATTTACATATGTTTAAATTTTCTATATTAAAACTAATCAAAGGATGTAGGTTTTTTGTGGCTGTTGTGGGCCTCTGAGACAAAAAAAAAGTAAACAGAAGCACTGATTTAGCTTTGACCTTCTTTGGCTTTGTAAACCTTGTTCCGTAGGGAACAGCCATTGTATTTTTCCATATGTTGTCTTCTCCGTACAGCCAACCATTTCCTGTGTTTTTACTTCAAACCTGACATGGTCTTTGCCTTTTTTCTTTTTTTTTTGGTGTCAAACAATTGATCTAAACAATCTGCAACAAGAAAAGAAGCTGTTCTCCACAGTTCAAGCTTTTCAGTTATTGTTATTGTCTTATTTCAGCTATTCAGGGAAATTGTATAGAGTTTAGATTTTTCCTGATTTTATAACTTTTTACCATCACTTCTTTGCAAGAAAATTATTTTTAAGAGAAATATGAAATATGAGGAAGCATCTGAAGCATCTAATTAATGACTTATCATCAGTATCCTAAATTTCCCATAATTTCCCCTTGTTGGACTAGTAAAGGATTATTCAGTTCTAAAACTTTATTTGCTCCTAATCTTAATGGCCTAACTAGTAATTCATTCTAATGCTTTAAAAGTTTCATCTATGTCTGGAGGTGACAATATGGTGTACTCCATCTCTGACTTCAGCATCCATAGATTTAATCTCTAGCATGAATCAATTACAAGCATTCTACACAACCCAGTTTATGGATCTGTAGACGTTATGAAAGACAAGAGCCTAAATTACAACAGTTGTTTTACGTAACTTGAAAGCTTTTAACTTTAAAGAGTGTCAAGTTTCGATTGAAAAGAGGGGATGTCACACTATATATACACATAGAAACTCTTGATGTCACACAAAACTATCTCTTGAGTTTATAGAGCATTCTCAAAAATATATGAGAATATATACAGCAAGTCAGGTTTGTATGGATGAAAATGAAGCACTAAAATAAAAACAAAATACTTTCTCTGAACACCAAACAGCTCAAACTTTGAAGAAGATGGAAAGAACACCATTCTGGGTGTAACTCCTGTCAACAAAGAACAGGAAATCGAGTCTCACCAAAATTGGACAGATTGAAAAGCGGTGCTTGGTCAGATGTGTCTTGAGTTCAGCTGCGATATTTAGATATTAGGTTAAAAATAAACATTATCAACATGAAAATATGAAAATATGAAATCCCGCTTTGAGTCAGTGGTTTATACTTGTGTAGATTGTGATGTTATAATGTGAGTATATTTTCCTGGCATTTATGTCCCCAAGTTCCAATAGGCCATAATCAGAGTTTGATAAGAGAGAAAAAAGTATTGTATAACCAGCTTAGTAATTACCCTGATCTGGAAGCAGTCTGTTTGCTTTAGCTTAGCATAAAGCAATGTAACTATTAGCCCGCTAGTAGTTCCCAATAATTTACATTAGTTTATGCTCAGCTAAAGCACAGCTAAAGCTTTAGTTTACAATAAACCAATGTGAATGAATGGGAACTAGTAGCATGCTAATAGTTTCTGTTCACCAGAATGTTAGCAGTCCCCATTCACTTACATGGGTTTATTTTAAGCAAAAGCAAATGGACTGCAGTCAGTTCAGGGGAATTATAAGGCTAGTTACAAAATGCTTTTTTTTCACTTACCCAACTCTAGTGAATATGAAAACAGACACATTTTTACTGAGGAGTGGAATATCAGTTTAAATGCCAAAACTTACCTCGGCATTACTGATGACCCAGACTATCTCTTCATGACCACGGTGTACTCATCCTCTAATGGTTTCTTCTAGCAGCATAATGCACTGTGTCCCAAAGTTCAGTTTGTCTTTAAGTAGTTTCTTGAATATAACAAATATCTGATATATTTCTCACACGGGTATTATGGTGGTGTACCAAATAAATTGACCAGTGAGCGTCATTAATGTTTTTTTGTTTGTTTTATTTTGTTTTTTGGTACAATTTTTTTTAAACTTTTCACTCCTTTAAAATGTCCTATGACACCTTTTTTTAAATAAGTCAATCAGAATTTTTAAAACTATCAGACATATCTAATGACCTAAAAAAAATCTTCTTAAAACAACTAAAATACTAGTAGTAGTTGAGGAATCAGAGGAATAAGGGCAGAGTCAGCACACACACATGATGCGTGTGTACACAAAACCTTTGGCTGGAGAGTGTTGCGTGTGAAGACTGTTGAGTCTGCAGAGTGAGACAGTCCCTGCACTGATCTCTGTCTGGCTCAGAGTTATGCAACACAGACTTGGCTTCACCACATGGTGGTTTTTGATTGGCTCTACAGGAGTTGCTGATTTCAAAGCCCTGCCCCCCAAAACGGTTTCCCTCTGGAGTCACTCTGACTGTATACAAGACTGTTTTGAATGACTGTTCTCTATTTCAGAGCCACCATGGTGGCATTTTAGCAGCTGGAAGAAAGATGTTGAACTAGAAAGCAAAATGGATATTTTAACTTTTTGCAGACGGAAAGAAAGTTAGTTGAGTCAGAAAACGAGAGACGTTCGGAAAAAAATATCTACTATTAGAGGTATGAGACCTTGATAAAAATGCAGAAGGTCCAATAAATCCTCAGCTAGGTAATAATAAAAAATGGTGTCTCATTATGACAGCTGATAAAATGGTTGAGACCACCAGAGAAAAAAGATGTGCTGTAAAAATTTCAAGCTGGATTTTTCCAGTGAACAAATAGCATATTGTCTTCTAAGGTGCACTGATGGTTGTGATTTTTTCAACCTTATGCTAATTTCAGACATATCTTTTTTCTATGAATCAAACCTGAATGAATATATGCCAAAGGTATGCGCCATATTAAAGTATAGTCAAACATATTTTTGACATTTAATCATTTTAAATGTCATTACTGCATGATTTGAATTTAAGCACCTAAATCTGATCCTAACGAAGAAGAGAGAACCAAGATTAAAGTTTTCTGCTCTCTAATTCTATTTTTGTTCAATTGCTCAGTTAGTTTTGACCAAATGTTGCATCATTGTTACCACTCAAAGCATGTTATCACTTTTCAACTGCTTTTCTGTATTGCTGTGGTGATTTGGTTCACCACTTCATGCTGAGCAAGATAATATACACCATGAGGTTGTTGATAATATTTCATAAGCTCTAAAACGTCATCCTTTATTCTGGCCTGCACTATGGTTCATTTGCATGGACTAAATTTATCACAACAAAAATTTACCAATTTTTTTTTCTTTGTCTGTCTGTCTGTCTGTGCAATAAATTAGCTGTTGAATAAGTGTCCATAGGGGTTTCAGGTCATGAACATTTTTTAGCTTTAATTATTGGTTTATTTGCTGTGGACAGGACAATTACATGGTTGTTACAAGATGGTTAAAAGTATTCCCAATTTCTAGACCATGGCTAAATTGCAATCCTTGTCCCTGGTTAGGCTTTTTTCCCCCTCACAATATCAAGCCATAATACTTATTAGACATAATTATGAAATTCCTTAATTAAACACCTACCAGATATAATTTGAAAACCAAAAAAAAAATCTTAATGTATATATATATATAGGTGAACCAATATATGAGAGGAATAAAGAATAGCTGTCTGATCTGAGCTCTTGTTTAAAATAAACTAAGTCCTGGTCATCTGGCCTCTGGGTTAATGCAGGGACATGCTAAACAGGCCAGTGACCCACCTGGCAACATCCATTGTACAGTCTGTCTGTGCAAATTAGGCTGTGCTCCTGGAAAAAGGGTCATGTATTGATTTCCGGTGCTTCACAAAAGTATTTCCAAGGATATCAAAGATCATGTGTAATAAATTGTTGACATTAATTCTTTTTTTCCTCTTTGAATCTATGTAGACTTAGATTCCTGCTCATTTTTGAAGTTCCAAATCTAATTAACAAGCAGCATCTAAATGGTTGCAATAGGGTTATATTTCAAAAGAAAATGCAAGAAAAATCAGTACACTGAATACGCTATAGACACAAAACAACTTCCTACCTTGATCCATTTTGACAGCTGATTACATACAATTTAGTTTAAAATGACTTGAAACTCTGCAGCCACTGAATATGCTGATGTGGCATTTTTCAGGGTCGGAGAGGTTAAATGAGAACTCTGGGTTAAACGGCTCAGTGATTATGCAGGAAGGTAAACATGCGGTTGGACAGCTAATCCACACAGGATCATCTAGATCAAACTTGTTTCCAACAAACACAGAGTCCGCTCAGGTGGCAGAGATTCTGTATTAGGAATCTCATTTCAGGCTGTACTTGGAATTTGTTTTTATTTTATACGTTTCTCAGTAAGAATGCACATAACTGGATGTGTTCGACCGTGTTTTTCATTTCATTGTCCACCGTAATCATGCAGAATTAAAGCTTGTGAACTCATTTTTGTCCTTGACCGGTTATCTGAGTGTTTTTGTTTGAGCTGAATGTTTCTTTCACCTGAGAACATGTAAACCTGATATAGAATGCAAGTTCTGGCAGGCCACTGTTTGTCCAGTGCAATACAGTAACACAAAATATCATGTTGCAGGAACTGAAGTTAGCAATATTTTAAAATGTTGTCTGGTGATTTGGGACAGTGCACCTCATATACATGTCTTAGAGATTTACATGAGGTGATCTTTGTTTAATGTGTACATTTTGTGCTTCAAATTAACAAAAAACATAACCAAAATATTTTTAAGAATGGGATGACCATTCAGAATACAATGCTTTTTTTAAAAGTAAGAAACGTGTGCGCTAGTGTGCATTTATCATTAATTTTATATACTTGGCACAAAAGTATACATGCAGGCTCAAGTATTTACTGAAGCTTTTACTAATATTTGGATTAATGCCCTATTGCAAATAGCAGGGGGAAAAAACTACTCTTGTTATTCATCATCAAGTGGTAAATGGTGAAAAAATATCTTTAGAAACGTATTTGTGTATCACATAAATATGTGAAGTAGACAAAAAGGTTTATATTAAATAGCCTTTAAAATCAGTAATTTGGAACTCTGTCAGTAATCTTTTAAAAGGCCTGTCACTGCAAATGCTTTCAGAAATATAAATAATGATAATAATACAGCAACAAGACCCAAGGTAGTTATACTGCAGCAGTAAGGTCTCTACCAGATGAAGATTTCAAAGTGAAAAGTGAACTGGAGTATCAAGATGTTCTGTTCAAACTCTTTTAGAAATGGACGGAAATACAGACAATGTTGGGGATTGTCGACACAGTGGTCAGCCAAGAAAACTTAGTGCAGCAGATGAAAGATATATAAGACTTATTACCCTTCGAAATCGGAAGAAAACGGAGTTGGAGATTTAGTCATGATTAATGGTGTTCTCAATATTAGGACAAACAGGCAGATATTCAGCCATCATGCAATATCATCAGGAGGCATATGATTGGCCCAAAATATATTCTGCAGCAGGGCAACAACCCCACATCAGCCCATTCCTCAGCTCTCTCCACTGGCTCCCAGTGTAGTTGAGGGTGGAGTTTAAGATCCTGATGATTGTGTTCAATGCTATAAATACCAACCAGCCAGAACTTTGCGCTCCTCTGGACATACCTCGCTGGTCACGCCCAAGTACAAATATGAAAAGTTTGGAGGCCGGTCTTTTGCCGTCCAAGGCCCGAAGCTGTGAAACGTACTTCCGGTACAGCTTCGAATGTACACTGAGTTCCCTGTTTTTAAATCCCAGTTGAAGACACATCTTTTCAGACAAGCTTTCGACACGTAGCCACTGACTCGATTGCTTTTTTTACGGAATTCAGTGCTTTTTTTTTATCGCTGTCTACTGTGGTTCCCTGGGCACCGTTCTGGCCGTTGTAAGGCGCTATTCAAATAAAATTTGATTGATTGATTGAAGGGCTGCACGGTGGCGCAGTGGTTAGCGCTGTTGCCTTGCAGCAAGAAGGTCGTGGGTTCGTATCCCGGCCCAGGGTCTTTCTGCATGGAGTTTGCATGTTCTCCCCGTGTATGCGTGGGTTCTCTCCGGGTACTCCGGCTTCCTCCCACAGTCCAAAAACATGCATGATAGGTGAATTGATCACTCTAAATTGTCCCTAGGAATGAATGTGAGTGTGAATGGTTGTCTGTCTCTCTGTGTTGGCCCTGCAACAGACTGGCGTCCTGTTCAGAGTGTACCCTGCCTAACGCCTGATAATTGCTGGGATAGGCTCCAGCTCCCCCGTGACCCTGAATTGGATAAGCGGTTAAGAAGATGGATGGATGGATGGATGGATGATTGATTGAAAGCCAAAGTAATTGAGACCTATCTTCAGCGCAAGAGAGAACAAAAAGTCCTGGAAATGATGGCATGGTCCCCAAAGAGCCCTGATCTTAACATCATCGAGTGTATCGAGTGTATCTGGGATTACATGATGAGACAGAAGGATGTGAGGAAGACTACGTCCACAAAGGATCTGTGGTTCTCCAAGATGTTTGGAGCAACCTGACAGCCAAGTTCCTGCACAATCTGTGTGCAAGTGTTCCTAGAAGAACTGATGCTGTTTTGATTGGCAAAGGGTGCTCACACCAAATATTGATAAGATTTAGATTTCTGTTTTGTTCAGTCATTTTGTTGATTAATGAAAACAAATGAATAACCCTTCCATTTTTTAAAGCATTTTTTCACACTTGCCTAAAACATTTACACAGTACTGTGCTACTTCAAACACTACAGCACTGTAAAATAAATAATTCTTTATGAGGGTTGACAGACAGACACAAAAACACACATTTGATAGCAAGGCTTCTATTGTCTCCTGCCATAAAGGTATGTTTTTATCAGACAAAGCTATAATAAGGCTGCACAAAATGACGTACTTTGTGCAACACTTGAATGTCACCTTAAGCACGTGTCAAAAAAAAAAAAAAAAAAACACTCATTTTGTAGGACAAGACTGTATTTTTATTTATTTGGAATGTACGGTACAGGATGCACTTACTTCATGTATTGAGATGTACGTCTGCAGTCTACAAACCTGTCAGTGTCCTCATGAACTGGGTATTGAGTGTCTCGCGTGCCGACAAGCTGTCATGAGTACGGCCTTCTTTCTATCAGGGTGTCAGTTATCTGAACACGAGCAGCTGGGAATGGTGTTTATAGATATGCCTCTTCTGCAAATTGACAGTCCACAGCAAATGATTTACAGACTGAAGAGCAGGTACGCACAAACATGAATCTGACAGATGAATCATGCTAATGTTATGTGCTTAAGAGATTGAAAGCCGATGGAAATTAATTTTGCAGAAGTACTTGGATGCCTACTCCTTCTAGCAGCTTATATGAACATTGTACTTACACTACACAGTGTGTATGGGTGTTATTATGGTACTTTACACCAATGTAGCATTGAGACTTACACTACCTTACAATAATAAACAACTTCCGGATTTTGACAAATTAAAACCACAAACATCAATCTATTATACTTTTGATTTCATGTTTGTCTTACAAATAAAAGTCTGAAAAGTGTAGCATGCATATTAATGCATCCCTTTTAACCCAATACCCTTGAAAATCCAGCCATCTTCACTAACCCTGATAATAATTAGGCATAATCAATCTATGTGTAATTCAAATTCAGTGTACATAAGCCTGTTCTGTGAAATGGTCAGTGGTTTATAAAAGGAAATTAGTGAACAAACAGCCCCATAAAAACTGAGGAATAAAACTGACTGGTCAGGGATTGGACTGTAGGGAGGTTTAAAGCAGAGTAAGATTACAAAACAAATTCCTGAGCTTTTAAAATTTCGAAAAGCAGTGTTCAGTCCATCACCCCCAAAATGGAAAGGGTATAACAAAACTGCAAACCTAAAAAGGCATAGTCATGGCCAATGATATAAACAGGCCATGAAAGGACAGCAATAATCACAGATCAGTCAAAAGGCTCATGGTATCTCTAGAAAAGCTACAACGATCTACAGCTCAGGAGTTGGACTCTCAAAACATACTAGTTTTGTACTTCACAAACCCGGTCTTTTTGGAAGAGACATGAAGCTGTTATTGAAAGAAAGCAACTGGAAGACATATATTCATGTAGGGAAAGAACACTTTTTAATACACTTTTTAGCAGCACATGCATCCCAGCTGTCGTATTCCTTGAACATCGCTATTCACACACACACACACTACATCTAATCTGAAGGAGCTTCAGCTATTTTACTAAGAACATTAGCAGGAAAATAATTCAGATTTCCAAAGCTGGAGGACAAAACAGAGAGATTCTACAATATTTTGACTCAGAGGGTTCAAGATAAATGCGTACCACATTTTTTTAGATATTTGTTTGTCAAAACTCACCAGGTATCCATTTTGTTTTACTTTACAAGCATGCAACATTTCATGTTGTTCTATCACATAAAATCCTTATAAAATATATTAAACTTTGTAGTTTTAATGTAACAAAATGTGAAAGAGTAAACACTCTTGCGAGATATTATTTTATGATTTTGCTTACGCTAAAACAGTCACCAGACAAGCTTGTCACCTAATCGGGGACTTTATATGAAGGGTGTTTTTTTTTGTGCTTTTTTTTCCTGTGGACCACAGGCTCTCAGCTGGTTTTATGTTTGGCAGTAAAATAACCCTTTAATTGCTGTGAAGGATCATGTGAAACACAGAACCAAATGGGGCATTATGTGTTTATGTGTTTTTACATAATTGGCATTGCGTGTGACTGTGTTTATTTGTGGGTCTGACCATAAAATGGGTGGTGATATAATAATAACATGACTGTTTTTTTTTTTGGGGGGGGGGTTGCATTAAGGTTGCTCAGACTTGTACAATACAATGATGTTTTAATAATCCACTGTGGATTACTGATAATACACCTAAACAAACCCTTGAGTGACAGAACATGGAAAGAAAAGGGTGTGCTGCTGACACAATTAATCACATCAAAAAGTGAAAATAACTGCCTGCATGAAGTTAACTAATCCAATAATCTAGCAATAATACTGGGCTTTCCCTGGATGTCTAGTTTACTGTATCTATAATCCTAATAATTGTACAGTCAATTACAGTGACTGAACCTCAGCAGACTCTTTTGTCTGCAGTGGATAAGGAATCAATTTTAAAGCATTAATCATTGACGCAAGTATATAATGAAGCTCACCAACAAAGGAAATTTCTCCCCGTTAGAAACCCGATACAGGATGGGAAGGAATAGTACAAACCTGCACACGATGGAGGTCTGAATAACAAAAGTCACCTTAAAGGCAAAACAGGGTTAGTTAGTCATCCTGTTTGAGCAGGAATGAACCAAATATACAGATGTAAATTTTTAAATATCAGTGACAGTCTGGCTTATAAGCTTTCTCAAAATTTTGAAATAATCAATAATAATTGATTTATCTTTACAAGACATACACTGTCTAGAAAAGTAGATAACTTGTAAGAAATTCAATTAACCCAAAATTAAAATATGTTTATATCATGGAATACAATGCTATATTTGCAGATATTAAATATCACCACTTTTTGCAAGAGGTGCCTGTTAAATGTTTTGATGCTCCTGGCTGTCTCTAAGTGCCCATGACATGTGACTTGTCATTCTAATTCCACCAAATACAATGTTATAATTATGATTCAGTGATGAGCTTTTATTTGTGCAACAGTAACAAAATGTATACATTTAATGCTTTTCTCTGTCTTGTAATTTGACATTTTAGGACTCAGAATCAGCTAACTAAGCTAATCAAGGGATTAGATGACTTGATGTTGAATCAGATTTTATAACAGTCTCTTGTAAAAAGTGAAGATGCTAAGGCCTGAGCTTACTTTACCTCTCCCACATTCATGAAGGTAAGACGCTTGAACCTTGCCGAGTTACCTGTATCCATCTTAATGCTGCTTTTTTTGGCTGGTTTAAGTTGAACCACAGAGACTCACTCAGCATAGTATCCAATACAGGCTCGTAGGAGTAACAATGTATACTCAGAAGACACGAGAGGACCTTGAGTGTCCATGTCGAGTTTGGTGTTGACGTAAAGACAGCAAAATTATTAATCCCAGAAAATCAATATTGCCATTCATTGACCCTGTTAAAACCTTTTTTTGTGTTTCATTGGGTTTATGTTTTTTGCAGCTAGCCTTCACATATGAATGAGGTTGGATTTTTCTGTGATCTAAAGACATAAAGTTTTCAAATTTAGGAACAGAGAAATTAACGGAGCATGAACGGGCTTGCCCCGTTAATTAAGAAGCCCCTCATTTTTTTTACTGCTTGTATAAAAGTTACATAAGGTAGAACCTCCAAGCCTTAAGGAGGTGGGTGGGTTGTTTTGTTTGTGTCCTCTGTAACAGCCGATGAATTCCAGCAACATTACAAAGTATGCAAGCTTAGGGGGTGGCCTTTGTTGTAATTGAAGATAATCATAGCCAGGGAGTGTAGCTGCCAATTGAGAAGCATAAATATTTGGCTCACTTACAATCCTTTCTGATCTGCAATAGCTCTGCACAGCTGGGAACAGGTTGAACGGCTGTAAAGCAATCCTCATAAAGTTCACAAACTCGGAAAACCACAGGAAGGCAATAAACCATGGAAGAACATGATGTTCTTCCATCCAAAAGGAGCTTAAAGCCGGCGATCTCCCAATACAGTAGCAAGATCAGGTGTGATTATTAGGTGTCCTTTAGGTTATCTTCAGATAAATGTTGTTGTTGTTATCCTTATTCAGTAATGTGGGCCCATCTTACCTAGGGTTTAAGTTATTAATTAGAGTTAATTTTGTCTGATGCAGTGTAAAAGCTAGCGGGAATGTCACTAAGCTAAGATACATTTTTTAGCTAAACATTTAAAATCAGACATAATTAAATGTGTGAAGTTTATATATTACAAGAAAAGTTGGTGTCTAGAGCTTTGTTTTGGCATGAGCAAAAAATATATGAAATGAAACTGAACTGTGTAATAAGTTGCAAAAACAGACATCGTGTAAATGCCAGGCTAGTTCTAAGTTTGTGTTAATTCTGTGTTTTTCTGTGAGGAACAGTGTGACTCAGCATTGCGTAATGCTTTGGTTTCACCAGATAAGCTGCCTCTTATTCAGCTGAAGGACATAAACTTGTCAGATGTGCCAAAAATTAGACCCAAAGGTGCAAAGTGACATGTTTTCTCTGTACAAGGTGTTGTCTGTGTGAAGCCTGTTTAACTGCCTTCTGTCTGGCACAGATCTGCTAGCTGAACACACAGCAAATCACCGGTGACTGTTACATTTTAACAGTTGCTCAGGCCTGTTTTGACACATATTTGACAAAGTTAAGTTGACTCAGCATTGGGATTTTTGTTTTGTTTTTTTCTTTCAGGGTTTTTTGTTTGTTTTGTTTTTTGCTGTTGCTTTTTATTTTCTCAACAAAGAATCTCTAATATATGCCCTTGAGTCAGCCAAGGATAAAACAGTTTTGTTAAAAACAAATGGGGCAGATCTTGCATGAAAGCACGGTTTTCTTCTTGATGTACTTCACTGATCTCTGCAGCTTTTTTATAAATAGGAAAGGGAAAAACGTGCGACTTGATAAGGAGCAATGCTTTGTGACTTTCTTGAGCTGCACCAGAGTTTGTTGAACAACAAAAAAAAAAAAACTGTGGAAATGGAAAATGTTTCCAGACAGAACCATCATCTTACTTTATTGGTTGTTTTGTTTCCCAGCTCAGCATTATGAGTAACATGTTAGAGGTGAGTCGGATCATTCTTACTCCTTACAGCCTACAGGTGCATTCAAAATTAATAAAATTTTATATAGGATATGAGAATTACATTATTTTTTGCATTGTTCAATTTTTTTTTTTTTTGTGAAACTGTCTAGCTCAGTACCCAAGTATAAAGACATGGATCTGAATCAGTTTACTGTAGTGATTCAAACTTTTAGACCAAATCAACAGAAGACACACCGGTGTACAGAGCTGACGGAGTAGGACTCCATTGCTATTTTTCCACTAAAGTTGGCTCAGCCCGGACCTCATCAGGTCAGCCCCTATTTAGTGCATTTCCCCTAGCTTTGTCTGGGCCAAGCCGACACATTAAACTCATTAAGCCGACACATCAGTCTTAAGCGGGCCTACGCGACCCTACACACTCACCTACAGACTGATTGGTAAAATGATGTCACTCTCACGCCTACCTACAAATTGATAGCCACTGATTGGCCTAGCGGTGTGGTTGTGATGTGACAGAAAAGTGCCTGACCGCTGGTTCCTGAGGACAGGATCCAGAGGGAACTGTTTACTAGTCTTGTAGAGCTTACGAATGACATCAGACTTTGCGTGCCACTTTGTACGCTCATGTCTTCGCCCACTTCCATGTTCCTGCGATGGCAATGAAAACACAACCAGTCTGCACTGGGGCGTGTTGACACGACCTGGCCCAGGCCCTATTGGAAAATGGGCATTAGCAGTTGACCATGTGCTGAAGTTGGACGAAATTCTGGAATTTAGCAAACAAAATGGAATACAGATTTAATGCTGTTCCTGTAGTTTATGGGGGGTTGCAGCTCCTGTACCTGATGCTGCCGGTTTAGACACGAGGAGTATCGGCCCTCTTCTCTACACAGACAGAATAAACTAGTGGCCAGCCATGTGAAAACTGTCACTGCACATCAAGTTTTCGGTATTTAGAAGTGAAATGGAACTACTGGAACCAATGTGGATCTATTTGGCTATTGATTTAAATTGTTTTCTTTCATAATTATATAATATTTGATTAATTAAAAATAAAAGTGAAATTCAAAAACATAAATGGAAAAAGTGAAATTTTGAAAAAAAAGCATAACAGAATTTGGAAAATAATGAAAAGGATATAATTCGACAGAAGATAAGTTCACGACAGTGAAAAGAAAAACAGTGCAGGTGACAGAGGCAAAGCAGTTATGTATCTTTTAAAAAAAAGGAATAAGTTGATTAAGCTGATTAGTAACCAATGTTTATAGTTCAAAAATATTTTAATGTTACTGTTTGTTTAAAAATCAGTGAGTCATTTGTACCTTTTCTCTTCTTAGAATTACAGACTGATCAGTATTGAATGAATTTTATCAATTGAGTTAATAAACTGAACTTAAAAATAGTGTTAAGACTTAAAAAAATAAAATGAGTTGCAACAACTTAAAATTGAAGTTGCTGCAGCTCATTTTATTAATCTGTTTCGATAATCAGGAGATTGTATACATAATGCTGCTGCCAGTGGGTTGTACAGATAAATCTTTAAATATCAGATTCTCAGTGGTATTTCAATTCAGGGGCAAAAGATGAATTCAGTGAGAGGTGGATTCATTTTAGCACATTTTGTCAGCGATTCCAACAAATCTGCCTGAGAGTGCATGTAACATCTTAATCAGGAAAGCTATTGTTAACTTTATCTATAAAACAAATTTTTTCCAGACCATGCCCAAGTAAATATCAAGATGAATTTAGTTAGAAATAACTCTTCCTTCTTGTGTCTTACTCCATACCTTTCTCAGAATTCAGCCTGTTTACTTACCTCCTGCCCACTGGCAGCTTTACGAAGCTCAAGAGGAGAGAAAAAAAGATACCAGATAAGTCCCATACTTGGAACTCTGCAGGGGCTGAGTTACATAATGCTTCACAACCCATGCTTCACAGTCTTCATACACTGAATCCGTTTTTTGAAATCCTTATGATATCACCATCGTGTTAGGTGAAACAGAACAAGTATTTGGTTTTCAAAAATTGAACCTTTTTTCAAATCTTAAAAATATGCATACCCTATATTATTTATATTATTATTCTTATTATATTTTCTTCTTGGAACTTAAACGTGTTAAACATTAGCAAGGGGGTTTGGTACAGTCTTAAAATTACAATATGTGGGGAGTCTTGCGAGGAACCGAGGCTTTAGTGTATATTTCAAACCGAAAGCTCATGACCTTTTGTCTATGACTATTATGTTCTGACCTGGCAGAATTCCTGCTGTGGCTTAGATCAGTGTGGATATGAATGAACAAATGTGAAATCAGAGGATCAAAACAGCTTGAATGTGGCATATGGGGGGAAAAAAATAACTTAAAAAGAAATAACTTTTTGAAACAAAAGCATAATACATATATTATACAAAAGAACTCTATTAAGTGCTGGATATAATGCAAACTTATTCATCCCCAATTTGTGAAGTTATGGCTTTGTGGCACATATATGTTAATACCCCCTCAACCAGCCAGAAAAATCATAACACAGCCAATATTTTTGAATATATTTTTATTTTTAATTATGGTCATTTTGATTTACATTGGAAGCAATTCAATTCTTCCAATGGTATTTTATGTGTAACATCTTAAATATTATTTTGTAAACCCACAATTGTGTTTCAGTTGCTTTTGCATCATTTATGGACTCCTTTGTGTCTCAATACCACTCTCGTTTTTAAAATAGATATTATTTATGACCTTTAAATACTATTTTATCATATTTATAACTCAAAGTTAATTTACATATGCATAATACAAGACTAAAAGCCAAGCTGCTTCTTTTGCATGGCTGTACTTTGAACTGCTGAACTCGTCTTTTGTGAGTAACGGTTAGTGACGCACACTCACACATAAAAAGATTGCATAAATAAACAAAACTGTGTAAATACGCTATAAAAATTATACCTACGTAAAAAAGAGAACCATTTGGAACAGATTTCTGGATACATTTGTTTATAATTTGTTTAACTCTTCCTGTTTGTTGGAATTAACCATGAAGCCCACTTTGACATAAGTTATCAATACAGTTGTTTTGATGTGTATAAGCATGGTCATCCTTGAGATTTCTGTTTGTGGGAGATCCAAAAATGACTAGCTTTTTCTATGTTATATAACCATGTTCAGGAATTTGTAACTCGTCTGACCTACTTTCTCTCAAACATTTCATTCATATTTTCAGAAACGCGCTGCATTTATTCAGTTGTAGGTGATGTAACATGAACTAATTAACAAGAGCTTACTTTACTCTTGATGTTTACGTTTTCTTGCTGGCTACATTGATGTTAGAATAGCATGCAAGTTGTGAATGGAAAACAGTCTGACCAAATGATTCCCCTGCATGCAAACCCAACCGCAGTAAGGCAGAGCTTGTATTTCCCTGCACCAACCCCAAATTTCCATCTGAACCTGATGTGTATTGAGTATGCATGTGTGTGTATGTGTTGCATAACTTCAGTAATGCAACAGAAAGTCCTCTTTTAGCTGCTTGGTTTCATGTGACCTAAGGTGTAAGTTCACAAACCTTTAAGTGGAACACTGATTTGAGATTTTAAGTCACTAACAAAAGAATACAGTGTATTGCGAAAGTATTCATTGCCCTTGATCTTTCCCACATTCCAGCCAAAAACATCAGTATATTTAAATTCAGCCATCTTAAGTCAATACCTTATAGAATCACATTTTACTACAAGTATTGATGCAAGTCTTTCGGGTTATGTCTTTCTTGGCTTTTCACATCAGAGCCAATTCCCAATTCCTTTTGCAGAATAGTTAAAGCTCTGTCAGACTGAATAGGAAGCTTACCTTGACAACGTATTTTTAAGATCCAAAACCTCTTGTCCTTGTTCTCGTTGAACCTCTGCTCAAGTCTTTGTTAGATTTTCTTCCAAGGTTATCCTGCATTCAGCTTTATCCTTCTTGCCAAGAACTCTGACCAGCCTCCGTGTCTCCCCCCAAAAAAAGTCCCACCACATGGTGCTGCCACCATCATGCTTAACTGCTGGGATGGTATGCTCTGGGGGATTCTTCTAACCAGAGCAATTTCTTGCATGTTTCCTTTGTCCCCTACATAACAAAGGAGCTTCAAACAGCGCTTCTTATTTCTCTTATGGACAGATTTGTAAAGTGCCAAACTAGTAGTTTTTCAGTAAACCATGGGCCAGTGATGGAGTTTTGTCCAGTTATGGATGTCTGCTCGAAATAGCTGAATCAAATGATCCAACTACATCCTCAGTCTGTCAAAGTTCTGCAGAGGCTTTCTTATGAACCATGATTTGATTCATGGTTCATAAGATGGGTTGAATCAGGGAACATACTAAACCGGCCATGAGGACTAACTTTGAACACCCCTGGGGTTAACAGATCATTAAACCTGAACTGTGGATCTCTGCAGCTCCTAGGAGTCCCTATGGCGTTAAATTTGCTTTTATTTATGATTGATCCTCTATTTAACTGGGCCGTCAATTTAGGAGAATGCACATTTCTCTGCAGGTTTGCAGCTGTACCATACTTGTTGCTCACATACCACACATTCCGGACTAAAAATGTTTAACCATCAATTGTTTACCCTACACTTCACAATTATGTGCCAATTTGTATTTGTGTGTGCTTGTGGTTGTAATGTGACAGAACCGTAAACAGCTCCCATGTTGCAACGCCCCGATTGCAAGAACTCCAAAACCCTACCTGGTATGAGATTTACAAGAGTCAAAAAATATTTGATATTTTGAAAAGACCTGTGTAATTTTGAGTACTGTGGCTAGAGTTAGGTCTTGCCATGTTTTGGGGGATTTCTTCAAAGTATTTTTACACATCCACCAGGGTCAGTATTAGAAAAGTTAAATTATGATAACTACTTATCCAAATCGCCTTTTTGGAGAAACTGCAGACGTCTAGAAAGCAGACATAATGGTTTTAGTTAAGAGACAAATATTTCCTCAGGTGTATTTTCTTGTATTATGTCAAATATGAAGCATGCCTGGAAACTTGTTATCCATCAGTTGCAAACCAAAGGTCACTAAAATGAATGTGGAACACTTTTTCCGAACCAATCTTAAAATAGATCAAGGGAGCAAGCAAAGTACTAGCTGAAGCCACGGTCCTAATTGTCTTGAGGCTTTTCCAGAGCCTCTATGGTTATTTGTATGCTGGACCCACAGCCAGACTGAATTTTTCCTTTGCGGTTCAAGCTGTTTTTGCTATTAACATGAGTGTGATTAAACTGGAGCATTGCTTTCTGTAAATAAGCCTAAAGCCTTTTTTCATTGATAGACTGACCAGAAGTATGTTGTGTCAAACAGCCAATAAAGAACTGAATGTTTCTTCTGTGTTAAATAATGAATGTAGCTCTCATTTAACCCTGCCTCTAGTCAAATTCAGAAAGCAGGTCAAATCAGAGGGTGCATTGATCTGGACAATCAACTCTAGATATGAATCCGTTATTGTGTCATAACACCTGAAGGGGGATTCTAATCGATGTAGATGAATTTCAGACCCTAGCTCAGTCACCTTGTTTTCAGCAATAGATGGATACGAGTCTAACCTTAACATCACGGAAACCACAACATATCTGGTTACACACAGGCTGCCAGTTCGTCTGAATGGAAAATGCTTCTAGTACAATGTGTTTTTTTCTCTCCTCTGCAGATTCCAGTCCGAAGGCAAACTGGCTATTATTACTTCACTATCATTAGTGGTTGTTCTGTTTTTGACTTTGGGGCGTGGAAAACACTTACTTAACGATAATAAACAATGACTAAGAACACCAGATCAGTCTGATGAGACAACTTGGAATAGCTTGTTTTTGCAGCAGGAACCCCATGGCTAACTGCTAAAGGCCAACTGTGCTACAGAGCCAACTAAAATTTTTCCTACCTCTTGAAACTTAAAAAAATAAAAATAAATCAAAGACACAGACCTCAGTCTGTTTTGTGTAGATATCATGTGAAAGAACAATGCAAATAAATTTGTACTTTGAGCTGATTTTAAATAGTACCTGGTTTTCAGATCTAGAAAGGACAGCATGTCTCTTTTAATCGAATACCCATAAATATTGTCCATTGCAACAAGCTGTCTTCCGAAGCCACATGAAGTTTATTTGTTTAATTAAAAATGGCCAGAATACAGTTGTTTGGTTTGTTAGAGAATGAACAGCGTCAAGACGACCAAGGAAAACAGGAGATCTATCATGGATAAAGGAATGGAGAAGTTTAAAGCAGTGTTAGCTTTGAAATAACCCAGCCTTTATTATCCTAATCCATGATATAAAAACAGAACTGCTACGGAAGTAGACATAGGTCTCCGCTTAAAATGAAACACCGGAAACGGAGGCATCGTATTTGTCAAAAAATTGGTCTCAATTAAGTAATAAGATTGTTAAAAGAATGCCAGAAGTATTCCATTCTGATTGTTTCCCCACAATCAATTTAGGACAGAAAGATGTGACAGAATGTGCTCAATTCAGGTCAGGGAAAGTTGAAATTTTTGGACATATGTGATGTCTGGGGGAAAAAACCCCACCATGAACACATCATGTATATAGCAAGATGGATGGAGTCGAGGAGAAACACATTTTGGAATGCTGTTTAAATGCTGTAAAGCATTTAAAACTAGACGAAATTAAGACAAAAGAAATGCCTTCTGTGATGAGTGCTTACACATTTCCAAACACATAAAGGTAATGTTAGAAACTGATATTTAAAATTTTTACTTTGAGGTAAAAATTCCAGTGGATTTTGTGTCTTAGCCTGTTAAAATGTAATAAAGTTTTCACTAGCAAAAATGGAGAAACAAATCTTTACAACTAACTTCACTCCCACTTAGGTTTCATGAAGTTGACTGGACAAACTGAACAGCATTTCTTAGCCGTTTGCAATAATATATATTCTTATTATGACACCATGTCAGAATTCGGAGCCAAAGACAGACAACAATGATATTATGTAAACATAAAGGTTTATTGCAAATGTGCAGTCGTATCCAAAAAAAAAAAAAAGTCACAGCGGTCAGCTGTTTCAGGGAGACTTTACAACAACATCGTCATTTTTTACAAAGAAAATTACAAGAAACAAAAACAACATTTAGCACTAGCTACAAAGAAGACTTCTCCCTGTGAAGTTTTACACGTGGTCCTCACTGGTTAGCTTTTTTTGCCGTGTGCAAAAAAAAAAAAAGTCTTTGGTAGCTTGAAATTCAACAACAACCACCACAGTCGTGTCAGAAATACGACCATCACTTACAGGCACAGTTGTCGTGCCATTGTTTTCAAGTTGCCATCTGAATAAAAGAGACCGGATACTGGACGGCACTAACTACAAAAATAGAAGGAGTGCCTAGGCTGCTAGAAACGCAGCTGTCTGCTTGCAAACCATCCTAACAGTGTTTATCTCAAAAGACATTTCGTCTACATGTACATTGTAGTTTTCCTGCGAGTTAAACAAAGACGGTAGATATGGACGGACCTGTAACAAACAAGCTTCTCAAAACCTAGTACGCTGCTACTATTGTACAAAACAGATGTTTTGTTCTGAATTTAACAAAAGCAGAAGATATAGCAGAATTAGTTGTTCCCCCATAAGCAGCGAGCCCCAACAGCAAACAATAAGAGTCTACATGTTTTATGAGATATTACAGTATACTGTTAGTTTACAGCAGCGGTTCGTCGGCTTTGATGGATTACACTGCATTGACCTCCATCTCTGTAGCCTTAACTCATCCTATGTATTTTACCTGTTATGCTAAGATGGACAGGAACATGGCAGCATACACTGTAGGTAGATCAAAAGTCCTTATGTGTCTGAAATGTGCTGTCTGAAGTCCTTTAAAGTATTTTGAGATGAGGTGCATCCACACCGATGGGGCTGTTCTTGTTGAGACTTTGAGGACCGTCTCAGATGGTTCTCCTCTGGGTCATGAGGGAGCCACGTCCCAGAACTTTCCAGGTTAGCACCTCCAGGGCGAGCCCAATCAACACCTCCTCAACCCCCCTTCCCCAACTGAGGGAAAAAGAAGGCTGGTTCTTTAGGAAGAGTTTGGCAAGGGAGGGAAATCCCTCACCCTCTGTCAAGGCTAGTCTGCCCTTTCTATGCTTAACACTGATGCCTACGAAGAGACACTACAACAAACAGCTGGATGGTACACAGGATGGGCCTGATATGGCACCAGTTTTAGAGCATCTCTAGTCCTGGTTCTGTGCTCATCAGTATCAACAGTTCATTTGAGTCCCATCAATCATTTACAGCACCAATGATTCTTCTTCGCTGTACCGAAAGGGTCTCGGCGGCGTCGATTTAGCAACGCTTACGTTTTTTTTTAAACGAGGTCCACGACTGTAATGACAAAGTGGCTCTGCCCTGCCCCAAGGCAGAGCCACTTATACAGCAGAGCCAGCACTGAGACTACAGCTCTGCTGCTGGTTGTACTGCTGCAACTCTGGGGTCACCTGGACGTTCTGATTGTCCAAGAGCACATCTGTCGGGATGCGGGACTGGAACTTCTCCAGCTGCTCCGGACTGGCCAGGTTCTTGAGCAGGTAGTTCTCCCTCTCGAGCTGGTTGTTCTTCTCGGCCAGCTCCTTGATCTGCTCCTTGAGGATCTCCACCTCCTCACGCACCGCGTACATCAGGTGGTTCTTGACAAGATCCTGTAGTTTTTGGAATAACAAGAGATTGATCAGTCTTAAAATGAGCAGAGGAAAGAAAAACATTTTATCATATAACTGATGCATGCATTTTGGTTCGCCTATCGATCCCATCCCTTCATTTATTTGTAGTTTTTATTTTTATGCTCATACCACTTTTTTTTTTTCCAAGTCTTAGATGTGAAGCAAACATGCCTGTGCTTGTTCATCACAGCAGGGGCTTTCCACTGCTTCATTTATAATTAGTTTTGGAAGTTGCTTCTTGCAGATGCAAGGGAGTCTAACTGAAGAGTTATTCTAGCAAACAAGCTAAGTCACAAAGATGTGATGTATGAGTTCTCCATTTAAAAAAAACATATAGAGGTCAGACTGATTGCATTGTTATGTCGTGTCCCATAAAGGCCAGCCACTATGGTGTTGTGTTAAAAGATGCATGAGCCCACTGTATAACCTTTCTGAATAAATTAGCATTGTGTTTGGTTTCGTTTCTCTGCTTACCATGGCCTGCTCGATCTTGTTGTCAATGGCCACCACGCTAGCACCAGAGGCACTGCAAACAGAAAGAAGAGAGAGCCATAAATTACCAGCGATAACTTCACATGCACTGCTCCGCCCTGACGTCACATCTCTGACAGGGAAACAAAAAAAAAGGAAAGAAAAAAAGAGCTCACAGAACAGAAAGACAAAAAGATCTGCTGTTTTTATATAATGGTCTTTGTTAAGTTAAGTTTGTGGCTCATATTTTTTTTACGAAAGACTACAATATAATAGTCACACTGCACAGTAAACAACGCCAGCTGATGACATAAATAAAAGCGAAGTTGAAGCTTTCAAAGCTTTTGTGACCCAAAAAAAAAAAAAACAGCACTAGAGAGCGGATGGGTGATAACGATAAAACTCGCATCGGTTCGGTTGGATTCAAGCACAAAACGAGCTAAATCAACAACTGTACCTGTTGTCAAGTTTGACCGAGACGACGTCTCCTCCGAGCAGCGAGGAGAAGAAAGAGATGGAGAAGTTGTGCAGCTGGTAGACTGCCACCTCCATCGGCGTCTTAGCGAACATCTCCGTGCTCATGTTCAGGACCACACTCGTTTGGATGATGCTTCTCGCCACGATTGCGACTTGGTCGGTCACCGAAGTGAGTCCGTAAAGTGAAGGATTCGGTTTAGTTCGTCGAGTAAGTAGCGCTGCACTGACTCCTCTTGCTCCTTTCTAAAGAGCTCAGTGCTGTGTCAGGTTTTTTTTTTACGTAAAGCTTCGCCGGTTGTTACGAGCGACTGTCTGTTGCTATTTCTGCCTCCGGCTTGTATTTGTAAGACCGCTGTCGTGACGCAGGCATAAATTATGCAAATTAGCAGAGAGCGGGAGGGGGAGGAGTAGGCAGAGCTTGTGTTGCCTTCCAGGACCATCGGAGGGGGAAGAGGAAAATCACAATCGAGCCATATTTTCGGGTTCTGATAAATACACTCCACTTCCACTGCTTTTATATAATGAAACAAGGTACATTTTGTTCTGAACAAAGTGTCTAGTTCATTTATCTTATGATAGGTCTATGCTATTGCTTTTTTATGAGGATTTGTTACTGTAATTTTGCTTCTAATTATTGTTTAAAATTGAAGTTACAGAAATATAGGCCTACTTTATAAGCAGTATCACGCAACACGTGATAACGAACTCCACACGAACGACGCATAAAATGAGGCTTTGAACGCAGCAATGTAAGTGCCCCGCTTCTGAACTTCTGTTCTTTCTCGAGTGCAGAATCCGATGCAGTTAACCCACAGACCGAGAAGTGTTCCAGTTCCAACCCATCCAACATAACAACATGAACTTCGGCATACTCGTAAACAATGTGCTCCTTTTGTAAACAAAAGCCTGATTTGATCAAATGTCCCATGCACTAAACTGTCTCTCTCATCTAATTAGATTTTCACGTGAATTGCACATTAAAGTCCGGTATTTATTAGAAATACTTGTATGCTTGTTTATTAGATGTATGCCGCTTTACTCATGTGAGCCTCTTATCGTGTTATTGACTTGCACTTTGTATGTTTCTGTCGTCAGTGTGGTTCCTGATAACTTGATAATTTGGGGTATTGGAATGACAATAACATGGTGTCCCCAGAGCCTGCCCTATAAATATATTATCACAATGGTCTTTACTATGTGCACATGTACACTTTTTTGAGGTATTTTTCCATCATATAGTTTTGGTAAATTTCCCCAATTTATGTCTACTATATCTCCCTCTTGCGGCAACAAAGTAGGTTACACTATATACATTAAAATCCATCACCATGCATCACAAACTTTTTTTTCATTGTGGATTTTTCCATTCACCCTTTTGACTCCAATTCCACCTTCCTTTTCCTTTTTAGATTTTTAGAACTATTAATAGGTTTATTGCATATTGTTTACGTGTCACAATCCTGGAATTGTGTTTCGAATGTGTACAACAAAAACACCAGGAATATTTTAGTAACACAAATAAAGGGTATTATATCTCCAAACAACACCACTATATAGGTGCAAAGTACAAATAACCAGTCAGTGATCCCCACTTTCTGTCGCGTGACCTATTGCACTTCTGGTGGCACTTTGAACTCGTTACCACATGTGATGCAACAGCACCAACTCTCCTCTAAACTGTAATAAACAGATTATGGGCAGCAGTACATGCTGATAAAGCACACATAATGTCAACATACTTTTTTTTCCACTGAGCAGCCCCTGAATGTATCATTAGATGTGTTTATGATCTATGCAAAGTACAGTTTTAATGTCATTGCCTAACACCACTCAGCTGTCACTCTGTGTACTCTTTCGCTGGCGTAGTTTACTGATACTGTACCGATGATGAGCCAGGAATTGTGTTTTTGAGAACACCAGAGTGAAACATTGTCTTCTACTACACAAGGTAGTAAAGCATTCCAAGTTATTCAGTAACTTCTTTGGAATTTTTCCTCTGAACTGTGGAAGCCTTCCATTTTGACTCATTCATATACAATCAATCCCCTTCAGGCATTTTTAAAGATAGGTATATGATGTTTGATTAAATTAATTAGTAATAGTGTCCATAAAGTCAAAACGTTATAGCTATCCTAGTGGATGGAAAAGAAAAATGAAGTATGTTTTTTCACATTTTATTTACAACTACAGTTTTGAAAAATGTAATCAGCCTCCTGAGTCAATACTTTGTTGAAGCCACATTTTTATCAATATATAGTAGCAAGTCTTTTGGGAGATTTATCTACCAACTCCACACATTAAGAGACAGAAATTTGTGCACTCTGTTGACTACAAAAAAACTCAAACTCATTCCGATAGAACTGGACGTTGACTGGGCATAAAAATGCTTTTCCCTAAATAATTTCCCATCCACCTTCCCATCAACCCTGATGTGTTTATTTTTTTTCAAGCACATATAGTATTTTGAATGCAGGGTAACTATTGTTGGTCTTTTTAGAAAAAACATATCTAACCACATATTTTACTTCTGTACTTCTGCTTCAGAATAATGATTTACTTTGTTTAGGCCCCAAAACAAACAATTACATTTAATTCAAGTGTGTTGTAACATTACAAAATGATGAAAGGTTCAAAGGGCATGGATACATGTACAGTACCCTTTTGCTAGGAGTCATGCTCTATGCCTCTAGCTAGGCTGAGATTCAGTCAAAGGAAAACACTCTAAAACATTTTGTATCAAAAAGATGAGTACATAGATTAATTTAATGGCTTTACCAGTTTTTACTCTAAGATTCAGGAAATTACGGAAACAAATTTTGACAATATGTTTTTCATCTTATAAAGAACTTCATCTAGTCTTCCAGCAGAATGTTTCTAAACAGTTTAAAAGCTGAAGCGACTCATATTTCAGATGAACACTCGGTGCCTGTTTGTGTTTGATGCATGCCAGTTTTATTCAGTGAGTCACACTACAGCCAGACCACAGTTCCCATCAGATGTCCAAAGCTCCGGAGCCAAACATGTTATATAATATCGTTCATCTGCAACATTGGCTTAAAAAGAAAGAAAATGAGTCATGCTGCCAACTGTTTAGCTCTTGCCACAAGCGACAGTTCTGGATTTTGACACACAAATTCCAAGATGTACACAAATTTTCAAATCAACAGCACAAGAAACAAGCAAATAAACAAAAACACACACATTATTTTGTTTCGAGCTCGCTTTCTGGTTATGTTCCTCTCCTTTTCCAAGAGTTTGGAATGTGGGGGCTAGTAAAAGTGTGGCCCAACAATGTGCATAACTGCTACAGGCTGCAGCCAGAGGCTATCTCAAAGGAAGCTGATCTCAAAGGAAGCTGTCCATGTAGCCAACAACACTGAATACTAAATGGTCTCTGCACACCAGCGCACACCCAGCAGCAGTCATTACCACATCTCCCTCAGTGTCTTCAGCAATGAATAACACAAGGGCTCGTAGTTTGATTCTTTCAAACGAGACATTTTAATAAATCTAACAGATAATAATACAGCCTATTTTGCTAGCAATGCTGCATAGATAAAAATGAATAATTTGCATTTATGTTTTATTAATGGCGCATTAGTAAAAATTAGGAAATGAGTAAGTGCTTTGTACAAGATTCAACATTCGTTAATAAGGTAACAAATAAACAATGCTGGTGTCCCATTGTTTCTTATGGTGCATATGGTTTGAAAAATAGATTTTATGTTAAACCATATGCAAGGAAACAAAACGAATGTCACGGAACATGACATTCAGTCACCCTTTTTTAGCTATGTTTAGTTCTTCTAATGAAATCCCGTTCTGAGAAGTACCACCATGTACATTAGAATCAAGGATGCCGGACAGTATTCAGTTGTGACGGTACAGAGTTTGTTGCTTTTACCTTTATGTCGGCATCACATTTTAGCAAACGTTTCAAATCAGAAAGTAGTGAAGCACATTTTTTTTGTATCCTAAAAAAACTTTGACATCTTGCCTTATCTAGTGATCAACAAGCTATCACTGTCATGGCACCATCATGCCAAATGCCCTGTCCCCCATCCTCTGCTGCCCTCACTTACCGGCGATCCGGCCTTTTGAAGAGACTCGGCGAGTATGGGGGCGAGTAGCTCACAGTTCTGTCTGGAAAGCTGAAAGGGAAATGTGGATGATAGTAAAATAATCTCTGAGGTGGCTCGATCACCTGAAGAGGTGTCACAGTCCTAGGAGAGGGTGGCCTTGCCCTAGAAGAGGCAAATCCAGTGGGACATGTCTGGGACTGTCCCATCGTGGTGTTCATATGAAGTGGCTCTAAGCACTACTAGAGACTCTTGACTGTCTTCACACTGTGCTGTGGGTGTTTGTACCCAACAACTGTGTTCTCAGGGCACAAAGAGGCAATTGAGCAATGACAATACCTCTGGCTCTAGCTCTGCAGCCATGACTGTGAGTGTCATGCTCAGACTGATACCAATGTGACTCTAGTCTAGTGGAATACAATAGTTCTAGAGTTCCAATGAGGATGACAGTTCTCTGAATTGGGGCCAATCGTTTCATGTATGCAATGCTGGAGTGTCTCTTTCAGGCAGACAAAAGAAGATACTTTTTCAAATTGCAACTTCAGAAAGCAGGTTTCATGCTGGCTTATGTACTGTATTTTAACATTGGTATTAAAGCTCACAGAAAATGCTTGTAAGTATCACAAGCTTATCCAGAATCGTCTGGAAAACTTAAACTGGTCAAACAACAGCTGGCATTAACATTTGTTTGCAGGGAAAAGCAAGGTGAGACAGATTAATGACTCTAATGGTTTGTTATATAACATTTCATATAATGTGTGTTGTGTTGAAGAAATCCTTCAGGGATCCATCAGGCAAACCCAGAAAGTTCTAGGTTTGCCTGTTGCGTTTTCACTGGGGATATATTTGTTTGGAGAGTCACCGTTTTGGAAAAAAAATGGCTTTAAAAAGCATCACTAAGCCACTATTGATTTGACAAATTGCATGCCTCTTTCCAGTTTGACAGGTCTGCATAAACATTTCATGCCTCAGTTTTTCCTTAATACTGTCTGCTACCAAGAATGTTGTGACATTTGACATCTCATTCTGACTGTAATGCAGAGACGCCTGGTGTTAAATGTAATTACATACTGTAAAACCGGATTTTGCATTCTGTGGACTGTCACGCAAGTCTGTCACAGACTTCCAGAAGCATCAAATAGAAATCTTGTAATCTACTCATTACCCACTATTAAAATGTTAGGTAATTTCACTGTTGCAAAACATAGATCAGGAACATAGAACATACAGACATTAGGGTTTTGTTGATGCACAAGTTTACCACGATGTGAAAGCAGACGGACATTTTTATTTCCTTGTACAGGGTCACAAAGTTCAGCCTTTAGCAACGGTTAATGTTTTCTGACTGTTATTGTAAATAATCCTTCATTTTGAACTTTTAATATTTTGTTACGTTACATTTAATTGCTTTTGATATAATAAATGTTAAGTATTTTGTATTCAATTTAGTGTTTTAAAACGACTGCTGAATTCCATTTTATTGGTGAATATATTTGCACTCAAGAATCATATTCTAAAGGGAGGGAAGAGGGAGACAAAAATCATTTTTACTATTTAGTCCTGTTTAGGGAAAGGTAGGGTTTATACTAAATTACTAAATTATTTATTCATTATATATTATTTAGTATATCTAAACTTGCTGTAGTGAACTACGGAAAAAAAACTTAAAACTACATTTTCCTACTGTGTAGACACAAGCTAGCCTTAGCATTACAGCACAGCTAGCTGCTTCAGAAAGTTAGCAAACATGGTAGTTTAAAAATTTCTGAGGCTTTTTATTGTGTGATTGTTCTATTCATTATTTTATTTGCTATAAACAAACTAATTAATCATAAACATATTGTGTACTTCTGATGACTGTAGTTACTCCAGGATATTAGTAGTAAATAGTTAATAAGTAAGAGTTACACTGAAAATAGTATCTTAGTAGATTTCAAATGTAAATGTATGCCCTGGATGTATCATCCTTTGTGATTTTCCAACCAATGTTCATCCAATGTCCAATACCAGTTCACACCATAATTCAGGATTTAGGATTAATTCAGCACTATGTATGCACAATATTCCAGCTAAATTTGATGTTAAATATCTGAAGTGGAGCAAGGACCATAAGGTAAAAAAAACTCTTGTCAGGCTGCATTCATAGCCAAAGTTTAAATTGTATCCAAACGATATACTATTGTGTTTTATTCCATAGCTCATAGGATCATCATCTATGTTTTGATGGGGACAAATGGACATGAAAACACACACACATAGCGTACATACAGTATGCACCCTGAACAGTTGGTGAAACTACTTGCTGTTCGGTTGTAGTTAGGTTAACTCTAATTGCTGTAGTCTATAGAGGCTCTCTCTTTTTTCTTGTCATGCATAGTTTCACCTTAGACTAAGTTTTAAATGGTACTTGTGGATTTATATTTTTTACTCACAAGATGTATTAAAGGTTCCAAAAGTAAAAATGAAACAGAGGTTTGTATCCAAACCTAATGCAAAATTATATTTCTGACATTATACTGGGTTAAGAACATTCTGAGGTACAAAGGCTGATGCTTTGCACATCTGAGTCACGTCCAAAAATAAAATGCTATTGTGATCAGAGATGTGTATATATTTATCTGTCCTCCGATATTAAAGTGAACACTACAGGTCAGCTGTGTGATCTGTTATTGAGGTGTCTACATCTCACCTATGCTGACACTATACCACACACTACGTCCATTTATTGCATCATTTTAGTAATGGCTGTTTTTATGCAGAATGATGAAAAAAAAAACTAAGAAAAAAACCAGTCGGCTACATCTCAAAGGCTCCCAATCACCAGGTGTTTTATTGCACATTCTATTATTTGTTTAGAATTACAGAGTAAATATGATGTGCAAGGCTTTATCTGTAGGTTGGTAAACATAAATCCTAAAACATATACTAGCTATTATTCTACATTTTTCTAAATGCAAATATATATCTATTGAAAAAAAGATAAGAACTCTTGATGGGAAATTGTCTTGAGAGAAAAGTTCTTGTTTTTTGTCATGTATTCTTCACCTCTACCTAGGAGATTATGTTTTTGCAAGTGTTTCTTTGTTAGTCTGTTTGTCTTATAGTTTGAAATATAACTCGAAAAATTCTCCATGGATTTGGATGAAATTTTCAGACAATGCATCAGTGGCAACAGTAACAAGTAATTATATTCTGGGGATGATCGGGATCACTGTCTGGGGGTGGGGGAATGAGCTGCATTGGCGGAGGTCTGCGCTCTCCAAGTGTTTTTCAAGCTCTTCATATTTTATTTTGTCCCATTTTCTTTCTCAGCATATCTCTTGGGTTTTTTTGTTGGTTTTTTTCTTGTAATTTATTTGTCTGAGCTTGCAGCTGTGTGACCCAAGTCCCCAACAACTGGAACAACACTACAGCATCTCAGACCCTCGATGGGCCGCCACCTGGTGTGCGATTATGTGCTTAGTTCTGTTTTTGTTTTCCAGTGTGTACGCTGATGCATAGTGCTTGCTGCATGCTCTTAAGCCTGCGTTGCCTGCTCGTGCACGTCCCACTTTGTCAGCAAGATCTGGATTTAACTGGATGATAGGCACCCTGCTAACTCTCACTGTCAGTGTCATCCAAACACTGAGTTGTTCCTACAGACTCCTGCAGGCTTCTCGGCTGAGCTTCGAAGCTAATCCTTTGTCACCTGCGAGATGACGATGGAGTGGTGACTAAGTTCCCATGGATCATTTCACACAAGTCACTGACGGTAATTCTGAGGATAAGTGCAATAAACCTTTCATAACTACCCAAATGCGCGACAAACACACATTGCTGTCATAACACATTAGAGTGAAAAAAAGTGATTAATATGTTGTGTCTTTGATATTTTTGCATTAGTTTCATGCAGCTGGTGTTAAATCTCCAAGTTTTTTTCTACTTTTTAAGTTGGATATAAGACAAATGACAGGCCTGTGTAGGACAAGTCAGTGGTATCATTTGTGGCTTCCTCCACTGTTACTCTTTTTAGCCTGAGGATGTTACATCAGACTGATGCAAGGCTGGCAGATGCAACAAACCCACCAGGTCAAATCATGTTTTCATAGAAAGCTGAAATGAAATTGATGTGATTTGCATTTGCATTTTATAATATAGTTTTAGTCAGTTTTGTAAATTGTAACACTTTATTAGCATCAAGTCGGCCTATTACTGATTATGCATACTTACAAATGTATTTTGTTTCAGGGTTTTTTTAAGTATTGTTGCTATTCTTCAAAATATCCTTATTTTAGTCATTTATTTTTGAAACATTGCAAGTCAATCTAAATCCCCTAGCAAATAAAATTATTGTCTTATTGACAAACCAATCAGACTTCATTGAAGCTTCTGTTCTTTTTCTTGTTAGCTATGTTAACTAAATCAATAAAAGTCCATCAGGTCAACCAACCTTGAAATAGCATTTCAGGAAGTGACTGGAGGAAAGGCTCTAAGCTTAAAAACACGCTGAAAAGTAACTTTATTATTTTTTCAATATAATTTTCTACTCTGAGCACTGGTCTCTTTTGAGAACAAAATCCAAAGAATGTAAATGTGGGAAATACAATGTTAATATATTGTACTGGATATTTTATTTACTCCCACTCTTTGTGTTTCCTTAGGGAGATCTGACCTCTTCATTGTGTATAAACTTGAAACAATGCACTAAACACAGAAATAAAGCTAAGCTGGGTTGAAAATCATAAATATCTTTAAATTCAGCCAAGCCATGAAGTTGCTTTTAAACATTTCATGATAAAAAGACACCTCTGCTGTCTATCACCAGGGAACATGATACAACATAGTGTCACTGTGAGGTACTACATAGGCAGACTCAAGCCTATTCTCCACCTCTTACCTCTCTCTCTTTCTGCAAACAGTAATGATTAAAATTATTGAATGTTGGATCATTAAAAACTGAAAGACCCATCAGACCTGAACACAGAGGAGCATAAGGATTTCATTTAAACAGAGAGGAAAGTTGACGCCTGGGAGAACGTGATGATAACAATATTTCCACAGCCTGTCTACATGTTGAGAGTCCCCCACTGGCAGGGGACAGCATGAGACAAACAGGGACAGGGACAGATGTGCAGACTCTTGTAAGGAAACATGTTGATCTAGAGAAGAAACCTGGAGGCAGTTCTTTTTACTTTTAAAGACAAAATTAAATGTATGTGTTCAGCTGTTGCCCGCCCAGCTACAGTTTCTGAATCACACGAATATTGCTCAAAATACATTTACTTATATATTTTTTTTAAACTAGCTGCATGGATAGAATTATTATGGTCTTAATAAAGATGTTTACTCTCTGATCAAACCTGGATTTTAGCTCATGCTCTTTTTGTCTCAAATATATTACTTTGCAGATGATGCTGATCATAAGGCCTTTAATTTTTTTCTCCATATGTTATACATATAGGACAAGTAGATTTTGCTCCTCTATATAGAGTAAATTAATCAGGTCTGTCTTTGCAACATGTTAAGCTGTGACCAGATTGAATATACCTACAATTTGAGCCCTGCTCTGGTTTAAACTAATGGGCACTGCTCCGAAAAATCCTCAAATTACAATAGATAGATTAAAATACACTCATTTAACTCACTTTTCAGACAGTTCATTTGAGCCTGACCTTACTGTGGGAATCAATCAATCATGGTCATTGATGAATCAATTCGTTTCCTCCTTTCTGATATGCTATTGAGCAGATAGTGCCAAACATCCTGCACACGTCGATGAGCAGTTCAGGTGTGCTCAGCATGAATCCTTGGAACACATTTTAGGATTTGCACAGTATCAGGATGAGACTGGAAAACAACATTTGAACCTGCCTCAGCAACAAATCAAACAGTATGGTTATTTCCATGGTTTTATATGACCGCTGTGACGATCTAGAGTTTATAGTACTAAGCTTTCACTTTCCTGCTTGTTCTTTTTTTTTAACTGTACAGTTAAAGGTTTAAGATGGCCCACTATAACAAAAACAGGATTCCTGCCTTAAAAAAAGTCTACATTTGCTACTTTATTTTCCATGTCTAAATTAGAAAGGAAAATAACCAAGTAGGGAAATGTGTTTGATTTTCCAGGATTTTTTATTTCTTTCATTTCTAATGGAAACATATCTATTTAATGTAGTATTATTTTCACATTTATTCATAAATACACAACATGCTTCAATTTTTTTAACACCATCAAACCCTGATTTTGAACATTATACCCAGCAGTATTTTGGCCTCTGACATACAGACAGAATGTTCATTTAAAAATCTAATCTCTCTGGACAATTTTGTATTTAGGTTGAACTGAACTTGCTGTTCTTTCAAGGTATCCGGTTAAAATAAAATTATAAATAAAGCATTAAAACATTAAATTAAAGATTCAAAAGTTCACAAATTGTGAATTTTAGAGAATCTACACTTAGTTTATGATAATCAGGTTTTATTTTTCTCATCCAAGAATACTTATTTTGAAAAACGGCTGAACTAAGTTATTTCAGAAATCACAGAAATATTGAAATGTCTCTATAAATATTTTTACCGTTGTGTTGAGTGATTTGTGAACTACACAGATCACAAGGCTAGCAATATCTGATTACTTTTCAAACAGTTCCAAGCTTTGCATTTTGTACTTGAATGTCAGGAATGAAAGCATAAAAAATTATTTTGAATCTGAAAAGTATAACATTTTCAAGTTAAAATCTTTTATAGAGCTGAGTGTCAACTGGCCCCCAGATTTTTCTCATATATTTTAAAACCCACAAAGCTGAAATTTCTTATAATCACTCCATTCAGACAGTAGAATAAGGAAAGGAATTATTCACCTGAAATAGGGAAACGCTTTAAAAGTATTTGCTGCATCCTAATCAGAATCAGCTGCGATCCATTATAACTCATAACATGTTTCTGTTTCCATATGTTATTATTCTAAACAAATATGACTTTCAGCTACTGTGAATACTATTAGTGGTGGGACCAGTTTTTCCACTAACAACTGAATTAATAATTACAGTTTCTGCAAAACCTCTGATATAAGAATAACAATTTGCTGCTTTTTAATCAAAATATTGCAAATATTGTTGGTCAAAACTAGTTAGAATCTTAATTCTTAATTCCCCTAAGCCCCACTTTCTTGGAACAAACAGGAAAGGCCTGCACTTGAAGTAAGCTCCTGAACTCACAATAGCTCACAACACACAGGGCAAACTGTCTGTAGATGTATCTTGCCTCATTTAAAACCCACAGAGAAGAGAGTAAACACGCCTGCTATCCCGGTCACCGTGTACACAAGGGGTGCAAAGTTCACTTTTGAAACCACGGAACACGCTTATGTCTGTTCTGCACGCACACTTTGTGCAGGTACACTGATCAGTCATAGCCCAGTGAAACTGAAGATGTGCGTCCGGGCGTGGATGTCAGCAAAAGATTTCCAACAATGCATGCAGGCAAAAAGGACAAGGATGCATTACGACACAAATGCGTACGTGTGTGCAAAGAACGAGACATACCTGGGAATGCAAATTAAAGATCAGTGATGAATGCAGACAAAGCTCAGACAAACAAATAGATGTAAACACAACATTCTGCCTTTTTCCTGTCCCTTTTTTACACCTAAACAGCTCTATGTTAAATCTTAACGGTTTCCAAAACTGAGCTCTTTTAGGACTGCAATAAATACCTTAAACATATGTCAGTGGAAATGTATTGATGAATGTTGCTAAAAGTGGAAATCAAACAAAATGGCACCTGAAATGTCTTTCTCTAATATCAGTCGATTAAAAACCATAATAAAAAAAAAGAACATGATAACAGACCAACTTAAAAAACCTGGTTCAGTGAAAGTTGCATCTGACGTGCAACAACTTATCAGATCTGGCACTACAGTGAGAAAATGTGCGTAAGAGTCTCTTATTGTTTTGAAAACTAGCAGATTTCCTCACGTAAGCAGTATTTGGGAGCCAAGATGCTGTCACTTTATCTCCATTTTCAAATCACAAAGATCCTGCTTTGATGTATGAGCTTCCCACCATGATTGCACCATCTCCGTTTTACGCTGACACATCAGAAGGATAGAAAGACGAGAGGAAATTACAAGAAATGCAACTGCTTGTTAATGGTGAAGGGAAATATAGGACTGAATAAAAATATAATATTAGAGAAGATAAGATTGAGAGAGTCATACAAAGCCAAACATGCACAGAATGAATGCTCATCCAGGGTTGTTTTTGGCTTTAAGCCTGAAATAACACAAGCGCATGCTGCAAAAAAAACACGCCAAGTTTGAGCACTATGAGGAATTACTGCACCCAATAAAAAGTCATGTGTCAGCATGTTTGTGAGCCACTAATCAATCATTCTGTCCACTAATCTAAACGCTGTTGCACTTAAATAATCCAATTTCATGAAAAAAGGGGAAAAACTATATATGCTATTATTACTACTGAGGGCTAAACATGCCACTGTCAAATATATAAATAAAATAAAATAAATATTTCTGTTGGTCACCATTTGAATAAATCTCGAAACAGATGATAATTATTTGAAAATAATCATTAAAATAATCATTATTAAAATGATACATAACTTAAAAATGAAAATTGGTCTTTTAACATGCATTTATTATTTGTAAAATAGTTTGTTTTCTTCCCTAATAACCTATTTTAAATGAAAAGCAGAAGCCGTTTTTTATCATCTAATATGTTTATAAAATTTTGTTGAAATTATTACATATTTAAAAAACTTTTATTTTTAATTATTTATTCTCTGAATTCCTTAAACTTTGTACCCCAGTGATTTGCATGAAACACTTTAGATGAAATAAGAGTCCTTTAAAGAGGTTGCTTCACGTCTTCTCCTCATTGTCATCATAGCCCACCTGATTCACTCATAAACTGTGAAATAAACCAAAGTCTGTTAGGCTATTTTGGTGAACTAAGTCAAAATTTGAGGAAGTAAAAGAAAATCACGCCTTTCACCAGTTCTTTAACTCCTGACTTGTGCACATACATAGTGATGTGCATCCATGGTCAGAATCATAGGTCACAGTATTTGTTTTCTTGTCTGTATAGGATTGACTGTTGTCTTCATTGCAGATTTTGTTTTTGTTTGACTGAAATAACAGTCTGGCAACAAAGGTGGAAAAACAATGCAATGTCTTGCAGGCATTGCATTGTTTTTGCAAGGCAATACCAATCTTTCCAACTCTACAAGCCAACTCTTGTATTTTCATAGCAGTGTGCAGCTCCTGTTATTTTAAAAACGATTTACTTCCAGATATATTTAAATTAATTCCACTATGTGCTGCTTATGACTAGCCATTCAACTTTTGTGTCTTGCCTGCCACCTTGTGCACAGCCATTTGTCCTGCTGTCTCAGCTGTGCAGCTCTTTAGTTGGGTCTGTCTCTCTGCTCTTCTTTCTCCTTTCTCCCTGTCTGCACGGCTCACCTCCTTCTTCAACAGCTGGTATTATTATTATTATTCCAGTCTCTCCCCATATCTCTGTGCCTTAAATCCTCTCTGAGTGGCACGCTTCAGGAAAGCCTAACCCTGACTTTGTCTCGTGGTAATTATCCTGTCTCCGACCTGTCTCGTCATATACCTAATTGCTGCGTGCTGTGCAGTCCCACCTATTTTTGGCAGAGGTGTTGCTGTTACGCCACAGTAGGACTCGAAAGTGTTAGGCCTGTGCATGAGGGGACACATGGTAGGAGGAGTTACGGTGAGACAACACCACCCCTTTTGGACAATGAACTCAGGTATTTCTATTTACTCTGCAAGTGTACCATGTCGGAGCTGCGTTTCGGATTAAAGGTGAACACACAATGAGGCTGTCTGGTCATGCCGTGCTGCCCTGGTGTTAGAAAGTGAGAAAATAACAACTTTTTTTCCCCTTTTTTTTCAAAGGCATGCATGAACTTGTAGATGTTTGCTCAATCTAGAGTGAATAAAAAACAACTTATCAGTTGAGGATAAGTAAATGCATAACTATGTGTGTGTGTGTGTGTGCGCATGTGTGTGTGTTAATAACTGAATTACATAATGTTTTTTTAACACAATCACTGATTGCATAGAAATTACGCAACATAGTCTCATTTCTTCACATCCAACAGTACTCTATATTTGCTTAAAAGAACACCATTCAACACAATACAACTGGTAATTTGTGTCTCTTAACTTTTGCTTTCATTTCCATCATCATTCAGGTCAGGAGAGGGAAGCACAGGCATGACCCAGACAACAGACTTCAATACAGGGTATCACTTTTCTCCAAAGCACAGCTCAGTCAAAGAGCTTCTTATTAAGAAGTCTGAGTAGATCATGGCCAAACACCAAAACAGGAAAATGCAAAAATGAGGAAGAGAAAGGACGAGGAAGAGAAGGAGGGAGGGACGTGGGAAGGGCTTTCACAGCTGTTGTTCTGCGGTGTTTCCTCTGATAGGAGATGTTGGCTGTACTCCCAGTTCTTTAGGTAAACTACCAAAAAAAAAAGGTAAACACGGTTACTTAAAGGTTCAAGGGGAGAGTAAAAAGGGTGATGTGGGTCATGCCGGATTACATAATAATGTAGCGAGATAAGCTCTTCAAATACAAAAAGAAGAAAAAATTTTTTAGTACAGAGTCAACTCAAACAGCAACAAGTACATTGGTTCTTCTTGTAAGGGAGAAAATTTGTGCGCATGCTTGATATGATGCTTCAGAGTAACTATGCAGACATCTGCAAAACAAGTTAGCCTCTTATCCTGGGATCAAGATGATAAGAGGAATCTAAGTCTTTAATCTGTCCCACTGGATGTCTCAATGTGTGCATGGAAACAGGTGTCACAGACTGTTTAGACTATCACTGCAGGCTAAGAGTTTGCACAATCACACCATTCTTTTCTCAATACCATTATGATTATAAACAATGAGGAAAACTCACATCGATACTCAGAAGTGGCAACTTGGAAACAAACAACTGACATAACCAAGACTCTGTAGAGCTGCTGTATTCCCAGAAGGAACACTTAATAATTGAATTATATAATTAGTGCCTTACAAAAGTAGTCACACTCCTCAAACTATGCTGCTATACAACTGCAAACATTTTAGGTCTAAGACAAATACACTGTATTAGAAATGTGTGTGTGTGTCAGGCATTTGAGTTCAGCTCCTTTGTTCAATATTTTGTAGAACTACTATTGCTGTGTTAAAGTTGCAATTCTTATGGAGTATGTTTTCACTAACTTTCCATATCTAGAGATAAAAAAAATAGCCAATTCTTCTTGCTAAATAAGCTCCAGATCAGTCCGAGCTGTAAACTAACTTGCTAGAGAGTTAAACCCATACCAAAATATCAATTATTTTGTAACCTTTAATGAGTTTTGACCTGTAATGATCTCCTGCAGAAAAAATACATTCTCATTGCACACATGATGTTGTCACTTACAGCATTTTAAATGCTCACTAAAAGCTGAGTCTAAATTCTACAGCTACATTTGTCTAAATCTGTTTCAGTAAAACATTTCATGATAAAAATCTGTGAATGCAATAAGGAAAAGAAAACATCCCAGAAAAATTAATTGCCTATTAAAATGTGCTTGGAGACGTAATATCACGTGCAAAAAACACTTACTGAAGAAAAAAGGCTCATGGTATGTCTAAATCTGATGCCTCCTCACGAAACATTTAAATCTGAATAGGTGGAAGTATCTTGCTAAGTCCACAGCTTTAGTTTTCTTTTTTTATGCTTCCTAACTGGCAAGAAGTTAAGAAAAAACACTTGTTCCTATTCATATGAGCCACAATAACGTCCTTTCTCTCCAAACCACCAGAGTAAGAGAGCTTGAGAAGAAAACTGAAGGAGAAACGACAAAAAGTTATTTAAAAAAAAACGTGGTTTAAATACAACACTTTCATTCCAGCTGGCTACTCATTGTGCAATACAAGGAACAAACTATGGAAGGGTTGCTTTGCCACCATATTCACACAGTTTTTTAGTGTGCTTGCTGTGTAATCTCTGGTGAGAACAGGAAATCTTTGGGAACACTCTGCTATTTCAGTGCACCCACAGATCATCCACAGTTGGAGGGTCAGGACATTTAACCACGGGTCCTCCTGATCCAAAAATGATAATAACTATAGTAATAATACGTTTTATTTGAGGGCACCTTAAAGAGAAGAAAAAAACTGGGTTAAAATAATAATACATAATAATCAGCAAAAAAAATAATATATATTATACATATATATATATATATATATATATACATACATATATATGTATATGTATGTATATATATTATACATATATATATACATACATATATATATATATATATATATATATATATATATATATATATATACATACATATATATGTATACATACATATATATATGTATGTATATATATATATGTAAAGTAGACGCTGTAAAGTAGTTCACACGGATAAGGAGGGGCAAGCCTATGGATGCACTTAAACGTGAGAATTACAATTTGAAAGTTGATCCAAGATTGTATGTGAAGCTGCTGAAGAACTGGTGTAATGTGTTTCCTTGAGGGAGTCCTAGTTGTGATCCGAGCTGCAAAGTGCTGTAAGAGTTGTCATTTAAAAGGCGAGTTATTGGGAAGATCCAAAAAGGGATTTGCAACAGTTGATCCGGGAGGTGACAGGGCAACGGACAAGAATGGCATTAGCATGGGGAGTAAGGAAAGAACGAAGTGGGTTAATGTTACGTAAGTGGAAGTATGCAGACATGTTAATAATAATATTGAACCTTGGGGTACACTGGCCAAATGGGAAACAAAGTTGAAGACTGTGATTTTAAATGAATAAACTGGGTATTACCTAAAAGACTTGAGGTAAACCAGGATAGGGGAGAATGACTAAAGCTAATCCATGCTAATCTGTTCAATAGAATAATATGAGAAAAAGTGTCAAACGTTGCACTGAGATCAAGAAAGATGGGATGGCAAGGAGACTAGAATCAGCTACCATCAATAAATCTTTGTAATTTTTTATCAGATCTGTTTCTGTGGTATGTTGGGGGTGAAAAATAGACTGAAATTACTTGTAAAAATCAGTGTTTATTGTGATGTGATCGGAGCTGAGAGGAAACAACTTTCTCAAGGATTAAAAAAATAATAATAAAAGGAATGTTTGAAACTGGACGAAGATGATCAAAGTTATCGGGATTGAGACCAGGCTTTTTGAGAATTGGAGTAAAAACAGCAACAGTTTTCAGAAGTGAGGGAACAATTTGAATGCTCCAGCGCTCAGAGTGGATTTGGAGTGGATGATAGTTTTTGAGAGGAACCAGTGAGGGGAGACCATCTTTACCTAACACTGTGGGGAAAGGTTCAAGCTGGCAGGTGGAGGATTTAGATGTCTGAATAATAAGAGATCCATCAATTATGGAAGGAAGGGTGAAACTTCAACATAAGTGACTGTGGAGAGAAGAGGGAGGCAACTTCAGAATGAGCAGCACCTACAGAGTTAAACTGTTGGTGGATGTCAGATGTTTTACTAATTAGATAAGACATGATGGAGTTAAAAAAGTCGTCAGAGTGCATATAGGAGGGTAATGAGTCTGGAAGCTGTCTAATTTTGCTAAACAGAAAAGCTCCTGATGGAGAAAAACATCACTACAGTATGACGCTGCCACCTCTATTACTCAGCATTGGGATGGTGTATACAGGATTTAATTGCTCTATCCCCCTAAATCCCTTTTCAATGAAGGCCATATTTGTGGAGGTTTTTTTTCATCCACCTGAGCTGTGTTTTTCTCTGCAGCTAGTAAAGGTGTAATCTGGGACAAATGTCTAAGGAGTATTGGAACTTTCAAGGCATTGTATGTTGCAAGGGTATTTGCCGTATTCAGATTTGGTACAAAAGCCTCTTTTCTCAGGTTATGTTTGCCATCTCAAGCTTTGTGCAGCTCAGCAATACAGCTCACAAGCCGATACTGATATTCAAAGGGCTTCAAGCTAAACAACATGTTTTTCTCTGCACTTTGACTGAACATTTTAGATTTTTTTGTAAACATTCAACACAAAAAGCAGTGTTTAGTAACCTCCTCTTCGGTGTGTGTACTGTTCCCTCCCACACTATGACCTGGCACTCGAGAGCAGCCTGCAGAACAGTATTGCTCGGATGAAAGTTAAACAAGCCTAAGGATGATGGATTAGTTTGCACTTAAAGGTCAGATGAAGAAAGTGTGTGGAACTGACATGTAAATAGATGGTGCAAGGGAAAGAGGGAAAGACTGCTGCAGCAAATTATTATTATTCTGGATTCCTGTAAATATTGAAGAATTCCACGAAAATTACTGGAAAACTGAATATGCACATGTGGTTGTAAACAGGGAAACACCATTTTGTATGTTATTGCTTACTTGTTCTGTTACTGTTGATCAGTATGTCCAGCTGTAATTGTACAGTTTGGGTGAAGTAAGGGTGTGGATGTCGGGCTTCCTGTTTTGCTTGCGCTCTCCCACAACAAAATATCCTCCCTCTGACACGAGAAAACCACTTGACCCCAACCAACTTCATCTAGTTCTGAAAAGTTGCCACCTTAAGCGTTACGTAAATTATTCTCTCTGTCTCTGTCTCTCTCTCTCTGTCTCTCTCTCTTTCCTTCCTTCCCTGGCTTTCCGTTATGTGACACCTTACATTCAGGCTGGTAATAAATAGGTCTTTGTGTGCTTTGTAAGCCCCTGAAAGGCTTGTGTCAGGGATGTTGGTGGCAGCCTAGATGGAATCTGGCTCCTTATGAAAAAAATGGTGTAAAGTAAGTGAGCAACAGTCAACATTCCCCTCTTCTCATCACCCTGGCTGCATCCGTCCTTCTTTGTTCCAGAAGCATCCATTTGCTTCATGCAGTACTTCTCTCTCGCTTAATCCGAGCTTGTGGACACAACAAAGGGTGCAAACATAACGATGAATCCCTGAGTCACTCATTTCCGTGACACCATACTGCAAAGAATGCAAAAGGAGGGCATTTAATGTCGCTGGTGATAATTGTCCCTGATGGTGTTGGGATATCAGAGAAGGAAAGGAGAGGGAGTCCCGTCAGATCCAACCAGCCTAAACCACTTCTTGCTGGAGAGGGAAACAGAAGTGAGGTCACGGACAGGATGCATCTTGTTATTTTCACTCATTTGACTTGGCTGGTCGCTCCTACTCTCTTTCAGTCGCTTTTCTTTTTCTGTCAAACAGCCAGAAACAATCATAGACTATCTGAAATTTGGCCAGTATGCTTAGATGTTCCTTCACATCATCTTGTTTCCCAGAAAAGCACCCAGAAAGAATTAGGCAGGGCCAGACTGAACAGGTCTACCTGTTGGCTAACTTCCCCTCTATTTTATTTCAGTTTCTCTCTTTTATTCTTAAACAATAACTTTTTAATGATTGCAGAAACTCACAGTGCATACACAACAGAGCAGAAATTTGGAAACACCACTACAAAACAGGAAACTCTATGCTTAATGGAGATCTGCTTGCCAATTTTAATACAGGGTACGAATACTGTAACCTTAACTCACAGTGTCAGCTAAATTATATTCAGCTTCTGCCAAGTTCCTGTATATTTTGATGAGGAAATTAACTATATTGAATAAGAAAAGTAATTTATTGCCAACCTGATAAAAAAAACCACATTACTCCACAGAGGGAGCAGGTTGCACAACATGTTCTCCAGTTTCTCAGCTTCACACTTGGGTGAGGTGCATAAGTTGATTATGTTTTTCTCAATCCATCAGTGTTGTGCAGTTAATGAAGCGCTTTCCCAGAGGTTCTGTGGGTTCCCGCACGTCAGATGTGAAAAATTTCAACAGAAATCCTGCTTACTTTTACTTTCAAAACATCCACTGTATCTAATTGTTTATTCTGCTGAGAGAACATTTAAAAGAACGCTTGTACCCGTTTAACTTTGTGATGCATAACTCCATTCGAGGTGTGCGCCCTGCCCAAAATTATGTTTTCCGTCTTATTGCCAAACCCATTACCGTTTTAGGCATTGCACAATAGGAAAAGTCTTGTTTAGGAAACTCAGGGCTCCCTAAATTGCACCTCTACCCCAAGAACTTCAAGCCTTTTACTGACACAGAAATGTCATCAGAGTTGCCAAACTGCAGGCGTTCTGCAACTTTCAAAATAGTACATAGGACTGGGCTTGGCGTGGCAACTTTTGAGTCCTGGAAAATAGTTTAAAAGCCACTGAAGCTCAAAGAAGTTGCTGTTATTCTAAGAAATGAGTTGGGGCATCATTAGAGACGTCACAACAATTAAGAAGGTTCTAACAAGTATTTAATTTCTGGGCTGAATTGCAGTTAAGCCCACCAGCTACCTCAGCTGTTTTTACCCCATTTTTACCCCCTTTGCCCATTTATACATGGTTGATCATTCATGCATTTTTCACTATTACAAGTATTTTAGTAGTTCCTACTGTACTGCGGTCATCAGGCAACATAACTTTATAAACATTGTATAAATTAAAAGCTCTTGGAAAGCTTGTTGGCAGTCACAAGAAGTGTATTTAAATCTTAAATCTAAGTCTGCCAGTGACATAAATAATTTTCATATTTTTCAAATTAGGTTAAAACATGACATCCACTTGTGCTCAGACGTTTAGATAGGAATGTAGGACTATCACTTGCCTGTAAAAACCCTGGTCATTGGTGAGTTGTGTCCCATGTTCATTTCTCTGCACAGGTGCCTGTTGGTGGTTGGTGCACCCAGACCGAGACAGCCTGCTGATTGGCTATTGTTGTCAATAGAAGATAGTGTTGTTGGATCTGCAGGTCATCCGTCCTCAGATCATTCCAACCAGCCAGACTTGACGTAACTTTGTTAAAATTAACAACTGTTAATTAGGGTTGGGTCGCCATTTAATTGGTGAAAGTCTTCTCCTGTTTAGTCAAGGGAGGTAAGATTTTGTCATTGCTTGAGGTAAGCTTTCTCCTTCAGGTAATTTCATTTCGGATTTTTTTTGTTTGTTTTTTGGCCTGAGATCCACCCTGAAACCTGAACCACCACTGATTGTTGACAATAAACACCTGTTAACTTTTAATGTTGTGTCCTTGGCTGCTTGAAGTCTGTTGGAGGATGGATCAGTTTTATGTTATGGCCTGTATGCCCCGAGGCAGGTCGTAACCCACTGAGCGCACCGAGCGCACTGAGAGAACATGATGTACCCAAACCTGCATGTGAATAATACCCAAGGAGAATAAGATAGCCTAATGATAGGCCTGGCTCCGACCTGCTCCACAAAAGCACCGTCTGGCTGCATTGTGTGGAGCCGACGACTGTGGTTAAACAAAGAAACTGATGCAGCGTGGGATGAAAACACTTGGGATTATGAAACAGATGTCTAACAGAAAAGAAAAAAAAAACAGATGGAGCAAGCATCAGAATTCATCTCAGTGTCTGGGGATGCCAGTCTTTTTGCAGTAAAAGGGTATAATTATCTCAGTATTTCGAAACACCTTTAGTTGAAAAAATATAAGCTGCTTTACTTTAACGAGGTGCAAAAAGAGTTCAAGCTTTTACCGACAATTTCCAACATTTCTTTCTCCTGTTAATGCAACATAATTCTCATATACCTGATAAAGTACCCGATGCTCTATTTGTTTCCATCATTCTACAATTCCGCCTTTCTTTATGTTGGCAAACATAGTAAGCTCAATACATCGGTACTAATATAAAGTCAGAAAACGTGGGATAACTGTGCTGATGGAAGGAGAACATGGTGAACCTTTCAGAGCCCTGCATCAGCTTCCACTAAGCCTATTATGCAGAAATCATGTGCTGTGTTTTGTCAAATTATAACCAGAAACTTGAATGTATTTGGTTGCATTAGACAGAATGTATTTTATTAGGCACTAGGCAGAGAAATTAGAGGACAATCATGATGAACGATGAACATGCCAGACATTGATGCCCACCAACATTGACAGGCCTGGCAACAGGGGCGTTGGGAACACTGGGGGCTGAGCCCACATACCCATTGAGAAATACGGGGGAACCTAAACAGTAAAAAAAAGCTTTTTTGTTAAAGCTTTCTTGAACATTGTGATACAATTTTTAAAGTCAAATACTACAATATGTAATTTTAAATGTATTATTTTCAATGTAACTGTGACAATGCAAATAAGATCCATAAAATCAGCATTGATATTAAGTTAGATAGGATAAAAAGTTTTTCAATAGATCGTAATTTTCATTTATATTTCATATTTCCTCGCCTGACTTGCACAAAGGTTATTTCTATGCCAGGTCTCAAAGTGGACCTCTGTGTCTGCTGCTCTCTTCTCATTTTCTGTCCTGTCGAGGTAATCTGTAAGATAATTTTAACATCAGATTTCTTTTATCATTATTGATATTAATGAGTAGTATTCAGGTAACTGCCCTTTGCAACATGATTAGCATTCAGGTGTCATACTAATTAGCTATTTGTATCTTTTAGGTTTGAATTTTCATTCGGTTCACTCCTCTGTTAGTTCTGTGTTACTTTATATTCTCTTTGTAAGAATTATAGTTTTAGGTTCTATCCTCCTTCTGTGTTATTTGATGGTTATATTCAGTTTTGCTTTTACTTTAAGGTTTTCTTTTTGCATTCTTAATTAATTACTTAGATTTTTACCTTCTTAGTTACCCCTCTGTGTTAGTCCTTTCTCTGCATTTTAGTGTGTATTTCTGTCCAGCCTACCCTTTGTTTTGCCTTTGTTTTGCCTTGATTTTGCTTCTTTTCTCCCTGCCCAGCTACTGATTGCCTCCACCTGTTCTTTCCCTCTTACCTGCGTCTGCTTTCTAGCAATTAATCCTCCGGTTTCTCCCTGTCACTTCCACTCCTCCTCAGTATGTTTAAACTTTTAGGTGTTCTTTGTTGTGGGGAAATTGACTCAATTAAATAGTTTTAATTATGAAATGTAATAAATGCGTCGCTAAGGTAAAAATGATGTCCCCTATCTGCACATTTGAATTTGATGCTTGCATGCACTTATTTGTGCGTTTGATGAATTTAGAATACAAACATAATTAAAAAACTTTTCTTTTTGTTTCACGCCCGCTGGCAGTGTGAGTGTTTTAGACAGGACATTTTTGAAACACGTTGGATAAAGTGCTTGTGTGTTGCAGATCTGTATCAATTTAACAGTGGGAATATGCTATTAAAATAAAATAAATAGTTGAACTAATTATATTTAAATGCAGGTGTCCACTATTTATTACATTCTAGCACTGCAGTGAATAATGATTTGGTGATAAATGAGTCAGTGATTGGTCAGAGATTTTAATCCGGCCCTGCTTTCTGCAGCAGCTCTTTCTGTTCTGAATTCATAAAGATACATACATTATCACTTCTTGTGTATAATAATATTTTAATTGATGATACATTACAGAGGAATAGCTTTAATTAGTTGGAATTATTCATCTGTTTTATGTATTTCTGTTTATATCAATCGTTGACCCATGTGTAATTTTCCTGATGTCTGTCACTCAGTCTGCCCCCATTTAACATTCTTTTAAAACTTTCTGGATACACCCATGCTCAGCAGTCTTAATAAGTAACGTTTAAGCTTATACAAACAATATTATTCAAGCATTATTACCTATAACCAATTCAAACATGACTCACTGAATAAACTCCCTTTAGGAATAAACAAGGTTGGTCTAACACGCATGAATAAATATTGTTATTAATTGAAACTCTCAGAGGAGCAACCCTAAATATACAGCTAGAGCCAAAATAGAAAGGGCACTTTTATATTTTTTTAAATCTAAATCCAGATCTTTGGAAATCCTTCATGTTGCGACTTTATAATTATGTGCTGCTGTATGTTGTTTTCAGATTTTTGGTTGTGATGTGACAAAATGTAACAAGGTTCAAGGGGGCTGAATATGTTTCACTGAGAGGTCTGAGAGGCCATCCCTTGTTCCATATTATTGTCCAAACTAAATACAGTACAACATCTTTATAAATAAAGTCATGATGACTACACTGACTATTTGTGTTAGGCTGCATGTGAAGGAGTATGTGTTGACAGGCTCTCTTATTATCTAATTAGGCGCCATAGTCATGCTCCAGCAAGATAAGACAGGGAGCACAAGCCCCGGATGCTCCATGCAACCACATCACCACCTCCTCTTTGGACACTTACATAATCCCAACAAATGCCAACTGGAATTTGGACAGATGTAGAGTAGAGCAAAACACAAGGAGACAGGAAAAGTGCAAGATATGTGTCAATGATGAGCACAATTAGGACTTTCTAAGGCTACGTCCACACTAAGCCGATAAGGTTATACGGGGAGTTAGACGGCTAATGTTATCCACTCAACACGAGCATTTATGCCCCGTTTAAGGTCCCATGATTGCGCAATCCCATACGGACCTGTGCAAATACTGGGCATGCGTGAAAAGACGCACGAAACATGCGTATAATCTACTTGACGCCAGCGCCTACATAATATATACAAGAAGCTCTACAGCACAGTACATATCTTCTTGTCCCGTTAACCGAAGAGAATAGATATAGAATAGAATAGCTGCTCAGAAGAAGAGAGAGTTTTTGGTGTGGACAGACGACGAGATCGATATATTACTCTTCGCTGTTGTCTTTGTCTGTAGTGTCGTATTGTTATTGACGCAGCATTCATTGACGCCACTTCCTTTCATTATCCGGGGAAGCTGTCCACACTAGCTCGTTTAGCCGTTGAATTAAGATTTACACGGCTCTCTTACCCGGCTAATAGTTATCCGGCCACAGACCTTAAACGACGCCGGGTTAGTGTGGACGATAGGGGGGTGTAGACTAAATAATTATACGTTTAAGGCATTATCTGGCTTAGTGTGGACGTGGCCTAAGACTTATGCAAGAAATACTTTTACTGCAGATCTTATCCTTCTTTTCTCTTACTGAAGAATTTTGTAACATTTTTAAACATATTTATACGCCAAATGTTTAGCTTCAGAGGCTATATTCAAATAAGCAGCACTGTCTTTAGGTTGTTGACAACAACAGATTTTATGTTGCAAGCATTATAATAGAAAAATATTGTGTTTTTCTTTTGTTCTTTTTTTTTTTTTTTTTGCACAATCAGTCCAGTAACTCATGAGAATTTCCAGCAATGATCAAGAAAAGCTATTTCATAACTAATGAATTGCCTGTATATTTTTTTCTTCTTACATGATCTTTTGGCCATTTTATCAATGGCAATGTCAATTTTTCAAATAAAAGAGCCTTAAATGCTGCTCACTATGGTTATTTATTTCCTTATGAAATAAAGACACAATGAAAAACACAGACATACTCCTATTGCATGTCAAAGTCAACGTCTTATTTTATGGGTATAATCAAATTTAGAAAACAAGATCTTCAGACGATTATTTTCAAAGAAAGCTTGATTTTAGAGAGCCTCAAGCAGAATATGGTGAAACCTTCTCAAAAATATTGTTGCATGAAATTATTCAATGGTTCAATTGTACTGAGTGAAGTAGGAAGATGCTCATAACGAAAAACAAGCTGAACTTCGATTTAAAATTTGATTATCCAAGCTTTTTTTGATATGACTTTATCTTGGTGGCCAGCTAAATATTTTCCAAAATAAATAAATTTGGTGAATTCCTTTTTTTTTGCCACAAAACCCCTGTTCCTAATACTGTCCACCAAAGTGTGTCCAAAAATATTTGAAACGCTGCTAATTGCAGTCAGAACTTAACATTTGCTGCAGTTAGAATTGGTAGAATAGGCCAGAGTGAGGAACACAAACAAGAGATTGGCCACACAGCTCATCTTGGGACATGTTTAATTTCATTCTGTTCCATGCCTGCAATTATCCCCATATCCCACCCAAATTTATACTCAAGTTAATAACTGGCTTTGTTTGAAGTTGAAGGGAGTTCTGCAAACCCTTGTAGCATTGGCAGTGAGTAGGAAACATAGTTCTGGGAGTCACAAGGGAATCCTGCTCCTCACATAACACAACAAAATACCAGGGAGTCAGATTGAATGCTCTGGAACAATGTCACATTTTTGACACAATGGAAGAGTAATTTCTTTTGTCTTGCAATCTGATATCTCTTTCTCCTCAATACCTCCCCTTGTGTTTGGACCTGTGTCAGTGCAGGTAAGAGGAGTTGACTAAAACATTCTCAGCTTTTGATAAATTACAACCTCTTTATCCATTTAAATTTTAATGCATTTAATATTAACGGATTGGAAAAAGGTAACCATCGGCTCCTTGATAATAATTCTTAATCGCTTCTCTGTATAATATGATCTTGAGGAGGTGACTTCAATGACTTAACATGTGTTACTCATAGATTTTTAATCCTCCTCTGGGACTTACAGTATCTAGGCTGGGGACAAAAAGGCTTAGATGGAATTTGTTGTTGTGATTCTCAATTATGCATTAGGTCACCTCTGTGTAATGCGGGAGCAGTATCTCTAGTAGTGCTTTGAGAATGCCTCATGTCAGTCAAATAGAGAACCTGAAGTAACTAATTAAAGGCCAGTTTTCAATCAACTCAGCAATTGTATACCAAATGGCCAACATTTAGAAGGAAATCAGCCATATGTATGTGAACCACCTAAATATGCAAATTTTCTAAGTAAACCTGACAGTTTAATGCACAGAGAATACACAGATTTTTTTATATTTTAGTAATAGGCCTTCTCCAAGTCTTGTCTTTTCTGAGACTAAGAAAATACTTGCATGTATAACTTTCATGGTTTGCACATATGAATGCTTTTTCACAGTGTTTTAATTATCTTTATCGAATCTAAAGTTTCAGATAATGTAAAACACACAGGTGAGATTTGAGTATTTTTATGAAAATGTATCTCCATAATCCATAAAAAACATACATTAAATAACAAAAAAATTCAATTTTTAAATACATAAGAGTAGTGTAACATATTAGTATAGTATGAGAGCACAATGTATAGGTATGAAATTGGTGATTAATTTTTAAAGTAATGAATGAACCGGAGGCAAGTTTAAATCTTAAGACTCCTTTTCTGATTAAATAATGTAGAAATATTAAAATCTAATAAATGAATGTATTTGTTAAAATAAATATATTAAAAAATAAATATATTTCTTTATTTCTTTACAAAAAGCTTCAGATTAATGAAAAAGGAGAGTGTGAAATGTCTTAGCGACCACTGTCATCTGTGAGATTACTATGCATGAGAAAGTCCATTAGGTAAGGTAAAATCATTGCAAAAAACAACAAACACCTTGATAAGAATGCACAACATCACAACAATGGGCTACTTTGAGTGTTTATGGCACATGTTGATTGAATAACCTGTATGCCTGTAGTGACAATCAAGTGAGTCTGCTATGCAAGTGCACCAGAATATCATTATGTTTGCACGACAGTAGAATGTTTTAGTCATATGAAAAAAAAACATTCCAAGCAAAGTTCCCAGATAGAAGGATTAGGTCCCTGACAGCACTCTATAATATCTTGAATGTTTGTAATGTTGCTAGGAGCGTCTTAGCACGAAGCAGCAGAAGTGTTGTTTTAGAAAAGGCTGTACGGCATAGATTGCATGAACTTGTGGTTCAGGGTGTGCCTGTACATTTTATACGTTGACACACACACACACACATGCACCCACACACACACACACACACACACACACACACATTTAACTCTGTCTGCACAAGAGGATCATAATAATGGATCATTTTCTGTGTTTGTATATGTTTAGGAAGTGAAATGCATGCATTCTTAATGTTCTGTCTTTTGGTTGAGAACCATTGTGTTACAGACAGTAGACGGGATTGTCTGCTGTCGAAGGCCCCTAACAGTCTGGCACAGTTAGAAACTGGTGCACCAACTATGTGAAGGTGGATCCAGGAATCCTCTGGCAATGCCCCAAGAACATGCTATCCACAAAGTCACTGCACAATAAGGTTAATAAAAGCCAAATTAAAACTTAATTATGTTCTTTCTCTTTTACCTGGTTCAGTATGTGTTTTAAAAGTAAATAAATACACACCGAAGTAGTCTTCTATATCGGAAAGTTATATCTATATGTATCTTGTTCAGTGGAAAAAAAAACTTCTAGAGAAAACTAAGGAGGGAGAGAAGAGAAACTTTTCTTGAGTTTTCACTTTTTGGCATTACAAAAGAAATAACTTCCTTTCCCTTTGGCTTGATTTATACCACAAACATCAGCAGCCTGCCTATAGCTAAGCTCAGCTAACTATCAACAGCAACCTATTTTTAGGTACTCTGGACTATGTTTTGTCTTATTTCCAGCTTCCTGTCTGACAGCTTGACTCCTTCTGAAGCTCTAACTCTACATCCTGGCATTGCTCTTCATGGGCTTTATTTGTCAGAGCCATGAATCTATTGCTTTTTCCCCCTTGACATCCTTGCCCTGACTGCCCTCTATGAGAGACGTGGATGTTCCAACAGCTCAGACTTTTCTTCACTAAGTAGAAAAAAAAGAAGTATAATAAGAGAGAAACCGACCTGAATGTGCCTGCACTCTATTCCAGGCATCAACCCAAAAGCCAGGTGTCATTAAAGACTTGAATTTAGGCTGTAATGCCTGAGCCCAGAGTGTGACTAAATCTGCTTTTTATTGGCTGAAGGTGCCTTTTATTCCAAGCCAATACCTAATGCACAAAATGAAACTAGCTATGTGCCATGTAAGAACAGAAAAACAGCAGATTTTTTTATTTTTTTCGTGGGTTCTGTATCCTGGGGGATTCATACACTTTACAGGCTATAGAAGAGAAGGCAATCAAACATCTGAAGTTTACATCATAGATTTAATAGGGTGTGGGTTAAAAACTGAGGTCATGTGACCTCATGTGAGCATTTAAAATTAAACAGACCCAGTCGCATCAAGCGTACACATTGTAAGGTAGTGCCTATCTTAATATATGAGAGGAATAAAAAATAAAAAGAGTATGCCACTTTAAGAATTATTTAACATATTTTCCTTATTTAAATCACCAACAAACTATAGCTTACCTTACCCTATCCTGATGTTGCGTCTCCCCCTCAATAAAATCCCCACAAAACAGCACTGCGTAGGCTACTGTACATGGTGAAACTCTCCCCTTCCCCTCCAGAAACACATACAAAAACAACAAAAGCTTGACATTAACACGTTTTTTTTTAATATCCTAGTTTTTTTCAAAATTGACATGGTGAAAATGACGAGCATTTGACCAGTACAGTTGTAGATGTAAATATATATAGTGCATTGATAATACTAATATGTATGAATAATAACAACTCTTACCTTACAAACATGCCTTGGTTCATAAATAATATAATTTAAAACAAAAAACAAGGCTTAGCTAAACTGATTTATTTTATGGTTTTAATTTTATTTGGAACAATTATGTTGCTAACTTTAAATAGAAATGCACAATGGAAAACAAATCCAATTTGATCTATTAATTCTCAATAACTTAATCGTTATTTCTGTCTACCCACACATCATAATAATACAGTTCTTTTTTCTTTAGACCTTTACGAGACACACTTTTAATCTTTTTTTACAAGTAATACATTTTCTTTGTGGTTTGTTTTTCATAAGAAAGCACCAATCAAAATATGTAATTGGGAAAATTTTGTGGCTTATGATGATGTTTTGCATTGAAGCCTTTCATGTGGGCAGAGCAGGGATAGATAATAACAGTTCTGGGAATAGCATTTCTCCTCCCAGATATTGTATTGCGCCTAGTCTTTACAGGATTTACGATTACATTGCTCTTGCACAAGAATCTTTGTAACTTTGGAAAAGGGATTTAATTTTTAAATGTTACAAGTGGTGCAATAATTTTGTTCTGAACTTTGTTCAGCATGCAGTCCAATTGGATTGTCAGAGATGAGCATATGTGTGGGCCTAGAAGTGTAATTTGCATTGTGTTGTAATGGATTGTAAAATGCATTCCTGAACATGATGAGTTGTTCCGTAATGATATAGATATGTAGAATAAGGCACTTAACCACTGGTGTTTAATTTTTGCTTTGTAATAACAGCTAAATTGAAGTAATGGTGCATACAGCAGACTCATTGCACAAAACAGGGTGAAACTGAGTTCATAGTCAGCTCTGTATTGGTTTTTCATATGTCTGTTTGGCCATCTATGCAAATCATAACCCATTTAAGCAAAGGAGTGGTTGTCAGGTCAAGTTTCATCTATAAGAGATACATTTCCAGGTGTGACTTCTGCATAAATTAACTAAGTTTGTCACTATCTTGGCACACCTTGGATTAAGAAGGATTTTACAGCCTTTTCCTGTATATCTATAGTGATGTCATACCAATAGGGAAGTATTGTTGACAAAAGACTTTATTGAAAAATAGCCAGAGATTAGATACACTTTAATTTGAGAATGTCACAGATTGCTCAAGGTGAACTGATATGAACAAGTTAGAAGGATAGATTATCTATTACATTCAGCTTCCTTTATATTCATTTAGCCACCAGATAAAGATGCGTAAAAAGCCTGAAGATAAAGGAATCTTTACTTGCAGAAGCCCAATCTCACACTGAAAATGTTTCTCTCTGATAATGAGCTCTGGAGATTGTTTTTAACTCCCTCTTCACCATGCATGGTAGGAAGATAAACTAGGGTTGTCGCCCAGGCTTGTTTATCACAGTTGTTCCAGTTGTTTTAAGCTTTTTAGTTATTGCTCTGACGGTAAAAAAAGAGGCAAGTTTAAGCAAGTAACTACTTATTGCAGCCATGCCCTTACCTGAGAAGATCAACATACGGCTTCGGGGACATGGCATGTTCTCCTTTCTTTCCCATTTTGAACACTGGCTAAGAGAAATTTGTGTCTGTGTCATGTTTGTTCTATTTTTAAGGATATCAATAATTGCATAAGGTATTGAAAAATTGTTTTTTTAATTGTATTCATTTGATGCAGTATAAAGATGTTGGGTGCTACTATTTGTGGGGCAACTGAGATTTATTTAAAAATGTATTTGGGGGTGTTTTTCCTACTGTTTTTCCTACGTTAACTCAAATTAAAAGTTTTATTTTCCATTATTTATTGATCTTATAGATTATGCTACTGCAATCATAGGTGAGTTTATTTTTTTAGGTGTTTTACACATCTTTATTAGGAGTGGCTGCCAATGAATGTGGAGAGAAATGTTAGTGCTCCAGTAAACCAGCACTAAAAATCACCAAATGTAGGGTACATTTAAAAGACTTTGCTTGTGTAGCTTATAGTTAATACCTCTCCCTGCTCATCTTCTGCTCTATTCTGTGCAATTTTAAATACAAAGAACAGAGATGGCTTCTGTGAGTCCCAAAACTCTTAAAGAAGTGAAAGCCATTAATAAAAAATGTTCCAATATAGCTGGAAAATTCTGTCAGCAGATCAGATTCATGAGTTTAAAGCTATTTTTCATTCTTATATAAAGTATGCAGGAGTTTGCCTGTGCTGTTTTAACAGCTCATTTTTATTTCTCATCACTGTAGACATTCTCACACATAGTTGAGGTTTTCACTCCTCGGTGATAAAGTTTGAAACAGGAACATGAATTTCTTCATACTTTTGTATTGTATAACATGTTGATGACAGACCATTGTCCTATTGTCTGTAAGTGCTGTGTGAAAGGAGCAAATTCCTGTTCAAAGCGCTCATGGGGAGGTTTTTATAAAGTCTTTGACTAATCATGCTGCTGTTTTGGAGGTTTTTACTCCTTTGTTATTTGGCTGCTTATCAAAATTGCAAGGTCTCATGATCAATCTCTGTTATTCCTAGTGTTCGCAACACTTCAGTTTGTCACATGATTGCTCTTTTGAGACTGGAAATTAGATAAATGACGAATTGAGTTTGGTTTAGTTCTAATAAATCACAAATCCACATCCAATCTGGACTTTTTGGTTTTGCCTCAAAAACACCAAACATGCTAACAGGTCCTTCCAGAAAAACTCCTGTAAGTTTTGTGTCATTAATATAAGAGGCTTTACTAACTGCTGCAACTACCATATGCTCATGTTCAACAAGTGCAAACATTATCCAGGCTGTGTTAAAGAATAACTATTATAATTATTCACTCCATCAACACGGTGTAAGACAGAATAACGGATGGTACACGCCAAGAGCAACAGTACTAAATACCAGCACAGCTCAATCAGGTGAAGGGCGGCATAAATTGCTTTATGTACTCTGTATGTACCATACTCATGCAATAGATTATTACCAAAGAGTGCCAAAGAGATAAGAATACACCTATATATATATATATATATATAATATATATATATATATATATATATATATATATATATATATATATATATATAAAAGGCTGGTTAAAGTTCAACTGGTAAGGATAATCTGCAGCATTATATACACATAATCGATATGATAACGCTTCCATACAAATATAATTAATAGAAGTAACTAACTTTTACAGAATAAAGACAAAAGGTGCTATCCTACTGTTCATGACAAACAAATCTGGATTTCAATGACATCTAAAAATGATAAAGAAAAATATAATTACATTTTTTAATTATGTTTGTTCATTTTGTTGTTGTTGTTGTTCTTGTGTTAGTTATTAGTATTAACACATGGAGGAAAATAAAATATTAGCTCTCTGCTAACAGTTAAACACTGAAAGTAAATGTTCATTTATATAAATCACATCCCTCATACAAAATCTAACATAAATAGAGTATCAGGTTGGAGGTTTATAAATTAAACAAAAACTAAACAAGACCTTTTTAAGAAAATATAAGACGATGTGGAAAAAAGTATTTAGAAAGAGCAAACAAAACAAAAGTGTAGATAAACATCAAGAATGTTCAAAAGATTACCTGTAATAGCCAAAATTAAAGCCATAAAAACGTCTTTTGTTGTCTAACAACTGGCCCCAATGTATGTGTGTGCCTCACATACTGCTGTGTATGAATGTTTTTTGAATGGGATGTTATGTTCCCTCGCATATATAGATTTTGCTCTCTGAAATTACATGATACACTTTTGATTATCGTCAAGCAATAAAAGATTGTTTCAGGAAATGTATGAATTTATGGAAAGAAATTGCTTTTTCACAAAAGCCTTTAGGTTTTGTTTTCATTATTGGAACATTGTGGTTTCTTTTTCAGGGACTGTAAGCCATGTGGATTCTATATAAACCTTGGAAGTTTAAAATTAAGTCAAATATGACAGAGTGAAATCACAGATTAGTCAGAATTGTGCACATACTGTACATATTTGCTTGTGCATATGACAACATGCAAGAAGTTGAGAAGGTTTTAAGCATATGAAAAGGATTTTTTGGTTAAAAGTCTGATTATTTTAGGTGACAGGTAAGATGTGCTCACTAAATATGAATATGAAAAATAGATTGCATTTTAGTTTCTAATTTTCTGATTTAATAAACGGATCAACAGGTGACTAAGCTTACTCTTTTTAAAAAAACACTCTTTGAGGACCATACAGAATCAGTTTAAATTAAAATCAAAGTTTTAGATTGTGAGAAAAAAACATATATGTTGCTCAGTCTAGAAGGTATGTCTTAGTAACATTGGATGCCTCTATCAAATCAGAGGAATAAACATACCTGTGAAAGAAGAGTAAAATGGACAACATAGTCTGGTCAATGCTGCTGTTGCAGATGCCCTCATTGAGCAGAAAGCAGGGGTCCCTCACCACCGACTCCAGAGAGTCCTGCCTCATGATGTTGTTCAACTTGTCAGTGTTCAGGTTCTGGTACATCAGCTGGCTTCGAAGCTGACGGAAGTGGTTCACACTGGGGCTTGTGGGGCTTGGTGGCAGGGCCCCCGCCGTCCCATGACCCCGAGATGGGCTGCTGGACAGGGAGACATCACAGCTGCTGGCTAGGTCCAGGCAACAGCTGCAGCAGTCCAGGCCTATGGGCGAGCGGCAGTCTTCATCTGACATCTTGATGGGCAGGTGAGGTAGGAAAAAGAGAGCAGGTGCAGGAATGACAGAGACTGATGTGAGGACAAAGTGGAAGAAGTGCAGGGATAGTCTAGTTTGTCATCCTGTCTCCACTCCTGAAAGCTGAATGTCAGGTTGAGCTCCTCCGGAGAAGTGCAGTCACCCTGTGAAACTCTGCCTGCTTCTGTGTCTGATTCTCCCCTCCTGTGGCTCTCCTGTGTTGTAGCTGGGTTTTTTCAGGGCCGACGTTGCTGCACTGTTTGCTACAGTGGCAAGAAAACTGACTTCTATGCAAACACTCTCTCTCACCGATTCAGCGGGAGTCCTTTTGTAAGCAAAACCCAGAAGCTGCTTGCTGCTTATCACTGTTCACTGAACTTTTTTTTTTCTTTGAGTTGGCGTGCCTAGAGACACAGAGGAGGAAGCGAAAGGGGAGGGAGAGAAACGGAGTGGGTGTGGAAAGCCCTTTGATTGGTAAAAAGCATCACTGTTTGCAGAAACTGGTCCCTCCTTCTTTCTCCTTCAGATTATCAGTGAGTACAGAAGAAAGAAAGGGAGGGAAGCTCGCTGAGCATGCTTGAAACGTGCAGCTGTCTAAGCTCCACCTTGGTCTGCTGACAGTCCAAGGAGTGGCAAAAAGAGAAAGTTTTGTAGCAACTCTGTACTGTGATAAGGTGTGCTAATTTGTGAAAATAAAAACACACGCGGAGGGGCTCCACTAACGTTGGCACGTTTAATTTGAATGCCTGCTTATGACTATGGTATACTGTTCAGGGTACTTCCTCACATTTTGTCACATTGAAGTAAAAAAAATAAACGTGTTTAGAAAACAAAGTGTGATCAGAATAGTTCATTTGTAAATCTATCTGTATTTTCAGGGTTACAATCCTTGGTGAATAACAACATTCTTACTGCATGATGCTGCCACCACCATGTTTCACAGTAGAAGTAGTATGCTTAGGATTATAAAACCAGTTAGTGTTTTACATGAAAACAAAAACGTTCAATTTAATTCTCATCTGACTAGAAAATGTAAAAATGGTCAAGCTTAAAAAAGTATTTCACATCATCCATCTGAATCGCCTTTGAATCTTTGCTTTGTATTTGCTACAAACTGATACTCTTTATCCACATCAGTAAATATGATGGACATTATTGGGCTTGTCATTTATGTGGGTCTCTGAGTTGTCCAGAGGGTGCAGGTATAAACGATGAGTGTGTGTGTGTGTGTGTCAGTAAGAGCAGGAGACTCTATGTTCTTAACTCGCACAGTTAACACAACCATAATCTTAGCAGTTTTTTTTTAATTCCAGATCTCTTTTAAAAGTGCGCAGCTGTGTGTGTAGTGTTCATGCCCTGAAGAAGCATGTTTCACAAGCTCTGGTACAAACCATCACAGTGTCATTACAATCTCGCTGATGCTCTGAAATGATGGCAGGGCTGACCTCCGCCGCTGACCAACGAGTGTACTGCATGCTGTCAACAGATGGATGGTCATGTAAGAAGACAACAAGATAATTGTACTGTGAAGCGTGGAGCTGTTACAGCCACAGAAAATATATATATAGCCTATATATCACAGCACATATTGTAAGGGAGCAGGGGGATCAATTTAGCAGAGAAAATGACTGACTATTGCTTTATTGAGTGTGTAATGATGTCCTCAGGCAGCAAGGCTGCTACAGTTTGGTCTGGTGAAGAAGAGAATGGCATGATAATTTGAGTATAGGCTGCCATCTAGTGGAAAAACGAAGCAATGTCACAGAAAGAAGCTAAAAAAATGCTTATAACAAGTAATGAGCAAAAAACCCATTTAGTTAAAACATTACAATTCGGAAAACATTTTTTAACTTTAGACTTTAGCTTAATTTAATTCATTTTGAAGTCTTTTTGGACAAAATTGTCCACTATAAAAATTTGCATCCATTCATTTTGTTTACCTGCCTACTCTTGCAGGATAGGGTTGGGGTTCATGCATCTGAAATAGGATGACATTTAAACTTTAAAATGAAATATAATAGGATAAAGACAATATCGATGTAGAAAAAAAAAATAGAGCAAAATACCTCCTCAGATCTTTGTGTACATAAAGTGTATATAAGGTGGAAGAACTAAGTTCTATTTTAATTGAATATGGTTTACATATTGTTTATATATATGAACTACATTTAGATGAAACAATAAATGATGGTGAAATTAAAATAGTAGGATATAATATATATAGAAGTGACGGAAACAAATTTGGTGGCTTTTTATATCGAAGAACATCTGCCAGTGAAACCAAGGAAGGACATAAATGTACCAGGGTAAGAAGCTCGGTAGCTCCAAATTCATCTACATGTTCAAGCATAAGGGTGTTCATGTGTGCACTTGGCACCAGGACACCCTAGGCCGCAGCTCGATGATCGACCTGGTTGTCGTTTCATCGGACCTGCGGCCGCATGTTTTGGACACTCGGGTGAAGAGAGGGGCGGAGCTATCCACCGACCACTACCTGGTGGTGAGTCGGCTCTGGTGGTGGGGGAGGACGCCGGACAGACCTGGCAGGCCCAAACGTGTTGTGAGGGTCTGCTGGGAACGTCTGGCGGAGTCTCCTGTCAGAAGGGGTTTCAACTCTCACCTCCGGCAGAACTTCAAACACGTCCCGGGGGAGGCGGGGGACATTGAGTCTCTACACCCTCGGCAGGGTCCTGGAGGGTACGTGGGAGTTCGCCTAACCGGTCTACATGGGCTTTGTGGAATTGAAGAAGGCGTTCGACCGTGTCCCTCGGGGTGTCCTGTGGGGGGTACTCCGGGAGTATGGGGTACCAGGCCCTTTGATACGGGCTGTTAGGTCCCTATATGAACGGTGTCAGAGTCTGGTTAGCATTGCCGGCAGTAAGTCGGACTCATTTCCGGTGAGAGCTGGACTCCGCCAAGGTTGCCCTTTGTCACCGATCCTGTTCATAATGTTTATGGACAGGATTTCTAGGCGCAGCCAAGGTGTTGAGGCGATCCGTTTTGGTGACCTCAGGATCGGGTCTCTGCTTTTCGCAGATGATGTGGTCTTGTTGGCTTCATCTGAACGTGATCTACAGCTCTCGTTGGAGCGGTTCGCAGCCGAGTGTGAAGCGGCTGGGATGAGGATCAGCACCTCCAAATCCGAGACCATGGTCTTGAGCCGGAAAAGGGTAGAGTGCCTTCTCCGGGTCGGGGATGAGGTCCTTCTTCAAATGGGGGAGTTTAGGTATCTGGGGGTCTTGTTAACGAATGAGGGAAAAATGGAGCGGGAGATCGATGGACGGATTGGTAAGGCGTCTGCAGTTATGCGGGCGCTGTACCGGTCTGTCATGGTGAAGAGAGAGCTGAGCCGAAAGGCAAAGCTCTCAATTTACCGGTCGATCTACGTTCCTACCCTCATCTATGGTCACGAACGCTGGGTGGTGACCGAAAGAACGAGATCGCGGATACAGGCGGCTGAAATGAGTTTCCTCCGTAGGGTGGCTGGGCTCTCCCTTAGAGATAGGGTGAGAAGCTCGGTCATCCGGAGGGGGCTCAGAGTAGAGCCGCTGCTCCTCCACATCGAGAGGAGCCAGCTGAGGTGGCTCGGGCATCTGGTCAGGATGCCTCCTGGACGCCTCCCTGGTGAGGTGTTCTGGGCACGTCCCACCGGGAGGAGACCCAGGGGAAGACCCAGGACCCGCTGGAGGGATTATGTCTCCCAGCTGGCCTGGGAACGCCTCGGGATTCCTCCCGAGGAGCTGGCCCAAGTAGCCGGGGAGAGGGAAGTCTGGGCCTCTCTGCTTAGGCTACTGCCCCCGCGACCCGACCCCGGATAAGCAGAAGATGATGGATGGATGGATGGATGGATGGATACTCCATAACTCAGAGAAGATTGAGAAGGGATTGTGGCTGTCTAGATGTTTTTGAATAAAATGGACTGGGTTTCCTCTGACCACTGCTAAGGAATCCATTATTTTCATAAAATGTACATCAGGGCCCCGACAAATATCAATTACTCTTATGTAAAGGCAGAAAAATTGATATCCATGTATTGTTTAGCATTCAGAACAAAGCAAATCTTTATTCTGCACATATTACAAGTGTTACACATACTTATGGTTATGAAAGAAGATAATTTTAACACTGTAAGGGCCTGGTATTAGTCCTAAGATGTTCTTAGTTAGCATAGGGAGAATTGTGAAACGAAGATACTAGATTTATAGATAAAAACATATCGTTGTTGCTGGTTTTCATCAGTTAAACATATTTTTTTTCCATTTCCTGTTTTCATTTACAAACTTAAAAAGAAATTGAGAGGAGGATCCAAATAACTTGGAACAAAAAGAATAAAATGAAATAAAAGTGACTCCTCAGTGTTTATTTTAGCTGAAAAAATAGAATAATAGGCCACATTAGTAGACACACATGTTCCATTGCTTGCTAAGACAAAAGCAAATTAATCATTTGGCAGAAACTTGGTGTATTTCAGCACTGTTAAAACACAATGAGAAAAAAAACGAATTAGGTGACGTTGAACATGGCGATTTTTGGTGCCAGATGCATTGGTGTGAGTGTTTTAGAAACTGTGAACCTATGATATTATTGTGGGTGAGCATCCAAGGATATCAGCAAAGAATGGCCAGAAAAAGAGAAACTTTCAAGTGCTTTGCAGCTGTGTGAATGAAAATGCCTAACATATGTTTGAATACATAATAAAGTGACTAATGAGTGCATTTTAACAACCACAGTAAAATAAAATTTAAATTACTTTAATGGAATTGTTTTTTTTTTAATCCTTCGAAAAATATGATGCAGCCATCAGTTATCCTGTTACCTAAATTTGTATATTTAAAAAGAGAGAAATTGACAAGAGACAATACAAAAACTTTATTAATCAGTAACTTAAATCAGAGGCATAAATGCAGGAAAAGAGATACTTAGAATAATAATAAGAGATGTTTGAATACCAAATGTTTAACTGAATAGATCTTTGAATAAAATGTAAAAAGGCCTAGACACTATACCAGGTAAGAATGCATTTTGAGTTGTTTTTGTTTTGTTTTATATATCTGGCAGTTATATTTTGTTGTCTTATTTAAACCTGTGTGTGCAGAGATTAAATCTCTGGAGATTTGGATTTCACTGTGCCAAAATAATATATATAAATTTTGTAAAAGATTGATTAGAGGGGAAATGCTTTTTACAGACAGAGTCCCACAGCTGTCTAAACTAGGTCACTAAAAGTAGGACAGTGGATGTTCTGTGTTATCGATGGCATGTTTCCAAAATCTGATCAAAAAACATTGATATCTTAGCCGCAATGTGAAAAATGCACCCCAAGTTGGCAAAAACTCACCTTAAGTGGGTTTTAATTAGGTTTTAAATATTTGGTATCCTTGAACTTTCTCAACAAATTAAACTCAAAATAGTGCCAAAATTTTAAAGTTATAAGCAATTCAGACCTGGAAAAAGCTGTATGTTTCTACAAAAAGCTGTTTGGACGTTGAAAGGACAATGTCCTTTCAACGTTAAAAGGACAATGTCCTTTTTCCACTTGTACCTTCGGCATTCTTGAACTTGGACTACAAAACCGCAGAGAGAAATAAAAATGGTGGATTTGTGCAGTTTTTAGCCAGAATTCCATAACCTTCTTAAGAAGTTCCAATGCAATGACTGTGAAGTAACATAAAAGAGATTAGAGAAAACTGAACGGATTAAAAAAATGTGACCAACACTGTATACGAGAAAAATATCTCCAAGGCACCCAGAGTGACTAATTTATCCCTTTTTTGTAACTCTGGTATTGTCTTATCTCTCAGTAAATCTTTTTCCTGAGAAGGACAACTTCCAAAAAGGATTTTGCTCAGTGAGACAGAAAGTTAATTTATGTACATATTCATAATGTTATGTGACATAACATAATAGAGATGAGAGAAAATTGAAAGGATTAGAAAATGTAATCAAAACCGTTTACAAAAAAATATCTCCAAGGCACCTGGAGTGACTAATTGAACCCCCTTGTTCACTCCCCGAGACTCTAAATGCACAACACACTGAATTAAAGGGCTAAAAAGTGGAATTTGCATATGTCCCCTTTGATACAGAGATGTGGGCTGAATAACAATTATGTTCAATACCTGGTAAAAAGTCTTTACACTGAAAAGGTGCTTTTAATATGACAAACAAGCTTCATCGCATCACAAATTCTAATCTACTGAATATAACTGTAAATGTGTCATGTAAAGACAGCAGGAGGTAATAGCTCTGTGTGTACTGTAACTGTTATGGGGCAAGTGCTAAGTGGACTACCTTCACAATGTATGAGACTAAAGTCTTGGTGTGAGAAATACATGCTACAACATTTTTATTTGAAATAAAGGAAATTCTCAAATTAAATCTGACTGGATTTCGTTTCTGCCATAGATTTCTTTTTTTTTATTTTATAAAACTATGTTAAGATTCTATTATTCTGTTTTTTTTCTGACACAATACAGGGCCTTGTAATATTGTTCATACCACTTGAAGTTTTCCACATTTAGTCACATTTTAACCCCATTGTATTGTATTAAATTTATTGTGATAGACCAACAGAGAGTAGCAAATAATTGGGAAGTGGAAGGAAATTGATGCACGATTTTAAATCACCATACTTTAGTAAAAATCTCGAAAGCATCGTGTGAGTTTGTGTTTTAGTTTGATACCTCTAAATAAAATACAATTCAGCGAACAGCCAGCACTAAGGACCAGGGTTTGGGACCTCTGATAGAAGATTGAATAAGCACCATTTGCAGCCAACAGGATGCAAATTCACTTAACGAACACTAGAGGGCATTAAAATCCAACTGAACACATCTAGTTGTTTTGTATTCTACAAATTATGCTGATGAAGGGTAATTTCTGTTTCTCCAAAAATGACTTTTTTCTTGTTAACATTTCACAAGTTACAGAATGTGCTGATAACTGGTGGGGGCATTTTCAGTTAAGCACTTGTTTTTTAGTTTTATACAATTGGGTTCTTAATTAGATGAATGTGCAATGTCAGGTCCAAAGAGTAGAAAAAAGAAAAAAGATAAGTAGAAAATACTCTCCATTGGTGCTTAGAAACTGAACCATTTCTACAATCATGGAATGATTTTGAAATCCAGTTTTCTGTAGGTGAGAATAGTCTATAACACCCTCTCCATTAAAGTGTATCATTTCTTAACTGCTGCTCTCCTCTGTGCATTTGATCCTCTGCCTTGGGCTCCGATTGGCCAAGACACCAGACCCAGACAGGCTCATATTCTTGGTTGGAGAGATATGGCACCAAATCTTAAGCTTCTCACCCTGTCTAAGGATTAAACTTGCTGTCCAGCCATCTTTAAGAAATGTGGCTCCTCTCGTCAGCCTTGGATTGTGGAGGGGAAAAAAAATAAATCGGCAATCTCTCATCACAGGAAAATGCAGCACTGAGCTCAAGTGGTGAACATAGAGTAGATTTAGGCAGTGTATTAAATCAGAGAAGTAACCTACATCTGAACTGATTGCCCAACAGGGCCAAACTGTGGTAAGATTTCTATCTATCCTTCACTTCAGTGTATTTTGAATGTTATGGAACTGCAAAATCTGGTATGTTGTAATTTGAAGGGAAAATGGTGAGTTCACATAAGGAAAATCTCTTGTTTGAAAAAAAAATTGTAAAAAAATGTTTAGTAAAAAATTAGTCACACACTAAAGAATGTTGGCCTTTATAGAAGACGGCCAGAAAAACACTCTAAAGAAAAAAGATTTTACATTTGCCACAAGTCATGTACGGGACAAAGCAAATATGGTCAGATGAATGGACCGATATATAAATTGAAACACTATTGAAACACAAAATTAACATATTCTCCATGTACCAAGACTGGGTGGTGGGGTGGTAGCATCATATTGTGGGAAGGCTTTTCTAGCATTGACATGGTAACTGGTCAAAGTTGATATAGATGTATGTCTAAAAGGACAGACCTAAATAGGCGTGCAGCTGTAATTGCACTCAAATTAGTTTTTTAGAAATTATTGATTTGAGAAAGCTAATTTATACGCTAAGTTATAATGGATAATTTTCTTTCTACTAAAATAACTAGGCACTATTTCGTATTAGTATTCCAAATAAAATACTATTAAAAAAGAATGGGGTTTTTGGTTTTAATGTGAGAAAATATGAAAAAAGTTCAATAGCCTTTTCTTTTTTAAGAATTGCATAACACAACAACTTTAATATATACCACACTGAGATATTAGATAGAAAAACATGTATCAGAGGTTTTATGGAAAGTGATAAATAATAAAGAGCATTTTTGAATAACCTTGAGATAGTTCTTTTGAAGATGGTTCTTTCCCATTATTCATTTGTCCTTGCAGTCAATTTTTGAAGTACTGCTTCTTTGATTCAAATGTTTGATCTCCCCTGTACATTTCTGCTGATTATTTGAAGTTCAAATCTTGCTCACCAGGCAGTGTCCTTTTCACAGCAGCATGTACAGTACATCTGACTTCCAACACTCCTTCTTTGAAGGAAGGATTTGTTATGCTTTTGGATTTGGTGTTACAGCTTGTATAATGGTAAATCATAATGTTGACACTTGAAAAGAGTCTGTTGGCCTTGATAATGTTTCTGAGTTAAATTCAGGTGAGACTTTTCTTTTTAAAGGAACATGCGTGGGAAGGAAGGCTTATGCTGAATACTCTCCAGGCTTAGCATCAACTTTAATGGCATCCCTTTAAAAACAGAGTGTAAGTCCAAATCTGCAAGATTTTCTGTTCATAAAACAAGTGGGGCTAAAATGAAGTGAGACTGGATGTGTTGCTTAGTTTCATTACATTTCACATTTATTTAATCCTGAGGCTAGTAGTGACACTCAGTGTTTGTCTGACCTGTCAGACAGACCCCTGTCCTAGAGCATTTGTGTTTCAACAGTGAGACTCAGAGCAACCACATAAATGTCCTCAGCAAAGTCACAGCAAACCATAAAGTGTCATTGGCTAATCCCTAACAGTGGAAAGATTAATCCAGTGTTTTTAGACATTTTCAACAAAACTGATTTGAGCTTGTGCTATGCATGTCCTCTTCCCAAAAACCCAAGGGCCTAAAGTAGATCCAACTAATCAACAGATACAAGAACCACTTCCCTGGGTTCCACTGTTGCATCTCTGGTGAAAGTAAAGGGGCACTTTCATTCTATTTTAATTAAATCCCATCTGTCAGTCTTCATTGGAGTGCTGCTAGAATAGAATAGAATAGAATATAATAGAATATGTTGGGTTTGTCCAATATATTAAATGGACTCATTCTCCCAGCATCCCTTGCGCCAAGTCAGCGGCCTCTCATTGGCTAGTTCGCCAACTCACGTTCTCCAAATTAGTTCAGAGACACTTGAAGGAGGGAAAATGAACCCTTCCACTAAGCTTCATCTTTGAAGGAGGGAAATTTAGTCTCTGCTGGCATTCCCATTCCCCCTTCAATTCTGCCGGCTGGTCAGAGAGGAATCCCCCTAACTCTACCCCGGGGTTTTCTATCTTCTGTGCACCATCCATTCCAAGCCGAGAAGCAGTCTGTGAGCCGGTGTCTCTCCCAAGAGCATGTTTTTCAGGCGACACTGTCTTCCATGTTTGCGCACTGAGCCTTATCTCTGACCCAAGACATTTTCTTCAACTGTCTCATCATCCCATCGTAAACTGAAGAAGCCATAAAAAGTAGAAACTTTCCAATTTTCAAAATTCCTGAGTGGAGCAAGGTTATTTTATTTAGATTGATTTGTATGTGTTTTCTGCCAGAACTGGCTGATTGTGTTCAATGTTAGTAACTTGTCTTTCTTTTATTTGTAAGCAGAGGCAGTGTGTTTGTGTTTGGCTGTGATTGTCGATCACCACAAGGGTGCTTTGCCATGCTGTCATTTCAGAGAGACAAAGAAGCGACAGTCAATTTTCTGATTACTCCTTTGTCCAGCTATCAGGCTAGCTAGGAAAAAGCCATGTTGCTCCGTATGTCTCCCGGAGTTGATCGCGCGTGCTTTATAGATCACACCTGGGTGATAAGAAGTCTTCCTGTCGCTCTTTCCCCATTCCGTTCTGAACATGCAACTACATAAGCACATGAAGTTAGGTCATCCTGGGAGCGCTCCTCTTGCGGCTGCAAGCCCTTCGGTGACCTGGATTGTACTGTAAACTGAATTGCCCAGTGGGATAAATGAAGTGATGAAGCACTCCACTAATGGTTTTTGGTTATTATTAATCATCATTTTTAGTAGAATGTATGAAAATACCAGAAATAATGACCAGACATTTACACAGCACTATTAGACACTCATTTATAGAGTTTATGAGCAAAAAAAGTTAGAAGTGAGTTACACTTTAAAGACACATTCCTTAACTTTGCAGATATTTCCATTTTATCGCCCACTCACGGCAAAACACATCAAACTTACGGCGTGTCATTTGGTAAACTGTTAAACCGTTTTCCCGGCACTGTATTAAATCATCATGTCCGACCAAACACAATAACTCTGGAACAAGCATTTATTACTCACCAATCCAGTAGCAAGATGGCTAGTCCAGCATCCCTATTACATCCCATTATAGAGCTCTCTAGCGAGGACAAGACGGGAGAACGTTGACTCTTGTCTTGTTTCTTGCTCTATCACTTTCTCTTTTTTCTTTCCTCGCTTCTTCTGATAGCGTCTTCTTTGGTTAAGTGTAAAAACTGCAGGTTTGTTTATATCTGTTTAGTATTGTGTGACCTAATGCCATAAAGCAAAACTCAGTCAGTACATCCTGGAGGCGTGATGTGAGATAAAAGTTGTATAGTGAGGTTTTTAGCAGCAGGACCCTCCCAGGCAGTGAGAGCTCAGAAAAAGAACATAATAAATGCTTATGTGCCACCAAAACATTCTGAAAACGTGTTTTTAAGGTATAAAAGTTGTGGAATGCATCTTTAAAAAATATCTAAAAATATATATTACAGAATGTGCATGGGAACACCCGATTCGGATGTGATCAGCCCATTAAATGGCCATTATTAGCGGTTATCACTCCCATTAAATGCCGTCAGACTGTGCCCTCTCAACCTACTGAAAAGTAATTTTCCGTTTGGTGCTTAAAACCTCTTGAAATTAGGTTTAGGCATTCAAAATAAAGTATATTTGTCCTTCTATGACCTTGAGGTTAGGACATAAAACTTGTGGGTTGGTTAAAATTGGCTACATAAATCCAGTTACGATATGCTACTCTGGCTAAGTATTTTTGACACATGCAGACAGTTGCTGTTATTTGCGATTAGAATGGTAGATAACCTACTAGTAGGTAGAAAGGGCACTTATGTAGCACTCCTACTCAGTTACAACGGTACTGGTGACAACAAATGACCTAAAGTGCATCTGTTCTAACATTTCCAAGAGGACAACATGGTTTTCCGGGGATTTTTTGCACCAGAGAGGAGAAACCACATGATCCCAGTGGTTCCACAATTTTTATTTTTTTTAATCAGTGTGGTGCTTTTGTTTTCTCTGCATTTCTGCATAACTTATTTTACGCCTGAGTTTAATTGAGCTCTAATCAGGCAGTCCATCAGGAGAGCCATATCTCAGAAAATCTCCTGCATGGTGTAAGACAGGCCTATCCCTTAACTAATTAACATTAAATCAAATATCAAGCATGTTTTGCTCATTCTGGAGCAATAAGGAAGAAAGGCGGAACGTGTCTTGGTTTTGTTTTATTTTTCCCCTATTCTGACAATTATTTGCTGTTTTAGTTGCTTACTTTATTACACTAATAGAATATTTAGTACAAACCAGCAACATATGCAGACAGAAAGGGGACAAAATTCAGAAGTCTAACCTTATCTAAATCATTTAACCTTTCAGTCTGTCAATATTAATGAATTTAAATTGTTCATTTAATAGTTGTATGAGTGCCAATTATATGTTTTAGTATGATATATTTTCGTCTTTTAATGTGAACAAATAAATGTGTTATTCAGTAGTTTTTCACTACTTCCAGAGCTCACATAAGGGGGACATTTCTAGGGTATACATTTCTAATAGGGTGTTTTCAACCCCAAAAGGATTTCCACATTTCTTTTTCAGACTCACCTTAAAATAGACAAAAAAATTATTGGCAGTCTAGACACATTTCACCTGGGTAGCATTGAAAAAAAAAATTTCTTTAAATCAATTTCACCTGTGCTGTATGGACAAAAATCCCTCTGAAAGACACAATTGAATCCAGAGACTTTAACTTTAACTTAGTTATTTTTCTTCTTTAGTTTAACGTCTGACTAATAGAAACCTTAAAAGTAGAGATCATATCCACATTTATATGCTTTGAGGCAATGGGAGTGGAACGGGGAACACAACATGGGGTAGCCAGTATTGGTACCGCAGGGAAACCATATTTCAAAGCCTTGTAGATTAAACTATCATGATGGTAGTGACAGATTTCCATCTGTAACTGTAAAATGGTATTTGAAAGATGAGTTACAGTAGATGAATGTGAGTCTAAGGCCGTTTTCACATGTGTGGCCGTACCAGAAAACGGCCAGAGAAAATGCTAATTTTTTCTGTTCACATGTCACGGATCTCTGACCGTATTGGGATCCAGTCTTTTACTACAAATAAACAGCAGGTGGCGGTATACAAATAAGTCTTAGTTCTCCAACAAACAAGGGAGTGAGAAGTACCGACGTCATAAAACGAGCGACAGGCTAGAATGTAAACAAACTGGTCTACTGGTCAGCTGCTACCTGAAGCCATCTACAGGGTGAGTGTTGTAGTAAACCCGCCGTTTTGTAACCTGCTGTGTTGCTGTGGGATGCTTGAATCGCGTTGTTTTGGTATTTGTATGGTCGCGAGGTGATTCTGTAATTTCGGCCGGCGGTGTCGTCATTTCCGCATGGAGCGCGTCTATTGTCTTGAGTGCGGCCAGAGTACGGGTTGTGTTCACATGATACGTGGCCGCTCGTACCTGGACTCGGATACTACCTCCAAGGCAGGTCTCTCTGGCCGTATCCTGGCACGGTACAGTCTGTGTTCACATGGTACGAAATAAGTGGATTTTGGCCAAATACCGTACCCGAGTACGGACTCCCGTACCATGTGAAAGCGCCCTAAGTTAAATGTCAAAACCTACATCTTGCAGAGTCTATTAACAGAAAGAGTGCTTGAGAGTGTGTGGGGCATATTGATATCGAGCTGTGCAGGTACATATGGAGGATGTGAAATGCTGCTGGGTCACTCAGTGTGACAGAGAACACAATCGAAGGCTTTTCACTTTGATGTCTGTCCAACAGCCCAGCGGGATATTCTGTGAGCTGCTGGTGCCGTCGGGTTGGTCGCAAACAATATTTCTGTACCGGACACTGCCATGTTATCTTGCTTCAGAGTGTAATCGACACAATCAAATTCATGTTTTCTGATCTATCTTGTGTATCATGGTAGCATCTCGAACAACAGCTTTTGGCTCTCTTCTGGTTGATCAATAAGCGAAACACTTTATCACACATACAATGAACAAAAAAGATTTGTTTCAACGAAACATGAAAAAAAATATCTGAGCTATTTTCTGCCTCATGCTATTGTTTTATTTGTTCAATTTCTTGTAACTTTGTCTGCCATTCTGTTTTGCTAAAAGATGCTCGGGAAATATAGATATTTTTCCTCCTCTTTTTTCCATCTTAGCTTCTCATCTTTCTCAGAAGCCTGTCTTCCAGTCATGCCTGAGGCCAGCTGAGTCTGTGGACAAAAAGAGGGCATTCAGTCCTTCCGGGAGGACCTTCAGATTAGGGAGAGTCTTTAGGATCCATGCACTGCCTGTCACGTCTCTCTAGGCTTGACCCACGAGAAATAATCTGTAGAGAGAATGAGCCAAACCCTGCCGCAGGAGACCGATTCAGTCATAAAGTTTCTTTCTGTGGCTCGCAGATGTTTCATATGCACCATTTTTTTATGCTGTAAGCAGAAAATCAACAGCAGGTATCAAGTACACAATTAAAACAGCAGAGCATCATTTAAAAAAACATTATTTTTCTTTAAAACTTGTGAACAGAGTACAGGTTGAAATACAAATTGCATTTTGCACAATTAGGTCACACAGAACAGAGAAAGCCTGAAGATTTTTTTTACTTTTATTTTTTTCATTTTTGTGATGGCTTTCAATGTTACGTAAAGTGCCTTGCAGAAGCATTTATACATCTTCAACTTTTTCAAGCTTTGTCTTATTACAGCCAAAAACTAAATTGTATTTTATTAACATTATATATGCTGGCAAAAAGCAGAATATAACTGTGAAGGAAAATCATATGGGGATTTAAAAACTGCTTACAAATAAAAATCTCTAAAGTATTATCAGCCTGTTGCTTTGATAGCCCAAATAATCCGCCTGAGTCATTTACCCTCAATAGTCACACCAAACAGGTCAGGGATCGAGCTGCAGAGAACCATACCGCATAGTTAGGTTATGAATAATATCCCAGGCTCTGAGCATCTAACAGAGAACTGCTCAAGCATTCATGTGAGAATAGGCAGAGTATAGCACAACTGCAATCCTACCAAGATTTGATGGTTTCAAGTGGTTCAGAAATGCGGCTGACAAGATCTTCAGTTTTCAAATGTGGCACCAATCTTGATGTAACTACTCTGGCTTCTGCTTCATTCCAGAGTCAATTTAAAATTCTTTTACTGACTTGTAGAGCTTTTCACGGACCGTCTCCAGGTTATCTCAGAGGACGTCTGCATCCATATGTCCCTGGCAGCTCCATGAGGTTCTGTGATCACAGCCTGCTGATGGTTCCTCATACCATGGTACCTGCAGGGTTATAATAGTTTTAACTTGTTCAGTAGTTTTAGTTTACATTTAGTTTTGACTTAAGATTTCAAATTCTATTTAGTTTTAGTTCGTTTTTACCATTTGTTAGCTAGTTTAGTTTTAGTTTTTTTGAAAATGCTTAGTTTCAGTTTAGTTTTTAATAGTTTCAGTTTTAGTTTTAGTCTTTTTGTTAAACAAGTTGTGTGCAAGACAAAAACAAAAAAAAAATCTCCGAAAATGATTATGCTTTTTCTGGGATGGACTGGCGACTTGTCCAGGGTGTACCCCGCCTCTCGCCCGTTGACAGCTGGAGAGAGGCACCAGGCCCCCCGTGACCCCCGGAGGACTAAGCGGTTCAGAAAATGGATGGATGAATGGATGGATTATGCTTTTTTTAAAATGGGCCAGATTAACAACGATGCCAATAAGGCATGTATAAAAGATAAATGGTAATGTTCAAAGTTTTTTAAAACACTCTAACAGCACCTGTGCATTAAAGAATCAAAATATTAATGCAGAGGTAGAGTTCTATAAAACCACAACAAAAACACACACACAAAAAAATCTTAAGTACTATGATGCTTATGATCATTTTGCACATTTGCTGACATGACGCTAGGCAGACCACAGCAACACAGACGACTTGACTGACATTTTGGGATAATGCAGTATAGCCTGTAAAAACAACCAACAACCAGAAACTAAAGAAGGATTATTTGTTCAACATCAGGAAATACATGCACTACCTACACTGTCAACACAGCTCGGGTGTAACACCGGCTCCCATTGCTATTACTTGGAATCGCAGTGTTAGCTTGCTTGTTAGCCACCATAGCTCACCTGTTATGACGTTTTTGCACAAGACTGTTTAATCATCGTTTCAATCACTTTTTCTGACAACTTGCAATCCAAAGACATCTTTTATTTCTTTGAAAGGGAGCGAGTCGATGGGATTGTTTCCAACTTTCCCGTTCTGTTGCATTTAACAAAGCGATTTGTGCAATCAAAAAGGCACAACACAGATGATTGCATCTGTTTCTGATGACAAGGCGAAGGCAGGAGGTGACATAGGAATAACTTTTCGAGATATTATGAGACACATTATTAAACGAGAACTAAGCACATTTTCTCCATAAATTCTGTTCATTTGTTTTGTTAACACTCATTACACTTTCAAATTGTTTTCTTTTTGTTTCAAATTCTCGTTTTTATTTTTATTTCAGTTAACAGTTAATTCTAGTTTTCTTTATTTCATTTCTTTTTGTTAAGGACATTAACACTGATTAACACTGATATTAACACTACAAAACTGAAAACAAAAGGAGACAGAACCTCCAATTCAGTGGCTCCCAGACTCTGGAACCCCCTTCCTTTGCACTAGCTTTGGGTGGACTATGTGGTTTCTTTTAGAAGCCAGTTAAAACATATATTTTTGAATCTGCTTTTTATTATATTTCTCTTGTGTTTTATCTATTAATAGCTCTTGAGCTGTTGTATGGGTTTATTGTGAAGCACTGTGATTTTTGTATCTCAAAAAGTTGTTAGGTATGTAAAGTTGTGGTAGCTTTTCAAAAATTAGGTCCCTATCCCGATACCTACACTGCAGTGTACGTTCCTCTATGAGGTGCACTTGGCAGAAGTGCATACTTAGGTCCTAGTGCTTAATAAACAAGGTGGAATTAATAGCATTATTGGGACAGCGATGATTACACCATTGACCTGTGCCACAGTGTCGTAGGTCTATGACTACCAAGATGAGAGTGCTGGTCGGAGGTTGTGTATTTTTCTGTTTGATATAATAAGACTGTCACGAAATCATCTTAGTTTGCTAAATAAAAACTGTATCCAGTAACTAATGTAGTATAAAGTCCAATGTTATATTGAATTTTATATTTCATAAAATTAATGAATGAATGTTGGATTTTACTCTGAAGCACCACATCTATATCACTTTGTGACATGTTTTTTATTTATTTACAGAAAATATAGGTGATAAGGACAGATTTTTGATATATTATTTAAAAAAATGTGTTTATTGTATTATTTACACTTGTCTGCTGTGTGAACTGAACATACACAGGAATGCTTGCAGATGCCCTTTTTCAACAGCGATAAATAATCGTAAATGCAATTTTGAAAATACAAACACCGTTATCAGTAAACAATATTTTTCAACAGATATCTAGTGCATCTTTCCGACGGCTAACCGTTCTGTATTTACTGTAACTACAAACATACATAATGATAGATTATTCAACATTTTGAGGCATTGATAGCCTCCATAGACATTCCATGTCAGATGTTGGGGACATGTCTCCATCGATATCAATATACCAAGAAACAAAATATCGTCCCCAGCCTCTGGTTTCAACTGCGTTATCTGGTACGTTCTCGCAAATCCAGCCGCTTCTGATTTGTAGACAATTTGATTGCGAATTTGTACAATCAAATAAATCCCAAATTACTTGACAAACACAGTTGCATTAGTTATCATTTTAATTGACGTACATCATATGTGTGATTCAGAGAGTAGGACAAAAAAGACCAGAAAAGAATAAGGATAATTTTCTTCTTAAAGGGACTATATCGTGCTATTTTATAGCTTTCATCTTCTGGGATAGACATTTATTTGATAAAATGTTACCGTCTGTATTATATAGTATTAATTTGTCCTGAAATTTAACTTGAATCATTTAGTTAATGTTGGACCACGAAGTAAAACGGCTTATGTCTCTATAATCCCTATCGCCTTTAATTGTTCCAGTTGTGCTTTCTCTTTTTGAGTTCTTGTGAAATGTCCTGTTATATTCTTTTCACATTCAAGGTGAAGAAAAAATAATTTTTTTCACCTTAAAAAAACCTTTGTCTTTAAGTAGAAAATTGTCCAAATTAATTACCATGGAGACTAATTAAACTTTTTTTTAAAGGAAGGGGAGGAGACTTTGGTTCCCCAATAAATATGAAATTTAATAATTCAGTAGATGTGTAAATTAATAAATTAATAAATGTGGAAAACTGGAAATGAGTGAATGTGTAAATAAACATTTCAATAAATAAATGTGAACATATATAATTAAATAAATGTGTAAATAAATAATTAAATAAATGTGGAAATAAGCATAGCAATAAATAATTATATAAATAAAAAATTAAATGTTTGAATAAATAAATATCTGAATAAATAAATAATTAAATTTTTAAACAAAATGTTAAATAAAAAATATGGAAATATGTTGCTGTTTATTTCATGTATTCTCACATATATTTATTTAGTGCTTTATTATTTTTTTAATATTGTATTGAACCATTTATTAATTCATTGCCATAATAATTTATTTTGTTGTTTCTCTATTTATTTATTTATTTGTTTATTTACAAATGTATTTTTAAACTGATTTATTTGTTTATGTCTATATTTAGTTTTCTTTCTTTATTTATATATTTACAACTGTATTTTACATTTTATTTATTTATTTATTCACGCATTTATTTATTCCAAATTGATCTATTTTTTCTATTTATTAATGAATTTGTAAATGTATTTCATGTACTTATTTATTTATTTATATCCACATTTATTTATTTATTGTCAATTATTGCAGATTTGGTCTTCCATACACACAAACACTCAAAGCAGGAATAATATGGCCAGCCAAGTTGCTAATGCTGCTGTCAGGTTCCTACATTCAGACACAACACACACAGGCCGGGCTGCAAACAACGGTGGCTTACAAAAAATACCCACCCAGTTCTCAACCTCATTTCTTGTTTGCCTCCTTTATTTTCTCTTTCTCTCTTTCTTTCTTTCTTTGTCTGTCTGTCCCCAACTTCAATTTACATTCAAACCATCTTTCGGTTTCATCTTCATATGTTCCCCAGCTATCTGATTCTGTCACACTGACAGCAAAAGCCTTAAAACCCATTAAACCCTCCCCAATTCAATTTCGGGACTGCTGCTCTTTCTTCCGGGCTGCTGTCAAGCTGGACTCTAGACAGAGCCCAAGGATAATCAGAGACCCCACCAGCTCTTCTAATCTACCATCGCCTCCTGTCTGGCAGGAACAGATGTCTGGTTACACGTTTGAGGATTGTGTGACACAACACAATGTTTCCAGCAACAGATAATAATCCTCACTATACAGGGCAGCAGATAGGTATCTTATACTTTTGTTTATTCTCTTTTTAAAATAAGACTGAAACATGACCAGGACCTTATATTGGTTTAACACAGTCCTTTTCAGAAGTCTCAGATAAGTTTTCTGTTCTTTAAAAAAACATGTACAAATGTCTAGCTAATAAAACTGGAGTTATTTGTTCGTATTTTGTCATTCTGTCATTTTTTGTACAATATTTGTTATTTTTAAAAACAAAAGCTATATATTAATGTTAAAAAACTATCTGCATATTTTCTACTTATTATGAATAATAATATTCAAAGATGATCAATAGAAACATAAACTTGTATTCCATATTTACTCCATATTATGCAAATAATTGGGTTAGAAGAACAATCTCCCTTGTAACTGAGTCAGTGACTGTATGCTACTATCATGCTGAAAAAATATGTTCGAATTCAGGGATAAGTGTCTGCACCTTCATCCGATGTATGTCAAAACAACTGGATATCTGTTGGATTTCTGTGGATGAACCGGATGCACACATAGTTATGTGTATGTCTGTGGGTTGCCCCACACACCTGTGGTTTAAAGTCTTTATTCCACTAAAACAAGGATCTCAAATTTGCAGGTTCAGATTGTCAAGTAGCTCATTGAATCTTTCATAATGGCTATTATTAACTTCGTTTAAAAATTGATAAGGCGTAAGTGTTTTTACATGGATATAATCAAAAATGCAAGAGTTATACGTTTTTCTTTCAACTTTTTCATGTAATCTAAGTAACAGTAGTAACAGTAATGTTTTTAGACCTGTTTTTACTGGTTTAAATCTGTGAGCTTTAAAAAAAATTCACAAATGTCAACAAACCCATGGAAGGAAAATAAGCCTTCCTCTATTAGCAAAAGTTTTCTATTTCTAAAATCCAAACTGATAGTGTCTTTTTTTTTTCTTTCGAAAGGTCACGTGCCATCTGTGGCTACAAATTAGGTTTTGTGTTGCTTGATTGAGGGAAAAAATGGCTCTTTGCATTATAAATACTGCAGATCCTGTACGACAAGGTAACTGCTAGGCTTAAACCTTTTGCAGCCTCTAAATAATTTTCTTTCAGAGGCACCTTGTGTTCCTTTTCAGTATGTAAGAAAATGTAAAATGTAAAAGGGAGAGGGTGAGTTAAAGATAAAGAGGAAAGGCAATACAAGATGACATCCTAGTCTGCTCTTACACCTGCAGGATGGTAGAGAGGGAAAAAAAGATAAAACAAAGCAAACAATGCAAATTGAGAACTACACAACCACAACTCATACAATAACAGTGTTACTGAAACATTTGTGGTACCAATATTACGTTATATATTTGTGCTAACCTTAACCAAAGAGAAAAACACCAGAATCCCTGCACAAGGTTTCTCCATACTAGTGTTGAACAGTGTGAGATCCATGAATAAGGCTTCAGAGAACACCTGGATTTATACTGAGATTAAATTACAAAAAGGTAGATTCTCTTTGCTAATTAGGTAATCACTGGAGGTATTTGGTTGCTAGAAAGTCATTATGGGTATCAGAGTAGATGGGGCTGCACACTTTTCAAATTTTCATTTTAGAAGCCATTTCAAAACATAAAGAATTGCTGATCATTGTGACCCACAATCTGACCCAGATCTTCAGAGCTGCAAAGATTTTATCATTAACACCAGCGTTCGGGCGACAGTTTTAGACCATATTGCAGTTGACATGAGTCAAAATACCCTCGTTTAAAAGTCAGAAAATATTTTCAGCTTATTTAAAAAGACATTATCAGAATTGTATTTCACAGTAAACACAGTTTTTTTTGTTTTTGTTTTGTTTTTGTTTTGTTTTCCTAACTTTACACTGATTTCCCTCATTGTAGGCAGTTGTGCATCTTTAAGGGTTTACCCGTATCTGGCTCACAGTCTGGACGGAGAGCTGTAAAATGGCAGCTGGCAGCCACTTTATATCAGCGCTGATCCTCAGACTTAACAGACAGCCAGAAAAACAGCAGCCAAATCCTCAGAGTAGCTCAACAATAGGAATGTGTTTAAAAAGTTGCTAAAATGCTCATATACAGTTAGAGAGCATATATTAGTCATAGACAGAGTTACATAATCTGTGAACAGCTGCAAAAACGGATTCTCTGAACTTTTTTTTTAGGTAGGGTAGAGGGTGGGGCTAGGTGTAATTTTTATTTTTAAAGGTGTAAAAGTATTTTTGAAAATGAAGGTCTATATAGATTAAATATTATTTTTTGTGAGACTGGGCTAAACTGAGTTTGAATGTTGTCTAAGTTAAACACTCTGGGGGCTTAGAACTTCAGTTTTCCCCTTGCAACTTCGGAAGTGGGTCATTTGCCTGCGCCAAAATTTAATTAAGTATCCCACACTGTCCCATCTGCACCCAGCTTCATCAATTATTACTGTACTTTCTCTTCATCCTCAAGTCACATTTTGTCTATAAAATATTCATAAGCCCTGTAATGATTAACAATATGTTTGGGCTAATCTGTATGTAAATCAAGGGAACTTTGTAAGACATATTGCATTTTGATCCTTTTGCACACTATGCTAAATAGTTGTCTTTTTTTTCATTGATCTCCAAAGTTTCAGAATAAGATAGGCCTGATGTTTCAATTAAAAGGATGATATCTCCATTACTTTTTAATTATTAGGTGTGGATCAAAAGGACAGCCTTATTGGAGAAATGTGTATATGTAAGATGCAGTGGGGCAAAAAAGTATTTAGTCAACCACCTGTCATGCCACTTCTCCTACATAAAAAGATGAGAGAAGCCGGTAATTATTCTTATAGGTATACCTCAACTGTGAGAGACAAAATGTGAAAAATAAATGTCATGGACAGTACCAGGAGAGGACACTTTAAGTGCAGCTGACTACGCACAGCAGATGTTGACAGATCTTTGATACCTCTGCCTTTGCTGGTTTGATATTTGCACATACATATAACTTTTTACCTCCATATTTATCTCCATCACTGACTGTAAAATGCACTCCAGCCATGAGCAAGTGAGCAAGTCTTGGCAGGTGCAGGACCAAAAGATCGTTCAGCAGCGGACAAACTCTTTTCTATTAGTTTCAGCTAAGTTAACAAATGACCAGAGAACTTTTTAACCATTTTAATCGAACCTAACGTTACTCTTTCAAGAGCATATTGTCTACATTACGGACCAAACAGAGATATGTAAAGCGACTAGAGAGCATCCGAATGCAGACCTTTATACTAATGCAGATCAAACTTCGCTTCCTGAAAATTATAAACTGCCTTTGGAACCCAGTTAAGTTACAAAAAACTATTTAACAAAAACAGAATTTTCTGCTTCTTCGTCCCTTCTCTGTTGCTGTGTGGAGCAGAGTATCCGTGTCGTGTCACCCTCCCATCCTTGAGTCCTGAATGTCATCACTCACTCATCTGGAGTGCATGCACTGCGGTCTCATGAGGAAACACAGCTTTTTGCGTTAAAGTTTTTCTTGCTCCCGAAATCATATATTTCTATAAGTATTTGTTCGGAATAAGTATTCGTAAAAAAACACGTTATTTGTGATTTCCAAATACCGTATTCAGGTTCGGCTCCACCATTAACAACTGGATATAAACTTCTCCAAAAAGACTCCAAGTCGCTCCAAACTCTGGGTGAGTAACTGAACATAATATTTGCTAAAAATTAGGTCAGGTTGAAAAAATACAAAATACAGGTTGGACTTTATATTTTTAAGGAGGACCTAATGCTACTGTGGCTACCTTTTTTTCTTTTTTTAGGATTTTATACATCTATACCAGAGGTACATTTGTGTAAGCTTATTGTGACCTTGAAGCAACTGTTATGGAGGTATTAAAAATTACAGGGCCAAGGAGAGGAAATTCATACATCTTCATTTGTGGACTCCAGACAAGCTTAGATGTTGTGAGATCACAATTTTTTATTTTTCTTTACATCTATTCCACAAAAAAGGCTATGTTGGCCTCCTACACATTCTTCAATGTGTCTTGATAAGGCATATGCCGTGAGATGCAAAACTAGCTGTGGCATGTCCCCAAAGGAGCAGGCTGTTTAGCAGTCCTTCCACGCCAGCAAATAGTTCCACCTTCCACTTTTGGTATTCAGTCCTGTGGACACGCTGAGCCCTGGAGTTCTACTTTAACACCTGCATACAGAGGAAGGTGGGTAGGAATCACAGGAGGCCTTCTACCCTCACCACCTGCTCCACCACTTCATTCTTCACAAGCAAATATTCAAAAAGCAAGCTGGAAAGATGATTTCTGAGCTGTCTGCCTCCACTCTGTGGATCCCTGGTCCACCTCCAGGATGACTTTTGACATTCCAAAATGGAGATTGATCCATGAGTAAATTGGACTAAAAATGTATGTCAAGAATAACACAAAAACATGTCACATATGTCAAAATCTAATCAATAATGATCTGGTGCATATCTGAGCGAGAGACACAAGGACCACCTATCAGCTCTCCCCTCAGCATTAAGCTGTCCTTCTCATCTTAACTGAGCAGGCAACTTGTCACAGAGGAACTAATTAAGTTGGCAACAATCAGTGCAGCTCTGACACAATTAGACATCGACCACATTAGCATTTAAAAGCTGTGTGAAGGAGCAATTCAGCAGATAAATCTTTGTTCTTTATGCAGCTAAAACACACCAACATTCTCTCAGCTGCAGGGTGAAGAACAAGTACCTTCCCTCATCTTAATCTTCAAAAGTTTTGGATTATTTTTATTTAAAGAAATTAAAAAGCTAATTTTAGCTTGTCCTTGTTAGTTTTAAAAACAGGGATATTACCTTTTCCTATCCCCTCTATGGACAGGTTTAAAATCACACATTACGACACGTAATGTATTCCTCTCACTGATGTGACAACACTGTATATATATGCCACACATATATTGATGGATATTTTTGTTTTTCTTCAGTTTGATTGCTTACTGTTGGAGAGTTTTTTTTTTTGTTTTAATTAAGAGGCATTTAATTTGCTTAAAGTTTTATATCAACCTTCCTTCTACAAGATTGTGTGCATAAGTATCCGTTACATTAAGACAAATTAAAAATATACCTATACTGTAAGCAGGTTTAGTTAATATAAGTAGTCAAATTTATACATTTATAAAGAATATAGTATTGGTAATGTCACTATTTTAATAATGACCTAATAATAACCTCAGGAGGGTAATGCTAAGTTGAGACTGCAGGAAATTCCTGCAGATTTGAGAAAGAAATATTTTACATTTTGAGTAGCATTAGGCCTTAAAATTAACTTGTTTACATACAACACATTCAAAGGACCCCAAAGGTCCAGTTCGTATCAGGAGGTGTGAATGTGCAACTGAACTCTGATGCAGACCAAGAAAGTTAAATCTGGTCCGCCTAAAAAACATAGGTCTCAGTTCGGGTGAAGTGTATTCTAGTGCGGTTCAATTGCATATGTGAATGCCATGTACGGGCAGCTCCAAAAGCAGGAAGCAAACTATAGACCAGGACACTCACACACGGGTAAATAAAACTAAAATAAACACACAAAAATAACTCTGCCTCGTTCTTTGCTGACGCTGAGTCCCTTGCTGCAATGTATTTGTCTAGCCCATATGCCAAAGACAACAAAGCGATCCTAAAACAGCAAAAATCCAATGCCTCTACCTGTTAACATTTCACAAAATAGAAAGTGTCCTCGGAAGCAACGCTTCTTATTTGGAGGGCCACCATAGGTTGGGAGGTTAACATGTTGCTAAACAACTTTGTTTGACAAAGTGAAGTGTGAAAGTGAACCGCACTTGCTAATGAAGCAACAATAATGCAATCGTGGTTCAGTCAAACCAAATTTATCAGAATATCATGTGTGAAAATCACCTAAGTTTGTTTTACACACTTTAATTTCCAATTATAAGAACAAGTTCCCCTTTATTATGCTTTCATCAAACTGTAAAAAACCATGCCAACATTTTATTAAATATGACTGATCTATATTTATTACCAGCTGTCATATTTAGTTTTGAGGAGCCAAAATGCAGACAGCCGCATGTATGAAGCATTTTAGAAGTTTGTAATGAAAACGCAAACTTGCTAGTGTAGCAGGTTGTGAAGCAAAGACAAAATAACAGACCTTAAAAGCAGCCTAATGGAAGGGCCAGCGAAGAACAATGAAAAGTCAGGAACTTCAATATTGAGATGAGGTTGTAAAGTGATAGAGAACCAAGTAAACTACAAAGGGGAAAGGTGGTACAGCTGTGGTAGGGAGAGAGCAGAGGCACTAACTGACTCTGAAGACCTTGTCACATAGGTTGGATTCATATTCATGTCTGAAGTTTAAGAATATATTTAAAAAATGAATATAAAACAAAACAAGAATAAGTCAACAAATATTTGCCAAAAAGTGACAATGTTACACTTACAACACCAACTTCTTTCATACAGTTTATTTTATTGTTTAAATGTATTATTCAAAATGCCAGGAAACAATTTTTAATATAATTACGTATATTTACTGACCTTTTTTTGGGCATGTTTTGATGATATATCTCTTGCAACAAGCTCCAAGTCTATGAGGATCTTAGGGATGCCTGCAATCACCCTAATCTTTAGGGGGCCCCACAGATTTTCTATCATACTGAAGTCAGAAACTTATTACTATTGCTTCCATCCAGAAGGAAGATGTTCAGATTTTAAAAAATATAGTCAAAACTAAATCTGCAAAGGGTATATGGGGCAAGAATTTTGCAGGGTAAAACAATCATAAATGTTATTTATCTTGCAAATTTTGAGCAGAAAATTATAAATCAGATGACCAAATATTTAACATCAACATGTGTTTTGAGGACATGCACTGCTCAAATGAGTAAATTGAACTAAAATAAGCTAAACGTGATATACAAAGAACTAAAAATAATTAAGCATATCTAGCATCGATTAAATTATTTACTCTTCCTACGCTATTCTGAGAATGATTTTACTTGACTACATCTAGGTTTTCCAATAATAGCACTTTTTTAGAATTATTGTTATTAGGCTGTCAGTCATCCATCTAATTTAATAGCATGCCTTCAGCCAAAAAAAATGTAGATTTAAAGGGGATCAAAAGACCAATGACAGCGACACCATGAGGCCACAGTGAGAGGTCGGACGGAGAAGGGGGAGTATGGGTGCGCACAGCTCGGGTTAGTAGCGCGGGCTCAGGAGCAGCGTTGAAGCCAATTCCAGCTGTTGCCTCGGAGGGGAATGAGAGCTATTCCTGTCCCCCTGTGGGCTGGTCACGTGTTCTCCAGGGAGCGTTTGGTTTGGGGACCACGTCGGGAAAGATACGGAGGTGCGCACAACTGAGTTGGAGAGGAACGACATCCTCGGAAAGCGTTGACGGTCTGACGCGGAGGAACCGGATCAGTTTTGTTTGGGGCGTAGACATAATTTCCATACCCTCCACAGTGTCTACTCACCCGCTGCTACAGCGTGGGTGATCCCTAAGTCGCTGCTTCGTTAAAACTTCTCAGTCCACGAACTGTGATCTCCACGCCAAGCTCCTTCCTCTGCTTCAAGTCAACATCCAGAGCTGTCACAGAAAGCGGAAGGTAGGATGCGCTTGTTTCATCTTCTTTATTGTGATGGGAGCATGCACAGGACACAAACAGGCTAAATAATCAATTGTGTTGCAAACGCTGTCAGTGGGAAGCTTTGATTGTGCATGGAACAACAAAACAGTGAGTTCTGGAGAGCAGATGAACTCTTGCATATGCTTAATGCACTGTAATGTCTAAATTGTATGTCAGGAAGACAATATTAATGGTTTTTACAAACGGTATGCAAGGAAGCCTGCTGAAAAACTAATAAATTATATAATTAGTCTTTCCAATTACAATTTTCCGGTCCTGAACTTATAAGTTCTATAAATTTTTAGAACTAAACATAAACTGGTAAGAGATTTTCATACAAAATAGCTTGAGTAAAAATACCTGAGTTTTGTGTTACTTGCACATATGAGTTAAGTTTGTAGTCCTTTAGTGTGGAATTGGTCTTGAATGGAAGGGAAAGGTGGAGTAGCCTTCTTTCAGCCAGCTCATAGACAGTGTACAGCAGCAGGTCGTAAAGCGGCAACTGCCCTTCCTTATGCTTTAGTTTGACAAAACTGGTTACTCCAAAAATTTCTATTTCTTCTGAATGAGAGGACTTTAAGCTGCTATAAAGTTATGACAGACACCATAATGATACAATTTTGTCACACATATATCAGGGATGCACCGATACCGATACTGATATCGGGTATCGGCTCCGAACCGATACTCAAAATGGGGAAAATCTGCAACAAATTCACCAAAAAAAATTAATTTTTCACTTGAAATTTTATTATTGTGGTAATTTTATATTTTACATCTGTTATTTTGTCTCAGTTATGTTTAGTTTGTAAAGTCTGGTGCCTTTAGTCTCGTCAAGAAAAGCACCAGAAGTTATACAGTTTATTAATTCTAAAATATGTGGCAAGGTACACAATAAGGGCCCAGGTGGGGTTCGATCCCACAACTCACAGGTGAAGGTCATGTGTGCTAACCAGTCAGCCAAAGGGATAACCCTGTGGCTAAGCAGCCAGGGCACATGATCTATCGGAGCCATAGTGACAGGACCTCCACATTGTCACAAATAGTATCGGATCGGTATCGGGTATCGATCGGTATCGGGACTGAAAAAGTCAGATCTGTACATCCCTAACACACACACACACACACACATATATGTATATATATATATATATATATATATATATATATATATATATATATATATATATATATGTAGCTGTTTTATCAATACCTATATTAACAATAGATTGTTGTGCTGTCAAATTGTCAAAAGTTATGAATGATAACTTTAAATGAAATTATCAGTTTGAATATATCTACACAGTAATTTTAAAGAAAACGAATAATGTGATATACATTTTTATATATTGTTAGTTGGCTAAATACACTGGTTGAGTAAATCAGTAAATGAGTAAATTGATGCATGGCTGAAATGTTAGCTGCCACTAACATGTGTCCTACAGGCCGTCGCCTAAAATATCCCGGTGGCACTCTATCTTCCTGTCATTTTATTATTATGAAACATAATCAGTTTTGAATTGCCTATGATTTGCTATTGATTTGGCATGTTTCATATAGCCATTAATCAGTTAAATAGTGAACTGGCACACCACTTCTATTTGGAGGTTTACAGGCTCCACACCATCACTGTCCATAGGTGCATTTCCACTATCGGACCTCCACAGTAATTATACTGGACATTCACATATGGTGAATGTCCAGTATAATTTCTGTGCATGTCTTCACTACACAAGAACCAATCAAGTACCGAGTTTGGAGTATGTATACTGAAATGACCTGGTGGAGTCGCTGGGTGAGAGCTTTGGTTAACTAATGCCGATTGGTTGTTACTCAGTGAGAAGTGATATCAACAGATGTCGCCAAACTGGAAGAGTTCTTGGCAAAGCACTGCATAACAAAATAGCAAACAGAAAGACGGCAACCATCCCTGCTTCTTCCGACGTCGGTCTCTTGTTATTCTCTGTTGCTGCTTTGGTGTTGATAAGTGACGCAACTCAATGTCAAAGTGTTTGTGATACACAGATGTCTTAGAGTTTGTTAGTATATTGTTGAAACCATGCCGCTGGTGACACTTGAAACCCGAAAAAAAGGTTTGACGTCAAAAACGCAGAGTGTAAAATGTCAGCTCCTCATCCATTATGCATTAGACCTGAACAATACGGACCAGAAAAATGAGGGTGGATGGCACAAAATGGTACTTGTCTGTGTTTTAATATTAGAGAACAAATATTTGATTTGTCTAAATTCATCCTGTAAAATAGTGAAGCATATCCATGTCCCAATCCAGATTTTGGTGTTCTGTCTCATCCATGCCGATTAGTAGTGGGAAACAAAACCACATTTAATGAACTGTTTTTTTGCCATGTTATAATAAAAATGTATGAGACCAATCTCTCTGTCTTCCTTTCTCCTGCCTAATCAAAGTAGTTAATGAGACAGGTCTCAGTGCATGGGGCCAGACACTCGGAGATGAGGCTGCTAGTTGGGTGAATACAGCTGACACCCTCATTCATCAAGCATCTACAGGGTGCTGGCTGCTTTCTCATACCATCCAGGCTTTTTCCTATTTCTCTCTCGCTTCCCAGTTGTGCCTCAGATGATGATAATTAAGACATTATAAAGATGACAGAAGCAGTGCCTTGTCTGCTGGAAGGAAGGGGTATGTGTGTCTATGTGCTGAGATGATTATAGTTGTGAAAGAGTTGGACAGGGATTGGAAGTTGTTCCTGCAGCTGCAGTGACTTCCAAGAATAGTTGAGTAGTCTAGCTGTTTGGCCTTGTAAACATTGTCTTCCACAATCCCTGGTAAAGATCTGTAGAAGGAATGAAAATAAATGCAACTTTTAGGGATGCAACGATACCACTTTTCTTCAAACTGATACAGTACCAATACTTGGATTTCAGCATTTGCCGATTTCGAGTACTAATACTGTTACTTCTACCACACACACAAAAAAATACGAGAAGACAAGTTTAATTGTCTTTTCTGCTTATTTCAACAAATGAGGGGGAATCAGATTAAAAAAATAAAGTACTGATAAAAATTACCACAAAACAAAAATTTCAAGTGGAAGATAAAAATATTCTGTGAAATTATGGTAGAGTTTACGCACTTTAATATGTTCATGGTATCAGTTATTTTTAACCAATACTGATACAGTACATATGAATGGTATTGGGTATCTGGCTTTTATTGAATTAGCATAATATTTTGAAAAGTATTGGATTATTAATATTATAAATATAATTACACATGCTGTTAATTTAAAGTTGAAAAATTCCACATTTGAATCCATATATTTCACCATTTTGATTATTAATACAGATTGATCTAAAGCTTTAGTTATATATATATTTTTTTATTTATTTTTTTTAAACTAGTGTTTATCTTTAAACAATGTGACACAAATAACCTAATTCTTTCAGCCACTCTTCCAAATGGGAAAGAGAAGAGAAGATTATTTTGAAATGCTTTGATGTGCATTTTAACTATCAGAACTTCATGGTAATTTGACCGGAATGTCCCGATACCCGCGTGTCTGGACCAGGCCGACAGGGCGATTTATGCTGTGAACCAGTCTTAATCATGTAAAGCACCTTGAATTTCCCTGTGTTGAAAGTGTGCTACACATATAACATTGCCTTGCTTTATCGAGGCCATTTTCGGGAAGAAAGTAAGAAAAATACCCTCTGACAACTTTTGAACTTAATCATATCTAAACTAATTATGTCAATAATAATATACTTGTGGGCTGCACGGTAGCGCAGTGGTTAGCACTGTTTCCTTGCAGCAAGAAGGTTGTGGGTTTGTATCCCGGCCCAGGGCCTTTCTGCATGGAGTTTGCATGTTCTCCCCGTGCATGCGTGGGTTCCGTCTGGGTACTCCGGCTTCCTCTTACAGTCCAAAAACATGACTGTCAGGTTAATTGATCACTCTAAATTGTCTTTAGGTGTGGGTGTGTGCGTGCATGGTTGTTTGTCCTGTCTGTCTCTATGTGTCCCTGTGATGGACTGGCGACCTGTCCAGGGTGTACCCCGCCTCTCGCCCGTTGACAGCTGGAGATAGGCACCAGCCCCACCGCGACCCCTGGAGGACTAAGTGGTTCAGAAAATGGATGGATGGATAATATACTTTTCATACTTGAGCTCAGTCTGCGGCATCCGGTATATCAGTGTACTCTGAAGGAGCCTACATACATGCCAGACTCGAAAATATTGATACCATGGGAATAGAATATCTAATGTAGACACCAGTATCGATTAATATTTAAGTATTAATTGTTTTGACAGCCCTAATCCAAAAATGCATAATTGGGTTTAGATCAGGACTCTCGCTGGGTCACTCAAGCACGGTCACAGAGTTGTTCCGAAGCCACTCCTTTGTTATTTTAGCTGTGTGCTTTGGGCCAACGGTTCACCTTTAAACAGGATAATGACCCTGTTTCAGAGCACCCTGGAAGAGGTTTTCTTCCAGGATATCTCTGTACTTGGCTGCATTCATCTTACCTTCAATTGCAACCCGTCGTCCTGTCCCTGCAGCTGAAACATTCCCCCACAACATGATGCTCCAACCACCATGTTTCTTTGTATGGATGGTATTTCATTTCATTTCATTTTATTGAGAGCCCCATTAGCTCCCAACTCCTTGCTCCTGTTCTTTAGGAATGTAGGATAAAATCCTGTAATCCATTCAGCCAAACAGGCGTTTTCACAGAGAAAGTATAAAATCCAACAAAAAAAGTGTCTTAAGCTGCCAAAAACCAAAGCACCCATGAGCTGTGAGAAAGAGGAGGGTGTGTTTGGAACTCTGACAGAGCTAAGCCGCTCTGCCTGCAGGGGTAGTGCAGACACCTTTAGCACTCAACTTTAAATTAGTGATGTCACTAGTTAAACACTCAGTCGTTTTCTTGGAGAGGGAGGGGCAGCTGCTCTGAAGGCAGAATTCAGGAGGATTACTAAGACATGCAAGGTGAATCCTTTTGTACAATGTATTAACAATAAACACTGAAGAAACACAGAGACCAATCTCAAATTTCGTCTATTTTATTCACCGAATTGCTCAAACAAACAAAGTAAATTCAGTGTAGTTTAAAGTAATCTATGCTTACTCTGTGATGCTAAATGGTAATGCTAAACTACAAACATGGAGGACTATGGGAGTAAACAACGACATGGGGGGGAATATGGATCAAACACTGTCGCTCAGAACAGGTGGGGGGCAGCTCCGGTTGGACGGTACGCAAAGTAGGGGTGTGCGTGAAGCGATCTACATGTGTGACGATCTGTCATTTTTGGGCGATCGTTTTATCCCGATTCACAGTTCTGCTACTGTATTTGTTCCTTTGAGTGCGATTAAAAGCCTCCGCTCTCTCCCTACTCTAAGCGAATTACCCACCTCCCCTCTCCTCCCTCCCCGTGTGCGCAACCTGTAAACAAACATGATCGCAACACCTTAAACTTGTTTAATCACTTTAATAGAAGGTATCCCAAACAATACAATGAGCCGTCTGGCAGCTAAAGCTATAAAGCCAAATGCAGAAGCAGTGGCTAGCGCTTCTTCTTCTTCAGCAAGCGCTAGAAAAAATAATCATAAAACTTACCCCCTACGACACAGACGGCAAACTATCCGTGCAATTGTCCAGCTGCCTTTTTTCCCCAAACATCGCCATTCCACGCATGTATACGCTGAATGCACAGAGAGTTGCAGGGAATATTAACAATATGTTTGGATGGATGGAAGAATAATTAGAACTGCTTATATTACAGTCTACCTTCATAATTTTATGTAGCAGCAGCACTTTGTATACCATTGTGTTTTTACACTACATTGTTATCACTTACGTTTTTTATTAGGCAGCTTTATGTGTGCCTGTTTATAATATCAGCATTCTGCCAAAAACATTTTAACCAGTTAAAGCTGCATTTACCCCGTTGTATTAGGATTATTAATAAGTGTATTATAGATTGCACTATACATCTTGCACATATTTGCAGCTGCATATTAGTCTTTTATTTTAAAAGATTACATTTTATTCTATTTTCTGAATATCATATTTTTAAACTAAAGTAAGTTCATGTTTGCTTTCTGTTCTAGTAGACAAGTCAAGATTAAAATTTTATATAATACATTTAAATACGTTTATCATTTAGATTTATTTTTCATTTATATTATTTGAAAAATGAAAAATATTTATACACACAGTGTATGTATAGTTTCATTCAGAACTTTCTGTGCATTTCTATGATCTTTGGTGTGGGAAAGACATATCAGTATTTTAGCCCTGTGTTGGTTATCCATAATTTGATTGAATGTATTTACTTAATGTTTGTCTTCTTTAATGTGTAATTTAAGATTTTTGGTACCCATTTAAAAAAATCGTGATAAAATTAAAATCGTGATAACATAATTGAAAAATTGTGATATTCTATTTTTGCATATCGCCCACCCCTAATACAAAGTAGAGGGAGGCAAGGGAGCTCGGGCAGTTTAGGGTTCAATCCTTCGGGACCAGCCGGGATTAGAGAAGGAAGAAAGTTGCTTTCAGCTGAATAGCAGGTCTCCCTTTTACCTCGACGAGAATGAGGCTCTCAAAATGTGGCCAGGAAGGACGAGCAAAGCTTGTGGGTTTACATTCATACCGGCGGGGGCCGCTGTGTCATCCTGGGATGGCATTAAAGTAGCATAAAAGCTCTTCTTTGGATGACCAGATTGCAGCTTGCGGCCAGTGAGCTTGAAGGAGCTTGGAAAAGCATGGCGGCTGGCCTGGTGCAAGGGATGCTGGGAGACTGAGTCCCTTTAGTATTTGATATTTTTATATTTAATATTTACTGGCTGACCCAACACCCCAACAGGGGGTGACCAGAAACCACTTCTCAGTTCCCATGCTTTCTGGCTGATGTTTTAGTTACTTTTGAATGCTGGTGGTGCTTTCACTCTAGTAGTAGCATGAGATGGAGCTACCAGGACACAGGCCAGTACACAAGGAGACGAGGAGGAAGCCATAGGAGAGCGACAATGCAGCAGCAGGACCGCTACCTCCACTTTTGTGCAAGGAGGGACAGAAGAAACACTGCCAGACTCCTGCAAAATGCCCCCACCCCCCACCCAGTATACTTAATATTTATACCTAATGGATGGATATTAGAGTATGTGAATGATTCCAAACACACCACCTAGGCAACAAACAGTGGCTAGGTGAAATGCATTTCAAGGTTCTGGAGTGACCTAGCCAGTCTCCAGATCTCAATCCCATAGACAAGTCCATGTTGCCCACCGACAGCCCCTGAACGTCACATGGAAGAATGGGCCAAAACACCAGCTACAGCGTGTGCAAGCCTGGTGAAGACCTACGGGAAACATTTGACCTCTGTCATTGCCAACCAAGGTTATATTACAAAGTACTGAAGTGAACTGTTGTTGCTGACCAAATACTTATTTCCTGCACCATCAAACAAAGAATGATTTAAAAAACGTACATCACATTCTCTTTCACACAGTTGAAGTGTACCTTTGATGAAAAACACAGACCTCTCTGTCCTTTTTTAAGTGGGACAGCTTTTTTGCCCCACTGTTTGTATGCTAAATTATCATAACATAAGGTTTGGTTTTATTCTTAACATATTATTTAGTCTAATTATTGTGTGTGCTTAATAATTTTTTGTATTATTTATCAAGTTTAGCAGATAATTTTCAGAATTTTTCTTCTGTCACAAACAAATTCTGCATGAAGTACTATTATTTTATTTATTTATTATTATTTAAACGATGGGTTAACCACGGGTTGGTGTGGTACTGATGTCAGTCAGTCAGCACAGTGGCAACACAGTGAAGCTTCCAGTGGACATCACACTATTTTATCTCTGCACTCATCAGGGGTTTAATATTCAATTACGAGGGTCCTCCTGTTCAAGCTGTTTTCTTGGATGACTGATGGAAAGTTCCCACCTATCGATAAGTGGGCATCTTATCTTAATATGCTCACGGTTTGTCCCGGGAGGAAAAGAAAAACCAGACAGATGGTTTGTTGGAGTGTTTTACTGATACGGTCAAGAGTTTATTGCAGTTTTATCTAATTAGTACATTTATTAGATTTAGGAAGAGAAGAACATGTAAGAATCTGGGTTTAGACTGAGTTTACAGTTAAAGTCCTGTACAAAACAGGTTTGATTATTTCTTAACCAAGCATGTTTAAAAGAAGAAAGGAAATAAATATAATGTCAAGATGTGCTCTTTCAGAGTGTTTACAGTCAACAACAGTGTCATCCACCTCCTTTCAGATAATAACTCTGACAGTGTGTTAGCTGTCATATCCAGCTGAGTCTAAAGAAGCAAAGGTCTCGCAGTGTTGTGCTGCCAAACAAGAGGTGGACAGCAAAAAGACAGTTCAGTCTTTGCCCTGGTAGAGTGCTGAGAGAGCAGTGTCTCTCTTCTCTGTCATCTTATGTCAGATAAGGGTCCTCAGCAGACAGGTAACAAGACCTTGTTGGTGGGCTGTCTCTTGAGTTTAGAGCTAGACCTAGTTGTCAGTCTGACTAGCACTTTGAGGCATCGGTGGTTGTGTACCCGTATGAACAAACATACAAATTCCCAACTCTGAAAAAACACAGGCATGCACAACCAACCCTCAAAGAACGAAGGCTTGAGATCAAGCCAACTCCTAAGAGGCTCTTTTTAGATAAATCCCTCCTTTGGGAAACTGCTGTGTCCTTCATGCCCTTCATGCACATGCACACACAGTTACTCGCACACACCCACTCGCACACCCCTCCTCTTTTTAAAGGATAGTGGAAAAAGGAGGACAGATGGTTTACTATGCAGAGTACTGATCTCAAAGATGAATGTGTTATAGACATTTACTGCAATATAAACTGTGTTATATTGCATGTGTCAAAAAAAGACAGAAAACACCAATTTAAGGCAAATTAAGGCCTAACACCCTCATAATGCACACACACACACACACAGCCTTATCATTCGTAAATAAAGATCTGCATGGACGTGTATGTCATTGTCCGAGTGCCACGTTTAGTTGAATGATTTTGTCTTACTTGGACATTGTGAGATTTACCCTCAGGGCGTTGCTGGCTAATATTCTTCAATTAGTCTCCATGATGATGACAAACAGCTGAAATGACAAGATGAAGGAGGTAGGCAGAACACCATGTTAACCTGAGTTTAATAACCATATTTTGATGTTTTTTCATGAATTGCATTTTGCCTGATTAGTTTATCAGTTTCATATATGAGCTTCTAACAGTTTCATTAGAGTAGCTTCATAAGGATAATCAAATCATTTCTCCTATTGTTTATTCAATTATGTGCTCATTCTGGCAGCTGCAGTTTCTCTTTCTGTATTAGTTTCAATTCAGTCAGCAATGGTTTGTTTACAGATACCCATTTGCATTAATTTCTTTTCAATTTACACGGCAAAGGAGGGTAGCGGTGTTCTATAAACTAAAGCAATGGGAATGCAATGAATGAGCTACTTTAGACAAACTAAATATAACTGGCAATTTATAATTGTCTCCACATTGGTGAAATCAGTGTTGCCTTAATTTTATTTTCATGATAGCTATGGTGTAGAACAGAATCCCCTACGACCCGCTAAATAATCTCAATTAAATTATTCTTTGAATAAACACAATATTTAGGCTAATTTAAAGTTATTTGGATCTGAGAGGGATTGTGCCTTGCAAAGGTATTTATATATTTCAATTTAGTGAAATTTTCCCTCTTTACAGCAACAAACTTTAATGTGTTTAGTGGGATTGACCAAAACAAAATAGAGTATATTGTAAAGCAGAAAATAATAGATACGGTTTTAGATAGGGTTTTCTGGTATTCAATCTAAAATCTACCTTTCTCAAGTAAGGACAAGTTATAAAACTTGTCAGATTTTTGCAAGTTGATGGTTGAATTAGCTTTTTTTCCATTTGTCATGGCTGACGTGACTCATTTAAAAAACAGCTAAAACATTCTTGTTTGAAAATGCTTGAAAATGCATCTAAGATCTTTTTAAAATCTAAATTTTATTAACTTGTATTATCGATATCAGAGGTTGCGCTACAAATTTCTGTTGTCCGTCATTTTGACTGGCAGGATAAAAAGCAATCCAGTCACCATCTACTTTTATCTGTCAAAGTTTTAATCCTATTTCTCCAGTAATCGTATGATGTGTTAATACCTATTAAATAGAATGTATTTATATCTATTTATATTTTTTGTTATTCAGACCAGAAAACTACACATGAAAATTTAATTAAATGCTTGCGATTATTGTAAGAATACTCGATTTGGTTCCTGAACGGCATGGAACACAAATGCTCACTTTTCTTTTTATATTTAATTATCGGATTTTTGCAGCAGCTATTGACCTGAGGTTTTGGATTTCCCCCTCGAACAGAATAGATTACCCCTCATGGGGGTTTAACTATTGATCTGCAGGCAGAATTTATGCTTCGCTTTAGACAAAAAGTTTTAACATGACGAAGCATTTCTCCCATTGAAGCAACCAGAAGTCGAAGACTCTCAGAACAATCCATTTCCTGACCCGTACCGGAGGAAAGCCTGCAGTTAAAGCAGCAGCAGGCAATGCACAACACCTATCTTTGGCACACATCGGGCTCTATGGAGCGCTTCTAACCGGGCCTGCTGGAATAGATGGACTTGCAACCTGTCCAAGTTGTACCCCGCCTCTCGCCCAATATCCCCTGGAGATATACACCAGACCCCTTCGCAACCCTTCAAAGGATGGATTTAATGGATTAAATTTATTTAGCTGGACCCGTGCATTAAGTTGGGGAAAAAATCTGCGTGTTTACTTCACACGGCCAGAGGGAAGTGCTGATACTAATCTGTCAAAACGAAGGACAGCCTTCAAATTTTTCCGTCAAAAACCAGTCAAATGGTGAAACTATTCGGTTAAATCGAACCCTGATCCATCCTCTGTTTTGAGGATTTTTTTGTGTTTTGTATCTGTAAAAGGTGCTACATTAATAACATTTACTTACTGTATGCAAACAATGCACGATGAAGTAGAGGTATAGTCCATGCCATTTTAGGATGGTCTGCACTATACCTGTACTTTATTGAAATTTTATCTGTGACCTTCCAAAAATGTAAATTGTGAAAAAGTAAACAAACAGTGTATTCCCCATCTGCAGAAAATATCTTTTTTTCATTCCAATATAAAACTATAATTTCATATGGAAGTTATAAATACAGAGTAAATCTGTGTGTGAAACTAATAAGCTGTTGTATCTCTGTAAAAAGTATTTTGTGTTGTTTTGCAGAATCAGTTGATCGTGTAAAAGTCAAGCTGCATAATGTTGCAATGTCATTCCTTTAAACTGGTTAAGTGGATATGATGTCCTACATTCAGACGAGGGTGTATAGTCAGGTTTGCATGACTGAAGTGTCACACTTCTGGGTAGCCTGACATTATACTAAGATATTTCAAACTGCTTCCAAAGGTCATATTCTAAACACTCTGAATCCATTAGCTGTGAATAAACTGAGCTCATCATCTGTACCATTTCTAAATCTGTAGCTGCTACTATGATAAAATAACACTTTAAAAACCTCACCCAACATAGACTACATTTTGTTGCCCTGCAGCTTTTCTGATCCCAGCCTGTAAAATAAGTGAACCAGCGTTAGATATTTTTCCTTAAACCTCATTTTCGCATGGCAGTGCTGCTCTCTCCTGCCTGTAGGTACGACTTCAATTTTCTGTTTTTGTGATCTTCACTTTCATCAGTTGCAAATTTGTTTATTACAGCTTAAAAAGTATTTTTACGTTTTTTATGTTTTACGTTGAAATTGAGAGTCCTTGTTGCTTTGAGCATATAGTTTGCATTTGCATAGTGGGTAAGCTGTTCCAGTTTTCAGTTATTAAGTTTGTATGAATGTTTATAGCCTCAGGTTTCCTTCCAGGAATGATCTGTATTTATGTCTATCCATCGTATCCTCTGTTATGAGCTTCCCTGTACCTTATAAAGACTAGAAAAGCACGAAGAGGGCACAGACCTCTACCAATGCCACTCACGCACCTAATCACTCATTCACTCGCTCATCTAATTCTTAGTTTCTTTACTTTTCTAATCAAATGCTGGTTAATGAGACATTTGTCTATGTTGGTGCTATCACTGTGCTGTTCCAGTAGAGAGGGGAGATTCATGCATGCACGATTAATTTGCTCTCCAACCTAGTGTGGCTGCTCATTCGTCTGTGAGCTCTCTGAGAAGGGTGGGGAGTCCAATATAGCACCGCTGTTTGGTGGATGGATATCCTCTTCATATTGGATCAAACCCAAAATTTAATAAGTTGTTTCTGGTCCCATTGCGGACATTTCGTGGACAATTCATTGAAACTTCTCCATAACTTTTTGAGTTATCTTGCCAACAGACAGACAGAAAAACATACAGACAGAGGGGCACTAAGACGTATAGCTCCTAGCGGAGGTCAAAAAACATCCCCACAGCAGTTAGCTTGTGTATTTCTCATATCAAATTGTTATCATTAAACATTTTTCATAATGGTAAGAATTCAGATTTATAACAAGAATAGTATTCAATCATTCGATTGATTGATTTTTTCAAAACTCTCGAAAAACGTACAGTATTTTTAGGATTGTTGTATTTTACTATTTTCTTCCTGCTTTGTTTCTTGCGCTTCGTGATGCTGTTTGTTCTCTAATGTTAATTAAAACATGTTTCAGCAAGGATGTTTAAATTTAGGACCTTATCTGACACACATGTATTTTTATTTGTTTGTCAGTTGTTTGTATCTTTGTGTGAAATAAAAAGCAGTTGAATAAGGGAAATTAAGTTGCTCTTTCTAATTTGCCTACTGTAGCATAGCAAACTGAGCAAGGTTTCAGTGATTAAAAAAAAAAGAGAGTAAACGTGTCCTTTTGTAACTGTATCTTATAGCTATGCAGCTATATATATCTTTTTATCTTTTTTTAAATCTACATTTTCTCTTTCACACAGTAAAGATGCATTGAACATCTAATATTAGATGGTATAACTTTAAAGCTGCTTTTATACCTTTCACACCTTCAGTGCAAGCCAAATCTGTGTGAAAGACAACTTACCAATACATAGCTTCTGTATTTTCTGTTTAATATCAGTTTTTGATTTAGTGCCAACATACATTTTTGCTTTGTTATTGGCCTTCTGTTGAGGCTGTTAATGACACAGTTCAGCATAAAATCGAAGAAGGCCGTGTCCTCTTCGTGTCTGCTGTCACCACTTGTTACTTAGAAACATTAAAGGCCGTGTTGGGTGCAGGGATTGGCATCTTTACCTAATTTACTGTGAAATATCATTCCTAACCTCTGCCTTGCTGACCTCTACTGTCTGACCAAAAGGCACAGATCTCTGCAGAGAAACACGCACGATTATACTCTGTTCTCTTTCTTCTCTGTTAGACTTTCTGCTCCTGCTCCTCCTTCTCTCAAGCCTCTTAACTTATTGTGGATTTCTCATTTAGATTTATGAGACACACATCTACACACTCCCCTCCGATAAACATGATCTAAATCTCTCCTTTGTAGTTTGTAATCATATCTCTCACAGGGTTTATACATCCCGTTCAGTGCTGCCAGTTTAGAGCAAGATTATCTGTTTTGTGTCCTCCACTGTGTTGGAAGGAATGTTAATTGTTGGGTTGCAGAGAACCAACTATCTGTCACATGCATTCCGACTTAAATTAGAATGTCACACATTTTTGAAAAATTACCAGCAATAATTTTATAACATAATCCTCTATTCATTCAAGCAGTGGAATAACTTATTGATCTCCTATTCTTATTTTTACATCACTCTGCCTTTACATTTGGTCTGTGCTGCATGTGTGCTTGGAGTGCATTGGAGGATGGTTTTGTCCTATGGGTTTTTTAGGCTTCTGTGTTGTCTGTATCAGATGCATTAATTATGGACTCATGTGTCTGAATTGGCAAAATCTCAGCTTTAACAGCCTCGGCTTGTGACTGGCTAATCTGAAACCCAAAAGTATTGTGTTTTTCCAATAAGTGAATATATTCTTTGTTAACTCTATCATGTCACAAAAGTCCTAGTAATAATTGGAAAATGGCAAAAAAAAAACTATAATCAATGGATTAATAATTTCATATTCACCACTTTTTACTTGAAGATGTGAAGTCACATGGTTTGTTAGCATCATGTTTTTTTTGTATCAGCTTAAAGGATGGATCAATGTTTTCTATCTAGGGTTTACGTGGCTATTACCTGAATTAGTTTTTCTTTATTTCTATTTTTCTACTTGGAAAAGGTTTGGCTTGACATTGCTTCCCGAACAAAATAAAGCTTTACTCTAAAATTCAGGGCATGACACTGTACTTCCCTGAAGTTATGAGAGATTTTTCACATTTCAAGGTTAAACCTCTAAGTGCTGGAGGATTTGACGCTGACCTTGAGGATCAAATCAGATAGAAAAACTCCATCGACCTAAGGCTGCACGTCCTAGCTTATCACTTTTATAGCAGAAGTATTCCTAACCTTTATGGAGTTGACTTAATGAAGAATAAGAGCTTATAAGTTATTGAAGCTACTGTAATGTTTCTTGCAGTGAAATTCAAAAAAATAGAAGTTTTACAGAAAAAGCTTTGGATGTGAAGGAACCAACCTGACATGTTTTGGCTGTACATTCGAGCCCTAAAAGTGGTGTTGAATCAGCCCTCCTCATTGCAGAATTTGGACAGCCTCCAGCATTCTGCTGCTGTCCTCCACCACTGGCTTTCCCAAACAGCAAATAAAGAATTATTGTTTCAACATGACATTTTTGATCTCATTACTGAATTCCTCATCTGACGAGATGGGAAACCAGCTCTTAGAAAACCTCAACAAAAGCATCACTCTCATAACCCACTCAACATTTGCATCATGGGAAAAAGTCATTACCACCCCCAATCCTACTGCCGCCGCCCAGCAGGATTCTGCAGCTGTGTTTAGACGGTGATCTAACATTTTTTAAAATGCTTTAGTTCTGCCACTTTGTATGGCCAGTGAACAGGAAAACCACCATCTCTGAATTTAGCTGGGAGTTAACTGTCTGCCTTTTTTATGTGCTGACATATGAAACTATAGTGACATTGGTTGTTTGAATGACTCCGGATAATTACATCATGACTTTAGGTTAGAATTTTATCATAATGCTACTGTATCCATATAATGTCATTCTATACAGATTTTGAATTGAATCATCCGGGAGGCTTTCTCATAGGTTGCTTTCTTAATGTTTTTTTTCCTTTTCCCAAGAGATTTAATACATTCTTGTTTATCTCGTCCCCCAGGCAAAATGAAGAAGGCCCTTTTCTCATGCTCAACAGCTATTTTCACAAATGGTTTAAGACTTACCTTTTTATTAAAGCGAAAGACATTTTATTTCATATCTTTATTTGTTAGCTATGTAAACACATTCAGTATTTTTACTTTTTCCACACATCTCATATATATATATATATATATATATATATATATATATATATATATATATATATATATATATATATACACACAATACAGGCTAAAAGTTTGGACACACCTTTTCAGTGCGTTTCCTTTATTTTCATGAGTATTTACATTGTAGATTCTCATTGAAGGCATCAAAACTATGAATGAACACATATGGAATTATGTAGTACTTTTACAAAAAAGAGTGAAATAACCGGGCCTCCAAAGTCACTGGACCTTAACCCAATCGAGATGATTTGGGGTGAGCTGAACCGCAGAGTGAAGGCAAAAGGGTCAATAAGTACTAAGCATCTCTGGGAACTCCTTCAAAACTGTTGGAAAACCATTTCGGGTGACTACCTCTTGAAGCTCAAGAGAATGCAAAGCAGTAATCAGAGCAAAGAGTGGCTACTTTGAGAAATCTAAAATATAACATATGTATTCAATTATTTCACCTTTTTTGTTTAAGTACATACAGTAATTCCATACATCATGTGTTCATTCATAGTTTTGATGCCCTTAATTCAGAATCTACAATGTAGTCATGAAAAGAAAGGAAACTCATAGAATGAGAAGGTGTGTCCAAACTTTTGGTCTGTAGTGTGTCTATATATACATTTGCACGCACAAGTCTATCATCCCTAAAATTATGCTTTGTTGTTCCCCCTGATTCCTCTGGTTCCCCCTCCCCCACCTACTGTGCTACGCACTCTGTCAGGAGGCTAAAGCAATGGATTTCTCTAAAGGAAAAAACATTTTATTTTTTGGAAAAGGTTGAATATGTTTAATGTGAGAAACATAAACACTCATGCTTTAGGTTTTTCCATGAAATGCAGATTCACTCAATCAAAAATATTTTTTCATTATCTTTGTCATTAACATAATTTTGTCATTCTGAAAAATAGGCTATTCAAATATTAGTTTGTCCCCTCATTAAACATTGAGAAAGAGTACAGCAAATTTTGATAGAGCAGCATCAGCAAGTCTGGAAGTAGTTCAACAAAAATTGTGCCAAGATTTTGGCTGATGTGGGCAGGAAATCTTTGGAGTGACAGTATCTTAAAGAGAAGTGGAGAGAAAATAGGAGCTGAATTTTTCTCATCTTTCCCAATGGATCTAAAATGGAGCTGGGAGTACTGTATCTGGACCTCTTTTGCTTTGTAATTAGAGCTTGGCTTTCTAGCTTGGAAACCGCAGACCATAGCCTGTTTGATCCCTGTGCCTACATTGCCCTATTTTGGCATATTTGACATAGCAAAATCAGGGCACTACTTTAAAAGAATTTGTCATCAGTGTTTTGTCATTGGTCATACTGTATTAGTACTTGTTTAGTTTGACTTGTCTCTGGTATTTGTTTAGGACTTCTTTGATCTTCTATCCTAAGATGCAACTCAAAGAACAAGTAATAAAGCAACCTAAGGGCCTAAACTGTCAACCATTTAGTCATTTTTGGAACTATTGAGCATCTGTAGCCACTGTAATTTAGTATATGATAAATATTGCCTAAATGTATTGCAAATTGGATAACAAGCAGCGTTTGATGCAGAGAGTGGAAGATGAGAGCACAGAGTTTGTAATTTGGCTGTTATTTGGGGCTGTGTTTTCAGTTCTGAAAATATTTAGCCTGTTTATGTGTGCAGAGTTGTCTGTCTGGTGGAACTGACAAAAGCAGCATTAAACATCAGTCTTTTTAGAATTATATGGAAAGAGAATTTTAGGAAGTAGAACTAATGTAGCACAGTAGCAAATTTGCATATCGCCTCAAAAAACATTGTACATGTTTTTATGAAGTTGCCTAAAAACTCACACATGAAATATCCTTATTCTTTAGCTTTAAACTTTTTTTATTTTCCAAATGTTTTCAGTTAAGCAATCCTGAATTTTAAGGTTTCAGGTATACAGTTTAAATGTTTACAAATCTAGTTTTTTTTTAAAAAGAGGACAATAAAAAGTAAAAGGTTTGCTTTGACAATAATCGGAAAATCCCAAATGATTTCAATGATGTTTGACCCTAGGCAACTTTACTCATATTTATAGTAGGGAAAATATTTTCTTGGTTAGAATGAGTTGAAATGAAAATAAAAGAATTTGGAGGGGTTTCTGGCAATCTGATTGGGATTGCTACATTTGCTGTTTAAGTTCCATTGATAGTTCCTAAAGAACATCTCTCAGTGCTGCATTTATGTTTTAAATTATGTTTAAAGGCAAAAACTCGGGCGTGGTAGGAGTTTGGAGAGACCATGGAGAATGACTTCCGTATGGCTTCGAGGCGATTCTGGTCCACCATCCGGCATCTCGGGGGGGGAAGTGGTCTGCCACCAACACTGTTTACAGTGTGGGTGGTGTGCTGCTGACCTCAACACGGGACATTTTGGGTCGGTTGGTGGAATACTTCGAAGACCTCCTCACTCCCACCGACACACCTTCCTGTTCGGAAGCAGGGTCTGGGGACTTTGGGACGGGCTCTCCAATCTCTGGTGCTGAGGTCACCAAGGTTGTAAAAAATCTCCTTGGTGGCAGGGCTCCGGGGGTGGATGAGTTTCACCCGGAGTTCCTCAAGGCTCTAGATGTTGTAGGACTGTGTTGGTTAACGCGGCTCTGCAATATTGCGTGGGCATCAGGGGCAGTTCCCTTGGATTGGCATACTGGGGTGCTGGTCCCCGTCCTTAAAACGGGGGACCACAGGGTGTGTTGCAACTGCAGGGGGATCACAGTTTTGAGCCGCCCTGGTAGGGTCTATTCAGGGGTTCTGTAGAGGAGGGTCCGACGGATAGTCGAACAGCGGATTCAGGAAGAACAATGCGGTTTTGGTTCTAGCCGTGGAACACTGGACCAGTTTAACACCCTCCAGGAGGGTGTGTGGGAGTTCGCCCAACCAGGCTAAATGGGTTTTGTGGACTTGGAGAAGGCACCATGTCCCTAAAGGAATCCTATGGGGGGTACTCAGGAAATATGGGGTACCGGGCCCTTTGATAAGGGCTGTTAGGTCCCTGTATGACCAGTGTCAGAGTTTGGTTCGCATTGCCGGCAGTAAGTCGGATTCGTTTCCAGTGAGAGTTGGACTCCGCCAAGGTTGCCCTTTGTCACCGGTCCTGTTCACAACATTTATGGACAGGATTTCTATGCGCAGCCAAGGTGTTTAGGGGATCCGTTTTGGTGGCCTCAGGATCGGACCTCTGCTTTTCGCAGATGATGTGGTCCTGTTGGCTTCATCGGAACGTGATCTACAGCTTTCGTTGGAGCAGTTCGCAGCCGAGTGGTGAAAAGAGAGCTGAGCTGAAAGGCAAAGCTCTCGATTTACCGGTCGATCTATGTTACTACCCTCAATTATGGTCACGAACTTTGGGTGGTGACCGAAAGAACGAGATCACGGATACAGGTGGCTGAAATGAGTTTCCTCGGCAGGGTGGCTGGGTTCTCCTTTAGAGATAGGGTGAGAAGCTCGGCCATCCGGAGGGAGCTCAGAGTAGAGCCGCTGCTCCTCCACATCGAGAGGAGCCAGTTGAGGTGGCTCGGCCATCTAGTCAGGATGCCTCCTGGACGCCTCCCTGATGAGCTGTTCTGGGCACATGCCACCGGGAGGAGGCCCAGGGGAAGACCCAGGACTCGCTGGAGGGACTATGTCTCCCGGCTTGCCTCGGAGCACCTCTGGATTCCTCCCGAGGAGCTGGCCCAAGTGGCCGGGGAGAGGGAAGTCTGGGTCTCCCTTCTTAAGCTACTGCCCCCGCGACCCGACCACGGATAAGTGGAAGGAGATGGATGGATGGATGGATGGATGGATTGATGGATAATTGTTGTGTATAGTTTAGCACTACAGTTGCTCTACTAACTTTTGTTAAATTTTGTTTTCAAAGGTAAGTTTTATAGTTAAACTGATATATTTTTGTGAGGCTGCTATTGATTTGTGTTTATTCATAACATTGAAGCTGATTTTTTTTCTTAACTCCACTAATTACCAAAACTATATATCAGTAGAACATTTTAAGTTGTTATACTTCCTTACAGTTCTCTACTGACTATGTGTGCAACTAAGGTTAAACTCTGAATTTTGCCAAGCAACTTGACAAAGCAACACATGAAACAGTATCACAACCGAACACCCTGGAAAGCATAGACAAACTAAAGCTTGAGAAATCCCCACTATCCTTGGACTGCAGTTTCGGGAACATTATGGTTTTTTAGTCAACTACAGTGAATATGAATAAATGAAGATGGATGAAACAAAACTTTAAACCACCATTGTTCCATAACAATAAGGCACTTAGCTTGTTCTACATTGAACTGTTTACACCTTCACCCAGATGTAAGCATAACTCGTACAGAGGAAATAAGAGCTAAAGTGAAAACCCTTTACTTATCTCATTCAAACAGAGCATCGCCACCAATTCAAATTGAGCCAAAGCAATAACAAACAAAATAGAAGTTTTTATAGCATGCCATACCGTGTAGTTGAAAATACTGCTTTTGAGCATGCTGAAAGCACAGCCATGTTAAGAAGTTTCTTCTTGACAATATTTTAGCTAGAAAATTATTCCAGGTACAAGCTACACAGTTCATCTGCATGGTGATGCTCATAGAACTTAGAAGACTTAGAATTTTCCAGTGCACCCTTTCAGTACTAGTGGTAAGGTTGGATTCTTTTATCATAAAAAATAGGTGCTACATATAAGAATTTCACAATGAATCATTTTTACAAAATATCTTAGACCAGACAAAACGGATGTTCAAAAATCTTACAAAGGAATTTAATTTGCTAACATTAAAGAAAAATGGGGGTTAAAATCATAGCTTTTTAAAATTTCATTCCTGTCTTTGTGCATTTCCTTTACTATATGCTAGCAAATATTTATAGCCTACTTACAAGACAAGGCAAGGCAATTTTATTTGTATAGCACACTTTCAACACAAAGCAATTCAAGGTGCTTTACATGATTCAGTGATAATGATACCAAATACATGATTACAAAAAAAACATATAAGTTTAACAGTAATCAATCAGTAAGAAAAGATGATGTAAGGAACACATTTATGTAATTAATACACAATCACTTAAAAAAGAAATAAAAAAAGTAAGAATAGAAATTAAACCACAACAATAAAAAATAATTTAAGGAACAAATTTATGCAATTAAAACAGATTAAAACAGATAAAACACAATCGGGCAAACAAAACAAAACAAAAAGTGATCAAAAGCGCAAATTAAGATTAAAATGCAACTCTGAATAGTAGAGTTTTCATCTTTGATTTAAAAGAGCCTAGCGTTTTTGCATTCGTCTGGAAGTTTATTCCACATTTGTGGAGCATAGAAGCTGAAAGCTGCCTCTCCCTGTTTAGTTCTGATTCTAGGAATGTTAAGTAAATATGTTTATAAACAAGTAGGAGTATTTAAAAGTCTATTCTCTGAGCTACAGGGAGCCAGTGGAAGGACTTTAAAACTGGGGTGATGTGTTCTACTTTCCTAGTTCTATTGAGAACACGAGCAAGTTGACTTTAAAAATGCTACTAGTTGTTTTGGGATCAAAATGGTAAAAAGCCTCACAAAACAAAATATACAGCTTCAAGGGTAGATTTTAACAGATTTCTTTCACCACTTGGGCTTCTCCTCTAATCACTTAAAGTTCTTCAAAGCCTCCCTGCACTTTTGATGCACTATTCAGATAATGTTTACCTCCGTGTGAAGAGTTACTTTTGTTCCTAAATTTGGTTGCTTTGACAGAAATGGACACCTATTCTCCATCTCCCTCTCTGAATTTTGCTGATGACGGGGGTGCAAATATTTAATGACATTTCAGAAATATCTTTCAAGTTTCTTTGAAGAGACTGAACAAAGATGGAAAAGCTTATTTTGCCACAATGTCCCAAGATGTGTTGAGTTTTTTTTTTTCTCTGCAAGAAATATTTTGACCCAGTTTTAATTGCTGTCTGTTGTAGACAGCTAGTAAGAAGCCTGTATTTAAAAAAGTGAAAGAATCTCTTTAAAGAGTTGGCTGGAAATAAATATTCTTGAATAATTTACTGGTTTAATTTTTACAGTCACTTGTTCTTGTTCAGGCTTGCATACCCAGTTGTCACTGGGCAAAATGGAGGTTACTTACTGGACTGGTCACCAGTCCACATAGAAACCGACAACCTGAACACTCAATTGTACTGTCAATTTAAATTTAATTGTGTCAGTGAGAGAAAACCAGAGGGCATGGGAACATCATTCTAATCTAATCCTAACAAATCTAATCACAACAATATTGCCCCTATTATAAATTAAACGTATAATTTTGAGGTGAATCTACAATGTACTTTGTTGCCGGAGAAACTCTTAAATAAGATGATGTGTGATGATTCCGTTAAAGTAAAGGAGAATTTAATGAAACTCAGGTCGATCAAGCCAAGGAGGAAAGACATTTACGATGGAATATGTAAACTACTGACCTGTCTCTGTCTAACTAACACAGCCTTTTATTAATTCAGTTAACCTTACAATTATCAGCTTCATATAGATATACACTTCTTCAGGGTGACACTTTGAAACTCAGAGGAGCGTTTTGCTTGATTGGGAAGCCACAATCTCGTAGGATGTCAGGTCTTTCACTCAGAGAGGGTCGTCTCCACGGCAACGCACAAAGTAGGAATTTTACTATCAGTCCGTTTGACCTTGACTTAAGTCTACAGCATCATTCAGTGAGACTGTTCAACAATAATAAAGAACTCAACACACAGTAACTATGAGTTACAGTTCAATACACAGAACAGATTACACTAAATATTAATTTTTCCACCACATACTTGTAAAACAGACATCCTATTCATGGAATACAGGTACAAAGCAGATCTTATGACTTTTATGAATACTGGTGATATTATATACTCTGTTTGGGTGAAGACTTGAGATATACAGCTGAAAAATAAAAGGATTATCTCCCATCCCTGTATAAGGGGGATTCCGTACATCTTCTTTTATAATTGAGCAAGAGTATGTTTTTGGTCTAAGTGCATTTGTTCCTTCAGAAGAAATTACAAAATGAGCACCTACTTATTTAAAATTACTTTGTTTATTATGCTTAAATATTTTTATCCTTCAAAGAGTATTTTTTTCCTGGATAAGTTTACATGTGTAGAGCATAGGAGGATCATTGACGGGGCTGACTGTGGCTCAGGTGGTAGGAATTTCTCCCCTAATGGGTGGGTTGTTGGTTGTTGTGTCCTTGGGCAAGACACTTCACTTTGCTTGCTGTTGGTCAGAGGGCCTTGTGGCGCCTGTGTACCGCAGCTCCGCCTCTGTCAGTGTGCCCCAGTAGTAGGGCTGAACGATTAATTGCATATGCAATTAAATCGCAATTTGGTAAAATGCGATTTCCTAATCGCAAAGGCTGCGATTTGACTTGATGTAAACATATCTGCTAAAGTCACGTGACTTGCAAACAACGCAGGAAGAGAAGGAAACGCGGCACTTTAACCAGTTATAAAATGACCAAAAGCTTAACAGAATCCAACACTGCACAGTAGTTGGTACCAAAGAAGAACAGTATATCAGTTGTGAGAAATTATATCTGCTATTAAAACGTTGATGCTGCACAACGCCAGGTATTATGCAGAACCCGTCTTGGTATTGTTGCTGCCTCACGAGGTAGGCTACAGTACGAACCTTTATCAACACCTAAAAACATCCCACCACCATATATGAGAGTTGCACGGCTAAACTGACCGCCACCAGTGTTTCAATTTCCAGTAAACAAACTTCGAGGCGACAGGGATCGCTGACCGAGCTGTTTGAAAGAATCGCTCCTTACGAACATGAAAAAACGGCACACCGAAATAATTCGTGCTATAACGGGTTTTATAGCCAAAAGTATGCTTTGTTAACCATGATGAATAAGCTAGGATTCAATCTCACACACACATTTTAGCCACATTTTACTGCGCTGTATAAAAAATGCCGACAGAAACTTAAAGCAGCACCGAAAACAGCGGAGTATTTTGTAACAACTGACCTGAGATCAAACCGCTCTACGGAGCCATACAGGAGTCTGTAAGTGCATTAGATCGATGGAGAATTAAAAATCAGAGCTTGTTCCTTCAAGCATCCTACTTCCTGGATAACCACACGGAGGAAAACACTGCAGCCGGAGGGAATTATTAGCTGGGATCAAAAGGAAGAAAACCTTGATTGCAGAACAACACCGATGACCATCGAGTGTGAGGATTAAAAGTAGATAAAGTTGTTAATATTTGCCTTTGTCTTTAAAATAAGTAAATAATCTTATGGAATAGAATAAATTATGTATAAAAATCTGTTCATAATACACAATATTTTTTATTGCATCAATTAAAAAATGCATGACAAAAGCCCCACAAAAATAATTGCACATTAAATTGCAATCGCAATATTGAAGAAAAAAAATAGCAATTAGATTATTTTCCAAAATCGTTCAGCCCTACCTAGTACTAAGTAGTATCTTGTCACCATCAGAGTCTGAATGAATGGATGTAGTTTAAAGCACTTTGTGGTCCTCTGACCGAAAAAGTGCTATACAAATGCAGGCCATTTACCATTTACTAAAACAAAAAAAAAGGTTTGGTTTCCATAACACAAACTTTGAACTATATCTCAGTTTAAGCTACAGTAACCCGGTTAATCTCTGATAAACTAACACAAAATTCAGATGAATTGTGAAGTCTTTTAAATAATAAAAAGGGTTCCAGATTTTTTATTTATGTAGCCCCATTACTTTGAGACAATTAAATAAAAACTGGGGCAAACAGTTGACTTTAGAAGGCATGGCACCACTACAAATTATACCGCAAATATATTTGTCATCGCAATATTAGTGTAATATCATAAAGGAATATTTAGAATGCAGTAATTACAATTTTGTTCCAGGAATCCTTAGTTCACACTTTGCTTGTCAATAAGACATTCAGTCTGTTGGATGGAGTCTCACTGCATTAAATGCACTAAACACACAAGACATGGATGATAAAGTTCACAGAGGTTGGAAGCACAACTGAAAGAGAGAGGAACATAGAAGATCGATTTATTGCAAGTCCATTATTGCAATTTTTCACAAATAATATTGCCAACATATGATTTTAAAATCTACGATTGACTGACGACCTGTTCAGGGTGTAACAGATGATTGCTTGAAATAGGCACCAAAAACCAACCCCAAAATCCACCCACCACCACCTTAAATAACAGGCTGTGTAGGAAGGGAATTACTAAGAAACACAAATTAAGAAGAAGGCAACTGTTAAAAGAAAATTAAATGACCTTCCCTCACAGTTTGTCTCAATCATGCTTTGGATGCTCTTTTTTTCTAACTGGGTAAAGAAAGCGGGATAGAGTTGATAGGAAGATAGGACAATCTTGGTAAAAACCTGATGCTTGAAAGATATTCACTGATGTTCCATGTCCAATCATACCAAGCTTGAACTATAAGTGCAAAGCTGCTAGAGAAAGATGTGCAGCTATGATAGCAGCAAAAGGTGCTTCTATTTAGTATTTGCTTCAAGGCAGATGAGGCAAATAAATACCATGCTGCACAAACCTTGGAAAACCAAATCATCCTTCCATGTCACAATTATGCAATACTTTTTGGTCTATCACATAAAATCTCAATATAGCGCAGTCATGTTTAAAGGGACATTGTGTAGAGTTTTAACCATTACTCTCTGGAAATATCCATCAAAATATTGTTGAAAATTAATAAAATGATGCCCAATCATAGAAAACTATTGGCTGCTTCATCACATATAATAATAAAAAGCGGGTCTAAAACACATGGCCACGGGTCCTAGTGTATAGGGTCTGACATATTGGACGCTGTGTTTCCTTCTAAGTGAGCCGATGTGGACAAACCGCCTTTACTGATTTTTGAATACACCGTTACATCCCTATCCTCTCATCCTCATTAGAAGCTTAAAATGAAGAGCTCTATGAAGAGAAAACCACTTTCTCCAACCCTGACCGACCGACCAACCTAATTTGAGATGCATCCAACCCAGGTCGCTGTCCCCGTTAGGGGAGCGGTGGGCTCTCAGCTGTTGTGTCGGAGACTTTGTGAGACACAAATCCGACTTCAGCTCCGCGTCACAAGCAGAAGCCCACAGACACGATCAGCACTGCCAAAAAAGTAGAGTGAACATTGGCATCACATTCTCTGAATGAAAATAACTGAAGGAGCAGTTCGTTTTTCAAACTAGTACCAGTCATGGTGAAACTACCCTGAAATTTGTCATTTTTTTCATGGAGGTCATTCCGTATAACATAGTTTATTCATTTGTAAAAAATATCTGAATAATATTACTAACTTAAAAATTGCTGATAGCTGTTGCCTTTCACAAATTATGTTTTACACATTTACCTCTTCACTCACTGCTTATGATGAAAGAGGGTCTGATATGCTTCTAATTTTGCTATCTGGGGGTTAAACTGTCTACCTTTTAGTAGAAAATTATGATTGTGATTTTTTGGGATGCATTCCCATCTGTCCTCACTCGAACACAAAAATACTGCTTCCTTCAATGATTTGGGTATATACTGCCCCTATCGTCAGGAAACTACATACTGTCATTTTAAAGTTTTAATGTGATGAGGTGTAAAAAAATTAACAGGGTTTTGATACATTTGCAATGGAAAGAATTAAAGACTTCTTCTGAAAGCGCAATAAAAAATGGATGAACCAGCTATCCCAGCAGCATCTTGCATTGTAACTAAATTATCAAAAAAACTATGTGGAGGCAGAGTTGTGTCAGGACTTCAAAGCTAAATACTGTTAACAACAATGTTGAAATCAGTCTATAATGAATTTTTTGCATAATTAAATCTTGAGATGTTAGTTAGTTTTAACAGTAATTTATTTTGCTGAAAAGAGCAAACTTTAATTTTATTTATAGCTGATGAAGTTGAGGGAAGCATACGTTGGAAATTGATACAGCCTCAAGAGCGGAGAAATGTGGCAGACTGAGAAATGGCTTAGAAGTCCTGAAGCAACACTCTTTTGAGTAACTAAGGAGAAAGGGACAGTTTGTTGCTCTGTGCATATGCTGTTAGAGTATTCCCTAAAACCGACATGCAAAGCTGCTGTCTTTTTGCTGTGCTTGGCAATAGCTTTTACAGGCTACCTTCATCTGCAGTATATTGAATTTCATCAGCAACAGCAGATATATTGCACTGCTATCCAATACTGCAGTGGCAATGTGGAAAGATGTGGAATCTACAGATTTTCCTGACAGGACTGCATTTTTCCCCCACTCCGTGTGATATATGTATGTCACACTTTTTCTCAGCACATAGATTTGTTTTGTTTAGTTTTGTTCTTTAATCCTGCTATTGTATATATTTGTTTCATGTTTGCTTGTTTTCATGTATGCGTACACAGTGACAGCCCTTTACTTTCATATATTTTTCAAACAGCTTTTCAACAGTGGAAGTTTTGCATTTATCAAAAAACAAATTATAGTCTTTATAGTAAATGTCAGTCATAAAACTTAGGCTGTGCTTTGTCAAATGATGAATCTTCACTACTTTAATTAATATCTTCTTGAAACTTCACAGGAGTGAAATTAAATTACTTAAATTTTCAGCTCCTGTTGAGCAATCTCTTTTTTATCTCTATTGAGGATTACATTTCAAGCAGAGAGTTTTAAAATATTTAAATGAGAATAAATTATTGGTGTGATTATCGTTACGACTCGCTATTCAAATGAAAAGTCATAATCAAACTGAATGAGTTCATGATTCGCTTCATAATGTAATATATATTAATATTTTTTGTTATATGCTGTTAACTATTATCTTAACATGTCAGTTGCTGTGCTTCTCCTGTTTAGTTATTGAAGCTCCTTCCTCTCTTTCTTCTTATGTAAAACTCTTTTCAATATATACATCATTAATTGTATATGGAAATTGCAAAGATCACACTTACATTTAATTGACTCTGCTTCACGTAACTTATTCTGGTTAGGATATTATCTGTGTTCATATGGGGGTTGTTTTGTTTTTTTTCAGGAGACACTAGATGGCACTATAGGTGTATATAATTACTTAGAAATCCTGTTGCTTCTCTCGTCCTAATTCTCGTGCACTAAACAGAAAATGCAAACAGCATAGTGTTATTTTATACATGAGATGATTAGGAAACATATTCATATATACTAGAATGGCCAGCTGGTATTATTTTTAACTATGTTTCTGTTTTTTTTCTAATTTCTTTACTTACAGCAAGGTTGCAGAAGCAATGAATTGTTAACTGTACAAGTTTAATGTCTGCTTATTTTTGTAAATATTACCAGGTAACTGCATATTTACAGAACCCTAGTTTTATATGTGGTAATAGGAGGTTCCAAAATTTAGCAAACTCACATTTAATCCTGTTTGCACTTTCCATGGAATTAAAAACGGAAGTTGTGTGAGTTTTTTATATGAAGTACTATCATACGGTCTGCAGGATGTTTTTTTTGTGTGCAATCCTTTTAAACAGTGTTCCTTAGCTGACGGCTCTCCCTCATAAATGTGCATTTTGTGTCATGCACTTAATCTTTTTCGTGCTAAGGATTAGCCTTCCAATCCACACAGCGAAGATAATCTCTCCTTCCCTCAACATCTATTTCCCTTCCTTGCATCCTATTTCTCTCTTCTCCTTAATATTCATATGTCACGTTTATTTCCAGACTCCTCTCAGTCACTGTCTCATATATTCTATGAACCCCCCCCTCTCCTCGTCATTATTCCCCCATATGGCCTCTCTCAGTTATAATCCATGCAGTTTTGCAATCTTCACAACCTTTTACTATCGTCCGCATCGGGACTCCAGCAATAATTTTATTTGTCATTTTTTCATAAAGCAAATTTCAAGAAAGCAAAAAAAGAAATTCCACACCATAATTATTTAGTTTTTTTATTAATTTCTGATATTTTTCTGTTTCATTTATTGAGCCACTATTTTGAAAGGGTTTCTGTATGGTGTTTATGAATTCATAAAAACCTGCAAAAGTCTTATATACCGTACAAGAACATGTTAACTACTATTTAGTGACACCTGGGTTTAAATCCTTAGTTATTGCTTTGTTATTTTTCAGAAGTGTAATGGCATTCATTTGTTCTGTTTGTTGTAGTTCTGCCTAAAGAATTGGGAGTGTTATTACTGGAAGGCCTACATTATCCCTTACCTATGAAACTTTAAAATACCTTTACTGAAGAAATTGGTTTTGTAGTTTGTTCAGCAAATTACATCTGATATTACACTCTACTAGCTCTACTATCATTAAAAGTGTTCACATTTAATGAGACTTGGCTTCAGTAAAAGGGAAAAAAGTTATATTTAGGAATAAACAATTAATAAAACTTGGGTAAATATCGATAATATAGCTGTTATTGCTAATAAGCCGTCCATCCATTATTCTCTTTTCTTCTGTTTAGCAATCAGATCCCAGGAAAAATTGTTAAGTTAAAGTTTTGCTTTTTTTATTTTTATTTTTTGTTTTGTTTTTTATTGTTGCTTGAAAAATAAAACCATTGGAATCTTTTCTATCCAAAACTTTCAAAAAACAAAACAAATATTTGCTAGAAATAGTTTTAAGATTTTCAATATATGTATTTATCTAAAGCCATTTATATATAGTAATTTGTAATTGTTTATGGAAGAGATTAAAACAGCACATATAAACTGCTGTGTTTAAATATTTTGCTCTCATGCCTATGTGCGCTTTCAAAAGAAATATGTTGACTACCAACTTTAAATCAGTTGCAGGGTTATGTTTTTACCTGTAAATAAACCTATAAACCCAAACATAAAACATTTAACATGATGCTTGCAATTTTGTGCACTGCTCTAGGATAGACCTTACAAGTAAAAATAGGTTTTTGCTGAGGCAACAGAAGAACCACTGAAACAGCAAGACAAATGTTATTTTAAGAACTGTAAATTTAGAAAATTGTGAAATTAGTTATTAATGATCAAACTGTTTTTCAGACCAACTCCAAGAAGAAATAAAAAATTCAAATAACTAGCACAGATAACATCACTGCAGCCTTCGGATCTGTTCCCCATCATATATTACATTTAAACTCTGTGGACCTTGAGTTAGATTCTCAACCACACTGCTATATCATTGGAACTGAATAAATAGCTATTCTTGTTTCAGCATCAACCAGATGCCCTGTTAAAAACTTCTATTTCATTGCACATTTCAATAAATTAACTAACCACAATTTTATTGATAGAGCACTTTTTATACCTCTTACAGAAAAAGATACACATGGTTTCACATGGGCAAATCACATGTAATCACATGTTAAAAATATTTGACCCATGTGAATTTCACATGTGAAAATGTGTTAAACACGAGATGTGTAAAAAACATGTGACAACCTTCATTTTGCACACATCTCCCACGTCAATTTGGAATATTTTCAATGTAATTAACTGAAAACCATGGACATTCACATGTGAAGCCCACGTGATAACATATGTTGGGTCTAGAAGGATGTGATTTTTTGGGCTATGAATATTTATGAAGGATTGTGTATGGTAATCTATAAGATTAACAATTTATGGAAAATTCTTATATACTGGGCACCACCTGATATTCAGGAACTATATACATGGTGAAATATTTCCGTCTCAGCTATTATTTATGATTCCCTGCCTGGTTAAGGCTGAGGTAAATAAACAATGTTCATTAAACAGCAAATTACTAGATATGTATGTGGAATTTAAATCAACAAAGCTAGTAACACACACTAATAATTAAAAGGAATGAATAAACTAACTACCAAAATAAAGTACACAATGAGTGGATAACTATGCAAAGAGATAGAAACCATAAATCCCGATGTTACTGTTGAGCATGAATCTGGATGAAGACCAAGGCTCATTGAAATGTTTGGCAGTGAAACTAAATTAGTTAACCAGTTGCGATCATTAGCACAATTGGTTTATGTTTAAACATATCAAACAATGCAAGGAAAAATAAAACATTCTTTGGATTAAGTGATGTTTTGTTTAAAATTTGCTGGATTCGGAATCAAGCTTTGGAAAATGTATTCTATTCATGGATTGATCACAGCAGTGATTAAATATTTTTGGTATTCTGAAGTACTAAGAAGGCCGTTTATAACATGGCTAATAAGATTAGTTTTCTGTGTTTAAACAGTCCATTTTAAAAACAACCTCTATTTTGAATACCGTCAATAGCAGGCTTTGTTGTTTATGAAATGCAAACCTAAAAGCAAGACGTGTGTTGGCCCGAGCGTATAGCTTACAGGTAACCCATGTGGCGTTGCTTAAAGCCATTCTGATTCATTTATCAAACATTAAACAAAGAAAGGAAAACCCCTGTCCGATCGAGTAACTCAGATTGTAGGATTAAAAATTACTCTCAATCAGAAAACCAATGAAAACACTGGTTAAACCTGCTGGCCAAATGGCCTGTTTGTACTCGAGCAAAACAACTGAAATCTTACACAGGGTAACAAATCACAGTGGAAAAAGAAACTCTTGATCTTATTTATCCTAAACTAATCTTACCTCTAACCAGACAGACCTTATTGAATGATTAAAGTACTCCAGGTTTTCTCTGTGGATGAATGGGGGGGATAGGCAGTCTTTGTGTCCCTTGGAGTGAGTTTCTCCCAAAAACTTGCATACTGTACTCTCCCTTCGCCAGCAAAGGAAGGGTGAAGTATGGAATTTCTTCCCTTGAGCAAGCCCTTTGCCAAAGTGCTAGGCCGGAAGAGATCTGGGTTCTCTTCTTCTGCTGTTGGAGCTAGAATGTGGATTAGTGCCACGCAATGGCTGTGTATGTGACCCACCATATGTAAACCACATGTAAAACAAGTTATTTTCAAGATGAAACCCACATGTGAAAAAAAAATGTGTGAAACCCATGTGAAATTACATGTGAGACCAATGTGAAGTTGATGTAATTCCCATGTGAAAAATATACAAAACCCATGAAAAAATAAACGTGTGAAGTCCATGTGTGCTTGGATAATATTTGTTCCCATGTGAAGAACATTTTAAAGCCAATGTGACTTTTCTGTAAGGACAGCCATTTTAATCTGCAGCTTTTCTATTGGTTTTATCTGCACAGCATTCTCTAGAGTTGTTGATGTTTACAACTTTGTGACCTTTTCTCAGACCAGAAATAACAGATCAATCACAGTGAAAGCTGTATTAGCTTTAAACAACCTCTTTGTTCAAGTCCAGTGTTTATTGACACTAATTAGAACACTTCATTGTCAAGAGAGTTGCCTGGCAGTGCGTGTATACATGTGTCTGCATGTGAGTGCACTGATAGAGAGCACACAGCAAGACCACTACACATATGAACAAATAGAAAGAAAGAAATAATTAGAAAGAAATAAAAGCACCTTAATCACTCTATACATAAAGTGCAATAACGATGGATGGATGGATGGATGGATGGATAGATACTTTATATTTTCTGCTCTTAATGAATGCAAGCTGTATTCCCTGGACCAGTGAGCTAAAGTGTTTTCAATCAGCAGATTTCAAAATATTACTGTTGTGTAAATTTAGTCGGGGTCTGGGCTGGAGTTAGGCTGGTGCTTGAAGCCGCTTTCTTGTTATGTTCCGCTGAATTCAACCTTCAGAAACCTCTTGCTCAGAGTTTTTTTGTGATTGAGATAGCAAACCCTACACCTTTGTAAAATTATTTACAAATGCTCAGGAATCAAAATATACCACCCACATTTTTTGTGCCATTTCCAAAAACCGTTTCTGTCCACTACTAAAGAGAGGAGCACATAACATGGCAGGCACTTACAAAAAAATAAAAACAGTATAATATTTATAATTCTGAAAATAATAATAAAGTCTCTCAGTAATATTCAACACGAGCATTTTGTCTCTAGTAGACCTAAATACATGGCAGTAATAAAAGTATACATTTCAGGTGACCAGAAAGCTTGTACACATCTCCCACTTCTATTTGAGTCAGTATGCATTTCTCCCCTAATAACTTTGTCATTTTTTGTGCTGGTGAATTTCTCACTGTGGCAATGTTGCTGTTGCATACTTCAGTGGCAATAAACACAATTATGTATTATGGACTCTGGGAAGAAACCTTTTCTACCTGGGGTCCAGTGGCTCAAACATGCTAGCTGGTTAGGAACGCCCCTGGCTCAATACATATGATTGACAGGCTGCAGCAGTGCAGCTACACTATTCCTCTGGTGCGAGTAGTAGCCTCTGTGGCATCCAGAACCTCCTCCTCTTCTTCTTCACGTCCGTTCTCCTCTATCTCAATAACTAAAATTAATGACGGATTTACCATGTCATCGTATCTTCTCGCCTTCTGCCTCAGACTCCAGCTGTGAGTTACCCACATCATCTCCACTTCATAAGAGCGCCGCACATTTATTCCTTCGGCTCGTCTTTTACAAACAATACAAAATACCCTAAGCTATATGAAGCATAGTAAGTGGATCACATAAATCCGTCACATACCAAAACCTGCCGTAGTTATCACATTATACCATTTCCGCGTTACTCTGCTTCTCTCCTCACACCTTTGTTTTTCCATCCCTCAGCAGGAAAATGCTGCCCATTCATGTTGATTGAATATGTGATATTGCTATCCATATCAAATTGATCTCATGTTGGTTATAGTTTTCATACTTCCAGCGCATTTGCTTTTACATTTTCTGAATTTACAGAATAACCGGTTTTTAACGTCTGTACTATTCTGAACAAAAGTGGTTTAATTTGTTTAGCATAACTCCTGTTTTACTTGGCCGATTAACAAAATTTAAAAACTTGTATGTAGTTTATAATCTGCACTTTAAACATAGATTGAAACTACGACTCAGAGAGGCGGAGTCTTGCTGCTATGTCATCCCAAATCAGACATAGTGAAAAGGACCCATGGACCCCAGAGGGTTAAAGCAAAAATCTTTTACACTTCTTTCATTTGGGCTAAACCCCTGATCTTCTTCAATCCTAAATCCGCCCCTGGAACCAATGAAGAGAAATGTGATCTCTCTTTTTAATATTCATCAGAACTTTGCCGTGGCATTTTGGATCAATTGAAGGCTTTTAATTGCATTTTGTGGACTTTCTGATAGTAGAGACTTACCGTAGTCCAGCCTTGAAGTAGCAAATGCATGGAATAGTTTCTCAGGATCACTGCTGGACAGGATGCTTCTAATTTTTACATGGGGAGCTGAAGAGAACACTATGCCATCAAGGATTAAAAATCCTGCTGCCTGCTAAAGTCCCCCTGCTTAAGCCAACACATGTCAAGGCCTGTTCAAAGCTTGCCAGAGACCATCTGGATGATCCAGAGGAGGACTGGGATCAGGTTATGTGATCAGAAGAGACCAAAATAGAACTCTTTAGTATAAACATTACTCACTATGTTTGGAGGGGCAACAATGCTGAGTTTCATCCCAAGAACACCATGCCCACTCTAAAGCATCAGGGTGGAAACATTAAGCTACAGTGTGTGCAAACCAACAGGAAACATTTGACCTCTTTCATTACCAACCAATATTACATTACAAAGTATTGAAGTGATTTTTTGTTTTTGGCCAAATAATTATTTTCTACACCATTATACAAATACATTCTTTAAAAATTCCACAATCTGTCTTCCTGGATTTCTTTTTTGAGAATGTGTCTCTCACAGTTGATGTGTACCTATAATGACAATTACTGACCTCATATTTGTAAGTGGGACAGCTTCCACTATCAGTGTCTGACAAACATTTTTTTTGTCCCAGTGGACACTTACAAAATTAATTAAGTAAATGCTGATTAGTTTCTGCAAAGTTTTCTGCACAGAGTTTTTGGCTAGCATCCTATCCTGGATAGTTTTCCACATATCTCTGTGGCTCCATTGATTAGTATTACTGCAGCATGTTTCATTTCACTGAGGTTTCTTTCACACGGCTTCCAGTTGAGTATTGACTGAACATGTTAAATAGCAAAGAGAAGACAGAGTTCACTGTGGACATCCCTGCAACATTAGTTGGACCAACACCATAAATAAACTAATTATACAATATTCTATGTTTTCATTTCTCTTTTTGTCCAATTTCACAATCCTGTCCTCATTTCTCCACATTAGAAATCCTGGATTACTAAAAATAAGGTCTTGACAGATTAAATTGCTGTTGGTTGGAGTACAGATATTGAGAATCACTGGTTTGCCAGATGGTGTTCACAACAAGCTCATGCAAATACATTTGGAGCGTCTAGTTCTTGTAGATAGACTGCATTGGTAGAAATTGTTTTTTCCCCAAAAAGGTTCTTTGATAACGGATGTAAGAGCTCTTGCTTGGGGTGTTTGGCTACTCTCCTCAGGCTTCAATGAAGGACAGTCCATTTATTCATGTCTGTTCCCAAAGCCCCAGCAGCCCAGTGCCCCAACCCTCTCTCTTAGAACATGGAACAAAGGGCATATTATGTCACGCAAGAGTGGATGGGAGAAAGAAAGTGGGTGAATGAGGATACATTAAATTCCAAGTGTAGAGAATATTTGCACACGATTCTAGTTGCAAAGCCCTTATGTTTTTGTCCATTTTTTTAAATGTGCTTGTGTGTGCAAATGCCTGTCGTGTGCGACACCCCCTGACTCCAGGGGAATACCCAGTAGATATTATGCAACAGTGTTCTCTGTAAAACTTTGCTCTGCACAAAGGGCCCATTCCACACTTGGCTCTTTAGAAGCTTACACATCAAAAATATGACTGAGCGGGCAGAGGTTTTCATTGTGATCTATTCTCTTGGGGCTCTTTGTCCTTGGTTTGACTCATGGGAACTAGATATTGCTGTGAATCTAGAGTCTCGTGTTTTTGGGTTCAGCCATATCATAGTATTATTTTCCACATTATGAATATACATTATAGTTGTAGAGTTCTTGCAGGTAGTCTTTTAGTCTTAGTTTTAACTGTTGTGACCTAAAGGGAGGACTTGTTTTGTAGCAAAGTCCTTACTCTTCACCTGAAACTGTAGTCAGTTTTTTTCCAGTATGTACATACTCTAGGATCATTCAAACTGCTATACTTGTACTGATATCAGTTTACAAAAATTCTTGGTGCAGTTTAACAAATATGTAACTTGTTTTAAGGTATAATACATTGCTTGATGAAGCTGTGGTTCCAATATGAATCCATTCACACAGTTTTATCAACCAAAACCACCTTCTTCATGTTTTAAAAATGTAGAGAATGCACAAGCAGTGTTGAATAACAACATCAGTAGGACAATGCAGGGAATTTGGGCCTGTACTGCAGTACATTTTGCACTACACAGCCTGTTCAAGAAAATGGAACCATACTGCAAGTGGGTGGGTTCATTCTTTTTGGTTAATATCGCTTCATCACTCAATACCATTAAAAACCTGGACATGCGTGTTGATTTTTTTTATTTAAAATCCTACCCCATATTAATTTAAGCTACCTTCCGGATGATTTATTTATTTATTAAAGTTTTATATATCCTTAAAATTATGTGGGGTTCAGTATTATGATAAAATGCTAGTGATCAACAACATTTGTTATTTTTCTTAAGTCCCTCCTTCCTCCCCTAGACCCCTATGCAATTCAGACTGCCCAGCAAATTTTCCAACCATTTAAAAAAAAGGCTCACTCCAAAACAATCTGGACTGCGGCTTTAAAGTGACAGTGTGTAGTTTCCGCGGTACATATTTGAAAATAGTCATTAAAATATGATGTAATAATAATTACGTAAAGCACATTGATTGCAAAATATTGGCGATACTGTAAAATATGACTTTAAAAATCAGTTTTAAAATACATAGGCGGGGGTCGTCTTTTATGGGGAAAGCCATATTAGACGCGATCTTTACTTCTACAAGAGCCCGCAGGGACAAAACGCACGGAACAAGCCCGCTATTAAAACATTGATTTCCCCTTAAAATGCAAAAAAGTTTCGCCATAAATAAATGTTTACCTCTTCGTTATTTCCAAGCGATGAAAGAGAGACTGATGTGCTCATCATGTTCCTGCAAATAGATAATTCTCAGGGAATTGAGCGTTTGAAAGTAGCACCTGTTGGACCTCCGTTGTTGAGTTTCCTACTCGAAGACAGAGATAAAGCATGCTTGTGATAATTTAGGTTTGCACTGCCCCCAATGGCCGGAAATTACACACTGTGCCTTTAACAAACAATACCAGGAGTCCTACTTAAAATCTGGATTTATCGCAATTTCCACGCACATGGCTTGCTGTATTATAATATGCAACCTGATTCCTTATGAAAAGCCTTTAAAGCCTTTAATAACTTAACTGAGAAGAAAGAGTAAATTGTATCAGATCCAACAACAGCTGGGATGTATTTTGCTGGAATAAAAAAGGGAACTGTGGAATACAAATGGTGTCATTCTGAATATAAATTTTAAAAACACTTGACCACATTAATATGCAAGTCACTGTATAAAAAAAGGGAAAAGTAGTTGACGTTGATGTTGTCTTGCTCACACTGTTGAGAAATGCTAACAGTAAGCAACTCATCTTTCTGCTAATGTTGATCAGAGGAAAAGGCCAAAGGAAGAACTGTCCAGAACTGTTAAATGCTTTTAACTTTTGAAATGTTTCAATGTGTTATAGTTTAAAGAGCATTTAGTGACTCTTTTAAAGCTGTTATTGCATTGTTTAAGTGACTTGTAAAATTACAATAGGGTACTTTAAAAATATTCCAGATTTTAGTTGCATTGAGTACTAAGTATTTGAAAATTATTTTTAGGGTGGCTGTAGCTTAGTTGTAAAGCTTTGGACTCTAATGCCAGAAATTTTTGGTTCAGTTCCTTCTTCTGCCTGATGTCATTGTGATTTGGGCAATTACATTTACTTAATTACTTTTAATAAATACAACCTGATAAATTAAATATAATTAAGTATCATGTACTTAATTTCTTAGTTTTTTTTACATTTAGAGTTAAGTACGTTATACTTGATACTGGGAAGTCAGTTGTACTTGATTCACAGCAATTTACTTAGTAAAATTAAGTGCAAATACTTACATTTTTTAAGAAAATCCTACAAGTTGTTTTTATCAGTACAGAAGCTTTTATCTTGGTTGTTGAATCTTTATCTTCAGTTCTACCCAAGGCTACCATTTAATGCTACAAAGGAAATTTAAAGTTATGAATACTGCTTGAAATGAATGAAACTACATCTCTTAAATTGTATCCATACCAATCATTCACTTTTTTGTTTTACATTACTTTCTCAGGTTGTCCCCCAGAAAAATTGCTAAGCCTGGTGGTAGAGAAACCTGAGTGTCCCATATTTTCGCAGAAAAAAAAAGAGAGAAAAACTCTCAGAAAGTTTAACATTATTACTAGTAGGCCTACATGACGTTATAAGCCATTTATTAACAGTATGTGTTTTTATTACAAAAAGGCACAATCTTGAAATATGGTTTTACCAAACAAAGAAGTAAAATTAAAATAAACTATTTAAATTGTTTTCACCTAAATTAAATCCTCATCTTAAAACATCTTGGGGCCTTTGACCTCTTTGTTCATGTATCAATCGTAAGATGTTGCAATAACGCCATATGACGATGCACATAAAGTCAGACGTGCAGGTTAAAGACCCTCTTTATTTTAACATTTTTAAATGTTAATGTGGTGCATTAAAAAGTAAAATAAATGAATAAATGAGTGACGCTTAGCCTGGCGGAGGGCCAAGGAAAGCCTGGTGGGCTCATATAAACTATAGTATTATATGGTATGATTTTTACCTGCGATGGATTGGCGACCTATCCAGGATGTATCCCGCCTCTCATCCGTCGACGGAGATAGGCAGCACCCTGCAACCCCTTGAGGATTAAGCGGTTTAGAATATGGATGAATGGATGGTACCACTTTTTGAAATAAAATGGAAATATTACAGTGACTTGCAAAAAGGTAAATGCCCTGTACTTGTATAGAGCTTTACTTAGTCCCTGCAGATCCCAATGCGCTTTACACTACATTCACCATACTGGTGATGGAAACGTACTTTGTAGAGGTGAGGCTGCCGGGCCCTCTGAACACCACCAGTGGGCAAAGGGTGAGGTGTCTTGCCCAAAGACACAACCAAGACATCCACAGCTAGGGCTCGAACAAAGAAACCCTCCGGTTACGAACTAACTCCTAAGCCCTGAGCCATGGTTGGCCCTAGGGCTGAACGATTTTGGAAAATAATCTAATTGCGTTTTTTTTTTTTCTTCAATATTGCGATTGCGATTTAATATGCAATTATTTTTGTGGGGCTTTTGTCATGCATTTTTTAATTAATGCAATCAAAAAATATTGTCTATTATAAACAGATTTTTATACATAATTTATTCAATCCATTAGATTATTTACTTATTTTAAAACAAAGGCAAATATTAACAACTTTATCTACTTTTAATCATCACACTCGATGGTCATCGGCGTCGTTCTGCAATCAAGGTTTTCTTCCTTTTGATCCCAGCTAATAATTCCCTCCGGCTGCAATGTTTTCCTCCGTGTGGTTATCCAGGAAGTAGGATGCTTGAAGGAACAAGCTCTGTTATTTAATTCTCCATCGATCTAATGCACTTTCAGACTCCTGTATGGCTCCGTAGAGCGGTTTGATCTCAGGTCAGTTGTTGCAAAATACTCCGCTGTTTTCGGTGCGGCTTTACCTTTCTGTCAGCATGTTTTATACAGCGCAGGTAAAATGTGGCTAAAATGTGTGTTTGAGATTGAATCCTAGCTTATTCATCATGGTTAACAAAGCATACGTTTGGCAATAAAACCCGATATGGCACGAATTATTTCGGTGTGCCGTTTTTTCATGTTTGTAAGGAGAGATTCTTTCCAACAGCTCGGTCAGCGATCTCTGTCGCCGCGAAGTTTGTTTACTGGAAATTGAAACACTGGTGGCGGTCAGTTTAGCCGTGCAACTATAACATATAAGGTGGTGTGATGTTTTTAGGTGTTGATAAAGGTTCGTACTGTAGCCTACCTCGTGAGGCAGCAACAATACCAAGACGGGTTCTGCATAATACCTGGCGTTGCGCAGCATCAACGTTTTCATAGCAGATATAATTTCTCACAACTGATGTAGGCTACTGTTCCTCTTTGGTACCAAATATTGTGCAGCGTTGGATTCTGTTAAGCTTAAGGTCATTTTATAACTGGTTAAAGTACAGCGTTTCTTTCTCTCCCTGCATTGTTTGCAAGTCACGTGACTTTAGCAGATATGTTTACATCAAGTCAAATCGCAGCCTTTGCGATTAGGAAATCGCATTTTACCAAATCGCGATTTAATTGCATATGCAATTAATCGTTCAGCCCTAGTTGGCCCTGTAAAAGAAATCTACATTTTGTGATGTTACAATCACAAACGTAGGGATTTTTACAGCAACAAAAAAGTGGAACATAATTATGATGTGGAAAAACATTTAAACACTTAAAAGTTGAGGGCCTCAAATCTGATATCTGTTTATAAAATCTAGTCCAACTTTTGTGTAGGGTTAGGTTATAAAACACTATTACAGAGCAGTATTCAAGCTGTCATCTATAAATTAAAAGTATGACTGAAATGGAAGGGACAGGGAAGCTGGTCAGAGTGGATGGAAGATGGTTGGAGGATAATACAGGCCAATCCAGGATAAAACTACCCTTAGACTTTGGATAAGGTTCACCTTTCAGTAGGAGAGCAACTCAAATGATCACTCAGAGATGAAAAGAAATGGTTTAAATTAATCAGATAATTTTTTTAGAATGGCCCAGTCTTTGTCAAGACCTAAATCTAGTAAAGAATAAGCAAGATTTGAAAATTTATTTTAACAGAATGTATGTAGGCTTTACTAAACATTGTTATCGTTTCATGGGATTAGCCATGTGCAGAAGCACGTTTCCTCTGCCAAGTCTATCTTTCTGCAGCAGCATGCCTCACTCTAACCCTTCACAGGATGACATGCTCATCCTCCGCCACAAAACTAGCCATCTGGAAACTCCATCTTTGCACTGTGTGGTGGTTTGATTCCCTTTCTCCTTCATTTATCCTTCTTACGCCTCACTTGTGTCATTTTTACTATGAGTAATACCCATTAAACATATGTCCCTCATGACTCCATGTGACATTTAGTATTTTTCTCTGCAGGTTCAAATAAACAGTTTGAATAGCTGTCACGTTGAAGGTGTAGAGGAGACAATATTCACAGCAGTCACTCTACCCCTGCAACTTGCAGTAAGTTAGGGGATTTTTCAAGGACGCAAAGCAGCATTCATATTCATGTGTAGTGATCAAATGTAAATGATTACCCAAAGGATTATGGCAGCAACAGCCTTTACTCTGACTCCATTTTGAGGCTTTATGGAAAATGTATTGTCCTAGTTGTGCAGAGCATGGCTTCCGCCTCAAAGCTGGTTTGTCATTGGTTTTTGTTCAGTATCTTTAAACTGATTCAGAAGTTTTCTTTACAGGCAAATAATGATACAACATATACTTGTATATGAGCATGGACACATAGCAAATGCATATCTCCAGAGACCAGCACATCATAATGAAACCTCTCATTGTCATATCTTAAATAATGATACAACTGCCTAACAAGAGCTGATAATGCAATATTTAACAGTCTTATTTCAGGGAGCCCATCTTCATTGCTTCTTCCTCTGTGATGAAACTCTCAATAGCATGCTGTGCTCGAGCAACAAATCAATGACAATATACCTTATCAAAGTTTGGGTCATAAGCCTTAAACAACACCAGGCTAGATATTAAGTATTTAAACAATGTGGAGAGGAAACCAGGGGGAGAGCCAGATCAGAACAAGAGAGCTGCAGGAAGAACATGGATGGAAAAGAAACATGGTGACTCCCACTCCTCTGCTCCTCTTTGTGATATATATGAAGTGCTCACTCAAAAATCATCCATATTCCTCCTATTGAATTTTTGCCTATTTCCTTTCTTTATTTTTTTTTCTTAATTCTCTTGACACTATCCTTTGTGCCCATCACTTAAGTGCCTTCCTCAGTAAAGGCTTCTTAACCAAAATGTTAATTTATGTTTTCCATACTGGCTCCTTGGCTATTTTTAACCGTTCCATTATAATGTAGATTTATAGATTATGAAAAACGTGTAAATTATTTGTTGAAAAAATAACAGGCCCAAGAAAAAAGGAAGCTTATATGGCCTTGACAAATGAAAAATGTATTTAATAATGTAGAAGAACTGGGGCAGTGTTAATATGTTGCATTCAGGCTATGCTTTGATGTGTGATGTGATACTTTTTATTAATGCCGTTTACCTCTTTTGCTCTGAATATTAACAATAAATGAAGATTACTTAGAATTTTAAGGAAATATTTTAAAAACATTGTTAGTCTTATCCTGAATTTCAGATTTTCTTTTTCTGCACGTTTGACAAAACCTGTTGTAAGAATGTTGAGCATGGTTTATGTTGTTAAAAGCTGTGGAAACCAGTCATTAATGTTATGTTTGGTAGTCAAAACAGGACCCGGATGTAGGAAAATGTTGTGATCAGCTTTTAATGAAGGAAGAAACCTGACAAAAAATTTTAAAAATTCAACAGGGACTGGAGAACAGGAGGTAATGACTGGCTGAGCATTTGACAAGAAACTGGCAAAGGACTGGGGAGACAGGTATTAAAAGGCTGAGCTAACAATGGGAAGGTAATCAGGGAGACAGGGAACACCTGGAGACAATTAACTGACAAGGGCAGGAGAAAACAGGGGCCCTAATTTATCAAACATTCATAGGAACTATCCTTTATTCTATCCTACGAATGAAGGCAAAAAAAAAGTATTTATACTGAACAGACTTAGAAATGTCATAGTTAACTCAAATTAATTTCAAAAGCCATAGTTTTTGCTCTCTCTTCTCAGTGGATTATCAGCTTCATCAATCCCTCCCACACACACACAGCAGTTATATTCCTGCTGCAGACATATTGAAATGTGGCAAAGAATCGTTTGATACGTTCTCATTAACTTATGTGGAAATGCTTAACTTCTTCAAACAAATTAAAGTTAAATTAGTCCTGAGCACTGGTGTTTGGTTCTATCAGCTCAGGGGGAACATATAAAATGAATAAATCCACCTGGGAAAAAATGACAGTGGCAGTAAATGCGGTTGTGACAGTGGAGATGTTCCTTTTGGAAATAAAGGAAAAATAAGAGATAAGGATGTGCCAGATTAATGGATGCAAGAAAAATTAACAAAAATTTTAATTTAAACTAAATAAAGAAAATAACTAACTACAGCTTGAACACAAATTCTTCACATCATCACAATTAAAGAGAAACTAAAACTTACTCTACATATTTTTACAACATATTGCAGGTTTAAGTTGGTATTTGTTTAAACACATGTACAGTGAATTAGAATGTATCAAAAAAAAAATCAAAAAGCAGTGCAGTCAAAATTTCAAATGAATCGTGGCTTACAACAAATTCAATTTCAGTTTTTTCAGACACTTTGAACACCATATGTATTAGGAAAATAAGAGACGATAAATTTTCTTATTTCAGAAATGTTATGCTCAAAAACAACATCTGTGGTGAAGACCAGTTGGCAGACCAGTTCAATTAGGCTTCAGCCAGATTAAGGTGTACAAGTGCATTTCAAAAGTCCGAACTCAGTCGATATAAAGCGATAATTCGGTTTTCTCTTACTGCATGTAAACACCCCGAGTAGTCAAAAGTCCTATTGTCAGATTAAATTAAAGTTTGCATTTTAGTTGGAAATAAAGGTGACAGAGTCTGGAGGGAAAGGTTAAAACAGTTATGTCTGTCCCTGATGTTTTGGGCGTATTTTCTGCTGATGTTGTCTATGTTTTGTTATCCAAAATCCGTTCAGCTTCATGGCACTGCTGAAAAGCTTTATGAAGATGCCCATTATCTTTCCAGAAGGACTCGACACCTACACACACTGGCAAAAGTACCAGTGTGTTGCCAGCAAATGTGCCATGTCAGTGTGACATGAAGGTATTGAGTACCAATCAATTACTGATAGCCTTTAAGTAATATATAACATTTTTGTGGATGGACCTGTAGCAATTTATCTAAAATTCTGTTTTTCAGCTTTAAGAAAACAACCATATTAGGAAACTTTATAAAAAAAAGTCACGTATTTAAAAACAATCAAGAGTCTAGCTTTATTTTCCTTGTTCCAGTAAGTTTCATTTAAGCACATCTGCCTAACACTTCCATACACTAATGCGTTATTCAAGAGATGGTGAAGAAAAACATGCTCCACAGTTGTGTTATCCACTGAGAGTTTTAGCATGGAGAATGGAACAGCGGCTTGGGAAGCAGCTATTGTTGCTGTCTGATTGTGGGAGTCCTTAAACAAAATATGCACCTTCTGCAGTGAGGTAAATACCACGCTGTGTTTGTGGAACCTGATTAACCTTCTGTTTATTCCAATGAACAGACAGCAGCTGATATGTTGCATGTATTACTATCTGTTTGCTGAAGGAAGTAGCTTGTCAAATACCCAATGTTGACCGTGCCAATGCAGTAGCTTGTAGATTTCAAGCAGGTTCTGCATCTGTACATTTGAAGATGATGCATGGTTTTCACAGCCAAGTTTGCTTTAACACTCTTTTCCCCCCTGACTGCTCAAGGTCAAACTGCTGTGGAAGATTTTCTCATTAGTATAAAAAATTTGTGGTACTGAAAACTAAACTGGGCATAGTTCTTTACAAATGTGAACCAAAACCATCAGTAGATGTCATAAAACATATGTAATAGTTACGATAAGTCTTTAAGAACTTTCACCTCTGAAGTAGTTTTGGCAAAAAGGAAACCTTATGAAAAAAGTACTGTAGTTTCTTTAGCTGTGTAGATGGATTCAGCAATTAAAACCACTTTTCTCAGTTTGACTTTTAGCAAACTTTGTAATTTTTGAGTTCCTTAGTTAAAAGGCAAGGGATATCTTTCAAGTGCAGCTATAATGGAGAGAGACATGGTGGTGTGAAATATAAGTGCAAGAGAGCAGAGGGACAACTTAGCAGAATACTGTATAGAGGGCGCTATGAAAGGCTTTAAATCATGGAAAAGGTTGGTTATACTTTAAGCCAGAAGTGCACAGTTTCAATTATTTAAATCCAGTGAACCTCATCAATTTTTGGTCAGTACAAGTAAGTTTGTAGTTACTTTAGCCTGACATTTGTTAATAGTAGAACGCTCCCAGTTAAAGAAATATTCACCCACCTTCCTGACTATTCTGGCAGCTACATTTCTGGTTTGAAAAATTCGGCAAAAGGGGGAAGTGACTGGCGGACCGAGGTACGGTTGGGGGAGGGGTGGGCGGCATCAACACCTCCTTGCTATTCCAATTCCAACTCAGTACGGAGGTGTTGCCGAGACCAGGCTTGTTTCATACTCCAGAGCAGCAAGACTGCTGTCGTCAGAAATAAAGGCTGACGTCTAACATAAGGCTTGAGACAGTTGCAATACCTGATTCAAATTCAAGTGCAGTGTAAAGTTTTAACATGAAGAGGGCACTCCAGCAAAGTTTCTGGTAGGAATGTTATATTTTTACTAAAATGTACTGAAAAAGCTAAAATGATTGACAAAAAAAGTTGATTTTGGGGTGGGTTACAAAGACATTTTGCTACTGTTTTTATACAGTTTGTATTTTTAGTTGTATTACTCTGTTTATGACAATGGGCCTGATTTATCAACAGTTTTATACTTGTTACAACCCACTCAAACCCCACAGCATCGCAAAAACAGGCTGAGGCTGATCTATCAACACGTTGCAGAGCACTTTGCGCCTCTTAAACCCACAGCGAGACACACGCAATGCATTTAGCGCTTTTGCCTTAAATGAATATTTAATCTGGCCGTTTCTTCAAGAAGACGCAGGGTGCACTGTGATTTACTAAGCATAAAAATGTTTGCGTTGGCTATTTTAGCGTCTATTTTTAGCACTTCAGAAAAGCATGTCTTAATTTTGTGCTACCACATTCAACATAAATTTAGTATTGACAAACAAAAAATGTCATTCACAAACTATACAACCCAAGAATAATTAACATTCTAGTGGCCATAAACCTGACAGTTATGTAAATATTTGCCTATCTTTCCCCCAAAGACGCATCATAACTTACTGCGATCTCATCAGGTCTCCACCTGGTGAAGACGTGATGAGCGCACAGTGAGCTATTATCGAAGTGGATCCTCAATGGTTTCCTTCGTAGTGGTTAACCTTCTTGGAGTCCAATTAATAAAATGTAGTAATCATATTCAGTACCACAATGATAATTGACATTAGACATGACATTTAAAAAACGAAAATTCATACTTTTACTCAGTCTAACCCTGCAAAATGATGTGTGCATGCAGCAGAGAGCAGGACATGTACACCACGTGAATTACATTTATTACTGACAAACGGAAAACAGAATTCACAACATTCTAGCCTAAAAGCAATAAATTCTGTAACAGCCAAAGAATTGATACATATGTCTTCATCCCCCCTCCTTTTCTTGTGCCAAAGACACATCATGAATACATGCATATGTTCTTCCTCTCTTTAGCCGTGATGCAGTTTGCATTAGAGGCTGCAAACTCCTCATTTCAAGTGCTACTATTGCCTGATATAAATTGCTTACACAATCTTAGTAAATCACCCGCAAATTAAGGACAACCCACTCGCGCAATTTTTTTTGCGCAAAATTTTGAGGTCATTATCAGGAATCATGATGAATCGGGCCTAATGTCTGTTATTTTTCCAACCATATTTCAGTGTCTAAACATTATGTAAGTGTATGTCACATAGCTTAGCTTTTGTGTGACTCTGCATTGTCTCACTCTTTATATAAGTGAATTTACTCAACACCTCTTACTCCTTTTAAAAGGCAAATATATTCATATTTTATTGCCCAAAAGAAACATATAAAGAAATAAATCCTAATCAGCCTCTCTTTTTTAAAAGCAGATGAACAATTTTGAGAAACTACAGAGCGTACTTGCCTGTAGTTAGTGAGAGCTGATCGTTTTTCAATATAAATATATTTAAGGGAAACAAAAAAGGACAGTGTATTTTGTTGGTCATTCCAACCTGGAAGAAGATTGTTAAGAAAATTACTCAAAGCCCTAAATTAACATGACATCCAGTCCTTTTAAGAACGTTAAGGATATAAGCTGCTCACCTAAACATTATTATTTGCTGTAAATCATTTATATAACATTTAAGCTCCTTAATAATTTAATTTCTTATCCCTTTTTAACAGTTAGTATCAGCAAGGCTAGTCGTGAAATCTCAATTCCAACATTAGTTATCAGGACACTTATGAGCATTAACAGAGAAGACATAATACCCAAGTTATTTTTCCTTTTTTATTTGGTGGTTGTCCTCTTGATTAGTTTCCTCTCTGATTTCCACAGGAAGACTCTGACGCACCAAAACCATTACGTTCCTCAACAGCTTTTGGGTATTTAAATGAAAGGGGAACGTGATGGCAAATGGAAAAATGGGGAGGCAGGGGTGAGAGGAAGTCATGTTGTTATGCCGTTCTCATGTTGATGACAGACCTGTTTCCAAGTAAAATTTTCCCATTACATCAGAAAGACTTCTTTCACAAAGCCTTGTTTTGTTAGCCGCACCTGTTTCTCTTGTGAGAAGCAATTACCTATACGTCAGTAAAAAAAAAAAAAAAAAAAATAGATATGATGATCCATCTAACCTTTTGGTAGACGATGAAGACATGTTTTTTTGTGTGTTTAAGGTTGTTGTAGATCAGGATTACAGGCCAAATACACTGAAAGAAGTGAATAACTGATATGGTTAAAAATTCATCTTTGAAAAGATGAGAAACATTAAGGGTAAGAGTAACAGCTGTGTTAGCCAGCTGCCAACTGAGTAAATGGAAATGTAATGCAGTAATGCATCCCATGGGTTGTCCTCTAGTATAAAAAATTATCATATTGATTTTGCAGGAGAGAGTCTTTCCCAAAACATTTTATCATCCTTTTATAAACTAGCCTACTTATTACAATCTTGAGGTTCGTTTGACAGGCCTTACTGAAAAAAAGTCGATGTAAATACATTTTTTTAATGATTGAGCACTTTTCAACCTAGTTACACCTGTGGTTATATATCATACATCACTTATAATCTGTTTCTACAGTGATAGTCAGAACAGATCACCTTCATCACTCTTGGGTGGGTGGATATGTTGAAAAATCTAGTTATTTTTTCTGTTGCTAAATTTGATACAGAATAAACAATTTGCCACGTTATAAATTACTTGAATGCCACAAAAACTTTTTTGGTGATAAATCGTGGGTTATTTAGATTTATAATAACAAATTAACAAAAAAGAAAACTTGATCAATAAAACCATTGAAGCAAAATTTTAGCCCTAATATGCAAAAAGTATGATTGATTTGAACATTTGATTGCCTTTAACCTAAACAGGTTATTTCATTGCAAAAGAACAACAAAAGAGAAATGACAGCGTAATTACAAAATAGGAAGAATGTGATAATAGACAACAAAAGTGTGAAAAGACAGGTAACAAGCACCCAGTGTCTCAGCAAATTACCAGACTTTATTAAGTGCACCTCATGTTAAATTGCCCTGCTAAATCACGAGCTGTAGCCTATTGAAAAATGACTAATTCTTTCCAGAGTCTTCAATGCAGATAATTAATTTGTCTACAGCAAAGAAGACCTAATGAACGTATAAGTGAATGTCAATTTCACTTTTTTTCTTCAAATAATTTTAACTAATTCTTTATATGTCAGTGCCACAATGAGGTAATGAAGTATTTTTTTTCAGCCTAAATTCCTAAAAGGTGGGAAAATGCTAAAAAAAAATTGGGGTATTTTTGCTTTATTCAATTTATTTACAATCCTGAAAAACATTTCTCTAGCTTTTACATAAGTGAAAAGATATCTAGATAAATACGTTTTTAATATTCTTCTTATTATTAACAGTTTTTTGATTTTTTTTAAAACATTAGTGTAAAATATTGTGAACCGTGGATTCAGGGAGTCAGAAGTAATCCCATGTGTCCAAAGTCCAGGAGGTAGGATATACATGATGTTATATAACTTCCCATTTCTCAGTAATCTGTACAACAACATAGATTTGGGATTACCTTGGCAGAACCACTTTCATTCATCAGAGTCCACCACTGCACAGAGACATTTTAGGTATCTAGGTAGTGTTTCTGTGGCTGCACAGTGGCAAAATTGGTAGCACTGTTGCCTTGCAGCAAGGAAGTCTTAAGCCTAGTTTATGCTTCTGCGTTTTTACGGAGACGGATTGACGCAACGCCATTATCCATCAACGCAAGGGCTCTCCGTCACCTACGCAAGGACGCACGGAGTAGAGGCCCATTTTTTAACTATCCGTCTCTGTCGACAGATAGCATCTGATTGGTCAGTTTCAGTAACAGCCAGAGATTGCTTCACCAGAACGGGGCTCTATAGTCGCTGTAATCACTAATTAATGCAGTGTTGCGCCACTACATGCTTTATATTGAAAGGATAATTTATCTAATCTGTTCCTTAAGCGATTTTGAACACGGTGGTGTAGAAAAACAACAAAAAATGGTTGCTGTGTTTTGTTTCCATGTGTTTCTAGAGCATTGTATAATCCGCACTTCTAGTAAAAAGCTTTACATCTTAATTAAAACTTACTTTCTGTCATTCATTGCTCCTTGAGGAAGACATGCATTCACAAGCCTAGAAAAAAACAGAAGCGGCGCTGTGTGATTGTAGGCAGAGACGGTTGAGCTGTCCTGGTCGAGCAATGCGGAAAAAACAATAGAGAAAGGAGTGGAAGAGCGCAGTAACACAATTACATTACACAAGACGTCTGGATGCCAGTTTTGTTGCTGTGACCAGAATCTTACAGGATAAGGACTATTTTGTACTAATACGATTAAAATACTAAACCAAAAATAAATATAACAAAATATGGTTCAAAGGCAACAGTAGCCTAAGTTTTTGTACCTGTCCTCTTGGTATATTATTTCTCCTCTTGGTGATATTCTCTATTAAAGCCATCATTCATACTTTTTAATTTACATAAACACCTGTGCGTATTTTACTGAGGTGTATGGTCTGAGACCTGTGTCAATACAGAAAGCTAGCTAGAACAGTCTTTATAATAGCCACTCACCTCAGCGCTGAAAGTGAGCCTGCTATACTGGGGTGTGCAGGAGGAAACCGCTTCCTTCTCTTCCGTTTACTCGGTGTGGAGGTTGATGGGTCATGATCAGTGCTCTTGTATCTAGGAACAATTACATATACACAAGTATTGCAAAGCTGTTTTACCGACAGCAAACTTTAGCTGTTAGCAAGCGTTCTTGCCTTTCTCCATGAAAAACGTCACCATTTCCGCCCACGTTTTGATGCCGTGAAAGTTTTTCATTTGTGTTTATCTGTTGTACAGTAGGATTTACCTAAACTAACTCTGGTTTTAGATATTTTAAGGTCGCTCCTCTTCTGAGAAAGATAAAGAAATCTATGGGGGTCAGACACAGCAGCTCAACTTACCGAGTGCTCCATCTTCTACAGTACATGTCTTGGTGCTCCAGGCAGTTGTTTGCAAAATATTTGGCAACCTACAATGGCGCGCCGCATTTGGCTGAAAAACGTAAATATAAACACATTGCGGTGGTCGGGAAATGTTTTCTTTTTTTATGATTTAAGGTAAATTATAGCTTTTAAAGGAAAGGGTGCACTTTCATTTCAAACTCGCCGTTGAAGTACAACTTTTTTAAAGAGATCGTTTTTAAGAAAAAAAATTCCATATTCAACCGTCAATTAAGCATTTTTATTTTTACTTCTACTTTCCATACCCGTATCTATGTTTAAACTTTACCCTGTAAACAACTTCAATTGCAGACCACATAATATAATCTAGAGCATTTCAGATACCACTCCACCAAAAAACCTTCACTAACTGTAAGTGAATCTTACACATATAAATATGTGTTATTTAGATATGAATACACTTTGCATGTTGAGCTGACAAAATTACACACAATAAAAAGTGTGAAGACAGGACGAAAATATTTTGGCAATTACAATTTCAGCTAACTGAGCTGCTACAGCAACATGAGCACTCAGTCTGCAGTTGCTTTTTAAAACATTGGACATGTCTTTGAATAAGTAAAACATATGAAATTGACTTTGGCTGGTTTGAAAGTAATTGGAGTTGGGCTGTTCAGACTGCCATAAAAAAATAACTAAAAAATAAATAAAATAAACAGATTTAGTGAACAATGGTTGCACTCCCACTATCGGAACGTCAGGGTAATATGACCAGACCCTCCTGACATGTGCATCTTGCTACTTCATTGGGGCGACCCAACAGGGCCATTTTCGGGGCCATTTCAAGAACCAGTGGAGTAGCAGTATGGGGGTATATACTCGGAATGGCCCCATCGAGTTGCTCAACAGGAGCTGTGGTTAAGTCCCACTGATTGGTGGTAATTCAGAGAAAAATGCACAGACATCGCCGAACAACGGATTTTGTAAAATTAGGAAGAATTGATGGCAAGGCAATTTATAAAAACAGCAAAGAGAAATGCAGCAACAGGCCCTGCTTCTTCCATGTCAGTCTCTTGTTATTTCTGCTGCTCTGGGCGCCTTTTTTGTGCTGATCAGTGACTTTACTTACTGCTGAAACTGTTGTGATCTCTGACTGCTTTGGCCAGTCAAATTGGATGCATTTGCCTCCAGTGGGACTGTAGATCTATAAAAGAAGATATCTCACATTTTAACACCAACCGACACAGCAGAAGGCCATGGTATATAGTTACTGTGTCAGTGTGCAGGTCTCGGCCACATAACTGGTACGGGTGAGTGTGTGTTTTTCTAACTGGACCAGTGCAGGAGCAACCACTGGAGCTGTAAATATATGTATGTATACATATGCTCATTGAGTCAACTTGCAAAGTAGCATAGAATGATTTAGAGTATTTAAAGTTTCATTTACTTTCAATTCACACTGAATTTTTTTTGCGCAGATTTTCTCTGTGCAAAGACTGTGTAATCAGTGAGCAATTTGCACACGCGCAGTGTAGAGGGAACATTGCCGGCGACCTGTCCAGGATGAATCCCGCTTCTAGCGTTGTGATTGCTGGAGATAGGCATCAGCCCCTCTGCAAACCTGCATAGGATAGATCGTACAGATAATGGATAGGTATTGTTTCAGGGTACTGACTTAATGAGATATATTGTGGTTCTTAACTGTGCCAAGATTACCTCTCTATACTCACCTTTGTTCAGTAATATTTTTATTTAGCATTTATTCTTTACTTCTTTCATGACGTTAAACATAGATTTTATTGGTAATTCTACCTCAAAAAACAACACAAATGGAAAAAGCATATTGCGCAATATTTGGTTTCTGTTAGTTAAATTTGATCAAACTGAAATATCTGTCAAAATAATGGAGACTGTAAAAATTGCAACACTGTAATGCATTACCCTGAGTGACTGTTTCTATAAAAACATAGCTGTTACAAATAATATTTATTCAACCTACCGCTTCAAATGTTCATACCGAGCTACAATATGATGCTCAGTGTGTATGTGTAAAAGTGTGCATGTGTGTTTTGAGAGATGCGTGCCCATTCAGCATGTGTATCTGTCACACTCTGTTGGTAGTTACTGCTCCAATCCACAGCCTACTGTGAAATTACCATTTGTTTTGGACTCAAACATGGGCTTTCATGCTAATCTGACTTGGAGTTTTTTCACTTCTTCCCCCGCTCCTCCTCTTCTCTTTTTCCTCTTTCAGCTCATTCTGTCTTTCATCTGATATTCGCCTCGCTTGAAGCTTTTTTTTTTTTCTCACTTCCCCATCCCTGGTGACTTATCTTGGTCTCATGCTTTCTTACATTCCATCTCCCTTTTCAGGCCATCAGCGCCCACTGTGGTCATATTCATGCTGCATCCAAGACCACAGGTATACCTCCTCTTCCCCCACCTCTCTCTTCTTGCTCTATTTTTATCTCCACTCTCAAAGATCTTTCCCCTTGATTTTCAATATTCAACCCAAACCCTCATCTGTCGCCGGCCTCACTATCTTCCCAGCCAACTATCCAAAGAGTGTAGGCCCGTACCTACTTACTAATTCATACCCATTCATTTCTTTATTCGTTTGTTGTTTGGAAAGTGGTGTCTCAATTTTATTTTGACCAAAAGAAAAGTATTAGAAGCAGGGGCAGACTGCGATAAAAATTCAGGCTGGGAATTTGATTCCATCCCATGCCACCACCACCCAATCAATGCCAACAGTGAGTTAGACTGGGCACCTCCTCACTGGCTCTCACACCATTGGGATTTCTGTCTCTCAGTAAATTCTAATCTGGCCCTACCTGTAAAGACTCTGTAAAGACTCATCTCCACTGCTGGCCTCTGGTCTAAGTTCCCTCCCTGGCTCTCATTTTTAAATTGAGGCAATAAAGATATTGAAATGTGGAAAGGAAAGAAAATGGAAAGAAAGAAGAAAGATTTAGGATAAGTAGCAGTGAATTTACTGTGATTATTAGCCTCCAAGTTCATTTTGTGCCATTGATATTTTTTCTCAGTCACATATATTAGCTTTTCACCTGTGAAGACCCTCTCTGACCCTGTTCTGTGTCTTGTACAGTACATATTTCTTTCAAATATGTGAGAGGAACAAGTTCTGCAGAGGATTGGGTTCATTCCCAGGATTAATTTACTACCAACGGATGTAAAATAATTAGTATTGCTAACTAGCTTAAGATAATATTTCTACATTTGTTAACTGCTAAATCTACCAGGTTTAGACTGACCTCTTTCCAGGCCAGTATATAAAAAAATCATTGGGTGTTGTTTGCACCCATTTACTGAACATTCTAAGATGCTACAGATCAATTAATTAACCACAAGATACTTTCATAAGATCACATAAGCAGCTTGAGAACCTCCAAGAGGTTAAATAGCTGAGTCTCCACACCAGTTAGTTAGACCAGTCCCAGCCTGGTCAGCGGCGAGCATGAACTGATGAAGCCTCTTGGATAAGAGGTGAAACGTCTTCCATGACAAATTACCAAGTCCAGTTGCGTTAGATTGAAATTTCCTTGAGATAACCATGACCTGGATGAATGAGAATATTTACAGGCTTAGCTTGATAAATGGCTAATACACATAAGCATTAGTATGTAGCTACTTACCTGCTGTACATAAGGTGTCTTTGTTATTTGAAGTGATCCAGCTACTGTTCTTTAGGAATGTAGAATAAAGTCTTGTAATCCACGCAGCCAAACAGACATTTTCAAAGAAACATTTTAGGAAGTAAAATTCCAACAAAAAAAGTGGTACCAACTGTTAAAACCGGAGCAGCTACTGTATGAGCTTTGAGAAGGGGGCAGATGTGTTTGAAACTCTTCCAGATGTAAGCTGTTCTCTTTGCAGGGTCCTGAAGACACCTCTTGCACTTCCTTGTTTTCACTAAGTAATGTAAAATATGTCACAATTTGAACACTCAGTCGTTTTCCAGGAGAGGATGGTGCAGCTGCTCAATGAGCAGGATTAAGGAGGATTACTCAAAGATGCGTGAATTAAGCCAAAAACCACTATGGTGTTTTCTTTCTTTTTTTTAAGAAAAAAACAGATGGTTGAAAACTCCAAAACCTTGATTTTGCATGATATAGGCCGTTTAAAGTACACAACTCTGCATTAAACCAGGGAGTCAACCTTCTATAATTGATTAACTTCTTTTTGGGGCTACACTGTCTAACAGCAGACACATTGAGGCAGTAATCAACCATGAACCTATGAATCAGACCATCAATTTCTGAACGGTTAGTGATGGAATTTGTGTCTTCAATTGTGTTATTCTGAGACACTAAGGGAAGCAAGAATAAAACAGATTCTTTAAAACTTGTTATATAATTCTCTGATAAAGTTCTGCTGTAATTACATTTTCTTTCAGATTTGGTAGGGTCAGGTAAAGTAAGTTTAAAAGTTATAAAAAAATTGTCAGACAGGACTGGGTTATACAGGAGGACTGTTATCTCCTCACACTCAATGCTGTATCTCAGTACAACGTCCAAAGTGTGCTGACCCAAGTGCGTGGGTCCCTTCCCCTTCTGAGTAGAGATGGGTACTGATATCCTTATTTCAATATTTTTTTCCGGGATATAACCACTGCTAAGGATTCTGGGCATGCCATCAGCCACAAGCGATTCCCTATACCACCAGAAAAGGCTAACATAGTTAGCATATGCTCGCAAAAAAACTGCTAAAAGTTAGGACTGTCAAAATTAATGTGGCAATGCGGTTCGATTAAGTCCTTGAATTAACTAATTTTACGCAATTATCGCATGCACATAATACCGCCCTGTTTATATTCAATCCCGCACCACATCAGCTTTCCTTCCTAACCAGTCAAACTGCGGATTGTTGTGTAATAACGTGTGTGCGCGTGCGCCTAAATGACATGTGAGAATCAGAATCAGCTTTAATGGCCAAACATGACACATACAAGGAATTTGACTCTGGCAACTTTTCTCTCTAGTACAGAACTAAATAAGGGAAGTAAAAATAAATACAAATAAATAATAAAGGATAATATATACACCAAACTGAGGTTATTTTACAGTGAGTATATACAACAGTGCAGAGTAACAGTTTATTGTTCATGTGAATGGACTCACACTCAGTTCATCAGAACGTCAGCCCGACATAAGAAAGTGTTCTTGTGTCGGGAGGGTGAGTATATTACTAGTGGGGTATTGGGATGATATGATTATAAGTTGTCTGTGGGAATTTTCCTTACCGTTCGCTTGGGATGTCAGCTCGCTGTGCGCATTCAGATCTATGTGTAGCCCTGCCCCGTGTCTAGCCTACACATTGCGATCTGGAATCTTTGCAGCAGAAACCATCTAAAAGGGGGGGGGGGCATCTGGTAGAATATGTTGAGCTAATTGGAGGACCTGCAAGGTAGCGCCCGGCTGGCACTGGCTTCTACACGAGTTGTTCATATTTTTTGGTTAGGTCTACCTGCATTTGGCATTATTTTTCATATGAGATCACCAGTGTTGGGAGTAATGAGTTACAGGAATATATTACTTTTTTCAGTAACTGAGTAATGTAATGCATTACTTACAAAATATACAGGAATATATTACTAGTTACAATGTCAGTAACTCAAGTTACAATTGCGTTTAAAAAAAAAATTCTGGCCAACTAATGAAACAGACCAAATTAAGTTGGATACGGTAGAACAACATCCACTTCCTGTTGCTCAAAACTAAAACATCAGAGAATCAGGATGGCTGAGGAAAAGATCCGACTGTACATTTAAACATTATTCACACTGTTTTCCTAACCATCTGCTGTAAGACTTCAGACATCTAATCTTTGTCAACCATCTTTGTGATGAGTACTTTCAGCACCTTCTTTTGATTAGATTTAACAAACATTAACATGAAATAGAAGGCATGCAAAGGAGCTAGAGACTTCATTTTAATTAAGTCGTGTTTAAAATACAGTATTTGTGGTATGACACTTGTGTAAAATGTACATTGAAGTTACAGTGGTTAGAAGTCGTGTTAGATATTTAAGATGTTTTGCCAAAAGTAACTTAAAGTAGTGTAACTCAGTTACATTTTTAAGACAGTAATATGTAATACAAACATATTACATTTTTGACGTTGTAACTAGTAATTTGAAATATATTACAATTTATTTGTAACTTGCCCAACACTGGAGATCACACATACATTGTGAATGTGTTTGTGGAATTCAAAACAAAAATTCTGTGATTTATCCTATACTTAATTTGAAAAATGAGCAATGGCATCTTGATTTTTCCTTTTTTTACACTGAAAATTTTAGTTTTTTCGGTCATATTTTAGGGATAGTGATTTATTCACAGTTACCCTGTGAATAATTAAATATTTTTTTTAAATCGTTTGACAGCCCTACTAAAAATAAAAAAAACTTTATAAAAACTATATGTCTTCAGCTTCTGACAGCTTCCTCGTTTTCCTTGTATGAAATAAAATACATTATATTAATGATAATAATACATAAGATAGGCTGGAGCATTACCAATTTGTGGAGGATCTCTGACCTGATATGAGTTGGTTTGCTTCTTGTTTAAAGAAATGTTCCCCAGGCAAATACAAACTGACATTTTGTGGCAGATAATTCATGTCTGTACCTGAAAAAAGTCACGTATGTGATAAAAACTGCAACAGCATGAGATTGGAAAGTATCAAAATTGACAAGCAGTAGTACAGCCAACAAGCCTCTGTAAAAATAGTTTCCTTTTCAAGGGCTATTTTTAAGTTTTGTGCTCCCTCTTTCCATATTTTTACCATCTTACTGATACAGAAAATGGTTAACTGGGAGTCTTCTCTTCTTCCTTACAACTTCGTCACCAAAAGTTGTTGTTGTTAAAGAGACCTGGATATGATTTGTTTACTGATGAGAAAAAGATAATCTTTTTTTAGTTTCTGACAGCTGACAAAGCCAGAACCAAAAAATCCTCTGATTCTAGTCCACCAGTGGCAGGCCATGGGTTTCCCCCCTAGGCCCTCAGTGACATCCTGAGTATTCCAACCTAAATTAATACACCTCGTAATACCATCCCCACGACACCACGGCTCGAGAATCCGTAAAGAATCACATACATCACAGGCTGGTAAAGCAACACTCAATTTCCGGAGCATTTAAAGTCAATAAGCTTGCATTCACAATCAAGAGTAGGAAACTAAGATCACCGATACTGTTAAATGTAAAAAATAAAAGCTACTAGAACGCGGGGTACACCCTAGACAGCTAACCAGTCCATCAAAGGGAAATAAACATATTACAAATACAAATAAAATGCTTGCACTTACCACAATAGATCTTCACCACATCGTCTGCTTATCTGAAAATAAAATCCATCCTTCTTTCTTTTCTCAAGAAGACCTCAATCATTCCGTGATACAGTTGTATAAGTCCTGTCTGGTTGCAGATCTTCAAAAGTCAGTCTTGAAAATGACATGAGAAGTACATCTCCTACCAAATCTATCCCATTTTCTCCTTCATATGTTGTATATGTTCAGGTCCCTTATAAGTCCTGTCTGGTTGTAGATCTTCAAAAGTCAGTCTTGAAAATGACATGAGAAGTACATCTCCTACCAAATCTATCCCATTTTCTCCTTCAGCCATTGTGAGTTAAAAAATACATACAATAGCTAACGAATCTCTTGGTTAAGTTCAGATATTTTTTGCTAAATTTGCTTTTCAGCCTCTCATGGGCGTTTATCCAGTCAAAGGACACGTACATGCCAACTTCAGCGTAAAGCCTTCTCCCAGGAATACCAAACCCCAGGAAAGTGCATGTGTGTTCCTGCACACATGCACTTTCCTTTGGATCACTTTGGATGATCAAGAACCGCCTAACTCTCACTCTGACCTCACTCCTGGAGGGCTGGCGTTTGGGAAATCCCGACACATCGGTCGCCCACCGCAAATTAAGATTCCTTAATTTATTTTTATATTTATGCATGCATGTCCACTTAACGTTCATGAATCCGATCTGTGTTTTAAATGTACTGTTTCTTTTTAACAGTAACTGCACGGTGGCGCAGTGGTTAGCGCTGTTGCCTTGCAGCAAGAAGGTCGTGGGTTCGTATCCCAGCCCAGGGTCTTTCTGCATGGAGTTTGCATGTTCTCCCCGTGTATGCGTGGGTTCTCTCCGGGTACTCCGGCTTCCTCCCACAGTCCAAAAACATGCATGATAGGTGAATTGATCACTATAAATTGTCCCTAGGAATGAATGTGAGTGTGAATGGTTGTCTGTCTCTCTGTGTTGGCCCTGCAACAGACTGGCGTCCTGTTCAGAGTGTACCCTGCCTAACGCCTGATAATTGCTGGGATAGGCTCCAGCTCCCCCGTGACCCTGAATTGGATAAGCGGTTAAGAAAATGGATGGATGGATGGATGTTTCTTTTTATTGAGTTTGATTATACTATTGTGTTGAAGTATTTTTTTTAATTAGTAGACAAGCAGTATTTGATTGATTGCTTGTTATTTTTTGGTTTGATCTCGGCCCTGAACTGCTGATCGGAGAGTTTTCTTAGTGCCAGGCAAAGCCGAATATAGTCTCTGTTCACCCTTCGTTCATCCAATTCAGGTTTTCTTTGCTACCCGAAGGCTAGTTCATTTGATAAGCGCCACACAGTCTCTTTGTTTAAAGAGACCACAAGGTACTCGCCCAGGTAATAAAGTAATAAAACTCCCCCTTTTCGGTGGTCCGCCTGCCCGCGGGCGTATTTCGCCTCTATCCTTCAGACAAACGATATCTGATTTAACTCATTGATAATTAGCTATAAACTGCTTTTGACAGTCATCTCTTACATACTTTTGCCAGTTTAAACTAGATGGTGCCCCGTTTTTTTGATAGTTTGGAGGAATAATTAAATTAATAATGTATGAATTATTAATTTAGTATTCTCAATATAACCAGATAAACTATAACTCTTCGTTTTCTTGCTAACTTTATCTTATCTGAATATGTTTAGACCCGCAGAGAAGGCCTTGAAGGCCCTGAAGGCTCTTCACTGCAGTCCACTGACAATTTCTCGGTACATCTCTGGTGTAGGTTTTACTCTTGAGTTGTTGTTGAGTCAAGTTAAAAGAGCATGACAGTAAAAGAGAAGGATATATAGATGCTGCGATTGGGAATCAAAGGCCTGAGATTATGTGGACAAACACCCCTAAAAACTGCTTAAGAAGCCATGTCAACTTAAACCCATGATTACATCTGATGTGTTTTCAGAGGATTTGTTCATTCATGTATTAAATTCTTTGCCTTGTAAGTCTGCCACTTTGTCTTGCAGCCTGGCAGCCATCTGAGGCCCCCCACAGAGTTGAGATATAATGCACTTATTGGTCTGTGTGGCTGAATTCCAGGGCTTTGTCAGCTTCCTTTCTCAGCCTTGGCATCATTTGCCATCTCAGTGCATAATCTCATGGGAAAACCTAACAGTGCATAACCTTCACAACTGGATGTGTGCTATAATCTCTCATTCTTATTGTTTGTGGGGAAAAACAAAGCATATTGACTTTGCACAGGTAGTTTTGTGTGGCAGTGCCCTTTTCCAATGAAATTGTTGTAAAAATAACACTGACTTGTCTTCCCAGATGGCAAAACTTTCCAACTAGACTTTTGTTGTCTCATTGCCAATATGCAACTTGTGTTATTATTACGTTTTTAAGAAAGGTGTATAGCACATCATTATTTATTTTTATTTGAGATATTGGTTTTGATTGTGAAGCTACAAAGTGGAGCTGTTTGTTTTTATGATTTTTTTTTTAGTTACGCAAAACATTTACTTATAGATATTGAAAACCAGTAAAATACAAATACAAGTGTCTCAGGAAAAAAAGGTGTTTTAAAAAGAATGTAAGGATTTCTGACAACTGTTAATTTCTGTTCACTCTGTACTTGGTTGGGCCTACTTTTGCATTAATTTCTGCAACACTCTGGCATGGCAGGGAGTTGATCAGACTGTGGTTCTGCTGCGGATTCACTGAGGTCCAGGTCAAGCCAGTCTGATGGCCAATGAAGCACAGTAAGACCATAGTCACTGAAGCAACTTTTGATACGCTTTGCAGTACAGTATAAGCAAATGGCAAGTCATGCTGAAAAAGGAAGTCAGCATCTCCATCAAGCTTGTAGGCAGACAGAAGAATGAACTGGTCTAACGGTGTGTCCACACCAGACGCTGTGAAGATACCAAAAGGCGCCAAACGCGCCTAGCTGTTCGCGTGCACATTTGCACCTTGAAGTGTGTACAAAGCAAACTGGATGTGCTTAAAATATGGCATTTTCACGCGCGACCTTGCCTTCAGCAGAGCTGGGGCCAGAGTGCAGCTGCCGGTGGATTATGGACTGAGGGAAGACAGCGTGTTCGGCCTTGCCTCCTGTAGAGCTGGGACCGCTGCACTGGGTGTTTGGTGAGCTGCAGATACAGTCCAGCTACGGCGGAGGGATCCATAAACACCAGCGAGCACCCTCTCATAAACACCGGCTCCTCGCCGCCTGGAGAACGTGACCTGCTCGCCCAGTTTGTGCCGTGAAGGTCCAAGCTTCGCCTGCCGAGACCCCAACTACTCATGGACCTTTGACCTAGACGGATGAACCTGGAGGATGTACCTGTTACCTTATTTTGTCTAAACTGGAGCTCTGATATAACACACATTCACACAGGCACTCAGGCAGAGGCACACAAGCAAGACACATACTGTGTTAGGGGAGAGAGCGTTGAGCCAACTGGGCTAATTGTACTGTGGACATAAATATTGTTAAAACTCCAACGGAGACTGTATCATCATTATCCTTATCTACATCTCTATGGAAACATTCCATATCACAGGTGACGTCACACCCTACTCATCATTGTGGATGCTGGCATTGAGGACAAATCCTAAAATCTACTGGTAGTCAATGTATAGAATATAAAATAGAGGTAATTTGAGATCAGTTGATGGAGCATGTTAGTATTCTGGCCGCATAATTTTGTATGTCCAGGAGGCATGAAAGTGATGTAGTAAACAGGGCACTACAATATTCTAAATGTGATTAGACAAATATGTTTTTTTTTTTTTTTTAAGTTCAGATAAAAAGCCAGGGTAGGTAATTACTGCAACAGTTTAACACATTTGACTGAATCTCATTAAATCATCTGTAAATGACTTATAGGTAGATTTCAACAAAAGTTAAAACAAAAATTTTACAAAGAAAAGAAGAATGTTTTAAAAATAGAGAAGTATATTGAAGTGCTTTTTAACTATTTTTTTTGAAATACTTAAGGAATGTTATTTTTGCTTTTCGGATGTTAAAATTGGATGTCATACGTATCATTGTAGATATGACTCTTGAAGTAGATATCCCGACATGTAACACTTACAAATCAGAAAATTCTAAATTATATAAACAGAAAATAATAAAATAAGTTATAGATGCTTGTTTTAACACTCAATGGGTGACTGAGATTTTAACATTAGTCAGTATTATCATGATTATTATTTTTTCTCATTGAACAGTTCTATTTAGAAGTTACTGATTCCAGACTTGGCATTTAGTAATCAGCACTGATGTCTACAGATGTTTTTTTTCAGAAAAGGTTTTAGTTGAAATAGCAGCTCACTTCACAGACAAGTTCCCATTTTCTCCGATTTGATTCAGATAGTTGAAAAGCTGTAAAGTAAACAGCATTTTGTCAGCCTTAGCTGCATGGTCTGACTCTGTAATAATCCTTGTCTGAGTTTCCAGACGTGGCATTTAGGACTAAGGACAGACCTGCCTGGCAGCGTTCCTGCCTGAATTCCCTGTGCAAGCCCAGGTAGACAGCTATGGGACAATCCATTTATCAAGCTAACAGTCCTTCACGGCTATAGACACCAGCTGTCAATGGAGCTCTTTTGAGTTATTATGCACCTTACGAAAGGAAACGTGCAGATTTTTTTAAAAAGATGTAGGGATTTTAATATTCAAATTCTCACATGCGTACACACAGTATTCTTTTTATTGTCACGCCTGACTCTAGTCACTTTAAGATTGTTTCACCTCTAATATTTTCCCGTCACAAAGGCTTTAATCTGCCGTAGATGCAAGAGGTTAACCACTGCCATGCTGAGATAACAGTTTTAATATTGTGACATAAAGAACGAAATCCAGGCTCCGACTGAACAGCAGTTGCTCTAATGAGCTCCTATACATTGTCATAGTGCAGAGAAGAATACTGTTGATTATGGGCTGTATACACTCAATGTATGAATACATTTTCAGAAATGTGTAAGTGGGCTGGGAATGAAATATGTTGAAAACGTTGTCAATCAACAGACAACAGGAGCAACACTTAACATATGTAAAACACTTCATTAATATCATTAGTTCCTATACAGATTCTGAGAACAGGCGCATTGTTTCACAGCAACGTTTTACTTTTCAGGTCCTTCACCAAAAGTCATGCTATTTACATCTCTTGGCCAGTTGTATAATTTATTTAATCTTTCATTCTTTGCCATGATACCATGAAGAAACCTTGTTGTTTTTAGTGGTATGAAAAACATGTTTGCTTGCGTCATATTGGCAAAAAGTGCGTCATATTATACCCACCAATGGTTACACAGTGCTTTAAACGGTACATAAAGCTCTAACACGTTATTTTTCTGTTAGATTTGTTAATTATTATTTAAAATTATTTTACTGCTGGGGTTAAATTCCAATTTGTGTATTTAATATGTTAAGCTTTTTGGTCAGAGATTTAGAGGCTCTGTTTTTATTGTTTTGAACTGCTGATGCTGATTTTAGACTATTGTGATTTCCTGTCATGAATCAAACACATTATTAACAGCATTTATTCTCAAATGTTTACCTTGCTAATGCAGCAAATTTGCTGTTAGCTGCTATCATTACTAATTGTGAACCAGTTTCTTTGTGTAAATTACCTAGAGAAAGTAAAACCTTACCTTAACTCCAAGAAACAGCCAACCAGCATGTTCCATAATGGAGGTTGAAAACTCCAAAGGATAAAATGGAGCAACTTTTATATAAAACACTGAGATTTCCAACTTTCTATTGTCTTGCAAACCATCTCTCCCCCTTGGTCAATTCAGAGGAATTACTCCAAGGGACTACATCCATCTATTATCTGACCCTGCTTATTCATGCAGGGTCACAGGGGGTCTGGTGAAGAAATGAATTGTATTCCTATTGCTGACGGCTCTTTCTAAACATAAAATTTGAGTCGTAAAAAAATAAAATGACAAATGTACAATAAAAGAGAGAAAGAAAATGACCAGCAACAGCCTAGGTCTCTTTTGCAGCAGTCTAAATAAACAGCTAATATGTGTGGTTAGAAAGTAGTTTAGTTTTAAATAGATTCTCTGAGTGGTTGTGCTTTCCCTAAAATCACGTTAAACACCTCACTGACAGTAAGTATAGCATGCTGTAATTATTGAACTCCTACACCAATGAATGCAGTTACTTGTCTGACATGGAAGGTCATAGATAGTATATGTATTGTTTTTTTTTTCTTTCCAACTGATAATAAGTCACTTCCGATTACCAGCCCCTTTCTCTGTGCATTTTAGTTTTGTTAGCCTCAGAGAAGACTTTTTAGATGACCAGAGTTGCTGCATAAGAGGCATCATTCTACTTTGAGACACAAGTTATTTTTTCATTTTGCTCCACTTTTTTCTTTCCTCCTCTCGTCTCTGCCTCTTTTTCCTCTGATGTCTCTTATTTATCGTTGTTTACTATTCCTTTTCAGGGCTCAGTGAAAATATAAATAGGTTATTAATACTCAAGAAACATTATTTGCCTCTTTCTCTCTCTCCCTCTTTGCATTTTTACTTCCTTTCTCCACCCTTCGTCCAATCTCTGGTCAAATATCTCCTGACAGCAGCTCTACCCCACAGCCTTCATTGGCCAGATGCAGAACAATAAATGAAAGGTTTGCTGCCAGATCTCTGTTTCGAAGATGCCTTCTGCTGCATCTCAGCCCTCCTTGGACAGCCTGTAGCCCACGTCAGGCAGATAGAATGAAAACAGGGCAATAGAAGTTGAAAGAAGGGGGGAAAGACAAAGAGTGGAGTATAGACTGCAAGGGGTAAACTGTAGAAGACAATAGAGTATTGCCCCTTCTCCAATTGTAAAGGTGCCTTAGAACAGCATCTCATCAAAGAGGCTTGACATCCAGGTGAGTGCAGCTGAGGGAGATGACCTGCCTCTTCATTCATGCTGCTTCCAGTGTGAAGCTCCTCTTACTCAGTCTGACGGCCACAGAGGGATATGAAGGAGGTTTTAGACATGTTTTTGTTATGGGTATATCATCAGATGTCTTGGACTCGGGCAAAAGATTGAGATCAAGTAAAGAACATTGTATGCCCTAAAAAAGTCCACCAAACTTTCCCCCTTAAGGTTTCATTGTTGTGTCCAGTCATTTCAAAATGGATGTGTGCATGTGGCATCAGGTTTTCAAATTGTTTGTAAGGGTGCTTTTCAAATCCTTTTTTTAACCGGGAACATGATCACGTATCAAGCTCACAGATAGTGATTCGCTTGTTCCTTGAAATGTTATTGGGACAAAGGGCAGAATTCATTGCGAAACCATGCGCAACAATGTGATCATGCCTGTGCCTCTCATGATACCCTGAAATTAATATAATTGCTATTTCCATCAATTCTCGTATCATTAAAGTTCTCTGATACCATTCTTTTGTTGGTACTTTTAGTTTCTCCATGCTTTTGAGGGATTTTGTTTTTTATAGGGTAACTGAACATATTTGAGACCAAAAACGACAAAACAAGTCACAGCTCACTGTCTAATGTTGAAGTAGGCATTTGATGACAAGTACTTACATGCACTATAGCAAAGTCTTAGCACAGATATGTTTAATCTCTTCTTGGGCAATATTAAATGTACAAATAACCAGAAAAGCAGAAAAAAATGAAATTTTATTTTCATATTTAGCTTTTATTTTATATAAAATGTCTTCATCTTTATTTATGTTGTGAGAATGTTTGTGTTTTATTATTTTAGAAAATAAATAAATATTTATTTTAAAACAGATCAGACATAACCAGACAATCAACAATACCAAAGCAAGAGAAACAGTAGATACAAATGAATACATATGATAATAACCATGATAAATAAATAAATATATATATATGTAGACTAAGGAAAAAAAAAAAGGGGGAGGGGGGATGAATCATGTTGAAACTAAATAGATTTAACTAAATCTATGAAGGGATGCCAAGCTGTATGTAATACATATTCCTGTGAGCCTAATCTTTTCTAGTGCGCATTAAGTGCGTATGAGAAGGAGCTGCCTTCTGTTTCCAGTTGAGAAGATCATCCCGCTCGCTAGAAGACACAGAAGCATTATAAAGGACTTTTGGGTCAGAATTTTAGATATATTATTCCAGTATCTTGATAATTCAGGGCACTTCCAAAACATATCACCCATCAGCACAGGAATTTGTCTGCATCAATCACATTACGGTTTGAGATCAGATAATATTGTGTGCAATCTCTGCTTTGTCCAATGCAGTCTATGTAATATTTTAATTTGCAGGAGACCATGCCTTGCACAAACTGAGGTTTTGTGGGTATGTTGCTTAGCTGTCTCTCATCGGTCTATTAACTGTTATTTCTATACCCAAATCATTACTCCAAGACAATCTTAAATGTTCTTAAATGCTTTATAAAATTCAGGTGAATATCCATCAGGTCCTCTAGCCTTTGAATTCTGCAAATTTCAAATAGCACGTAGGACCTCTTCTAATGAAAATGGGGCTTCCAGCGCTTCACTGTGTTCCCTACTTATAGTTGGAACAGCTATTTTTCCTAAGTAATCATTAATATCGTTAGTCTCTTCCTCCATTTCAGATGTGTATAATTTAGTATAGAACTCTTTGAATATTTTATTAATCTCCGCCTGAATCCTTGTTGCTTCTCCTACACTTGTGAGTAATAAGCTATCGCTCTTGACGATTCGTTTACTCTTAGCTCGTAGGTTTAAGCGTTTACCAATGTTTTATCCATATTCATAGTATCTGTGTTTAGACTGGTTTATCAGGTCTACAGTATCAGATGTGGAGAGTGAATTAAATTCAATTTGCATAGATATTCTTTTCTTCAAAAGGTCTTGAGAGTGCGTGTTCCTGATCTCTCTGTGCTTACGGCCGCTGTTTATTTCCTTTTACCGTATGAGATCATTTCACCACGTTAGAAAGCCTTCAAAGTTTCCGATAATTTGACCTTGGAAATGGAAAGTGAATTATTAGTATCTATAAAACAATGCAATTTTGTTTTTAATAAACTCAATATGGGTATTATCATTAAGTAGTTGATTATTATCCATCCGCCAGATTTTGGACATCTGTCTGATGAAAATTATAACTGCATTGTTACCGGTGTGTGATCAGAGAGAACTATGGGCTTGAAATTCACCTGTTTCACCATGTGAAATAATTAAAAAAAACAAATTTTTTTTAAATCTATCCTAGAGTACTGTAATTTAGGGTTCAGATTTCTCTAGAGGTCTACAGCATTAGTGGTTTGTAGAAACTGTTGCATGACTTTAGCTGATCTAGATATAGATTGATGTTTTTTTGAAGATTGATCCATCACAGGGTCCATTACAAAATTGAAGTCCCCCGCTTGTACCAGGTTTCGAGTGAATATTTGGTAACGAGTTGAGCATTGACTTAATAAATGACTCATCATCGAAGTTTGGAACATATATACTTGCCAGTACAACTGGTTTCTCATAAAGTTTTCCTGTTACCATAACAAATATACAATTTTTATCGGCATAAACATCAGTCAATATGAATGGGACATTTTTATTAATCAAAATGGCTGTGCCTCTTAATTTCGCACTGAAGTTTGAATGAAAAGCCTAAGTTTCCGTCCGGTGACTTTAGAGGCCAGGTTATTTCACACTTTTTTGTAAAAGCACTACATAATTCAATTTGTGTTCATTCAAAGTTTTGATGCCTTCAGTGAGAATCTGAAATGTAAATTGTCATGAAAATAAAGAAAAGGCACTGAATGAGAAGGTGTGTCCAAACTTTTAGCCTGTAATGTATATATACACAGTATATAAGAAATATGTGTGTGTCTGCAGTGTGACAGGATAATTCAATTTAAATATTTCCCCTCTCGCCCACGCATCCATTCCAAGCTCGGGTCCTCTACCAGAGACCTGGGAGCTTGAGGGTCATACGCTGTATCTATGCTGCTCCAAATACTGCACTTTTCTGGATTGAGATGTCTTAGGTTCTTCCAGGGATCCAATGAAGCCATTCCTCCAGTTTGGGGATCACTGCCCTGAGTCCGCAGATTACTACTGGTACTACTGTCACCTTCACCTTCCAAGCTGACTCTAGCTCCTCTCTGAGCTCTTGGTACTCCTCAAGTATCTCACGTTCTTTCTTGATGTTACCATCACTTGGTATTGCGACATCTTTGCATTTTTCAATAAAGCATCCGGATAACTGCTTCCCCCAGGTTTTTTGAGAGATTACACATTGTTAATCAGTTAAAAACCACAGACTTTTTTGCTAAAAACAAAGTCTCTAAGTCAGTGTAAAAGCTTTGCTGAATAAAAACTCAGTTTTCAGTTCGTTTTTCCAAGTAGACTCAAATCCTTAAAACATTTTATTACAAAAGGGACATGCACTTGTTGTCATCATTAGAATTATTTGCTGCCCTGAAACAGCCATACAGGAAGGTAATCTCAGCAGAGATTACCGGGGAGACAGGATGTTTCTGCGGTATACCCACATAAATTTTATAGGAAGACAAGCGAAATAATGCACTGCGGGTCTCAGCTAAGAGATTTAACTCCTAGATACTGCAGCCACAGAATATAGAGAGGGCAGGCAGTAAAACAACTGACAGTTGGTCATTACGAAAGACGCAGGTGGGCCAAAAATCAATCATGCCAAGACTGGTCTGGACTGTGACAGATGCTTGACATCTGCCTGATGAAGAGCTCTGCTGTTGCTCTGACTGAGCAAAAGGGGGGAAAGGGGGTGGCATGCAATGATGGAGCAGACAGAAGGATTTAAGATGAGGTGACGATAAACAGTGAAGACAAGGTATCTCAATTGACAAGAGTAAAAAAGGAAGGTGGATTGAACATTTTTTGAATAAAGTCAGTGAAGTTGTCAGAAATTCAAAGTTTACTGTAAAGAAGTGGGGAAATTCAGAGGGAAAATATTTTAAAAAATGTTTTTCCACCACCTGGATTGTGGCTTTTATTTCCTATGGCTACTGGTATTGCAACCGCACGTTAACATTCCTCTATTACAGGCCATCCACAGCCAGTGTTATGACTACACCTTTAGTACTTATTTCATGCTGTCTGGTCTAACAGCAGCAGGAAATATGTCAAGTGTGAAATGGCACTGCACTACCTGTTATACTTGGTGTAATTTGGTTGTCAGTTTTTTAGCTTATTAAAAAGAAATATCTGTCAGAAGCAAAATATATGTACGTCTTCCAGCTGCTGTGTTGAAGGCAAACAACTTCCATCTTCTGCAGCTCTGCCTTTGTCCTCGAGAAAGAAAAAAGAGAGAAACAGAGCTATCCCTTGATGCTAGCAATCATTACTTCAGTTCACTCTCACTTTTGCAAAACAGAAAGTATGGTAGGTACTGTAGGTATAAACAAACTGGTGCCTCAGAGAGATGCCATTTTTCTAAGATGTATTTTTTTTTTTTTTTTTGCAGTTAATTGGTTTTTATTTCTTTAATTTTGAAAAAAAGTGTAACCAGCATTTTTATTAACCTTACTTTACTTTGAAGCTACCAAATTACAGAGTACAGACAATTGGTTTTGGAAGTCACGTAGTTATAAAGAGTATTTTATCAATCCAAGGGTACACTGCAATGATCTGGAAAAAGGTGCTCTGGTCAAATGAGACCAAAACTGAACTTAAGCCCATCACTTCACACACTGTCTCCACTGTGAAACATATTAGCAGCATGATTCTGTGGTAAAGCTTTTTTTTTCAGCAGAAACAGGCAAGAAGTTTAACGTTGAGGGGAACATGGATGAAGCTAAATAATTTACAATCCTGGGAGAAAAAAACAACAACTTTCACATGCTGTTTCTCCTTCTAGCAGCAAAAAAAACTAAACATCCATACATAACCATAGTGGAATTGGTTAGGATAACACAACTTAGGTGAAACGATAAGTCAGTGAAAGCTCAAACCTTAATTCAATGTGGAAATTTAGTTGTAAGACTTTTCACAGGTTTTTTCTATCCAAACTGGCAGAGCTTAAGCTAGTTTGCAAAGAGAAGCAAGAAAAAAATGTATATCTGTAGATGTGGAAGTCTAAAAGACGATTAGCTGTAACCGCTTTAAAGGTTGGTTTCATACAGTGTTAAATCTGGGGCAAAAAAAAAGAAAGAAGACGATTTATCATATTCCTTCATATTCACAAATTTTGCTGTAATTTATGACAACGTATCAAAGAAAATCCCAGTAAAATACATTAAAGTTTGTCGTTACTGTAGGCACTGTCGATCCTTGTAATATGAATCAATATGAACAGATTTATAGCTCACAACAGCAAGCCATTTCCCTTTGCTTTCACCAAACCACGGTCTCACAACTCCCATACTTTTATTACCCTTGTGTCCAGCCGACCTGAACACAGCTTTATTAATAACTGCAGACATTTATCTATTGAGTTCTTTCAGCAATATATTGTTTGACAATTCTTTACAGAAATATAAAATGAAGCCAAGCCAATCTGCAACTGAAAACTGAATTTATCATATATGTTTTTCTTTCTTTAAGCATGGAATATAGTTCAGAATGATCTCAACACTACTGAAGCGTTAAGACAAATGGATAAGGTATTTACATTTTAGTCCTGATTGAACAATGACTCAAAAAATAATAGATGCAAGCAGTCTGTGGAGAGAATGATTATTGAACCGTCTTACTTTTATTGGTATCTCGTTTCCTATACTTTTTGAAGCCATTTGAATTTTCAATATAAAGAAGGATATAATTATATGCATTAACTTCAATAATTAGAAATGTTAAGCTGTAATGTAGAAATGGCATTACCCTTATTAGATATTCAATACGACAGAGCTTAAGTTTCTATTTGGTTTAATGTATTGCTCCTTTTGTTTGTTACTGCGCCTTTACTCACATAAATGAACTCAGATAACATATTGCATTTTTTTTGCATATTGTTTCTCAATTGCTACTTATGTCCTCTCAATTTGACTCTCCATCTACCTCTAGTGTCCTATATTTCCTTTCCTTCCTCCTTACCTCCATCTCCATCATTTACCTCTCCTCTTTCATCTGCTACTTTTATCAGGCGTCTGATCACAAGCCCAGGAGGATGGAGGGGGATAATGAGATTAGCCTGTACATGTTTACACGTTCTCATTTACATCGGGCTCTCGCTGTCTTTCTCTGTCTGACCCATATTTCTCTATATCCCTCTTCTTCCTTTTTGCTTTTTCCGTCTCCACTCTTCCTCCTGTGCTCTCCCATCTTCTACCTTAGTTGCCTGCATTCTGCAGCAGGATATGCAAGCTTTTTTTAACAGTAATCTGTGATAACATGTGCTCTAAACCAGCGTGACTTTAATATGCACTCCATTGCATCTGATCTATATGTGGAAACTGATTATCATGTCAGTAATCTGTGATCAAATGTACCCTCAGTGATTTACTAGTATGAGAACCGGCTGGCTGCTTAGATTTTACCCAGTGGAGCTGTCCAAACAGAAAGAAAATGTCATTGAAACTACAGCCAGTCCAATACTGACTTATCGGTTTTAGCAGGCAATCTTTCAGAGGATGCACAAGGGTTTGTACTGTGGGAGAAATGAAATGTGGTCAGCAGCAGGGACCATATTGATCCACAGTGATGGAGATAAGATATAATTTCAAATGTATGTAATCCTAAACAACATGCATCATATCTGGGAAATGTGAGCTACACAGTCTGCATAATAAACAATATCTGTCACTGACCACGAAGCAGCAGCCCAAATTAAACTTTACATCATGTCTTTTAAAGACTTGTTACAGAAAGTTCAGCAACAGTTGCACACATCAGGACACAGAAACGTGTTAACAGCTAAAAAAAAATGGCAGACTGACTAATATACACTTTGAATTATGTTACACCCTCAAAGGAAAGGTTTGTCAAAAATCAAACATTACTAACCGAAGTTAAGAGTTGAAATCCGCTTTTAATAGCTATGAACAGAAACATTGTACGTGAATTGTCTACTTGATAACTGAGCATAAATAAAACCCATTATGTTTTCCTTTTCCGTTAAGTCAGTTTAAATATTTCATGTTTCTCAGAAGTGTTTCAGAACAAAAATAAAAACATGAAACACCTAATATTAGAATTTTGAGACTAGAATAATTACATATCGATTGTGTTTGGGCTGAATTTCAAATTATTGTCACTAGAGATGTATCAATTGAAGCTTTTTCACCAAGTCTGACTTGCTGTTTGTAATGCATTTTGCAAACATAGGCACCATAGAAAATATTTTACTTTCTAACATCTGGTGGAATTTACTTACTCACTGTGTTCATGTTGAAACACTTTTAGTAATACATTCTGTCTTTTGCTGAAAACGTACAAATAGTTCTTCTATTTTGCTTGACAAAAATGTTTCTCCTAAAGAATTGTGTATCTTTATATATTTTTTATTTGACAATATTTATTTCTTTGAGAGAAAAAAAAGTCTGTTATAAACAGATATTTTAAATCAATAATCCAGTTGATTATTACACTACTTGTTGTACCAGTTCTCTAATACAAATGAAAACATTTAGTATTAGATAGATATATTTAGTTTTCTGTAATTTCTTGAATGCATATGCAAAATACACTAAAACTGGAGCTTATGTGACGCGGTCTGATGTCGTCAGGGCACTGTTCTAGCATGGTTAGCTAAAACCCATTTAATTGTATTACTAAATGATTGTAAAGTTTTAGACAGCTGACTAAAATCTTCAAGTTAACAAGCTGATGAGTTAATCAAGTAAAGGAAATAGATGTGACATTATGGAAATGTACTAAAACCGAGTTTGAATCCAGAATTTTATGTAAAGTCTTAGCGAAAATGAATGTGAAAGTTTGTCGGATAAAGTTAAACATCTCTCAAAAGTGTTACATAAAAAAAAGTGCATTCTATGGCAAAAAGGGGTAGAAGCTAATTTTTCTATAAATAAATTCTAATGGATAATGTTTAAAATTTTAATGTACTGATTATGGCAGCAGTGTGTCTGGTGGGTCTGCCTACCATTGCAGTGACCACTCGGGTCAACATTTGTTTCTTCACATTGTTTTGTAAACACGCATCTACTCAAGGAGCAATGTCCGACAGAGAGCGAGTTTTGATTGAGCTGGAAAGCTTTTTACTAAAAGTGCCGCTCATTGAAGACTCTAAAAGCACATGTAAACAAACAGTGGTATGTTTTGTTGTTCTGTAGACCTTTCGGGTGTTTAAAATCACCCAAAAGACCATACGTTATGAACTGACATTGCAATATAAATCCTCTAGTTGCATTGACTACCACACTCAACAAAAATATAAACGCAACACCTTTGTTTCTGCTCCCATTTTTCATGAGATGGACTTAAAGATCTAAAATTAATTCCAGATTCACAATATTACCATTTCTCTCAAACATTGTTCACAAATAAGTCAATGTGTGATAGTGAGCACTTCTGCTTTGCTGAGATAATCCATCCCACCTCACAGGTGTGCCACATCAAGATGCTGATCTGACATCATGATTAGTGCACAGGTGTACCTTATACTGCCCACAATAAAAGGGCACAATAAAAGACCTAGTGGTAGGGGTGTGCGATGTGATGATTTAAGACCGTGAAGCGATCTACATGTGACGATCTGTCAATTTTGAGAGATCGTTTTATCCCAATTCATGCTCTCTGTCCCTGCTCTTGGCGTATTATAGATTGCACAATACATCTTGCACTATATTTGCAGCTGCATATTAGTCTTTTATTTTAAAAGATCTGATATTTTATTGTATTTGCTTGATGTCATATTTTTAAACTAAAGTAGGTTCCTGTTTGCTTTCTGTTTTGTTAGAAAAGTCAAGATTAAAATTTTATATAATAATTTAAATACGTTTATGATTGAGATGTGTTTTTCAATTAGACAAAAATAAAAAATATTTATATATATATATATATATATATTTCATTCAGAACTTTTTCTGTGCCTTTCTATCATCTCTGGTGTGAGAAAGTATTTTAGCCCTGGTTATCCCTAATTTGAATGCACTTTTTTTTTATGTTTCTCTTCCTAATGTGAAATTTAAGTTTTGTTGGTGATTATAAAAAAAAAAAAAGATAACATCGAAATTGTGATAATATGATAGAAAAACTTTGATTTTTCTATTATATTTTCACAATATAATTGTTTATTAGTATACATGCAGAAAGATCCTGGTACAAGATTTGAACGCACAACCTTCTTAGTGCAAAGCAAAAGTGCTACCCACTGTGTCACCATGCAGCACCCCCCAATGTGTTCAATGGATAGTTAAGAACTGGGCGTGAGTGATAGAGAGCCCTTTCATCAACAGATGTATCTCCGCACCTACACAGATGGAGAAATATAAATTAGGCTTAATGCTTTGCTGAAGACTCTTGAATCAGTCAAAATTATTTTTGTTTAGACAAGCTGCTGATTACAAAAGTCATTTGTAGCAAATTGATCATTAAATAACATATAAAGATGAAGCTAAAAGTGAATACTTTATATGTGCTTTAGAGTCTTTTTTGCAGTGACTAAAATAAGTGTTTTTCTACAACTACCAATAATACCCGGGGATCTGACTGTACTTGAAAGAAAGTAATTCAGTGACCAACAGATTTGCAGCAGAGGAACATTTCCCATTCCAACGTCAAAAATGAGCTGTTCCACCTCCCAGAGTTAATCTTCACAATTTGATTGACCATTCGACCCTTCAAGGTCCATACTGATTACTTTCTTTTTCATTTAGTTATAAAAGGAGCTTTGCAACAAATAAAAAAAAATTCACCAAAGAGAAAAGACTTCATTTTAAAATGTATGTACAATGGCTTAGTTCTGTTGCTATGGTGGATAGTTAAACGTCATTGCAGAAATGTTCACTGCAGTTAATTTGATGCTTTTGGGTTTCTCATACATTTAACAAATGATAAGCAATTAATTTGACTACAATTTTTAAGATTTTCTATGAAAGGATATGCTGTTCGGTTTTCAGAGGTGCATACGGTCAGTGATATCTTGACCAAAGGCCGTTATCACTAAGAAATCAGGACATTGTGCCGACTTGTTGATATATGACCTTTTAAAGGGCTGCAATTTCTGTATTAATCTTCTATGCAATAGCAAAAATGTTTCTTATCTGAAGATATTTATTTATAATTATTCTCCCTTTTTCTTGTGCATATTTCTGTACAGTATTTTGTCATTTCATTGTGCAGAATGACAAACAATAGTGTAGAGCAGGGGTCAGTGGGATGTTCATCCAAATGACCCGATAAATAATGTGTTGGTTTGTTTTTCTCTCTCCATTGGTAGCAGCAGTGATCAGTCCTCAGAGTTTGCTGTATATCTCCATGAGAAGTCTGTCTTGTTCGGCTCCAAGCTGTCTTGGTGTTGAGCCAAAGGGTGAAGAAGGCAACGCAACTGTGATAAGAAAGTCGCGGCACAGTCTCTGCTGAGAACATGTGCTCATGCAGCTGTTGCTACTCATTGAACATGGATTTCTTTTATCAGACTTTAGTCTCTTAGCCTTAATTCTCTGCCAGATCACATCTAATCTTTCTGTATCTATCAGATCTGACCCTGTCCCCACTGCGGCGCTAATCTAAATCTGTCTAAATCTATTTGATGTTCATGTTAGACTAAGTGTGAGAGTATGCAAAAATGTATAGATTCAATTTAGGATAGAATTACAAGTCTTTTGTTGTTCTTAGAATGCTGATGCCTTCGTTAACAGATGGGAAATAAACTGACAAAATCGCTCACAGCAAGTAAACAAATTTTATATGAAGGGTTTAATATACACTATATTGGCACCAAACGTGCTGTGTCATCCTTTCAAATAAATGCATTCAGAGGTACTGGGTATTTGTAATATTTATAATTGGGCCTGTCACACTTAACAATAAATCAGTTCATCATATAATAAATTTGAAAGAGCTCAGAAGTTTATTATTATATAAATTATTTCCATTTTCATGCTTGTTTTCCATGTGTGTCTCCCTTTTTTTTTTTTACCACAGACTGGTTTAAAAAAAGGGGTCCCTATAACCATAATAAGTCAAATGGGATGTCTTATTTTTGGTTTTTATTCTATCTGAGCATCTTTGTTTTTTGTTTTGTTTTTTACTGTTAGTACCAAAAACTCCTTACTGGTAGTTTTGCCTGTTTTTTTTGTCTGAGCCAAGTGACTAGTAATTTTTTTAATGGGCAATTTAGTTTACAGGGCTCCTTCGTTATTTTTTTTATTTATTTTGGATATTAAAAATGTCTTACAGTTTGAATGGTAAATGTTAATGTTTATCAATCATTCAGACAGGAATACATTCATTATTACTTCCGTACAGGGTCTAGTAAAAGGGTCTCCAAACAGCAATATTGTAGTTTATCACAATAATTTCTTGTCCGCTTTATTGTCCACCAAAAATTTTTATCCTGACAGGCATATATTCAGTATTTCACAGTTACCTGTTAGTGGTACCACTGTCACACAGAAGCTATTGGGAATCACAGTAACTCCCCCACAGAGTTGTAGGCCACATAAAATCACATAGCAAGCTCAGCAGATGCTGAGCAAATTGTGCAAAGGTCTGCAGAGTTAATAGCTATCGATGATAGTGTAAAGCACAAAAATTGGACTTTAGAGCACTGGAGATATATTTTCTAGAATGGAAAATCATGCCATCTTGGTTGGTGATCCATTAGAAAAGACAAGGTTTGTCAGTTTCCAAGATAACGGTTGATTTATGTATGCATTTGTGAAGTTTTGTATGTTTGTTTGCTTGTTTTTTGTTGTTGTTGTGGGGGGGGGGGGGTATTTTATGTCACTATATTACCACTAGGAAGTGCTAGAGGTGTCTGCACCGCCCTTGCGGAGAGAGCAGCTTACCTCTGGTTGAGTTGCAAACACACCCGCCCCCCTTCTGAAAGCTCATAGCTGCTCAGGTTTTAGCAGCTGGAAACACTTTTTTTTTTTTTTTGGAATTTTGATTTCTAAAATGTCTATGTGAAAACGCCAGTTTGACTGCATGGATTACAGGACTTTATTCTACATTCCTAAAGAACAGTAGCTGGATCACTTCCAACAACAAAGACACCTGATAGACGTAGAAGTAAGGAGCTACCCTGCTAATGTGTGTTAGCCATTTATCAAACTGCTTATATGTCTTATAACAACATTGTGTGGTTAATTAATTGATCTGTAGCACCTCTGAATGCTCAGTAAATGGGTGCAAACAACACCCGTAACTTTTTTATATACTGGGCTGGAAAGATCTGCTTACTGGACTCAGCTGTGTTGTTTTGGGCTCTGTCTATAGCCTGGTAGATTTAGCAGCTGAAAGCTTTATCTACTCCGGTTTTTACAAAAAATAAATAAATAAAAATAAACGTCTGAGCCATTAATATAACACAGTTTCATTGTGGTACTTGATGCACTTCAAATTCACTGTCGGACTCTGGATTGAGATAATGCTAAGCCTGTTTTTCTCAGTCGGAGCGGTGCTGCACTCACGGTGAGGAGAGAGGAGGGGAGCAGGAGGCAGGATTATACTGTACATAAACGAGCCATTTTACTTTGTGGTCTAATATTAACTCCAGGATACAAGTTCAATTTGAGGACAAATTAATACTATATAACACCCACGGTAACTTTTTATCATATATATGTCTATCCCAGAAGTTGAAAGCTTTAAAATAGCATGATAAGATCTGTAAAGTCATTGATGATTGAATTTAGTATGAAATAACTTATTTTGCCTGCATAGAGTGTACCCCAGGGCAGCTGAAGCTACAACGCGTGCTGGTCTGTGTGCATGAATGGGTGAATGGCTGAATGTAGTGTGAAGCGCGTTGGGGTCCCTTGGGACTAAATTAATTGTATACAAGTACAGGCCATTTACCATTACCATTTTAACATTTAAGAACAAAGACTGTGAGTGAGGTCTTCTTGTCCAACATCAGTGTCTGACCTCACAAATGCTCTTCCAAAAGAATTGTCAAAAAATCTCCACTAATACACTCCTAAATCCTTTTTGAAGAATTCAAACCAATATATCTGTAAAGGCTAATAGGCATACTATCAAATCCTTGGATTAACAACGGGATGCTGCTTAAGTGTGTTTGAAGACAAACAGGCCAATACTTTAGGCAATATAGTGTTACATTTTGAACATAATTCTTATAATATGGCAAGGTTGAAGACTCAAGATGAAACCAATTTTCTAGGATTATCCTTACCCTCTACCCTACTCTTGTGAAAACTAAATCTGCTTTATGTATGCAAAAGGCATTTTGTTTGGATTATCTATTGCCAATATACTGACAACAATTTTAATGTTATATATGGGGTTGTTTAAAAATAGAGTAAGTATACAAATCCTTAAAAATACTTAAAGTAAGCTAAACACAAAAACAAATGTAGATACCTGCATTAAGGTTTCTGCCCTCTAAAGATTTCAGTGCTCAATAGTAAACAATGGTGTGTTTTTTATATCTCTGAGTGTTTTTGTTGATCACTTCATAATGTAGCACACAGACAGACTGGTACAGAAATTCTCTGATGAGCAGTGGGCTTTGGGAGAGGAAAAAGGAAGGAGAGGAGCTGATGCATATCCTCTGGACTCACGCTGTTTCATGGTACTGGTCATTTGTCAAGTCAGCGTACATGTTGATATCCATGAGCGTTTTTCTCCGTGTGTATTTGTGTATGTGGTGCACATGCATGCACATACACTAACAAATACACACACAGAAGTGTTGTTAAGCTGATGGTAATTTGATATGTGCCTTGCCCCATGCCTGGGCCACAGCACCACAATCGTGAGGCCAAGTCTCCGTCGGCCAATGGGTTTACTGTCAACAGCAGACTCACTCCTTCAGCCTGTCCTCATTCTGTCACTTAGCCTTCGTCCTTCATATGAATTCATCACTCTTTTTCTAATGCCAATGTTAGCTGAAGAAGACCTTTTTTTATATAAATTCAAATATGAGCTGTTTCTGTGTACTTCTGCAGTGATATCATTGACATGCGTTCACTTCTATAGCTTTTAAAAAATGCTCCACTAATCAGAGGATTTGGTGCGTTTTTTTTCCCTTATTTTTCCCTGCACAGAATTATTATTGTTGATTGACAAGAGACTGAACATTCCCCTACACACATGCTCCTTGCTGTCGCTTGTGTATGATGGAGATATGTGGCTCATGGGTAAGTTATGAGCCTCATGAATGTTTGAATGTAAATATTGCAGTATAAAACTTGGAAAAGGGTCCAGTAACATTCAAAAACTGCTGTGCACCTTTATAAAAATATAATTCCAGGTGGGGTGACCAGTGATATAGAGCTGATTAATAAGATGTCACAATATTGCTCTGCAAATTGAAGTCTGTTTTGACTTCGTAGTTGCAGCATCAGTGGAAGTTAGTATTAAAACCTCTGGAAACCAGGTGAGTATGTTAATCATGATACCCTGTATCTATGTTTAAGACTCTTATTTTGATGTACTGTAAAAAAGGAAGTACTTCTTGATTTACTCTCTTGTGCTGACATTGTTGACTAACAAAGCCTGATTTTCGTGACTGGCTGACAGTTCTGGGTTATAGAATATTGTAGTGGAAATTTCCCTGCCACACACATTTTTTTTTCTGTTGCATCTTAAACTCATTCTAGCTGAAAGTCCAAAACCCAATGACATTTGATAATTGTATAAATATATAAACATCAAAACCCACTTTAGGATTATGAAAACCTTGATTTTATTTGTATTGACACAAAAATAAGTTCGCAAAATACTTTTTGGCTTCACGACCACCTTGGACAAGCATGAAATCCATATAAATGTACTGGTCATATCTAAAATGAATTATTCTGTAGGCTCTTCAAAATACTTCTTATTTGGAATGCAAATCATTTTGTTTTTCTCTAAACTATTTAAACACCTACATCTTGCTCTTGATAAAACGATATCATGTGTTATTTTGTCTTATGAGCTGGATGTATAGCTCCATTCCCAGTGATGACAAATGATGATGCTTCATGCATAATTACTAAGCTTAGCATGAATCAAGTAGTACAGTAATATCTGCCAACTTTTCTCTGCATGCATTTCCAATCTGTCCAATCCAAAAGGTTTCTTTGTTAGTGAGAATCTTAACACTGTAGTCCATCCTATCTATTGCTATATATTTGCTAATATGGTTTCTGTAATCACATGGGTGTTACAGCATAATTGGAAGTGAGTCTCAGTGGCTCAGAATGAGAAAGAGGGAGATTAAAAAGAAACTGGCCTGGAACAAAATGTCAATAGCAATCCTGTGACCAATCGCTGCAGTGAAGAGAAGAGATGCTTTGAACACACGGTGAGTAAACATACATTAGTGCTCGCCAACCCACAAAACACAGAGTTCATTTTGAGTGCAGTATCCTAAAAGCTGCTGCTCAGTGAAAATCTCTGACAGGCTAAGAAAACTCAGATGTCCATGTGGTCAGATAGTGAAGACACCACTGATTGACGCCTCAGGTTGAATCTAGGCTTAGCCTGCTTGTCGATCAGCCAGATGTTCTTTCAGGCTCAAAGGGTAAAAGACCTATTAAAACTCAAAATACCTCCTGCAGGGAATTGGTATGATATTCACAGTCAACTTATCCTTACTATGTCTCCAATGGTGAGTGTTATTTTCATAACTTCTCTTACAAAGATGGCTTAAATAAAAAGGTGAAGAATCATATGAGGTACAGTTTTAGCTCGTCTGTATTTTAGCTCTACATTAGTCCTCCAGTTAATGATCCTCTATTGTAACTGAAATTTTAGTCAGCCTCTTTGATTTACAAAGCTTTGGATGACGTTTGTTATCGTTCTATCGGACTAAAGTTTTAGCCAACCTGTTTGTCTGGTAGTGCAACCATAGCTCTTTAATATCTGTAACAAAAGAGCCAAGCAAACAGAGATAACCTGATACGGTCAACCCACAGTACAGCTGTTGGCCTAATTTTTAACACACGAGTTTTTGAATATGGGAGAATAATGCTAGTTTTAATACAAGATCTCACCTTGAATATGTTTTTGCTGATACAATGAAGTTAGAAGGGTAAATATGGGCGAGTTGTGAGCTTAAAGGACCCAACAGGCCCCCAGAAACCTTGCATGTTAACATCTTGTTGACAGTCTGAGGACACACTAGTTTGTCAGGACACACCTTGTCTGGCGCTGTTTTACCCGCAACAGTTTGTTGTGTTGGAGGAGCAGAAATCTGAGCCTAACTTCTGTCCTAGTCAGCAAATAACACAATCATTAATCTGCCTTGTATCAATGGCTCTATTCACATTGCTGCAGTTGCAACACTGGTATGTGACATGTTTTTCTGATGGTTTATTCATTGTCATATACAATCATTTTGGATTTCTTGTAAAGTTATAAATAATGTATTTACAACTCATCAAATATGTTATGCCTGTGTTTATTTTGTCAGAGTGAACTCGCTGCAAGAACAACAAAAGAGATCAAGCAGCGCAAAAGAAAAGAATATATGTGCCAAGCTGTTAAGAGGTCAGACAGGTGCAGGTCACGACAGGCAAACAGCAGCAACTTGCCAGGCCAGTCTGCCTCTTAACCCTTGCATTGTTTCTAATTAAACACATACATGCCCGAGTGGCAGAACACATACACAAACAGCTGATCAGAGCAAAGTTCAATGAAAACCCTGTCATTCAGTGCTTTGTGAAAGTATTTATACCCCTGGAGCTTTCTCCACAATTTTTCAATTACAAAAATAAACCCATTTTTATTGACGGCTTAAGATATACACAAACACTACGTAGTACAAAGCTGTGAAGTGTGTGGAGAGGTAAAGGTGTTTTTTTTATGTTCTACAAGGAAAAATCCTTAAAGTATAACATGCAATTCTATTCACTGAGTCATAACTTTGTAGAACCTATGCATTGACTCAGGAAGGGACTGTCTTTGACAACATTTGCAAAATAGCTCAAGCTTAGCCATATTAGGTAGAAAACATCTGCGAAAATCAAATGTCAAGTCCTGCAAAAAAATGTACAATGGAATTAGGCTTTGTTTTTGATTAGGCCATTCTAAGACTAGAAGATCTTAAACTAAACCACTCCATTGAAGCATTGGCTGCATATTTTGGGTCATTAACGGGCCAGTTTCAAGTCTTGTGGAATGTCTGTACGTTTTTCTTTAAATATTGCCTCGTTGCTTCCGTTTCCCTGCTGAGGAAAAACACCCCATCAACATGATGCTCTGACTACAGCAGCATATATATATATTTATTGTCACACACTGGTGGAAGTAACCTAAAACTGTAGCCACAGGACATGACTGAGGACTGAGACAGATGGACCTGGGTGCTCCGGGGCTCGAACTGGCAACCCTCCGCGGATACCAGTACTATATATATATATATATATATATATATATATATATATATATATATATATATATATATATATATATATATATATATATGCAATGCATCTATGCTATGCATCCTTCTACCATATCACAATGATAATAATCTATAGCATTAACGCATTATATTGCTGTTATTATAAGACACATCTGCTCAAGTTTAGACAGAATATTCTAACTGATGCCCTAGGCTTTCAGACTTAACTTCACTCCTTTCCTCCCATAATAAGAGTTAATATTGGAAAGACTATGCTGTTTAATTACGAATCTCCATTTATTACTCAGGGTTACATCATTTTCCCAAAATAAGAAAGTGAAAAAGAAATGTGACCACATTTGTCATCCTTACTGGAAAACTGTTCCATGAGGGTGAATTAACCCTGAGTGACCTCACTGTCTGACTCCTCGAAATTCTATAAATGAATCCGCTTCTTGTGTGACCTACAGTCTGCTGCTAAAGCACACATTCAGTGAGTTAACTCCGCCGTTCAGGCGGGGCACACTGAACCCTGTATCTGCTTGCTTCTGCGTTTTGTATTGGGAGGGTAGGAGGAGCCGTTTTTCCTGCGATTGTCTGCCTCCCTCCCCACCTCCCTCCTCTCTTTCTCTCTTTCCCTCTCTCGTTCTTCCAAAGTTGAATATTTCGCTTTGCCTGGGAGCTTTCGCCGGCGGAGCGGCGCAGCTGACTTGCTCTGAGTCTGGCCGACGGACGGAACACTCCGGAGGCTCTTCGTTTTTGAGTTGTTTTTCTTTTTTTTTTACGCGGGGTCTCCTAGGGAAGACATAGCAGTATCCAGTCTAGCTTCTAAACCTAGTACCATCTTTTTCATCCCTAAATAATTTCGGGATACTTTCAAGATGTCACAGGAACAGCGCGTCGGGCACGTAAAGCTGGTAGGTGTCTGAACCCCCTCCCTTCCCGCTGCCGTCCCTTGGAGGTGTCAGACTCGGTCTTGGTGTGAAGTGGGGCTCAGCTCTGGGGCTCCGCTGGGTGCGCTCGCACACACGCATCCGGAGAGGCGCCCTGGAATAGAAACGGGAGCCGGTGGTTATTTTTGCCCTGTTAGCGGGGATTTTTCTTTAACTTGACGCCTTTTGGCTATATGCTTTTCTTGTGAGTGGACCCGAGTCGAAAGCGTATGATCATGTCTGAGGTAGGCTGCTGGTAATTACTGATCAAACTTAAAATACTGATTGTTTCCCACTTTTATAACGGGATGATTTAAAATGATGGCATTTAAACTGAGCTGTTCCATGAAAATGTAATAGTTTACAGAAATGCGCAACGAACTTTTAGATCTCACTCGTTTTGGTTCTGATAGTGATTTTAAAAAGACGCAGCAAAGTGTTCTATCTTGGTGAGTCAAGTGGCTGAACCATTGACAGCTGCTCTTTTTGCTGGGTTCACAATTCTCAATCAAAATACATGCATGGACTATCTGTTTCTTTAAAAAAGATAGCCTACTATAAATATACTTCTGTTGGTCCATATTTAATCTATGATGTAATACACGATTTTTGGCACCACGTCCTTTTCTGAGTTGCCTTAAGCCACAGAAATTGACACAGACCATAGTCAGATCTACATTAAAGTATTCATATCAAGTGACCTTCTTCCCATTTTGTTAAGTTACAACCACAAACTTAAATGTATTTTATTTATATTTTACGTGATGGAAAAACACAAAATAGTGCATGACTGTGAAGTTCTTTGTAAGAACTTCCATTTATTAAAAAGACAACTCTAAGTCTCCTGTGGTATTTCTCTCCATGCTTTGCACATCTAGAGAACATGCTGACAATTTTGCTCCTTCTTTTCAGTCTATCTAAAGCTCATTCAGAGTGGAGCCATTTAAGATTACTTTGATCTAAACCATTCAGGTTTCACATCATGGCTGTACATTTGGAGTCATTGTCCTGCAGGAAAGTAAACCGCCTTCCATCTTTTTGGAGTGTCTTAGATGTGTTCTCCCAGAATTGCCCTGCATTTAAACTCACTAATCAGCCCATAAACCCTGATGATGCATGATGAGCAGGATGGTGCCATCATTTCAAATAAAATAGAGGTAGAGTGATATATATCTATAGTGCATATATATATATATATATATATATATATATATATATATACACACACACACACAGAGATCTACCTACTACTTTTTCCATACTATTTCCAGAATGAATATAATGTTAGTGTCAATCTTTGTTTGGGTCATTTTCAGGAAATATATTTCTGAGAGGTGATCACAAACTCTCTGTACAGCATGTTAAAGGGCCATCTATACTGTGACCACAATAAATGTACAGGATGTGGTTATCTTTTATTTTTATTAAGCAACAAAATGCAGTGAATTAACAAAACAGAAATCTTAATCAGATCAATATTTGATCAAAACAGCATCAATTCGTCTAGGTACACTTGCACACAGTTTTTGAAGGAACTTGGCTCGTAGGTTGTTTCAAACATCTTGGGAACGAACCACATATCTTCTGTGGATGTAGGCGTCCTCCCATCCCTCTGTCTCTTTATGTAATGCCAGACATACTCGATGATAAGATCAGGAATCTCTGGGGACCATACCATCACTTCAAGTACTTCCTGTTCTTTATGCGGAAGATAGTTCTTAAGGACTTTGTATGTTTTGGGTGGTTCTCCTGCTACAGAATAATTTCAGGCGCAGACATATGCCTCAATGATTGTATTTGCATGATGGTATTAAATAATTCTCAGCATTGAGAACACCATTAATCCTGACCAAATCTCCAACTCCATTTGTAGAAATGCAGCCCCAAACGTTAAAGGAACCCCCACCGTGTTTGCCTTCAGACACTCATTGTATCGTTCTCCAGCCCTTTGACAAACAAACTGCCTGATGCTACAGCCAAATATTTCACATTTTGACCCATCAGTCCAGAGCACCTGCTGCCATTTGTTGCACTCCAGTCCCTTTATTTCAGTGCATACTTCAGTTGGAGTTGTTTCCACATCAAAGGTGTGGCTTTTTGGCTGCAACTCTTCCATTAAGAACAACTTCTAGCCAGACCTCTCCAGACAGTTGATGGGTATAACTGGTGGACATCTTCCAATTTCAAAGAGTATTAGCTTAATGTATTTTTCCTTTGCTGCAATAAGTTTCCTTGGCCGACCACTGCATCAACACTATCCCTAACACTGCCTGAAACTTTTAAAGAGTTTGAACAGCACATCTTCAAACTCCATTCTGCTTTGAAATCTTTGTCTGGGAGAGACCTTGCTGAAGCAGGAGAATTATGTTCCTATGTTAAATCTTGCCATGAGATAAAAATACCTCTTTCACAACCTCACCTTTGTAGCAGAGTTTGTTTGTTTCTCAACTAGGTTTAAGCCTTCTACACAGCTGTTTCTGTTTCAGTTAATGACTGTATCTCAACCTATGTGTGGCATTGATGATCTTTAGCCCCTGTTTAGTATAATTGGTTGATCATACACTACCACCGACTTTAATCCTGTAAAATCCCTGACTTTGTGCAAGTGTACCTATAAGAATTTATGCTGGTTTGAAGGCAAAGTGTAGGAACACCAAATTTTGCTGAAGATTTTTATTTTGTTTGCTCAATTCCTAAATTTATTTAAAAAATAAAACAATCACTATTTATATTTCTTAAAGTATTCTCTGTTTGCAGCATTTTTCCACACCTGTCTAAAACTTTTGCACAACAGTGTATATGTGCTATTTTATTTCCATCGGGGCAGAGCGCCTTTTACAAGTTTATTTAGTGATCTGCATGAAAAACCACATCAGGAGTGCTTAACCCCTCCTTTCCACCGGATGCGTCAGCAGCATGTTACAGCAGCAGCACATTAGCCACCGCTGTAATCAATATAATACTCTCAACCTGATGCGAAAGCAGCACGAGTTTGCCCAGTCACAGGAGCGTCATGTTGCTGCACTTTTCTAAATATACGCAGCAGTCCTATTTTCTACGCGCTACACCTGTGAAATGTGTAAATTTCGACAATTTGGCTAGGGGAAGACAGGAAATCAGACGGCTTGGCATCCGGAAATTTTCAAAATAAAAAAAGGTGCTTCTTTCCGGTAGCTTTACTTTACTACCTGTGCAACCCCGTGGGAAGTCAGTAGGTCGCGGGAGGGTCTGCACTACCTCGGATCGCCACTAACATTATTCTTTTCCACTTCGAGGGATTTTGTAAATTCCCTGACATTACATAAACTCATTGGCGAATGTAAAACGGACAGAACATACAACACAGACCTTTTGGAGCCATGTTGTAGTCTTTTTCCTGCTTGAAACCACGCGTGATTTTGCTGAGCTTGCAAGATTTTGGGCTCTCTCGGTTACAGCTGCTTCCCTGCTGCTACGTGCCACTGACGCCCCCCGTGGAAGGGGCCAACCAGCAGTATATGCGAGTAAAACGTGCTGCTCCTGTAACATCCTGCTGACACTTCCAGTGGAAAGCCTGGGTAAGGCCCTCTGTCAGCCATGACTTTATTTTTGCCTCTCTTTTATAAAGGTCAGACATACAGACATACAGCTGATGGTTACTCTATCTACTCTATCTACTGAGCTTTGAGTCTCTGCAGCTTCTCCAGAGTTACTATTGGCATATTCACACACACTTGGTAACCATCTATCCTTTTTCTTTCATATCACAATTCTGTGTGTATATTGTAACAAACTGTAAAAAGGGTTCCGGAGTAAAGAATACTTTTGGAATACATTTTCAGCAAGAGTGAAGTGAGCTATAATTGCTCAAAATGAAAGTTGCATCAAACTGTGAGGCACATTTGTCAGAGAGGTGTTGAGATGTTACCTATAATTCATTTGTGGCTCTTGATGAGTGCCAAACATTAAACTCAGCTGAGCTCTGCCAGTCCTGCTGAGCTCAGCTGACTGTGTGAGGGAGCATGATTATTGTTTATGCTGCTTTGAGTCCCTTTGTATGTGCCGCACGGTGGGAAGAATTAAGATCAGATGTTGTTTGATAAATGTTGGCCTCGTAAAATATCTAGCTTTTTCATTGGCAAGCACAGTTATCCAAATCCATTGCTCGTCCAGCTCCTGTTTCCCACTGTGTCTGTGGCAGCTGTTGGAGCAGAATGTGCTAAAGATGGAGTAAGGTGTGAGTCCAATCATCCCAGTGCATGTTTTGTCAGTACATCGTAACAGAGAGGCAAAAATCAGTCAGCCAGAAAATGGTTTGATCCTGGGCGGTGTTAATACTACCTCTTTCAAATAACCCGATGCACATTTTTATTTGTTATAGTCCTTAAAGTAAAGGATTGAATTTAGTCCTAATTTGAATTGGTTTGTCAGACATAAGTTTAAAAACGGAATTTGCATATCTGTTAGAAAATCCAGTATCAGTGAATTTCTGCACTGTAGTAGTTTAAGTACTTTCCTGACTTCTGTTTTGCTGAAGGCCTGCAAGCTTACTGTCTCGTACATTACACAACATGGCTCATCAGACTGATTACACATCAGCACACTCACGAATGCTCCCATCTCAAAGAGACAAGAGCAGAATCAATGCTCCAGGCTGCTGCTCAAACTTTCAAATGCCATACATTCACTTTGCTGACCGTCTTTCTATCTATAGGCTTGTTTCCTGTGGTCTTTTTCCGCTCCTCCTCCCTTCCTCTCTCCTGTCTCATTCTATCTGTCTCTTTCTTTACCCTGAGGAAAAGTGGGTGTTTCGTGTTAGTGCCTACAAGGTATAGTCACACTTTTTTCTATAGTATTGCAATAGTTTTAAACCAGCCTATTTGGTTTTTCCTTCTGCACATACATGTTTTTCATGTCGATTAGGATATCAATAATTAAGTGAATCCTTTTTAAAAAAAATTTTATTATGTTTTTCTTGATGATCTAGAATCTATTTAGATAAAAAACAGCAAAACATTTACGCCGTCAATCAATCTTTTTCTTAAGAAAACTTGAGACAACACACTGCGTTATTGTAACTGTAAAATCTTGATCATATTATATTGGTATTTGCGTTTACTTGTACTGTTTAGTTCTAAAACAGCACTCTGTTTGGACTTCATAGCGAGTAAACCATTAGCTCATTGACAAAATTTTCAATTGGCTGCCATCATTTCCAAACTGAGCATCTGCAATGTTGGAACCATAAAACAGAACTTTACTGCAATAAATTCAACTTTCCTGTTTTCTGATGAAAGTCTTCCTTTCTTTTGCTTTCGCTTGGCCTGATTGACCCACATACATGTCAAAAATCATTTTAGAAAACGCAATTTTAATTTAATTAGTTTTTTTTAATCTTGTTGTGTCCTCCTGCTTTATTTGTAAGCATCCCACTGATTCTGTAAATCGCTAACTTTGGGTCTTCCCTCAATAAATGCGTTCACACTGAAAGTGTTTCTGGCAGAGTAGTCTGGTAGCTCTTACATTTGATGCGTTCACTGACTGAAGAAAGATCAGGTTTTCAAGGAAGAGGGGAGCCGATTGCTGGTTAGTCAATCAAACAAAAAATAGGTCGATGCCAGTACCCAGTGGATGTCTTGGTGCAGGATTACTAAATAATGAGATCGTGAAAAGTCAGATTCAAAGCAGATTGTCCTTACTCAAAGTGTCGGCTGTCAAAAATATCTTTTATTTCTCTCTTTGTTCTGTTAAATAATTTATGACGTGTATCTTAGTTTGGCATTCTGTCTTCAGGTTTCTGTCAGATCATAAATCAAGTTGTCTCTCTTGCACATAATTATGTCCTCAAAAAAATGTCCTTGCACACTAAATCTGTAGAAAACTCCTGTCTGCTGCAGTAATTAATTCAAGTTAGACCACCTTTTTCTGACAGGACCTTTTTCTTCTTGATTTCAGATATCATGTGAGTCCTATATCTAATTCCAAATGACATTAAAATGTCCTCCTTCCAAAAGTATTTCCTTTACATTGATGAAACTTTCCGGTGCTCATTCTGTCAGCTACTGGTAATACCCTTACTAGAATATAATATCCAAAACTAAGGACAAGAGCAACTCGGATCCAAATACAGTTGTGTGTGTGGGTGGTCAGTTTTATGCAGTGAAGAAACATACCAGTAAAAGTTATGTATTGGAACCCCTTGTGTTTTTTAAGAGCAGGTCACCCCAAATTAACTTTTTTATGATAAACTGCATAAATTAGTGTCTAATAGTGCTGTCTACAGGTCTAGTCATTATTTTTTTATTTGATGCATCTTATTAAAAATATAAATTTTCTTCCTAAGCGTTGCACCCTCTTCAGGTGAAAACTCTTAACTGCACTTGAGTTTGAATCAGGCATTGCTAGTTCTCTGTGGTTAGGGCTGACGTCAGCCACCATGTCAGTGTGGGGTGTAAAAGAAGTCTAGTCTCTGGCCAAGCCTCCTCCTTTTCCTCTGAAAGAGGTGGAGAGAAATCCTCCACCTGAAGAGATTGCTCTGAGGTGGAGGATTGCTACTGTTCTCCACCTTTCGTGTTGTCTGTGTCGCCGCAGCAGCGCTGCTTTCAACGTCTCAATCACAGCCCAGACCACGCCCAATACACTCTCTACTCTCCTTTTGGTGCATTTTTCAAACGAGAAATGTGGATGGAGTATGATTCTGATACAGGGTTTAGTTGCTCTAGATGCTTGCCCTCTGCTCCATTTTTTTACCATTTGTGACATCATTTCAGCTTTGTGCAACAATCTAGAAAGCAGAAATCCAAATTCTGCTCAGCAGTTCCTATAAATCATCCGTCAAACGTCATCCGTTCATAAACTTTTGGCCCTTGAGGGTTTAGTAGTATAGGCTTTAGTAGTATTCTTCATGCACATCTGGTTGCAATATGAAATCTTAAAAAAGGGTTTTTAAAACAAAATTAGTCTAGGTTTTAAAGTTTTGTATGACAGGCTTCACATTTTTGAAACTATATTAAATGTTTTTCTCTGTTTTATATTAGCGATGAAGCCCTGGAGGATTGGAGACTAGAAAATAGATGGTCAAATTTTAAAAGCACAAGCAATTTAAAGCTCTAAAAGAGGCTGTTACTGTTCTTTAAAAAACCCAAAGTGAAAAAAGGAGCTAGCATTTTATTTGACCAATTAATGCGGCTACAAAAACTGCTGCCTCCTATTGCATTCCATGAAAACAATCACTACCATATCACTGAGATTTTTAAAATGCTCCCAACATTTTTAAAATCTTCTTTTTTAATCGACTGAGGATAAAAACCAGCAGCTTTGCCGTTTTCCGTAAAAGAGATACCCCATCCCTAAGTAAAAAAATTATCTGTTGTCATATTCCGCTTAGTTAGATAGGTGAGCATTTGCTCCCCCTTTTAAGCTTCTCAGAACTCTGTTGTTCTATACAACACATGCTAAAATGAGTCTTGTTCGCTTGGTACACTGAAGTTTTTGTTAGTGCAACCTGATAGCAATTAGTGTGGTGTATTCAGTAATGAAAAAAAAAAATCAAATTTAAGGGTTTCAGTCTTCAGACTAAATGACAGTGATCAACAATAATTATTTGCAATAAATGAACCGTGTCAAACTCGACTTCAAAGATTAATAAATGCATACGTTTGCATCTAGTTGTAAAAGGCAGGTGAAAACTTTACACCATCTAGAAACTGATAAAAAAATGGCCAGGTACAGTTATGAATCAAAAATAATCTTTACTGTTAATTGAGGTTGCACACGCTATGATGTTAAGTTGGCTGTAATAAGTTATGAAAAATAAAACAACTACATGAAATATGAATATTGCCAAGTCTGACTGCAAAATCCTTCATCAGAGGACACTGTTTCAATCCGAAGCATTAATCAAGGGAATGGCTGTGGGAGTTGAAGCGCAGGCGGCACGGACGGCAGTCTCATATTTTTGTGTCCACACTGTTTTGATACTTTCATTGTACTCAGTACAGGCTATGTCCCTAATAAGAGAACCATTTCTGGACAACCAGATTCATATTGTGGGGGGCAGGGGTTTTCTGCATACAGAAGAGAAGCTATCAATCACTGCATTAAACAGCACTGTACTATAAAACCGGTGTGATTTTATCTTTTCTTTAAAGGAAAAGTGTTACTTTGGACAATGGGAAAATGTATGTTTTACTTTCTGGTTGAAAGTATCACGGACGTAAATGGGATCAGTTCTTTATCGCACCCTGTTTAAAAAAGATTCATAGCCTGAAGTTTGTTAAAATCAGATCCTTTCTTTTTTTTCTCAGGTGAATTTTTATCCATTTTAGCTGTAAAATATTTTTAACTTGTGACTTTCTTAAGTTTTTTACTTTGCATTGCTCTTTTAAATGTATCCACAGAGGACATCTTTGATGGTTAAGTTACAAAACTTATCAGTGTTGTTTTTCTTACTTCCCACTGGTTGCATCTAATTGAACAAAGGGCAATCTTTTGATTGAGAGCTCAAGATTTGGTTCTTCAAAATTATGCAACTCTTCTTCTCTGAAGATTTCTACTCTTCCTCATTGCAGATCAGATCTTCAATTTTATTTTCATCTGACAGTTATGACAATTTCAAACTTTTGTTCCTGAATTTTAAATTGATTCTGCAGGGAAGAATTCCCATAATGACTACTGAACAATCGGGTTTATTTCTGAGATAATGTGGCTGTAAAGTTGAATAATAGAGCACCAGTTTTCCTATCGGGAAGTATATATCTTGAAAAGCTTTCCCACTTTTACAGATATACTTTTTTTTCATCCACAAAAAATGTGTGTTCTAAGTTTATTTTGCATGGTTGAAATAGTTTTTGAAAGACACGTTCTTATTTTTCTTATATTGGTTGGCATAGCCAAAGTTTTCCTCCAGGTGTCCTTTGTATCTGCTTAGAAATTAATCCTCCTTTAACTGTCACTTCAGCACAAATTTAATATAGTTTGTTTAGTTTGTTTCTTGCCCTTTAATCAGCCTCTTCTAAGGGAAAAATATGCAATACTATCAAATGAAAGGACTTTGTTTTTCTACAATTTTACGCAACTCAAATTTTGTCCTAAGATGGACAGATTTATTAATTGTCAGTGTTATTTAGCATTTTATATCTCGAGCAAGGGACAAGAGTCTCTTCAAATCCGAAGAAAGATGTTGGTTTTCTTAACTCCACTTGAATTGGGTACTACTTTGCAAACACCTGCTGGTTCTTCATCAGCTAGTTTTATTTTTCCGTACTTTCTTGTTATCTTATACTCTTGTTTTTTCCAACTACAGCAAAATTATGTTTTTGAGGGTCACATCATAGATTTAAACTACATGCCATTCACTTTCGCAGCATTTAACTGGTCACAGCTACAATTCGAATGTTGTGCACATGCGTATCAACATTTAATTGACCTCCCTTACCCTCCTTATCGATCTGACCGCTATTCGTTTCTCCCTTTGGATCCTTAGTGGATGTTTTTCTGATGAATAGAGCTAAAATGGGCCTTACAAGGTTTTTAGCTGGCTTCCCTGTCAACAATGGGAAAATGGCAGAAGCAAAACTGATTTATGGCCCTTGTTAGGAGAGAACATGCAATCCTAGAAATAGATTGTATTATACAAGCCAAAAGTGTTCCTGGAAATAAAGTGCTACTGGGCAATCATTAATCAAGTCACATCTTATATCAATATTGTAGAGATGAATGTTATTATTTCAAAAGTTGAAAACAAAAACTGAAATGGATTGTGATGAGGGATAAATATGTAAACATGAAGTCACTTCTCCAGGTTATTTTCATTTTTTTCGCCTTCTCTCTTGCTTTACAGTTCATTCAGCTCCTCATGTCTCCTCTTCCTCCTGCCTCTTTTTCTTCATAAAACCCAAAAACACTGACTCCATCCTGCAAACTTTTTTCTATATGCTGGTTCATTATGTTAAATAATTGTTCTCAATGTATGTGAAACAAAAGTGCCCTTAATATAATAATTTATCTCTCTATCTTCTCACCCTGTTTCACTTTTTTTCTTGACTCCATCCAGCTCCATACTCTCTCCTTTTTCATATCCATCTCTCTCTGCAAGTTCTGCCAACCAAGAAGAAAACATAAAAAAAAAACAGGCAGAGATTTGAAGTCTAATCATCATTGTAAATTCAAGCACCTAAGGCAAGCTGAGACAGCAGTGGTAGACAATCAATGTTTACCACGCATCATCATCATCTCACAGCCTTATTTCTGTTTTGCTGAACCCGCCGTGTAATGTCCTAATCAAAGCTTTTGCAAACAATATGAGCCACTGCTTATTGGAGTTCAACCCTACCCATCTGCTTCATATTTAGAGCGGGTAGTTGTTGCAGGCCTTTTTCCTATAATATTTAATGGGAAGATTAGCCTTCAGATGGTGCTAATTAAAGCTCCTTATTAAAGTGGGCATCAGTAATATTGGCCAACTCTCTAAAAGCAGTAGTTTGGGCACTCTGCAGGTCTAGCTCATATAGATGTACGCTAACAGACATTGTAGCCTTATATAAGCAATTGTTGCTGCACATCGGTCTGGTAAGAATAATAAAGTTATATCTGAATAATTCGAGGTCAATAATCTGCTCTGAAAATCATAAGGGGAACAATGTGAGACTGCTGGCAGTCTTTTCGGCTGTCATCCTTTACTTTACATGCACAGAGGCATACTTGGCAGAAGCTAAACACCGTTTCAGTACAAACATCTCTCACCACCTGTCAAGCATGGTGGTGGAAGGCCAGTGACTGGGGCTTGTTTTCACGCTCTGCAATGGACTGGCAAACTGTGCAGGGAGCATCCGCCTCTCCCCCGGCCTCTGTAAAGTGCTTTTGCATCAAATATGAGGCTACCCGTCATAGAAATATCCTTAATTGCTTGATGATGAGATACAAACCTGAAGAAGAGAAGAATGAAGCTGCTACAATGGACCGACTGCAGCAATGTTGTAAAGGTTCTACCTAAGTTCCACTGAAAACATGTGACTGATAAAGAATAATGGAATTGTAAAGCACTTTGAGGGTTGCGAAAAGTACTACACAAATACAATCCATTATTATTATTTTTAAAGTCATACAGAAAACCACTACCTACTAAGTTATTGCTGCTGAAGGTAGTTTTTTCAGGTTAGTGAATCATGGCGTGTACTTAATTTTTAACATGATTGTAAAGACATTTTGGGACACTTTAGTTTTCTCTTGACTACAGCAGAGGAAGCCAATAAAGTGGAAGCTTCAGTCCAACAGGAGCCAGGGATCAGGCTTTTTTTTCTTCTAACATTATCCTGCTCGGCCCAGACGCTTCTCGGTTGGTTAGGGTGCACCACACCTCCTTTTTTTTTTAAAGCATGAGCTTGTGAAAATGTTGCGTTCTGGCCAGAAACAGTTGTGAGACCTGTGGGTAGTAAGACATCATGTCTTATGAGAGAGCAGTGTTCTGAAGTGTTTTTAGTTTCATAGAGGCTTTCAGTTCATAATGGATTCAGAAGGTTATTAAATTTACATAAATTTAAATGAGCATGAAATTTCTTCCTTGCTTTATGCATTATTGCATTACCAGAGTGCATTCATAAAGGTTCCCAAGCACAAGGGAAACCTGTAGCATTGTTGCACCTAATTGCTGTCTGTTAAACTAAGAATGGATAATGCACACAGAGAAAAACCCAGATTTTTACAGACTAATCAAGAGGGTGAAGGCATTGAAAATATATATATATTTTTTAGAATCAGTCAGACATATGATTCTAGATGTGGTTGAAAGTTCCTGTCCATAGATTGGAGACCAAAGTTAAAAGGATGAGTTTGGAAGATAAGGAAAAACGGTTATATGCTCTGACAGACATGGTTTGATCAGGATAAAGACTCGGTTGCCCCTGCAGGGATTTTGAAGAAACACATTGTTCTGTCTGTCATTTGAAATTTTCTAATATTCTCATCATTCCCTGGAGGAGGTTATATTTTACCCCTGTCATCCACCCAAAATATGATGTTCTTCGACTAAGTTTCACTTTTTCATAGAGGTGAATAGCAGGTGAATGTAACCTACCTGTTGGACAATAAGTCTGATTCACTGTGGCTGAACTGCAGTCAGTTTATTTGTTTTTAAGTCTTTAGATCTGCTCAGATCCCTACTGATGAGGTAGTAGGCATTGTTGACCTTCACCATTATACTCTTTGGTTTTGTACAGCCCCGGGGAATTGCTATTTTTAAAGTGCAGGCAAGGCCAGGCAGCTATTGTTAAACTAACTACCTATTGATTTGTGTTGACCTCAGTTGTGGGGCCACACCGACAATACTAAATATGTGTGTGGTTGTTTGTTTTTCCCACGTTTTCCAGAATATGCACAACTAAATTCCCTTTTTAGATTGACTTTTACTTACAGTACTTCTGGAGTGCCTTTTCCCTCCTAATTAATAAGTCTGAAAATTTTTACAGAATAATTTACTTTATTATTTACAATATTCATTACTCTTTTCAATTTGATATTTAATAAATAGGGCCAAAAAAAAAGTCAAATTGAATTGCGACATTGACTGAAAAATTATAGCCTCTTTTTTTCACCAAACATGATTTAATCCGAAAAGTGTATTTTTATTTCATTTTTTTCTGATAGCTAAATAAAACGTGTTGCAACCAACTGTCTTCAGAAAACCCTTGAGATGTAAATAAAGTTCCCCTTTCAATTATCTAATCTCAGTATAAGTATAGTTCTGATAACATTTAAATATTTGTTGAAGAGTATAAGAGTCAAGTCATGATAAATGTTATCCATCAAAGGGAAATTTGGTTTGCAGCCAATAGAGACAAAAATATACAAATATAATTGCAAAAACACCAAAATAATCAAAACAGTTATAATATAATTAATATACTAGGCTACTACAATTTCTATTTGGCCTAGGAATTGCTGATGAAATTGACACTGATAGAAACAAATTAACATAATATCTTTTTGTATTGCAGTTTATCATGTATTTGTGAGCAGATGGCAGAAAGGTTTAAATAAAAAAAATTAAAGGATGATTTAAGTCAACAAGCATAACTTTGGCATTCCTTGTAACTTCTGGGAGAGCTCTACAAGTCTGTTCCCATTCATACTGCTGCACATTTTTACAATGCTGCTTAGTCTGGAATTATTAGTGAGAAACAGCTTGGTTTTAAAAAGAAGATCATCAATCAGAGAATCAGCCAAAATCTGTACAACCCAGTGGAGGTACAGTGATCGACAGCTCAAGTGGGAGACTCTAACCTCAACATCAACATGGCGGTGGCAGTGTCATCCTTTGGGAATTCTTTTCTTTGTTAGGAACAGAGAAGCTGTTGTAGATTTTGAGGTAAAAGTCTAAACACCTGTGTTCGTAGGTGTTTCTATCCAGTCTGACTGAGCTTGAACTGTTATATTTTATAAAGGAGAAGGAGGACATTTTTCATTCACCAAATGTGTAAAGTGTTAGGGGGCTGAATACAATTAAAAAGCTCAGTTTTGGTATTTTTTTAAGTATTTTATAAAATTATTTCCTTTCTGTACGGCTTCACAAATTTTCACTACATTATGTAAGTCAGTCACACAAAACAGATTCAAGTTTGAGTTTGAAATTTTCATAGATTTTCTGAGCTAAAAAGACTTTTGGAATCAGTTTCCCTGTCTCATTTGTAATGCTGTAATTGCAGCTGAGTAATTCATAGAAAAAACTCAAATGGTGGCCTTTGCAGCTTTGAGTCTTCCTCAGCTTGAGTAGAACCATGTGTGACACAGCTGTGCATTGTCTGGTCGGAAAAGAGCAGTATCTGTACTCTTACGAGTGCAGACACCTTAGGTGTAGTTGGAATGGTTCATTTAAACAGCATTTAATGATGGTCTCTAAAATCTTTATCAAAATCAGAGGAATTGATCTCAAATGAAGCCTATAGTCTGTTGATTCTTCCTCCTAATTGATGTATGATTCTTAGTTTTCTCCCTCAGGATCTCTGGCTGCTATATCCGTGTTCCTATCTGCAGTTTACCTGCAGCCTTTTAAAAAAAATACATACAGTTTCCTCTCCTTGTTTCCCTATTAGAGCCTTTAGAACTACTTTGTAAGAATTATTGTAGGATTATGGGTTTGAATAATGAGACAAATACAGATATTTTGGCTTGCAAAGAGCATGATTGCATTATTACCTCTTTGTTTTTTTCTGAGTTTACAAAGAATCACCTCCTTGCCTCAATAATGCTTTTTCCTACTTAATTGAAGCGGTACTGTTTGGCCCTACAGATTAGTTTACTGATGTACGATGCACACAGTTACAGCATAATTTTGCTACAAATGCCATTAGCAAGCTCAGATCTGCCACATAACAGTTGTGCTCTGATCTATAGTATTTGTATATTAGCATCCCTCAAAAGATGGCGGGGGTGGGGGGTGGGGTGGGGGGTGGGGGTTAGAAAGGAGCTCAGTCCATCAAATGGCTGTTTGAACTCATTGGTTCTTGCCTGAATCCCGGAATCTTGTTGCCTCTTCACAGACTAGATTTCCTGTGATTAAAAAAACAAATATTTTCTCCCTGATAAATAAAGCTAATCGAGCAAATAGAGCCACAAGCTGCTGACATTTCAGCACATGAAGCCAATCGAACAGCAGCCAGAGAAAACAATGGCCATAACCTCCCCCGTTGAAGGAAATGCCAAACATTACAGCGCTGTATAAATAGAAAGGCTCTGACTTTGTAGGGCGAGATAGAGGACAGGAACCCCCTCCCTGGGGACACACTGATGGCCAAGTCTCCCACCTTTTCTTCCAACTCCACTCTCTTAGAGTGCGATGTGTATTTCTGAGCCAATTTCTTCTGACTGACTTCTGCGGTTTCTTTTTTTGCTTAACTTCTGTAGTTTTAATATCTTGATTTTTTCTTTTTACTGGACAACCGGTCACAGTGAATAACCGAACGGCCTAGTAACTCCTTATGAATACTTCATACTTTTTTGATTATACCATCTTACCAGCTGAACTGGTAAATCGCTTTTTTGGATAGAAGAGGTGCACAATTTGACCCAGAATTAAAGCTGTATTTTGATAGATTTATACTTGTCTATCAGGGGAGGTGCGGAGAAACGCAGCATCATCATCTGTCAATGCACGGGTTCTGCTTCAGGCCCGCACAGGGTGATGGAGACATGCCTAATTTTTGTCAATGTTCATCAAAGATTACCAAGAGGCCAGCCTGTGATTGGTGGGCAAGCTACTTCCTTTAAATGCATCAACAGCAACAACATATACAAAAACTTGAGTGCTTTAGATATCTAGCAGCAGACATGGAGAAGCTCAAAGTACTTCTTAAATAAGACTATTTATGAATGTTCAGCTTTTGATGCAGTAGCAATAAGTTAGGATCTTTTTCTCATATAGGTCCATGAAAAGCTCTTTTGAGTATTGAAAGAGGCAGAAATTGTTAAAGTGAAAAATAAACAGAATAAGTAATGGATATAAATACACAGTTGATCAGAGACATGACTGCCACAGTAGCAGGACCTCCCCTGAAATCGCTGAGCCTCCTGTTGTCCTGGAGGTAAATTGCGATGAAGTCTTCAGTTTTATTAAAGCAACATAATGCCAGTACAGGCAGTTTGGCAAAAAAAAAAAAAATATGAAAAAACTGTTTAAGGTTAGAGTTCATGCATAAAACTGACAGCAAAAACCAAACACGATTATAAACGTTAAGTGTTTTTGGGAGAATGCTGTTTTTTTTTTTTTTTCTAGTACTTTAAATCGAAAATAATACTTATTTTCTCAGAATATTATTTAACTTTTTTGTCAATTTTTCTCCTGTATGAGCTATAAAATGGGAGCTTTAATTGTTATAGGTTATTTTTCTAATGAAAAAGATTAATAATTTCTTTTTAGATCATTTCTGTAATGGTTGACTTGTAAAAAACAAGATGAAGTTTATGTAATCAATCTTTTAAACATAAACATAGTTCTACACATAGAACAGGAATACTTTGAATATGTTAAAATCCAATATATTCTTAAATGTAAACAGAATATGAATTAATTGTTTAAGGACTGGATCAACTGTCCTCTTTTATGGAAATAAAATATGGTCACCCTATAATATACTTCTAGTCCCAAAATAACATTTCCTTTAGATTTCATGGAAAATATGACCGTGATATAATTATAAAACCGATTTTGGAAATGTGCTGGTGTTATTTGCAGTTTCACAAAAATGAAAGCCAGGAAAAAAAAATGTTTGGACACTTCATTTAAGGGAAGCGGAATGGATTTAAAAGTAGAAAGTGAGTAGCCATGGAAGAAAATGCTGGATTGTGTGTATTGCAATTTTAATCTTTTAAAAATATTATTATGAAATAGAAAACAAACCTTGTGACATTTGGTTAGGGCAAGAGTTCCATCCACCCCTCCCTCCATCCATCCATCCATCCATCCAATACCTATGCCACATATCCTTGAAGGGTGACGGCGGGGCTGGTGTCTATCTCCAGCAGTTATCAGGTGAAAAGCGGGGTACACCCTGAACAGGTCACCAGTCCATTGCAGGGTTACAGTTAGCAAAATCAAGTGCTTCTCATAAAAATATGTTATACCACACGTGCCCCTGCATTAAGATTAATCAGAGCTTCAGTTTCAGCCTCAAGATTAAGACTTCAATCTTCTTCACCATCTTCGACCCCAACTCCACATTCTTTTTCACTAATTCAGTTTTAACATCCACCCATTAATCATCTATAGATACTTATGCTTAAAAGGTTCATAGAGGATTTGTGCCTATCTCATTGTAGAATAGGGTACACTCTGGATAGGTCACCAGCCCTATAGCAAGCTGTTGTCTTATGGCCGTTTAGTAAATTTTTCACACCGCAGGTGTTCAGGAGGTGAAAATGCAATTTCCCTCTGAAAGGCCCTTTGTTAGTAAGCAGAGTATCCTGTTTATGCATTGTGCAGATTGCTTTCTCACTCATCTTGGAGTACATTTACATATTTATGGAAAATTCTAGTTAAAGGTATGCCATTAACTTGGCAGCATGCTCTTGTGCACTTATATGCTGTGCAATAAAAAGATGGAAATATGAGGCTAAATTGGTGTCAAGTATCCATAAAGAAGGTTGGCTTTCTGGGAGGAATACCTTACCCAAGTTCTGCTGGATTAATTTTTTTTTTTTTTTTTCAGTCCAGTTTTTAGCTTCATCAGTGCATGCGGGGAGTTAGTTTGCTCCTGACAATTAGTGATCATAGTGTTAGTCCTTGAAGAAAAAGGGTAGTTGAGGTGTGCTTACTTAGAAAGTATTATTGCTCCCAGAAGGAAAAGTGAAGCAACACGATGAAAGAAGTAAAATATGCCAGTTACTTAGTGATACTATAGCCATTTTCCAGTTTTACTGTCCTTGTTTAAGATATTTTACCATTTTTGTCCATGTTGTCTTTGTTTGAGGAAGACCCATAAGGAAATACAAAGACATTTTTGCAAAATATCTAAAAGATAGTTCTGTTGGACTGCACTGATAAAACAGGTTCAACTGTACTAGATATGCAGCTGTAGCAGAAATTAGTGACAGACTTCCAGTCTCTAATTTGGTAAAGAACTGACCTACAAATATGTTTTTTTTTTTATAATTTTTGATTTGTCTTTAGAAACTATCATATATGGGATATAAGAGCAGCATTCAGAATATGTTTTTACAGCCCTTCAGCAATCAGGGGTCATGAATCATTTATATTTGCAGCAGAGTTGATTTTACAAGGTGTACCATGAGCTTGAATTGCTGCTGTTCTCAATGCATACACTAATGCTGCCACAATTTGTCGATATGCCACTTTGATGACCAAGATTCTAAGCAACAAATTAAGTAATGGAGGTCATTTTTCTTTCTTTTTCCCTTAAAATGGTCGTTTTACCCTCCGCTGCTTTCTTTGGCTTTCTACCCCTGATGATTGACATGTGTCAATCAGGGTCAGGCATGGTGTCACCAGAAAAAACCCAAACAGCAGTATCATGGCAAGCCTACAACATAACTTTAAGGTTCTGGAGCCTGGAGTGTTTATAAAAATTAAAGAGAAGCATATGTAATGTGAAATTCACGAGGTAGACCCTGCTTTCCATGGCAGAAAAACTGTGATGCTCAAGCATCTTCGAAGAGAGCCCGTTGTGGCTGAAGAGAGAGAGGGACAGTCGCCTCCGTACGCTAATTAGCTCGTTGGTTGTTAAAATTAGACTTAACAGTAGGGTGATGTCTTCTTTTAAGTTGACATCTCAGCTTTTCACCTTGTGCCCAGGGCATCCGGACGGCATTCATACATTGATGGGAATGTCCGGGTTCTCACATGTGATGTCCTCTACTGCCTGAGCTGCTGCTTAGGGGCTGGTTCTGATCTGTTCATAGACAGAACAGGTAGTGCAGCACTGTTGCTTATCAATGAGTTGTTTGTCGAAATGCAACATGGACATAGCTGGCTTATATGTTTCTGTGTATGGCAGGTGCGCAACATCCTGGACACAAAAACTATGAATCAACAGAGCAAAGTGAGGGTTCATGTATTAAATCGGATACTAAAGACTGGACTTGCAATTTGTGGAGGACTTTGTGGAGGACTTTGTGGAGGACTTTGTGATACTACTGCTATTTATTTTTATGAAATAAAATACTTATTTTCTCAGAATGTAATTTTTAGGTTAACATCTTAGTTTTAGATGGCTGTGGGGGAAAATGATCTTCTGTAGCAGTCTGTATTGCACGGGATTTGATTAAGCTTCTGACAATGTTGTATTACTTGTATTGAGCGCTCCAACATTAACAGTATTGATTGTAATTTCATTACCCTTACCACATGTACTGTGTCTGCTGTAACGCTAATATTTTTAGCTTAAAAATATTGAATAAGCTGTCATCTTAATTGTCATTATTTTAGAAACCACTTAACAGAGACAACACTTCATGCTAGAACCTATTGCATGGCTTTGCACTTCCGCAGACAGAGAATTATAAACTAGGCTTAATGTTCACATTAGTTGGCAAACAATCTTTATACACATTGCCAACCTCTACTAGGGTGTAGTGTGTATATTAGTGTTACTAGTGAGCAAAAAATATGGGAAATAGGAAAGGCAAAAATATTTATATAATCAATTTATTAAAATTAATGTGTTAAAATCTTAGCTGTAGTATCTATATTTCGATGGGTTTACATTTAAAATGCCGTGTCAACTGAATTTACTTCTAAAGACCTAACTCATTCTGAAATAGTTAACTCAGTCTTATTCACACAGGAACAATTTCTCCATTGCAGAGGGTTGTTGTCAGTGGTAGCTCTCACATATGGTACCTCGCTCACCCCAGCATGCACAGCTAAATGTCTCATAATCCGTTCTACCAACTTCTGATCCCGGGTTTGTTCTCACCTGGGCAAATGCACATGAATAATGGAAGCAGCATGAAGGGAGGCCAGGCCATAGTTGCTACAGTGTGGTGTTGAGGACTGATAAGCCTCTCCACTGCAGGAAAAGAACCGCGCAGAGCTGAAGAGACACCCAATGACAGTATTAACTTTATTACCCACAGGCTGTCAAGCTGTTAACAGGCAAAAGTGTTAAGTCTATGGTAACTGAGAGGAGGTGCTCTCTATTCACTGTCACAGCTCTGTTCAAATTTAATTTCTTTCTGCTTTCATGTATTAAACTAATTAGTAAGTCTGACTTGGCTACAAGCTTGACAAAAATTGATTGCTTATTTTTCATTGTCTTGCATCAGTTAATGTCCTTCACACATGGCAGAGCTTTCATCAGCGCTACAGAAAAGCAGAAAAAGAGCATTGTTTTCTCTACTGTGTAAAAGGACGGAGTCTTGGACAAATGTTTTTTATTTTTTATTTGAAGGAATATGCGGCGCATCCATAAAATGAAGAATATTGTCTATATTGCATTAACACGGCCACGTTAAAGATATATGTAGTGTTAGATACAATCAACCTCGATACCCTAAAGACTGAAGCCTGTTTTATACCAACATCTGTAGATTTAATGGATCCAAGATTTTAATCTTGATTAGTCTGTAGCTGACACAAGATTTGCTCTTGTGATAGACTTGTGACCTGTCCAGGGTGTACCCCGCCTTTCACCTGATGACTGCTGGAGATCCATCCACTGCCTATGCCACATCCATAGGCAGTGGGTGGATCTCAAACAGTCATCAGGCGAAAGGCAGGGTACACCCTGGACAGGTCGCCAATCCATTGTATGGCATTGATATGGCAGAATTCTATATAGATGTAGATAAGGATAAGGATGATACAATCTCTGCTGGAGTTTTAACATTATTTATTTTCATGGTACTATAAGCCCAGTTGGCTAAATGCTCTCTCCCCTAACATAGTATGTCTCCTGCTTGTGCCTCTCTGCTTGAGTGAGTGTTATATCAGCTCCAACTTAGACAAAATAAGATAAGGCTATGTCCTTCAACTACAGTACATCAGTGTAGGTAAAATATCCATGACTCTCCAGCAATCTGGTCTATTCCTCTCTGCTCTTACTAATAATTACTAATCACTAAAAAGAACTGATCTTGAAATAATTCACGCACGCCCACACTCACACCTAAGGGCAATATAAGCCCCTTTCAAACCATGATAAACTGTACATTTCTGGACGTCGTCCTTTTAACCTTTGACTTTGAAAGGAAACTTCCGGCCACTCTGCGGCTAACTTTTACCAGTTTATTATCGCCTGATCCCCCTAGTAAAAAGACCAGATGTGTCGTGATAGGGTGTTTGCGTTCAGAATGTCAGGTCGAGTTCTGGAAAGGCTATTGTATGTTTCATATCCTGATACACCCCCCTCCCCAGACATTCATCAGGATCCATCCACTACATTTCTTGTTGTATGAAAGCAGCCCAAAGGCTACGTTTCAATAAAAGAGTGGTGTGTTTGAAAAGTCACCAACAGTTAAAACCGGATAGAATTGTCCGTGAATATTCCAGAATGTCTATCTAAAAACAGCTATTGACATACAAATTAACCTAACCGTCAAGATTTTGGACTCTGGGAGGAAGCTGGAGTACCTGGAAGGAACCCATGCATGCACAGTGCTACCAACTGGACCACTATAAAGCCCCACTTCCTTACCATTTATCTCTAAGTATGCCTAAATAAAATTGATTGTTTAAGTAATCAGGGAATCAACCGTTGACAGGAAAACTTTTTGTCGTGCACTTCACTTTTAGAATGTAATACAAGTATAGAAAAGAAGCCCTTTATGGTTAGAAAGACATTGGTGGAAGTCGACCAAATGAATTCCAGCAATGTTTAAGAGAAGTTAAGTTAAGGAATGTGAAAGAAGTTGCTCTTCTCAGATGAGATTTTAACTGGACTTTCTGGTTTTCGTGCAAAAGATTTTGCGTGGTGGAAAATGAATACTGTACATCAGCCTGAACACAGCATCCCATTGTGAAGCCTGGTGGTGGCAGCATCATACTTTTAGCAAAATGCTCTGAGCTAAATAGATCTTGGAAGAAACATTCTTAAAGACTGCAAAAGGCTTGTTGGTAGGATGAAGTTTCACTTACCTGCAGGATTGTGACCCAAAGCAGTGTCAGAATTTTAAAAAGAATGCAGCTCAGAGATTCCCTGTATCCGATTCTGGCTCATTATCGGTGATTTTGGAAAGAAGGTACAACAATCTCAATACCTAGATATACCAGAATGAGAGAGACATACCGCAAAAGACTTTTAGCTACACTTGCACACTGCATTTTTTTTATTAAGATAAATTTGCTTTTGTTGTAAGAACACTATACATGTTTCCCTCCACTTCACAGATTATAGACTACAGCGGCTTTTGTGACGTGACAAAATGTGAAAAGTTCAAGAGGTGTGAATACTATGATATCGTTCTCTGTATTATTTCTGTATTTTTAAAATCTCATTAGAATCCCAGAGTTTCCCCTATAGCAGCGATGAGAACGCTACAAGTGAAGCTCATACTCTCATCTGTGCTAAAAGGAAATGCCAGCTTGTCTGCAGAAGCGTTTACATTCTATGAATAGGAATTTCTGAAACCAGGCTGCTCAGAAATCTGTGGCAGATAGGAAAGACTGATCCAGTGGAGGGAAGAAGATTGAGCGCAGAGGAAGAGGAAAGAAAAATATAGAGGAAAATGTTAAGAATAGAGGTGGCGACCAAAGGAAGCCCAGATTATTTATCTTGGAATAAACAGTTGCCTTATTTCATAAAGCAAAGTTAGAGAAAAAACTTATAATTTACCTTTACATTTTTGTTGCACTTTATCTAAATTAAAAATTCATATGCTAATGGTTTTGTCGTCCTTTATTTTACTGAGCTTTAAATTACTATAGACTTTGTAAGTGTGGTAAAAACTCTGCTGCAAAAATTTTTTTGGTATGTTCAACTCCACTTGTTTAAATGAATTGCTATCCAAATGTCAGCAGAGGGAAATGTCAACCATTCAGTCCACTAATGGCACAGGATTCCAGTAATTCCATTCAAACAATGTCACATTTCTTCTTGCCTTTAAGGCCCAGTGGGGGTATTTGAAGTTAAAGCCATAGGAAGGTTACTTGAGGGTTTCAGTTTATAATAAAGACATTCATACAGCAGTCCCATATACAGTAGGTCTATTTAAATGAACCCTTATGAGTAATACTTGTACTTCATCAGAAAGTCTGTAGGTGGTTAAACATTGCAGAAACAAGAGAGCCTCTTTCTTTGGAGACGTGTTAGTTACAGCTGCGATGTTTGGTGGAGTCATAAACGTATGAATGGAATCTCCTTGTTTCTGTGAAAAATACACTTTAATACACAAAAACAGATATGAAAGCACCATCTTGTGCCACTTTCAACACCCTCTTTTTTCAACAGCGTAAATAATTAATTATGTTGCTGCTGAACAAGCAAGGCAAAAAAATATTTTAATTCATTTTTAGCATCTTTAACCTTTTACTGGGTTTAAGATGTTGGTGAAATCAGAATGACAATGAGTCCACAGCAGATTGAGGTCAGAGACTGCAGGCTTGTTAGCTGAACAGCATCTGTCTTTGTTTAACCCACAGAATCAGCCTGACAGCAAACAACCATTGTGCTATTCCAGACTATGGTTAAGGTATAAAGGCAAATAGTTATACACATCAGGTGGAACATTCATGATGTTAGACGGCTGTTACCAGATTCAACTGTTTCTGACACAAGTAACAGTTACAGATTTAATTACTTTTTTTTTCAAAAGCCAAATTAGCCATTAACACCATTGCTGAGTAATTCTGTTTTAAATTTGGAAAGCCTACAGTCTTAAAAAAGCAAAAACAAAAAGGCTAAATTGTGGATGGGGCCAGATTAACATATTCATACAGTAGGTTCAAAGGTTTTCCTGGTACTTTCTAAGATTTCAAATGTGAAGTATGTGTGTATGTGTCTAAAACCTTCTAAAATATATATATAATTATGTTGACTATTTGAATGATTAGGAATCCTGAAGTTGGTGATCTATATATGTTATCTATGCCAAAATGGGTGTAGAGATTCTTGTTCTTTCCCTTTCACTTTAAAGGCAAGCCTCAACTCTAACAATGTTTAAATCCAGGCTGAAAACAGTTATTTTTACCCCTTCATATGACAGTTGAAAGTATTTTATCTGCACTCTTGCTTTTTATTGTAATTAATTATTTTTTAAGTTGGTTGTTTTTTTTTCTGTTTATCTGTTTTCTTAATTTATGCAACTGTGAAGCACTTTGAACTGCCTTGTGCATGAATTTTGCACTATAAAATAAACTTGCCTTGCCTTGCCTATACGATTGTGGGAGCGCTCCTCAAGGTGGCGTTATTGCAAAATAAAAAGTCCCACCCCTTGCTTCATGCTCTCCCCCTAAGCCACGCCTCAATAACACAGGCATGTGCAGCCAGCATGGTCTCACAATATTTGGTCACGAAATATAACGTGATCTTACCTGTCCAGGAGAAAATCAGCAACCAACGCATTGGTTAGCAAGCCTTTCGCTTCCTTGAGTTGACGCCAACGTGTAAATGCAGCAGCTTTGATGCAGATTTGGCTTTTGGCACGCTCTTTGTCGGCTTTCTTCTTTCTCGTTGGTATTTCCACAACAGCTTTGTGTTTTCGATTCATTTTGGGAAGCTAATCTGCACTAACTTCAAACTAAATGCATCACCAAACAAACACGTTAGCTACTGCAGCTGGCGCAATTAATTTGTCTGTTGGTAAGGTAGCGCAAGCTCACTTCCTGTTTACAGGCTAGAACGAGCATTGTGTGCACATGAAGGGGACGTGCAGAGGGGGAAATGCTGGAACACGGAACCTTTGCTTACAAGCCTCTTATACTGGACGGACTGTGGAAGTTTATTGGATGAGGTTTTCCCAGGGTTTTTCGCTGTAGAAAGAATGAAAGTTACTCTGTCAAGTTTAAGAACTCCTAACTTATAGGTTGCCACTGGTATATGAAGAGCATTTTTTGCAGTTTTAAAACAAGTGTTTGAAAATGAAATCGTATACCCTGCCTTTAAGTCCCCCTCTTTGTGTGCTGGAGCCCAAGAGGCCCTGGCTGGAAGGCTAGGCTTATCTTCATGTTAACAGGTGTGAGTTTCCTTCTTTTAGAAAAAAAACAACAAGCAGCTTTTCTTAAACTTGAGAATATAGGCAGGTGGTGGTATCAATTTATGCTGATTTTATTTATTTAAGTGATTTTAAAAATAGCAATATTTTTTGGATGTTACCAAAACATTCCTAAAATCTTGTTGAGATGTCAGAGACAGTGCTCAAGGAGCTGCCAATCGTCTGGTGGAAAGAACTAATATACACCTATAAGAAATACAAATTTTACCCTTTAGCAATATTTAGGCATTCTTGCTATACTTTTTACTCTATTGAGAACATCAATATATATTTATTACTCTGTGAAATTAGAAAGCTTACTTTGAAAAAAAATATTGGCATATGGCTTTTAAAATCATTTGTCTTTTCTAACTGATACTTTGAGGGTTTTAGGATTGTATACTGCAGCTTTGTCTAGGCTATTTTATGTCATCCATCTCATTTCCCATTATTTAAATCAGTTAGGAGATGAATGAAAGATACAAATATGAGCTAGATTAGCTAAACTGCTTCATAAAAAATCGTTGGTTCCATTGTAATGAAGTGAATTTAGAGTGTGTTGTATTGTCTTGCCATTTCCAAAGGACTTCTGAATGGGAAACACTCTTGTTTCTCAAATTGAGCCCCTTACAGAAGCCTCTTTACTCCTACTCGGTCTCCTCCACCACTAGATGTGTTTAAGGGATCCAAAGATCTTCTATGATGACAGAAAGAGAGTCAGAGAATGGGCCAAAAATTATTCGGTGAGTTAGTTTTATTTTTAGCAAGAATTTTCTCTTTAAGCATCTTTAAGCAAAAAAATAATCTAGGAGATGTGCTATGCCCCAAAGTGTCCGGTTTTACAGTAGTATAATGAAAAAAAATGGTCAAGCACAGGCAGGTAGCAAGAAATCACTTTTAGCCTTAGCTCTCTCTGCTGTCTAGTCTGCTAATTTGTCTTCCTGTGTTCATTGCGTGCTGCGTCTTTAAAAGATTGATTGAGTAGTATCAGTTCACTTTATCTTTAGGCAGTATTTAGTTTCAAAGATGAGCTGTGATACATTGTATTTAACAAAGGGATACAATTTCCTGTTGTGTTAGTTTCTTACAGTTGTAGTCTAATAAAATAGAACAGAATTACAGTATTAAAGCCCTGGTAGCCTGACTTTGATCACTCCTCTTTGCAGCTGATTCAAAGTGGAAGGAGCATTTTTTTTGCAACCTAGACCTTCATTTTAAAGTGCATTACCTTCATTTACTCACCCAGACAATTTTGGTGTGACTTGAAGCCCTTAGGGAGATATTTAGATATATTTGTGATAAGTGTATATCCACATAATGGGAGTTGTTGGGGAACACAAAGTGCAGCCTCTAAATAAGGCGTCATCTGCCACAAAACCCCTTCATTTCAGCAATGTTTTGTCATGAATCACTAGCACTATTCCCCTGTTAGTTCTGAGTGTCTCAGAGGTGCTTTGTTGTTGTCTTCTGGGGTGTTTTACAGGCTTTGTCCGCAATCTCAGTTACGTCACTTCCATACGCCATTGCAGTTGTAGTCTGAGCAGGAATGAGCAGGGTGAGAGAAGTGAGCCTGTGGAACCTGAACCTAGTCCACTTGGTCATTTTGTTTGTACAATTTGGAATCATTTTCTGATTTTCTAAACGTTTATTTGATTTTCTGGTCTCTTAAGAACAAAATGAGAGTTAAGATGAAAGTTGGGTTTATATTTGGATAAATAGGGCACTCTTTATATGTGCTATCTAAAGCCCAACACCCATATCCACTTACAAACAGAGGACCACCAAACACCCTGCTGCTGTTTTATTTTTATTTTTTTGCTGTAGTTTTGATTTCTGCAGTCATTAAAGGTTCAATGATTTGATTTTCTGTTCCTGCTCCTTTACTAAGACAAGCATGTCATTGGCAGCCTCCTGTGTGATGGATAGACTTAGCTACCACAGATAGATTAACACTACTCCCTACACTTTAAAGAGCTGTGTGAATACAGATAGAGGGATTGGAGGATTGATATACTATACATACAGAAAGAATCTGACAGTAAAATTTTGCGACTGTTGATTATAACCATGGTGACTCTTAGACAGCTCTAACTGGTGCAAGCAGCTGATTTTTGTGATATGGCAAAGAGCTCATAGCTACATTATAGTTGAACTGTTAAGTGTACAATAGCCTTTCCGACTATCCATCCATATTCATCCCTGTCACCTAATGCTGTAACACTTGTGTTAATGTACCTTTGAAGTTATACATATTAAAGTTTCCCGTATCCTTTAAGAGAAAAATTCTAAACTGAATAATCTGTGTACAAAATATGTCAGATATTCATAAATTAGAAAATTGTACCCATGAGAGCCTAGTTTAATTGCTGATTAAAACATATCTACATCTTGCGTTGTTATTTATAATTTTGGTTTCTGTTTTTATTGATTAAGTGCTTGGCATTAAAGGCACATTAATCAGCGATTTGCTGTCTAACACTGATTGTGCCGTCATCACATTGTTTCCAATTGTACCATGTATGCTGCCATTTTGAAAAACACCTACTATGTTTGCTTCCAGTGTGTGAAAAGTTTATGCAAGCTGGTGGTCAGTGGGGTTAAATTCAGTGTCCTGCTGTTTTAAGTGCTGGTACACTACTACTTCATATTTTTTGTTACACCCCATGAGTGCCTACAGTTGGATGGAAAATTGTAAAAATAAAATATTAAAAAAATTCAGTGAGAGATTTCAGTTTCAAGCATTCTACATACTGCTGTGTGTAATGTTAAGGTAATGTTAAAATTGCAGTGACATTTGAGTTGCTGTTACGCTAGATCTGTTGCAGTTGGTGGTGTAACCTTGCGCCAAAACTCCTGGTTCAGTATGTATCTTGGGTCATGGTTCAGTTCATTTTTGGTACACTCGGGGAACAATGTGAAAAATTTTATTGTGTAACATTTTAAATCAAACAGTAATTGCAGTACATTTTCCAACAAAATGTTAATAAATAAAATGGTAAATGGCCTATTCTTGTGTAGTGCTTTATCTTGTCCAGAGGGCCCCAAAGCAGGACTGTGATAGGAAAATCCTTTGCAAGATTATTTCTGTATATTCATTAGTAAATATTAGTAAAGGCATCCCGGGAATATGGCATAATTCTTGAGTCATTCAAAAGACTGAAGTTGAAGAAAACTTGTCGACTCTTCACCTATTGCTTGTGTTGTGGTTAAGTTTGCAGAGTAAACACAACATTCTGACAGAAGGCTTTACCAGCTCACACAGGCAGGCGGAAAAAACATGTTAGACATGGTAGTGCAGAGATGCCTATATTTTAAATATATCAATGGAAACAGAAGCCTCATCCTATGTAATTCTGCTGGGACACTTCACACTACATTTAGTCATTCACCCATTCATGCACGCATTCACACACAGGTGTTAAGCTGTTACCGGAACCAAATTATAGCTCACTGCTAGTCTGATGGTTTTATCACCGATGCAGGATTAATTTTTCCAGAGGACCCGCGGTTTCTAACCTTGGATTTTCTCTTGGTTTCTTCCAAACACAAACTGACTATTCTGTCCACACATTATTACAGTCAGAGGTCCAGTCTTCTTATACGTTATTGCTTCGTTAAGAGAACAGCATCAACGAGGGCAGCTATGCAGTGTCTTTTAGCTCAGTCAAATCTGTGGTAGCTAATAGCAACCACCAACGCTAACGGACGTTGGTAACCAGAAACACGAAATCCTGTTGTTCTGTAATTTGGGTAGCCAAAGTGTTCCCAAACAGAAGACAATGGAAGCGGGCATTCTGGTTCCTCTGGTCCCTTAGAAAATCTGCTGACCATAACTTCTGCAAGCAGGAGGCCGAACTGCACAGAATTTGTTTACAGAGTGCTGCCGACTAAAGTGCAACAGATTTACGCTTCCATGTAGAAACTTGGTAAGCCTCTGTGCCGTACCGGATAATAAGAATACATGTTACAACCCTAGTTGCAACTTTGCTAATGTGGAGTTTTGTATATGAGAACTGTGGTGGTCACGTGGCAAGCTATCTTATTAAATGATTGAATTGTATATGCTACAGTATTTAATGCATAGGGGCATTGTGGGAATGTCATTATGAGATGCTTCTGTCATGGAGACAAAAGGCTGATAAGTAGTGTTATGGGGTAACAGAGGTCTGGGGTCTCATTCATAAGGCTTGTTTACTCACAAAACGGGGTCTGAATGTTCGGTAAGTAACTTCACACAAAACTTTGTGATTTATTAAAGAAAATGCAACAAAAAAATGTGAGGAACTTTAAGCATATTAAGAGACTTTTTTTATGCTCATTTTGGGACCTTTTAAAATACAAATATCACAGTTGCTGAGCCTTCCCCCCCATAGGTCAAAGTGGGATGCTTTGTTTTAGCGTTCATGCTTCATCAAGTGTCCATCAGCTGCCACCTTATGGCCCTGCAGCTGTTTGATTACAGTTCATTGGGGAACAATTTGGTTTTCACCAGCAGATTGTTTACTCAAGGATAATCATCTTTGTTTCATGAGTGTCGCTGCTCATGACTGATGTATGCTTTGCAGCAGTGAATTCAAACACATTCATACACACAGCCAAGGGACTGTGAATGGGAGCTTGTAGATAAACAGCTTCTTTTATCCTTTTATTATTTGCTAGATAACCATGCGGCAAAAGAACAACGTGAATATCTTCTCTTCTGGAGCAGTCCCTAAGGTTACGTCTTGCAAGCCATGAACCAATACAAGAAGTCTATGCATAAGACAGAGGCAGCGTACAAGTGTCATAACCGGAGAAGTTTCGTTTTTGAAGATCTCAGTAATTAATTATCAGAAAAGTCAATTTTTAAGATAAATTTTAGAAATAAAAAATGTCTACTTAATGGCTTCATGTTAAAGAAAATATCTGTCTGGGTTTCTCTGTGTATAGGCCTATATCTATAGCATTTTCTCATAGCTCAAAATGTTGCAACTCCAGATGGGACACTTCAGTATAACAATAAATGAAGGAACGGGACGGACAGTTTGTGTTTATACACCGCAAAAACTGTCTGTCTAACAAAGTCCAACAATCTGGACTGAATGGTTGACATTTCCCTCTCTTACTGCACTGACAGATACTAGATTAGTCTAAAACTTCTCAAATTAATTAAATAATCTGCCAGTGCAGTAAGACAATTGCACTTGGTAAGAAATCTCAAAACAAGACACATATAATACGGTTAATAATCCAAGACATTCTGCTCTTGCTTAGTATATTGGTCTCAAAACAAGATCAAAAATACATATAAATACAATAAAAAAGATTGTTGAGCATAGTTAGCACAATATTTGCAGTATAAATAATGTGGTTGTATTAAGTGCCAGCGCCAACCAAACTCCTGAGCAGACATACTGTATTGAATGCGGCTAGTGATTCAGGTCCTAAGTGGCTCCCTTCATAGCCAATACTGTTTCCCCAGGGTGACATAGCTGAAGCCTAATGGGCCTGGTGATGGTGTGTTAAAGCTTGGTGTTAATTATAACACCATGCTCTGTTAAACACAGTCACATTAACATCAGGAGACCCAGAAATCTTGATTCAGTTAACCTTGGAACTGTAAAGTGGCCTTTTGATCAATGTTGATCTGAGGGTTGTTATAATTTATCTTTGGTTTCCTTGGCTCAGAGTTACTATAAAAGCTTGATTTTTGGAAAGCAGCTATAAGATTTATCAAATTCTTGTTTGCATAACATGTAAATAGACCGGCTTTAGACATTTTTTCTGTGATACTGTTTGCTGCCAAAAGCATTTCCTCTTATAAACTTCAATTGATTTAACATTGTTCTGCATCAGGTGTGTCTAGCAGCACTTAATGAATGTGATTTTTGTATCTTGTTGCTTACTAATCACTCGGGCGGCAATGTTATGCAGCTGAGCTGTTGCTGACAGGTTCTTAAAATTAGTGATTTCAAAGTATTATGTTTAGCATTTATATGAATTTGCATGTTATAGAACGTACCCGCACCTGCCTCCCATTAAGCCCAATGTGCAGCAAACAGTAATTGTTTGACATGAGACTTTCTGATCTATATGGAAATGAACAATAACCAATTAAAATATGTGCCACTGTTTACAGGCACATATTTTATTGTATCTTGACTGTCATTCTTTCTGTTTTTTATTTTACTTTTATTTTATGGAGTACCCAAACTGCTGTGTTTTTTTCCCTGCAGCAAAGCAATGGAAAAGTTGCAGAACTGACCTTTTTGGAAATTGCACTTGCACCCCAACACATTTTTGGGTCCTGGGTGGTGAGCCATATTAGCCATATCAAAAACACTCACTGATCCTAACAAAATCTGCTCAGCTAAATTATTTTATTAACTAATTGATAGAAAAAAGAAAAACATGAAGTTCAAATTAAATAAAATGTAGACACCTCTTTGAGTGTTAAGAGTAGAGGTTTCATTTTTTTGTGAACAAATAGTGAGGCAAAGGTTACTTGCTTTAAAAGGTTGTTCCGATGTGAAATTGCCTCTGCCTTCATAATCTATTCTTCAGGTTATTTCATTCTGTCTGCCTCTGCTTATCAGTTATCTGCAAGTACAGACAACTTAGACCTGTCGTTGGGGTGAGCAGAACCTTATGCTGGCACCGTCAGTGGAGGTCGGCTCCTGAACCTTCACTTTCATTGTTCTAAATGGAGGCAGCCTCTTGATGACTATCACATAAAGCATCTGATAACGTAAGGGCAATGTGCATACTGGAGGAAAATGTTGTGTGTCTGCACACATGAATGCAAAAACAGCAAAATAAAAATATGCAGCGACCTTCCCCTTACATGCAACTTTAAACGGAAATAGTCATATTTGCAATAGGACGACACTCCTTGCTTTTGATAATCTTATCAACATGTTTTTAAAAAAGTAGAGATTTATTACCGTTTCCAGATTGTAAAGTTTTTAATTTGCAACTTCTTGCATGTAACCATTCTCTTCCAAAAGCTATAAGCATGCACAAATTATATTCACTTTTAACACAGCTCAGAGTTTAGAGGAGTCTTTAGTTAGTACTAATAGGTCTGACCCGTTTCAGCTCTTCCTTTATACAGACCAGTCTCCAGCAGTTCCTTTTTCTGGTTCCTGAGAATATTTGTTTTTGGAAATTCAGTGAAAATCATTGGGCTGCAAATAGGTCACTGCAGGAAATTCATCACTTCTCAGTACGGAAAACAAAACCGAAGACAAGGACAATGCAGACGTGTGGAAAACAAGCTGTGAATTTTATTATCTGTTTCTGCCAGCACGTCTATTCATTTTAGCTGCACAATAAACAATCTGTGTGATAAAATGCTAAACCAGCAAATAAAAAAAACTGTCATTTAAGTGTCAGCAAATGAGTGTCAAATAACATATATTAATAAGTCATTCAAATGAAGCATTTGAATGTGTAAAATATCACAGGTATCTTTTTTAGTCTCCTTGTCTACTCTTGCATCAAAATAACTCAAAAATCAACTTGAAAAGTAAAGAAATGGAAATAATCTGTTCATACATTCAGCACTTCACACACATGGAGCTAATATAAAGTCGACAAATTAGTATGACACTTTAAATGGTTTCAATCGTTAGTAGAGGTGCCTTAAAATTATTTCTGGTTTCAGGTAAAATTAAATGAAAAATGTTTCTTGGGTCTTTTATGGTATAAATTAAACCTCTGTTTTGATATTTTAAATCAACATTTTTTTGTGTGATTCTAAAAATGTCTAAATTGTTTTGGCATTTGATCTGCGACATGACCTGATCTTAAGATATGTTTTGGCTGTCAGTCATAAAACTGTAAACTAACTCATAGCTACATTTTGCATATGAGAGACAGAATGTATCATTAAATTAGAAATGTAATATAATTGTCACTGTCTTTCATCTGGTTTATTGCTGCTGTTTCACGGTGCCTGCTTGGTTTCTTTTAAAAGATAGAGCAGGTCTACAAACTGCTCACCTATGGCCTTAAATCAGCAGGGTGGCAGTGTCGGGGAAAAGAGTTATTACTGATTTCACATGTCGGTGATTTTTAAGGCCACCTTGAGGCTAAGGCAGCTTGATATGCAGACGGGAAGGTGGTTGGATTTGGAAGTCTGGAAGATTTAGGGAAAGGATGTGAAATCAATTGTCCTGCTTAGTTTAGACCTTGTGTTTGTTTGGCTGCTCTGTTTAAATTTGTTGTTGTAATCTTGCTTTTGAAAGTTTGATTTTCCATGAAGCCAAATGTTTATTGCTCAATAAGTCAAGCTGATTTTACTTTTAGATATGTAAGCTTTCTAGCGAGTGTGTTGAGGTAAGGCAAATTTTCTCTGTAAGTCTCAACACCTTCTACTGCTGGGAATATCTCCCTCCTTTTCTCTGCTATTTTCCTCTCTATTGATTTTTACTTCTCTTCTAACATTGAGCCAACCTCTATCCTTTTCCTCCCAGTTGGTTCAGCCATTTCTTTTCATACAGTTCTAAAAGAAGAATCACATGTAAAAGGATTGAACAAATGATTTGGGCCCACAGAACAACTTGCTGAACAGCTCATCTATAGCAGTACAACAAAGTGCAAATGTTAGCTTGGCTAAATCCTTGCAGGGTGGTCCACTTACCTGCACCTTGAATTTCACAGCTACTGTTCGGGGAGCGGATTTCTATATACTCTGGGCAAATAATATACACATGTTGTCAAGAGAACATGTACATGTGTTGATCAGTCTCATTATTCATTAAAGTCAGTCTGAGGAATATTTTTTTTTTTCTTTTCCAAGGAGCTATATATCATCGACTTCTTAGAATCTTGGGGGGGTGGGGTATTGTGGCCCAATTTTTACTTCTATCGAAATGTATATCTGCACTAAGACTTAGATGGTTCAGATCTTGAGACTTACTTTCTGACTAGTCAATATTAACAGCACCTAACAACCACTGTTACAATAATCGAGCGCCCTACTAGAAGGACCAGCTTGTTGCTGTTGAATCTCTTATCTGCTGTCAGTCTTTTAAATGAACAAACTGAACAATAATGAGATAGCAAGGTCAAGAAGTCCTCATTTTTTGTGAATCTGAAATAGCCCTTTAGCTTACCAAAAGAAGAGAGCTCTAAAGTAGAAGCCATGTCTTGGAGTATTAGCAGCTAATCATAACTAGTTGCAGTGAGCTCATATTTCTAACCTTACATGTTTACACCAACTTGATAACACTTGCAAGCCAGATTTTCCTGACTTTCTGATTGGTTAACAGTTTGCTTTGACTAAATTCCTAAAATAACATTTGAAAGTATTTGTGAAAGACAGCTTTGCGGTTTGGAGTTCATATGTAATGAGTGGGCTTCTCTATGGATGTTATGTTATTTTTATTAGCAGTAAATCTCTGTCTTTTGTTTTTTCTTGTAGGTTACTGGCCAGCTTCCGTGGAATTTGATGTCACCTCTAGATTGGTTTAACTGAAGATGGAAACACTGGAGTCTGAGCTGACGTGTCCGATCTGCCTGGAGTTGTTTGAAGATCCTCTGCTCTTGCCCTGTGCCCACAGCCTCTGCTTTAACTGTGCCCATCGCATCCTGGTGTCTCACTGCTCCACCAGCAAGCCCCTCGAGTCCATCTCGGCCTTTCAGTGCCCCACGTGTCGTTACGTCATCACGCTGAATCACCGCGGGCTGGAGGGCCTTAAGCGCAATGTGACGTTGCAAAACATCATTGACCGCTTCCAAAAGGCCTCCCTCAGCAGCCCCAACTCCCCCACTGAGAGCCGCCGGCTGCAAACGCAGCGGCCCTACACCGCCACCATTAGTGGCACAATAGCTGGAACGATTGGCGGCGGTGGTGGAACAGGTGGAGGAAGTGCCCGTGGCAGCCCAGCCACTTCCAGTCACTCCCACCCTCACGCCAACCACACCAATCACGGCAATCACACAAACGCAAACCACAGCCCAGCTGTTGTGGCAAAGATGGATCCGAGAATCAGCTGCCAGTTCTGTGAACAGGATCCACCACGTGAGGCTGTTAAGACTTGTGTTACGTGTGAGGTGTCGTACTGTGACCGATGCCTGCGTGCAACGCACCCAAATAAGAAGCCCTTTACCAGCCACCGCCTGGTGGAGCCAGTGCCACACACTCACCTGCGGGGTCTGACCTGCCTGGAACACGAGAACGAGAAAGTCAACATGTACTGCTTGGTGGATGACCAACTTATCTGTGCCCTCTGCAAGCTGGTGGGGCGTCACAGAGACCACCAGGTGTCCTCCCTCACAGATCGCTTTGACAAGCTCAAGGTTAGTCCCTCTGTATTTTATTAAACCGAACCCTCCATATTATATACTTTTTTACTTTGCGACAGGATGATACTGAAGCCAAAACTGTTTTGCTTTTATATATGGCAATGTTTCTTTGATCAAAAGAGATAGCTTAGATGGTTCAGTGGTTGGTAGAGCTGAGAGTGATGGAGACCAATAGGGAGGGCCCTCATTATGATAGTCGTTGAGCTGGCATTCCCTGTGGCCACTGAGCTTTCACAAGCTCCATGTAAAGACTAGGACTGCTGAATCAGGGTGAAAAACAACAGAGGAATGCAACCGTGAGAGGTAATTCCACCACTAAAGGCCTAAAGCAGTGAGCTGGCACCAATCAACTTTTATCTTTAGTTTTTGTAGAGCATATGAACACCCTGTATGTGTTACCGGCTTTGTTTGTGTTTAGACCTAGAGTATTTCTACTAGAACTGTTTATTCATATTGCATTATTTTCTTAAAGATTTAAAACAGTACTCAAAGAAAAACAAAATGTACACCGAAGGCAACAACCACAAATAGCAGCCACTAAAACTGTGTAGGTAATATTATTCACAGCAAATATGTGGATTAACGCGGACTACCATATGTTAACCTGCTTTACATGTTTAAAATAAAGTGGTTTTATCAGATGTGGAGGTCAGCCAGGGAGTGGATCTTTATTCCCACAATGACTTTAAAATATGTGTTCACTGACGGACCTTAAAACATGCATGTCTCTTAAGATTATAATTTCTGTTGGAAATGGTGTGCAAAAGTAAAAAAAATAAGGAACAGTTTAGAGTGTATCTGTGGAAGTGATTTGAAGTTATTTTTCCATCATCTGCCAGAGACAGACTATTTTTTAAATTCAAAATGTTCTAAATAAAACTGTAGATATAGGGGCATCTGAAATACTTTAACACCTAAAACTATAACGTTGAATATCATCTAGCTGTTTACAGGGTAATAGATCTAAGCATATTAAAGGACAGTTGAGTGGTAGAAAAAATGTAGTAAAAATTTTTTTTCTCTCTCTCTCTCTCTCTTTCTCTCCACTTATTACATCTTTGAAATCATTAAGTCTAAACCATGGTTTGGCATGCTTGTATTTTGTATTTAGGAGAGGAAATTGATTACCTCAGCCAAGGAGGTTATGTTTTTGCCTGGGTTTCTTTGTTTGTCTCAAGACAGATTTTGATGAAAGTTTCAGGAAATGTCCACTGCAGGATCAGGAGCAAGTGTTTAGATTTCAGAGGTCATCCGGATCACTGTCTGCAGGATTGGGACTGAGCTACATTGAAGAAATGTTTGAGATTTCCGAGTGCTTTTTTAGTGTTTACCATGGTTTTATTATCGCAAATGAAGGGAATTGTTTAGCGCAAAAGGACAAAGCAAATGGCCGCCTTACCAGGGTAGAGCTGTGCGGTTTGTTTCACACACACACAAAAAAGAAAATCACGGATGTTATTTAACAAAGCGTATGACAATGTATCATTTTTACATTGTTAATGCTCTGTGTAGAACAAAACTCCACCCAATTGGATCTCAGGGGTTAACACATAGGCTGTAATGTTTTTTATTATCTCAGAGCATCCTTCATTTGGGTGAAAAAGCGCTACCGCATCCACTGTATTATTGATGCTAACAGAACTACGGATGTCACCTTCAGTTTTGTCAGCAAAACTCTGGCTCAGCACCTCTTACTGAGGACAGGACTTATTTTCTCTGCTGTTAGCTACATCGTTCTCTGCAGGCTGAGGGAAGGGTTACTGTAAGTTGTTTGTGGTCCTGCTCATTTTCCCTCAACTTCCTTGGCTGGCTGCGGTTCTTTTGAACATTGCCCAGCCTGTGGCTTTGAACTTCTCTGACTTTGAATCTGCCCCAAATCTAGGAGGAGAATTACTTAAGTCAAAGCTCGAGTTCTCTCATCACTGGCAGTTTTTAGCTTACTGACTCATACCCGTCCAAGTGTGTGCTTCCTCCTTTACTTTTATGACAGAAAGAGGTTGACAGCTCCAAAAAAAATCAGAGCACTTTTGCTTTATTCCATCCAGCCTTCCTGTTATCTGCTCAAAATCTTGCTTTCTAGCAGCCTGAAATGCAGATATGCCTTGAAAGAAAATACACCTCCCTCATAAATACCTCCTTATATCTATCTGCTTATATTCTATTTTACATGCTTCAGTAAAATTGAAATTAGCCAACTGAATCCAGCGACCATTCAGGGATGATCTAGCTGAGATTTGTCCAATTCCAGTCCTTAGGTGATTTCTTGTTGCATCACTGTTCAAGAAAATAGATGAGCTTATCTCCCCATTTGACTCTTGATGTACCCTGTTTAAGCTTTGACTTCTTGATCACCCTTTCCATCCACCATGCTGTTTTTGGAGTTTCCTTGCAGCCACAGTGTCACAATGATTTCACTCACATTAAAGGAAAAGGTAAGCTTCCCTGAGGCAGAAAGGGGTTATTTGAGAAGCAAAAATGTCAACAAGTGCTAAACATGGCTCACACTGTAACGAGGTGAGTTATTTCCATACTCGGGTGCTAAGCAGAGCTCTTTCTAAAAAAACAGAAAAATTAGTCTTATATTCTGAGAAACCTCCGTCTTAGTATTTCACTTTGATATGGTCAAATAAAAGCAGCTTTTAGGAGCTGCTGCCAAGATTGTTTGGTTGTTTTTAGAAAATCAGGTTCATAAAAGTCACTGCCAGTCAAGAGATGGAGACGAAGTGAATATCTCATCTCCGTCTCTTCAAAGTACCTGATGCAAATCATCAAAATGTCATTTTGGAGTCTAGTTATAGAAAATCAAGAAGTTAATTGTGTGTACTAGTTATGAATTAAAAATTCGATCTCATTTGTTTCTCTAAGTATACATATTCATATTTAAATAATTCCGTATTTTGAGAATTAAAGAGGTGGAGTCTTCTTGGTTTAGTCTGATTTTCATCTTACCATCTCTCTATTTTGAATACATTTTTTTTTAAAATCTAAAATAATAATAATTACACATAATTACAAGTATTGCTACCAGTTGTGCTTCTACCACATTGTGACAGATTACAAATCAGAATTTAGGGTATCATGTGACAAAAGTCCTGCAAAAGTTTAGTGTGAGTTGAACGATACAGGCTCTTCAAAATATATATAACAAACAAAATCCTGAAAATGTGGCAGGCATTTGTCTTATGGACCCTGAGTTTTTACATTGTAGTACCACATTTTTCTTCCATTACATATGAAAGTTTTGTTTTGTATATATATACATATATATATATATATATATATATACATATATATATATATATATATATATACTGTATATATATATATATATATATATATATATATATATATATATAGCGTCAACATAACATATAACATATAAAATGTTCTACATACACAAAATAACCACTTCTCCCAAATATTGTCCACAAATCTGTCTAAATCTATGATAGTTAGCACTTCTCCTTTGCTGAGATAATCCATCCCAGCTCACAGGTGAGCCATATCAAGATTCTGATTAGACAGCATGATTATTGCACAGGTATACCTTAGACTGGCCACAATAAAAGGCCACTCTGGAATAGGGATGCACTGATACTGGTATCGGGGTTCGGCCCTGATACATCTAATGTATCTATATTGGTTAAACTTAACCGATACCATGACCCAGTACTCACAATGTGGAAAATTTTCAATACATTTACAAAAATATATACTTTTTTCACTTGAAATTTTGCTTTTGTGGTAATTTTATATTTTACATTTGTTATCTTGTCTTAGTTATGTTTAGTTAGTACAGTCGTGTGCCTTTAGTCTCTTCAAGAAAGGTATAAGGTGGAAGCTATACCATTTATTAATTGAACAATAGTATCAGAACGGTATCGGGTATCGACACAAAATCCACGCATCGTATCGGTATTGAGAATGAAAAGGTCAGATCGGTGCACCCCTACTCTGAAATGTTCAGTTGTATCACACAGCACAATGCCACAGATGATGCAGGTTCTGAGGGAGTGTGCAATTGGCATGCTGACAGTAGGAAAGTCCTCAAATGTCCACCAAAGCTGTTGCTCGTGAATTGAATGCTCATTTCTCTACCATAAGCAGTCTCCAAAGGCATTTCCGAGATTTTGGCAGTGCATTCAACCAGCCTCACAACCGTAGACCATGCAATCACCAGACCTCTCAGTTTTTGCAGGGCCCTGTACTTGAAAGTTTTTTCTGATGGAAAAATTCACAGCAAGGCTGAAGTAATGATCCAGAAACTATATTACAGCCAATTCAGCAGAGATATAGCCTGGTTGCTTCTCTACAAGCCTGTTTGCTTAGAAATAAAAAAAAATATTGTTGGTAGTTGAGCTGCAATTGAAAACAACCTACATTAGTCTGTTGGTTGAGTGTCTCACACACAGTCAGTGGAGTTTAAGTGATTGGTTTTCAGTCTTTAAAATTATTGAGGTGGCTAGAGGAAGTGTCAAATGTAGAGGACATGATGATAAATAAATCAAATAAAGAGATAAGTTCTTGGTGCTCTTTCGTGCTACTTGCTGGTTCATGTTGCCCCGACTCCAGAGGGTATTAAAATGAGTATGTGTCACAGCATCAAGTGCTAATAAACTGACATGGTGGAAGAAATTAATTCAAAGTTGTTAATCAGTGTGACAGATGAAGCTTATAGTTTGGGATCCTCAGCTCTCCCACTGTATCACCAGTAGCAGTTTGTATATGAATTTGTAAGGTAATGACATGTCCTCGAGTCTTTCTGCGTGTGGCAGCCATATGTTATGCAAATAATACGTTCAAAAGAAAATTCAAAGCTCTTTTCAGTGATCCTGGGATTAATTTTTGTTAAGAAAGAAACAAGTCCCAGCATATTATCAGCAACACCTCCCTTCCCCATCCTCCCCTCTACACCATCGCTTCATTTCCTTCATTGCCTCCAGTCTCACTTCTTCTTTATTTCTTCTGTTTTCTTCATTCAGCCCTCACCACTCGTATTTCATCCTCTCCACACTCCTTTCTATGATCCTTGAGGCTCTGTCTAACTTTTTTTTAGTGTGGTGGCTGCTTCATGTCTGCTCATGCTGCTGACTCCGCTGCTGCTGTATTTACACTCGTTCTGCTTTGCTAAATCCTGAGGCGAGCTTATGCAGATCCACACAGAGAGAGGCCCGCGTGCAGAGTCGTATGAACCTTTATTACTTTAAGATTTGCAAGTGCACCTCCAATTTACTGGTGTTTAAAGCTGAGCAAACCTGATTTGATTGTACACCAAACACTGAATGAGTCTATGCACCCTTTTCTCTTTATTACTTTTAAAAGCATATATTATTTATTACATTTCTTCCATATACATATTTCCACTATATTCATCACTGTCACTATTACTCCTACTCCTCTGTTCTTGCACACAGGCAGACAAACATCTTCCATCCCACATGCTTTCTGCCACCGTGTGTTTTTCACACCTCCCTTTGCCTCATTTGGGCCCTGGCCAGTCTGTCTTGTTTTGAATCCCCTCTCTTCTGCCCTCCGTCACCATCAAGCCCACTCACACTCCTGCAGCATGTAGCTGGTGAAGGAAGGTCTGCAGCCCTCCTGTGTGTTTGCGTGTACGAGTCTGTGTGATTGCATTCAAGTATGTGTGCCTCTGCGCTGTTTCACATGTGTGTGTTTGCCTACGAACAAATGTAGGTGTGCACGGTTTTCGGTGCAGTTGATATAATTTTGAACATGTGAGGAATGACTGCAGGCTGAGTTTGTGTTGCCGGTGAAAATCAAAGCTCTATTTGGAGAACAGAGTGAAACGGAGTAACCAAAGATAGAGCACAGTGCTTTTAGTGGCTCTGTGCATCATCCCTCTGCCTACACATGTTAGCATCGCTATAGTATAAAGTCTTTACTTTTCCATACCCACAAGCAAGCCGGGTTCAGGGTTCCCACGCAGTCTTTTAAAGAATAAAAAACTATGGAATTTGCGCTCATCAAGTTTCAGGTTGGGATATATGGCCTACATTTGTATAGCACTTTTTCAGTCAGAGGACCACAAAGAGCTTTACAACACATAGTCATTCACCCATTCATGCACACATGCGTGTAAAGAAAAAAGAAAACTGAGTCTGAAAAGTGCAATAGTCTGTTAACACTTTAATGAATTAACTAGCAGTTTTATCTTGATCTAGATTAAACTTACATCCTTTATCTTGATTTTTAACCCTCAGTGTTTTGATTTTCTCTCACTGACTTAATGCGCAACAAAAATTTTACCAAATATTTGATGTCTAGGCATCTAGGCATAGTAGCTGTTGAATCACTATTTAAATAGGTCCTGTGATAATAATTTGTATACATATGTCCAATATTTTATAGCATGTGCAGAACACTAGAAATTAGAGTCTAGAAAAGGGTGGAATTTGCTATTAAAATGTTTATGAACCTTGCTGGTTCATGCGTCACATATATGTCAGTGTAGTAAAAAAGATCCATCAAATCACCGGATGCCACTCAGTTAATGTGCTGCTTTTAATGAAAGTGGGAAGTGAAACTACACAGACAAGAAAATCTAAGTTACATTTGTGATCCACCAGCATTTTGTTTAGGACTTGAAGTGATATACAAAAGCATGAATTCCGTTTGTCCATTATATCCAGTTCGTGAGAGGAGCCTCCAACTTATGTTGCCAGATAATTAATCTCCTTGCTGGCTGCTATCATCCTACTTGCAAGGATTGTAACAGCCATCAGGTAAAAGTAAGTAGCATTGCTCAACTTGCTTCAGTGCAATGATAGGAATTCCAGTATCATAAAATAGATGTTCTTTTTGACTCCTATCAAAACATTTTTGGTAAAAAGGCACTTCTCCCACCCACGTTATGCGCAGTGTATATGGATTTATTAAAGCACACTCCATAATGTAACAGCATAAATAGGTTTTTTTTTTTCATATTTTCTTGGTTCAGTGACTACAGTGATGCAGCATAAAAGGTGCTGCAAAGAGTGTCTTGTGCCTTGAATTTACTTATGGAGTAACAAGACTTATTAAGTAGTTTTCTGCTTTTGAAAAACTATCCATAATGAGGTAGCTTGTAGTTTTTTAAGCAAACAGGGTTTTGTCAATTTATTGTGAGCAATCAGCATCTTCCGGCAGCTAAATGTTTATATTTTACTTGTTGAGGTTTGATCTTTTTTTAGATTCTGATATGCACTCAAATCCAGGCCCCCGACTAACTAGCCTTTTGCCCAACTTCTCCATTGGAACCCTTTTCTCCAGACCTATATTGTTCTGACTCCTCTCTGCTATAGGTGAATTCCTATATCTATATCTATCTATAAATATCTAGTTAACAAAATAATAATAACATTAATTATTAAATAATGTGCTCTTTGAAAGCAATATTGATTATTGGAAATATGCTGTTTTTATTGCCTAATTTATCATATCAAGGTACTTCATTAGATAAACAGTTCTATTGCACATACAAGTAAAACATGGAAACAAATTAATTCTACTGCAATTTCAGATGCAGTTGCGAGACTCTAATTCATTCTTATTTATTATGTTTTACAGTCAAAACCCTATGATCATGTAATACTAACTGGTAAATTGGTCAATAAAGTTTGGTGGACAGTGTTTAGGAATTGTTTAACTTATAATTCTGTAAATCCTAAACTGTTTGAACAAAATTGTGGTCCAACTTAGCTGCTTTCTTATTTTTAGTCAGGCACATGAAGGCTTGGCTGTATTTTAGGGTAAAGCTGTAAGAAGCTTGACAGCATTGCTGGGATTAGCTGAGCTTCTGACACTTTTGACACTTAAAGAAAATCATTTTAAGTGAGGATGTTCTAAATACAACTTTTGGATTTATATGAGTTCTGCTTACGAGAAAAGTAACTTAGAATGCAAGGGTTGGCTTTTTTGGCACATTCTCTATTCAATAAGAATAATAATAACCTAATTTTGTTTCAATACATTTTGTTACATAACCAAGAAAAGTCAACGTATTTTGAGAAATATGAAATTATAGGCTTACACAATATAATTTATGATTGTTAGGATGAAGAAATTTTTTTGCATGTTTAAAAAAAATATTTTTAGCAACAAATATTGGGAATATGTAGCATGCCAAAAGCCATAGACAGGCAAACAGGGAGCATGTGTATAGTTATAATGATAAATGTCCCATACAGTTTGGACATATGTTTGTTAGAAACCCATTCAGAGCTTTCTTTGAAGGAATTTGTACTGTACACACTGAAGGTTAACATTCCAGGTAATTAAAAAAATTTGTGGAAATTTCACTATGAAAGCTAAAATCTGTACTTGCAGATAGATCATTGCCCCATTTCCTTATATCAAGTGAGATTAAAGGATAAAGCAACCAATGTATGTAGCTACAGTATGTATTTAGAAACTAAATTTAGTGACACTGACATGTTTTATCCTAACAAATCTTTCTGAGTTTGTTATTTTAGCAAAAGGTTGCTTGATCTCCTAGGTGTCAAGCTCTGGTGTCCTGCAACTTTTAGATGTGTGTCTGCTTCAACACACTAAATAACTGGGCCATTAAAAATTTGAAGAACCATTCTGCATGCTGAGGAGGGGATGCAATTAGTTGAGGTGCATTGGATCCAGGATATATCTAAAAGTTGCAGGACACTGTCCCTCAAGCTTGACACCCATGTCTAGGGGGTGTTTTTGTTTGTCCATTACAGACAATGGATAGAACAGCAACGCGTAACAGGAATATATGTCATAAATATTGCATGTCAGCCACTAAATTATTTCTTCCTCACATCAGTATACACTGGAGAGTGATATTTTTTGGGCAACATATGTGTACATATAAAGGAACCTTGAGTCAGTGTCTGTTTTGGTCTGTTTGTACAAAGTTTTTTGGTGCCTGCCTGCACGCTTCCTTCTCCTGTGCTCTGTCTGCGTGAGGAAAACAGAGTGCCGTTTTGTGAGGCTGCCAGGCAGGAACAGTGTGTCGCCATGGGAAGATGCGTAGTTTAAACTAATGACTCCAGTGTGCGATGAACAGCACGTCTTCACCCGCATGAGAGCTGAGACCTCTAATTCAAACTGTAAATAGCGCTCTGATTGGTAGGTGCACATCGTCAACAACAATCATAGTTTTGATAACAGATTTCAGCTCTGAATCAGCTCCATTATCTGGTGGACCTTTTACAACTTGGCTGACTCTTTTGTCTATATGGTAGTCATTTTTCCAAGTTATGTTCCATGTTTTCCATTTTCTTATTGTTCAAGATATGTTACTGTTTGTTACAACAGCTCAAATCAACATGATTATAACACCTAATGATGAATGGGTCATACTTAAGCCCACATATGCTGATGAAATAAATAAATATTAGCTCCGGTGCACACATAGTGGAACATTTTGTATTTATGATTCAGTTTGCCTTGTTAATCAAACCATGAACAAGTCTTCAGGACTTCATTTAAATAACTTGATAAATTAATACTTTAATGCAGATTTGGCTTCACAATATGAGTTTTGCTTTTGAAGTATGTGCTAATTGAAAAGGGAAAACAAGATCTCTTTCACATATGCCAAACAAATATTTGCACTCTTAGATAAGATGGGGGGGAAAGTCTGAAAATAAATGTAGCTTCTATTGCAATAGAATAATCACCTTTTGGAGAGAAAAATTCAAGCTTTTTCATTCATTTCATTCATTCAGTGTAGGAAATAATCCCATGAGGAGAAATATATTTTTAGTGTTTAGAGTGTTATCTTTTCTATTTTGCACATAAACTGTAGAATATGTAACCGTGTTTATTTTCTACTTATTATTTTGCTGAAGGAACCAATGATGACCCATTTGCAGTTGTATAAAACACAGTTTTTTAAAACTTCTTGGTATTTTACTCCAGCAAAATTCATCAGGCCTTTAGAACTAAAACAGACAGAGTGCATCAGAGGTCCTCCACCATGCTTAACAATAGATATAAGGGAGTTTTCCACATTCTTCATTAATCATTTCAGAAGCACCTGAAAAGTTTTTTATTTTTTTTAAGTTCAATCCCAATCATGTCTGACTTCCAGTCGTTAAGTCTATTAGCACTGAGCTCACTTTACATGATTATATCCTTCTTGGAATGGCAGAAATACTTTTTATTTGTGTTCCAAACAACAGGCAAGAAGTGGTTATTAAGAAAACTTGTGCCTTGTTTCTGCTAAGCAGTATGGCATGGGTCTATAAGCTTTATTTCACTATTTGGTCTGTTTCCATTCCAAAAGTGGCCAGTAGTACCTATCCAGAAGTCCTTCAGTTGTAAGTAGATAGTACAATGGTACGGTACTGTTAGGATGGAGCTACTGGCATCATACAACACAGTTTATTGATTGTGGGACAGCAAAACATCACTACTTGCGTCACGCACGAGACATACCGTTGTGTCACATTTGTCATCACACCAGTAAGACGCAATGTCAGGCTTTAACCCTGAAATTGTGCCTGTCAAGGGAGGGTAATAATGGCAGTGGAAACACTGTCCTGAATATGCCGGAACATAAAATAGCGTAATGAAATGCACTGACCAGTGCAATACTGCTCAGTGGAAACGAGGCATTTGTTTCCCCCTGAGGTGCAGTTCTCTAAAATTAAACTTTGAACACTTTTTGACCTCACTTACCATCCTACCCAATTTGATTAGTTAAAGAGGGATCCATCTTAGTGGCCAAAGGCTAAATGAAATGGGTGTTAATTAGGGACTGCAATAAAAAGAGAATTCATTCAAATCCTCATTGCATGCTTACCAGGAGTGCTGAAAAAATTTGCACATTTAATAGCTGCTGTTTCCCAGACTCTTCTTGCTACCTACTCATAATGTCAATAAAAATTACTGCTAGTCGCATATTGAGCAGTTTTCGGTTTTGGATTGGAGTACCTTCATCCACTTAGAATTTTGCTGTTTGGTTTCTTTTTTGCTGCTTCGTTGCTGCGTCTGCTTTTAAGTTAAAACACATCATCTCCCTTTGATCATGAAGCTGAACAGGCCAATGTCCCCAGCTTTTGAGAGCAGTGGGTAGCTCAGATTGGATGTAGGCCATATTACACATGGCTGCTTAAGTTAGTGGGGAATCAACCTTGCTTGTCTGCTTCACAAACATGCTATTTTTTTTTTCATGCTTTTTCCCCTTGCTTTTAACTCCCTGAAGGGGAGTTTCCTATGCTTCTACCACAAGGCTATGCAGTGGCTGTCAATTTAAAAAAAAATAAAAAGACAAAAAAGACAAAAAATCTGATGGGAATGACAAAGAAAAATGAGTTCACTGTGGAGGCTAGGCCTTCAAAAATGAGTCCTTTTAGAGGAGATTTATGAAACCAAAGAGGTAAAACTGAAGCAAAACGGTGAAACCGACAAGTTTCTGATGAAGTCTTTGTAAAAAAAAAAAGAAAAAATAAGTCTTTTAAATCCTCTGTGGATTCTCTCCTAGATGTTTTTTTTTTCCTTGCTTAAAAGTTACAGATGACTAACATAGTTTAAAGTATACTGTAAACTGTCTTTTGGATTGAAAATGAATAATGGATGAAAAAAAACTAAGTTTAGAGACTTGTCAAATGTCCATTATAGAATGTTAAAATGTACATCTCTTAACACCCTTCCATTACATCAGCAAAAACACAAACATTTGGGTTTTGCTTTCACTTGGCTGTGATGGAAACATGGCATACATTAGTACAGTTTCTCCTCATTCCCTGTGTGATGCCGTTGTTGTAAAGGTAATCAAGGATTGGTGGCTTCATCTTTAATACATGTGATTGTTCTTCATCTCAGCTTCAAACGCCATCTACTTTTTCCTCTATCAATATTCATTGGATTGATGGTGATTTGGAAAAAAAAAATGTTTTTGGACTGCTTTACTTTGTTAGGTATTTCTTAATATATGTGGGGTTCCCATAAAAATGTGCCCAAAGCAATGAAGAAGTTGTTTGTCTTTTTACAGTAGTAGCAGTTTAAAAGTTCTCATTCAGAGTAAACGCCGGACGAATGGCGTGCCCTTTCCAGCCCATTAACAGCAGAGTTCCCTCCAAATCCCAGTGGCCGGAGTGGCCTCCCTCTTTCTCGTGGGAGTGTCAAAGTTTTACTGCAACTCCACCCATTAATTGAAATACAGAGTATGACCAGGAGATGGCGCTTCTCTCACAGAATTCTCATCGACATGATGTTATTATCAGTATGCACGTCCACTGCAGAAAAAGCCGAGCTGGTTGCGCAAACCATTTTGGATGTAACAACACAAACTGCTCACTTTTTTGTAATTAACCTGCTTTTTCTATTGTCAAAGTTTATCATAGGCTCCATAAACTTAAGTTCTCCTAACACAGGCCAAACTTCACCAAATGAGTTCTGTAAAATATTATAACAAGTAGCCTTAAACATTATATTTGTAAACAATTTGATTTATTTCTATGAACCTAAAGTATATCTTTTTTTAAAACCTAATGTACTTTCCTTTAATTTTGTGATAAACTCGTGGTTTTTTTATGTTATTGTTGTTGGATGAAAATGACAGAGTTCCACAACGCAAAACAACGTAATAGCCTATTTATAATATTTATGCAATCACATGACTATTCGGCTCACCACGGAATGTTTGCAACACCAGAATAGACATGGTTACATACTGTAGCGATGGGGAGCAAAGCTTGGTGGGGGGATGCTTGAAGATGGTAATGAGTTACACAACGCAAAAACAACGTAATAGCGTATTTATCATATTTATCAATTTATATATTTTATAATAAATTCTTAATTACGTTGTTGTGTATATTATATATTAATATAATCATATAACAACTCACAATAACAACAGAATAGACATGGTTACATGCTGTAGGGATGGTCACGAAAGCTTGGTGGGGGGATGCTTGGAGATGGTAATATTCTTTAGGAGGTGTGAATGATCTGGAGTCTATGGTGTGTTGTTAAGTTGGGGGATGCATTCAGGATGATCATCAGCGAGTACAATAGGTTACCCAGACAGTGTTGTGTGACTATTATATGTGTGAATGTGTAAGCCCTGTTCAGAAAATTTCTGCCTTTTAGGCCCAACGTTACATTACAAGTTCCTAAAATCTTACAAAAGTATATATATATATATATATATAGCGGCAAAATTATTTTTAGACTTTGATATATCCTTTCAATCCTATGAACAGTCAACGTTTCATCTAGTAAGAAAGCAGAGGCTGTGTCCGAATCCAGCGGCTGGATCCTTCGAAGGACCCGGTCTACTCGGTCTACATGGGCTGGGTCCTTCGTGGACACCGTAGACCGGATGTTAACGGCTGTGAATTTGGACGGTCTAGCCTTCAGTTGAATTCCCGCCCCCACTTTGCCGAACGTCCTGTCTCCTAGCAACCGCGATCACGCTAAACCAGCTGGTAAAGCAAGAAATATTTCCCAGTATTTTACTCACCTTTTTTACTCTAGAGGAACAACAACTTTTACTGTCTGCGCAAATGTTTTATATTTCTGGCTGAGAGGTGATCATATCAAGATAATTTTATTTAATCCAGGTTAATACTTAAGACATTTACTCTTATGATAATTTCTGTAATTGAATGACTAGTGATCAAATGTACAAATTTGTAATATTACATTTTTTATATTCATTTTATCTGTAAAAAATCTTTGTGAGCTTAAAATTATATATGCCTTTTAGATCAAAACAGCATTTTCTAATTTGATTTTATATATCTATGATTTTTTTTTTTACCAAGCATATTCCAAATTGGCTCTTCCTAAATAAACTGAATTGTTTTTGTAAACAACCACTGCAACAACAACTAACATTGTGTTTTAACAAAACTGCAGGTCATAACACTTTTCTCCACAGCTGCCTCTTGGGATGTGCTTCAAGATGAAGCTGCTGGAGGTCTGTGGGGCTCTCTGGTTGGAAAAACTTGTCTTTTGTGCACGTCGACTTAAGCAGACTGTAAACCCTGATGATGGATGCAGTGGACAGCATGACGAAGCTGCCCTAAACTCTCTCTGCAGACCAACCTGTATGATGTTCCCCTCGTCAACCAGAAAATATGAAATTATTACTTCATGATATTTAAAATTTTTTAGAAATTCATTTATTCACAACCATCGAACACCTAAATAAAAAATGTGACAAAAAAATGAATGAAAAAGAAAAACAGTCCATCCATTCGGTCCCTGCTCTCCTCTCCAGTCTCCCTTTGCTGCTTCTTATCCTAAACAAGAAGACAATAAACACAGTTTACAAAAAGAGCAACACAACAACATTTATGAAATCTATATTTGTTAAAGTGATCAGTCATAAATTGTGTTATTTGCGCTGTTGCAAATATACATACAGTAGGTTTATTTTTTTCTCTCAATTTTTTTTTCCGGCAAGGGATTAATTTCTCCTGCAGATACAACTCCTCCTGAATTTTCCTCATTAGATAGAAAATAAATACCAGAGGAACGTGACAACTGTATTGATTTAAGAATGCAGAACTATAGTTTTCACAGCAGATCACAGGTTCTGTGTTGTATGAGGCTCAATAAGAGTCCTCTAGCATAAGCTGTGTAACTGTATTTAATCTTCAACCTCCAAGCCACCGTGCCCCGATTTTCACTCGGTAAAGAGGTAATAATTTCTCCTAAGAGGAGTTGACTTTTTACTTAATTTACCAAAGCAGAAAGTGGCTGCGTAAAGATGAAGAAACTTTTACACTACCATACAAGCTCGTTTACGAGCGATGCTTTACAAAAAAATATTAAAATACATGTCTAAGCCAAGAATAAAAGGCAAACAACACAACCGCTATAAGATTTCATTTTTGAACCGCCAGATTTTAATATACTTACATCTAAAACTGTGCTCCTCTCTCGCTTCGCCTGCCGCTTCGTCCGCCATGTTACTGGAAGTAAATTCTCCCGTTCAGCCCGCAATGAATCTTGGGACAGTATAAATGATCGCGCTGAGATGATCAGCTGACCACTAAAGCCCGTCCTGAGACCGTGGACAATGATAGAAATTAAGCCCTAACCTGGCCAGGTTCCCTAACCCTATGAAACCCAAAAAGTAGGCTAATTGCCTACAGTACTGTCATACGTTTCACATTACAGAGCACTCTTATGCTATAAAACTACTGTATCTGGGTATAAGACTACAGTGGTAGGCTATTTGAACCCTGAGTTTCTAAGTTACATTCCAACTTAGGCTACATACAAACCAGCAAACCATTGAGGAACAGATAGGGGAACATTTTTTAATGACATTTATATAGGCTACCCTGAGTCTGATACATCAATAAATCATTAACATTAAAATCACTGCTCCTCCCCGTGTACAAAAGAGGCATTGCAGCTGGTTTTCACTCAGGCTCCTTGGGGGCGAGGCCTCACTGAAGACGTCATAGCGGGGGATTACATTACCACCACGGACCTGTCAGGGACCTTTGACGGATCAGGCACGTACCAGTCAAGGGCCAGTCAAGGACCAATCATGGAAACATTAGAACTTTTAAACTGCTACTACTGTAGCTCGTTTACTTTGAATTGAATAAGTTGTATTTGTTCTGGTGTTTTGGTATATGGTGTTACATAATCTGTCCTCATTTACTAGCAGTTACGAATTTGAAAATAAAGCAAAATAGCCTCATGATCTCATTAAATATTTTGCAAGGCCAACTATAAAACTGGCTTGATCAGCTGCATTTTATAATCAGGTGCCGTTTATAGTCTAGAAATTACGGTAAACCTAATTGAATTTTTTAAAAATGCTTAAACTGCGATCACTGCATATTGATTCTTGTTTTGCTGCGTATGTTTGTATACTTGCAGACCTATTTCTTCAAAATTAGTTGATATAGTTCCATAAAAAAGTTGTGCAAGTTACCAGTTTTTTGGGAAAGTAGTTTTATATCACTAAGGATGATATTTCTTTTTAAATCCAGCCTCAGTGGCTTATCTCCACAGTGAAAGAAAGGGTAATGGCTTGGACAACAACACCATGAGTCCACTGTGCAAACTTATGTTCCCACTGAGGTTGTTGATTTCACTTGACAGAGAGATTGAAAACACAAGTTAACGGCACTGTGCCCCCAATGTCCTGCTTCTAAGCCCGATAAGAAAAGAGGGCACTGATGCATGCCTAATAGCATGCAGGGACCCTTTTATGGCTTCTAAAAAGGGACTCTTCACCTATCATTTCTGAGGCAGTGGTGGTGACAGCACCAGCTAGCACCCTGTCTCCTCAGGTTGCACAGAAATGGTTACACACCGTTCGCCGTTTGAGGGCTTTCATCCAATATAAACATCAAGATATAGTCTGTTTTTTCGGATAAAGTGTGTAAAATATAGATTATTTTGTTTTGTTTATTGTCATGCAAGATTTACGCATTTAAGTAGAGCAGTGGATCCCTATATATAACATTTTTATGTACGTGTAGATGTAGCAAATATCTTCTTAATTACATTTCCACATCTTCGTAGACTGATTGTTGAAGGGTATGTATTGGATTACACAGTTTTTTCCTGTCTTTTATTTTGAGATTTTTCTTTTATGTTTTTGTAGATATTAGCACCTTTATTTAGTAGGGGCAATTGGTAGGTATCATTGAAAAAATAATACATGTGTTCTGTGGCTTTGTATCTCCCATTCTCAGATTGATAGATTATTTCTGTTGTAGCTTGTGATTCACATTGTTTTTTTCGAGAGAAAATATTAAAGAAAAAGTTCCGTTTTTTCAACCTGGACCTTATTTTTAGCAAATATTATGTTCATTTACCCACCCAGACAAGTTTCAAGCCATTTGGAGTCCTTTGGGGGAAGTTTATATCCAGTCGTGATCAGCGTATATCCATGTAATGGTAATCAATGGGGGCAGGGGATTTGTCGCCTGTAATAAGGCATTATCTGCCCCAAAACTCCTACTAAAAATAAGGTCCAGGTTGAAAAAGAAACTGAACTTTCCCTTTCCCTTCCCTTCACCCTGAACTATTTTATTGTACTTAAATAAATAAATGACTCACATAATCTTTCAAAAATGCATCCGAAGGTTAAATTGCTTACATTTCCATCCTTTTCCTGTGGTCAAACATTTGTAATTACAAGAAAATAAGATTTTTATATTTTCTCAGAAAATAATAGAGCTAAAAAAATAACAGAAAATAAACAATTTAACTGGACTGAATATTGACAGTAACGAGGTTAGAGTCACAAATATCAGTATCATAGATTTTTTTTTGTTTGTTTATTGCCCAGCCCTACAATTAACCTAACAGTTATCTATTTAGACTGTTACCTTGAGAGAAATTACACATTCAGAGGGAGGGCATATAGGCTCTATTCAGAAACACCCCAGGCTGGCATTTGAACAGGCAACAGTGCTACCAACTACGCCTCAACGAAATTATTTGACTAAATTAGGACTTTGAACCAGTTGAATATTTGCGTGAACCTTTCCAACAGCTAAATTTAGGGTTTATTTTGCTTACTTATTAAAATCCAGTTGACCAACTAAAGTGATCAGACGATTTTTGTATTTGAAAGATTACAATTAAGAGTTGTTTTTTTTACAGTTTACGTAAGTTCTTTACTTAAGATTAGGTTCGATCCAAAATAATCCCATCAGTTCGACTTCGACTGAATCTCAGCTGTCAGGATGGTTTAATTGTTTTCATACCAGACTCATGAAAAGTTGTTATTCTTTTCACATTTTAGGAACATTGACAACTAAATTTAGAAATCTCATATCATTAACACGATCACTGTATGCTTATTTGGAGTCAAACAGAGGAAGTTTAGTTCCCATGAGGAGTCACACGAAGAGGAATGTCATGCAGATGCAAACATTGGAAAATAAACCACACAGAAATGCATAAACAGAGGGACTCTCTCTCCTATCAGCTGCTATCCCCTTGCAGACATGAGCAGTCTTTTCTCACAGTGTTCATCAAATACATATGAATGGCACTAAAGATAAACCACACCAAGGGTTATGTATTTTCCCATTTATTTGATTTCCGGAAGGTTTTTCCTTTACTTAAGTTCTTAAAAAGAAAATATTCGTTATTGCCCAAGCTGTAAAAAGTTAAATACATGTTCATATCAACACCAACCCGCCGCATATTATAGTGTGTGAGCCAGAGCCAGTGTGTGAAAAAACTATATATGATTACTAATTATGAGCATGTAAAACCACAGTTAGCGACAATAACTGGAAGTAACGGCACTCAGATTGGCTGTGTCTGTTTCTCACATTGTTAGGAAGGAACTCTTCAAACAGTGTTGCCATAGCTAATTGAGGTTTGTGGCCTTTCATTTTGCACATCTCTTTAGGTCCCACCACAGGATTTTATTTTGGCATTTAATCTGAGGAATGCACTTCCTGACCTCAGTAAGAAGTTCCTGGAACACTAATTTCAGGATAGATGGACTGCAGATATACTTAAATGGATTTATAAAACTATTCTGATTGATTGACAAGAACAAATGCTTCTTAAGCCAGGCGTACACTGTGCAATTTTTCAGTCACGGGTCTTCAGCTCCGGCTCACATTGTACGAGTGAATTGCAGGGGTTAAAAGTTCACAGCTCAGTACTCATGTGCTCACACTGTACAAACCGCTATTCTGATGCGACCTGACTGCTCTCATTGCAAGACACGACAGATCCGGAAACAGAAAAAAAACACGGGAGTTAGATGCGCGTCTGAGAATTGCGAGAATGCGCTCAAAAGACAAACGCGCTGCCCTGGCAATCTGTGCCGTTTTTTGTGTGGAAACACCATTTGTTTATGTCAAAGACCAGAAGTACTTGGGCGGTAACATTGGTGACACGCATGCACAGTATGTGAAATAGCTCGTAGCATTGCTTCCACAGTGCGAGTCATTCACGAGGGGCGACTAGGATTTCAAACAGGTTTGATTTTCTAGGAGCTGGTCGTGAGGTGTAAATTGCCTGTCGTTATCCAATGTACACTACACGATGCAACACGCACGATTAAGCCAAAAGTCGGCACGATCCAGACAAAAGTCGCACGAGTGACAAATCGGCTCAAAAACGGTCCAAAATCGCACAGTGTACGCCTGGCTTTAGATGTGTTAACAATGATGTATTCCCTTTTTCAGAAAAAGTATCTGTTCAGACCAGATGGCAGACATTCAAAATATTACCGTAACTATGTTAAACAGGTGGTTTACTGTAACATAGTTATTATCAATTCGTTTAGCATAGAGAAGATTATGAGTGAGTAATTCTAGTAAAAGCACATTAAGTGAGTAGATTTTGGGCTACTGGGCATCTGGTTAGTGTTCAAGTCAATTCCCCACAAATATCATCAAGCACTTTACAAAAAAGGAATATGTTCTGTTTATCCTACAGACAGATTTAAAGTGATCTGCATAGATTTAAATTTAATCCTAGTGCACTTAAGTCAAGCTTATTATTCAAATGAATAAAAATGCTTTCTGTCCTAGAAAACCCAGCTACTTATATTCAGGCACTGGTCTCCAGCAAGCCCTCTTCCTGGATGAGTATAATCAGCTGCCTAATGCTTTATGTGATGTCCCACCTGCTTGTAGATGCTTATTTTTGGGAAGATATATTTTATATTTTTAACTAAACATTTACAATAAAATATTCAAATACAAAAAAACCTTGACTTTGAGCAGTTGTTGTGTGAATGACCCATTCTATCTAAAACGTTTTTGACTGGTTTTACAAAAAAGTGTAGCTGGTGAGTGTTTGTTTTCCAATACTGTTCCTGATAGCTTAGTCCCTTTTGTTATGCTACCATCAGTGTAACAAGTAAATATAGATGTTGTCATCAGTTGTAGAGTCAAATTACCTCCTCTATAAATATATGATGATCTGCTGCCAAGATAAATTCAGAGCAATTACAAGGTAACTGTTAAGATGAGATGTATTAAGTCACTTTAACATGTTAAAAAGAAACAACTTGAACTGACTGTTTGTATAAAGCGGCATTGTTGATTGAGAATATTGTTCAGTGCAAAAAGGGATAAAGTTTGGGATTCTTTTCGGTTGCAAAAGGTGCAACATCGGTCTTTGTTAGATGACGTATTGGTTGCTGCAGACGCGTTGTATGTAGGGCTGAACGATTAATTGCATATGCAATTAAATCGCGATTTGGTAAAATGCGATTTCCTAATCGCAAAGGCTGCGATTTGACTTGATGTAAACATATCTGCTAAAGTCACGTGACTTGCAAACACTGCAGGGAGAGAAAGAAACGCTGTACTTTAACCAGTTATAAAATGACCTTAAGCTTAACAGAATCCAACGCTGCACAATATTTGGAACCAAAGAGGAACAGTAGCCTACATCATTTGTGAGAAATTATAGCTGCTATGAAAACGTTGATGCTGCGCAACGCCAGGTATTATGCAGAACCCGTCTTGGTATTGTTGCTGCCTCACGAGGTAGGCTACAGTATCAACCTTTATCAACACCTAAAAACATCACACCACCATATATGAGAGTTGCACCGCTAAACTGACCGCCACCAGTATTTAAATTTCCAGTAAGCAAACTTCGAGGCAACAGGGATCCTTGACCGAGCTGTTTGAAAGAATCGCTTCTTGCGAACATAAAAAAGCGGCACACTGAAATCATTCGTGCTATAACGGGTTTTATAGCCAAAAGTATGCTTTGTTAACCATGATGAATAAGCTAGGATTCAATCTCACACAAACATTTTAGCCACATTTTACCTGCGCTGTATAAAAAATGCCGACAGAAACTTAAAGCCGCACCAAAAACAGCGGAGTATGTTGCAACAACTGACCTGAGATCAAACCGCAATACAGAGTCATACCAGAGTCTGTAAGTTTATTAGATCGATGGAGAATTAAAAATCTGAGCTTGTTCCTTCAAGCATCCTACTTCCTGGATAACCCCACAGAGGAAAACATTGCAGCCGGAGGGAATTATTAGCTGGGATCTAAAGGAAGAAAACCTTGATTGCAGAAACGACTCCGATGACCATCAGTGTGATGATTAAAAGTAGATAAAATTGTTAATATTTGCATTTGTCTTAAAATAAGTAAATAATCTTATGGAATAGAATAAATTATGTATAAAAATCTGTTTATAATACACAATATTTTGATTGCATTAATTAAAAAATGCATGACAAAAGCCCCACAAAAATCATTGCACATTAAATCCTAATCGCAATATTGAAGAAAAGAAAATCGCAATTTGATTATTTTCCAAAATCGTTCAGCCCTAGTTGTATGATGGGATAACTGAGTGTGTAAACCAAGACAGCTTTTGTCACTTTGTGTGTGGAGTTTACAAACCATTTCCCTAGCCATAATTAGGGGTGCACCAGTCCAACTTTTTCAGTCCCGATACCGATTGCCTAGATTTAGTGTATTTGTCAATACACGATACCGATCCCATAATATTGTTGAATTAATCAACTGTATACCTTCCACCTTATACCTTTCTTGAAGAGACTAAAGGCACCAGACTATACTATATAATAGGGATGAGAATCTTACTACATCTCACGATTCAATTCGATTCCGATTCTTGGGGTGATGATTCGATTCAGAAACGATTCTCGATTCAGAAGCGATTCTCGATTCAAATCAATATTTTTTTTCTTAATCAATACTCTTTCATTCATCATTTGTGTTTGTAATACACACAACTTGATCTGCCAAGTGTCTGTGATGAAGTGAGCCATGAATGTAATAGGGCATCAACACAAAATGGATTTTACAATCTATGTTGAGAGAAGGGAATTGGTTCAAAAGTAACAAAACATGAAATTGCAACTGGACATCCAAGACCTTTTAACAAAATTTCTAGTCTTTAAAAAAAATGCAAATATATTTTAAGAAGAAAAAAATAATAATAATATGTGTTTTGTTTGTTCTTTGGTATGTAGTAGAAAATACATTGAAAATATTAGTATGCACCAAATGTTGCTTATCAACCATCATTAAACAGAAATGTATGGCTTATGTTATTATTTTCATTGTTTTTGTTAGAACTCTTAAAAGTCCTAACGTTATGGAACTTAGCATATATTTCGGACTTCCTTGAAAGCGCCACAGGTGTGCAGCGCTGCTGGATGTTTATGTGTAGCTTATAAAGAAAGATCGCTCTTATATACTTGCAGATTTATGAAAAAAAAAAAACTTTAGCTAAGGGTGTCATTAGCATGGAGAAGACCTTTTAGACGGCCCAAACATTTACCTTCAGCAAAGACGGGGCGGGCTGTATTTTTCTTTCGTCTTTCATGCTGAAGCTTTAGCCTAGCGGCTACAGCTAGCTAGCGCTAGCAGCTAGCGCAAGCTAGTCAGTGGCGCATCAGACCTGTCAATGCGACGGTTGCCGTTGCGTGACAAACACTACACGAAGCAAAAATGAAAAAAGGTTCAAAAAACATATTTTTTGAGAATCTATTCTCAAACATTTCGTATCGATTCTGAATCTTGTTAAATAGGAATCGAGATTCAGACGTGAATCGATTTTTCCTCACACCCCTACTATATAAACATAACTAAGACAACATGACAGATATAAAATGTAAAATTAGCACAAAAATAAAATTTCATTTGAAAAATTTACATTTTTCGTTAATTTATTGCAGATTTTCCACATTTTTAGTATCAGTTCATGGTATTGGTTAAGTTTAACAAATACATGTACGTTAGACAGTATCAGTATTGGTGCATCCATAGCCATAATCCAGTTGCATACGTTTGGTTAGTTTTGGTCTTGAGTGAAAGGTGATCCCTGAAAACGGGGGTGACTAGCACCTTTTCAATCATTTTAAAAGAAGACTGTACTATTGTTGATAAATAGGTCATTTTTTAACCCAATAGTTTTATTCATGGGGCTCATTCATATCCATGGTTTACGAGGTGAAGCAAATCCCTAAAAAAAAAAAAGCTAACCGCGACCATCCCCATCTACAAAACAACAACGTGAACAAAGCTTAGCTTACCTTGGCAGATACAACCATGTTGTTGCACTCCTGCGGTTGAAATATGAGAATTTTTTGTACCTAGCTGTGTGTGAAATGTCCGTCTGCCTCCAGTGATTTGTAATTTTTGAACTGTTGACATGTGTATATGCTGATCCCAAACAGAAGATAGTTTGTTATGTCATATGTCCAAATAGTAAACGTCCGAGATCCCTTTTTTTCTTTTGAGGTCATATGGTTTTTCTTTGTTGATTGTAGACAATTTCTGAAAATATCTATCCCTAGTCTGCTTCACAAGTTTATCCCTGTAAGGGATGGGGTTTTTTTCAACGTCGGTTTCTGTAGTTGATTTTCTGCAGCTTCTCCTGGCAACGCAAGATGCTGACACCCAAAATGTTACCGGGGTAGTGGTTGCTATGCAGGTCATATGTATGACAAAGACTGATTGCTTGAATGTGGATTTTTATCAGAATCAGAATCTTTATCTGTTTCCCATTTCCTGCAGGGCATTTATACATGTTGTTGGTCAGAGATAACATTTCTGAGGCCATTATCTGATAGTGCTAGTGTCATGAAGGTGTTGTCTACTTTCATATTCAGCACTGTAGCAAACATCTGTCTGCAGTTTCTTTCACAAATAATTTTTTTCTGTTCTGTTTTTCTCCCTGTAATTTAGACTTAAAGTAAATAAGCTGCTTAGTTTTTGTAAAAAGGAGAAGAACAGCACTGACATGGTACATGACGGTGGGTGCAGTTATCTAAAAAAGGCACTGAGAATCGAACACAAATTGTTTTCAGCTAGAATAACTGCCTCAAAAAAGTCAGATTAAAGATTTAATCAGTATATTAGTTTTTCCCTAAACTGCTATATTTTACCTATACGTCGATATCAGACTATTGTTCTTACTCAAAGAGCATCAGATAACCTGTTCATAGTACATGTTTCACAGAAGATCACTGGTGTAGAACTGCCTCTTATCGTCATTTCCTGTATAAATATTAATTGTTGTCTGCATAAATAAGCACCTAATACAAAGATGACAATGACATCCATCCAACCCTCCATCCATTGTCTATTCTGCTTATTCTCGAAGGGTCATGATTGATTGATTTTTTCTGTTTTGTCACTGTTTCCCTTAGGAAGATCCATGTCCTTCCTCTATTTTGTATCTAAAATAATCATAAGCTTCATTCTAATAAGCAATGCAAACAGGAAAACAGTTTGAAGGTCTGTGTCAATGTTTCTAAAACTCTGTTTTTAAAGAAGACAGTATTTGGTGTATTTCAGGCTTCAAAAGTACTGCTATAAATCTCAAGTACATTATACCTTATCCCTCTGTGCCTCTTTGTTGCTAAAATTGTACTTAGAAAATAACAAATTTTGCATTGGCATGGTCTTCGCTGCGGTTAATACCAGGAAACACCATAACTTTAACTGCTTTTTTTTTTCTGCCTATTTAAATTCCCCGCTGCTTCACCAGACTTGTTTGCTAGTGTCTTTACACTCTCAGGTAAAAAAAAATATATATATATATATATATATATATATATATCTGTTTCCCAAGTCGATCCTTTTAATATCCCTCTGTTACAAAACCTATACCTTTCATAGTCCATGAAAACGGTCTCATCTTTGATTGAGGTTGAAAAACTAGAGGTGGTAATCATGGCAGATTATTGTTATTGCTAATTAATTAAAGGTTTAACAACATGACATGTACAGAACCCTTAGAATAATAGATGAGTCTACAGAGAGACTAAATTAATATGTAGACCTTAAATAATTAAAGGTCAGATGACATATCACTTCAGATTGGCCTGCTGCAGTTTTCTACGTGGTCACTGAAACTCCTGTCATGCATGTTATCTTTTGTAAGGCAAGTCATAAGCAAACCTGTTAAGTTTAAATAGTCGGTTTTAGTTGCTGTGGACCAACAAAAAAAAACAGGGAAGATAAATATCAGGATAAGACACGACTTGACGACATGACAAAAGCATCAGAACAGAAGCAGCGGAAATTAGACTGGTGAAATAAGAAATCAAAGGTGACATAGAAGGGAAAAAAGCAAATGGAGAAGGCAGGAAATGAAACGATGAGGGGATTCAGCAGTGTCAACATTCGTGGGTCTTCACTCATCACTGCTCAGTGTTTGAATGACAAGTCTTCGTTTGCACCCATCAGAGCTTCAACAAACCCACAACTTGGGCTTCAGCTGTCAGTGCAGCCCATTTATCACATCGCTTTTGTTTCTAGTCTCAGAAGATCCATCCTAGTTGCAGGCAGCAATTGTTTACGTCCTAGATTTGAAGTACTCACTCGACATGCTTGTTATCTGGAATAACAATCAGAAATTTGGAGCGAGGGTTAAAATGATCCTTCAGCCAGTAATGAAAAGGTGACACATTTTAATTAATACATTATGCATCATAGTAGCAACAAAAATTGATCTTGCAGTTAATAAGACATTGCTTTTAGCAATATACATTTTATTTATTTATTTATTGATTAATTATTATTTATTTACATTGCCTTGATAAAGTATTTATACCCCTGGAAATGTTTCACATTTCTGTTGCTACAGCTACAAACTTCATTATATTTTATATGGATATTATAAGAATATTTTGAAGATGAACTATTAAGAAGCGGTTCTTAACTGATAGGTAAAAGAAAAATGATATATGTTTTTTAAATTTTACTGATTTATATGTGTCGTTAAAAAAATCTGGAAGGATGGAATAACATTGCCAAAGACACAATGGAAACTCTGGAGGAGCTGCATAAATCCACAGCTCAGGTGTGAGAATATCTTAAAAACATCTATTAGTCATTCATTCCACCAATCTAATTTTAAGGTGTAGCGGGCATAATGGTATCGTTGAGAGAAAGCCTGTTATGACCATAGTCATCGTTATGGACAATTTTTATATTTTTGTGTAGGTCTTTAAGATTCAAATCAAGTGCTCAGAGTTTTTTTTGTTATAACATGACAAAATGTGGAAAAGTTAAAAGGTATGAATACTTCTCCCAAGTAATATAGGGGAAATTAGGACTAACTAAAATCTTTCTTAGAATGCAGTTTTTGTAGGAGCAGGCACGGAAAAACTCAAAACCAGGTGGCAGTGACACTGTTCATTTTTTTGCACTGAAGGACAGATTGCAAAAATGATGATAATGGGAGGGACACCCATCCTGGAAAAGATTTACTTATTTTTTTACCTGGGGCCTGAATCCCTTGCTGCTTCCATTTAGCTTCCTCTCAGATGGGTTGGAAATGGATTGGAGTTGCACAGCAGCTCAACCAGAAAGCCCTGCACATGCAAGATTTGTGAAATGCACATGAATTTTCTAGGAGCGTAAATGTGCCCTGGTCCGTGTGTCGTAAGTGAAACTATCTCATGCGTCACTTTGCTCTGAGCGATATGGTAAAACACCTCTGAGGACTCTCGGAAGCGGCAGGGCTGCGAAGAAAAACCACTCAGCTGCCATGTCACTTACTCCCCGTGTTTTCGCAGCCAAAGAGTTGTAAGCTTTCATTCTCGGTTTCTCAGGGTAGTAAAAATACAGCTGTTCCATTTCAGTATTTCCCAGATGCTTTCAGTAACTATAATTCCCTCAGAGATCAAATCTAGCAAGTATTAGCAGGCATAACACGCAAGTGACAAACCAGAGAGGACCAGGCAAGATGTTAACAAAAGGTGACAGAAAGTGGGTAGTGAGTTTGAATGTTTACATCTTTTATATATAATCAGACAGATTTTTTTTAATAGCTTTATTGTCATTTTTAGCTTTCAAAACACTTTTTCAAATTGACCCAGTTGCATTTACAAATGAATACATGCAGAGGCTGATATGTAGATTGATAGACAGCTTGAAAATAAGCAGTTTTCACTGGGGTACATTGTTGTGTGGCAAGAGGAAGCTGGAATCAAACCTGGAACTCATATGGCAAGAAGACTGCTGAGCCATAGTCTCTCCAAATTTAGGCTTTAAATTCACAAAACTAATGGTGCAATAACACCTGATAGTCTGGTAGTCTTGGTTCGATTAGGGACCAAACACAGCGTTGTTCCTGTTTTTAGATTTCATACTGCTCTTTTTGTCAAACAAATCAAAGCTTTTTTGCAACAATTTCACCTCTCTGCCTGTAGTGGTGCAGCACTTCTTCTGTGACGGCAGACACTTCATTGTACAAAGAAATGTAAACAATCAAACTTGAAGTGGCAGCAGACTGTAGCAGTTTTAGGATTGCTCTGTTGCGTTTGCCAAAAGGGCCAGATCAGCACTGCTGCAGCAACTTAGGAAGAACAGACAATGAGGTGGTTGACACGGCGACCTGTGATGCAGTTTCCTATGAATAGGGGAGCATATAACTTCACGGCATCGACGTTGAGCAAGGTATGTACGAGATCCAGGATCCATCTATTCAGCAGTTGTTTATATTGTATTTACCCAGGATATATATATTTTTATTTATTTATTTGTGATTTGGGATGTCCCGATCCGATACTTCTATAATAAATTAAAAAAAGAACAAAGAACAGCGGAGAAATAGATCTAGGATGTTACTTCTTTTATTCACCTTATTTTAACATTTAACAATTCTGTTAACAAACAGAGCACTTCTGTGAGGTAGCTTGAACAGTCAAGTCAAGTAATAAATGACATAAGATATATGCACTTTTGGACTTTAGTGTAACAGTAAATATAAAAAAGGCTAATATAAAAATAAATATTACCTCAACTTAAATAAACGTAATAATTAGAATGTATATACATATCCGGGGTCAGGTTAACTGAAGATTTTCTATATTTGTCTGGTTTGATCTAAAGGCTGTCTGTCATTTTCACAGATTACTATTCGCACTGACCACTTGTTGCATTTGTTCGTAGCCCGGCAGGGGACAGGTGCAGAAATAATTTTTGAGACGCAAGAATTCGGTCTACTAACCCGTGCGCACGGATTACGAATCCGTACCCTCGGTTTATCAAACTCTGGCCGTCTGGGGAGTTCTGTCCGCTTCATAATATTCCCAAGTTGTCGTTGGAAAGGAAAAGTGCTACCTTGGCAGAGTGGTTAACATACAGGACTGGCTCCTGCACATTTTGGTTCGAGTCCCGGTTAAGTCATCTGTTTGGGTTTTATCATACAAGTAATTAATGGGGTGCCTGCAGGAAAGTAGGCTATGAACATAACTGTTGTTAAAACCGGGGACATTTCCGCAGCATTATTTATGAATTATAGTTTTGTCCCCACCACACAAAAACCAGATGTGGATTTTTTTTTAACAGTGCAGGTCTAACCTCCACTTATGCTCCCATTGCTAGTTTCATATAATCAGTATACAAACTGATATTCCACTATCTTAAACAGTTTATGTGTGAATGCTGTAGCATTCTTAGCAGAGATTCATGTTACGTCCAATAAAGACTTGCATTCTAAGTGGGCACTGTATCAACAAGTAACTGGTTAACTCATATCTTTAACACAAGGTGTTTATGCTGCGCCACCTGCTCCATGCATCTATGCAGACAGCGATAGACTGTGCCTGTATTCCAGTGGGCAAGGTGGGCACATACTTTATGATTTGTGGCCCATTTCTAGGCCGTTTTTCAGCGATGAAACACATGTGCATGGACCCTGCCAGGATGCATAGGTGGCTACAAAACTGTTACCTATAAATATGGCACATTTATAGCCTTCTTTCTTGCAGGGACCCAAAAGAATATACATACGTTCCCTGTGGGATCAATATAGCTTTTCTGATTATAGCAGGCTCCGAGGACAGGATTCGATTCAACGATTCCACACGTGCTAAGCATGGGTGATAACCACTCTACCAAAGGAGCAACTCAAACCATAAAGAGTCAGGGCCCATTATCAATTGGAAAGGATCCCCGATACCGTCACACATGATTCATGAATCTGTGCGCACGGTTTAGTAAACTCAGGGTACGGATTCGTAATCCGTGCGCAGGGTTTAGTAAACCGAGGGTACGGATTCTTGCGTCTTAAAAATTATTTTTGCCCATGTCCCCTGCCGGGCTCCGTACATTTGCACTACTACTACTTTGCTTTCTACTTTACGTACAGATTCCAGGTACATGAATCAATTAAAAAAAGATTTCCAGACACTTTGATCAAGGCATGTTTTTGACCGAGAGCTGACTGCACGTTGAAAAGTTTCCACGTCTTCAGAGCGCGACCCAAACACCGGCGCCTGCTGCTGCTTTTGTCATTTATGGATCAGGAAACTGTTTGTACTTCTGATCGGTTTAATTAGAGAAATGTTTCCTCATTTTAAAACTTTGGCTCAAGCAGCGCTTAATTCCACTGTCCAGTGTGCCAGCAAAGTCTGGAATCAGCCCTCAGAACATCTAAACCCCCATGAGAAGCTATTTATCCGAGGTAAAAATTCAACACTTCATGACAACGACTTCTGCAGCAATCCCCCTATTTGATTCCACTCAAATGGGCATGCATTATGGTTCCATGTTCCATGTGGACCGGCACTAGTTGTTTTCTAAGTGTGACTGTTTAATTTCACTTTAATAAGTAGTTCTCTGTTCAGCTTGTTTGCATTGAATGTCATTTCAAGTGAAAAAGGTAAATACTATTGAAAAAGTCTGCACTCTTAGCACTAGAGATAGGCATTCCAAATTTTGATACTATGAGAAAGACTATATAAGGTGATTTTTAATAACTGAATTTAAATGTAGAAATATGTCACAGTAAAAACTCCATTCTGTTTCATACTTAACACATCCAGCTTTATTACTTAATCTAGCTGATTCACTTGAACGAAGAAGGTGAAAACAGCCACCAAGTACCAGTCATCCCTTTAATTTTGCGACAGAAAGAAAAAAATATATATATAAATTGCTTTTTAATGACGATACAATATCGTGACATGACATATTGAGGTACAGATAGTTTCTGAGATCCATAATAGTCAGTAGGACTAACGACATTATCCAGCTGTCTTCTGCAATATTTAATTTTTAAAACAGCCGTACTAGAGTGGTTTTTCATGCCTGTAGAAGTTAGTCAAACATATTGGAATCAATGACTGTCCCTACTACTGTGCCAACTTTAATATGAGCCATACTTTATTGGGTTGAAATTTTTGTTAATTTTGTGTAGATATTTTAGAAATAGGTAGGTTGCATTACATTAAACCAATTCAGGAGCTGAGATTACTGACCAGACTGTATACTAGAAGTGATTTCCATTGACCAGAGAGCTTGGAATTCTACCTTACTCAAGACAGAACTAAAAACTGCTGTAAATCTGTAATGGATACAAAGCATTTTTCTTTTATATTTATGATTTAACTAGAAGTTGAAGTACCTGATTCCATTGAATGTAGCATTAAATTTTTACTGACACCTAAGGTGATTTAAAGAGCTCCTGTTTTCATCTTTCTCTTGTGATTCCATGCTTTAAGTCATATTGACCTTTGAGTCAGGGGCTATCAGCCAAAGTCCCACAAAGTTTCAACTTGTGTCAAGCTGAAAGTTGAATTAAAAGGTAACAAGTTGACATTACTGGCAAGAATAGCTTCATGACTTGACATATTTTTATTCACTGTCTACTCCATTTAAATGTAGCTCTCTTGACATCTCCAAACTCTTTTATTTCTTCATATGGTTGGATGTTTTGCTGCTTAAAGGCTTAAGAGGAGATTTAGTGGGAACAACACCTGGGTTTCAGCTCAGCATTCTTCTGGATTAGTTTACCAGCAACTGCTGAAAGCTGTGGTTATCTCGCTTCTGTGACAATCTTTGCTCGATACTCAAGCTCAAAAAGGATTATAACAGGCCACCTAATCAGAAACACGCCCTGACTGTTTATTCAAGTAAAAATAAGTTAGAGAGATTTTTGGTAGCAGAGTTGAATCTGTTTTTTTTTTGTTTTTTTGGCTAAATGTCATGTGAAATCAGAGATATATTTCATGTCTCCATCCAGGTCACCTTTATTTTCCTTTTTAGCAGCCAGTTGTTTCTCTGTCAGTGTTACTTAATGCTTCCCTCTAATCAACCTCACTAATATATGTTTTGCTTGCACGTAGGTAATTTTTCAAAATGTGCTAAGTTGTTTAAGTAAGCTGCTTATGTTTAAGCAAAGAAACAAACACAACTTTGGTCAAAGAACTAACACCCAATAGAATATAGTAAAAACCTGATGCTCAGAAATTTGTGATTATTGAGAATATGGCAGTGAGCCCTACCCTACTACTTATGTTTTGTTTAATCATGAGGAAAAAGAATGAATGAATGAGTGATTAGAAATGGAGATTCTTTATTTTGCAAACTGTTTACTATCTTGTTCAGACTGAGAGAGGGCCAGAATGAAATGCATTGCATAGAGTGGACTGTGTCCACAATGCATCTAAATAATTGAATAGAATTCTGAACATTACATTGATTTTAGAGCAAAGAAAATTTTATTTTACTGCTATAAAAATATGCTGTATGCGTTATTACAACCTATTAGACAGAAATTTACCAGTGCTTTGTGACAGTGATTCTTAAACTCAACCCATTTTTTTAGGTATCGCCAACATGATATACATTTTAAAACTGCTTTGAAGCAGGATACTGACTTCTGGAGTTCGAAGTTTAACTCATGGGGAAAATATGAAAATTGATTGGCTGCTTTATTGGTTCAATGATATGGTTGAATTTAATTTGCTCTTTGATGTTAAAAGTTAAAAGGTGGTATTTTCAAAAATGTGACTTTTTTTCTTTTTTTTATAGAAATCAGATTTCCCTGTGGGAAAGTTAGAGGTTTTTTGCCAAACCTGACCCCAAATTTAGATATGACTGCTTTGCAACCTGTTCAACTTGAAGCATTTTTATTCAAATATATGCAGGTTTCTTTTTGTGCAATATTAAATGTATAAATAAGTAACCAGGACTGCAGACATTATTTTAATAATATTTAGCTTTTATTTAGTTTAAAATATCTCATATTAATTTATGTTTTGAGAAATTTTCTGTTGTATTATTTTGAAAAAAAGAATTGAATATTTTTTTTAATGCATTTTGCACAATAAATGTTGTTTAAATGGCATTTTAAACTTTTTTAAGTTGTTCTATTGCACTATGACTGGAAAGTGAGAATCTTCAAAAGTAGTCATTTTGACACATATAAAGAACAAAAAAGAATATATCACAATATTGTCGTTACCACACATGCTTTAGATTATATCGCAATGTAGATTTGAGGCCATATTGCCCAGCCCTAATAGTGACTGTAAAAAATGTCTTGTTGCAGCTTGATGATTTGTGTCTCATCCAATTTTACCCCCATATCATTGTTTCGTGAACAATAAAGTGCACAACCCAAAGAAACGTGTTCGTCATACGTTTTTTTGTTTTTGTTTTGTTTGTTTTTTTATTGAGTAATTGGCTTGGTTACTTTTAAAGGGTTTAACACTTGGAGCTACAACTTAGTTATGTTAGGTATGACATTCCAAACACCACATACATACTACAATCTCTGAATAACGTTTAGTTGTACAAATACATCAATAACATTTGAATGTTTTGTGTTCAGCAGATACGGAATAGTAATTAGTTCATTTTATCAAACCACATGAATGCATCTAAATGCGTATCGTGCTTTTGTTATATATTTCTTGCTTTGGGTTGTTTTGTTCACATCGATTTACTCTAGAACAATGGTATAATATGACTAGAGGCTTGTGGAAGTGTATAAATATATGATAAAGATATAACTAGCAGCTGCTTTACTCAAATATATTACACCTTTGGAGAAATGGGCTGTTTTAAGATCAATTTGGCACTGTGTATGGGTAAAGCATACAACGGAAACAAACTGATTAAACTATCAGCTAAAATTCACCTCTCAAATTGTCTAACATATTGGTGGTCAATTAGAATCCTTTTGCCAATTTAGCCGAACTCTGGTACATATGCTTATCTCCAAATATCTCCCTAGTTTTGGATAATACGGTCTTTTGTCAGGAGTCACACTGGTCAGCCAACACTGAGGTCTCTAAACCATCAATATTCTATGTGTGTCTCTTAGTCACTCTAATCTAGTCCAGTGTGGACGCGACTGGATGTAGATAACAAAGACTTGCAATGTGCTGCATGACATCCAACTCAGCTGATGAATCATGCTTAAGGATTCAGTCATTCCTGCAAGCGGATAAGATGCTGCAATTTCTGATGTCAGTGGGATAGATAACTTTTGACTAATGGAGACCGGACAACACACTGAGCTCAAATAAGAGCTGATACACCTCCAGTCATACTTTACTTTAGGCATAAGCCTCTGCATTTTCAGTGTGTTTTTATTAAAAGCATTCTTTGTTTTTTTGTAGCCAAAACATTTATTTATTGTTAATTTTATTCTTTGTTTTTATCATTTGTTTTATCTGGGAAATAATCCATCTGTTTCCTTTAAAGGAAGACGGGCTCTTGGAAGCTATCCCAGTGGGTGTACTCACTGAATTTGTCATCACGTAACTAACCCAGAGTGACAGACAGCTCTGCATGCTCACTGTCACACCTACAGCCAAATTTGGATTCCCTGATTAACCCAGCACACAAAATGTGTTTATACTGTAAAATGAAAAACAAGTGTACGGGAGAAACCCAGTGAGGAAGTGGAAGAAGAATCCAGAAATGTCTCAACTGCACATAAATAAATGAACCCCATAGCCTTTCTGCAACTAATTAACAATGGTGGTATTATCACATGCTGGTATTGACCTCAGATTTCAAAAATAAAAAGGCAGTCTGCATTTTCATCCATCATTTGCTAAATTATGAAATTACATAATTTTATCAATAATGCTCCTCTTTTGACTGGCAAAACTAAAACTTCTAGTAGCCTCCTCCCTCTCATGCTTGTGAACAAAGCCATTTGAAACCTAATCACAGAGCCAGTCACTTTCATGCATTTCTGGCAGAAAGCAATCTTTTTTCCTAATAGAGTCCAGTGGGCTTAAAGCCTTTTGTGAGCCACTTATTCACTCTGGTCTCTGAACTTTATCCACTGAGTGTATGACTGAGATATTACAGAAATATTGAAGCAACAAAAGCGCTCATATTGATAATCTTATTGCAGTGTTTTTGATACAAGCATGAGCAAAAAAAATGCATTAAATTCTAGAAGATGTTTTTTCTGTAGTTTCACTAAGGAACTTTAGTAACACTGTTCCTTATGTGCCTTATGTTTCAGGGCTTTAAGTAAATAAATCATTACAGTTGCCTTTATACACATCTGATACTATTGCATATGCAATTTCCAATTAAGTAAAGCCATTTAAGTTAATATAAATGGTATGGGGTATGCAACTCAGGCACAAGATGTCCTGTGCACACTGCAATAAAATCAATGTTAAGTCCTATTCTTCTAATGTTTTAACAGTAACCAAATAATGTGCATTTATTTCTTGCTACCTTAGGATGGCAATTGTTTGAAGTGTCCCATACAGCAAGACAGCCTGACCTATTTTCTGGTTAATTCTGCTAATAAATATTTGACCACTGTGTACAATCATAGAACAATGATTCACAAGATGGTTAGGTGATTGTAACATTTTAGGTAAAATACTTACTTTTATCTCCTCATATAGTGGCACAGTATACATTTGTATCCTTTTTCCCATAACTCTAGTACTATACTAAATGTGGGTAAATTTTAACTGCCACACTTATTCATAGATGTCACAGGACTTAATGTGCTTTGTTTACATTTAGACTTATGTAAAACCCAATTTTAGACATACAAACATATGTAGCAGAATAAGAAACAGCATTTGAAAATGTGAGCAAGAGACGCCTGATATCTTACAAAGAAATATTGGTTATTTGGAACACAAATCAAACCACTTGCGGGCTTTTCCTTATTTGCCCAGTAATAATCTGTTAAAAACTGAATTGCATTGCTCCTCCAAGAGTTTATTGCAGGCTGATTGAAATAAAACACGGATCTTTTTAAGCTCATTCAACCATATAACTATTTTCCTCATACCCATTTTATCTCAGCCAGCCCACCTCTTACAATGTTAGAATTTGCAATCTTCTTATACTTTAAATGACTTGGAATCATCTATCTGCAATCTCGTAGTAAACAGCTCACAAAGCGACAGAGGGGGTGCAGGTGGTCAGGGGAATGCTTTTGCTTTATTTAAAATCTTTTTTTCTCTTTCATTCTTATTAGCTTTGTGCATTCAACTGGTCCTCGAGAGTCCCAGGTTCTGCGGTTGCAGACCTTAAGAAATAATTGTGAAGCTAAGAGCACACACAGGCCCATGAATATCAAAATGTCTTCTAAACAAATTTAAGTGCCAGGCCTTCTCACTGGTTTTCAGTGGTTATGACATTAACTACACAGTCATTATTTACATTATTTCCTTCAATAATACGTGTTTAGGGATATATATTCAGCTGGGAAGCATCATAAAAGCTTGAGAAAGTTTTCCTCTTTTTTTCATTCTTATCTGGGGGTTTTTTAGCTTTTTCCAGCAAGACAGGAAATAGGTGAACATATCTGCTTTCACCTTTAGTGTAGTAGTCTAAATATGGTAAGTACTCTTTCCATTGTATTTCTTAGCAGAAAACTCTTGTGTCTATCGACCCAATATTGGGCCACCCTAGTCTAATATACTGTTTTTTTTAACAAAGATACACTGACAAAAAAACTTGTTTACATTTTAGCTACATGTAGGTTTCTGCATCCCTATTGGCCTTATTAATTTATCTTCATGTTTGAAAATTATGTGACAATTACGGGACTCCAATTTAAAATGATATGCTAGAATTCGTTAGTCTCTATTTTGTTCTGTGAAATATCATCCTTGGACAAAAATACTGTTTCCCAGGAGGTTTAAGTTTCAACTCAGAAAACCCTTTTGTTAGCAACAGCTGTAAAGTGAGCTTGTTCGGCTCATGTGCTAACTAATTCTCATGCTGTCATTTCTCTTTCTCTTAGTTGTGTTGTTTCTCTTATATATTGGGAAAATTATTGATTAGATTAGAATAAAATATTTTGGACATGGATGCTTAGCCTCAGGGAGTTATTTTTCAGCTGTGCTGTGAATTCTGTTGGATTTTTGTTTTTACAATTCATGTAATGACCCAGAAAGTCATCTAAGGGCAGAGTTCAGCATAAAATTGGGTCCTCGGGAGAAGTCTTTAATATTTTCTGGCATGAAAAGGGGACATTCATAACATATATTGTGTTTTGCTATTTCTAATTGTGTGAATACTGCAAACACATTCATGCTAATAAGATCCTCTTAGTCTTTTATATTTTATAGTTCAATTTATGGTGCTATTTTCATTCTCCATTTTTCTTTTACAGAAATAAAATGTTCACCTTTTCACAATATTACAGCAAGAACTTGTATTTTTATAATGTTTGTATAGACCTTTTAACATATTTATAAGTGTTTTTGTGATTGCTAATATGCTAATAGAAGCTAATGTTAGATTAAATGTTTGATGAAAATGATTTGATTTTCATTATTTATCAGAGGACCATACTTGCACTGATGGGTGTAGTATTACAGGCTTTCTTACATCTAATGTCCTGAGTTCTGTTCCGGCCTATTTCTGATCCATTTATTGATGAAACAGACAGCCAGCTGTGCACCGAGTTGCGCTGTGTTGCTGCTGTTTACAGTAAGTCAGAGCACAAGCTTTATGCACAAACAGCAAAAGGTTGTCCTGTCGCAACAAACTGACGGAGTGGTAGAAAGAAGCCAAATCCCCAACTTGAAAAAAATGAAGTTGGTGGGGTAATTATCGTCCATTACTTATCATTTTTGAGGTGAACTGCCATATATACCACTACGTTCTATGGAGCGCATCGGGCAAACAACGTATCAGTTCGAGCTGTTGGCTCAGGGCGCTGAGTCAGCCCTGCCTGAAGCCAGCATCACGTATAGTAGCAAACAAGCACAGAGAGCCTAGTGCTAGCATCAATGCTAAGTAGCTTCGGAGGGAACTACCTCAGCTTTTGTTTCCTTATTCACGGTGTGTTTAAAACATATAGGTTATAACTTATGGCTTTAAACCACTTCGACATTATGGTCCTCCAAAGTGCGATATACGGATTTCAGCTTCCTCTCTTTCTCTCACTATGCTTCTGTGTGTGCACGTAACACACAAGATAAGCAGTTTTTACACGTCACGAGGCGGGGCGAGTGTGTCTGAGGGAGGGAGGCGTCTCTCTGAGACCATGTCTGTGACGTAGACAATGGAAAAGATGTACCGCTGTCAGCCAACCACAAAATTCAAATGCAGTACCTGACGATTACCATGAGTGGCAGCAGTAAGACATTTTTAGACCCAAAAATGTAGAATTTAACAAGTTAACATAAAAATGTCAGAAAATGCCCTGAAACTGAAAGATTGCATTGGTAAAGACCCATTTATACAGTTTATGAGAAAAAAAACAACGTTTTTTGGTGTTTAGTTACACTTTAAGCTCAGTAGTTTCAACATATCATCCTGCTTTTTCAGCCTACAACATTTGCAATAAGTGACTGCAAATTGTTCTATATATTGAATTTAAACTTGGCAAGATAAGTTCAGTGACACTTGTATTAGGATGAGCATGGACATATTCAGAGAAATTAAAATAATAGGTCATAATTACTGTCAAGGTTGTCAGAGATACACAGCACAGATGATGTAATTCTGTGTGATTTCATTATTAAGCAGCACTATGAATTGAACAAAAAGCGAGAGACACTCTGGACTGTAATGATAACGCACAGAACTGTGACAGTTGTGTCAAACTGAGAATTGTCCATTTTACAGCTATAATCCCTCCCTGCTACTGTAATATAAATACGGGATTTTTCTCTGGAGACATGGATCATCTGTAAGGAAATGAAACCCAGGAGCCCCTCAGCACAATGATGTCATGTGCAGGCGGCTGATGTAACTCAAGTTGAGGGGCTGTCAGCAGTTGCAGATGTACTTGTGCTGGGGGCAGACAAAATAAGGACTGAAGCAGCCAGGCACAGGTTGAAGAACTTGAAGAAACATACTGTAAATGGACAAGAGTAACCCAGGGAATGGCAGTAAGATGAATAAGAAGAGAGGAGAAGAGAAGAGAAGGAAAGTCAACCGACTTAGAGGGCGAGACAGACGGGAACTACTCAGCCAAGCTGCCCCTCACAGCATGGGACTCAGACCTATTTCCATCTCATCAACCCCCTCCATCTCAGTGGCCTTCTCTGTATTTGCTGTCATAAGATGCCATGTCCAGAGCTGAATCAGAGAATGACTGATATTACCCCATGCCTGAAACCATCCATTCAACACTTGGTTGGTTGCAGCCTCCTCTTGTCTTTGCTCTGTCGATATTTCCTTTTTCTATTTATGTTCTTTTTTTCTGCTTCAGCTCACTATCTCTTGGTGGTACTAGCTATCTTCGATGCCTGTTGGGTGCTATAAAGATTTTTCTTCTTGAGGTTTCCTCCCGCTTCTCTCTTGCTGTCACCTATCTTCCCTACCAGGCATATTCTGTAAGGGTGCCAATACAAGTCGGACTGACCCTGTGTGAACAGAAATCCCAATTTGTTCCTGTGTATATGTAAAGACATGAAATACAATGTGGAAGGCAGAGAGGTAAAGCAATTATATCAATAATAGTATAAAATCTATAATGTTTATTCTAAATCACCTTGCAAAACTAGTGATATCACTTAAGGTATCCCAACGTTTCTCACCATATGAAGTTCCTTTCACTAAAATTATGGCTACAGGTATCTTGTCAACTAATTATGATCATATAGAACAAAAAAATTGAAAAATATCCCAGCTTAGGTTTGATGGAAAGTATAAAAGAGCTTTGATCTAAACTTTTCCTCTGGCTGAATGGTTTGGCTTGTTGAAATGCCAGAAGATGAACTTCCACCATAATATCTAGTAGGGCTGGGCGGTAGGCCTATAATGCAAATTTACCAATACTGAAATTTATGACTGTTACTGGCGTCATTTTCCCCGTGACGGAGCCCGGCAGGGGACAGGTGCAGAAATAATTTTTGATACACAAGAATCTGTTCCCTTGGTTTACTAAACCATGCGCACGGATTACGAATCCGTACCCTCGGTTTATCAAACTGTGGCCGTCTGGGGGAGTGCTGTCCGCTTTATAATATTCCCTGGTTGTCGTTAGAAAGTAAAGTGCTACCTTGGCAGAGTGGTTAACATACAGGACTGGCTCCTGCACATTGTGGTTCGAGTCCCGGTTAAGTCATCAGTTTGTGTTTTTATCACACTGCTGTTTTCTGGGGTGCCTGCAGGAAAGTAGGCTATGAACATAACTGTTGTTAAAACTGGGGACATTTTCCCTGGCATTATTTATGAATTATAGTTTTGTCCCAACCACATAAAAACCAGATGTGGATTTTTTTTTTTAACAGTGCAGGTCTAACCTCCACTTATGCTCCTATTGCTAGTTTCATATAATCAGTATACAAACTGATATTCCACTATCTAAAACAGTTTCTTTATATGAGAATGTTGTAGCATTCTTAGCAGAGATTCATGTTACGTCCAATAAAGATTTGTGCTCAAAGTGGGCACTGTATCAACAAGTAACTGGTTAACTCATATCTCTTTAATGCAAGGTGTGTATGCTGCGCCACCTGCTCCATGCATCTATGCAGACAGCGATGGACTGTGCCTGTATTCCAGTGGGCAAGGTGGGCACACACTTTATGATTTGTGGCCCATGTCTAGACCGTTTTTCAGCGATGCAACACATGTGCATGGACCCTGCCACGCTGCATAGGTGCATAGGTTGCTACAAAACTGTTATTTATAAATATAACACCTACGTTTATAGCTTTCTTTCAAGCAGGGACCCAAAACAATATACATATGTTCCCTCTGGGATCAATAAAGTCTTTCTGATTATAGCAGGCTCCGAGGACAGGATTCGATTCAACGATTCCCAGATGTTAACCATGGGTGATAACTAGGGCTGAACGATTTGGGAAAATAATCTAATTGCGATTTTTTTTTTTTCTTCAATATTGCGATTGCGATTTAATGTGCAATTATTTTTCTGGGGTTTTTGTCATGCATTTTTTTATTAATGCAATCAAAAATATTGTGTATTATAAACAGATTTGTATACATAATTTATTCTATTCCATAAGATTATTTACTTATTTTAAGACAAAGGCAAATATTAACAACATTATCTACTTTTAATCATCACACTCGATGGTTATCGGTGTCGTTCTGCAATCAAGGTTTTCTTCCTTTTGATCCCAGCTAATAATTCCCTCCGGCTGCAATGTTTTCCTCCGTGTGGTTATCCAGGAAGTAGGATGCTTGAAGGAACCAGCTCTGATTTTTAATTCTCCATCGATCTAATGCACTTACAGACTCTGTTATGACTCTGTATTGCGGTTTGATCTCAGGTCAGTTGTTGCAAAATACTCCGCTGTTTTCGGTGCGGCTTTAAGTTTCTGTCGGCATTTTTTATACAGCGCAGTAAAATGTGGCTAAAATGTGTGTGTGAGATTGAATCGTAGCTTATTCATCATGGTTAACAAAGCATACTTTTGGCTATAAAACCCGTTATAGCACGAATTATTTCGGTGTGCCGTTTTTTCATGTTCGTAAGGAGCGATTCTTTCAAACAGCTCGGTCAGCGATCACTGTCGGCTCGAAGTTTGTTGACTGGAAATTTAAACACTGGTGGCAGTCAGTTTAGCCGTGCAACTCTCAAAAATGGTGGTGTGATGTTTTTAGGTGTTGATAAAGGTTCGTACTGTAGCCTACCTCGTGAGGCAGCAACAATACCAAGACGGGTTCTGCATAATACCTGCCGTTGCGCAGCATCAACGTTTACATAGCAGATATAATTTCTCACAACTGATGTACTGTTCCTCTTTGGTACTAACTATTGTGTACTGTTGGATTCTGTTAAGCTTTTGGTCATTTTATAACTGGTTAAAGTGCAGCGTTTCCTTCACTCCCTGCTTTGTTTGCAAGTCATCAAGTCAAATCGCAGCCTTTGCGATTAGGAAATCGCATTTTACCAAATCGCGATTTAATTGCAAATGTAATTAATCGTTCAGCCCTAGTGATAACCACTCTACCAAAGGAGCAACACAAACAATAAAGAGTCGGGGCCCATTATCAATCGGAAACGATCCTCGATACTGTCACACATGATTCATGAATCTGTGCGCTCGGTTTAGTAAAGTTAAGAATATTATCTCCCACCACAATGTTTTTCAGTGGAATGATGTTTTCTCTCTAATGTGCACTATTAGTTTTCTGCTCCTCATTATGTTTTACCCATAAGCCAGAAGAGTTCAACAGTCGTCTCTTCTTACAACATCTTCTATACGTTTCATTTTTCCCTAAACAGCGTATCCCAAATTGCTTGCAATTTTTGTATTCTTGCTTCTCTCTCACTGTTTTCTTTTTTTCACTGACATGAAAACAAAAATTGTATACAGTAACATCCCTTCCAACTCCTGTTCCAGTTTGTGATTTCTTCTGACTACTGCAGTGCTCTTCTTGGGGTTTCTGTCTTGGGCTTTGATCAACCAAAACGTGCACAATTTACAGTATTACTCACTGACCAGGACTGGCTGTGGCTTGCAGCCCAGATACTATTCAAGGCAGCAATTCTTGCCTCTACTAAGTCATTTTTGAGAATACACCTAGTAATTTCCATCTGACTCATACGGTCTCCTGTCCTTCTTGGCTTCTCTTTTTCTTCAAACAATGTTACTCAGATAATTTGGAACATTATTTTTTCTGTTTTTCTAGCTCTCTGAGACCATTTCCCCTGCTCTTTTGAATCAGTTCTCTGAGTTGTGGTTACTTTCAAGATGAGAGAGGTTATACTTTCCATGAATTCTAACGTATTCATGGAAAGTTTTGATCAGAAATTGGTTAAAAAAAAAACGTTTCCATCTTTTACTACACTGTTGAAAAAATGTCTACATTCTATATTTAGATGCAAAGATCAGAATTGAAATGTTACCAACATTTCCAAATCCATCGTGTCCCATGGGATACGGAGAACGCAGCTCTACAGAACTAAACTGGGCAACGTTGTTAAAGTCCAGACAGCCATACAGTTGTTTGACATGTCTTGGCAGGCTGTATAAAGTAGTTTCTTGTAGGGCAGGGTATTGTTAGGAATTTCACGATTCGATTTTGATTCATGAGGCTTCAAGTCAATTTTGATTCAATTCGATATTGATTTATTAGCTTCAATATCGATTCAATAAGTAAATACACAGGTAACTAAGTACCTGAGTATATTTTTAAATAATGTGCGCAGTAGCACCAATGTTTAAGAACAAATTGACCCCAGCATGTTTCCTGTCATGGTTTATTTAGCTAAACAAACTGTATAATATTGTACATGTGTTCTACAACACTAAACGCTCTCACTAGAGTGTTGCCTACAGCGCCGCCACTGGCCAGTAGATTGAATCGTTTAATAGGATTTGATGAATCAATATTGAATTGAGAAATAATTACAATACATTGATGAATCAATATTTTTACCCAGGCCTAGTTTCTTGTTAAATAACTTTTAACATCTCTCTGCTTCCTCTGACATCCCTTTATAATAACACCAGAAATAGCTAACTTTGGGTTTACTTAAGTCAGGAAACTCTCCCAAACTGAAGAGGGTTGCTCTCACTGTGACCTGATCACACTGAAGTATTGTGCATACATGTTTTGATATTTTTATTTATTTTATTTTTTTTTGTTTTGTTATTTTGTACCTGTCCTGTTTTGCTGTGTGACGCTCAGAATTGATGTCAGCGTACCAAGTAGAAGCCAAACAGATTTACGTTCACAAGTGGAGGATTATGGCTATGTCCTTAGTACTCCACTTGATACATATGTGAAATAAATCTTTATTACACCAAAATTATGGACATGGAGATGGAAAATGAACAGGGGAAAATAGAGAAGATAAAGAGAGGTAGGGAAGAAAAAGGTTAAGAGGGAGAGGGTGAGTTAAAGATACAAGAGAGAAAACAAGAACACATCCCAGTCTTCCTCCACCACTGCAGCTGAGGGGAATAAAATATAACAAAACAAACCAAACAGTACAAACTTAGAACTATACAACCACAACACATAAATAGATATATATTTACAATAACGTCTCTGGAAAAACTGGAAAAAATATATTATGACTTGCTGGTCCTGGTTATCACCAAATTTCTTGGTGCTTAAGTATTTAACGCAGCAGCTCTGAGATCAGATCGGGGTAATTTGCTTGAATATTTGGCCACTCTGTCCAGTCTTGGTCTTTGGCCAGTCTGCTTACCTTTCACTGTATTGGCATTTTCCTGATTTCCTAGGAAATAAGCCCATCTCTTGTGATATCAATACTGATATGATATTTGCAAAGAAACACCTATTGAATCACATACATAAACCACAGCATACACACATGCATGCAAGTCAGTTGAGAACAGAGTTTACTTCCCTGCAGTCTCAGGTGGACCAGCTGTGTTCAGATGTATTAATCATCTTGGTCCCCAGCTTGCTAATTAATGACCCATCTGTCCCCACTCACTGAGGTTCCACTTCAGGCTCCCTCAGACACAACCCGACACTCTCTCCCATGATGTAACCCCAACGCTGGTTCTAAAGAAACAAATGTCAACACTCAGTCTAAACATCTCTGTTTCAGATGCGTTCAACATTTTTTGGGGCTTCTCTCCTCAGTTGCGTTTCATTAAGCTTGCAGATATTCTGCGATCAGGCTCTTGTGTGTGTGTGTGTGTGTTTATGTGTGCACTTATGGAGGTGTATGTGTGTGTGTTGTAGGCTTATCAGGTGAGCCCGGGCAGAGTGTCAGATGCAGTAATGGAGGCTTCAAAGACAAGCGCTGCGGTGAGTTTCCCGGCTGCCTTTTTACCAGTATCCTAAAACCCCTATGCCCATCCACACACCTCTCCCCCTTCCTCCCTTCATCCCACAGAGCAACAGAAAGGCACATGGGTAGACACTTTGCGGATAAGGAAAAGATGCAGAAAGGAAGATAAAAAAGTGGATAGGTAAATAAGTGGCTACAATGTCGAGCAGACAACAGATAGAGTATATCAGGCTGAGTGACAGGTTGAGGAGATTCTGAAAACCACAAAGGATCCCTGATAGAGGGGATCAGATAGAGCTGCATTCAAGCAAACAACATACAGACCAGGTGCTTGTCCTGATCCACTGCCACCCCCTTTACTTGCATGAGTAGAGATACTTCAAACGCCTGCCGCTTGTCTGCTGCTTTGTTCCACTGTTTTCTTTGCAGCTGCAAATGTTGTTTTTTGATGCCACCAACATTGATTTGCTTCTTTTTGAATGGCAGCTTCTTTTTGTGGCTTCTCATTTGCTTATCTCCATTTTTTATCTTTTGTGCTGAACTGAGTGAGTTTGTTTTTCTGTGAGATCATCTTTTGTTTTGCGTTGGTTAAACAATCATAGTCAAGGGCCTATAATTGAGTGTTTGATCATTAAAATTATCAGTGAAGGTTGATTATTTTTTAGAGATCACAGTGTTCCTTCCATGGCTTTGATGTAACATATAATTAGGTTAGGCAGTTAAATCAGACATGGACATTTGTTGGCCCAGGAAACGGCTCCTGTTTTAGTTGCTGCATTTATTTGCTCTAATAAAGATGTATTGTGAGACTGTGTAGAATGAACCTGACAAGATAAAATAAGCAAAAGAAGAAAATTTGCTTTCATTTAAGCAGCATTTACAGAAACTTCTCCTATTTTTTTTATCTTTAGTGAATATAATATTTAGACTCCTTTAATAGGTACTGTCCTTGCTTTATATAAAATACATCGAAAGCAATGTTCTCTATTTTAATGGCTACTTACCAAAGAACAACTTTTAAATGTGTACAGAAATGTTAATGCAATAGAGCATTTACTTTTATTGTTCAAGTTTCTCAACATTTGAATTTAACGAAAGAAAATTATTGCAGGTCCTAAAAACTATCTTTGTTCAAAATGTAAATAAATAAATATAAAATAATAAATATAAAAGCTAAAATAGAGACAGTAGACATCAGAAACAGTAGATATCTTATAGCATTCACCAATCAGGCTCAGCATTTGACCACTGAGAGATAAAGTGACTGACCCTCATTATCTCGTCATTGTCACACCTAATAGTAGATGGGATATATTGGGCTATAATGAACACTGCGTCCTCAAGGTTGATGTGTTGAAAGCTGGAATAAATGGGCATGTGTAAGGATTTAAGAGAGTTCAATAAGGGTGACTTTGAGATGGCTGATCAGTCAGAATGCCTCCCAAGCTTGAAGGTGTTTCTACTCTCTACTATTAATAAACCTATCAAAAGTCATCAAAGAAAGGAACAGCAGTGAACCAGCAACAGTTCTATGAAAGCAAAGGATCATTGGTGCATGTGTGCTCACCTGTAGGACCAGATCATTGTCCTACAGGCGAGCTACTCTAGTTCAGATAGGAAAGTGACAGAATACACAGTGCACCGTTGCTTATGGGACTGTATAGCAGCAGATCAGTCAGGTTGCCCATGCTGACCTCTGGCCACAGCCAACAGCAAAAACAGCTGGCATTAGAATACGAGATTATGGTGACACAAGGCCCTTTTTGGAAGCTGGTGAGCTGGCCGAGGCAATGCAATGCTTTGAACAATGTTCTGGTGGTAGACCTTGGATAAACTGTATTTGTTGATGGCTGTAATCTCTTTCAGCGGGATAATGTGCCACGTCACAAACTGAAATGGTTCAGCAGTAATTTGTTGTGTTGACTTGGCCTCCAAATGATCATGTCTTCATCATATTGAGCATCTGTACTGGCTTAAGAAGTCCAATCAGTGGAGACCCGCCTTGCAAGTTGGAGTAATTCAAGGATCTGCTGCAAAATCTTGGTGCCAGTTACCTCATCAAATTGTTAGGGGTCTAGTAATGACTATGCCTCAATGGCTTAACCTTTATTGCCGTTTGAAAAATGTAATCAACGCACTAATAGGCACTATTAGGTCTTAATGTTATGCCTCATTGGTCTATAGGTCTTAGAAAAGCTCTTCAATTCCAATATATTTCCATCTTATGATTTATTAAATAAAAAAACATATTTGTTTTTACTTTATGGACAGAGATTCAAATGTTATCACATGAAAATGGCAAAAAATCTGTTTTGTCAGTGCACTTAAACTCATATCATTGATCATTTCCTCCTCTCCTGTGTCCCCCTTTTCTTTCTTTTGTTCCCCTCCTTATCCTTGCAAACAGCAAACTCTGGAGAACAACCTGACCAATCTGGTGAAGAGGAACAGTGAACTGGAAAATCAAATGGCCAAGCTCATTCAGATCTGTCAGCAGGTTGAGGTATGCCAATATGTGTTCGAGCTCAAGTTTACTTTATTTATATAATGCATTTAGTTACAGCAATGTTGACCAACGTTGCTGTACATAAGTGAACACATTGCCTTGTTGGCTTTAACAACATTAGGCTGCTCATCCTTTTCTGTGCTCTAGGAGAAAACCTTGGTTTGCATGACGGCAGCAGTCTTGTAATTTTAATTGTAAAGATTTTAGACGGCCAGCTGAACTAATCTATATTACTATATTTTTGAGGTTTACTGTAGATTTTAGTTAAAGTTCCCTTTAATATTCCCTCCCCTCAGACTTCTGGGTTGTGATCCCACTGTGATCGTATTAAATCAAGAGCTCAGTTTTTTTTTTTTTAGCTGCTATAATTTTTAATATAAACTGAAATTCTGTGTTCTTTTTTTTATTTTAAGAAAAATCTTTTTTTCTTACAAAGTCTTTCAAAATGCTAAAACCACTGACATATAAATACAGTTTATTATATAACAAAGCAGTGGGATTCATCTCTATCCATTCGATCATGTGGATATTTTAGAAATATACCACCCACGTATTTAATACTGGAGACACACCTACATAGGAAAACACACCCACCCGTTGGCAGGAAATACCACTCCGACCATAAAAGCTGCAGAATGTTTGTTTTAATCGAGACTAATTTTAAAAAGTAAACAAAGGAAGAGTGGGATTAACCTCCTTTGAAAGTATCTAGAAGGGTTGGTCTTTCTCACAAAGAAAGGTTTGGTTCTATTTGTCAGTACCAGAATGCAGTTGGTTCAGCCAAATCTATTTATATCACCCTAAATATTACCATTGATGTTAAACGACAGTGCATGGTTATGACAGTAAAATGTGATTAAATATTTATTGGAACTAGCTGATTGTCTCAGATTTTGTTAAGTTCTTAATTAGGAGCCTCATCACAGAACTAAATAAGCCGGGAAGTGCCCAAGTTGGCAACAATGGATGAGAAAGACAAGACAGTTGCATGAAATGCTTTAAGGATTATTGCCTCCAGAAACCCATGAAGTCCCACTCTTAACTCCAGTTTTCAGTAAATCTCCCCATGGATGGTTTCATTTTTAAGATGAAGCGTCATTTTAACCCTCAGCAGTTTAATTTGCACTGGGACCACCCACGCAAGCAAATTATGCTCCCCTGTGAAGTCAAATAAGATTACGTGTCAAGGCGCATATATTTCTGCAACTTGTCACGGTTTGTGACAACCTTATAGGACTATTTCACAGCCTGTTGTGCTGATCAATACCTGGACCGGTCTGCGGGTTTTTGTCATTTAAGCGCAAGCAGTGATTTAACAGAGCTACATCCAGAAAATGTTAATACGCCATCATCAAGGGTTCTCTCTATATGGTAGTTAAGACTCACACACACACACACACAAGGATAGATTTTCCATTTGCACACTCAGTTTTAATAAACTTAATAATTTCTCTGGGAGATTTGACGCTAATGGCTGGTGAGGACAAATGCATCTTAGTGGTGCCATCTTTCTCCACATAGTACATTTCTTATTAGCAGGGCATGACTCCATTTTCTCTGAGTCACTTCGAGCATCAACTCATGCAGCCCTATCAAAAATTAAATGATTGCTATGTGATTTATTAAGTACAGATAAAATGCTCATAACCAGCTGCTTAGGAAAGTAAAAAAACAAGTGCCTTCTCCCTCGGGTTTCCTTTCAAGTATCCTGCTAAAAACATTTACATTAGCCATCCAGCTAAACCATACCATGGGTAAAAAAAAAATATTTTAGGAGATTATTTAAAGTACCCCACTTGAAGCTGTTATTTGATGTGATTTTAGTGGCAAGAGGTCAAGACATTAATTATTTACTAGGCGATGAATTCAAAATAAGTTTTGGTGAAACCACATTAAAGCACAGTGGTTGTTAATGTGTAATGGGAAGAGGAGAAGACAGAAAAGGGGAAGGGAGGACTAATGAGGAGAAGAAAATGGGGAATCCAAAGATAGAAGAAAGGCTGCATGGAAAACAGGACAGTAGAAGAAAAACAAAAAACAAGGGTCAGCAGGGCAAACATAGAAAGGAGTAAAAAGGACATACTCTGAACATTAGCGTGACTGTTCTGGTAAAAAAAGAAAAGAATCATTGGCAGACCGGCAGGGTGCAGAAGAAAATGCTCAGTAATAATGCAACACAACACAAAAAGGGAATAAGGAAATGGGAGTTTTAGCAGAGAGTGAGACAAGTGTGTGCAAAATAAGAAATCTCTAAAGGACCTTTGAGCATGACCTGGATTTCTCTGCTCTCTGTTTGCAAGCGTACTGTATTGGCGCCAAAGACATGATCAAACATAGTGTGAATTTCCTTCTAGTGTGTAAGCACACACAGCAGCAAGGGCTTCTCTTTGGGGAATTAGCTTTTCCTAACTCCTAGAAAGGATGTACTGACTTGGCTGTGAGTAGGCTGCTTGTTTCCTGGGAACATTTACCTTTAACAGGTTTTCCTTCAAATGGATTGTAATTTTTTTTAGAATAATACAGATCGTATGTAGTTGTCCAGTGCTTCATTATTAGAATGTCTTGAACAACTATTACCAACTGACCTTTTCTCAGATTTAGTTCATGTACATTATTGGTTTTGTGTGATTGTAAAGTGGAAATTGAGTGACACATCTTTTTTTTTTTAATATTTCAAAATAAATATCTTAGAAGTGTGTTCTGTGTGTGTTGTCAATACAGTGTAGAAACACCTCTCACTACAATTAGCTCAAGCTCAGAGGGGAAGAAGGACACCTATTTTTATGTTTTGCAACAAATCTTTAACTGTAGTTTGGTATTGACTTTGACTAGTCCATTCTAACATATACATTTTACCAAAGCCATTCCATTGTAGTTCTCACTGAATGTTTTAGGTCATCCTGCTTGAAAGTGTAGCTCTGCCCCTGTCTAAATTGTTTAGCAACCTCTTTCTTTCAAGATCAGCCTGTGTTTAGTTTCATCAATCTTACAAACCTCTTTTGCAGATTGTTGGTACGTGCCAAAGAAAAGCATTAGCAAAGCATGATGATGCCACCTCTATGCTTAATGGAGAAGGCTTTTTCAGGATGATTTGTATTGTTAGCGCTCTGCCACACGTGGCGTTTTGCATGTTGGCTTCCTCTGGGCAGACTACCTGCTTTAATCTCTAAAATCTTTGTCCCTGACATCTCTGGTGATATTTGATCTTCATGATGTTATTTGTTCATGAATGATCTCCAACAAAACTTTGAGGCCTCCTATAGAACAGCAGTATTTGTACCAATATTACTCACATGTGGTCTGTGGCCTTTGTACCAGATAAGGGACTTCTGAAGACTGAATAAAGGGAGTGGAATACAATTACAGGGAACACTTTTCCTAATTTTTTATCAATTAAATAAATATAATATACATAAAAAGAATAAAATCATGCACTTCTTGTTATCGGTCAATTAAATAAACAATCCATAAAATATTTTTTCTAAAATCTTTGTTTGTGGTTGAAAAGGAGATTGAAAGCTAAAGGCCCTGATAATCGCACCTTTATATTGTAGGACTCTCTATTCAACAAATTTTGATTTGAAAGATTTCTTGTTTTTCAATATAACATTTGTCTGTTGATATTGAATCATTAAAAAACAGTTTTCAAAGTAAAATTTTGGCTTTCATTCAGTAGTGGGCAATATGAAGGGTGTAAGGTAGAAATGACTTACCATGATATGACAGATTTATGGTGGTTATGCATTTTGATGTCATTAAGCTGTGCCTACATACTTTGTACCAGCACACAAGGATACTGATGTTCAGTGTTTGCCACTAGATATCAAGAGTTTAAAAGTTGATGTTTCTTTATTTAATGGAAAAGAAACCTGTTGAACTTGAAGCATTTTTAACTCAAATATATGCAGGTTTCTTTATGTGCAATATTAAATGTATAAATAAGGAACCAGGAAAGCAGACAATTTTGAAGTTTACTTTTATGATATTAAGCTTTTTTCTTATTTAAAATATATTTATTTTTATTTTTATTGTGGGAATTTTGTGTTGCGATATTTTGGTAAAATAACTGAATATTTTTTAATGCATTTTGCACCATTAAAGTTCCCTAAATGGCATTCTAAAACTTTTTGAATTTGTTCTGCTGCATTGTATTTGGAAAGTGAGAACATTCATAAGCATTTTTGACGTATAAAAACAAAGAATACACCACAATACATATTCTTTTTGCACATGCTTTAGATGATATTGCAATATTGATTTGAGGCCATATCACCCAGCCCCACCTTCATTTTATTTTTTTGGTTATTAAAATGAGCTCAGTCTTACTACTGAACAGGTTTATAGTCTTTTCCTGTTGAATTCTCAATAAGTCAGAGTTAAAATTCTAACGCAATATTAAACAGCTCTTCCTTCAAGACGTGGAAACCTGTTAGGGATTTCCATTTAGTGTCCCTCACATACAGTTTATCTTCTAAGACTACGGTTTATGCTCTTACTAGGGGCCCTATCTTTAAGAAGTGGGAACTTTTTAAAAAGGTGTTCATTACTTAGAAGCCTCACTCAGACATAGCTATTGTGGAGTAAGCTTTTTATCTAGAAAGCAGTGGAAACAGCAGCCAGTGTCTCCAACCCTTATTCTTCCAGTTAAAGTTTCACGTGAGCTTTTAAAGCTGATGGAAAAAAGAAAAGAATCACATCAGGCAGAAGCTTACTGGGTTTAAACGCTCAGACTTGTATGTCGACTGATTAAGCAGCGAGCTGCAAGTCATTAGTTGAGGCCTGTCTCGGTGTGTGTACACTGAAACTGAAACCTACTGTGTGCAGAATATGAATCAGCAATGGAATATGGCTGCAGTGCTGCCTGATATTTTGTCTCAGGTTTCAGATACTGTCTTTAACCTTTCCACAGGATCACTGGGGAGATCTGCCTGCCAGCAATATGGGTCATTAGCAGTTCCACTTTTAGATAAGTGTAGCAATACAATTGCAACAGGAAAATGACACAGGGTGTTTAAAAAAGGTACTTTGCTTTTAGTAGAAAGTCAAATGTTACTTTTGTATTTATTCATTGGTTTACCAGTCAAGCCCATTCTTTCAATTTCCACTTGAACTCCAGTATCAATAGTAATTCAGATCTTTAATGGGGCTTATCAAAGACATGATGAATATATGATTATAATAATTAGGTGTCATTGATTTTTTTCAGCATATATTTACCTTTCTATATTGTAATAATATAATAAAGATCTGATTTGTGTAACACAGTGCAGCATAAATAAATGTATTGGTTACTAACATTCTTTTAAAACAGTATCCTGAGCTTTGAAAATTTCACAAAGTACCATTTTATCCATCATCTGAAAATGGAAAAGGGTAGGCAAAAACTAGAAACCTAGCATGATGTGGCCGTCCACCTAAATCCACAGATGTGCATTAATCTGAGAAACTGTCAGTGAGGCCTTTGGTAATTCTGGAGGGCTGCACAGATCCAGAGCTTAGGTAGAAGACTCAGTTAATACCATAACTATTAAACATGTGCTCTGCAAATTTTGCATTTATTGAAGAGCAGCAAGGAGAAAGTTACTTGTACTTTGGTCTGCTAAGAAAGAAATTTAACTTTATGGTCAACATAGCTCAACATTTCACATCATCCTGAACAAACAATCCCCACATTTCAATAAGTTGACTGCATCATGCTGTTTATATTTATCACTTTTTTATATGGTTTTCATTACAAAGCACAGGGATTCTGGTCAGAATTAAAGGTGAGATGCATGGATCGAAATGCAGAAAGATCCTGGAAGAAAATTTGTTAGGAGTTTCAACCAATTAAGACTGAGACACAGGTTTAACTTCCAACAGAAATGTCCGACAAAATGCATAAAGAGCTACATTGAAATAGTTGAGATAAAAGCTTTCCTACATGTTAGAAAGGCCTACACCTTAATCCAAGTAACAATAATTGATGTTTATTCAGGCTTTTCCATCTGTTCTGACTGAGCTTGAACTAATTTTCAATAAAGAATTAATAAAAACATCCAGGCTCTAAATGTGCAAGGCTGGTCGTGGCATTTTCACAAAGACTTGCAACTGAAATTACAGCAAAAGGTTGTTCTTCAAAGCCTGGCTGTCCTGGGGCTGAATCCAATTGCATGCCAAGTTTGTTAAATTTTTATGTCTAAAAATAAATTAAAAACCATGAGCCACCTTCCTTCCACCTCATAATTATGCTCTACGTTGTGTTAGTCTGTTACAGAGAAATCCCTCAAAAATATTCAAGATTGGGGATGTTAGTAGGGATGCACCGATCCGACTTTTTCAGTCCCGATACCGATACCAATGGCTGGATTTTGTGTATCTGTCGATAACCGATACCGATCCGATACTATTTGTGACAGTGTTGAGGTCCTGTCACTATGACTCCGATAGATCATGTGCCCTGGCTGCTTGGCCACAGGGATTAAAGGCACCAGACTTTAAAAAGTAAACATAACTGAGACAAAATAACAGATGTAAAATCTAAAATTAGCACAAAAATAAAATTTCAAGTGAAAAATCTTTCCTTTTTGGTTAATTAGTTGCAGATTTCCCCCATTTTGAGTATCGGTTCATGGTATACCGATACCAGTACATTAGGCAGTATCAGGGGCCGATACCCGATACCACTATCGTATCGGTGCATCCCTAGATGTAAGGTGACATGTCAAAAGGTTAGAGGTGTTTGAGTACTGTTGAAAGACATTGCATGTGTAGTGATTGAACATAAAAGAGAATAATTACAGCTGAACTGACTGCCATGACAAAGATACTGTACATGACTTTAAAAATGTCAACTAGCTTATGGCAATAGCATAAATCAACAAACTTGTGGCAGCTTAACATTTTCAAGATCTGATTATATGTATAAGATGTCGAATACAAATTGTGTAGCTTTCGGGTATTTTTTAAAAATATTAATGTCATAAGAAATATGTAAAAGAAGACATCCTTTAACATAAAGTTAGCCATGACTATATATGGATAGTAAGCTCCACTGTCCATGTTAGTTTACATTTCTGAAATACAGCAAAATGCATATTTACTACATTAAACCTTGCTTGCACAGATTGCTTTTTCCCTGTGATAAATTGGAGAAGAAAACATATTGCTCCTGGAATTTTACTGTATCAGATTATACATCTGACAACATTAGGTCTGACAGTTTTTTAAGAAGGAAATCAATGATCAGACATTTTGCCACAAGGTAAACGTACCGCTTCACTGTGGGGGTTTTTTGACTCAGCATCTCCGCATTTAATCTTGATTCCATTAAGTCAGATTCAGTGCATCACTTTCTGTCATTTTTGTTATAATTAACTGCATGTTTTTTATGATAGGTTTGTACAGCAAAATAATATTACAATCGGTAAACTTTCTTACATGTTGCATGGTCTAATGGCGTCTAAATATGTAATATGAAGTTGGAGTTCTTTACTTTACCTATGTGGGGTGGTCAGTTTGATATGGATGAATTGTTTCTTTCCCCAGATGGCTATAGGCCTACCGTTTACAAAAAGCATTTAGTATTTTGTTGCCTTATTTTAAGTATACGAGGTGTGGGCCCACCCAAGTTATATGTATGTCCTCCTATTTGTTGCACCTGTGAAGACCACGGAAAATTTCTGCTACATTTTTGTCATGTCTCAGAAATTTAGATAACGCCCTGAATGACAATTGGTTTTAGAAAGACACAGGTGCACATAGATGTTTCACAATACTTAAAATATGTGAATGTGAAGGTATAAGTAAAAACCCTCATATTAGCTACTTTTTGGTGTAAATCAGAGTAAGCCTGTTTGAGGTAAAGTCCATTTTAACATGTTTTTTTTACTTATTTTTTTATTGCACTCTATGGCTGGTTGACAAATTCTAAGGAAACTGGATCTTCAAAATGTACAGTTCTTTGGATGTTATAGAAGTAAACATAAAATGGAGAAAATTGAGTTAATAAAATTACTAGAAAGTACATGAGCCAACACTTTTTTTTTGGACCTAGTTATTTGCATGCTAGGCATAAGCAGGTGCCACTTATGGAAAAACCGGGACCATGGGAGTTAAATAAAATTCTACAATTTAAAAGCCTCATTCATTCAATTTTTCCAATACATTTGCTATGGTCTCTTGTATGAAGGAATGCCTTGTGAGTTGTTTTCCTGTGGAAAAAATCCTTTCATGCTCCTGTTTAAGTATAATTTAGTATAATGAAGTATAATTATACTTCACTAGTGGTGTTCCAAAGGTAAATCCCAACTCTTTTTAAGATGTTTCTTATTTAAAAAATGAAGCAAAGCTGGGCAAACCAATTGAAAACGTATTTTTTCCTGTTACATAGAAAGAACTGGCTTCTTGTGACTCGATCGTTTTGCAGGGGGGGGGGGGGGGGAGTTGAAATTTTTTTTACATACACTATGCATATGGACCTCAGAGTGACCAATGGTATTCCAAACAGAACAAGTATTACACAGTTTCTCAGGGAACGAAACCTTTAACTTAATAAAACACGTTTGCAAGGAACAAGTTTTTCAGTTCTGTTTGTGGTAAGCCACATGTAGTTTATGCCCCATTTCCACTAGTGCCAGGACGGTACGGAACGGGATGCTTTGGTGTGTTTCCATTACTTGTGTCTGTTCCGAACCGACCCCTTTTTTCGGACTACCTCTGCCTTGGTTCCAAGCGTGCCAAAGCGAGCCGAAACGCCCACCTATGGACTGATTGGTTCGGTAATATGATATCCCTCTCACTCCTACCCAGCAGCTGTAGCAGCTGATTGGTCTGCAGTTGTTTGTTTGTCTCAGAGTAAGCTATAGTTTAAAGTTTCAAATAAGCAGCGCACTGCAGTTAACTGCAAGCAGTCTAAAATGATAGAGAAATCAGTGTGAATCGCGGATTATGTTAGTTTTAAAGAAAGCATTTTACCATGTTGCCACATTGGTTGAGTGGTTAGTGTTGGTGAGTGTTATTCGGTTGGTGCAGGTTCGTTTCCCACTACTGTGGTGTTTAAGTCTTTTTCACAGTAGGTTCAGGTTCAAAGACATTCTTCCTGGTTTCAGAAAAAATACTTTTTCTAGATTTAAAAAAAAAGATTACTTATATATATATATATATATATATATATATATATATATATATATATTTAATGGTTTTAGTTTTTGTGTCATACCTGATTTTTTTTGTTAGAACAAATTGCAAGACATTGCTTTTATCTGAGCCTCCCTGGTAAGGTCTATTCAGGGGTTCTGGAGAGGAGGGTACGACGGATAGTCGAACCTCGGATCCAGGAGGAACAATGCGGTTTTCGTCCTGGCCGTGGAACACTGGACCAGCTCTACATCCTCGGCAGGGTCCTGGAGGGTGCGTGGGAGTTCGCCCAACCAGTCTACATGTGCTTTGTGGACTTGGAGAAGGCGTTCGACCGTGTCCCTCGGGGTGTCCTGTGGGGGGTACTCCGGGAGTATGGGGTACCAGGCCCTCTGATACGGGCTGTTAGGTCCCTATATGACCGGTGTCAGAGTCTGGTTCGCATTGCCGGCAGTAAGTCGGACTCGTTTCCAGTGAGAGTTGGACTCCGCCAAGGTTGCCCTTTATCACCGATCCTGTTCATAACGTTTATGGACAGGATTTCTAGGTGCAGCCAAGGTGTTGAGGGGATCCGTTTTGGTGACCTCAGGATCGGGTCTCTGCTTTTCGCAGATGATGTGGTCTTGTTGGCTTCGTCTGAACGTGATCTACAGCTCTCGTTGGAGCGGTTCGCAGCCGAGTGTGAAGCGGCTGGGATGAGGATCAGCACCTCCAAATCCGAGACCATGGTCTTGAGTCGGAAAAGGGTAGGGTGCTCTCTTCGGGTTGGGGATGAGGTCCTTCCTCAAGTGGAGGAGTTTAGGTATCTGGGGGTCTTGTTCACGAATGAGGGAAAAATGGAGCGGGAGATCGATGGACGGATTGGTAGGGCGTCTGCAGTCATGCGGGCGCTGTACCGGTCTGTCGTGGTGAAGAGAGAGCTGAGTCGAAAGGCGAAGCTCTCGATTTACCGGTCGATCTACGTTCCTACCCTCATCTATGGTCACGAACGCTGGGTGGTGACCGAAAGAACGAGATCGCGGATACAGGCGGCTGAAATGAGTTTCCTCCGTAGGGTGGCTGGGCTCTCCCTTAGAGATAGGGTGAGAAGCTCGGTCATCCGGAGGGAGCTCAGAGTAGAGCCGCTGCTCCTCCACATCGAGAGGAGCCAGTTGAGGTGGCTCGGGCATCTAGTCAGGATGCCTCCTGGACGCCTCCCTGGTGAGGTGTTCCGGGCATGTCCCACCGGGAGGAGACCCAGGGGAAGACCCAGGACCCGTTGGAGAGATTATGTCTCCCAGCTGGCCTGGGAACGCCTCGGGATTCCTCCCGAGGAGCTGGCCCAAGTGGCCGGGGAGAGGCAAGTCTGGGTCTCCTTGCTTAGGCTACTGCCCCCGCGACCCGACCCCGGATAAGCGGAGGAAGATGGATGGATGGATGGATGGATGCTTTTATTGCAATCACCCTGTCTTGGAGCTGACTAGAATTTAATGTCTAACTAAAAACAAGCAGCAAAAGTATCCAAGTAAAAACAAGACGGTTAGATTGACATCACTCTGAGCTATGGAAGTCTAAGTAGTAGCCTACATTGGTTAAAAAAAAATCTCTGTTGCCAAAAATTTAATCTTCAGCAACAAAAGAGAGATGTTTTTTGCTGTAGCTTTTGTTAAGCTAAGCCCGCCCACGTCCTTGCCCACTACAGTTCTTTTGAGATGGTAATGGAAAAACACAACCTACCCGTTCCAGGCCATACTGACCCGGTCCATACTGTACCGTACTGGCCCTGGTGGAAATGGGGCATTACACTTTCAGCTGAGCTGCAGAGGAGCGGATTGAAAAGAATTATAAGAAGAAGGTAACAGTGTTTGTGTAGCAATGGACATTAATGTCAGGACCATAAAAAGATGTTAGCCCTTTAAAAAGCAGAACGACCACAGAGAAGATTGGTTTTCTAACTGCCCTGTTTTAATTCACCATGATCTTTGGCTGCTTATTTCTGCGACTTGATTACTAACCTCTAATCTTTATGATTGCTATTTGTCAGGTTGTGTTTCTTAAAGCTTCTTTGAAGAGAGCTTGTTTAGTTTTAGACCTCTGACTTTATATATTTGTTAAAACTGCCCAAAAGGCTGCTAATAGCTTTAGACTCAGTTTTCAGGTGAAGTTTCGGATTAGGTTTTTCCTGAGGTCAAACATTTAGGGAAGGTTGAAGGGCTGTGTTGTTTCAGTCAGTGTCCTTACAAAGATAGTAATACCAAGTGTACATGTTTATGTGAATAGCTGTGAATAAAGAGGCTTAAGTGGATTGCTGGATAATAATGAGCTTTGAGGGGCGATGAGTGGAACTTGGTTGTTACAGTAAGTAGTTTCATAAGCCCCTTTCAGGCTTCAACTGAGCGTGTCAGAGTCATGTCTCAATAACCCCTGATGGCATTCTTACGTGGTCAGACCTATCACTGTGAGTGACATATCACTTAAAGTGAACTGGCTGAACTGCAGGTATATATATATATATATATATATATATATATATATATATATATATATATATATATATATATATATATAAAGGAATCCAACGTGTTGTGGTACAAGACACTATTAAACAGATCTCAAAGTCATTCTAATGGAAGCCATCTGTAGTCGATATGTGTCTGCAGTAGATTAAAATTGATCTTCATCACTATATCGATAGCCAGTATCAATCCAAAGCATTGCTTGGTTTGCTGTACAGGTTAGGGCTCTAGACTATGGACAATGAGATCACAAATCCAGTCTTAGTTTCTTAATACTACATAGAAAAAAAAAATCTGAGAGTGCACCAGTGCATGCAGTTATTCAGGTGGAAAAAATGTCTGTGACACTTGTATTGGAGAAATTTATTATTATGGTTCATCTGTTAGTATTATTAACACTGAGAGCAGATGGGCCAGAAAACAGGTGTTGAGTTCACATGGGAATCGAGGTTAGAGAAAACCTCACTGCCTGAGAAAATTGATTCTTCTTATATACTTAGATTTGAGAGTTTCTCTTATTGTGTTACAATTTAACCCAAGCTATTGCCATTGTTTTGTATCTGTTAAGATTCATTTATTCCCAGCTAAAGAGAAAGGTGCCTTCATCCTGAGAAATCCCCACCCTGAGAGAATAGTTTTGTCTTCAGAAGTTATAGAGGCAAGGTTGCTGAACTTTATAAATACTTATTTTCATTTGAGCAGGGGGGGGGCAGCATTCAGCATTCACTGTGATCTTTACTGTTCTTCTGTATGATTGATTCAACTTTTATTAAATCCTCCAAATGCTTAAAGAAAAAAATTCGATTACATTCTTGGCGCCCAACCGTTTTTCGGCTCCCAGCGGCGGATCTGGGTTCCAAGAGAGAACCAAGTCGTGTGGACAACCCGGGATCAGCAACCGGCCCGTGACCTCCCATCTTCGGAGAAGCAGAGATTTGGTCCTCCTTGGACCTCCATACGCTGCCTGGAGGAACTTTTATTAAAACCTCCAAACGCTTAAAGGAATCTCTCTCATTTTTATTAAAAGTCTTAAATTCGATTACACACTGAAAGTTTCCCCATTGTTCAGTAACATACATTAGGTCTTAGGTGAGTAGGCCAGGCTTGACAGATGAACAAATTGGATGTAGAAGTTAAGGCCCGAGCTGTCTGAAAATCATTACCAATGCTCTGACATGGAGGCATCAAGCCCCCAGGTTATGTGTTGCACCCATGGGGCATGTAGGTGCTTTAACACCCAGACTTATTCCAGTGATAATCGCACTTATACTAAAATAAACAGAATTCTCATTCTCATAAGTTGGCCGTTATATTTTTGCCACCAATCAGAGCGCGCATTGAGTCTGACGTAAGCACATGTATCTGTGCACAAACAATAATTAGTTGTCTCAATCTTGGACATAAATCCATGCAAAAAACATGTTCTGCCACTTGTTCCACTCTGACTTTTCTTCATTTTGTTCTGGCTCTAATACTGATTCTAATTCTGATTGACGCGCTGAAAAAGTACAATTCATCTATGCAAGATATTACATTTTGCAAGTTCCGCCTTTGGTTCTGCTGATGTGTTCAGGTTGCTTCACCCTTTAGATTATCCGCAATGACGCTTCTCATCTTCCCCCTGACAACAGCACATAACTTCTCTGTGTAATTTGGCTTAGGTGGTAAATCAGCCAGTAAAAAAAAAGGCTAAACCAAGTACTGGTAGATTTGGCAACAAGGGCATGTTGTAAGTGCTGCTGGAAAATGAAATCAGCATCTACATAAAGCTTGTCTGTAGGAAGCGTGTACCAAATTTTTGAATTTGACAAAACGCAGTGGAACAGCATCAACAGTTGAAATCTTCACTGAATGTACAAACTTCAGTCAGTCACTACCTAACCTATTATCTGCACCTTTACATTCTTCCTCTAGACGCTGAGACTTAGATTTCCTAATGAAATGCAGAATTTACTTTTGTCTAAAAAGCAGACTTCCTCTTATGTCAGCTAATGTTTCTGACGTTGTCTCTTAATCTGACGTAGCTCAAAACAAAGAATATAACAGTTGAAACCGATGTCCTGGACCTGTCTGTGGCTCTAGAAATACTTATTTTGACTGCAGTCCATACTTTAAAAAAATTTGCCCGAAACATTTGAATGAGCATTTATTATTAAGTCACTCAAGGCTACGGTTATCCTGGTTGCTTGTGTAAAATGTTTCTGCCCCACTTTTTTCTTCCACTAAACTTTACATGCTTTTGTATAAATCATCATGTGAACCGCCAGCTTCAATGGCAATTACTTTTTGTGTCTTTGCCTCTGTCAAAACATTTTCCCATGACTTTGTGGGCCTTAACAGCATTTCTGTATTATAGTTTTTCAAAGGTTTACATTTTTTACTTGTGAGAGCTCAGTATACAGGGTTTGTCGTTTTGAATTGAATAACTAAAACAAATACCACTTCAGTATTTTTTTCCAATTTTCTTAAGATCCGTTTGAAGATCATTAAACAATTTAAAAAAAGCTAAACATGGTTTTTATTATATCACTACATACTTTTTCGGTAGTTGGGAGCATCTAAAATCATCCTAACAGCATTTGTCTTTGCATTTTAACAACATATCATTAGATCAGTTTAATTTAACGTTGACTTTTTTTTTCAAGTCTGTGTGAGAAAAATAGAAGGTTTTCTCTTCCCATAATGTTCTCCAATATTGTATAAGTTATTATGAATTGGTGCACAGCAGAATAGCCTCACGCATGGCTTATTTTTTTCAAACAAATAATGTGGGGCTAAGTCAAGCAGTTAAAGAAACAATGTGCTTTGTGGATGTTTGTGGCATTGGAGAACATCTCTGATGGCAGCCGTCTTTGTGAGGTGAAATTTCTTGTGTGCGTCTTTTGGACAGCTCTGAAGTTTGCTGTTTAAACTGTTAAAGCCTCAAACTTTCACAGCTCTGGGTTGCTTTGTTCCTAGGTGTTCTGGAGAAAGCGTCTTAATTTCTCTAATACACTGGGTCCTACTAACACAATGTGAGTGTCCTGTCAACATGATGTAAAGTGCTTGAGTTGCACACAGAGAACATCTCAGCAGGGCTCAGCACAGGAGAAGAAGAGTACAGCTCTTTTTCTGCTGTATTACAAATGAAGGTTTTACATCCTTATGTCGATGCTCTGAAGAACACTCCCAAGTTTTTTGTATAGTTTAATGCAAATCCAAATTATATTACTGTAGCAGAGAAAGCAGAAATCAGATGCAGTGCTCTCCAGTCATGTTCTGCGTCTCCGAGGAGATGGATTCTGCCACTTACTCATATATCTGTGCAAATTTCCACTACGTTTCCTGATAAAACACGTTTTTCCATCTTGGTCGAGAACTTCCTATCTTTGACAGGATTTTTACTAATATCGCTCATATACCTAAAGGAAAGGCGTGGCTGTTGCACACTTGTCTTCTCATCTCAATTCCCAAGTAGTACAGTTAGATCTGCCCTTTTTTTTTTTTTTACTCCTGCTGTAAGTGTTTCCGAAGCTTTCAGAGTAATTATATTAGTAGCTGGCAGACATTTTGGTGGGCACTCATCGTTGCAACTCAGCAAAAACACTTTTAGAGTTGGCTGTTTAAATTGTGTTGGACTCAAACAGGGAAGTGATTCTGAGTTGCGTCTGCAGCTTTTGCCTGAGTATAATCACAGAATATGTCAAATTGGCACCATGTAAGCATATTGTGGCATTACATTCCAGACTGCTATCTGTGGGATTTTTCTTCCAGTGAAGATTACCTGATTTCAATTTATCAGTCTCTTTATTCTTAAAAGTACATTCTTTCAAATTGCCGTTTTAAACACTTTTCCAGGTTACACAAAACAACAAGTTGTAATTTCCATCCCGCATCATCTTAATCATTTGTAAACATCTTTGATAATTTTCCTCCAGTAATAAGCAGGTTTGTCTAAACTGACCTATCCTTTATTTCCTACAAATTATGAACCGTATAATTCAGGTTATCAACTTAGTGTTTCAACCTTCTTTTCTCCCTCTCTCTTAGTTTGTTAATATAATGATTTATGGTTTTTCTAAGAATACAATTAATAAGTTAGATCACCTATCTCCACTGCATCCATCAAAAGTAATGCTTGCCAGGTGCATATGTTGCTGGAGGCATCCTTTCCAGGTGTACAACTTGTATAATAAAAAAGATAAATACATGAAATCGTCTGAAAATGTAAAACAATCCCTTACTAAGAAAAGTATTTTTATTTCTAACATTGTAAAAAATGCAAGATTTGTGAAAGATGTTACATTATTTTATTAGGTGTATTATCTTTTTTTTTTTTTTTTTTTTAGATAAATACAGCCATGCATGAAGCTAAACTCGTGGAGGAGTGTGATGAGCTGGTAGAGATCATTCGCCAGAGAAAGCAGGTCATCGCTGTCAAGATCAAAGAGTCCAAGGTAAATTTTATTAGAATATTGCAATATAATGTCATAGAATTAATTACATTTACTGGTCTTTTAGGAATTTTTGCAAGAGTTTAGGAAAATGCCTCTTTGCTAATGTTTTATCTTTAAGTCAGCATGAACGCATTCATTTTCTTAACTAGAAATTCAGCCTCACACAATTTAAACAGTTGTGTCACGTCTTTTCGAAGCCGTTAGAAGGCCCCAGTCTGCATACCACATTTTGGTCTTCTACAAGAAGGTGCATATTAAACCTGAACTGCAGTGTTATGGATATATTTGTTAGTCCTCTGATTTAGTATTCTACCGCTGAGATGTAGGCAGCTGACCTAAAAAACTGTTCCGAACTTCCCTCTTAGGTTTCAAAGAGAAGTCCAGTACTTTAAAAGGGGTTTTCTGTGGTCTAACCCTAACCCATGTATAACAAGGCTGGGTTTTCTACCTGAGATTCATGACAGACACTCTCCCAGAGGATATATGCTCACTGCTGGTGAACAACCCCCTTAAGATGGCAAGAAAGTTTTGTTAAAAGATTAAATATTCCTGGAAACTGAACATAAGAAGAACTACGTGTCTGTGTTGGTGAGTATGAGTGGAAGAGTAAGGAAGTGTGTCAGTGTATTCCTGGAGATTGCAGACAAAAGGCAAGACTTCTTCTCTCTAGAGTCTTTGTCAGTCTAGCAGAGGATAGCCAAGGGAGAATGATAAGATATAGGTGAAAAACAAAGGAAATGTAAATTATAAGAGAAAAACTGAAAGGGTCAAGTAAGGGAATGAAATGCAAGAAGTGAAAATGTTACATGCACAGACATTTTTAAGAAAACACAGTTAGTCTGATTTATTTTAAACCAACCGCTGATCCAGTTTCTGTTAAAGACAGTAATGTGAGAGGTACAGTACCTCAGTGTTTAATCTTACCTCCTCCTAATGAGCTCTGGATCTCATGAGGGAGACTTAGCTCTCACAGTCACTTCCTATCAACATAAAACACACATTTTCCCCGTCTAATGTGTGTGTTTTAGAAGTATGACAGGCTGTCTCCTAGACAACATCTCATCCTAATTTTAGGAAGAGCTGATACATTGTTAAAATCAATAGTTTACGCTATATGGTTAAAAATCTACCGTATTCTTGTTTAAAAAAACTCACCTTAAATAGATATAGCTGTAATCTGAAAATGAAATAGCTGATTATCATTTACGGTTGCCATGTTTGTTTTGTTTCTATCCTACAACTCCGGCCTGAGCCGGAGTTCTGTACGCTGCCCCCCCTAGTGGAACTCTCCAGTAGTATGTGCATTGTGCAAGCAAGTACATGCACAAGTTTGTTGCTGGTGTCAATGTGAGGTTAAAAAGAAGGTATATTTCTGGCCTTACTGTTAAAATGCACCTCCAATAAAGTGAGTATTGGCAAAACCGGTTATTATTATTATGTCGAGGCAGTGGGAAGTGTTACTGGCAACTGCTTAAGGTAACTAATAAAGTAACTTGTAATCGAATGTAATAATTTCTAATATAAAATTATCAGTAATGTAACTTCAGTAACTTTTGGAAAGAGTAATCAATAATCAGATTACTATTTCAAAGTAACTCTGCCAACACTGATGATAACGCATAAGCAAAACATACACACATGGAAAATAGAGTTTAATAGTATGCACCTTTAAGTATTGGGCTGCACCATATAAATCTTTACAGCTGCAAAGGTCTGTTTGTAATTCAGTATTCGTAGTCTGTTTTCTTTTTTGCCGGTTGTCCTGCATATACACTATCCATACCAATAAGATATTCAGCTTATTGATGGAGTCTTATTGCAAAACATGAAAAATACTGAAATTAGCCCAAGAAGCTAAAGGTCACAATTATGCCTCAACAATTATGAGACTTGAAGACTAACTTATTATGAACTTCGACATAAACTTCTATTTTGCACATCTGGCTACTTATTTATTAGCTGTGTTATCAGGCAACAGATCCCACAGCAGGATCAGTGCTGATAATGTATTAGGACACAGAATTATTACAACAGAATTGTGTGGATGTAATAGAAAGGCTACGACTTTTTACGTGGTTTTTGTTCTAAAGTATACATAAAGAAAGATATCAAGTAGATTTATTTATTTATTGGTTATTGTAAATGGCGTAATAATTTTAAGATCAATCAATGTAATCTCAAAATTTACTGATTTTAAAACCAGTCAAACATTGAGGATATTGCAGTAAAGACTAATTTCTTCTTGTGTGTGCTTTATTTTTTTTCCTGTTACACATAGACCCATCTGTTTAGATTAAACAGATGCGTACGCAGAAATGATCTCAGCCTTGGCCATGTCGTCTATTATTCTGAGCGAGAGGAGTAATCATCTCTAAAATTGTTGTTTGCAGCAGATGTTGCCAAATAATATCCCATCATTAAGGCCATCTTGCTTGTTTCCAGTCACCAACCAGCTCCAATGTTGTGCACAAGGGCCTAAGAGAAAGACTTTGCTGAGACGTCAGTAAAACTCCCCATTAAGTACTAAGCTCTATGTCTCGTGTCATAAAAAATATTTAATTAATATGATGGAAGTATTAATTATCTTAAATAAAGATGATATAATTCCATCTGTTGTCCAAGAGTATGTTTTGTTCGGCTTGTTAAACAGCAAGTAGCTCAGGAAATACAGAACGTTGCATCAACTGACCTGCACCCCCTAAGACTGAGCAAATATTATAAACTGATTGATAAATTTATATACGCCCCCTTCCACACAGACACATACATACATTTACACAAGCAAGTCTAGATCACAGAAATGAGCACATGAGCCAGCCTTACTGGGTCAGAGTTTCACCAGGCAAGATTGTATCGTCATGTTGATTGAAGAAAGACACAACAAGCTTATTGTTGCTGTATTGATATTATTAAAAATCTGTCTCTATGTCCTGAAATAATTATTTCCACATCACTTGACATTCATCACCTTTTATTCACCTGTTGAATAAAGGCAAATAATGAATCACTCACTTTATTTCAGATTTATGCTTCTGACACTGAAGATGAAGAGAAATATTTTACAAATATGCAAAGATGGTGACGATACCTTTATATACTGTAATCATGCTAGGTATGACATAAAATACCAAGTCTGTCTGGTGGGAACAGTGATGGTCCTCCATGTGTTTTTAGTCTTCTTACTTATCATGATTACAGCGAGAAAGGCCCATAGAGCTAGAACTGGATTTTCCTATCCACTTCCTGTTTTGTTTAACTATATAATTCTCAAGCAGCCTTTGGTTATTTGCTGAAGGGGTTTCATCAAACTAAGTTCATGTCCAGAGTCAGGATATAAGCCTGAGTGAAGATAAACAGATTACTTTAATTTCAAATAAAGGCTCAATGGTTTCCTTGTGCTCATTGGGAAATGACATTACAGTACACCCACCAATAAATTACTGCCGAATAAAACGGTATTACGGAATGCTGCCTGTGTACTCATGCTTGAACCCTGGTTTGTCTCTTGATCCACAGAAAGTTCACTTTTTCTAAATGTGAATATTGGTTGCAAATAATCATATGTTTCCTATTTTCTTTGCTTTCACGGCCATCTGAAAGCTGCAGACCATGAGTGTGGACATATGGTAGACTGACAATAATATACTTGACCATGGTGAACAAAGCAGGAACATTCTGGAATGATTAATGATGATTTTATATTAGGTTTAATTTAACAGACTGACACTAACTAGCTCAGAATTATTGTATTGTAGTGTATTGTTTATTTGAATGGGGACAGATACAAAAAACATAGACCATTATAAAATAATCTGATGCCTGTATCGCAACACCTGTCCCTGGAATTACGAAGTGGAAGTAACATTATACATATAAGTTCCAGGCTATTTCACAAATGAAAATCTGCACATGTCAAATGTCGCTCAATTCCTTCTCTGTACAATTTCTGTATAATTAAGTTGTTATGTGAAGGTTATTAGTTGACAATCACAGAGATCAACACACCAGACAGGTGAGGGATAAAGTTGTGCAGAAGTTTAAAATAGTGCAGGGTTATAAAACAAATTTACTAACCTACTACTACTTACCTAAACGACTGGCCAGACAAACAAAGCAGTAATCCCAAAAACAGTGAAGAGGCCCATGGTTACTTTGGAGGAGCTGGAGATATGCACAGCTCAGGAGGGAGAATGTGAAACCTGATGGTGGTGTAAATGTCATGCTCTGAAGATTAAAATCTTTTCCTCGTCTTTGACAGAGAAAGGAAAGCTGGTTGACAAGAACATACTGTAGATTGAGTTCCATAAAAAGCAAGAAAACATGTCCAAGGCTGTAAAAGGACTCAGCCTTACCTTTAGACGGAACAAATTACCCTAAACAGATAGACAGGGGTACAATGGAAAAGTTCTGTGAAAGGCCCAGGGAAACTCTAGTCCTGAATCCAGTGAAGAAAATATGGCATGTATAGCTCTTTACAGTGGTTATTTTCTTTATTTACAATTATGCTCTCATTTGTGGTTAGCTATGTCATAAAATAATATGTGGTATTTGGACCGAATATGATCTTTTACTATAATGGTTGTTATGATTTGTTGTGTTCGTCTTTACAATTTGTAATGAGATAAACAGCCTTTTCATTTTGTGTTTAAGCCCCTGTGCGGAGCAAGGGCAGCATATGATTGAATAAAAATATTTTTCCCTGTTTCTGATCATGCATTTGGATTTAGCAGATATTTTGGAAATTAGTTTTAAAAAAAGCCATTATTTTTTTATTACGTAAATTGTAGATGTAACATTTACTTCATGTTACTTAGATGTAACATGACCTCGTAAAATGCAACGTATGCAGGTGACTGTTTGGAGAGCAGTACTAGTTATTAATTAGGTGTTATTTTTATAATTATTTTAAAAGTATCTGAAACTGTTTTTTATGCTTTTTCTAACAATGGTGTACCTCATAAGATCCTTTCAAGCATGAACATATCTTTAGATTAGTCACCTTCACAACTGTATCACTAAAATCAATTTGGAAGAGAGGTTGTATACAGCTAAAGGAAAGATTTCAACATGGAAGAAAAAACGCGAACAGTCCTGTTATTGTTACAGTAATCATAACAGAAATTAATATTGGTGAAATTCAGTTTGTACAAATGAACATAAATCAGTATATGTGTCAGAACTTCACAACCACTGTGTTTGTTCTTGTCTCAGGTGATGAAACTGCGCAAGTTGGCTCAGCAAATTGCAAACTGTCGTCAGTGCTTGGAGCGCTCCAGCGCCCTCATCACCCAGGCTGAGCAGAGCCTGAAGGAGAATGACCATGCGCGCTTCCTCCAGTCTGCTAGGAATGTGGCAGAGAGGTGGGTCATGACACAGGAACTCTGCACACACAGTAGGGTGAAAAAAGTAATGAATATTTATCCCTATCTGAAAAAAAGGTAACTGGGAGATTCAATATGTGAACAGTTTGGAAGAGCCAAACGTCGTTGAAATCCGTTTTTAGCGCCAGGAAAGTGGTTGTAAATTAAATTTGTATTGTATTTTAAATTAAAGGTATAAGTGAAGGAGCTTTATACAAGTCATTCCTGGTTCTTTGTCTGTACTCTTTGCAATACATCAGATTTTGTTGCCTAGTTCTCCAGTAGACTAATTCCTAATGTATCCGACAATAAGACTTAGTTTAACTTTTTAAATCAAATCTTTCATTTCAGGATAGCTTCTCCTTTATTCAATTTTTAGGTCTGAAATATAGTTGAAGGGCTGCTGCTAAAATCATTATTGTATCAAACGTGTACCTAGCTCCTGCAATCAATGTCAAGCCTCTGTTGAGAATCATCCATCATTTAAGAGCCAGCTCTGTCTTTATTACCCTCATCCTTTACTCCCACCTCGAGCTGAGGCGTCTTTCACTCTCTCTCCCTCACAGACAGAAATCTTGTTTGGAGCCAGCGATGCATCTTGGTCTAGTTAAACCCTCACAGACTTGACTTAGCAGTGTGAATCTGAAGGCCTAGAGATGCTTCGTTCTTAACTACACTCTGCTGTGTAATTGCAGTAACTCTGGTCCCTGCCACAAGCTGCTCACTCATGCTCAAAGCAGTCACATGTTTATGTCGAGCTGCAGACTTGTGAAGGGTGTCAGTTTGTGCTGAGATCACGTCTGTTTCAGCAACACAGTGATAGATGCATACAGAACATACTTTATATGGAGCAGAGGTCTTCTTTGAAGCTTTTCCCACACCTGTTCTTGTGTCTACCAGCTCTCCTCTCTTGTAACCTCACTTGTCACCTCACTCCCCTGCCTCACAGTCACCTCCCTCACCTTTCATCTTTTCACACTCCTCCTCTCTTCTCCATTCGTCCACCTCTCTGACCTCCTGAACTTTTGTAGTTCTACCCTTTTGGTGATTTATTCCACCTTTTCTTCTGTCCTGATCATTTTTACAGGGTAGCGATGGCGACAGCCTCCTCCCAGGTACTCATCCCTGATGTGAACTTGAATGAAGCATTCGACAACTTCGCTCTTGACTTTTCCCGAGAGAAGAAGATATTAGAGTGTCTAGATTACCTAACAGGTAAGATATGCTGTTTTAATTTAAATATATTTTGTTAAGTACTAGGGATGTAAGAAAATATTGATATGCCAGTATATCCCAATATTTTATGTCATGATATTGTATTGATATTCAAAAGCAAAGTATCGCTTTTTTTATTTTTAAGAATTTGAATTGAACCCTTAATGGTTACAGTAATATTTGTAGCAAAATTAAAAGTATAATTGCTAGTTGGTGGCTATTTTCACCTTCTTTGTTCCACTGAATCAACTACATGTAGTAATAAAACTGAATGTGTTGTGTATGAAGCAGGCAGAAGTTTTTAGAATGGTGTAACAGTTTTTCTACAGTTAAATTTACCAAAGCGTGCCTTTTATCTCTCAAAAAAGTATAGAACTCCAACATTTGACTCCAAAGCCAATTTACAGTATTTATTTATTTATTGGACAAAATAACAGTCAACGAAATAATCTAAGTTAACAAACTAAACAGTCCATCCACTTTTTTGTGAAAAAGCTTTTGTGGAAACTTGCAATGTTTTTGTGATTTTATTTTAATTTTTTGCCAATCACTTAAATTGATTGAAAAGCAAGCAGAGTTGGAGACGATATCACATAAACCTTAGCAAAATAAAATGACTTTAAATGTCCTTTTAACAGTTTAAGACTCTAAACTTTGACTAGCTCAGATTGGGTCCCCACTAGAACAACATCTCTGCTTTTATTTTGGTGCTACAGTCCCTCAAGCAATTTTTGGAATCGAGTAACTCGACAAAACGCTGCAGCCCTACTAGCATCAATATCCAACCACTAATTTTCATCACGAGGATGCTGCACTCATCTTAAGATGCAGTGTTAGTGTTTTAAGCACACCCTGTGTGGGCCAAAAACTGACAAGAGCATTTTCTTCTTCGTTTGCCATGTCCCCCACAGATTGAGGCAAAATACATGTTGAGCTTCTTAAAGTTTTATAGGTTTTTTATTTCCACTCTGACCTAAATGTCAGATTAGCTATTAGTTGTCATGTCAATAGGTTTTCTCACTTGACCTATGGATCTCTGAAAACTCCTTGAAAGCATTATCATCAAGGGTGCTTCTCTGATAAATGCTCTCCTTCTTACCTTTGAACTGAACCAGTTGCACACAAAAAACATTCATGCAGTATTTTAGTCAATGTTGCCAGGGAATTATATTTCACAAGTGTGTACTATTTGTAGGTTGAACACATAAAACACCATTAAAATATATATTTGTAGTTGCAATAATACAATAGGTAATAATACTTTTTCCAGCAGTATGACCAATATAGAAAGACTCTATATTGACTATCAGCATTTGTGACTTCTTAAGAATCTGTAAATATCTATGGTATTTTTCTTATTATTAAATGTGAAACAAGACTGTCAAAATTTTTGTCACCAATTCAGCATGTCAGGCAGCTCAGTAAGTGAGGACACCCTATCTCGGCTATTCGTCATCTGATTGATTTTCTCATTTGTCTTTTTAATCTTACGAAAAGAAGCATCATTTAGAAGTAGATGCCATGCTGATTTTCCTTTTCATCCTCCACATGTAGCGCCAAACCCGCCATCCATCAGGGATGAACTGTGCACCGCCTCCCATGACACCATCACCGTTCACTGGACGTCAGAAGACGAGTTCAGTGTCACGTCCTATGAGCTGCAGTACACCATCTACACTGGCCAGACGAATTTCATCAGTGAGTTGAAAGCACACACACAGACAAAGGCACTCAGACAAACAGTTTTATTGAAGAGAACATATTTGACTATGCAGTTTTATCGGAGGAGATGTTCTTAATGTTCAGGTAGAGTTTGTATTTAATGAAAATAACACTGATTGTATAGCTTACAGATTCCAAAGAACTGCCGGAAAATTTTTTTTTTTTAAGACAGTTTTTTATAGAAAGTAGCTCATGTATGACAAAGCAGGATGACAATAAACCAGCTATGCTGTGATTTGCATGCAAACCCCAAAGTTCATATTGGTTTCATCATTACGGTGTGTCCAGACCAAACGCGATAGAAGCGACTAGAGCTTCAGGTTTTACATGTAAAATCAATGGAGGAGCGCGGTGAAGCGCGACTTGGGGTCCCGCGACACTTCAGAAGCAGATTTGCATCGCGAAAAATCTTTTCTGCCTGATTTGCGCTACAGATGCGATGGAAAATTCGCGCTGCATTTTATGTGGTGCATTTTGTGCATTCGTGCTCATGGCGTCTATCGCTCCCGCCACGACAACCAATCAGGGGACAGAGTTTCAGTGATTCTGTGACTTTTATGAAATCACAGCCTCAGCAGGACATGGAGGAAATACTGATAAATATCGTGGCTAATCACCCCGAGCTACATGACACAAGCAGTTTGCTATACAGAGACAGAAATAAAAAAATAAACAATTTAGACAGGAATACTCTTAAGAGGTTTTTGGGTGGCTCTTAAAAGAGCCGTTGTTGCTGTAAAAGCACGTCTCGGCCTAGAAGTGAGCCTTGAAACGTAACACGTAATCCACTCTCTCCTCCATCAGATCGGAGACCATAATGCATAATCCACTCTGGTCCCAGACCATATTTTAAGCTCGACCAGTTTGCATTGTACACGCTTCAAGGTGCGAATGTGCACGATAACAGCTAGACGTGTGTCGCGCTTTATAGTCGCTCCTATCGCGTTCAGTGTGGACACACCGTTACATGTGGGGATTTGAATTCACACTCAGACGTTGCAGCCTTGTGTGAAATCAAACAGAATGCATCTATCATTTGGTCCCTGAGCCTGGAAATCTACATATATCTCATACACTGCCGCACATACAAATATACTATAAATTTGCACTTTTATTCATTTGCACTTCTGGGAGTTTTTATAAGCCAGTGATCACAGAACTGTTCCCAACCTCTAGTTATGAATGTGCTGCTTCAGTATTTGAAAACTTTTTTTGTTTTGTATTAACAGACATGCATTGCTAATATCTTAGAGCTGGATCTATGATCACAACAATAAGCAAATCCCACTAGTGTTCTGACTTGTAACTGAAACCAGTTCATCTTGGAATAAACGTTATTCCCAGGACAGTGTCAACTCCTGAAATCAATTGAGCACACTGTTAAGACTGCAGGTTTCCTTACGATTCCCTTAACAGTGTATAGAAAACCTCCGGGAATTTTATATTACTCAAACGGTTGTTATATTGTACGTGAAATTTTAATTTAATTTCTTTCTAAATGCAACAAACACACTTTATTTATCACTTTTGCATTGTTTTGGTTTTTTTTACAAAAAATGCTGTATGGTAAATCAAAACCCTTTCATGTTCTTTCTATGACAATCTCAAAGTTCCACCAAATAAATATCTTCATAATAAGCCTAAATTATGTGAGAGAAAAAAGAAATGTACTCACTACATTACAAACATTGTGCATGCTTTTATTCCCAACAGGTTCTGCTTAAAGATAAATATATTGTTGTGAAAATAGTCCTTAAAAACCCCAGATAAGCAATAATATGTGTTTTCTAATTTGCTGTGACTAAGCTAAACTACAGAAGTAGTGTGTGGAGCTCTAATGTCCCTCTTTGTGCCTCCAAAAAGGTTTAAATATGGAGGAAACAGCCAGGTACTGCTAATCAGAGGCTTCTAATTTACTTATTATCATCAGGTGTGAGCTCATCTATAAAACCAGGAATTGGGGTCTTGCAGTTATGAAGTATCTGGGAGTGTGTTAATATTGGGCTGTTGAAGCACGCCTGCTGTGCTGAAGCTGTTGTTTCTGGTTGATTGATAAGAATTAGTGGTTCAGATCTAAACAAGACAGCTGACCATGTTTTTGGGAGATAGTCTGCCTACAAGTTCACCCCATAGTCAGACTGAGAAATGTTCAGAGACACTCCCAACAACCCTAAGCATTAAATCTAAGAGCATACTGTTCTGACTTTAAGTGCAACTTTATTTAAAAAGCGTTGCTGAAAATATCATGTTGGCACAGTGTCGTTTTAAAACGTAGCTTTGAAAAAAGACTGAAACAATGTTCTTTTGACACATGCCAGCAATAAAAGCAATAAGTCAAATCGGCACAAAATCCTTTATCAGTTGGTTTTGAAAGGCATTTAATCAAGATTTGTACCTATTTTTTGCTAGTTTTTAATGTACAAGTTGCTACACTCCTACAGTTAAACGCTATCCTGCTTTTCCCCTGAAGGTTTTTAAATCTCATGGGATGGGCCTTTTCAGGATCATCCAGTAATAGCAGTAGAAAATAGAGCAGTAGAGTTTGCAATTAAGGTCAGATATCAAGAAAAGTGTTGGCAGTGTCAAAATCCGGAAAACAAAAAAACTTAAAGCTGTAACCTCTACAAGTGGCATTCCCAATTCAACTATGGTCTGGTCAAAGGGGGTCAAAGTTCATCCACTACTGACATGCCACAGATGGATGTGTATAAGGCATGACAGCACTGGGAAAACAAACCGGATCCAAATACTGATGCTGTTGTCACTCAGCTCACAACACAACACCAGGATGGTATTTAAAAGCATGACAAGCAAAACAAAAGTGATATATAACACAGCAGCTGTGGGGAAATGAACTTACAACTTGTTGACTAATTCATTTATTGGCCTTCTGTCATTTGGGATCATTAAACACAGACAAGCATTATTATAAGTTGTTTGTTTTTTTTAGGTTTTTTTTATGTGGAGCGGGGTGATTGGGATTCATTTTGGAGCCACAAGAGCTGGGCACCTTGCAGTTACTATGTTGATAATGAACTCTTCCTCATACCAAATAAATTTTGTTTTAAATGTGAGGCCATATGCTGAGAGCTGTCAATGTGATTGTAAAATCATCTAATTACATATAAAAGATAAGTAATTAAACTTACTGCTGCTAAATTTAGTTTCAGAATCTTTGTTTATTTTTTTTGTACATTTAACACATTGCAATAATGTAAAAAATTATTATGATGGCAAAGTAGAATGTGTGACAGGTTGTTGTTTATAGGCTTTCACCAGTACCATAACTCACCAGTTTGAACAATGCTGAATAAAACCACCACTATCTTTATTAGTGATTTCTGTGGGTTCAATTTCCTGAAGTCATGGACACGAAACCGAGACAAGAAGGAAGAAAGAAAGAAGGTGAAGAAAAGAAACAGGACCAGCAGAGGCGCGAATCGACGACACAAGACAGGGAGGCAAAACAAAGAACACAAGAAAACATCCCAGTCCTCCGCCTCTGCCGGACGGCAGAGAAGCGGTAAAGTAAAAATAAAAAAACAACAAACTGAACAGAACCACACCAATAGTTCAGATTAGGTAATATAAACTAAGAATTACACATTCACTACACACAAGCATGGATTAATGAACACAATGTTTCTGGTAATCCTGATAACAACTAACTAATAACGATAACCTCAGCTCAAGTTATGTCCGTCCACACCAATGTCCCCACACCTATGTGTGTGTGTGTGTGCGAGCATGCAGGTGTGAATAAGGTTTCCCCATGCAAGTGATTGATAGCTGGTTTAAGGAACCGTCAATCCGTCCTACAGGAATCGACACAGACATGAAGGAGGCAGGAGACGCATGCGTCCAGAGTCCCACAGAGCGCAGGAGCCACAGGCGGGCCAGCACAGGGCCGATCACCCACCAAGAGAGGAACAGATGGAAGCCCCAGGGGAACACCCACCAGCCGCAATGCTGGGGCCCGAGAGATTGCAGGGACGAGCCCATGGGCTCCGCTGGAAACCGGCTACGCCAGGGCTGGCCCGGAACAGGACCCGAAGGCCACGGGGATCAGGGGCACCCCGCCCCCAACAGGGCCCCGACCAGGGACCCGCCGAGAGGGGTCCCCCACCGCCGCCGCCAGGCAGGAGGCACCAGCAGCCGACCGACAGACAACACACGCCGGTGCCACCCCAGACCAATACCCACCGCCAACAACCCGCCCCCCCCCCCCCCCCACACGCCAGGGAGCCACAGTAAAAGCCACAGCGGATGTACGCCCTCCCCAGGCCGCGCCCAGCCAGCACCTGGAGATCCAGATCTACCAGCTCCCGGGTCCAGATCCCACCCCACGTAGAGCGCCAAGATCAGGGGTCCAGCCAAAGCCGGACAGCCCCCCCAGATGAACCGACCAGGCAGTAGAACTCATGGAACTGGCAGGAGGCCTGGGCGCCAGGCACGGTCCCCACCAATCCACCGGACGGCAACCAACCTACTTTACAACCCGAGCACCCCCTTAAGTGGTGCCCCAGTCAATCCAAGGAGGAGTGTCACCGACGGGGAGTGACGGAGGGGAAGAAGATGCACCAGGCCAGAGGGCCTAACACCCAAATTGACAAGTAAACATAGACAGACAGAGACACTCATACGTACCCTCCCTCTCATGCGTACACATTCTTACATATACAGGACACACGAAAAAAGGACGCTGTACACTCATTCATACACCCCATACATACTCTATACTCCGAGGCCCAGAGACAGACCCCCCGATAGAGCACCCTGCCCCTGCACCCGGGAGACGGACCCCTTGCCCACCAGGACGGGGACAAGCAGACCGCCAAGGCCCCCACCCCGGCAAGATTAGCCCACCAGCCAAGGTCCCCGACCAGACGGCCTGATAATCCAACCGGGCTCCAACCCCTGATGGTCCAACGAACAGGGGTGTGGAAAGACCCCCAGCCTCTCTCCCCCTGCTCAATTGTGGTGTCGTTGCGTGTTGTTCTAATGTGCACTTAAAACAGAGGGGTGGGACATGGGAATACTGCCAGGTACCCCCATCTCCCTCCCCGGGCCCTCAGTGTCTAGATGCATTTAAACATTGGGTACCTGCACCAAAGGCGAGGCCCCTTATAAAGGGGGACCCTTATAAGGGGCCCCGCCTCCAGTGCTGAGGTGCACCCACCGCCACTATCCCCTGTTTCACAGCCATCTTGTTATCTTGCTAAGTGTTTAACACACTCTGAAGCATAACCAAGATTTTCTACCAACCTTTACCCTTCTTTGTGTTAATAGTAACAGTCTTTACTACTAAAGACTTTTCAATAGGTGCAGCCATTAATTGTGATTCTGTTAATTGATTTAAAGTATCTGCTAAAAGATATTTTGAAATTGATTGCATTATAGATGCATAAGTACAAAAATGTAACAAAATAAATAACAAATGTTGAATGTAGTATTTTAGGCCAATTAGTTCTAATGCTTTACGTGTTATACTTAAATCACAAAGAGCTAAAGTCCTTACACTTTTCCTATTTGTTTATTTAATTATACATTTTTAAGAAATACAGTAAAAGTCTCTCAAAACAAAATTAAAATTTTAAAGAATCTGACAGTTTTGTTAAAATGCAGAGATATATAAATCCTTGTTTGACAAGTTTATCATTTCAGACTTTCACTCTTGTCTAAATCTAAGGTTTTCTTCATGCCAAATACAGGAATGCAATTCACTTTTTTTTTTTTGGGCTTTAATTCAGATTTCATAAATATGTAACTGTGCTGTAAATATTTTTTGTTTGTTGTAAAGTCATCTGATTCAGGTTCAAAAGTATTTTAAAAATGTTTTAACAAATGCAGACCAGATTAATTTAAAAAGTGAAATAAAACTTTAGTGTTAGGAACCGTATCAGGATCTCTGAAATAATAAGTCATCAGCCAGTCCATGTTTTTGGCTTTCTCACATGGACATGTTTCCAATCTCCTGCAATAAATTTATAAAGTGCAGTGTTAATGAACCAAATCTTCCAGCCTGAAGCAACATGCATTCAGTAATAACCTCTAAAGCTGATTTGCTTTCAGAACCTATATGAACTGAAGAAAAATAATCTGCTGTGGAGGAGGAAACAAATATGAGGGAAAGTAATGGATGTATAGGGCTGGAGAAAATTACCACTTACCGATATGAGGAGGTTGTCATTAATGTACATAAATATGCACATTCCTATATGTTCACACACACACACCTGTGCCTCTTTACTCTATGATCCTTTCATCATCTGATCCACTCAGCACTGTAGCCTGACATTTCTCCATCTAACCATGCAACTCAAGTGCCCTTGCCATTTGAAACACCAGGATACATTTCAGTCATGATACTCTGAGTGACTCAGAAATTCAGTGCTTTTGCTTCCACAGAGTCCTCAGAGAACCATAGGAGAAACTGAGAAAGAGAGAAACCCATTAAGTCCGCCATGCCACTTGAGTTCTTGAATGAAGCATTTCTCTTAAACTTTCCAAGTGGCTAAATGCTCCCAGTTGGGGTCCGTCTAGATGCCCTGAGGTCCTTATGGAAGGTAGAGGATGGGTCAGAACTTTTGTAGGATCATCCAGCCATAGCACCAGAAAATACGGTCCCAATCAAAAGTTTAAGACCACTTGAAAATGGAACAAAATCAGATTTTGCATGGTTGGATCTTAACAAAAGTCCAGGTAGAGCTTTAACATGCAAGAAGAAATGAGAGTGCGACCAAACCATTTTTGAGCACGCAATTTATTGAAAACAACACTTAAAATGAAACAGACTGTTTTACAGTTGATCAAAAGTTAAGGACCACGTGCCTTTAAAAGAAGTCAGTGCAAAAATGAGGATTCATTTACATTTTTTTTGTCAGGTTGTCACACTGTCATGATATTCTGATGGTGAAGGCAAAAAAACTTTCCCATTATAACGTGGTCAGGTAGTTGATCTGGATAAGTAGGGTCTCTCCAAGAGTGCCATCATTGCTGAGGTAGGATGAGGTAGGACAGTCATTTGGAATTTATTGAATTATCCTGAGGCAATGGAACAAAAAAGACAAGTGGAAGACCCTAAAAAGTTTCACCAGTACTGAGCCAGAGAATCCAATTGGCTGTCCATAAAGAGATTGGATTATCTTCGAACCAAGTTAAGGCTGACTGCAGCCCTATAACAATCAGACAACATCTGAGACTGAAGGGATTCAGAAACAATAAATGTATTCAAAGGCTTGTCTCCTTGAATGCTGTAGAACTGACTGTTTGGAGATTGCAAGAGTCCACCAAACATTGAAAGGTGCCAGGTGCCATTGGCGGGAGGATGGTCTGGGGAGCTTTTTCCTTCAGTTGGACAATGGAGCTTCAGGAGGTGCAGGGACGTCAAACTGCCACTGGCTATGTCCAGATGTTGCAGAGAGCATCCCTCAAGACAGAATGCCCTCATCTCCATGGCAACAACTGGGTTTTTCAACAGGACAACGGTGCAGTACACAATGACTCCAGGACAAGGGATTTCTTCTAGGATAATAACATCCCTCTTTTGGACCATCCTGCATGTTCCATAGATCTAAATCAAATTAAGAACCTTTGGGGTTGGATGGTGAGGGACATTTACAAAAATTGACAACAGTTCAAGACAATAGATGCACCTTTGTTGGCCGTCTTGACCACTTGGAGAAATATTCTCACTCGCTTCATGGAAACCCTTGCATCAAGCTACAGCTAATTTTTAAAGTGATCAGCAATAATGATGGAGCCATTTGTTATTGAATTTATCTTTGTAACTTTGATTTATGTTTTGGAGAGATTACTTTTTTTTCTTCTTTTTTTTAAGGTGTGGTCCTAAACTTTTGATCAGCTGAAAAAAACAGCCTGTTTCAGTTTAAACTTTGTTTTCAATAAACTGCCTGCTCCAAAAAATGTTTGTCTCACTCTCATTTCTTCCTGTTGTATATTGAAGCAGTACTTGAAAGCTTGTTAAAATACAACATGTGTGTTGGGTTTTAGTTGTTTTGTTTTTACCAGACACAGCACACACAGCAAAAGTGAGGAGGGAAAAAAATATATGTCGCTTTCCAAAACCTTTACTGATAAATATCTGGAAAGTGTTGTGTTAATTTGTAACAAATAAATAAAACCCATGATAAAATGTTTTTATATTTATATTTATATCACATAATTGCTTAGAAGAGTCCACCTGTATAACCTGATTTCATTTTAAATCCAGGCTGAAGGCCTCAGACGTGTGTTAGAGAACATTATGAAAAAAGAGCAACAGGAAGTCTAGGAAACAGAGCAGTCATTAACATTATATTTAGTAAAGAGTGTCTTCTCAGATCTGCTTAAAAAGTCAATCAGACAGCTGCAGCTGATTCTGAACATTGCTGCTTGGGAAACTAGAGCACATCACCCCAGGTATAAAGTCCTTACAATGGCTCCATGTAGTTTAGAGAATAGACTTCAAAATATTTTAGTAATGTTATACTGTTCAACACTGAATGGTCCAGCACCAAAGTGCATAAAATATCTGTTGTTATATCAACCTTCCAAACCACTCTGGTCTTCTGGTTCAAGACTACTCTGTAGCTTTGAGCTTTCAGTTTTTGCTTCTGTAATCTGGGAAAAACTTCCAGAAAACTACAAAACTGCTGAAACAGTGAAATCCTTTCAATCAAGGCTAAGGCCCATTTAATTAGACTTCCTATTGATTCATTGGAGCAACCTGAACAGTAGTCTTGTTTTCAACCTATCATTTTTTTTACCTTACTTTAAAATATATTGGGGTTTTTTACCCCTTTTTGTCATTTTATTTTCCTTCTAATCATATAAAACTCCTCAAAATCTTTTTTCACTGAACATGTGCTATACAAATAAAATTGCCTTTCCTTGCCTTGGTTGTGAAGAGTTGATGTGCTGGGAGGTTTTCCTAGCTCAAAATGCTGATGCTGTTATCAACTAGTGGATAAAAACCAGTATGGAATTTTAAAGCTATGAAAGGCAACTCAAAAGTGTCATAGAGCACATCAGCTGTGAGGAAACAGGCTCGTGTCTTGCTAAGTCATCCTTTTTTTTGCCAGCAGATATTCTTATTTATAATCATCAGTTAAAATCTCACCTTATAAAACATTTCTCTATTACCTAGGGGCCTTTAATGGGGTGGTAATTTATGGACGCGTGAGTTAGGCTTATGTTCTCCATGTTTCATCTGTGGCAGAGTCCATGGATTTCTTGAATTATTAACACAATTATCAGCAGAGAAAATCTGAATTACCCCGGGCGTACAAGTGTAGTTTCTTCCTCCCCCAAAAAAATGGAAAGAGTGACACGTCCACGCTCACATGCAGGCACACAAGCAGGCACAGTCTGCCACTATTAACTCTGTATTGCATCATCAAAGACAAAACCTCTTCCACTCCCAGGATACTTTGTGCTGCAGTTCCCTCCTCACGGACACTCCCACATATACAGTGCTCCAGAAACACAAATGCTTGGTGTTTGGATGCACGCTGCTCTTGTTTTTCTTTTTTCTTCTTTCTTTCTGCACATCACTTTCAAGTGCAGCTTTCTTTAAAGGGGAAGCACTTCAGTCAGGAAACCATCTTGGTGTCTTCTGACCTAATATAGCAAAAAATACAAATGGATCAAAAGCGTTAATAAAGAGTTCAAAGGTTTAAACGTTCCTTTATATTCTATTTTTCCTACGTCTTTTGAAGGCCCACATAATGTTTTATGTAGGATACTAACAAACGATAAATGGTGCAAAGGATGTGTTTCCCTCTTGGGGGGGGGGGACAACCCATAAAGCTTCAGTTGATAGTGCAAATTCTTTTTTTTTCTTTCTCTATCATCTCTAAGGAAGTTAAAAACCCCTGCATATGTTTTCTGGCCAGATAAAAATTTCTTTTTAACAGCCTCCTCCCCTCATTCATTCTTAAAATCAGCTAACTTTTAAAGGCCTTATTTGCGTCCTGTGAAGTATTTATATTTACAAGCAGACTCTCTGCTATTACTTATGCATGCTGTTTCCATCTGGCTCAATAATTTACATTGCATCCTAACCAGAGGGGGAAAAGTAAGTATGGCGCTGAGAGCTGTACCCCTCTCATAGTTTATATTTCTTTGTAAGTGTGGAGGGGAAAAGGAAGAGAAGGTAGTGGATGTATTTGTTTCACTTTTTGATTCGGTGAAAGTTTAAATGAGCTGACAGTTCTTGCACACGATTGTCTGGCTCTTTGTTTGAAAGCTCCCTCTATGTAATTTGTCTCTGAATATTATTTTCATTGTGGATTCTTGTCCTGTTGCTTCAACTGTATTGAGGACGTTTTATGAGATTTAATAATAGGTAAATGTTTATCAGCATTGTTAAACAAGCAATCCTATTTTAATGAATGATGGAGCTCTGTACTTTATCGTTGCAAAGCAATGATCATTGTCCTTCACCTGTTTTAATGAGAATGCAAGTAGAAAACACAATAAAACCACAAACTTGAACATTGCTGACTTTTTTAATGGTTTATTCAGGCGTTTTATAACTAATGTGACATTAAACATGTTTCTTTAAAGTGTAAAAGTTTGACTACAATTAACAATGAAATGTATTGCTAATTGTAAAAAGATGAACAGGAAATAAATTTGTATTAAACATAATATTTGGCATTTTATGATATATTAAACATTTTCTGGCACAAATGTAATGTTTTTTGTAATGTTTTAATTTTATTTTTTATTTGACTTGTTAAAGTTAATCAACAGCTTCCATCCATCCATATTCTATACGACTTATCCTCAAGGGGTCATTGGGGGGGGCTGGTGCCTCTTTCCAGCGGTCAACGGGCGAAAGCCGGGGTACACCCTGGACGGGAAACCAGTCTGTTGCAGGGCAACACAGAGACAGACAGGACAAACAACCAAGCACGCACACACTCGTACCTAAGCGCAATTTTAGGATGACCAATTAACCTAAAAGTCATGTTTTTGGCCTGCTGGAGGAAGCCGAAGTACCTGGGGGGAACCCACGATGCATGGGGAGAACATAAAAACTCTATGCAGAAAAAATGATACAAACTAACAAAAGAAACTAAATACAGTGATTTGCAAAGGCATTGAGCTTTTTGTTATTTAATTAGGATTTTATGTGTTTCACAAACATCAGAGGTGAAATGTGAGGTGAAAAACTAACGCTGCATATTCTTAACAGTCCGTTCTCGTTATTAAACATGTTAGTTGCTGAAGCATGCTGGGGCTTTACAGTATATTAGCTGGGAAGATGCTAAGAGTAGATTGCAAGTGTGATACATAATACAAGATACATAAAACACAACCCTGGAAAAAAGGATGTTAGTCTCCAAGAGACTTGAGACTAGGGCAGAAAACCATATTCTATGAAAACATATATGTATAGTCTGTGGCATAACTCAATGATATTTGAAATATGTATTACATTTCACAAGAAGATAGAGCAGAAACAACCTTTTTAAAGCCAAATCTTCCCTTAGCCTTAAGCTGAGATTTCTTGCTCCCCCTTCAAAAGGCTTACATCTCAGAAACTGAAAACACTGTTTATAGCAGTGGATTTTGAGCTAACGCATGATTACCAGCCTTGTACTTTGAATCAAAGCTTCCACCTGCTTCGGTCATATTGGTATTACCCCTGCTTTCATACATTTGAACAGTAAAGGGTATCATATTCTGTTGCCTGGAGGTGATTACTTATGGTACCTTTGATACTTTTAGCAGACCGTTTCTGTTGCCATATGGTTTCGGCTTAGCGAACACACAGGATTGCCTCTGGGTCATAACTCTGTTAAAATGGGAATGCGAAAATGGGATAGATCTGTAGGTGCACATAAATGTTGCATAACATTTAGGAGCCACCTCTTAGTGTACAATGACTAGATTGGGTTTTAAGAAAGGAAATATCAGTCTGTTTCAGTTGAATTTAGGGAGAAATGTTTGTATTTTCTTTAAATATCAGTAAAAATGTATTTGTAGTAGGGCTCTGTCTTTGTTCAACTTTCAGACATCAGAAAAACTTTTTTTTATCCACTCACTTTGTGTATGTTTGTTTGTGTACCTGTCTACCAGGTCTGTACAACTCTGCAGACAGCTGGATGATTGTCCCGAACATCAAGCAGAACCACTACACGGTGCACGGCCTGCAGAGCGGCACCCGATATATCTTCTTCGTCAAGGCCATCAACCAGGCGGGAAGCCGCAACAGTGAGCCGGCCCGCCTCAAAACCAACAGTAAGTGAGAGCATGCAACACTTCTTTGAGTTTTCTATGAATATTTACAAGCCTTGTTAATTTTGTTTTGGATTACTAATCCTGCTGAAAAATTTCTGCTGTCTGATTTGTGTTTATTAATTTGCAGATGCTCACAAGCGTTTCTTAGAGATTTGGTTTTGATTAATAATGAGTTTTATCAGTTCTGATAAGTTTTGGATAACCTGGACTCGCCTCAACTCCTCATATTTTAATCTGTAGCTGAGATAAGTAGCAGTTGCTGTGAAAGAGTGATTTGTGTCTAGTGTGATAGGATTAAAATTTTACTCGAGCAATAGTGAAGTTTGTAATGTTTTTTGTATTATATGACAGCCAGCATTTTGGATGTAAGCTTATTAAAATGGCTACATAGTGTGTAGCAAAGTATGTCACATCATTTGAAGCATGTGTTTGATTAATAAATTACTTGTTTGGGTGTTAATCATATCTAGTGGCAAGATATACTTAGCTAGTAGAAATTTAGAACAAGCTAAGAAGAAGGATGATGTAAAAAGGAGGTAAAGAGTTTCTTGGGTATATTCACGTCAGGAAGATTTGGTGTAACTGAAGCAGGGTAGGAATGGGTGTCCCCCAAACTTCTTATGTCAGTGCCCTCATATGGCCCCTTTTTTCAGCTGCTACAGCCGTTTAGTCAATTAATCTGCGGTAACATATTTTCCGAGCCATCTTTAAACACACCTTAAGTGTACACCTGTGCAGTGGTGCTGAGCAGAGCAGTGGGTTCAGCAAACCAGCCAGAGCCAGCAAAAGGCAAAAAACTGGGCAGTTTACTTCCAAACAAGATGTAAATTGAGTTATTCTGTTGCATGCAGATAATATTAGCTAAATGAAGCCTTGTTAAGTCAGGCCCACATACTGTTCACCTGCGGAGTTAAAGTAAGCATACCAGAAGGCGTGAGACTGAGGAGGAACTTGTTTTAAAGTGAGGAGGTACCTCTCCAATAGGAACTGGGTTGGTAACAGAAAATCAGGTGAAAAGCAAACCACCGTAATATGCAAAGTTTGCAGAAAAATGGTGGTTACAAAGAGTGCAAATACATCCAGTTTGTTCCATCATCTACTAACAGAGTATGAAGCATGTATGAAGATACATGTATATGTGAAGATTTTTTGCTTTTAACTGTCTGACATATGACCGACAAAGTTTTTAGTGCAACCACTGGCTCAACTACAGATCTTAACAAATTTTTGAGCATCAAGACAGTTTGATGCAACATGAGGTGTACAGTAGGATGCAGATAGAATAGAATAAGAATAGACTGTATTGATGTCACACTGGGGACATTCCCATGTTAAGGTAGCATACGCAAAAAAACAAAAAACAATTAAACAAAAAATACTTCTCGTAATGTACAAGAAAGACCAGTGCCCGCAGAGACTGAAAAGGTAGGATTTTTCTGTTTACTGGGTCGCATAAAGTTCGGTCGCTTTCACACCTGATTTACTCTGCACCAGGGTTTTGTTTTGGTTGTCTTCACACAATTGCAGATGTCCAGACCATGGATGGGAATTATAATTTTTTTGTTTGTTTTAAGCAAACTAAAGGACATTGCTGTGAATACGATCTTACTGTTATTCACCCAACCTTTTAGTGAGTTAGTAGAAGGTTCTATTTTTTTCCCATTACACCACTGTGGATGTTGCAAGATTTAAACCTGCATTTTTACACAAACAGCACGTGTGCGTTTTAATACCGATTTAGACAAAGCTATCTTTGCTGCATTATGTACTTCTCTTTGTAGTGGCACATAACGTGGTTATGCTGCAACCCCCTCTAAATGGCGGATGTGTTTGTGTCGTTTCTTTTATCTTTTTGTGCCAAAAGCTATTTTGATTTCTGCAGAATAATGATTACTTTTCATTTAACCTTTTCTTTTTACTGTTTTCTGCATCCACAACTTATTAGTTTGTAGTATAGAAAACTAAAAAGCAAAAGGCGTAACAACCCACAAACTCTAGGTGAATGAATACATGTGTATAGCTTCAGAAATACTGGTAGCAGACTGTTGGGAGAAATGTCTTCAAACTATAGCCTCATAACCAGATTTAGGACAGGAAAAGATCAACTTTAGTTAAAATTGTTAATCAACATTAGCATTGAAACCTCATAAAATATATCTCAGAGGGATTAAGTAAAACTTAAATTAAACCCATAGTGCTGTAATTAGGAATGCCTTCCTTCCTTATTTGAGGTGTCTGTCTGTGGCATTTAGGATTTAGTGCAATGGGCAAATGCTCAAGTTTGTGAAGTGAGTCTGTTGGAAACTGTCGATGTCAAGGCAGGTTTTCTCCCTCCTCCCCAAATGAACAATCTTTTTCTCCTGCCCAACTCTGTATTGTCAGCTCAGCACATGCTTCTTCAAGTTTTTTAAGTCAGCATTCATTTTTTGACCAAGGGAATTAATATCAATAATTTCAGTTGTTATCGACTGGGAGCAAGCAATGGAAACAAAACTGCACAGTAACTTTTGTAATGTGTGAATGAGACCACATCAAGTAGGGGGCAAATGTTGGCGTGAGGGATTTTGAGTTTGTTTATATTCCAGCAATATATCATTACAATATCCTGAGACCCCTCAGAAAGATGAAGTCGGTAAAGAAGTAATTAATAAACATATACTGAGTAACGTCCCTAATTAACAAGCTGACTTTGTAATTGTGGTCACGTACTAATGTACAGAATATATGCGAAAAACCCAGAAAATCAAATATCTGCATACATTTCTTTCTGTAACATGAATTGAGGATGACCTGAATTTGAACTCCTAGTGAATAAGAGTGTGAACTGGAAGCTCCTTTTACATTATTGTATAAAGTGAAGGCCTTCCTCTTTTTGTGTTCATGTGCTGGAGTTGTCTCTTTTTAGCCTGACTCTATTGCTAGACCAAAAATCTAACTTTATTAATTTACTTGTAAAAGTAGTCTACAAAACATGAAAGGTATTGTTTACAGGTAATTAGCCCTGTATCAGAGCGATACAAATTCTCAAGGGGATTTTCATAGTCTATAGGAGAAAGATATCTCTTATAATCTCTCAAAAGAACGTTGAAGGGTTCAGACAAGATCTTTAGGTTAAGTCAGATAAAGCTTTTATAAATAAAGCTCTACTAAATATTTTTCGCTTAGAATCAATTTTATTTCTCCTTGCAAAACAAATGAATAACCCACACTTCCTGTCATGAATGTTTAGTTTTAGTATCCTAACTGAGAACTGTAGCTGTTGGAAGTTTTGCCCATTTCTTACTACATTAGTCATATGGATTTAATATTTGCCTATAATAGAAAAATAAAACGCATAAGAGAACGTTTCCAACAGAAAATGTGTTTCCTTTCTATTTTTCCTGAGAAATGCCCCTGTTTTACATAAAAACTTTATTTCATGTAAACTATATTTTGGCTTTGTTTTGAATGCCAAATTTTCTCAATAATTAGGGTTACTTATATCAATATTAAAGATGTTTTTCCGGTGTAAAAGTTAAAGATTGTGTCTTTAATGTGTGGAGAAATTATGAAGCACGCTATATGTTGTTGTATTATATTAGGACTAATATGGAACCGTACTGATGCATAATTCCCACTCCCTACTTATTCTTGTTGTCAGTGCTTTAAAGGGAAAGCCTGTCCACCCACAGCTAACTCTAGTCGAGATTATGAGCCTGTGATTGTCAAACAGCTTTTTCCCAAAGCTGTGAAGATTTAGAAAAGCCATCAAAATAACAGCAAAAAACAAGCATATTTCTGTCCATAAGACTTTGCCATTTTTCTCTGTGTCCTCACACATTTTCTGTTTTCTCTCCCACTTTCTCTTCTTTCATCAGAGAATTCCGATTAAACAGCTTTAGTCATCTGTTTTTACAAAAGCCAAGCTTGGATTAAAATGGGTCACAGTTCAAAAAGGTCAAAAACATCTCATTTGGCCGCCTTGCTGCTTTGCAGGCTCTGCTATAATAGCAGGTTTCGTTTCTCTCATCTTGTTTGTAGGTTGATTGGGAGGATTATCTGCCTCAGGAAGCCTTGTGCCTAAGCTCCTCATTATTTGGCTAAAAAAATGCAAAGCAATCAATATTGTGACATGAAGTACTGCTACACCCTGAAAAACCGCGGTTCATCACAGTCCTGTCTTTTCAAAAAGGTAACTCGGAGTGTATTAAAAGTGATAAGTTGTGTGTGGTGAAAATATAAACACAGCAAACTGAGGTATTATGCTACCATAAAGTTAGTATCATATATCAGTACAAAAAGTTCTTAACATAAAACCTTTGATAGAAGATACAGTTTTCTCAGAAATGAATACATGTCTCAGGGACAGCAAAGCAATGACCTCAGGATTTTTAAACTGGGGGGGCAAGTTTTCAGCATTTCAACAATTAGTCAGTTTGTAATTTCAGCTAATGGAAGCACAGTGGAATGGAACCCACTTCCATTCGGTGCCCTTGTTAACTTATGGTGTACTTTACACCAGATGCAGAGCGCCGCAGTGTTACGCAGTTGGCTCATGCCATGAATCGATTGTTTTGCTGTCTGGTCTATTTTTTTTGTTTCCGCACGAGCGATCCTTCTGGCAGGAGCTCACATCAAGACACACTAGACAATCTGGTCACTTTTGAAAAAAAGGCAATTTTTCAAAATAAAATACTGAGGTTGCCAAATTCGATCATATTTGTGGATCTTCAATATTGAAGCTTCAATATTGGGACCATTATTGTTTCTAATATGTATAAATGATTTTGCTACATTATCTAAGTCTACACTTCCATGGCCTTTTGCAGATGACACAAATCTTTTAATTTCAAACAGAAATATTACCACTCTTATGACTGAAATAAATTATGACCTATTGTGATGGAAAACATGGTGTATGAGAGGCCTCGGATGAGAGAGAAGACGGTCAGCGGTCTTCTTTTGAAAATGTTTATTTTACATACGCATGGAAGTCCATAGGGAGCCCTGAAGCTTCAGTACAGATTCATGGCTATATATAATAATCAGCCACACCATATTGGATCAGCTTCTGACTGATTCATTACTCAGCTCTGGGAGAACAAAACACATCATACAGTTATGAGAAGATAACAAACACTCTGTTTTATGCATCAGAGGATAAACACAAGACCAATCAAAGAACAATATGGCTATGTCAGCAGGTAAACACAAGATCTGTCATGAGGCAACACAGGATGTGTCATATGAGATAACTAGCTTTTTGCAGTACATGTATCAAACCAGAACAGCAATATTTTATCTAGACACTGAGTAACAGAATCAAACATATAAATGCATCAGCGCAACTCAGCATAAATAACGAATGTTCAGTTAACTAATGTTTTATCTAGGTACTGTGAGTAATGAATGAAAAAGCCTATAACTGCAATAATAATTCCTATAACACTTATTTAATTATTCTAAAATGTTTAAAGCAGACAAATTTTCACTAAATTTTGAAAAATGTAATTATATGGTATTTGCTGTAAATAAAACCTATAACAGTGATCAAATTAAAATTCATATAAATAATGAAGAATTCCTGCAAGTTTCGGCAACATGTTTTTTGGAGTCATAATTGATGAAAAACTTTTCTGGAACGATCAACTTAGACATGTCTATTAAAAGATTACAACATTGATTGTAATTTTATGCAAAAGAAAAAAACTTTCATGTCTTTAATATTATATAATACCATGACACTGTGATGAACAACGGATAAAGTAAAGAAGTGTACAAACCTGGTAACATGGCGTATTGATTTTATGAGGATATTTACTTTCCCATGAGGAAAAAATATCTCTGAATAAACAACAGCTGAGCAGAAGCGCTTGTTTACCGCCGCAGAGAAATATGCGTCTTTTTTTTATGTGTGTCCTGGGTAGCAGTTTGCTACTCAGAATTAGTCTCTGAGTACCAAGTACAAGCCCAACAGATTTACTTTCCCTAAGCAGAGCATCTTATTAGTGATTACTGTGGGTTTCATTTCTTGAGGTTTTGGACACGGAATTGAGATAATAAGGAAGAAAGAAAGAAGATGAAGAAGAGAAACAGGACAGGTAGAAGTGTGAACTGACGATACAAGATAGAGAGGCAAACAAAAAACACAAGAAAACATCCCAGTCCTCCCCCTCTGTTGGACGGCAGAGAAGTGGGAGAAATATGCATCTGGTGTGAACAGGAACTGGTGTGACAGCGGATAGAGTGGGATTTTCCTGACCACACCAGGCATAAGCGTCCGGGCTATATGGCTCCTGCTCCTCTCCCACTGAAGCCTCTGGAGTCTGTGTCGGGTTATGTTGTGTTGTGTTCAATGTTATCAGTAAAAAGGAGCTTCAAGCATTTAACGTCTGATTTATTTTTTAATTTTTTCCTTATAAGTTGGGGGATGGATCAGGGTCGATCTGAATCTGGAGGGGAAAGATCCCTCCTGTCCCCCACCACATCTGCACCCATTAATGACTCGTATTCACAGTAAGAAAATCACATTTTACACGGCGTAAGATGCGTATATTCTGAACAAACGTTATAGGGCTGCACCGTTCCAAGCCAGTGTGCATTTCAATATGGTGTCAGTTTATCACCAGTATTTCTGAATTACTGGTGAGAAAAAGTCTTCTCTTTTATTTCCAGCAGATTATTTTTATCCATTGGCATCCCTTTAGGAAATTCACTGTTTTTTTCCAGATTTAGACTTCAGCATGAAATCTGAGCAAATGATGCAGCACAGGGAAAAATGGCGTTAAAATTGTAAAATTTTGTTAAATTATTTCTTTTTTAATTGTGTTACTCCTCACCACTGCCCCTAACGTTTGTTATTATCATAAAATTCTGCTTTGCTAACTTTTAAACTTGCTAACTTTTTCATTTACCTACTAACATATTTGCTGCTGATGTTAAGCTTAAGTGGCATTCTTCTTCCTACTAGACTAAAAACTCTCCATGTTTGTGGATAGAGCACACACTTAGGGCTTTCCCCAAAAACAGCTCCTTTACCTAACCAGAGCTTCCAGAAGAAACAGAACCCAACTGTGTCATTAAAGGGCTTATTAGGTCATTTTGTCTTAAATAATTTACACATTTTTTTCAGTGCTTTTTCTTTTAAACAACACATTAATAGACAATGCAATTGATGGTCATACATTGCACCCAACAATCATTAGTGTCATCATATCGGCATAACAGTTTATATCTTTGAATTACGCTCCATGCAAGCACTTCACAGGCTACACAGTCTCTGAGTTTGTAGCACTGTTGCCTTGCTGCAGCAAGGTCCTGCAGTCCTTCTGAATGGACTTTGCATGTTTTCCCTGTACATGTGTGGGTTTCCTCCATGTTCTCCGGCTTCCTCCCACAGTCCAAAATTAAGTTTGGTTTTATTGGTTTCTCTAAATTACCCATAGGTGTGTGTAAATGGTTGACCATCGATGGTCTGGTGACTTTTCCAGGGTGTACCTCGCCTCTCGGCCAGTGACTACTGGAGATAGTCACCAGCCACTGTGCAACGAGCAATAAGAAAAATAACATCAATTGAATGACAAAGAGCGTTAACATGAAGTACTCTACTCATACACAAGGTTAAGCTCATCCTACTTATGCTTGCCTTTAACATCAGCTGATTTGAATTGCAATGGCATTCAAAGCAATACACTTGGTGTCTTTTAATCCGTTTTCATACGTAAAGTACTACATTAGTAAACAAAATTTAGGACTTGATGACAAATGCATGAAATCCAAGAGCATTAATGAGAACTGGTAAAATTCTGCAAACCTGAAGTTATTTACTTTTTATTTTGAATGAGTGCAAAAGGACGGGGATTCTGAATAAAAGCTGAAAATTACTTATTGTGATTTCTCTGAAATCAGCATGAGGTGTAGCTTGGCATTTAAATCAAGAAGAAGGATTGTAATGTAGAAAAATCAAACATCAGAATTAGGTTTCATGGTTTTAACATGCAGCATTTTCTAACTAGGAAAATGATGTTTCGTTCCAACTCAGACATTCTGTGACTTTTGGTTTTGGGAGTCCCATCACGTGCAATGCAGCGACTTTGATTGAGGCATTCACAATCACATCTGGGTGTGCTCTGTAGCTTTTTAGGTCAGTCAAAGCAGCCACTCATCGAACTCTGAGAGGCTGAAAGTAAGCCGTGGCTCTAATGCTGTCCTTTAGAGGATGTATGAGCTGTTAGGTGCTCGCAGTCAACATGTAAAGTAACTCACAGTTTTCCTGAAAAACACATGAATAAGGCATGAAGAATAAGACTGCAGTAGAGCCGAGGATGCACACATGCATGTGTGGTAGCGTGTGACCTTTTATCAGCACGCCTGCACTTACCTGCATTTACCTCAGAGTGAACCATGACCAGCTTTCTACATCACTGTCTTTAGAAATGAGCCCAGAGAGCTACACAGAGACAGAAAGAGGGAGTATGAAAGTGGATAAAAAAAAAGTGAGAAAAAGAGTGTTGTGTTGAGTGAATAAAAGACAGCAAATAGCTCTTTGCACTGATGAGGGTTGGGAGGGTTCGGTGCCATCAGTGTACTGCTTGTCAAACATTTAGAAAATCCAGGAATTTGTAAAAAAAAAAAAGAAAGAAAAAAGCTTACTTATGTAAGCAACTACAAATATTACCAAAATAAAGATTAAAGTACTTTTCCTGTTTATACACTACCGTTCAAAAGTTTGGGGTCACATTGAAATGTCCTTATTTTTGAAGGAAAAGCACTGTACTTTTCAATGAAGATAACTTTAAACTAGTCTTAACTTTAAAGAAACACACGCTATACATTGCTAATGTGGTAAATGACTATTCTAGCTGCAAATGTCTGGTTTTTGGTGCAATATCTACATAGGTGTATAGAGGCCCATTTCCAGCAACTATCACTCCAGTGTTCTAATGGTACAATGTGTTTGCTCATTGGCTCAGAAGGCTAATTGATGATTAGAAAACCCTTGTGCAATCATGTTCACACATCTGAAAACAGTTTAGCTCGGTACAGAAGCTACAAAACTGACCTTCCTTTGAGCAGATTGAGTTTCTGGAGCATCACATTTGTGGGGTCAATTAAACGCTCAAAATGGCCAGAAAAAGAGAACTTTCATCTGAAACTCGACAGTCTATTCTTGTTCTTAGAAATGAAGGCTATTCCATGCGAGAAATTGCTAAGAAATTGAAGATTTCCTACAACGGTGTGTACTACTCCCTTCAGAGGACAGCACAAACAGGCTCTAACCAGAGTAGAAAAAGAAGTGGGAGGCCGCGTTGCACAACTGAGCAAGAAGATAAGTACATTAGAGTCTCTAGTTTGAGAAACAGACGCCTCACAGGTCCCCAACTGGCATCTTCATTAAATAGTACCCGCAAAACACCAGTGTCAACATCTACAGTGAAGAGGCGGCTGCGGGATTCTGGGCTTCAGGGCAGAGTGGCAAAGAAAAAGCCATATCTGAGACTGGCCAATAAAAGAAAAAGATTAAGATGGGCAAAAGAACACAGACATTGGACAGAGGAAGACTGGAAAAAAGTGCTGTGGACGGATGAATCCAAGTTTGAGGTGTTTGGATCACAAAGAAGAACGTTTGTGAGACGCAGAACAACTGAAAAGATGCTGGAAGAATGCCTGACGCCATCTGTTAAGCATGGTGGAGGTAATGTGATGGTCTGGGGTTGCTTTGGTGCTGGTAAGGTGGGATATTTGTACAGGGTAAAAGGGATTCTGAATAAGGAAGGCTATCACTCCATTTTGCAACGCCATGCCATACCCAGTGGACAGCGCTTGATTGGAGCCAATTTCATCCTACAACAGGACAATGACCCAAAACACACCTCGAAATTGTGCAAGAACTATTTAGAGAAGAAGCAGGCAGCTGGTATTCTATCGGTAATGGAGTGGCCAGCGCAGTCACCAGATTTGAACCCCGTTGAGCTGTTGTGGGAGCAGCTTGACCGTATGGTACGCAAGAAGTGCCCATCCAACCAATCCAAATTGTGGGAGCTGCTTCTAGAAGCGTGGGGTGCAATTTCTCCAGATTACCTCAACAAATTAACAGCTAGAATGCCAAAGGTCTGCAATGCTGTAATTGCTGCAAATGGAGGATTCTTTGATGAAAGCAAAGTTTGATGTAAAAACAATCTTATTTCAAATAAAAATCATTATTTCTAACCTTGTCAATGTCTTGACTCTATTTTTTATTCATTTCACAACGTATGGTGGTGAATAAGTGTGACTTTTCATGGAAAACACAAAATTGTTTGGGTGACCCCAAAGTTTTGAACGGTAGTGTACCTCTGTGTTATACACGTTTCACTCCATTTCTTTTTACTTCCATTTTTTTTTCAATTTTTTCAAATATGTAACACTCCGTTTAATCTATGTGAGATTAGATAAAGAATAGCTACCTCCACTCATTTAAAAAAAAGTAGAAGCCAGTATGATAACAATCGTAACATTGGTGTTAAAGCACCATATATTTTTGCGCTCATAAGCATGAAATTGCATTAAGCCTGTAAATTAATTCAGAGCTTATTAAGGCAGCGGCTGAAAAAAACAACCCACATTATTCAAGATGGCTTTTATTAATTTAGGCTTTGCCTGGATTTTTTACTTCATTATCTGTCTCAGTAATTAATTATATCAAGAGCAAGTAGTTATACAGCATTCACAGAAAATCTTTTCTCTTATTAGCTGGATATATACTGTCCCCTTTACATATATTGGCAGCCATAAAAATAATGATGATAATATTAAAAGTCTAAGAAGGTAGGAATAAATCATTTTAAAAACCAGCACACAATTCCTTTTCATTGCAATTCTGATTGGTCAGGGCATTAACGTATGGGAGAGATTTTTTTTCATACTATATAAACTTGGGTGAAACGCGTTAAGGTTCTCACAATCATTTGCTTGGATTTTGGCTAATTCCTCCCAACGGAGCTGGTGTTCATGGCCGCATTTCCACTATCAGAACTTCAGAGTAATTTTACTGGAACTTTGCAGTACGCATGTGTCTCCACTACACCAGGCTTGAAATGCGACGACTGAAAGAAGCGGCCAACAGATTGCCCCTTTGGATAAAAGATCAAGTAAAATTACCCTCTAGTTCCGATACTGTGCCTGCTTAGTCAGGTTTGTAGCTTTTTATGAAAATGTTCCATATGCAAGCTTTAACAGACTTCATAACTTATTTTGTTGAATTTCCTTGCAGATGGCATTTGATGTTGCTTCATTTTCCACATTATGTTCTTTCATCGTGATGCCATCTGTTATATGAAGTGCACCAATCCCTCGTACAGCAAAATATCACAGCATGATATGTGCGGTTGCAGACTGAAATCTGGCATTATACATTGGAGTTATGACTTCTTCCACTCTGAGTAGCGTTTTAGCTCATGTTGGTCCAGGACTTGTTTAACTGTAGAAAATCTTAATAGAAAATCTTAATAGCTTGAGCCAGTATCCTGAACTGCTCTTTTGCATTTGTTGTGGCTTGATTCACATGTTTTGCATTGAAACACATTTATCAAACGTTCTTTCTGAAGTATGAAGACTGGACATGTTTATACTTGTGTAATTGTTTGAACACACATAGAAGGCACTTTCAGGGATCTAGAAGATAAAGCAGAGTTAAGGATGTCCTTATTCCTCTTCTCATAACTTCAAATGACTTCTTTTGTTTTTTTTTATATATTGTCACGAAGGAAAATAATGTGTTTCAGATGTTGTCTCAGCATCCATCCACTCATATGTTGCAAAGCTTTCAAGCACATGACGTTATCATCATCTGGGCTTTTCCAACCTGCCCATGAGGACATAGATTTCTGACTGTGAAGAATTGTTTGATTGTGTGAAAATAGAAATTATTTACCTAAGTTTAACTGAGCTAAAACAGGAAAGCTTTAGTCCGATTTAATCTGAAACAGTGAAAGAATATGTTATGAGTAATTTTATAGTGAATTAAAATATCTGGTTTTCTCGGTTTGTTGAATGTTTATGCATACATGTGTTCAAATAAATAATATTTTTTTTGTCATATCCTAATCCAAAATTTGGACTACATAATAAGAAAAATCTGACAACTTCATTTATTCAGTGACAAGAAAATCAAGACAAGAGACAAGAAAAGCACTTGAGAGAGCGCAAACCTCCACTGAGGCAGTTCAGTCCTCCCCCACCCCAGACCAATCACCCCAGTCGTTACTGGTCCCATTGCAGACATTTCCTGAAAATTTAATCAAAATCCATCTAAAAATTCTGAGTTATGACGCTAACTAACAGAGAAACAGACAGACCCTGGTGAAAACATAACCTCCTTGGCTGAGGTATATAAAAACAAGAAAAGCACTAGGAGAGCAGCTCAGTCCAACCCCCCGTACTCAAATCTAAAAATGTAATCTCTTGTACCTGGTCCCGCTGCTGACATTTCCTGAAAATGTCATCAAAATCTGTCAATAACTTTTTGAGTTATGTTGTTAACTAACACACAAGCTAGCAAACCCTAGCAAAAACGTAAACTCTTTGGCAGTGGTAACTTTTTTCTTGCATCTCAGGTCCAACAAATTTTCCAACAGCTTTTTGAAATATTGAAATTTTTCCATATCGGTTTGCTGTCTAGGTCTATAGATGTTACGTACCAATTTTCACACTGTTGAGGAGTTATTAGCCTAAACACATTGTCCTTTGCAATAGTGCCCCCTAGGGACTCAGTGGTATGATTTTATTTATTATTAGTTATTAAATCGATTAGTTGTTTCGGCTCTAATTACATTGTTTTCTGGTTCGTCTGCACAACTTTTACAAGAGAATAATAAAAAGAAAGTAAAAAATTCCTAAAATTCCCTACAGATGTGGTCTTGGAACCCTAACAACAGAAACCAACTGGTCTCACGTTTATCTTGTTACTATGCATAGTGAGGAGAGTTGCAGGGAGTTTGAAAAAACTGTAAAGCTCACCTATAGAGAACAGAGTCAGTGGCTGAGTTGTGTTAATGCAGTACAAATGTATCTTTGAGTGGTTCCTATATTTGTAGATCTGTAAATAATAATTTAACACCCTTTCTGTTTTTGCAATGGAAATAACCTTTTAATATGCACTGCTTCCTGAGGTTAAGGACCTATTTATATATCTACAGGCAGATTTTTATATCTGCATTTTATTGGCTCACAAACAATCAAAATTATTTTGAATAACAAGGGTCACTGAGAGAAAGTTTTGTAATGTGCAGTGGTTTTGGAGAACATAAACTTATTCATGATGAGTATATTAACAGACCTTTTTAGTTTAATTGAAAATCTTTTGTATATAATTTTATTTCTCTTTGTCCTTCAAATTCAACAAAATAAACTTTATCTGCAGTTTTGCGCCTTTATTTGCAGTTCAAGGCTGCAGGTTGGTTTAATAGAAGAGGGATAACAGCAAACATTTACGCTGAATTTGACTTTACAACTGTAATGTTTTTCGAGTGAACGCATTGTCTGTGTGCTAAAAACGGGAAACGCGAATGCATACAGGCTTTTATTTAAGAAGCTATTTTCTGACAGCCAAACACTGTCTGCTGGCTTTTTAAAATGTGTTTTTCTGTTGTTATTGAATTCTGGGCATCCACTTTGTGAACACAAAGAAAAGAGTGTGCAATCACCCACAAGGGTTTGCGTGTGAAGTCTTCACATGATTTCCGTCACATCCAAACAGTGTCTGGTAACAATGCTGAAAGTATAACGTCAAAGGTGCCCAAGGGTGTACAACCCGGCATCTGTTAAAATACATGCAGTATTTACCCTGCATGGATCTCAAGTTACCATTCTGCCCCTAAAGTCAACAATTAGAGTTGAAGATGAGGTAAGACAGACAGAGGAAGAGGTGAAGCTGAGGACACAAACAAAACTGAGGGTTTATAATCTTTATGAGTGATTATGGTAGTGCATGGTTTGCGTTTATGGTTTGGCACCATTTTCTACAATAGTTATGTTATTGGCACTTTGACAGTGCCTTTCAAAAGTATTCATACTTCTTACAATTTTTTCTACATTTGTCAAACTAAAACTGTGCTCGTTAGTGTATTTTATGGAGGGATTTGTGATGTAGGCCAATACAAAGTAGTGAAAAATTGTCAAAGAGCAGAAGAAAAGTGAAAAAGAAAAAGTGTTTTTTTTTTTTTTTTTTTTAGAAATACCTTAGCTTCCATAGCGTGCATTCATATCTCTTTTGCCTTACTGAATTAAAACTTTGCACAAGCATATTTTGCTGCAAATACATCTGCATCTATTTTGGGTTATGTCTCTATCAGCTTTGCACTTCTGCAGACTGGACTTTGACTGGACCACTTAACACATGCACTTACTTTCTTCTAAACCACTCTATTGTAGCTTTAGCTGGGTTTTAGTGGTCATTATCCTGTTGAAACACTCTGCTCCAGTCTTTTACTTACTCACATGATTGCTTTGTATTTAGCCACATCCACCGTTGGGATGATGGTGGAGGTGATATGCACATGTCAGTTTTCCACACTGAATTGTGTTTTACCTATATGCCAGAAAGTTAGAGATTGCACTCAGCTTATCAGATTGCCTTCTACCATATGTGTAATTTTGCCAATTTGGTTCAGAGTATGATGGTTTTCCCAGTATTTTTCACCATAGGTTTTTTTTAAGATTATATGCAGCTTTAGTGTTCCACCACTTATTGTTTTACAGGTAGGTCCGAATTATTTATGGTCTTCTCATTTAGCCAGGTGACCTGCTTCTGCATGTTTTCTAACTCCATTAAGATCAGGTTTGTGATGTTCATAATATTTTTCCACTAAACATAACTAAAGAACATGGAATATAATTTCATAACCGTATCCTGTTTCAAACTTGTCCACATCTACTGTGTTCCTTGATCTTTATGATGATGTTTGTTCACTTATGTTTGGAAATCTTCTTTTTTACATTCTTTCCCTTCTACGATGATGATCAATGATGATCTACCATGTATTGATATTGCCACAGACCACTGTTTCCCAGTGGAAGGATTAGTGAACTTGCAATACAAATGTTTTTAGGTTGATTTCAGGTTTTTCTTGCCACATGCCAATGTGCCCTTGGGCAAGGCACTTAACCCAAAATTGCCTCCGAACCCCAAATTAATCTTTGCATCAGTGTATGAATGTGTGCATATTTGTGAGTGCGGCCTTGTGAATGTGGCTCTTGTGTAAAGTGCTTTCAGTGGTTACTATGATTAGAAAGGTGCTATATTTAGATTGTTCAATTTTACTAGTCTGTTGTTTAAAATGCCATATAAAAACATTTAAAGTTTATGGTTACAATAGGCCCATTTCCACTAGCAGAACTTCTAGGAAATTTTACAGAATGATCACAGTGTGAACATATCTCCATTTCAATGGGCTGACCCAAAAATACCACTTTCGGGGCCATTTTAGGAACCAAGCAAGTATCAACCTTAGAGTATGTACTGAGGAATGGCCTATTAGAGTCAAGGGGCGAAACTCGTGGTTAACTTGTGCTGATTGGTTGTAACTTAGTGAAAACCGGTATCAGCAGGCATTGCCAAACAACCACCATTTGTAAAATTGAAAGAGCTGCTGGGAAAGCAGCATAGCAACCAGAAACATGGCAACCATCCCTGCTTCTTCGATTGTCGATATCTTGACATTTTCTGATGCTACGGGCACCTTTAGGCACTGATCAGTGCCGCCAAACAAAGCAACATCCTTAGAGTGGGAATATTGTATGAAGACAGAATGGCTCAGACGACCAGTTCAGCATATTTTTTTTAACCGTCACCTTTTCTCCCAGAAATATCCCAGAACTCTTCTAGTGGAAAGAGGCCTAATTTGATTACACTTGAAAAGGTTCCTGAGTTCAGAATAGATTTGCACAAGACTTTGTATCATACATTAAACCTGAAAGTCTACAGAGGCAATGCATGCTGTATAAAACTTTGAGATCAAGTAAAATAAATGCCTACTAAACCTTCTATATAATTTTTGCAAATTTTAATTGGAAGCATGATTGTTTTCCGGCTGATTCCTGAACCAGGGAATATGGTAGTGGGACGGATATTGTAAACAATGACAACGTCCCGTAGCAGCTTTTTAAAATAACAAAAACTTACAACCAGGAAGCAAGTTTCACAGTAAAGTTCTTAAATATTGCACCTTTAAAGCTGCTGTCCAGAGTATTTGAGGGAGATACCTAGGCCCCTCCCCTCCTCCCTCTACAAATAGGCACATGCATCAGCTGTAATTTCACAGCATGTCATTTTGTACTTTATGAATAAAACGTCTTGGTTTACTGAATATATGACTGTTATGTTGATTTTGAAGCCTTTTGAAGCCTGAAGGTATTTCTGTTGTTGAAATGCATCTATGATGTAAATCCTGCTCCAGTCTCTAAGGCGCTTTTCCATGATTTTAGTCTCCAGATTTTCTTACGTTTTTTTTTTTCTGGAGCCCTGGGTAGCCAAGGAATGGCTAACTTTTAAACAGAAGTTTGCTACGACTTCTCTTCCATTATGGCAACTGTAACCAGGAAGGCGTGGAGCGGCCCGTGTGCGCATCCACATCTTCAAAGGTTTTCACAGTGTGCATGCAAATTGATTGACAGCCGACAATGCAGAAAATCTAATTCTATTGGCTAGTGTGAATTGCATATGGGTCTTTGGGAGAAAGAAGGGACTCAGAAATAATAGCAAATGTTGTGGATCATCACCCATATATGACAGTATAGAAACGAGCTATAATTTGAAAGATTTAGAAAACTTTGATACATAAATAAATTATCCAGACTGCATCTTTAAGAGTTAAATAATGTTTTGCAATACAAGTAAAATAGTGTCTATGTTTGCTATTTCAAAGTTCTTACTTTTTAGTCACTCACTGGGTGAAATTCCCAGTATGTATTCAGGCTGACTATGTAAACTTGAGAAAAATACCAGTCACCTTATTAAGGAGAGCTGGATATTAATTAGGAATGCTTTCAGTCCCATGATAACCTTAAACTCCCCCGGAGCCTAACAGTGACTTCATCATTAGAAGTTTGTTCTATCAGACTTAAAGCCTTTTCTGATTTCTTTTTTTCTCTTAGCAGTGGTCTCTAAAGACACATTACTAGTTTATTACAGGATTTAGCTGAGAAAGAAGATGATGATGATTATGGACAGCTGTCTTTACTTGACACTACTTGGTGTGTTTTTTTAGTTTTCCAGTCATTCAGGCAGAAAGAAATATGATTTAGGCAGTAAAAGGTGAGAAGATGTAATAGATAAACTCCAATCCCCTGTAAGTTTTCTTAACACACTCACCCTATGGCTTGTTCTATAACTGATTAATTTATAATCTTACCAGAGTACAGCTGTCTTTCATCTGGGGCGCCACTGGATTACATATGCCGTTACATATGAATTAGGCTGTCAGAAGCCAGCTGGCAGGCAGCCATACATTTTAATTATATGAATTGTAAGTTCAGCAGGGAATCAGGAACCTGTGTGAGGTTGAACGTGTCAAGAGAGTGCTCTGAATTCCTTCTGCTGCTGTTTCTGCAGCAGTTATTGTTTAGTTATGAAGTAAAACTAGTATTTTTTTTCATCACAGTCTTGTTAGAGGCTGCTTAAAATATCTACTAGCAAAAACGCAAGGAAGGAATTGTACCTAGATGAAATAGTCAATTACTTAGAGGATATCCCAATGCAGGATTTCTGGCGGAATGAACCTGGAACACAATTACATTTTGAACGCATTGATCCAGCTGTGGCCCCTTTCATTTCATATCTCTTCCTACTCATTGATGCAGTTTCTTTTTTGTGTTTGACAGGTTTCCATTTAGGATTTCCGAGTCTTTAACAATAAAAAACTGTCAAAAAATACTTCTAATTGCTGTTGTACTGCTGCAGAGTCGATACAGACTGTTGATGGCCCCTAGACAGATGTCCAGAATGTGCTGTTCCAAACTCCCTTCTTATCCTCATCGTTTTTGTTCCAAAGTCTGAGGAAAGGCTGTGCAGCAGAGTGATTGATTCTCTATTGTTGCTATCAGCAACAACATGATTCCTGCTGAAAAATATGTTGTTTAGGGAAAAAAAAGAGTATTTGAAATGTGTTTGGAATCAATTTGTTTTTGAACATCCACTCTGAGTTTGTACTAGTCTTCTTTCTAATATGCTGTATATCTACACACATGCTTTCTTTACGCCTCAAGCGGTGTTGTACACCAGAGGAAATCACATTCAGCATGATCTCCGGGTGCTGCTTGCAAAAACCAGCATGCTTCCTGTGAGTTTGGATCAGTTCATTTCATGGCAGCTCTGCAACATGAAGGAGCCCCAGTGACATAAGAAGCAGTCAGAATCATACAAATGCACATTTATTGCAACAAGTCCAACAGTCAGCTTGAAGCAAAAACAACACTGAGACAAGGTTCCTATACATTCTGGAAAGGTCTAGAACTTGAAAGGGATGGAAAAATAATTCCACTTTTAGACTTATTTTGTATTTTCTAAAAAAAATTAAAGTGATAATTGCACCCTGTGTCATATCTGTGGGTCTGTGTTGTAGCTGACATTTTTGGTACAAAATGGTCTTGTTTACCACAAGATGCTTTGTACCTCTCACCTCATTCATTTGTTAACCAAAGCATTAAAGCACTTTTCTATATTCTGTTCATAATTTGCTGTTATGTAACTTCAGTACATAAACCTGAAAAAACAACAGGTTGCTTATACTTTGTTTGATTAGAAGTCATAATTTGAACCTGAGAGAAAGGGAAATTGGGTGAAAAATAAAGTTTTTAGAAAATTAAATGCCATTAAGTTTAAATGTGAGGTTTGAGCCTTTTGTGACTATGACCGCACAATTAATATAATCAATCAGTCAAAATTTATTCATAGAAAACTTTACACAGACCAAGTGACCAAAGTGTATTACAGGTTCTTAAAAAGAACATAACCAATAAGACACAAAGAACTAGAATGAAAAAGATTTTTAAAAAACCTGATTCAACTGTTTAGGTACAATGAAATTAATTGGTGCATTTACAAGCACAAAATGTAAGTAGGAAGAGACAAAATAGAGGCACAAAGATGTGAAATGGTGGTATGAATTGGTGAAGTGACCTGGAGTCTATTTTCAGGTTAACTACCTTTTTCAACTAAACTACAGCTGTTGCTCTGAAACTAGGTCCGGTTTAGTTGGCATGCATTTTTTGGTTTTGTTCATGCACACAAATTAAAGATATCACAGATCATAAACAGTTTTTTAAAGAATCTGTATTTGATAGTGGTTAGTTCTTAAATTTAATTTGATAAGTCTCAAAAGCAGCTAAGTATCAATTTACTACTCTGCCAAAACCAAGTCTAGGAATCAAAATGTTTTGAATATTCAATTAATAACCTAGTCAGTCTTTTCAGATGACAAGGCTGTTGTCATTTTAAGGCTGTTTTAACCAGAGAGGAAGAGGTACCCGTTGTACTGCTAGAGAGACTGACAGAGCACATTATGTTGTTGAACATGCCACCCTGCTCCATGTGCCCAACTTAAACCAACTTTAGACTGGGCTCAACACTCTGAAACCATTTGGCTGACTGATTTGGCTGTTTCAAATCACAAGCAACCTGGTACGTGCTCACAAAGGCCAACGCAGAGGAGTAACTTGCAGTGTCTTAGTACCATGAGCTTTGGATACAATATTAAATATATATTGCAACCAGTCAGTTCACTATGATGTCAGTTAGCACTATGATGCTTTTTACCTACTTGTTGTATCATTATCATCTATGCGCTCTTTGTGGATTTTTGTCGGCGCTCTTTTCTCCTGCTTCTGTCTTGAACCCAGAGTGAGCGTAACACATGCCGTCAGTGATAGTACAAATGAGAAAAATTGTTCCATACTTAGCTGTTTTCTTTTTCAGCATCACTGAGCAAAAATGCAATACAAAAATGACATTGTGACATCAATTTAGTTTTTGCAGAATCCCACTTTGTTGATTAAAAAGAAACAGTAAATCCAAATATTTCATTTAAGTTTTTTTCCATACATTTAAAGTGTGTTTATATTTGATAAAAATATGTGAGAACATTTATTTTACAAAATACCAGGGTTTTTATTCTGTATACTGCTGTGAGTGAGTGTCAATTTTAATTGAGCTTGTTTTTAGAGTTAGAACTGACCAAATGTAATCAAAATCGGAAATTATGGTAACGTTTGTAAATGTGGAACTATCCAATATGATACTTAGATCACAATCCTTTACAGGTTATGTAAGAAACTTGGAATTGTTGGAATTTGCAACCTGCCACAATTACGGCAAACTTGCCAGATGCAACAGTTCTTTTAGTGGTACCATCTGCCATTTTATCTGTTTAATTCATTGTGCAGATTTGACTTTCTGTATTTTCAAGAATCAGGCAGTGGTTCATAATATTTTCACTTGGCAGTTTACTATACTGTATAAATACATTTGCACATGGTTGGCGTTGTGTGCGCGCATGTCTGCTTGTCCTCTAATGTCATGTGCGTCTCCTCTAGCCAACCTCAGGCACAGCCTGAGCTCTCAGGAGTCATCTCCTGGAAAGGCATGACAGAGCCCCAGTGTTTGGAAATGGCTGCGCTGGCAGCGATAAGCAGTTCAAAGAAGAGAGCGCATTAATGTAATTGGGTGCCAGCAGCACACTGGCCTCATCGTCTCATATGCACACTCAGTGACACACACTCACCACGCAGATTATTGGAGAAGAGTGTCTGAGAGTGGTGAGAGGATAGAAAGGATGGGAATGAAAGAATTGGAAAGAGAGAGAGAAGAAGGGAAGGACAGATAGTGAGTGGAGAGGAGGAGTCGGGGTCCTCATTGTGTTGCTCATTAAGCCATGGGAGACTCTGAGAGGCTGAGAGATGAGACGAGAGGTGTCAGAGTTAAATGTCAGGTCTGGTAGGGATGTGACTGACTTAGAAGAAGCCACATACACACACTAACACGGAGGCCAAGAGGTAACTCGGTGGGGCTCCTCTGTCGCTTCTACACACTCATATTATCCCCTCAGCTTTCTCTCAGCTTTCTCTCACTCTCCCGCGCTCTTTAGGCTCCTTTTCTCTGCCACTCACCTAGTTTGGCCCCCTCAATTTTTCCACCCATTACACCCAAATTACTGGTGTCATTGCAAACTGAATAGTTACAGCCGGAAAGAAGCGTTTTCACTGAGTTGCAGTAGCTCCTACCAACTGCGGTGAAAGTAAAGGCCATTTCCTTCATCTAATTTCCAAGTCTGTGTGATTGGAGGAACAGAGGGAAATGCCGGGTGACTTCCTTCACTGTTATGAAATGTTTTCACCAAAGGCAGCGCGGCCCTTTGAAGTTTCGACTCTCTCGCCCTTGTAATTCAAACAGTCTCCTCTTCTGTTTCTCCCTGTGAGTTCTCTGCAAGCACTTCTCACCCTACTTTTTTGTTTAGTTGCTTCTGCTGCTGCTGCTTGAACTTAAAATCCACTTCTTTCTATTCTGGTTCATGACTCTTTCTCTTTTTCAACTTTCCAGTACTTTTTAACACCATAATCTTGGTTAACCTTGTACCTAAAATATTAAACATGTAAACAATTAAAATAGAAAAACTAAAAAAAGTTTGGTATGGTAATGTCTTAAAGGGTAACTCCGGATTTTTTTTGTAAGGTTGTTACATTATCTGGAGTGGATTAATGTTTGGTTACTTTATTTAGCATGAATTCAGATTGGTTGTTCCTTGAGCTATCAACTTGTCATAGGGGAACTGGAGGGTGGAGTCCTCACCTTAAAACAACTCAGGAGTTTGTCCTGTAACCAGCGGGTTGCCAGTTCAAACCCCTTCTCTTTTTGCCTCAGTCCTTTTAGAATAGTACTTTATCTGCCTTATCTGCTGGTGGTCAGAGGGCCTGGAGGTGCCGATTTTACAACAGCCTTGTTTCTGCCCCAGGGCAGCTGTGGCGAAATGTAGCTTGCAATCAGTATATGAATGTGTCTGAATGTGTGAAAGTAGTGTGAAGTGCTTTGGAGTCCTCTGGACTAGGTAAACCTCCACAAGTAAAGGCCATTTAACGTTTAGAAGAATTCCAGGAATTTTCCTTTCATGAATGCTAATATTACTCAGCTCCAGGGCAGTTTACCTCTATATTCCCTTTTTACCACCATTTTGTACTTCCATTTTGAAAATAAAAGTTAGTTAAGTACTTTGGTTTGGTAATCTAATGTCATTGAATCTTATTTTCTCAAAACAATATATTACTCTAATTTATATCTCACTTTTCGCTAATTACCTCCTCCGAATCATGCAGCATTGTTCCCACCAGATATTAATGAATGGAGTCAAATAACCTAATTCTTTACAGTACTAATACAGTACTAGATTGTAAAATATTTGTGTCCATCAGGTGGACATTGTGTATGTATTCAGAATAGCTAGAATATTAAGTAAGAAACTGCAAAAACAATTTTGGGCAACCTAGGTTACATTATATAACCTGTAGTTATACAATGTGAATTCATTTTGTGGCATTATTTGCATATAATTTCCTTATATCCCCTCCCATGTCCTTTTTTTATCAGTGTATTAGTTACTGTACTGACAATTAGCCCAATGGATCATTATTTTTCCCTGTCTGTCTAACTACACTAGTCTATATAGCATAATATCCAATTTCTTCTTTTCAGCTCATTCATGACTAAAGCCTTATTTATACTTCTCCATTTTAATTGGAACGGGTAGACATAACTCCATTATCCATCGACACAAGGTCTCTCCTTGACCTACATGACGCACTGAGTTGAGCCCAATTGTTTAGGTATCTTTCAAACGAAACAGAGAGCAGACACCTGTGATTGGTCAGCTCAGCAACAGCCAGAGATAATTTCACCAGAATGGTGCTTTAATAAATGCTTTGTATTGAAAGGACTGTTTAACTAATAAGGTATTTTGGTGATTTTGAAAACAAGGTGTAGATATCATCAAAACAGACCACTGTGTTTGTTTACATGGGTTTTTAGAGTATTCTTTGAGCCGCACTTCTATTAAAGCTTTCCAGATCAATGAAAACGTACTTTTTGTCAGTTATCGCGTTTACAAGCTGAAGAAAATAAACTCCAGTTGACCAGAAATGACACCTTTGGTAGGTAGAACCAACAAGAAGCATAAAAGGAAAATTACTCCATCAAAACGTCTGCATGTGGGTGCAAACTTGCCGACGGAGAAGTATAAACCAGGTTTAAAAGATCATGTCTAGCTGCCCAGCCCATGCATGAGGTGTTGATTTTAGCTACATAGATTGTATTAATACCGAAAGCGCTTTATACACAGCTGCCCTGCGGCAGACTGACAAAAGTGAGGCTGCCATATTGTGCCATCGGCCCCTCTGGCCACCACCAGTAGGCAGTTGGTGAAGTGTCTTACCCAAGGACACAACAACTGAGACAGATGGATCTGGGGCTCAAACTGGCAACCCTCCGGTTAGAGGGCGTACAGTCGCCCCTTCAAAAGTTTCGATTATTCTGAGAAATTCTGTGAAGTCAGTGTTCACGACTAAGTTTTTGTACTAGTGCGCCTAACTTTTTTTTCCTAGGTGCACCAACATAAAAGTTAGGTGCAGGCAAACTTTCAACAGGCATCAGATTCAACATAGCCATTTTACAGTTTCACTTTTCTTTCAATTATGATACATGAAGGCAATATTAACCTGTAAATGATTATCAGTGGGTTAAACAACTGTGTACAATTGTGCTTAATTTGAAACACAGTTGTCAGACACAGGTTGTTAAAGTGTTTAAAGTGCGTTAAGGATATGAAATTTAAACTGGAAACTTTATCAAAACAAAGTGAACGAAGGAAAAGAAAAAAGAAAAGAAAATCTGAATTATTAGTGCAAATGTTTTAAAATTGCTGATATGCTCATTAACATCTCAAACTAAATATTTAATTCCGCTCAAGCCATATTCCTTTGGGAAGACATTTTTTGGACTTGAACTTAGTGGAGGGAGGTTCTTCTTTTGCAATATTGTTGGCAACGTTAAACTTGATCATCTCGGCCTCATTTGATGATGTGTTTGGTGCTGTCTGCTGCTGAGAGACAGTGGGGAGAACAGACACTTCGGCAGTGCATTTATCTTTGGCATTTAATGTTTTATGGATGCATTGCGTTTCTTCAGCGTTTCAATTCAAAACGTATCAGAATTGGGGGGATGTTCATGAGTGGTTCATTTACATTGGGCCGAGCATGAAGAGGAGGTGGAGAGTCAGACAGCAGCATGACCCAAGTGCGAGCACAGAGCAGAGTTTTTCAGTAAATTCAGGCAATTTTATGGTTGTGTTCATCGATCTCCGGTAGTACTTGTATCATACGGTTGGCAGACATGGTCACGAGAAAAAAGAAAAGTCCTCTTCTGGGACTTGCTACTGATTATATTTGGTGAAAGTTGTACTTCTTTTTGCCAGTATTGCTGGTTCGGTTAAAAATATGTTAGCTATTACACTAGCTTTTTCAGGACTGATATCCAGTCATTTCTACTGTTGACAATGCTTTATTGCACCATAAAACTTAAACTTATTTTATTTATGATTATGTCTTTTTTGTGTATTTTACTGAGCTATTATTTGATAGACTGGAGCTAAACTTTAATGTGAAGTGGAAGGAAATGATGCATGTTTTTTTAAAACTTTCTTAAATAAGTTTGCAATGTGAATTTGTATTCGGCCACCTTTCGCTCTAATAGTCTTGAATAAAATATGCTACAACTTCCTGTGGTGTCGATGCTTTTGCAAGGCACTGCATTGCTGAATTATTATTTTTCTTTTTTTGAATGCTAAATTACTTATAAAGTATGTAAAACCGATTTAAAAATATCATTTGAATTCAATATACATTCACAAATACAGTAAACAAGAATATGGAACAAAATTCTAAACAATACAATACAAACAACACATTTATAAAAACTAAAAAAATGTTTCAAAAATGTACAATTCAACACTTCTAGTAAGTTTGTTAACATTGTTCATTTAAATGGTAAGTTGTTTTTTTTTTTGACCTGGTCCTTATTTTTAGCAAATATGTTAATTTAGTCACCAAGACAAGTTTGGAGCCACTTGGAGTCCTTTGGGAGAAGTTTATATCCAGTCACCATCAGTGTACTGTACATTCATATAATAAGAGTCAATCAGGGTAGTCGATTTGCTGCTTATAATAAGGCATTATCTGCCCCAAAACTCCTTTATTTCACCAATGTTTTGTTATGAATAGTTAGCGATATTCCCCTGTGAGTTCAGAACGTCTCAGAGGTGCTAAGGTATTAGCTTCTGGGTGCTTTAAAGGCTTTTAATGCAACCGATTCCAACTAACATCAGCCGGAGATTTAAATGACATTGTAGCCGTCACCATTACAGCTGTAGTCTGTGTAGGTTGCGAAAAAGGTAGCCTGTGGAAGCTGAACTTAGTCCAATTAGTCATTCAGCTAGTGCGATTTGGAAACACGCAAAGGCGAACCATGTTCATGGCTGTAGTAGCAAGTCCTTTCTACCCGACTGCCATAGACACAAAGTGAAAGTCCTGCTCAGATTACAACTGGGGTGGAGCATGACAGTTATGTAATTGAAAACGCGGGTTAGTGTAGCTGGATTATAGCATATAAATAACCCCGGAACAAAACTAATAAGCACTTCCGAGAAGTTCTGAACTCCAAAGGGAGTAGTGCTAATGATTCAAAGCATTGGTTGAATAAAGGAGTTTTGGGCCAGATAATGCCTTTTTACAGGCGGCAAATCTCCTGCCCCGATTGACTCCCATTATATGGATATAAGCTGATCACGACTGGATATATACTTCTCCTGAAGGACTCCAAGTGGCTGCAAATTGTCTTGGTGAGTAAATGAACGTAATATTTGCTACAAATAAGGTCCAGGTTTAAAAACATACAAAAAAACGTTCCCTTTACTAAGGTGAAGCAGTCTGGGTGGTCTCGTCTGAAGTGTTAACTACTATTTTACTCAAAGGCATATCTGTCCCTCCAGGTCAGCCATTCAAGTTGGACCCAAAGACTGCCCACAAGAAGCTTCGTCTGTCCAACGACTGCCTGACCATGGAGAAGGATGAGAGCTCATTGAAGAAGAGTCACACGCCAGAGCGTTTCAGTGGCACCGGCTCGTACGGGGCTGCCGGGAATGTCTTCATTGACAGCGGCTGCCACTACTGGGAGGTGCTGCTGGGAGCATCCACGTGGTAAGAAACACGCTCTGGCACAAGTGCATTATATAAGCCTGCAAGTAGGTTCAGTAAACTCAGGCATCTTTTGGGAGTTTAAATCTAGTCATTTATGCAAACTCCCCGCTCACAAACAGAGCTCAGTACAGAGAGTGCATACTCTTATAAATATATTCATCTCACTAATTGGCTGTGAAGTAACATTCTCAATGAAGAGTTGTCACTATATTTTGTGTCCTCATATTAAGTAAGAGTACAGTTAATATAAGGGAGCCACTTAGTTCTTATCTCTAAAAAAAAAAAAAAAAATGTCTTCCTCTTAGGTATGCCATTGGTGTGGCTTACAAATCAGCCCCCAAAAATGAGTGGAGCGGCAAGAACTCGTCTTCGTGGGTGCTCTCTCGCTGCAACAACAATTTCATGGTGCGACACGACGGTAAGGAGATGCTGGTGGAGGCGAGCCTGCAGCTGCGGCGGCTCGGCGTCCTCCTGGACTACGACAACAACTCGCTGTCCTTCTACGACGCCATGAATTCCCAGCACATTCACACTTTCGAAATCTCCTTCCTCCTGCCGGTAGTACCCACTTTTATGATCTGGAACAAGTCAGTCATGATTCTCTCAGGACTACCTGTCCCAGATTTTGTCGATGGGATGGCTACAGATCTCCAAGAGCAACAGCAAATGGGTCTGTGCCGACAGGAATCGCCGTACTTGACGGGGATGAAAACCTGCCACTGACTAAGCTTGTGACAGAAGAGTGGATTAGGATGTGACAGACACTGATGGCTTGACTGAGCTTTTCTCTGATCCTCCAGAAGGAACGGGTTACTGTCTTACAGTGCTGGGGAAATGTTACTCTTGTTAGTTTGTAGCCACTCTGTGTTTTGCATATTCATTTAGTTTATAGGAAAGGTCTGTTTGACTGAAAAGATCAATGTATGTTAAATTCATCAAACGCCCTGTCACTGAGCAGGGTGGGATTCCTGTTTTTCAGAACCATTTTAGGGTCTTTTTTAATTTTATTTTTCTTCTGTTGACCCCCTAGGCAGGAGATCAAGGTGAAAATCTGTCAGGTTTAAAGTTTCAACATAAGACTTGTAGAATTAAATCTCACAAATATCATTAATTTAATTGTCGGACGTTTGTTTTAATAGTATTAATAGTATTTTTTTGGAACAGGAGTAAACACATTTGCATAGTGCATACAGGTGCATCTCAGTAAAGCATAACATATATATAAATATCTTAGAATGATTCTAGATTAAGAAATCTGTGTTTAAAAAAAAAGTCTGCTTTCTCCTCCCTCCATCTGGGGCGGAGAGTGACACAGGGATAGAGTGAACACTGTTGATGGCTGCCTTGTTCTCTCTTTCTGTTCATTTTCTTTCAATAATGAGAGCACTTTCTTAAAAAAAATGTTAAAATGTTTGGCCTCCTGAAAAATATATCAAATTGGCTCGTCTGCATTGTGTAGCCTGGTTTTTTATCATCTTCCTCTGGACCGAAACCCTAAATTGATCTTTAGAGTGGACTTTAAAAAAGGATTTAAGACCACTGAGCAAATGTCTAGTCCTTTTTCTCTTTGACCCCTATAAGATCCATGTGATCACTCAAAGTGTGGTGGCTCCTCACTGCAGTCACAGACCAAATCTTGCAAATCTCCCCCAAACTCCAGAACAGACTTTTCTTCACAAGCCTTTTAGTCATCCTTATGTACTTTTTGTTCACCATACTTTTATCTTGCACTTAGCTTTCAATTATTATTCTTGGGATGCATCAATGTTTTTTGTTTTCTTTTACCCTTCTTGTGCATAATGACTGCTTGGCAATTGTGAATTCAGCAATGTTGTCTATGTTTGCATAGGCCCTAACGATCATCTCAGTTTTAACCTGTCTAAGTCTATTGAATAAAGTTCACCTCATAACTCTTCCTATCCTGATGCAGCTAAGATGAATAATATATCCCACAATGCTGGTTGTTGCTTATTTTACAGACGCCAAAGATAATTATGATTGCACATCAGTCACCAAAGAGTGACACCACCAAGCCCAATCACAACAAATTTCACTCATCATTGTAGGCACTATAATCACATTTTCAATTTCTTATTTATTTAGAATCTACTTGAGCGCAAAAGCACAACTGAATTATTGAAATTGATTTCTGATATGTATAATTTTTAATACATTCAGATCGTGTGGGCTTCAATTAAATTTTTGTCTTGCTTTAATTTGCTGTAAGATATACTCATTATAATTACCAGAAATTAACACTGGAAATATATTAGTAGATAGTTTTTTTGTTGTTGTTTTTTTTTAAGTTACTGAAATAAATGTACTTGTCACTGATATTATAATTAATTTACTGAGACACACCTGTTTTATACAGCTTTAGAAAAAAAGAAATTCTTCCACATTTTAGAACAAATTTGTAACTTAGCTTTTCTGAAGCCTTCGCCTTATTCTTCCTCCTAGTTTTGGCTCATCATCTATTGTTTGTGTGGGTGGGTCCAAACTTCCAGGCTCCAGGAAGCGTTAACGTTGCTCCCAGATTTTGTTTCTACAACATCAAAGGGAGCAGATTTGCATCATGTGACTACTCTATTTGTAAGATAAGAGACTTATTAAATACAAGACAAACAAAAGTAGTATGTATAGAAAGGAAGATGGTTTAACTTTATTTTAAATTTACAAAATATTCATGATGCACTTTGAACTTGACACGATTCGTCCTCTACTGTGAGGTAGAGCTAGAAGTGAGTGTCAGGTTATAATGGGGAGCATAAGTGACAAGAAAACACTGTGTTAAACTATGTTTACCATTAAAATGAACAAGGTGCAGCAAAATGCTGAGGCATTTGCAGGGAACTCGTGTTGTTGCTCAAATCACAGCGAAAAAATGAAAATATCTTTAACTCCTCATTGCACTTTTTCATAGTATACAGAAAAGCTAACTTTCTTTGGAAAAGGGAATGGATTATGAATCCTGGACGTTTGTCTAGATGGTGATAAATTTACAGCTTTTCTTAACTTTCCCTTTTTTGTGTGCTGACGAGAATTAACACTTGCTGTTTGTTGCAGTGTCACGGCATGACTGTGTTTTCCTCTACATACATGCACACTTTAGCACCTACACACTCTGTTCTGTTTGAGTCATAAAGAATGCATGCAACAATTTGGATGTATTAAATCACAGGGGCTCAGTAGGAAATTCACTAAGTATTTTTTAAGTTTATATTTTACAGCAGATTAACTCCAGTTCTTCTGTACTTTTCACATTTAGTTATAGCTCGAGGTGTTGAGGGTGTTTTTCTTTTTTTTGGCTTTGTTTGCTTGGATTTCAAGGCTTAGCGTGGGTGATGGTTTTCTCTGGTTTGACATTCAGGTAGCAGTGCTGATCCAGACAATCAAATGTGTGTGTAAGTTACTGTATTTTAGGCATATTAAAGGAGCTGCATGGGGGAAACGGCTGACACGAACTGACACTGGATGTTGGGTAAATGAAAAAAAAAAATATATATATATATATATATATATATATATATATATATATATATATATATATATATATACACACATGTAGTCTTTAACTCCATATGAGCATTTTGCATTTACTGTCATGAAGCATTTTTATCCTGGCAGTTTGTGATGTCACCGTCAGGAAAGAGTTGTGAGGCAATACACAGCAAGAAAATATTGATTGAAACCTTCTCTATTTAAAGTATTAAAACTTTTTAGTTGATTTTAAGGAACCGAAAAAATCCAGCAGTTTAACTCGCAACTGTGCAAGAGAGTCATAAATGTATCGCTTCGGTGATAATTGAAAAGCCTTCGATGGTTAAAGACGACCCACTTTAGATGCAATGGAGTAAGAATTCTGTCAGGCTAGTGATACATTTCTTTTGATTTCTTTTGATTTTCATCCATCAGTCTTATTAAATGATGTCCACCTAGGATATGACCGCGTTTTGATTTGGGAGGATTAGCAGAACTGTGAGACTGTGTATATTCGGTTGGGTCACTGCATGATTATGTGATCTCGCTGCAGGTTCATGAAACTTTTCTTATCGAATCAAACTTATAATCTTTATTGTTTGTGTTTTTTTATTGACAAAAGACACAAGACAACTACACAAAGCTGTCATCGCCGTGCATATCAGGTTGTTTGCAGTGCTTCTTATTAGTGTCACAAGTCAGTACAGTAAAATATATTTACGGTGAATGACTTTCAATAGTTTCCCACTCCTCGTAGTGCCGTGTTTATACCCTAGAAACAATGCAATAGATTCTTCTTTTTGCTTTTTTTCAGTAGCTTTTGGACTTTTTTCTTTTCTTTCTTTATTTTTGTACAACTGAAAAGAAAAGTGCTCCTCTTCTTCATGGCTCTGGGACCTTAAAAACAGCACAGTGTTTTTTGAAATCATGCAATGCTTCTGTTTCCATAGATATAGCTGAGATTCTTTTAGCCTGAGAGGAATGTAAATCAGAGGGGGAAATATATATTATATAAAACTGTATAATGTACAAAATATATATGAACCAATGTTATTTATGTGAGTCCAATAAAATGTCTGATCCCAAAGATCTTCTTGTTCATAGTCTTTTGTCCCTTATGTTGACTCTTAACAGAAACAGCAGTTCTTTAAGAACATTATTTCTGTATTTAATCATTACCAATGAAGATGATGCATTTATTACACAAAATAAAGTTTTCCTTTAGTTTACTTATTATAAATGCTCTCTAACATTAGAACTGAAAATCCACAATGCGTCAACTTTTTATTCTTTGTCACATTACAATGACAATATTTGATTGTTTTATTTGAGTTTGTGGGGATTTTGTGTAATAAATTAACACAAAGCAGCACTTCATTTTAAATTGAAAATATATTTAGTTATAACAATTCCTTTGAAATCAATATCTGAAAAGTATGGCATACATTTGTTCTCATCTTTCCTTGTAAAGCAAAGAAGCCCATCAGAGCTTCAAGTTTAACCATGAAGATTTACTGTAAATTGAGGCCCAGTGCTTGTGTGTCTTTGCACGTAACATTTAGCATATATGTTCAGTTTTACACTTATTTTCTCAAAACAAACCTATGAGGCTTCACAGAATAGCTATGTTCATATTATGAATATATAATATATTTATAGTGTTAAATTACATACAGATGGACTAGATTAGTTAATTATTTGTTTATAGTTTTAGGGTTATCAGAGAAAAGGAGGATTACAAATCTGTGCCACGTGGTGGTTGTAATATGATTAATATGAAACAGCTTGTGGGGTATGAACTGTGCCACTCTCAAATTTCTTGCAACTCTGGACATGCCATTGATAGATAATTTAAAAGATTTTGAAGCACAGAACTTGAAGGACTCTTGGCTTTGCAGGGCTTCCAGGCTCTGGCAGGTCATCTAAAGCTCGAGGTCAAGTTAGAGGGGGTATATCCGCTTAGCCCGTCGTCTGCCATCATTGGCATGAGCTCCTCATCACTACATAAAACAGTACGGCCTGATTCCTATGGAGGACCAAAACCGACATAATTAGGAAATAAAAGCAGAAATATATATGTTGCTTTACTTTCCCTTATATGTGCATTTTTGCGAAGAAATTCATAAAAAAAGAAATTCCTTTTCTTATTACGTGCAAATATATTTTTTGTTTTAAATTCTTCTTATTACATGCATTTTTGTAAAAAAAAAAAAAATGTGTTCGTCCTTATTCTCATACATGCATTTCCATCACAAAAAATAATATCGTTGTTTTTGCTTTTACATTAATTTCTGTCTATATATATATATATATATATATATATATATATATATATATAAATATTAATTGTTTTTAATTTTCCTTATTACATGATTTTTGTCAAAATATTTATACATATATATATATAGTTTTTTCCTTTTGCATGCATTTCTGTCAAGAAAAATATATATTTTGTTTTTCCTTTTCCTTATACATGCATTCCTTGTTTTTACATTCCCTCGTCCTTTCTTTTTATATATATGCATTTCTGCCTCATTATGCAAATGAGGAGGGAGGCCTCTTGTAGCTTAGGTTTACTTTAAGCAAAGACACATACACTTCTATAACTGCAGCCGGCTGACAAATGCCAGTATGGTGCAGAAGATTGACTTTAGCTTTTGCAGGCATTTGATAACTGGCTATTACTAAAATGATGGGGCTGTGAGGATGAGTCCAGCCCTGCAGCAATGATGCTCTTTATTTGTGCTCCCTACAACATCCTAATGCAGCTACAAGGAAACTGTCGTGCAACTGTCTCTGTGCTGCCATGAAAACATGAAATTACTCTGCAGGCAGACGGAAGCCATGTTAGTATGTATTGAGGTTAAATATAAAAGAGCTATGTGACCTTTGCACACCTATGCTTCCGAAATCAATTTTCCATCATTGTTTTGCTAGATTTTCTTTCTTTTTTTTATCAATGTTTTTTCAGTTTTTCAGAAGTATTTCTCTAGGACATGTTTTTTTTCACATATTAAGAGCATTGTAATGTGTTTGCATAAGAAAAGACTGAACATTAGTTTTAAAGGTGCAAAAAATGTGTGTTTTTCTTCTTAGTAAATAAGAAAGTAAATCACTAACTTTCTTATTTACTAAGAAGAAAAACACACATTTTTTGGGTAGATTTTCACACCCATGGTCAAGAGATACTTATAAAGACCAAAAGAACAAGATCTTGGATACAAGAGGCTAAAAATAAGCTTCCTCCACTGGCTTGCTAGACTAAGGCTTAGAGATGGTGAGGTGATACAGAAAATTTAATAGTCACAGCAGCATTTTAACACCCCTGCAAGGCCGGTATGATCAATAATCTTTTCTATTTACAGCAGAATATCTTCCCTAATGAGCCTTTCAAAGCACTTAATCTCTGGAGATGTTGAAGCAACAGGCCTAAAATCATTAAGTGATGTAGGGTTTTAATTCTGGATTAATAATTGTTTTCATACCTCTGAAACCTTCTGTTGCTGGAGTGCTGCAGAATTGTTCAGCATGCATGTTTTTGCCACATATATTTGACCTTTAGACAAAGTTGGGTGAGTCCTGGTACTCTAGTTCACTCAATGTATCTCTAAAGGGGTGCAGTTAAAAAATCTTCGTTAAAATTTGTTCGTCTCAACTGAAACGGAAATAATTCAAGAGGTAATCATAGACTACAGTTTTGGTTTGTGAACACAATCTATAGAGGCCGGTGATAAGAACTTTGTATTTTGGTGACCCACAACGTGACATTTGAAGACCCTCAGAGGGGTACTGAGAACCTACAGCCTGGTGTATAGGACACTCTGGGAGACATAGAGGACCCTCAGAGAGGTGTAGGTGCCCCACAGCATGGCGTAAAGGACCCAAGTTGCGGTGTGGGAACAGGAAGCGTGTCCCCCCGGACACCTTTGGCGACAGCAGAGGCTCAAGAGACTCCAAGGCCCAGAGTCCACTGGAGAGGTCTGCGGGATGGAACCAGGACCTGGAAAGCTCTGTGGGTACCCAGGACCAGGATCACCCTCTGGTGACCTGGGACCTGGAACACACTCTAGGGACTCGGGACCCGGTGGACCGCAAGGCGGCTCTAATCCTGGAGGATGAGAGACTCTTGAGGTAGGCTGCAGTACCGGGGAGCATGGTGATACTGGCAGGTGAGTAAGAGCTAGGTGAGCCTGGCTGAGGTTGTTGGAAGTAAGGTGTTGAATTAAATAATTATCATAAGTAATTCAATGCATGTTCAAGCAGAGACAAAATGGAGCCAATTTCCAGTTTAACATTTATTTTGAACAGATTAACAAATTGCAGTTTACAGAGAAAGTTGCCCTAGTTTCTCTGTGGTCCAGACTTAAAGAAATCTGAACATTGAATGATCTTCATATTTAACTTTTATAGACATCGGAGTTTTCCCAAAATGTAGGCGTCTTCTTCTCCCTCGAAATCTGAACCAATCATATTATTCTAAACATTGTCTTATTCTTGATTTGCTGTCAGAGAATTAGGCATTCCTGAGCCTCAGAGAAAGACACTCCCAAATGTCAAATAGTAATTACCAGTCCTCTTTTGCTTTTTATTACCAAGGTCTTCCTGAGTTAGGCTGTATCACTCAGTACTTTTATGGCCGTGTCTTCCCTGGTCTGTTTCTTATCTATAGACATCCTGTTTTTGCAGCATGCAGTAATAAAACACTTTGTCTCAGAGGTCCACCCAAGTCAAACGTACTCCCAACATTATCCAAGGCTCTGATGTTCCTCAAAAGGTGCCCAATTAAAATGCTGGTAAAAACAGACTTTTACCTCTGAAGGTTTACTAAAGATATTTAACACATATGATCAAATTTTGCATACTACAAAGGTGAGGCTGGCTGAGGTGGCTACAAGAGAGAGCTTAGTTGCAGGGTTGTGATGGCATGCTGGGGTACAATTTTGAGCCGAGGTCAAAGCAGTGTGGTTTTACCAAATAACTGAGCATAAGCTGTTTTTATTCCACACCACCTCTTCCCAGTACTCGCTCAAGCCTAGGTCATTAAACAGCAGCTCCCAGGGTTTAAGCAAGTCCATAAGTTCCACAGCAGCCCTTACTCTAACCCATGGGGGGACTAAATGTTGGTAGACAGAGAGTTGCTGAGTCTATCTGATCTGGTGAACTGCTTAGAGAAGCCAAAGTTGTGTTGGGCTGGAGTGCAGTGGAGAAGGAGGTGGAACTGGAACAGATGGCTATTGGTGGGAAGAGACTGCATCTGGTAGGTCCTGACTAGGATCAGCATTTAGAGGGACAACAAGGGTGGCAGCCTGACCCTCCTGCAGATTCGCTGGCGTCAGGGAGTAGACTGCAGAACAAATTTAGAGGCAGGCAAAACCATCAGTGGGAGCCGATGAAGGAGCTTGAAACTGGTAGAGAAATGGGGCCAGATTTTGATGTTACGGCTAGGGGTAACGAGCTGAACTCGGAAGGGCTAATGAAGCAGAGCACCCTGGAAGTCCTCCAAATAATCCTTTCTTGTGAATGGTTGATCGCAGCAAAGAATGGGCTTGGTATATTGGGAGTGAGCAAGGAAGCCGGAGGAACACCTAACAGCTCCTCCTGGGGAGGTGGGGAAGCAGGCTGAAGGCAGCGGCTGTGGGAAGTCTTCACACTGCCATCTAGAGCCACCCCGCATCTCTGTGGATCAATGCAAGGAAAGCAGTCAGCCATTGGAGGATCAACCAGTCAGTACCATCACTGTAAAGTACAAAGTAAATATAACATTCTGAGTTTCGAAAACCTTTTAAAATAATAATCAAAGAATAATCAAATTTCCGCCCTGCTTAAAATAATCCATAACATTGCTGCTCCCCCTTTGAAAAAAATTTTTCACACTCAATTCGGAGAGAATTTCTAGAACCACACAGTTGACAGTCAACAATCTTTTTCTTATAAAGCAGCGAGCCTTTGGAACACTCTTCCAAACGAAATTATTTCATGCACAAACTATTGTACATTTACATGCCTGACGAAACAGTGGTTATTATCAAAGCAAACCTGTATGCACTGAATGACTGTGATATGAACGCTATAAACTATGAGTGAGTGAGTGAATGATAGATAGTGCTTTTATGATGTGAGCTTCTACATATTATTCTGTATAGATTTTATGAACTTTTGTAAGCATAACATCAACCTGTCCAGGGACTATGGGTGGATATTAGCATTTTTGCTATAATCTGGCACATGACATTGCTTCCTTTCTAGACTAATGTTGTTTGTGCATTGTCCCTGATCAAGTAAATTAATAATGTAAGAGGTGTGTTCTCCCAGGCTTCTGAAATATCTGCTGAGTTTATATCTTGGTCAGGTTGTATTATCAGGTCTTTTTTCAAGGAGCCGGGTGCAGAAAGGTGTTTCAGTTTGAAAGAACTAATTTATTTGAAAACAATGTCCAAAACACAGGAACAGGACTGGACATTGACAGGATGATGAATGCTGAAGTAGGTCATGCAAACTACGACAACCTAACAAAAGACTGGGAAAACACTGGGGTATAAAATGGTTGAGACAACAATGTGAGGCTAATTAGGGATAACAGGAAACAGCTGACAATAATTAACAAATCGTCACAGGAACACAGGGGGTAACGTAACATTGACAGTAACCAAAAACAGGAAAGTATAAAACATGAAATGCTACAATTAAACCAAAATAATCAAACTAGACATATAATCAAACATTAACAAGAACTGGAGACTGACATCGTGAATGAGGAGGCAGCAGCTTGAGTCGATGAGCTGGCTATGAACCAAGGAGCAGGCTACCAATTTGCATCCAGCCCAGGAGATAGATCACGCCATACTGTTGCAATGCTGAGACTTCATAAGTGGTTCCCTCACCAGTGAGAGCAGTGGAGTAATTGGTACTAAAACTGTGATTAGTGGATATCAGTAAATAAGCAGATTGAAAACTGCTGTAGGACGGGAAGCTGAAACACTGAGGTATGAGTATCACTAGTAACCTACAATACAGGAAAAAAAATGAAATATAAAATGCTACAATGGGAAAAATTAGACTAGATATAAACTCCAACAGATTGTAATAATATTAGCTTAGAAACAGAACAAACAATTTCTCAGGATAGAAATAGACAGGGATATTACATTTTTATACCCCTAACTCTCTGCTTGACAACCTTGCAAATCAATCTGTAAAGTATAGATGACATGCAGTATATGCTGGCTCAATACCGCCCTATAGTGTGTTCTGCTTTTCTTTGAGCAAAGACAAGCCAGAGCAAGTCCTCTCTATCCGGTTCATTAGACCTATTTTTAATGTCGGGCCTGTGATTAGAGTCTTGTCTACCTTTCCATGTGCAGCAGATTAGCTGGCAGTGAAGTACGATACTCACGCTGCATCTGCTTCCTCACACATCTAGCCAGCTAGCAAGCAGGATGATGAAGCAACTCGTAATTACATTTCTAATTGCAGAATAATTAGGACTCCCTGTGTAGCTTGTTAAATCATTTGTCACCAAAGCTGTCAACCTAGCTTACATCAAGACCCTAATTATAAATAAGGCTATAAAATAGAGAATTCCTGTCATCTTTTTACTAAATTATTCATTTATTTATATCCATAGTTTGAATATGTATGCTGTAGATGTGTCATATCAGAAGACGTAGTGACTAAGCTTCTGGTTAAAGTTATTTAGTATTTTAAACATGTTTGACAAATTTTTTTTTCAGCTAAAACACTTAAAGTCTAATGTGTGCAGTTGTTGTAGTTCACATAACACTCTCCAGCCTAAGGTGTTTTTGTGATCTTGTGACATTCTAAACCATTATGTTCATGTAACTCAATGCCTTTGCCATTTTAAAGTCTCAGAGTGTTATCCACGAAAGGGACAAAGTAAGGTAAGAGCCGAGGAAAAAAAACGCAGTTTCCAAATCACAAGAAAAGAAATTGTAGTGCAGCTAACACATTTTATTTAATGGACAGTAAAATTTCTCTGGATAAAAGAACATTCAGTGTCAAAAAAAGTTAAATTGCAAGTGCCTGAATTAGGTGTTTGTACTGTCACATACTGTAAGACAACATATTGAATTTTAATATGCAGGTATTTTTGCATTTTAGATAAAGATTAGATCATTTTGTCAAAGTATTCACAGAGTTTCACAGAAACAAAAACACCAATCGGTGTTTGAAATATTTAGGGTTACAAGTATTTTCCATTAAGGCCGTAAAATATCTCAAACTGATTACCTGGTGTGAAGCTTTGTAGTACATAAAATAATCCAGAAGGAAGAAATCAAGAGGTATTATCTTTTTATGTTGGGATTTAAAGCATGTGTTCATGTTTACAGTTTTCAGCTAGTATTGGTTTAGCTGATTTTTCCATAAGTTATCTGGCTCGGGCTGAAAAGGCTATTAAACACATAACTTTTGAGATGACTTGGAATTACAAGGATTGACTGAGGCTCGAGTTAGTGCATCAAGAGCCACCAAACACATACAAATCCTGGACATGGGCTTCAAATGTCACTTTCCTTTTGTCAAGCTGCTGCAGTATGTTGCTTAGTGTTCCAAAGTCATTTTTTCTGATGAGAGCAAATGTTGCATCTCATTTTGAAAAAAAGGTCATGGAGTTTGGAGGAAGAGTGGAGAGGCACACAATCCAAGATGCTTGAATTCCAGAGTGAAGTTTCCACAGTCTGTTGATTTGGAGAGCCATATCATCTGCTGGTGTTAGTCCACTGGGCATTATTAAGTCAATAGTCAAACCCAGCTATCTACCAAGACATTTTAAAGCACTTCATGCTTCCTTCCGCAGTCGAGCTTTGTGGAGATTCTGACTTTGTTTTCAGCAGAGTCTTGTACCTGCTCACACTGCCAAAAGTACAAAAAACTGGTTCAATGACCATGGAATTAGTGTGCTTGATTGGCCAGCAAACTGACCTGGCCTTAATCCCACAGAGAATCTATGGTGCATGTCCAAGAGAAAGATGAGACACATGAGATTATGGATTATGGGATTTCAATGACTCGGACCTTCATTATTGCAAACAGACTTTACATATATGGAGGATGAGCTGAAGAGTTCATTTTTTTAATCCTTGTTATGACACTCTTGTAGTTTTTGCATAAAGTTTGTAGATGTAGATGGTATCTCTAAATTTGAACATATGCTCCAACATTTTTTGTCATCGTGAAGATTTTCTAAGGAATCTGATTGATCTGCAGATCAGACCGCGTATGCTCCTGCATTAGATCTGTGTAATAGTGATGCTGGAGAATTATATTCATAAAACTACATATCTTCACACATTAGACGCACATACATAGATGCAACACATAATGCTACAAAGCATTTCTCACTTGTGGACACTTAAAAAGCTCCTAGAGTCCAACTATAAGACTCAAAATCCTCCAAACTACCGTGCCATTAACAGAAAAGAGTAATTTGTTTACTCATAGTTATGAATAGGATCGTGAGAATTCAGCGGAAAGTAATTAAAGCCATGTGTTATAGAAACTTCAGCAGTAAAAAACAATTGTAGGTCCTGCTATTTTTTTTCATGAGTAAATGTAATTTCAGGTCAGATTTCTTTTCCAGTTTTTTCTTGCTCATCAAAAATCCTGCCCAATTGTATGAAATTAATATTTTTGCTTATGTTTTTGACTGCTGTTCCTTTTTCAGTTCTTAATGAAGCTTTTTGTCTCACAGCTCAGTAGATGCTACAAATATTGATTGCAGATCACTAAATCTACCATTTCTGCAGCATTAATCATACCAGCATTTCCACGAATAACCTGATAAATTGTGCAAACAATAATTAGCAGAGCTAATGCACACCCACAGTTAAGAAGTCTCCATTAGCATTTTTTTATTGCTTCCCTAATTTTTTTGCTTCACAACTCCCTTGGCTGGTCTATGACCCTAAGCACTGCAGTATTTGCAGGAAGCCAGCACTTTATTTTCGGTATTAAATTGTGCTATTTGCATTCACTTAATCCAAACCTCTTAAAAAACAATTTGTGAGAGATGTCAGCGTCTGTGAGTGGCTTTCTGTGTGTCAGAGATGTGTCAAATGGGTGCAGGTCAGTCACTGTTAAAAATGTGCAGCTGGAAATAATGAAGCACAAATCTGCATGAAGCCCTGAGCACAGTGTCACCGTCTCACACACACACACACACACCTGGTCTAGATGCTCCCACAGCACCTTTCAAAGTTTACTGATATTGGCGCAAAAGGCGGTAATTTCATTACGATCTGCTTAGCAAGGAGGCAGCCAGTCTATTTAAATCTGGCTGATTTAAAGACTGATCTGCTCTCACACAGGAGAGTTTGACAGAGTGAGTGGGAGCTTAAGTGTGCCAACTCCTTAGTCTAATTCTGTGGTGCCTGCTTGTCTGTGGGTGGCTGCTCGTGTTTGATAATAAGGTTGTTTTCGTATTCGCTGCTTCATTTTTAGTTGCTCCACCTTTGCTCAGAAGCTCTTGTTCCTTTTTACTGAGCACACAAACAAATGAACCTTGTTTAAACTGAGGCAATAAATACTTGGTGTTTCATGACCTGTTGCACCAAATAGTGGTTATTTTTTTATTTGTAGTGAAGATGCATTACTCTCTCACAGAGGAAGGTGTGAAATCTTGGAAACCTGTTGGCAGCTTGATAGAGGGGAGCTATGATCTTCAGGAAATGAGGATCTAAGCAGGCTGTGGACCACCCAACCCAGCACCTCTGTCTCTATCAGAGAAGCTGTCTCCCGGATTCTTAGCTCTCACACTACTCTCTGTCAGTATCTAGATGAATCTCTAAGGGTGGAATCAATCACCGCTCCCCTCTGTCATCTCAAGAAACCCTGGAGGATTGGCTATCCACCTGAATGAAAGCAATATGTCCTGGTGCCAGAGAGGAATCTCAGCTGAAATCTCAACCTTTCCATCTTTTCTCCTGAAGGAGACAATCTGTTAGTTTTGAACAGATATTGTTACATGTACTGCTCAACAGTGTTTGCTGTAAATCTAAAGAAGACTTGAGCGGGATTAGAGTTTCATCTTTATTGGTGTTTATCTTGTCTGATAAGTCTTCTTTCATAAGAACATACTCTGTTTATATAAGAATCAGTATTTTTGAGTCATAAATCTTGACACTAATTAACTAACATCTCACAGACAATTGTGATCTTGACTTTATATGACAATTTAGAACATATACATTTCCAAAAATATATTGATGAGACCCATCCAAACAGTTATTGGTTTTTTGGGCCAAGGTGGCCTTTAATTGATAAGTGATAGATTTTTGAAGGGGGAGAGAAGTGGGGGAAGGCATGCAGCAAAGGCCTGGGATGGAACTTGAGCCGGGGTTGGTGTGGGTTGCCCACTCTAACCACTACACCACGCGACGCCCCAGGTAAAGAGTTAATACCAAGTTTGATCATAAAACATGTCAGATCCACTGCATTAAAAGAACCATTTCCTTCAACAGTCTTACAAAATCAGTCGATTTTTTCAGGTGTTTGATAAAAATAATCTATATAAAAGAACCAGCTATTTTGTAAAGTTTTGGAAAAAAGATCAAAGGCTTCTATAAATGGATTTCAGAATAATACTATTATTCAGCTCTGTAAGTTAAAACAGCGTAGGACTACAGTCTTTTTCCCTACTTAAATTGTTCTTAAAATAACCTGTAACTATGAGGGTTGCGTGTTCAAACTGTTGTACACTGTTTTGTAATTAGTTTTTTGTATGTTTTGCATTTTTGCTAAGTAGTTCAATTTTAATCTAGTCTGACCTGATAATCTTCTTAGACACGTCTAGTACAGACAGGACCTGTTGTGGCTGTCTTTCAACAATCCTGCAAAAAGGCCAGATTTCTTGCATGCGTGAATATAATTTTCTTGTCAGAAGATGTCCTGCAAACTCAAGAGGAAATGTTATTGTCTATGTAAGTTTAAAACAATACAAGTACTCATTGCTAAAGGAAAGAATCTGCCTTTTTTTAAAAATAAAATAATCCATTGTTGTTGCCAGTATTAGACGAAAACATGATAGTAGGGAAAATAACACTTTTAGATTTACTGTTTGGTTACTCATTTTTCATATGTACACAGTTTGGATACTTCAAATACTTGTACTTACTTATGAAAAAACATTCAAATCCCCCCTGAGATGTATGCTCTTCTTTCATTTCAGTTAAAAAGAGTTTTATTGGCAACAACCTCAACTCTTTGCATTTTTGTATGTGCTCAGATTTGGATTCATTTCTCTTTTTAGTGACGAACAATCAATTAAGCTACTTTACATGCAGAAGCATAATAGGAAATGTGATAATAAGGTCATGTTGTTTTGGTAAATGCACTTTAGAGTATGAAGAACTGAACTGAAGGAACAACCTCTGGAAATGTTGGAATTTAAGAGAGAAAGTATAATTTTATCAAATAAAATCCTGATTTTAAGCGTTTAATAGATATTTTCAAATGGACGGATTCACCTTTTAAATGACTAAAATTCAAAGTCAGTAATCCAGCATTTTCAAGTTTATGTTGTTTATGTTAATTCACCAGATATATGTAAGCTGCTCAGAACAGCAGTACGGACATTTCTGGGAGAACTGTTTCTAACTCCACACAAATATGGCTTTTATGTAGAGCAGGAATTAAACATTGTTGAAAGGAAGCCATAATGGTCGTTGGGACACAGTAAACATGTAGTGGAAGTTGCTCTGGTGCAATAATACCCAAATTGAATTCTGGTTAATATGTGTGCTTGAAAGTAACACCCTGACCAGACCATCCCCCTGCAAAGAAAGTTGGTGGTGAAAGTATCATCCTGGATGCTTTTCTTCAGCAGAGTAGCTAGTCACAGTAGAAGATGGTTGAAAGACAGTCCTGGAAAATAAAACTGTTACAGGTTAAAAGGACAAGACCCCAAAGAAGAGGTTTACCCTAAAAATACAGCAGAAAAAAAAATGTAGTCAGTTTAAAGTAGATATTTTTTTCCCTAAGAATGGCCCATTAAGCGTCAGGAGCTAAATTTAATGGAGGATCTGTATCCAGACTTGAACATTCATCTTCATGGATGCTTCATTTTAACTGTTGAAGACACAAGAGGTGACAATATGTAAAAAAAAAAAAAAACTTTAAAAAAACCGAGGGATATATTTTTGAATATTTTTTGCATTACAGTGTTAAAGAGATCAGTGGATGTTTTCATCCGTCTGAAAGCGGATAAAAGCTTTCACTTATCCATAATTTTTTCAGCTTTGTTCCATGAATATTTGTCTAAAACACCCACTGCCATCCCCGGATTGAAGCGAGAGTCTGAGAGTTTTGATCACACTTTCTTTGGCGAGCTGTTTTTTAATCACCTCCACACTCACTTTTACATGTTAATAAATCAAATAAATACCCTTAGCCTAAGAACGCCAGTTGGTTTTTAAAATTCCAGGGGATAATAACCATAAACTTGAGTTAGGTTTGAAGATTGATGAGGACAATGAATATTGATTATTCATAGGCTTATATAAGTATTCATCCATTTGACATTACGTTACAATGTGCACTGCAATGTATCAACATTTGCTGAAAATCATTCAGTCAATATAAGTTGAAAGGTAAAAGTTTTTTTTTTCTTGTTTTTTAAAATTGCTCTGAAAACCATCATCAGGCTGTGGGCTGGGAAGGATTATTAAAACCCACATCGTAGCACAAGGGACAATGCTACATTATTATACTCACCATTAAAGAAGAATGTGCAACAAAAGCAAATGTTTCCTTGGCTTACATTGCCATTATATGCAAAGAAACTTCAAGTTCATGACAATTCAGAGCCTCCAACGCTCTGATATAATTCTTTTTTTTTGTATGAGTTAATTAGTTGATCGTGGAATGTTCTTGTCCTCTATGCTGCCAGCGAGAGACTTTTATGCTCCTGGATTTGAAATTCAGGAAGTGAGAACAGCCAGGGAGCATGGATGAGTTTTTCATTTCTGAACAGCAATCTCTATATTGAATAAATGTCAACTATGCAACACTCTACATTTAAAAAAATAGGTAATAAGTCAATGTAAGCTACTATAATTTACAATCAATCAGTGATTGTGTTATTTTCTGTTGGTGACAGAAAAATCTAAAGGCCATTCATCATTTTGACAGATGGTACAATTCACACCTTTGAACACCAGTAGATGTTAGATCTGCATTGGTAACAAATTGTGCATTAAGTTTTTAAAAGTGGTGGGGACAAAACTGTCTTTTATAAATATTGCACGCCCGTGGCTAAAATGAAGCCTATGTTCTTAGGACCCTCTAACTGATGAGTCTAAAGTTGTTTTTTAGATGACATTTTTAAAACTGATGGTACGAGACAAAGACAATTTATGTAATACTCCGAGCTGAAAGTGACAGTCATTCAGATGCAGTTGCAAACAATCTTTTTAACTCCAACATCAGCAGCCACTGTGGTATGACAGAAAACATGAACTGACATTAAAAAATCTGGTGGGAAGGCAGGCATTGAAGAGTGAAGGTAATACAGAGCAGCCCCCCTGTAGACATATAAGTGCTATAAACAGGCAACAGAGCATAAGTGGCTGCTTATTTATTATCCAAGCCATCAACATGACTCTTTACCCGGGAGAGATGCTAAAAGCACCTTAATAATTTTGTTTAGTGAACCACGATAACACTTTCAGGCACGCATGGATGATGGAGAAGGCAAAGAACATTCACTATTTAAATGATGTGCTCTGTTTTCATTAATATCCAGCTGTCTATCTCTTATTTATTAAGATATCCTTCATACTGATGGAAGCCCATTACGTGTAGAGGTTCACAGCTTGACATATTGACTTCATTAGAGAGAGGACATGACAGCTGTTGTTGGTGCTCATGTTTCACTTGTCTGTGTTAGAGATGATCACTGATAAGGATGTGCAGTGAGAGGAGGAATAAAACACTTAATTATTACAACACCGAAAGAAAATTGTGTTTTATTGTTCTACTATTTTGTCTGCATGATCTGCTTTTCAATGAACTTACAGCTCCAAAGCATTTAGTTTTTTTTTTCCAGACATTAGGCCTATATTGAACATAGGAAGTTCAAGAATAATTATTAAAAACTGGTACTTATTCTTCCATAAATTAGGTTATATGTAAAGAAGTGGCATTGCACAGACAACATCTTTTGAACATATAAGAAGAGAATCTGCAGGAAGCCATGGAAAGCAATGAACGAAGGTAATTTAACTGGACCTTTTTCTGGGAGGGTAAATCAGTCTGTTTGGTCCTCTCATCAATGTTTCTCCAAAACATACTGTCCCTTTCAGAAATTTACCAGTTTAAGAGTCAATTTAATTTAAGAGTTCACAATATTGTAACCATTTCGGCAGTGAGTGGTGTCGCTGATCAGCACCAAAAGTACCAGCTGTGGCAGAGAAAAATAAGACATGGACAATAAAGAAGCAGGGATTGCTTCCATGTTTCTGTTTGCTATGTTGATATAAACTGCTTCTCCAGCAACTCGTCCAGTTTTACAAAGTCAGTTGTTTAGTTATGTCAGCTACTATAATTTCTATCTGGCTTCCAACCAATCAGCATCAGTAAACCTCAGCTCCCACCCAGCAACTCTACAGGGCAATTTCCGAGTACATACCACAATCCTTATACTCGTTTGGCTCATGAAATGGCCCCAAAAACAGCCCTGTGTAAATGATATAGGCAGCTACTGTGAAGGTAAAATTAGCATGAAGTTCCAATATTGGAAACACGCCTATAAGAACAATGTCCTTTATTGTGGAAAAGAAAAAAGTTCTCTTAAAACCTTCATAACCCTGCAATGAGAAAACATAGCATGACACTGATTATATATACAGTATTTTTAAGCTTCTGAATGCAGCCGTATAGAATGCCTTTTACAATAAACCAGGGACCTCTCTCAGGGGTTTTGATAGAGTGGAGTGAGGAAATAATCAGAAGAGTGATTCAAACTCACACTGAGCCTCAGAAATATCTGGACTTGGCAGATCCAGACTTTTTCCATGAAAACAGTAAGCAATTCATTAACCCACAATAGGCTGCTTTCAGTTGTGTTGTGTTTGCACTGTTTGCACTTGTGTTACATAGCACAAGACTTCCCTTCTTTTATTTGAAACTTATACAAAATATTGCCTTTGCAGATGTAATGGCTAACAATAATATATCAAAAAAGCATCCCTCAGATCCTGTAACATATACCCTGGACATTACAGAAGAGATGGAGAATGGATTGAATTGAGATATAAGTTTTGCACTGATATCGGCATAGTATTTTGCTTTGTATTTGTGTTTTATTCTGATCACAGTCCTGAAAAATTTAAATGGCCAATCCGCCGCAGAGCATGAATTTACCTAAAGATGTTTATGTAAATATGTTTCCAAACACTTGCTTTGTTTTAAATCCTCCTCATGGCTTTTGGGGTGTTGAGTATAACTTTCTGTTGAAATTAAGTACTTAAAGTATCTGGTGTCTATCTAAAGGTAAAAAAATATTTGCAGGTAAACAGTCCTTCAATTAAAGCAAATGTTTTGAGACTTTGGAGAATGCAATGCAAAGAATTTTCCATGTATTCTCTTGAACAACTCCTTGACATTTGGAGATTAAAGTGAATTGACCTATAGAAATCCTTTTTTTTTAAATATAAATAGTTTTTCCCTGTAGGCATATTTGTTGATATCGAGAACCATCAACTAAAGGGAGGATTCTTTTATGGAAGCAGCAAAAGCTAACCTTCAGACAACCTTCAGACAGATGTGTGGCTAAAAGAGAAGCTGGCTTTGCCCAACTCTGAGGAAAGTTCCCTTGTGAAGAATGGTATTGAGACCTAAAAGTTCATTACGAACAAATCCCAGTTTTATCTTATTGTGAATAGCAGTCTGATTGCATTTGCATAACAATTGCTTTGTGTAATTACGCCTGTGCTTGGTGTGACCTAAAGTAACACACTTTTTAATTATATAGCCAACAATAGGTCTTTTTTTCAGGGTGTTGTTGTTCATGGAAGTGCCAGGGGACAAAAAAAGTTATTTATTCTGTTATTCTGTTTTCCACGATATTTTAAATATATATTCCCTCTTCTGAAAACTTCCTTAAAATGTATCTAAAGAACCTTAACAACATAACATAATAACAAGATGATATTAACTAAAGTTTTAACTTCAGGACGCATTGAAGACACACATTCCCTGAAAACCTTTTATATCCTAACCACAAAATTCTGTGTGTGTATATATATATATATATATATATATATATATATATATATATATATATATACATATATATATATATATATATATATATATATATATGTGTGTGTGTGCGTGTGTGTGTGTGTTTATGACAGACTATTAGGGCCATTATTGGAATAGAAGAGAAGAATAGAATAGAATAATCCTTTATTGTCCCACAAAGGGCAGTTCGAAATGTTCTAAAAATTACAGAGGAGGATTAGAGCCATTGGAGAAAAGAAACCCCAATAATAATCTCAGAATTTGATCATCTCCACCAGGGCAACACAGATCCTCCAGCAGACACAGGTCAGTACATCATCTCTGCGGATCAACTCAGCACAAAAATCAGTTTATTCAGCTCGTCATTGCTCAAAAGACAGTCAATCAATGTTCTGTTACTGAAAAGAAGAAAGTTGTGGAACCACGATTCTAGTGTTGTCGCAACAACACAGCGCTTCATCTCATCAATAAGGGCATTGGTGCACCTTTACGCCTCTCATGGTGATGCAACAACAGAGCGCTTTAAGAATAAGTATTCCCCACGCAGCACAAAATGTTTGTGAACACCAAAGGACCCCACAGCGTCGAAAGACACCTGTCACTTAGAGGTGTCCGGCTGCTCTGCTTATAACATCTTGTCATGTCAGTTTTGGCAGTAAAGGTGGAAACATATCGAAACGTACACTAAGCCGTTCTTCAGCTCCCCACATCAGTATTAAAACTGGAACTTCATCTCTGCTACTCTTTAGTCAGAGGAAATCAGCAATTCTGGATGCCTCTATTCATGAAGGCAGAAACTCACATCAATTTATCAGATACTTCATCTCTGCTATTCTTAAGTAAAAGGAAATCAGCAATTCTGAGAGACCCCTCAAAGTCTCCATTCATGAAGGAAGCAACCCACCAGGCTTATTACTGCTTGTCTTTGAACAGCGTGCACTTAAAATGAATACAATCATGTCTAGACGTGGTCCAGACGAAAACACAGCTGCTCTACTCAATGGAGCTACAGGGTTAGCCTCAGCGCTAATGGCAACCAATTCTCAATAAGACCCAACTCAGCATGCTAAAAAATTATAGAAAAGGCAGCTGACCGATTACTAAACGGGCAACTCGACAGATTATTCTTAGCATGTTCTAGCTTGTTTTAGCATGTTTTACTACTCACTTTTCAGCACTCCAGAATAAGCACAGACGTGTCCGTTACAAACCAGGCACGGACTGAAACGCAGAACCAACATTAGTTCCCCACGGAATATTGGTTGAACAAGAATTCTTTCAGAAACAAAAAACACACAGCTTCCACCAGCAGAGGACGAGACACTGTTCAAATGGGTCAACCCACAAGACCTACAATTTCCACAGCCTAAACTAGACTCTTGTGAGTTCTCTTTTTTTCTTCTGTCTGCCTCTACAGAAGAACGTATTTATTTTATTTTTATTTTATTATTATTACATTTATTTATTAATTTCCTTATTTTTATCTTATTTTATTTGTCTTTTAACTCCCCGATTGCGCAACTGAAGTTAGCTCTCGGCTCTGAGCTCTGATTGGTCAGAGCAACTAATTTTAAAACGGACATTTACAAACTTTGTTTTTGTTAAAAATGGAATTAAAATGTATAATCTGTCCCTAATGTCAAGTAAGGCTCCAGAGAAACAGTTTAAAAAAAGAAATTAAAGATATTTTACGAGACGCGTTGGTAGGAAGTGATATCGCAGGTCAAATGTTACTTCCTGTATTTAGTCAGGAAGTATTTTTTAAATGGACCGGCAACTTCAATTGGAGACATTTATAAGACCCTTATGATCGAAAAGGACGTTTTTTTATCGAGATGGGGAGGTTGTATCACAGAAAGTAAGTCAAATTTCTTTACTGCTGGAGTGAAATCTTGATCTATTTTTATATGTTTTTCATTAATTTTATAGCAGAGCTTTTTATAAACTTCCCCAAAAGGAAGCCATTCTATTTAGTTACCCAGAAACGGATATATTTAAATATTTATGGCCATTTTTCTTTGAATTTCATAGTCAACCTCATTTGGACAGTCTGATGGAAGATACTTCAGGCGACAGATGACACACATCTGCCTACACCAGATAGCCATTTTTACCAATATTTAACCTGCAGGAATGCACTTTTTCCTGGAGAAAATGCTAAATCAATTGCTGATTAATCAATTGAGATTAACTGACAGCCTTTGTGTGGGAGCTCTCAAAGCTCCACCACACAGATACACCTTGAAGAGTGCTGCTATTTGCACTTTGTCTTTGCTTCTTATACTTTAACAAGGAAAGAAGCTATAGAAAGCTCATTACCGCGTTTACCGCTTCTTTATCTTTAGAAAAGAAAGCAACCAAAAACACACCCTAAAATTTAAACCATCAGACTGCTAGAGACTAATTAAATTAATTGAGTATTATGGAAGGAATCACAACTCACCCGTGATGAAAAGGTTCTTGAATTCTAGGCGGGGGGGATTTCAATCAGGCCGCCTCAAGCACTCCTCCACGCAAAATCTACCGCCGTTAGGGAGCTAGAGACTGATCTGCTTGGGTCTAGGCCATTTGACTGTTTGATCTGACCTAAAGTTCCCAGTGCCGCTGAACCCCACGTTGAGAGCGCCAAAATAATGTTGTTGGGAAAAAAACATTATTAAATAAAAATGATGAGTGAGATTCCTTCATTACATTGAGGTTATTTAATGCACTTGTTTGATCAAGCAAGTATTACAGAGTATTCGCAACAGCTGAACCTGCCTCCCACCCCTGACACAGACCTTTTATAGATTTAGTTAACCTTGCTATTATCTACACCATATCAGTAAACATTTCTTCATGGTGAAGTTTGTAGACTCTCAGATGAATTTTGCTGATGGAGAAGCCACTATCTCATAGACTATCAGGTGCCCGGTGGCAGAGGGTCATCTCCATGGCAACACAGAATGTGGAATCTAATATCAGTTCATTTGACCTGACCTAATATTATACAATGTCACACAATCAGACTATCACTATATCATGAAGAAATAGTACACACTACATTCAGTATGTAAGGATACACAGAACAGATCATTCTTAATATAAAGTTTCCCATAAAAGGTTCATTGTAAGAAAAAATAGATTTTTAGACCTGTGATGACCCGAGAATATCGAGTGATTAACACTTATTTATATTACTTTTTTTTTCTCTGTGCCAGAAATTTTTGTTGGCAAATCATGGTGGGGGAGCCAATGGTTTGAAATTTAAAACATCGGCCCATGCCTTTACATCAGTGTGTGTGTAAATTAGGCTATATTATTCATAATAGGATGATACATTTGTCACTATTGGTCACTCTGGCTTATTATTATGCAGTTTTGTGTATTGTGTATATATGGTTGGCAAACAACTTAATGATGCATTACTGCCACCAAATGATGTGAATCAGAATTTTAACATATAACATGTAGATATTAAATAGGAGAGACCCTAATATGGAGCCCTGGGACACCCCACATTTGATTTCTCTCTGTTGTGATTAAAAGTTGCTCGTTGATAAAAAGAAGTCCCTGTTGTTTAGGTAATACTTAAAGCCACCAAATACTGTACCAGAGTGTCCAACCCAGCTATCCAGTTGTTCCAATAGTATACCATGATTAACATTGTCGCTGCACTGAGTTCTAACAGAACCAGCACTACGGGTCTAACAGTCTGAATTTATGGGAATGTCGTTGAAAACTTTGATGAAGGCAGTCTCTGTGCTGTTGTAAGCTCTTAAACCTGACTGAACAATATCAAAATAGTTTGTCAAGGTTAGAAAGCTATTTAACTTTTGAAAAAACAGCTTTTTCAATAATCATACTGATAAATGAAAGATTAGAGAGTGGTAATGACAGGAAAAACTTTCTTAAGAAAAACTGTGGGTACAATGTTGGGGAGCTTAATTTCATCAATCTTTTTTGTTTTGTTTTTTTGGCATTCAGACATTTTCTCTAAATTGTTGTTGAGTTGGAATAATAATATAAAGAATATAAAGAATAAATATAAATATATAAATATATTTATAGGAATATAAAGATTTGGTAATGAAGTACAGATTGACCCTCTATTTGTCAGAATCTATTTAATAACAAAGCTGGCAAATTCATTGTAGTCTCTGGTGGAATTTAGTTCAGGGGCTACCATCATCATTAGAGGATTAATCGTTGGCTCAATCGTTGCAAATAAAGTCTGCACATCACTAATGTTTCTGTTAATGATTCCTGGAAATGACCATTCTTTCCATCCTTCAAAGTTTAATGATATCTGTTAATCTTTCTCACAGTGAACCTGGAGTAAAGTTTTTCTGTTTTATAATGTTTTCACATTTGCGACTGACAGAAAACTAAAATTATTGACCAAAAAGTATTACGTTAACTACAACCTTAGATTTTACCTAACAACTATAAAGACATCATCTGAACTCAGAAGATCAAACTCTCAACCAGCAGTGATGAGTGAGTCCTTATGAATCAGATTTTTCTTTAAAAAAATGTTTTATATTTTTTGTCCCACGTTTTTTCCCCTCATTATTTATTACCCAGTGTCACTACCTAAGTACAGTCCTGGGCCTTGCTCTCCCTCTGTCAACCCTGGGAGGGCCCTGCACTGAGCTCAAGCCTCCTTCTTGCCTGAGGAGTAAGCAGGCCCTTCTTTTCATCTGAAGGGTTTCCCCAGCTGGACATAGCGTGTGGAAGGATCACGTTATTCCAGCCAGATCCTCCCCAACCCTTCAGGCGTCCCGGTCGGCCAGTAGGAGGCAGTGTACAGCCCAAGACTGGTGCATGTTTTTGTGGAAGTAGCTCACATTAGCTGCTCAAGGGAACATGGGGAGAACATGCAAAATCCACACAGAAAGGCCCTTTTGCCAACCCCACCCAAGGTGTGCGTGCTGATGATATGGAGGAACACACACACCATTAGCACCCACAGCGTCTCCAGCAGGAATCGAACCCAGGACCTTCTAGCTGTGAGGTGAGCTGCACCACCATGCTCCCAATGAATTTGATTTTCATGGCTACACCCTCTTTCAAACAGGCCATTAAAAAAAACTGCAATTTTCCAGACTTCGTCTTTTTTGACCTTCTAATCTGAGAGCAAACATTCGGCCCCTGTGCAGCTAACTTTCATCAGTGTATTATCGCCTCAACCTTAGGAACAAGACTGCATGTGTCTCGGCAGCATGTTTGCATTTAGAATGTCAAATCAAGTTCCGGACAGGCTGATTTGGGGAGGGCAGGAAAAGTTGTAAGTACACACATTGATGATGACGCTTCTATTGATGACGCTTCTATTTCCGTTCAGCTTCTTCCTTTATGTCTCTCAAACTTATCCATGTGCCCAGAATTGCATACATCACAAAGACAATCACTGTGAGGAGTTCTGTTGTTGCGTTGGCCATTCTTGTACACCCACCGCGTTTTGTCATATCCGGATACAACAAACAGCAATCAAGATCCATCCAGTTCATTTGTTGCTGTGTGAAAGCAGCGAAAAGGCAATGTTCCAGTGAAAAAAGTGACGTATTTGAAAATATAATCACAGTTAAAGACTGAATGGAATTGTCTGTGAATATTCCATAACGTCTATCTGAAAACGGCATAAAGATCTTTAATGATTGCACAAAGAACTGGGGGAAGAAATGGTGGGGTGAATGGCCACCAATGTGTTTGGGATTTCAAGCAAATGAAATCCAAATTATATTTCAGTTCCTGGTCATTTCCATCAAATTCCAGAGCACTATATTAATACCTGCAACCATTAGTTTGCCTGAGTTTTCTATGGTGATTCAAATGAGTGTACACAAACTGAGCAAAGCTTATCTTGTTAGGAGATCAATTAAACTTGACTTCACAAAGGAGAGAATTCACTTGCAGAATGTCAATACTGTTTGTGCTTCTGTGGTGTTTCCACATGCTGTTACTAACAAAATTCAACATTTGCCGGTTTATTTGTACATCCAAAATCTTTTGGCCAGCTGCCTCTTCTCATACAGCATGGTGATTCATCCTGGGATCCCTGGTCATGTTATATTGGCAAGTGAATACCAGAAATCGTGTATGTTCCCAAACTTTTATAAAACCCTCATCCTTCCTGGGAGTGTTGCTCTATGATGCCCTCACCCTTTTTTTATCCTCTTCGTTTCTTCCAAGGCATGAACAGCAGGATCCCTGGAAGAGGAGATGATTTTGTTATCCTGGAGGCTGCAACGCTCCAAAGAGCTATGCATCAATATCTCACATCTGCCTTTGATGTTCTATACATAGATAAAACTTTCTTTGTGATAATGAACCTGGGCTTGAAGATGTTTCGTGCTAGCTGCATCTTTTTCTTGTCTTTGTCCAGATGCATCTTTGTAGGCTGACTTAGACAGGGCAGAAAACCTGAGGGTAGCTGTCGGGCAGCTCCCCTCAGAACAATACCACAGTGGGATAATACCTTATCAGAGTAGGATTCAAAGGTAGTTTTCACTATACGTATAGTTCTAAGGACGATGTCATGTTCTGTTTTTGGAATTGCTGTAACAGGCCTGAAGATTCACCTCTTTTTTCAGGTAAATGACCATAGCCAAAATTGAAATGTCACTAAGTATGGCTTGCAACTGTGTAATGTATTAGTTATAGCTCATAGTCTGGCAGAACTGCACCTGGTCCATCCGTTCTCTACAGTGAAGTTTGTCAAACTGAAATTAGGAGGGAAAATGTACATACATTATTGAACTCTATCACTGTGATTATATAAATTAATACATCTGAGTATCACTTTTTAAATTGAGGCATTACTATAATCATGAGGATTTATTTCTAATTATTTGATATTATCATTTACAGAATTTGTTTTAAAGTATGGCTGCACTGTGACACAGTGGTCAGCACCGTTGCCAGCAGATACTCTGGCTTCCTCCCACAGTCCAAAAACATGACTGTTAGGTTAATTGGTCTCTCTAGGTTGTCCTTAGGTATGAGTGTGTGTGTGCATGGTTGTTTGTTCTGTCTGTCTCTGTGTTGCCCTGCGATGGACTGGTGACCTGTCCAGGTTGTACCCCGCTTCTCGCCTGTTGACAGATGGAGATAGGCACCAGCCCCCTGCGACCCTTTGAGGATTAAGAAAATTAGAAAAATGAATGGATGGATGTTTTAAAGTACGGATCCAATGCTACCAATTTTTCCAAAATGATATGATACCGATACTTGAATCAGAGAACTTGCTGATTTTGAGTACCAATTCCAATACTTCTACCACACAAAAAAATGCAATGACAGTTTTTCTTTTATTTTCTGCTTGGTACAACAACTGATGATGATTTGCTAAAAAATATATATATATATATATTAATAAATAATGGCCCCAAAACTACAATTTCAAGTGAAAAATAAACAATTTCTGTGAAATTATTGTAAAATTTCCACATCTTAAGTAGCGGTTCATTGTATCGGTTAACTAACTGATACTATTACAAGTACATTAGAACAGTATTGGCCCTGATACCGGTATCGTGCATCCCTATTTAAAAGATTTGAATTGTATTATTATTAAATTAACAACAATATAATCAGAGGCAAGAATGAAATAGACAAAAGAGCATACAGTTAGAATTTCCCTGGAATAATAGCCAGAGATAATCCTTTTATTGAGCAGAAATCCTTATTTAGACCTTTGTTCTTATGAAACAAAAGTTCATCTTCTCAAGGATTACATTTCAGGGAACAATTGGTGTATCATCAGTTGATAATAGTTACACAGACTTTGAGTTTCTTGAAAGAGAAACGGACCCACGCAGAGCAAGCACACACTTGTCAGACTTACAAACTGCTCACCAATTCTTTTTTTGGTTAAAAGAGAGGCTTGATCTGCACACATGGTGACTCTCACTCTCCAAGGCTTATTGGAGCGTTTGGTTTACCTGTGCCAACTCTGGCTAATTAAGATAGCTTTTATCCCATCCGACAGCAACAATGCTTACTCATATTGGCAAACCTTTTGTGCTGCAGATGTTTAATTGAAAATCCAACTTTTGTCTGACTGTGCACTGCAGCTGGCTGAGCAAATGCTGCAGGGTTTCCAACAACAAATATCGTTATCATATGCTGCCTATTCCTTATTTTAACCTAATGCATTTACACAGTTTAGATACCAACATATATGTATGCTCATAGTAATTTACTGCATTGATGTGCATTCAAGTGTATTTTCTGTGCCACATTTACATGCCTTCTTTGAAAAAAAAAACAACAACAGACAAGTCCTTTTTAAAGTACAGAAGCCTTCAAAATCCCGGTATATATTATGATAAATAATCCAAATTTACAATGTAAGGCGCTGTGTTTATGCTGCTTTTATCATGCGTATCAGCCAGATGTGAAAGCTATTTCAAAATAGGTCAGACGAAAGGCAAGTCGACAAGGAGACTAAATTCTTGAAGGGGTATATGATGATGAATACATGAAAACTGAGGAAAGAAGAAACATGTTTTTCTCTTTTGGACCTATTTACTGCAGGGTTGACATCACCGAACAAATTCTTCCCTTTAAGTGCATACAGTATATAGGAAAGAAAAATATGTTTTGCATGCATTGTTGTTAATAAACAAACCTTGCAAGATGACAGTAAGACAGGTGTGAACAATTATTTACTAGGTTAGTATTTTAACAATAAACACGGGTTATTTTGTGTTTATCTTTTTTAGCCACATGAATTATGAAACTTTTCATTTCTATGAGGGAACCGGGAATTATCATGATTCATAGCTGTTTGTGTTTTGGTTGTCACTTTTGGTTCTCACAAAGTACTGACTTAGGGAGGCTGAATACCAACTTACAGCACATTGTCCGGATTATTAGGTATAAAAAATAGAAAAAATAAGCAGGATTTTCCTTGCACTTTTATATTATGCAAGACTTTGTGTTGATCTATCACATAAAATCCCAACAAAATACAATAAGGTGTGTGTTTGCAACTTGACAAAAATAATCTTAGAAAGCACTAAGTCCAGTAATGATGAAAAGTGAAATCATCTTCCTGGTTCAAAATTTAAACAGAATTTTGAAAATGTAGAAATATAATATCCCACTTCTGTACTCAAAAATATCAGATATAATTATGTCATATTTATCAGTGACTGAAAACTTCTTTGCCTCTTTTAATTCGATCTCAGAAATGCTTAGCAATTGACTTGAATATATGAAACTGACATCTCTCTCTCACATATTTAAATAAATCTTTATTTCTATTCTGCAACTTACCAGCATCCTTTTCAGATAAGAAATGTGCAGAAACATTGAAACAATAGCACACGTTACTTTTTTTCCTCCTCCCAAACAACAGAGTAAAGTGTCGCAAAAAACAAACAAAACACATTTTAAAGCTTCACACCAACCTCCCTGTCTCAACAAACATAATATCAATTTTGTAGAATCAAGTTGTGTTAAAGTAACTTGACATCATTCCTAACCAGGTAGGAGAGTTTTTTCTCTGTGCATTAATGAGCAGTTTCTTTGTCTATTAATAGCCTTACCACTATAGGCAAACTTGAGATGGTACAGCTTTATCTTTGTGTTTACTCATACATATCAACAGTTTATGTAATGGTCCAATAATGTTCACCCAGATTAAATGTGGGACTAGATTTGATCTAAAAGCAAAACATCAGGGGGGTATTCCACAAAGTGAGCAAATTCCAAAATTCAGGTTTATTTTGACAATCCTGGCTCAATTATCCAGATTCGGTTCCATGAACGAGGTTAACCTGAAGCCCCGCTCAGTCATCATGGTAGGCTAGATATGAGGTTTACAGTATTTTACCTTGATCAAACTATTGGATGATTCATGTGATGTCACACTGGAGGGCTGGTATTCCGCTGCTGTTAACCCCCCTCTCACCACATCCACCATAAAGTTAGCAGGAGATGCAGTTCTCTTTTTGGTGGTTAAAGTATGCAACAGAATGTAGGTTTGTTCTTTTAAAATGTAGTCCCAATTATTTAATGATTCATTTACTCTAATGACTTTACTTTTACCATTTTAAAGAACATTTGTATGTTTAATATTTACTTGCTACCAGAAACTTTTTGTTCCACCCATGTCGCTCCTTACACCAAGCATTATTACTACTTACAAATAAATTACTTTTTGTCAAAGTTTGGTCCATAAAATTATAATGCACTCCTGTCTAAATGTGTTAAAATAGCCTTTTACAACTGGTAAAAAAACTATTATATTAATGTAACTTTACATTTTAAAGACTTTAAACTGTTCTTATTTAGTTGTTGAATAGTTTCAATTCCTTTCTTCACGTTTTAACATATTAACCTTCCAGCTATTTTCTGTCATGTGTTTTATTCGGGTTTTAGTAATTCACAACAGACTCGAGATTATCTTGCTCTACCTAAAGAGGTAATATGATTTATTAACATTAATTTAGAATTATGATGTAATTGTGATGTTCATAGGCTTCATTAATAGGTCTTTCTCAAACTGGGAGAAGAGAGCAGCTCCTTCCTTTCCTTTTATACTCACTTATCTAGCATCGATTGATATAGGCTGCCTTTAATGTAGTTTTGATGAACATGAGTCTCGCTTGTTAAGCCTCAGTTGAGTCAGCATGGATTGAATTCACCTGAGCTTCCATGGTGGAACCGAATAAGCCTAGAGGGAATTGCTACACTAATTCAAGTGAGGATATTTCAGATGAGCTCCGACTTCTTGACCTTGCCTCGTGGAATACCCGCCTGATATCATGTTTGATCTTTTGATGCGTTTGTTATTGCATGCCATCAGTGGATATAAGAGTTTGAGAAATTCTTAATGAAATACATTAACAAGGTTTTGATTTAACCTCCTTCAAAATGCTTAGCAGTTTTCTTTCCGTAATCATGTGATGCGTAATGCTCGTATTTTTGTATCAGAATAAATGTGGAAGTTTTCTTATATATTGCTCACCAGCAGTTGAGCTTTATAATGCGCTTTACTGACATTTTAAAAAAGGAATTTTGTTCTGTGTGTTTTGTCTGTTTAAAATAGTTTAATCTTTCCATACAGTACTGTGAAAATTGTTATTAACAATGTCTATGTCCAAATATGTGGAATTGTATAAGTGGAACTCGCACATGTTATTGTAGGGCATCCTAAGCTTTTTACAGGACTGAATGGAGGATTACAGAACACAAAGGATGCATCCAAGGAAAGCCCTATCTGTGTATAATATACAGTTTGTTTTTCTTCTTTTCAGGCTATATTTGGGTTGACATATTGGGTCACATCAGCCTTCCCTGAGCTGAATACCCTGAAATAAATTATTCATAGGTAGGTAGAAGTAGTAGTAGTAGAAGTAGTAGCTTTTATTCTAAATGCATTACAGTAATCAAAAATGTTAAAGTTAGAGGAAAACATCTGAATCAAAGCACAATTTTTTGTGCATGCAAATGTCTGTGTAATTGTTATTTCAACAATATGTCCCACTCCCTCCCTCTTGCACAAAATAAAGGAGAAACTGATAAAGGAGTCTGAAAAACACAGACAGCACGCAACATTAGTTTGGCGAATAACAGTTTATATTTGCTCCAGAAGCCTCAAATAATGATTTATTGAAACTCTCTGTAAACGTCTGCAAGCATGGTTGAAAAATTGGGGGTTTTAGTGATTTGTTTGTTTGATACAGAAGAGATAAACTGCTTTTTTTGTGGCACAGTCATACAATTATCACAGATTGTGACAAGCTTCAAATAATAAATGCATCACTAAATAATTATTGTTTAATTTATTAGATATTTATGAAAGCTTTTGAACCATTGCACTGCCTCTGTGTGATTGTTTGTGTGTGTGTGTGTGTGTGTGTGTGTGTATGTGTGTGTGTGTGTGCGGGTGTGTGTGTGTGTGTGTGTGTGTTCATGTTGTATATACATGCCTTGGGCTTATCGATGTTCTGTCTCGCTTCTGAGCAGCACATGTCAGATAGGAAAAGAGAATTTTTAGCCATGATTGTCCAAGCGTGGAGTGTGCCACAGGCCAGAAGATGTACAAAGTATCACCAACTACCTAAAGCTGATGAATATGGTGTTATATGGAAAGTGTATCTGAAAATGGACACAAAGCAAATTAAAGACTGGAAGCAGCAGGAAGAAAAATGTGAAAAGATCAACAAAATGATGTAAGCAACTGTGGCAGAACGGAATGTGATCAAAGGAATAATAAGACCACTTGCAGGCTTTGGGTAGTAGAAAAGGTTTCTTCATTTATTTGTACCTTCTGCTCACCAACACTTTGGCTTCACATCTCAGACTAAAAAAAAAACTGTTGTGTAGCACCTCCTACATATACACACACAAGACACCACCCTCTGTTCAGGTAGCCAATCAGAGCAAACTTCTGAAAAAGTACAAATTAACAAAATTATTAACAGAACATGATTGTTTCTAAATATTTGAATGTCAAATTATGTAGCTAATAATGTAACAATTCAAACTCAAATGAAAAAACACAAATACATTTATACAATCCCCAATATTCACCTTTCTGCCTCTAAAATCACTTCCACTCAATTATTCAATCAAGAGAACCACACCCACCCTACAAGAGAGCTTTATAGTAGGCAGACATCCTTTAGCAGTGACCAGAATCTTCAAAATAAAGACTTTGAAAGGGAATGTTTTAGTTTAACCAAAATCAGAAAACAAAAACTCAGATAAGTACAATAAATCACTCTTCTACACAAGAGGTAACACAGATCAAAAGAGAGCTAGAGCTTTCTAACATTTCTCACATCCTCCCCCCTCTGATTCAATCATGTCAGGTAAACGAGAAAGATAATCAGCAATAAGGTTTTTCTTACCGGGACAGTGCTGTACGGTGAACTGGTATGGCTGGAGGGCGAGACACCAACGTAGTATCCTTGCATTTTGATGCTGCTTGGAGTGCATCCACATTAAAGGCCTGTGATCAGTTTGAAGTACAAACTCTCTTCCCAAAAGATAATATTTTAAGGAATCAATAGCCCACTTTATAGCGAGACCTTCTTTTTCAACTGTAGAGTACTTTTTCTCCCGGTTAAACAGCTTCTTGCTCAAGAAGAGAACAGGTTTTTCTTCACCAGGCTCTCCCTGCGCCAACACAGCTCCGAGTCCAACATTGGAGGCATCCACCTGGACAATAAACTGTTTTGTGAAGTCAGGGCTTTGCAGGACAGGAGCTTTACAAATCTGTCGTCTCAAAGTTTGGAAAGCTCCTTCACATTCATCATTCCAAACCACTTTGGCAGGTGATTTTTTTGTTAGTTCAGTAAGGGGGGCTGCCACTGTAGAAAAATGGGGAATAAACCTCCGATACCACCCTACTAAACCTAAAAAGGACCTCACTTGCTTTTTGGTTTTAGGCCTGGGAATAGCTTGGATAGCCTTTACTTTCTCAACTTGTGGCTTTATCAGTCCATGACCAACCAAGAATCCAAGATATTTTACCTCTTCTTGGGCCCATGCACATTTGGTCACATTGAGAGTCAGGCCAGCTCCCTGAATCTTTGCCAGGACAACTTTTAGATGCTTTAGATGATCTTCCCAGGATTCACTGTAAATTACTACATCATCTAGATATGCAGCTGCAAAGTCAGAGCAATTACTGAGAACAATGTCCATCAATCTTTGAAAAGTTGCAGGCGCTCCATGAAGACCAAAAAGGAGAACAGTGTACTGAAACAGACCCATCCCTGGAATCTGAAACGCAGTGTATTCTTTACAGGAGGGGTCAAGTGGAACTTGCCAATAACCTTTACATAAATCTAAAGTGGTGATGTATCTGGCCTTTCCAAGCTTCTCCAGCAGCTCATCAATACGTGGCATTGGGTAAGAATCAAAACAGGAAATACTGTTCAACTTCCTCATATCAGAGCAGAACCGGGGCTGAGCTGAATTTTTCTTTGGGACAAGTACAATTGGATTTGACCACTCACTTCTTGATGGTTCAATTACTTCCATATCCAGCATCGATTGAACTTCCTTCTTCAGCGGCTCCACCATTCGCTCTGGTATTCTGTAAGGCTTCAGACGAACAGGTTTCGTGTCTTTCAAAACAATTTTATGTGTTATCACATCAGTTCGACCAGGTCTATCTGAAAACAGCGATGGGAAAGATTCTTTAAGCTCACTCAGCTGATACCACTGATCCCGAGTTAGGTGATCTGGAGGGGTCTCAGGATGACATGGCTCCCTGGACGGATTCATCACTGATTCTTCAGCTTCCAAAACATCAGGGTCTTCAGGCAGAACATCTTGGACCATCAGGACATGTTTTCCTTCAGTTTCTGGAACATTTCTTTCATGATATTCCTTCAACAGATTAACATGAAATAGTTGCTTACGTTTATATTTTTCTGGACAGGTAATCTCATAGGTTACTGGGCCTACCTTCCTAATTACGGTATAGGGGCCTTGCCATTTTGCCAGTAACTTACTAGGTCCTGTTGGCAGCAGCACCAGCACTTTTTGGCCGGGTTTCAGCTCTCTTTCACGGGCATGTTTGTCATACCAAACCTTTTGCTTTTGTTGGGCTTTCTGCAGATGATCTTTGGCAGTTTCACGGAAAGATTCCAGTTTATCTCGCATCTGCAGGATGTAGGAGAGGATGTTGGTTGATGCTGTTGAAGTTGCCTCACCAGTCACCCAGTTCTCCTTCAGCATGTCCAAAGGCCCTCTGACTTGTCTGCCATAAAGCAACTCAAAAGAGGAAAAACCAGTAGAAGCCTGTGGCACTTCTCTGTATGCAAACAAAAGAAAAGGTAACCATTTATCCCAATCTTTGCCAGTTTCATCAATACATTTTCTCAACATTTGCTTTAGAGTACCATTAAACCGTTCCACAAGACCATCAGTTTCAGGATGATATGGAGTGGTTCTTATACCCTTTACACCTAGTTGGGAATAAAGTGTTTTCATTATGTGAGACATAAAGTTTGCACCTTGATCTGTCAAGATCTCTCTTGGGACACCCACCCTTGAAAATAGTTCCACCAAACACCGAACTACACATCTGGCCTGAAGGGAGCGCAATGGATACACATCTGGATATCTCGTGGCGTAATCACAAATGACCAAAGCATATTTATGTCCACTGCTACTTTTTGGTAAAGGACCAATTATATCCATGGCTATTCTCTCATAAGGTACATCCATTATTGGTAAGGATTGTAACTGGGCTCGATTTGAAACTTTAGTGGGGGCTACTACTTGACAGTCATGACAAGTTTTACAATATTCCACCACATCTTTATATAATCCCGGCCAGTAAAAACGCTGGGCAATACGGTTATAGGTCTTAGCTTGTCCCAGATGACCAGCCCATGGCACAGTATGGCCCAAATGCAAAATCACAGAGCGATGCTCTTTTGGAACAACGAGCCTAGGGGCCTCAATATCTGCTAAATACAGAAGATTGTCTTTTATCATAAATGGCTCTCCAGTTACACTTAGTATTGCATTACTAAATGACTCATCCACATCTGTCTTACATGCCTTCTCAAAGAGGGATTTTAAAGAAGGATCATTTTCTTGCCTCTCTCTGAAATCCTTTGGAATTTGCCACTGAGAATCCATAAGTAATACAACAGGACAGACCGGATCAGGGGTTTTTACTTTATCATAATTCCTATTTTTCTCCTGACGACGTTGTCGTTTTGATTTCTTTACCTTATGACCCCCTTCATACAAACTTCCATCTGCATCAGGAATGGGTTCTAAACCCTTACTCATTGAACGAGTTATCACAGTGCAGGCATATGCTACAGAGTTTTGGTGAACCAAGTTGTCTAAAATGGGCAAGTCTTCACCCAGGATTACATCATAGGCTAGCTCACTTAGCACTCCAACAGTTAGCATAAAGGCTTGTCCTTGAACCTCAACAGTTACATCTGCAGTTGGATAATCTTTCTGGCATCCATGAACACAAGTTATATTTACACTTTTATCAAAATTAGCTAACACATTGCTAAGCACAGAAGACTTCACTAAGGTTTGTGAACTACCAGTGTCAGCCAAGGCTTTTACAACCTGACCATTAACTGTGACTTCCACAACATGTTTATGCATAATCGTTTGGTTGTCATTCATATCACCATCTTCTGCATGTGGTACCACACACATTTCAACTGATTTAGATTTTCTTAAAGGACACAAGGAAGCTTTGTGACCAGGCTGCCAACAGTAATTACACACAAAAGGGTTCCTGGGATATACAGGTTTCTTACCACCCCCAGTGTCCACACTTTTGACCTCAGTTGGGCTGAAAAACCTGCCCTCTTCAAACCTTGGCTTTCCAACAGTCACATTTAATCTCGAAGGATCCTGGTGCGCAGCCAAATAGCGTTCTGCCAGATCTGCAGCTTCATCTCCTGTCTTTGGATTATGTTCTTTCACCCAAGTGCGTACATCTGGATGGAGCATACGGAGGTATTGCTCTGAGACAATCATTTCTCCAATTTGTTCCTTACTGTGGTTCTCTGGTCGCATCCAACGCCTGTAAAGTCCTTTAATCCGGTTGTAGGTTTCCCTCACAGACTCTCCTGCTGGTACATTAGTATTCCGGAACCGTTGTCTATAAGTCTCTTCTGTCACATTAAACTTCTTAAGGACTGCAGCTTTAATAGCATTATATAAATGAGACTGGTCCTCATCCATTCCAACATAGGCATCAAGAGCCTTTCCCGTGAGTAGGGTGACCACACGAGCAGCCCATTCATCTGGTTGCCATCCCCATGTTCTGGCAATCCGTTCAAACCGTACAAAGAAACTCTCTGGGTCCTCTCCTTCTTTGAATTCAGGTATTCTGGGTTCACCTCCACGGGATAATCCCAGCCTGGATGATAAGTTAGCTTGCTGTTGCAGCAGTGCCGGCAACTGCTGAGAAGAAGAGACAAGCTTATCTGGATGTGGAATAACTCCAGGGGGTGGAAACACTGGAAGTGAGGCAGATTTGGCCTCCAGCTCCAACCTAGGATCATCAAGGAATGTTGAAAGGGGACGACTTTGGGCAAGATCTTCATAATGCTCATACCCCATCTTTGGCATACTGCTTTGAAGCTGTTTAATCTGTTCGAAAAGAATAGCTTCTGTACGTCTAGATCGACGCATAAAGTCTTTCATTTCTTCAAAGAAGTCTGGTTCAGAAAGTTCTTCAGCTCCAGCTGTCCTTACTTTTAGCCGTACCACTGGTTCAGCATCTCCACCTTCTACAGCCATGGCTCCTTCAAGTAAGTGTTCAGAGTCAACTGTCCGTACAGGCTCTTGGTCCTCCATATCGGCCAAGGTGTTTTTCCTTGTACCTCGGCCTCTTCCACGTCCTCCACCTCTCATTTAGCCAATATTCCTCCACTACTCTTAACAGGCGTCTTGACCCCACTTCTGACACCAACGTAGTATCCTTGCATTTTGATGCTGCTTGGAGTGCATCCACATTAAAGGCCTGTGATCAGTTTGAAGTACAAACTCTCTTCCCAAAAGATAATATTTTAAGGAATCAATAGCCCACTTTATAGCGAGACCTTCTTTTTCAACTGTAGAGTACTTTTTCTCCCGGTTAAACAGCTTCTTGCTCAAGAAGAGAACCACACCCACCCTACAAGAGAGCTTTATAGTAGGCAGACGTCCTTTAGCAGTGACCAGAATCTTCAAAATAAAGACTTTGAAAGGGAATGTTTTAGTTTAACCAAAATCAGAAAACAAAAACTCAGATAAGTACAATAAATCACTCTTCTACACAAGAGGTAACACAGATCAAAAGAGAGCTAGAGCTTTCTAACAGCAACTCCCCACAAAAAGCTGATAGCTGTAATTATTTGAGGCCCTGTCTGAAAATGCTTATAACTGCCTGTTTTAATATTTTAAACCCAAATTTTACCTTAAAATAAAATAATACGTACAGTCGATACTATCTTAGCACTACCACAGAAGCTAGCATACACATCTAAATCAAGCTATGGCAATAATCTAACTAATGCCTTAAAGACACACTCTGTAACTTTTACTTCATGAAAACACTTGTTTTTGAAATGTTATGGTGACACAAAACCATTTTTGATGTTAGCTTTGTACTGACTGAGTTTCACTTTATAGCAGTATGCTACACTCTACATAATGATGATAATGATAAACGAACATACGGTTTTGAGACATGAGCCATGGCAGATCCACCAAACAAACCAAAGAAGACGCTATCAGAAGAAGCGAGGAAAAGAAACTGGGCTGCAGGAGCTGTAAACGGATGGAGCTTCACCACTGGATAAGGCTTGTTAACCCTCAATTTACACTGGGCAAACGAATGCGTCCAGTTGTGAGTTGCAGCGGTTGATGCTGAACTGAGTCACCTTCTCATCCCCAAAGAAAACACTATCAGAAGAAGCGAAAAAAAGTAACTGGGCTGCGAGAGCTGCAACGCTGCCGGAGCTTCACTGCTGGAGAAGGCTTGTTAGCCTCTGATTCACGGCGGACGCATCCGTTCTGTGCCCAATGTGAATCGGGGGTAAGGAAAGTTGCACCATGCTGAGCCGCAGAGCTGGACGCTGCCGCTTATGACCAGGCTGTTCCTCTGTTACGTCGCCTTCTTTTAATGCACACCTCCCGCGGCACCTCCTGCTGCACCTCCTGCTGCCTCATAGAGCAGCAAGATGGGAGAAAACACAGGTCAGAGAATATTTCCTTCCCTTCATTGCTGTAAAAGATGTTTTCTGTCAAGTGGTTACTGAGTTGAGGTCAAAATAGGATTAGCTTCTAAAACCCAGTGTTTCACCTTTTCAGTTTTATGTCAGCCGCTGTGAGAGAGACATTAGAGATACAGAAGGATGTAAGGATGCTGACCTAGCCATGTTGCTACTGGATTGGTAAGTAATAAATGCTTGTCCCATAGTTCTTTGGACATGATGATGTGATACAGCGCCAAGAAAATTGTTTGACGGTTTACCAACTGACATGCAGTTTGTTTAATATTTTGTTGTTTTGAGGTGACGCTTATAAAACCGTCAGTACACTTCTTTAGATGCGCTCCATAGAGATTTTATTTTTACCACAGCAAGCTTACACCGCAAGCCTTGAGAGGGTGACAAAGAGTTATGGAATGTGTCTTTATCCAAAATGGGGGCCATTGTCCAAGTTCACATGTCAGTAAGTAAGCTGAATTATTGAGTGAAGTGCATTCGACCCCGTAATGGTACATGACGACACGCACCCTCTCTCACTGGCATTTTTCCAGTTGGCCAACAGCGTTACACTGATGGTAAACAAATCCTGGCAGGAGTAAAGTAGACGGAGTAAAAGCAGGATATGAACACTGAGTGAAGACCTGGACGACAGTACATTTTGTGAGTACTACACTGTTTGATTGTGTTACACGTGTTGTTGCTACTGTATTGTTGTTGTACGGGTGTTGTACGGGTGTTATTCCCACTTTTGTTGTGTCATATACATGCAAAGGGATTTGTTTTTATTCAGTCATTTTTTTATAATCATCCACTTTTACCAAGTAATAAACATAAAGAACCGTGGGGGTATACCCCTAATCAATATCCTTACAAATGCACATGCGCACACACTCACACACACAAACAAAAAACATGAATGAAAACAAAAGTATAATCCATTTCCTCCAGTCCATGTCGCCTCATCACCACTTTCCCAGGTCCATGGGCTGCAGAAGGATTACCTTTCCAAAACATTTGTATAAAATAACATGACCAGAACGGAAAATTTGACCCTTGCACATCTTACAATTACAACAAAGATTTGAATGACTGGGGAACATTCTTTTTTAACCACATTAACCGGGTGTTTAGCTGACCTGTGTTAATTGGCCAGTTTGGTTCGACTTCACCCGAACTAGGGTATATGTAATCATGCATTTCAAAAGTACTAATTTAATCGGACTAAGGCAATGATAATTTTTTTCTTATTGCATACACCCTCTGACCGTCTTTGTTTTTTCTACTCTTGTTGGTACGGCTAATCAGCGCCAAGGAAAAGGAATTCAACTCCTGGACTGACGTCTTTGCAAACGCAATCTGCCCATGTATTTAGGTGTTAAAGCTGCATTTTCTTTGAAATAATTTAAGATATGTTCTACGAAGAACTGAGCAAAAAGGCACATTTTCTACAAATAATTTTAGTTCCACAGAAAAATCAGGGAATAGATTAATCTAAAAATACTGCCAACAGGCAGGGGTCCACTGTATTGGAATTTTCTGGAATAAAACCAACACAAAGTTGTACATAACTGAAATCTGAGAAACATTATTGGGAGTTTTCAATTTTTATACAAATGTGAAATTTGTGGCATGCATTTGTTTAGCCTTTTTTACTCTGATAGCCCTAAATAAAATTGTGCAACCATTTGACTTCAGAGGTTAGAAACATTAAACAAAGAGACACCTGGGAAGTCATACATAGAGTTGTGTCATCATATAATCTTCCAAGCTTTATCAGAACCACTCACAAAGTACAGTTCAAATAATCTGAAAATAGTATAGCACGGCACCACACCTTTAGAAGTCTGGTTTACTGAGAAACTACGCAATACTTGTTTTTTTTGTAATAAGATGGGAGAGAGCAGAGCTGATAGTAAGAGCTAACCATTCGCAACTCAACAACATGGCCAAACAAGTTCAGGCTTTTGCTATTAGTGAATATATAATGTATTTTTTCCCTAAGAAAAAGGAGCAGAGGAAGAAATGGTTGTAATTTGTTTATGTCACACCACGAGTGAAGTATAATGGCAAGTTATTTATTTGTTATCGTGAATATCAATGAGTAAGACTGGTAATGTTGTTTTACACCCACTCTTCTGACAAACTTCAACCCACTAAAATAGGAGCACCAGAGCACCCCCTTCCCCTTTTTTTTTTTTTTTTTTTTACAGAAAACAACTCACAGAGCATTCATTCATACTAGAGACCACAGCAAATTTACTGGGGAAAAAATTAATATGACAAAAAACAAAATATCCAAAAACAAATCATATGATCACAAATCACATCATAGTCTTCAAAAATATAAGGTCCTAATCCAATCTTTCCAATAATTTAATATATTACACAACTACATACTTTCCTTTTCAATCGTGTTTATAACATAAATTACTCACTGCCATATTTGCTAATTATGTATATGTATGTATATATATATGCTATGTGATGATGAGGGTTTTTATGGTGCCTTCCAATTATGGTTTTTAAGGCGCTCCGAGTGATTTGCAGGCCTTGCCGAAATACTGTCGCACTGTGTACAAAGACATTAAAGCAGATCGGGTTTGGCAACAAAATAGACAGAAAAAGAGCTGAAGTGAGTTTGCTTTAAGATTTTTTTAAAAATGATCTTAAAACCACACAGAGTGAATACACAGTGATAGCAGTAAAAAGCTAAATGTACATGTGCTTCCACCCATTAGTCTGAGCGGACACCCTGATCATATTTCAGCTTTTCTCTCAACTTCAATAGATTCTCTAAGAATGCTCAACATTCCAGTTAAAATCCTGTTTAAGATACCTATTGCCCATTTAATGACAAGAAGCTAATCCAGGTATGTTTTGAAATGTGTTTTGAAATGTTTTTACCTGTTTTGATGTTTATGTAACTCTTAGATGAGCGTTGGCTATTTAAACTAAACTGTCATTTCCATCAGCCATGGGGGGCTCAGCAGGATGTGTTCTTTGAAATGTCAGCGTGAAAACACACTAGATTGTATGACTGTTGTTAGTTGAGCAGTGGAAGGAGACAGGAAGCTCCCTCAAGGGTACTCACACCTGAGTTGATGGAGGCATGAAAATAATTACTTAGGGGTTTTTGATTTACACTGTCAGCCAGACTTGAGGCCATGCTTTTACGGTGCTTCAGTGTCTGATTCACTGTGCCATTATCCCTGGCCTAAGTCTGCAGGTGTCAGCTTGAGCGTGAAGAAAAGGTCTAGTTTGTTGTCGGAGAGGAGAAGCACAAGTTCCAGCTGTCTTTCAAGATTTGGCCTTCACTCCACAGAAAACATAATTCAGTTCCACACTGCTAAACCTGTTGAGCATCTACATTTTTACCATACTTTTTTTTAAACCATTCAACTGTTGCTACAATAAATGTAATCTTAACAGAAAGTTCTAAGGGACTGTGGAGAGGATGAACATCAATTTATGTTTTGTTTTTGCTTTCTTCACTGCCCATTTCCAGTCAGTAAAGATAATTCATCCCCCATTTTGGTCATTAGCTAACTAAGATATAGTATTTTGATTAATAAGTAGGTATGCAACAATATCACTTATTTTAAACCAATATGATACTGATAATTGGGTCTGAGTACTTACCGATGTCGATTAACAGTGCCAATACTTCTACCACACACACAAAAATACAATGAATTTGGAAGACACATTTTATTTTCTGCTCTGCTTGTTGTGGTGAATTAGATTTAAAAAAACATATACATAAAAATTACCACAAAACAAAAAATTTCAAGTGAAAAATAAAAATTTTCTGTGAAATTATTGCAGAGTTTCAACATTTTAATTATCAGTTAACCGATACCAATATGAGTACATTATAACGATATCAGCCCTGAAGCCTGATACCGGTATCGGTATTAGTGCATCCCTATTAATGAGTATTCAGTACTTCATTACCTTTTTACGTAATTTAAGACCACACATATTAAGTCTGGCATCCAAGATGGAAAGAGATGCAATATGATTCAAATTAATATACAATAATAAGAACAAATATGATCCTGTTTTGGGATAACCTAAAAGAGATCATTTTGAGCCACTCTCAAAGGAATGTTCAGTTCCACATATGTTGAATGTTGATGTTGTGCACGTCCACCCATGTGGAACGCCACCACAGTTACTGACATCAAAGAGAAAAATGTTTTATTAGCAAAAATGACTTTCTAGAAGTAAGTGGTGAAAGGATGTGTTTGCTTATTTACAATAAAGAAAAGAATGGATTGAGCATTCTTCCTCTACCCACTAAGCCTATATGTGGGAAGAGTGGGTGACCTCGGTGAAAATAAATTGGTGTAGAAGACCTATTTCCCCTCACCCACCTTAATAATCTCTTTTGAAAACAGTTTTTTTTTTGTCTGAAAAATTATGGAACAATAAGAACCTTCCTTCAAGGGAAACAATGACTGTCTATATCTTTATTACTAATGCTAACTAACAAACAGAGGACCCAAACGTAACATCATTACTCCTTGGTAGCATTCAGCTGGGCTATCAGCTTTTTTTCTGCTTATTTTTTTATTTTATTTTCAAGCACCTTAAGATATTTGTTAATTGAGGTCATACAGATTTATTTATATACTGTGTGTTGCACGTCTAAGCACAACTGAATTTTAAAATGTACAAAAATTACAATATAAACCATTTAAAATACACTTTCTTGCTTTTTTAATAAAACACATGACATATAATTATTTTGACCTAAAACAATATCAAAGGAAGCTGTGAAAGACTGGCTACTACATCTCCTTTAGCTGCCTGGTAAAATGTTAAGTGGATATTTGGTTATTTCATTCAGGAAGGCAGTTTAGCAAACACCTAGCACAGTTTATCTAAATCTGTGTGAGTTTAGAAACAGACACTGTTTTTAAAAGATTATTCTTGCTCTATATGACCGCTACAGCTAAAACCTCTGCATTACTCTACATTTCTAACTGCTAGTAAAGATAAAAGTTAAGAGCTAAGTGTAACACGTATGCTACTTTAATTTACATAACCACGATGTTAGAACTAAGTATGGCAATGGAATGGTTATGAAATAACAGAAACAGAAGAACCTATTTTCGTTATGGGAGCTTGGAGTGAATGAAAAGTAGGAGACACAAGAATTTGGGTTTAAAGTAGATTGTATTCAATTAATAATCAAAGCAAAAGACAAAGCAGACAAAATTATTTACAATTGACAATTACGACACATGGGGAAAAACAACAAAGGGGAAGAAAAACCTTTGGACACAAACAAAACAGATATGCTTCCGGTTTCTTTGTGCTGTGCAAGTTGTATCTTTTTTTCTTTTGGGAAATACAAAGAGTTCAGTTTTCCATTTTAATTATCCTTTTGGGTTTTTGTTTTGGAAAACACCACAGTTCAGTTTCTTCAGTTCTTGTTTAAGAGGAAAAAAAAAAAGGAGGGAGGAGGGAAAAAAATAGAGCAAGAATCCAACATAAGGTGTCCTCAAAATGGGGAAAAAAAATCAGAAAAATAGAAGGTCCTACCAGGGATCAGCTTACCACCTCTTTAGCAGAGGAATCTGGTGGTTCAGGGCAGGGGAAAAAAACCTGACCGTGTCAGAGAAGTTATGAAGGGATAACTTTCAGGTTTGTAGCACATGCCAAACACAGTCCAAGCCGGGAGCAGGGAACAGGAACTGGTGCCAGGAAGTGACCTGGGCAGCATCTCTTCTTATATAGTGCCCCTAGTGGCAGGGTGAATCAAGGCAAGGGAGATGGGAGGTGCATGTGTTTTGGAGACATGGGTTACAGGGTCCCCCCCTGACCTCATGTACGTCCCTGTACATGGGTTAGACTGGCAGCAGGTTGACGGCTGACCAGAGACACCGGAACTCCCATCATCCTTAATGGCTAGTTTAAAAACTTTTCCCAGTCCATGGAAAAGTGACTGCATACTCTTCAGCAGTGGGTGCCCCAACTTGGTATATTGGAGTCTCTGTGGTGGACGTCTGTCTCGAGTTGAGCTTCTTATAGGCTGGTCACCATCGGAGGCAAATGTATCTGGAACAGGAGGTGAGTTGGTATTAGGGACGGGCGAGTGTTCGGCTTCGGAGACGGGTAAGTGTGGTTCCGGATAGAGTGTGTCAACTGAGGAGTTGAGGTCTGAGGTAAGTTCAGCCGGTTCAGACTCTGAATTAGTAGTTTCAGATTCAAAAGGCTCAGGCTGTGTATGTGGCTCAGATTCTTGCTCATTGCCTTCGGGTTCAAGAACTGTGGATTTTATAGTAAGTGGTACAGACGTTGGATCGGGCAAGTTTGGCTGTGGTTTTGGAATGTTTACAGTTGTAGTGAATCGGACTGGATCAAGGGAAGGTGGGTCATACCAATTTATTGGCAGAATTTCATCATCAGATAGTTCATTTTCAGGTTCTATGGCAGGTAAGTTTGTCTTTGCAGGTCGTTTTGCAGGTGCAGGCTGGATTTGTGACGTAGCAGGTAAGTATCCGCAAGGCAGTAGTAGGTCTCGATGCAAAGTTCTTAATGGCTTCTCAACATGCTCAGGTCTAACGGTGTACACAGGTAAGTTGTTAGCTTTCTTGACCACCACATAGATGTGAGGTTCCCATTTGTCAGCAATTTTATGTTTCCCTCTTAGTCTGACATTGCGGACAAGCACACGATCACCCACTTCCAACTCTGATGCAGTGATATGTCTATCAAACCGAGACTTGTTCTTCAGCATGCTCTTTTCTGCGTTGTCAGAGGCAAGCTGGTAACTCTTTTCCAGATGTGACCTCAGCTTCTGGACGTAGTCAGAATGACTCTGGCTGGGTTGGCACAAAGGAAGACCAAAAGCCAGATCGATAGGGAGACGTGGTTGGCGACCGAACATCAGCTCGTATGGGGTGAATCCAGTGGTGTCGTTTCGTGTGCAGTTATAGGCGTGTACGAGTGGTTTGACAAAGTCTTTCCAGTGTGATTTTTCTTGTTCTGCCAGTGTACCAAGCATGTCCAACAATGTTCTGTTAAATCTTTCAACCGGATTTCCTCTTGGATGATATGGTGTTGTTCTGATTTTATGGATACCTGCCAATAAACAGAGTTCTTTTATTGTTCTGGATTCAAAATCTGGACCTTGGTCGCTATGGAGTTTCTGAGGTATTCCGTAGTGTACAAAGAAGTTTTCCCAGAGACACTTTGCAACGGTTTTGGCCCTTTGGTTCGAGGTAGGTATGGCAACAGCATATTTGGTAAAGTGATCGGTTATGACTAAGATGTCCTTTGTTTTGCTTTTGTCTGGCTCCAACGTCAAAAAGTCCATACAGACAAGCTCGAGTGGATGTGTTGTTCTGATGTTCACCAAGGGTGCGGCTTTCTCTGGTAGTGCTTTTCGTTTTACACATCTCTCACAAGTCTTCACCTTGGTCTGGACATCACTGGCCATCCTTGGCCAGTAAAAGCGGTTCCGGACTAGATCCAAGGTGCGTTCAATGCCCATATGGCCCATTTGATCGTGCAAGCTTGACAGTACTTCAGCACGACAATCATGTGGTAGCACCAGTTGGTATTGGAGCTGGGGCCCAAGTTGCCTTCTCCGTACGAGAATGTTGTTCTGGAGCTCCAAACGATTTAATTCTCGTAGAAGGAGTGGCAGCTCTGGCAATTCTTCTCTCAGTGTGGGTGGAAGTGATTCACCACTCTCCAGCTGTGCTATCACGTGTCTGAGAACAGGGTCAGCTCGTTGCCTGTCAGCGATATCAGGAGACTTCAACTGATGGACCACCGAAAAAGTAAACTGCTCGTCAGCAGCATAACTATCCGGTAGACTGTCAGCGTACATGGACAACGAGTGAACGAGAGCATGGTCAGGAGCACTACAGGTTAATTGCCGATCACTGAGAGCTTGAACTATGTGTTGATCAATACTTATGACGTCGGGACTGTGGAGGTGTTGTTCGGTGAATCGGAGAATTCGTTCCTTCTCTTTCTGCGACATCATGTCAGTGGGAAGGTCACCATGGGGTCGACGTGAGAGACCATCTGCATCCGCATTCTGTTTGCCAGCTCGGTAAACAATTTTGAAGGTGTAGGTGGAGAGTGCAGACAACCAGCGATAGCTTGTGGCATCAAGTTTGGCTGAAATGAGAAGGTAGGTTAATGGATTACTGTCGGTCATGACGGTAAAAGTGGTCCCGTACAGGTAATCACTGAACTTTTCTGTTACAGCCCATTTCAAGGCTAAGAACTCCAGCTTGTGAGCTGGGTACCTCGCCTCACTTCTTGACAAGCCTCTGCTGGCATAAGCTATCACTCTTTTCTGCCCTTCTTGTTCCTGGTATAGGACAGCACCGAGCCCAGTGGAGCTAGCATCAGTGTGTAACAGGTAAGGCTTCTGAGGATTGGCAAAAGCGAGCACTGGAGCAGAGGTAAGCTTCTCCTTAATAGCGTCAAACGCCGTTTGGCACGCATATGTCCAACGACCCCTAAATGGTTCTTGTGGATTGAGATATTGTTGTGATTTGACCAAGGGCCTCAACTTCTTCTGTGATGGTGGGTAGCCGGAGGTAAGTACATGGAGAGGTTTCACGATGGTAGAGTACCCCTGGACAAATCTCCGGTAATACCCAGCGAATCCGAGAAATGATCTGAGCTCTTTCAACGTATTGGGCACCGGCCAGGACCTCAAGGCTTCGATTTTATTTGGATCTGTTTCAACGCCGCTCTTTGACACAATGTGTCCCAGGTAACGTACAGAGGTCTGGAAGAAAGTGCACTTCTCTACAGAGAGTTTCAACCCGAATTCCTTGAGGCGATTTAGGACTCTCATAAGTCTCTCCTCATGTTCTTCCAGTGTGGGTGCGAAGACAATGAGGTCGTCAATGAATACTAGCACTTCTTTCAGATTCATACTTCCGACACACTTTTCCATCAGGCGTTGAAAGGTGGATGGCGCATTGGTGATCCCTTGGGGCATCCGATTAAACTCCCAAAACCCAAGGGGACACACAAAGGCTGTTTTACCTTTATCTTGTTCCTCCATTTCAATTTGGTAGTAGCCGGATTTTAAGTCCAGGACTGAAAACCATTGAGATCCTGTGAGTGCTGTAAATGTGTCTTCAAGTTTAGGCAGAGCGTATGCATCCTTGATAGTTTGTAAATTTAGTTTTCTGTAGTCAATACAGAGCCTGACACTGCCATTTTTCTTCCTAACGACCACTATGGGCGAGGCGAAAGGTGAGTCGGACTCTCTGATTACTCCAGAATCAAACAGCTCTTGGAGATGTTTCCTCACGGCGTCGAGATCCTGTGGATGTATGGGTCGAGGCCTCTGTTTGAAAGGTGTTGGATTAAGAAGTTTTATTTGATGCTTCACTCTGTCTGTTCTGCCGAAGTCTAGATCATGCTTTGCAAAAACCCCTTGAATGCTGTTCAATTTCATGATGATTCTGTTTTTCCATTCAGGTGTGAGTGGTGAGTTTTCGAAGTTGTAATCAAACAATGGTTCTGAAGAGGTGGCTGAAGTGTGGTCTGAAGCAGCCTGATTAGCGCATGACACACATTGAAAGGCACTTATTTCAGAAAGCATAGCTCGAGGAGGGAGAATCACATCGTGGTCAGACTCGTTTTTAACAGGAACAGGCAGTAATGCTGGATAATGAGCAGGAAAATCAACCAGGCAGGAATGGACCATCAAACCTCCAGGTAAGTGAAAGGAGGTTGGATGTTCAATCACCACTGCTTTCTCTGCATAGAGAGAATGAGAGACTATAATGCCATCTAGGAGGACTGTTTTGCCAGCTGGAATAGTCTGTGGACTTGTGCTGTGAAATCTAACAAGTCCATGGTGTTCTTCATTTCTCATTTTGTGTCTGTGTTCCAGTATTCGATGGACAGCACGATAACCATATGTAACCGGTTGAAAGTTTTCTTTCCGTTCATTGGAAAAGGAGTATACAGTGTCAAGCGTGTTAGTCCCTACGAGGATGAATGACTGACGATCCTTGACATCAGGCACCACCAAAGCCAAGGTGGCAACATCTAGTGGAATTCCAAGGAAGTCAGGAGGAAACGTGATGTCCAGATTTATATAGCCCAGGTAGGGAACTGCTTGGCCGTTTGCTCCCTCAACTTCAAGGAGGTCTTCCAAAGGTTTCAGTACGTGATCCGACAGATAAGTGTTGTAAAATGATTCTGGAATGGTGGTGACTTGTGATCCTGTATCCAGCAGACAATTGATTGGTGTTCCTCTGATGAAAATTTGAGCAGTGCATTTAGTCCCGATGAGTCCTTTCGGCAGTGAGTTAAAGTGCTTCTGTGTTCTGTACTTGGGACACTGGGTTATGACAGCCTCCGCTTGTCCCGCAGGAGAGGCTGGTTCTAGTTTGACTGCTTCTGATTGTTGGTTCCATCCCATTGTTCCTGTCGTTTTTGGAGACTTGATTTTTTCTGTTTCACCAGGGCTGGGTTGGCTGGCTGGGTGCAGGTATTGGCAATATGGTGATCTTCTCCGCATTTGAAGCAGAAACCAGCTCTGGGTCTTATGCTCTGTGTCTTAGCGCTTGTCGACTTGTTTTGGTTGGTCTTCGCAGAGGTGTGGGTAGTCTGTGCAAGCAGTGCTGACATTTGTTGTTGCAGCTTCTCTACTTGTCTTCTCAGCTCATTGATTGGAGACGTTTCATTGGTATGACTGCGGGAATAGGTCTGTGCATTGAGAATAGCACGTTGCTTGGAAGAGCCGATATGTCTTTTCATTAAGCTCTCCTTTGCCAGATGTCGATCTTCTTCAGTCCGTAAAAGAAGTAGCAGATCCGCAAATGCAGGTGGGTTGTCTCGTTTTTGTTCCAATTGTAGCTTGGTGATGATGTCATTATCCCAGCACCCTCTGCAGAACTGTTTCAATAGATGCTTATCAATATCTGCTGCTGCGACTCCGCCCCTCTTAACGACAGTATTCACTGTTAAAAGGAGACGCTGAAGGTAACTGGAGGGCTTTTCACCAAGGTTCTGGAGCGTGTTTAAGAACTGGGCAAACAGTTCCTCTCCATCTTGCACAGTGGAATAAGCAGAGTCCAACACCTGTAGATACACTGATGGCAGGCTGTCGGGCTTCAGTCCCTTCACAACATCAGCAGCAGGAGACAGCAGACTTTCAATTAGTTTTCGTGTGATGTGCGCTGGAGGTAAGTTTACATCAGCTAATAGTAATTCAATGTGTGATCTCCATGTCTCATAATCAGTTTCATTCGCAGGCTTCGGTACTTTGCCGGAGAATGAACGGAGCCTCAGGTTTGGTATTGAGTGAGATGTGAGCTCTTCAGTCCTCACTATGTGCTCCACTACAACCTTTTGTATTTCTGGGGGATTTAAATCAGCTTGAGAGAGAGAATGTCTCTGAGGTGGAAACAGCGGCCTCTGTTGGTCAAATAAGGAATGACCTGTAGGACTGAATGGTTGAGCTGTTGCACCCTCTGGTTCCCCCTGCTGGCCAGGCAGAGGAATCGCATCGTCCACATTAGGTATTAAAAAGTCACTCCTCCCTTCAAAACCACTAGTTGGCTCCCCTTCCAAAGATTTCAAGTGCTGATTTATCTCAAGAAGCACATCTTGCAATACATTTTCAAACTGTTGTCCACTCCGTCTGGCAAGTAATTTCAGTTCATTCATGTAGTTGGGGGGAGGGTTCCCGACTGGGACTGTGCTTGCCACTTGCGGAAGCGTAATGCAAAATTTTAAATCCGGGTCATGCTCTGAAACATGAGTATATGGCAAAATTTTAGTGAGCTCCACAACCGCAGAGCCACATTTATATTCGACGATCAGGTTTTTATATAAAGGGCAAGTTTCATCATCAACTACGATTTTTTTAAATCGACCATATTGTTTTAAAATATCAAAAATATCACTATCTTTGCTTGTGTGAGTAACACCAGAAACAATTACACTTCTTGTAATATCAACCCCTGATTTGTCAAAAAAATCCATTATTCCGGACCAAAAACGCAAGAATGCTAATATTCCCTCAGATCACCATTTTCAATATGAAACCAAATTTTCATACACTTACCAAGCTCCTGAGCTAGCTCGCCAAATGTAACACGTATCCTACTTTTCATTCACTCCAAGCTCCCATAACGAAAATAGGTTCTTCTGTTTCTGTTATTTCATAACCATTCCATTGCCATACTTAGTTCTAACATCGTGGTTATGTAAATTAAAGTAGCATACGTGTTACATAAGCCTTTAAATTATCATAAAGCTTTGTAATTCAGTAGCCTTTTGGGAAAAGAAGTGATTACAATGGAGTCTAATAAATCCAGAAAGCTTTCATATTCTGTGAAGATTGATCTTTCACATAAAACAAGGGATTGAGTGTGGTCTGCCGGTTCAAAAATGAGAAATCAATCAAACATAGTAGTACATTTGTCTAAGTGCCAAGACTTTGCTAAGCTGTGGTTAGAAATGATTAAATAATATTTATGTAACATCAGCAAAAGTTTTTACTCTTGGTATGAAATGCAATCGTTTTTCTTCCGTTCACTCAATGGCATTGAGATAACTATGCAAAGTAAGATGTATTTTGGAAGGTTGGGAGCATTAACCCTGAACCAGAGGGAAGGAATGGTGCGGGCAAACTTTTATATTAAAAATTTATTCCAAAAATATGAAATATTTGGTCAGCTGCAGCAGATAAAGTACAACGTAAGAGTCAAAATGTAATTGTGGGAATTTGGTTTTGTGACAATTGTTACATCAGATATGTTTTGCACCCCACATTATTTTGTTTTTTTAAATTATGAAAAGATGATTCAGAGCCTCAAAAGAATTCATTAACCGGTCTTACACATCTTGGCAATTGTTGTTCAGCCCAGCAGTTTTTCCACCGTTTTTAATTAGACACACAAATATTGCCTTTCCCTTTTTTTTTTTACATTACTAGCACAAATGTTATAGAACAACATTAAATAGTTCATAACTCCGGAAAAAAAGAAAATAATGTTGTTTTTTTGCTAATAAAAGTTGGAAAGTGTGACATGCATTTGTATTCAACCCTCGAGTCAGAGTTCTTTCTCTACAGATACATCTGCAAGCCTTTTGGGGAATGTTTCGATCAACTTTGCAAATCTAGAGAGCTAAAATCTGAGATCTAAAATATTTTACCCTTCTTTCCTTGGAGCTTAACTGCCAGTGCTCAGAAATAAATTCAGGTGCAGTATTTCGTTATAATAAGAAATGTTCGAATTTTAACAAGATGTAAAAAGACATAAAAGAGCTCCTTCTGACTCAGTCTTCTCTAGACGATACTCAAATGTTCCGCTACATGTTGCTGTTTTACTGTTACGACCTTTCTCGTTTAAACAAGAACAGTTTTGTTTTAATGAGATCTAAATCTCTTTATAATGAGACAGTTTCTCAGTTAAATGCTTTTGTATAATATAATCTCAGTGTGAACTTAACCTTTCAATGAGATTTAGTTCTGTACTTTGACTGGACCATTCTTAAACAATGCTGGATAAGCGCTGCTCATGTAGCGACCAGCAGGAGGGCAAACCAGGTGTGATGGGTAGTAATGATCCTGTCTTCAGTTGTCCTGTGTGTGTGTTTTGATGTTGCTTGTCCTTGTTAGTGGTGGCCTTGAATTTAATGTCATTTTATTGCCGTGCTTTTATGTTTTTTATGTCTTATGTTTTTACCCATCTGCAAAGCAAATTTCGCTCAGGGGACAATAAAAGTAAAATTGAAGTTGAAGTATAAAACCCATTTTTTCTCCGTATTTTCTATATGTATGCATTTTTAAACTCTTTATCATTTTCCTTCCACTTCACCATTATGGACTACTTCGTTATTTGTCTATTACAAAGAATCAAAATAGAACACATTTTAGTCAACTTGTAATGTGAAAAAAATGTAAAACAGTTCAAAGGTTATGAATACTTAGCAATACTTAGCAACAACAACAGAATATATCAATGACCACACATGCCTAAATGCACAATGATAGCAAAAAGTATGACAAATAATTTATCTTTAGTTTTGCTACTACAAGCATCAGTTCTTATTCTTCAGACAAGTGTTTGTCGTAGTTGTGACGTTTTTTCATTCCCATCCATCCATCAGTCCTCACACCATATGCTCCCCCCCCCATTTTCCTGTTTCTGTGTAGTGTTTTCTTAGTCAGTAAGAGCGGCTTCAGTAAATTGTCAAATCTCATCCACTCCACAATCATTCTTCCCTGTATATCAGTTTGTTGTTGACTGTGATTGTTTGCAAGGGCAAACGAAATCAATCATGTTGAGAACAGCGTCTCTCATTACCTATTACATTTCCACACTTTGATAGTCAGGCGCTTGCAAAGCCTGACGAGGGATGCAGGGACACACATACCCTCCTTCACACAGACACACACACACACATAGCTCAAGGTCCCCTTCATGTCTGATTGACCACAGAAATTATGTGCAGATGACACCTCCACAGATTGTGTAATTACTTTTGCCCCGGTGGCCCTGGCCTGTAAAATAGATTTTCAAGTTTTAAAGCTGGTAATTACAGATCCAGATTTGTAGTGTTTGTTCAAAATTGGATGCAGCTGACTTTTACGATTAGATGCAATATGAATATAGATTCAAGTTTGAGCTTGCACCCAATCGAGTTAAAAAGGGACTTAACTGGGGTTAAAGGCGGCAGGGAATGGTTAGGGTGGAATGAAAAGCACAAATAGAACTCATTTTAAAAACTCATTGACAATATGTTATCATAAACTTCTAATGCAAAAATGTATATATGTCTTGTGTCATGTAAATATGTATATGTGTGGAAGTGGTTGTATAATGGATCATAGCTTTACTTGCTTTTCTATAATTCAGTTGTTGTTTTTTTTGGAACAATCAATTCATTGTGGGAATGGTTGAAATTCCTTTGTTGTAAGGGTATCACTGAACAAAGAGTTGGTGGAAAATTGGCAAGCAGGACGGTGTGATCTAAGATAGCGAAAATAAGAAGCTTTCAAAAACACAACTAACAAGGCCTCGCATGCAGCAAGGTTTTGGCCTGAGACTAACTCAGCTGGTGAATGCAAGCAACTTGCCAAAAGACGAAGAAAACCCCTCAGAAGATTTACTGCTTGCTAATGAGTCTGATAAAGATCAGGTGTGTCAGGAGGATCTGTTGGGATTTGGAGGCCACACCTGGAGAAGTTAAAAGGGGAAAAGCAGACAAGGAATGCACACAAGTAAAAACGAGGAGGAAAAAAATACAGGAGAAGCTTGAAAATAGATTATTTTCACTAGTCAATCACACAACAGAAGAGAATATTAATTATATATTCACCAAGGGCATTTTTCACCTTTATTAATTTGTTAGTTGTCATAACAGTTTGTTGAAGCATCTCTGAAGGCCTTTTATTAACTGGGTTGTGTCTGGGTGTGAGCATAACACAGAACAGGAGAATTGCTCCTCAAACATTACCAACAAAGGAGTTTGAGAAAACAGCTGCATACTCACACACACAGTTAAACCATTAGATTTAACACAATAAGGAAACTAAAAAAAGAGAAGCAGTGATTACTGAAGTTTGGCATCATGGTCAAACAGTATGGCGGAGTTTATATTCCTTGTCGCCCAAAATATTTTTTTGAAGTTTACTATTAAAGCTTTTTGACAATTTTTTTTTTAGGGAATAAATTTGAAAATGTCTTGGTTAGGTTATGAAAACAGAACATCTTTTCACCTTTACTATATCACCCTTCTAGCAATGCCAAAATGTTTGCTACTTTTTAACTTTACCTGATATAAAATCTATTCACTTCTCAAAATGCACAACATCCTTTGGAGGTTTTTTAGGGAATCCTGTAAATATATATCATAATGTTACATGCATCACAATTTTTAAAGGTAATTATCTCCACCATGGAGTTGTTTTTTGTCGTTTTTTTTCAAAAGGGAAGAACTGTGAGCTTTTCAGTGAGATCAGTTAGTGAATAAAGTAAAACTTTTGTTTTACCTTCTTGTCCTTAATTTTTTATATAATTATTGTCTTGATTATTGTCCTATTGTAATTGCTTTGTTGTATTTTAATCATCTAATTGATTTATGTTGTGTTCCAATTTTAATCATGTAAAGCACTTCGAATTACCTTGTGTTGAAAGTGTGCTATACAAATAAAATTGCCTTGCCTTGCCTTGCTTTATGTTTTAACCAGGGTTTGTCTGCTTGTTTGTCTGTTTGTTAGCAACATAGTAACTTTAAAAGTTGTTGACAGACTATGATGAAATTTTCAGGAAACGTCTGCAATGGACCAAGGAACAAGTGATTACAAACTGGTGGTGATTTAGGCCACTATCTTTGGGGGGGGGGGTAATAAATGTTCAGGGCAACACAACATATTTTTTTAAACCCCAATACATTCAGTTGTTTGGAATTGGAAATATGAAAAATAATTCTTACTTTTCCATAGGTCTGTGCTGTTGAAGATTACCACAACATGTCACAATATGAATTTGATGGCTATCATAAATCCGAGAAAAAAACCCATAAACTTTATGTATATATTCCACACTTGGAGTAATGCTGTTTCTTTTTTATTTATTGTTTTCTTCAGTTTATTAATCACCAGACGACACTCTTACTTATACTGAAATATAGTTCCTCTCTGTTTATGCTTAGAACTTTACTTTCAAAAAGATTCAAGATTTTAGGTTTACTTCCTGCTTTGGTAGCTGGAATGCATTTATGTGAATTTACTCTGAACAAGGTGCTGCACACTATGCCAGAATGGTATGTCGATTTCTAATGACACGTGTAAGCAACACACTCTTTTCTAAATGACTAATTACCTCATTTATTGTCATGCTTGTGTGTATTAGTTTTTGCTTCAGGCGTGTTATGCCCTCAGGCACCTTAGAACAAAAATATCAGATTTGATTCCCACCTGTTAAGCCAATGCAGAAATAAAGAAAATATTAAAAGCTCAACAAATGTGATGCAAAAGTGAAATAAGCTGAATCTTTATCTTGTAATAAGTTCATTTTGTAATATTTTATGATTTTTGATATACTGGGGCAAAAGTAAAAAAGGATAAAATCCTTATATAAATGCTGAATATTTCAAGGGAATTTTTATGGAGCTAGAATTGGGACTTAAGTTTTGTACTTGTAACTTATATTTTGTACTTATAACTTATATTTTGTACTTATAACTTATGTTTTGTAACTTGCACACATTTTAAAAATACAAGTTACAACTTTCAAGTTTCAGGTTTTAAGTTACAGGTCTCTAGTTTCAAATTTCAAGTTTAGAGTTTCAGTTTTCAAGTTACAAGTTTCAAGTTACAGATTATTTTTTACCATATTTGGCTTGCCTAGAAGAACCAATGAGTGGCTTGCTGATTTTGACCAACAAATCAAGTTTCGCGAATTTCTATCCAATCATGGCAGAAAGAAGGTAGGGCTGTGCACAGCTCACAACCAAATTCGAAATTTGACATTTGAAACCTGTAACTTGAAAACTGAAACTTGAAACTTGTAACTTGTATTTTTAAAATGTGTGCAAGTTACAAAAATGAAAGTTACAGGTACAAAACTTAAATCCCAATTCTAGCTCCATAAATTTTCAGCTATATACTTTTTTAATCATTTACTTTATATTATGAACTTTTAAGGTAAATTGAGAAAACAGATCTGATTTTAACATCTCTCATTTAATTTCAGAGTGGAACTTCTACGCCAAATGAACCGTATCATAGGAGGATAAATAAACTGATCCTTCAGTGATACCGAGGATGTTGCTGGTGCAGTTATTCCCGCTGAGTTTAAAAGAGAAGAGGAAAAAAGGCTTTATAACATATTTAGTAACCATTTTCTCCTGAGAAGTAAATACCTAAGGCAATTCTGCATTCTAGATGCATCATACAGCTGATTTTGAGAGGTGCATACCGCCATCTATTGAACAGCAGTGTGCATTTTACTTACACAGTATCTCTACAGTTTAAATCCCTCAGCATTTGCTCAGGATTTGCTAGCACAGCTAGATATGTTCTTTGTATCAGATCATGCTCACATAGCATACTGGCTTCCTGGGGGTTGGTACAAAGTCCTGCAACTTGACTCAGCTGGCAAACATGTGCTTTCTGTCACCGTGATTCCTTGACAACCTCACACACGCCTTTGGTACCTCTCAGGTGGCCTTAGCATTCATTTTTTTAATGTCAAAGCCACAGACATATGAAATCTACACCAGAGAGGCTTCTTTATTGCATTTTTCAAAGTGTTTTCCCTCTTACATAGGCATAGGTGTTCTGAATGATTTATATTTTCTATCCAGCACTCCTCAGTTGTCTGAGGAGAGGGACAAAACTTGGATTCTTTGTTGGCCGCAGCAGTGCTTTATAAAGGTCAGTTCAGCACTAGCAAGGTTTCAGAATTAATTATGAATCTTTCAGCATTCTGTTTACAGGCATGTTTTTTGTTTGTTTTTTACTAAAAGGGCATTTTTGCTGAGCTCAGATTATGATGACTCTAAAATCCAGGATCAACACACACTCAGGGGGATTCGTGTGTTTACCTTGTTAAGAAAAGGTTTCCACATTGTTCTGCTATTGACATTTTAGCTTATGCGCACATTATTCATTGGTTGCTTACAAAGATAACTGATGTTAAACATTATTAAAATGAATGTGACCTTTTTTAATATGCAATCACAGTTTACACATCCAGAGACCAGGACATTGCAGCTAAAGTAATAGTTGTAATGTTGTGGTTATTTTTAAGAACAGTCCCACTAGTAGTAGGTTTTTAATCCATTGTCTACGTTCTGTTGAAGTACTCAGTCTGTCTGTGTTTCTGTCTGTCTGTCTTTCAAAATTGGTACATATTGGCCTGCCAGCACACGTTTTTGATTCAAATCAACACTTTTGAAACAATTTAATTTCAAAATGTTCACTCATGTGAGGCCTTCAAGAAACAAAGAAGAAAAAAAAAATCATAAATTAAACTCTTCTTAAAATGTTAAATCCTAAGTAGAATAAAAAGTGTTAAACTTTTATCGACCATGTTGTGCCATCAGCCACACTGACTAAACTGGACTACAGGAACATACGTCCTCACATTAGGACTAATAATCCCACAATGCACTTATCTATTCAGTTTCAACAGGAAAAGAAGGAAAAGGGATGGTTGGCTGTAGCTCAGTGGTAGAGTTGTAACTCAAACATCGTGGGTTTGATTCCTGTTTCCGCCTGCTACATGCCATTGTGTCCTTGATCAAGACACCGCCTAACTTGCCTACTGGTGTTAACCAGAGATGCAGAAGGCAAAAAAAAATGGCAGCCTTGCTTCTGTCACGCTGGCCCAGGGCAGCTCTGGCTACATTTGTAGTTTGCTTCCACCAGTGGGTGAACGTGAGAGTGAATGAATAATGAAATTGCAAAGCACTTTGAAGAGTCTTGAAAAGTGTTATACAAATGCAATCTATTATTATTGTTCAATGTAGCATCATCACCCATATTTTAATTCATGCTCCTCCCACACTCTTCCCCTGCAAGCCACCGCTATAGATTACATCAGGGAGAGAACTACAGGTAAATATTCATCCTTCCTGGCGAGGGTTGGAGCTTGGATCCAAGAATACATATATAGCCTAAATTGGACATTTTTACCTCAATTATTGTTTTGTTTTTTATAATTGCCCCAAGCTGGTCATAGCTTTCATAACCAAAACAAACGTACTGGTGCTCCAAGAAAATGTAAATATTTAGAATCTTTCTTTTATGTCAGAAAATATGCTTTTCATGATTTACATCGTCCATAGTGTAGGATCCCTTATAAAATATGCTATGTCTATTTTATCTATTAATTTATCAAATTAATTTTGAAGGTTTTGACACCATGGATCTAAAGGTTTCCCCAAGAAAATCATCACAGTAATTTACACAGCATTTATACCACAACCTTATCTGCATTACAAATGATCTGACATATGTGGAGCGACTGTGGCTCAGGAGTTGGGTGTTTGCCTTGTAATCAGAAGGTTGCCAGTTCAAGCCCCGGCTCTGACGGTCTCAGTTGTTGTGTCCTTGGGCAAGACACTTCACCCTAGCCTACTGGTGGTGGTCAGAGGGCCCGGTGGCGCCATTGTCCGGCAGCCTCGCCTCTGTCAGTGCGCCCCAGGGCAGCTGTGGCTACAACGTAGCTTGCCATCATCAGTGTGTGAATGTGTGCATGAATGGGTGGATGACTGAATGTAGTGTAAAGCGCTTTGGGGTCTGTAGGGACTGAGTAAAGCGCTATACAAATGCAGGCCATTTTACCATATGTCTGTAATTTATTAAATGACAAAACATGTTAAGTTGAGGTTCTATTTTATCCTTTGCTTTTTTTGTTCAGTTATATTTAATCCAAAAATTTTGTTTATAGCACAAAATAATAAAACATTTGATAAATAAATTTAAGCAATTCATGTTGTATTGGGCTGTGATGGACTGGGGACCTGTCCGGGGTGTACCCCGCCTCTCGCCCGTTGACAGCTGGAGATAGGCACCAGCCCCCCCACGCGACCCCTCGAGGAACAAGCGGTTCAGAAAATGGATGGATGGATTTTGTATTGGGCTGAGTCCAAATGGGGCAAATTTAAAAAAGATCAATCTAATTCATTTAATCTTAAATTATCTTAAGTACGGTAGCAAACAATTAATCAGCTGAGATTCTAATGCCAGTTAGTTACCTATGTTAGGAAACCAAGCAGATTGTATTGAGTCATCAAAGAAAAGATAACAAGAGAGTGATGTTTAAATACCCCACTAAGAGAGGAACACATTAATAATCTAATTAATTTAATTTAAGTGTTCTTTCTAATTATCAATCATGGTTCCAACATTAAATATTCTTCAATATTGTGTGCTATGTCAGTCCCTTTTAAGTTTAGACTGTCTCCAATGCAGACAGAGGACTCAAAGGATCCCCACATAAAAGTATGTTTAAAATCAAACATAAAAATAAATTATCAATATTTTCCGATGCAGAAATGTACATCTTGACATGAACTCTGAATGCCGTTGTGGTTCATAATCAAAAAATTTAGATTTAATGGAGCTGTACTGCAAATTCAGTCAGTTGTAAATGGATGTACAGATGGGTGAATCATTTCTGAAAAGCATGTATGGAAAAATTGAACTATACTGTAAATAAATGCACCTAACACATTATATGTAACATAATTTCCTGATTTCCTCAACTTTTTCTAGAAGAGTCTGCACATGTGGAGCAACTAGATGTACTATGTGAGGTTTCCATTGAATCTTTAATGCTAAAATACTTTTTTCTCTCTGTTCGACAATGGTTTCTGTGCACTCACGTCCAAATGAAGAGCAATTACTCTTGTCTCTTGGGGACCGAGCATATCCAATATGTCTCAGGTAATTTCCCATTTTGCACGGGAAAATGCAAATGTTTGCTTTATTCAGCTCGGCATGTCTAACAGCAGCAGCACCTGTCTCTTTCTGTTAGGAGCAGGCGTAAGAGAAATTAGAAAAGATGCTCTTCTGTCTCAAGAAAGATTAATTTTAGCGCTCCGTAAACAAAACATCTCTACATCAAAGGCCTTGTGAATATTTATGAGAGATGTACCTTGGACTGTTATTATCATTAAACCTTTTTTTCTTGCTAAAATGTTGCTGGGTCTGCTCAGATCTTCAGAGTTTCCTTTTTTAATAAGTAATTATATTTTTTTTCTGAGTAGCAGCAGTGCAACCCCTCCTTTCATGCTAAAATATCGGAAACAGGGAAGATTTTATTTTGTCTGTGTGTTTTATTTTGCATTGCTTTGCAATAAACTTAACTATGATGTTTACAACTGAACTAAAGCAAAATCAAAAGATCTAAATGTTTAATTAATATGCTTTTAAAAAATTCATTTAGCATTTTTAATAGGTTTAAATGTTGTTGTTTTTTTTACCAAACTTCATTTAACTACCTATATTTAATCAGATATGTTATTGTAAGGAAATTTGTAATTTGTCCAAGTTTTAGCAATGAGCAATGCTTTCATTTGTTAGGAAATGTTTTGTTTGTTTGTTTGTTTGTTTGTTTGTAACAATTCCCCAGCATCTTAACTCACAGGCACAGCTTTGTTTGCATTTGTTCACAGTCCAAAGATATACTGACATCTAGTGGCCGAAGATGAGATTGCTCTTAATTAAATGCATCAAATTACAGGCGAAACTCTAAAAAAAATTTGAATATCGTACAGAAGTTAATTTATTTCAGTAAGCTAACTTAAAACCTAACTTAATACACGATATAGCCTTATTAAAAGCAAAGTTATATATTTCAAACCTTTATTTGTCATAACTTTGACGATTATGGCTTACAGTCTATGAAAAACCATATTCAAAACCTCAGAAACTTAAAATTTTGTGAAAAATTTTAGTATTTTAAGCCTAAAGTGTCAGACTCTAAACAGCTAAGCAATCCAAAACACCTGAAAAGGATTACTGAGTCCACGTCAAAAGGATCATCATTTAAAAGTTCACGCCGTGCTCACAACGTCTATGGAACAAACGTACCCAGAACATAACCTGGTCCGGAGCAGGTTGCGTTCAGAGATTAAGTTGCTATGGTTACTAACATACCTTGAAAGATACGTTTTTTGGAAGTGAAAATTGAGATTATCCACAAATTTACCCTCAAATTTATCCGGTTATGTAACATAACCTGCTTTCTGGAACGGACCCCTGCACACATTGCCAAAAGTATCAAAACCTGGTTCAATGACCATGGGGTTAATGTGCTTGATTGGCCATCGGGAGTATCAGGACATTTCCCCGTGTTCTGCCGGCTGAATTGGCGAGCTCAGCGAATGCAGACGGTCATTTAGGGTGGTGCTTGATTTTTGAATAAATCCGTCCTGTGGCCTATTAGGGCTGCTGTCCCACTTAACATTTGTGTCCCCTGCCATTTCTGTGTTGTTACCCTCTTTCCCCTACACTTTTTTCCAGCTGTTTAATCCGTTAATATACACTAATGAACTATTTACCAAGATGACTTGGAACGCACCATGCTTTGGTAACTACTTTATTAACCATTTATATTCACTTATACATAATCTAATTTAGCCACAAACTAAATTACATTGTTGCTGACTTTTTCTCTTTATCTATGTACCAGAGAGAAATAGACGGATTAGTGTTACTAAAGCATTCAAGCTGAAAGAGAAATAGCAGGTCCCAGTAAAAAGAGTGCACGAATTCTGGCTGAGATATCCTGGAATAAAAACATAGACCTCCCTACCTGTGGGGGCGCTAATCCACATTCTAGCTTCAACAGAAGCAGTTGTGGACTTCGGAGAAAACTAACTGCTGCCTGGATGATCTTCCTCTTAGCCCGACTCCCTTCTAGGATTTGCATCAGGAGACGCCTTCAGAAAACTTCACTCCAGCTTTGCTGGCGAGGTCTGGAGTGTCTTGGACCCGAAGGACAACTGCCTTCAAACCAATCAGGTGAACCCTAATTTGCATAATGAAATAAGCCCTACTCTTCTGTCCAAAGCTCAGCAGAACAAATCTTTTACATTTGAGATTGCTGCTGTTAGAGAGAGAGAGCTGTTCTGCGGCCCTGAGTGTGATGGAAGCCGATGAAGCGGCTCCTGAACGAACTGAGCCGAAAGCTGCCGCAAACGGTACTGTTCCATGGGAGAAGGTTGGAGCTGAAGAGGTGGAGCCGTTTAGCTGACCCAGGCAGCGAGGACAGCCCGACATCCCAGCTAACTGCTATCTGCGGCTCCAGCAGCCATGGAACCCCCGAGGCCTCACTGCTAGCCGTGATCACACGCAGCTGTTAGCCAACCTGCTAACATCTGTGGTTTGAGCAACCTGGAGAACTCTAATCGTTCAACAGAAGGTTTGACTGGGCAAGAAAGGATAAAAGTTTTGTTTTTGTCTGTTTCACTGTGTTTGCTACCTTTTTATAAGATTTCATTTCTTAAATTGTTTTGGTATTAACAGGCCATTAGGCCTATGGCTTTAAACAGTGTTTTCAGAGGTTTCTGACTGATGGAGTCCTTCTTTTATCCTGCAACATGAGTTGCTTTGTCTGGTAGTAGTGTTTTTTTGTTCTTTGGTGCCAAACTAAAACAGCAGCTTTAAGCTGCTCTGCAAGCATTTGCTTTTTCTGATTGGTGCTGCCTTCCTTCAACAGAGGGCCTGTGCTTCATAAACAATAAAGATTGCTCTTAACTTTTTTCAAAATAGAGATCAGCTTTAAAATAGATTACAGTAAACTAATCTTCTCAGTTGTTTTTGAAACTGCCTACTTAGTATTTCAAAATACTAAAATTAGATCAATCACTGTTTGACCAATCCATAAAATAGAATAAATTCTCCAAAGGTTTTGATTTCTAATTCTGCAAATTATTAAATGAAACATTATTTTCTTCAAATAATGTTTTTGTATTTCTTTTGCATTTTGTATTGCTTTGGACATTTACCAAAATGTGCTAATTACTTTCAAACTAATCAATCAATTTAAGACTAATTTAGTTTCATTTCCAAACATTTCAATATAAGCTTTGGACTTAAGGCAAATATATTTATACTGATCTGTTACATCATGATCAATTTATAATTGTTTCTATTTCTGTGCATATTTATCTATTTACTGTTTTTATTTTTTATTTTTTTATTTATTGTTTAACCAGGTTCAGTTTGAGAACTTATCTTTCCCAACCAAACACAGAACAGAATCGAGCAGCAAGCGAAGTGAATGACTACGTCCTGGAACAAGAAACAGCTAAACATAAAGCATCCATCCAGGTGTACTTTATGCTCAAAATTTTAGTTGGTGTCAGTTTTTTTTTTTTCTTGCATTGATGTTGCTCAATACTGAAGGGTCAAAAATAAACTGCTCTGAGAGCAAGTTAAAATAAAAGTAGTGTGGAAATTTCTTCTCAATATTCCTCTTTTCTTAGAAAGACAAACAATGACCCCTGAATGGCCTCCAATCTAAACTTACTGTCAGCTAACCTGTTGATAAAGTGAGATCAGAGTGGTCTTAAACAAACACACTTACATAAGTTATCTAGGAGGCTTACAAGCTATAAACTCCGCTGTTAACTATTCCTCACTGAAAGACACATGGTCAGGTTATACAGTTGTGAAAACAAGCTGTACACTGTAAGATTACAAATGCTGTTTTAAATAAAATGTGTTGCCTAAAATTGTGTAGGGAAAACCATCCCTTCATTTATTCCATAGTATTAAATCATAGGATCAAATTTCAGCTAAAACTTTAATTTTATCAAGCCTGCGGTGGGTTGCCTATCCTCAGGCCAGAAATACAGTGTGGACAGGTCACCAGTCCATTGCAGGGCAACATGGAGACACACAGGAGAAACAGCATGCACACACACATGCATGCATACACTAAAAGGAGGACAATTTTAGAGAGACCTATTAACCTAACCGTAATATTTTTGGATTGTGGGAGGAAGCCGGAGTATCCAGAGGGAACCCACTCATGCACAGGGAAAACATCTAAACTTCATGCAGAAAGACCCAAGGATGGATTCGAACCCAGACCTTTTTGTTACAGTGCTACCAGCTACGCCACTATCCTTAACATAGATAACAAGAAATGAAAAAAAACACCTCCAAAAACAAGTGTCCAAATCTGTTATTCCCGTTTGGACATGTTTATGTTTTATAGCACAGTGAAGCTAAGTGCTGAAGGAAGTCAGAAAATTAGATGTTGTAAACTGAGTCATTACTTGAGTCATTATGTCAAAAGTTGGAACACTACTTTTGGCTAATATAATAACTTTCAAAAATTAAGCAGATAAATAATGAACAGATACTCATCAATTTTCTCTATTTATGAAAATGCTGCATCATCAATAGCCACCATTACAAAAGTTCCTCTAGGAATGAGTTTTGTGCTGCCAGAGTCTCTATCTTTGTCAATGATACACAGAGCATCAGGTTTTGTTTGACCCAGGTGCAGACATAAAATTGGCAGCTTCATGTTGCTAGGGAAGGGATAAATAAAAGAAAAGCTAGTGTTCCACCATTGTGAGGGTACAGATCCTTGTTTTAAATGCAACTTTGAAGTAAAGCCAGTACTGTAAGGTCCTTAGCTGGTGAAGTCACTGTGCTCAAAATGATTTGAACAAATAATTAACCAAATGTTGCATTTTAATAGTTTTGTTCCAAAACATTTCCAACCATTTCTTCTTCAGCTCCACTTCTTTGGGAAAAAAATGTAGTGTTGATGTGTTATCTTCACTAATGACACAAGCCCAAACGTGTCCTGTCATGTTGTGGAATTGCTAATCTTTATCTTGTAGATGCTGCAATGCCCAGCTCTCTGACCACAAAAACAATCCAGGCTTCCCGTGAGTGGTCCCAAGCCAGACAGGCGAGGCTGTGAATACTAATTTTCACTGTGACGTTCAAGGGACTTCCCTTTTCTTACTCACTTGTTTTCTTCTTTATTTTCTTTCTGTAGATGATGCAGGGAAGGGAGTTTGAATAAAATATTCACATGCATCATGCTTATGCAACTCAGAGTGACTGACTGTACTTGAAAAACAACAGTTTTCATGATTTCAGTGAAGGAGACCTTCAAACTACTGTTTTCTTTGAAGTAGGCCAGTGTATGCTCCATGGTATGACTCTTATCTGTTCTCCACTGACCACGTCAGAAAGACAAAGTTCACAGCCAAACTCATTTTCAGCAGGTCAAAGTTAAGAGCAGACTATTCAGGCACGGAAAAAAAAATCTGACATATCACAAGGCAAGAAATAAAAAAGTCAAAATAAAGTATGATTAGCTAATAGTAAGTCTACAAATGTTAAACATTTACAGTGAGTGTTCAAACAAACCAGTTATATCAGTTTGAGTCATATAAAAATGAAACTTATAATTCTTGTTCTAAAAGCATTAAAAAATAAAACACTATTTTCTTCACATATGGCCAAATTTTACAAATGTGAATCTGAAAAGTGTGGAAAGCTTCAGCCCTTTTTAATCTATTACCTCTGACTAAAAATTGCAACTAACTACCTTTGAAAGCCCCATTCATAGTAGAGTCCTCCTAATTTAATCTCAATATCTGGTCTAGAAAGGCCTTAACCTCTTAATCCCTATGGGCCCTTCCTTGGGCCCAACGAGTTACAGACATATTCATCCGCAATAAAAGGATAATAAAACAGGACAATTGTGTTTATTTTCAACTGTTGCTCAAAGTTGGACCGTAGTGTTTAGAAAATAAGACCAAAGCTGTATTTTAGTCCAAACATTAATATTTAGAAATTATTCATAAAATATCATGGCTAAATAAACAAAAGGGACTAAAAGAAATAAGTAATTTATATTATCATAAATCCAACCACTGGGCGGCCATATTTGTATTCCAATGGAAGGGGGGAACCTACAGAATCATAGCAAACGTTCTATGTGGTTTCTGTGGTTATTTTGAATTCAGAACTATTTGTTTTTGATCATAGAACCAAAAAAAAAAAGCAAAACGTTACCCATTTTACCGTATATCCATCTTCTCCATTTGGTGACAAAATTATATATTTTGATGTTTTGTTTCCTGATTTTGATGATGATATATATATATATATATATATATATATATATATATATATATATATATATATATATATATATATATATATATATATATATATACATATTTTATATTGTGCACAGTAGCAGAAATTTATAAAGCAGTTGTTAAATTTCATATCCAAAAGCTTCAGTAGATGGTTTTTGACTCCAGCAATGGAAAAAAGTTGTATTTTCCAGCCAGTTTTTATTTGAAGTCCAAAGTAGCAAATTCAGTTTCTGGCTGGTGCTGTCCTTACTGAAACCTTTCTGGAAGCGTTTGCCTTTGCTCCATTTCTTTCAAATTTGGTACATGTATGGTGAAGGAGTTGCTGAATGTATTCAGAGGCATCATTGTGCATTGAAACATTGTCAGCATGGTGTTTTCCTGTGTCACACATGAAAATATAAAAAAATGAGAAGAGGAATTTCACACTTCTTCTTCGGTTAATTCTAATTTTCTCAGGCATAGTAGCAGACATAATATTTTTGACACTTTGAATACATTCTCGAAGGTCTGTAGATGCTCCTAGACACCAATAACATGCATTTTAACTTTTTAATTGGGAGCAATTCTTCATTTACTTTGGGTATGTCTTTTAGGCTTTTTTTCCTGAAAATAGGGTGAAGGCTTAACGCCTGGTTTATATTTCTCTGTCATGTCCACAAAGATGTATTGATGGAGAAATTTCCCTTATATACTTCTCTTGGTGTGTCTGTTGTAAAGCAGTTGAGGACAGGGTGCAGACCTTTTCTCTGGGGTCTGCCTGCCATTGCAGTGACGTCTCTGGTCAACCACAGTTCATTGACTTCAGCTTGTAAACACACATCCACTCAAGAAGCAATGGCTGACTGAGAAAGCGTTTTTGAATAAGCTGGAAAGCTATTTACTAGAAGTGCAGCTCATTTAATATTCTAAAAACAAACATGTTAACAAAGACAGCTGTCATTTTTGTTGCTCTCTACTCCTCCTGGTGTTCAAAATTGCCTAAAGACCATATTAGATCTAATGCCCAAACGCTGCAGCAACTACTAACTACATCAACTACAGAGCACCACTCTGGTGAAATGATCTGGGGCTGATTTTGGGATAAACAATAACAGATATGTGCTTACATTTGACGGATAGTTAAAGCAAAATTCACCTCTGCTCCTTCTGGCCTTTCATAGCCATCGGAGAGCTATGTGTCTCTGCAGGCAGAGAATTTTAAACAAGCTTTTAGAGGTTCACTTTGAAAAGATTGTTGAACAAACAGAGGAGCACAGCAGACAGGTCGGCATTATAATGCCAAGGTGAGGTTTAAAGCATAGTTGGGATGTAAAACAGAATCACAAGCTTTGGATGTCTCATGGAGTCCTGTTCAGCCCATCATCTGAAAATGAAATCTGAAAAACTATAGCACAACTGCAACCCTGCCAAGACATACTGTAGCAATACACCTAAGCTGACAGGCCAGGCGAGAAAAGAATTAGGAGGAACAAGAAAAGGCCACATTAACTCTGGATAAGCTGCAGAAGTCCACAGTTTAGGTGTTAAGGACAACTAGTTGTAGGCACCTCTAATCTGGCCTTGATGGAATAGTTGCAAAAGCTAAGTCATTGAAAGGACTTAAGAGGTTCTTTTTTAAGTTTGTCAAAAGCCTTGCAGATGACACAGCTATGATGAGGCAGTGAGGCAAAATGTAACCGTTGAGCTGACCGACAATCAAAATGCTACTTTTGGCTGGAAACTATCACTGCAAATCATCCTGAACACATCACGCTGTTGTGGTTGACATGGTGCTCGACGTCGGGCAACGTCACTACAGTGATATGCTCTGATTGGTTGCCGTCCTGCGTCAAGAGCGTTAGGACCCTCAAAAGTTCAACTAGCTGAACTTCTGTGATGCTAGCATCATGAGCCTTGAAGCTTGAAATGCAGGAGAAGCTTGAAAGGTTGACGGAGCCAAAGCTCACAAAGCGCCGCAGAGACCGTGACGCTCCTCCAACGGCCTCCACCATAGACTTAACATGTAATCTTGGCATTGCTGACGCTGACAAAGCTTGCGGTCTGAACGCAGCATAATTCTTCAATTTTAGTTCACTCTAAAGCTATCTGACTGTTAAAGGACTATCTGACTGTTTAAAAAGGAAGTCAAAACTAGAAAAGGCAGTGATTTTTCCTCAATCCATACGTTTATTCCAGACAAGACAAGACAAACAGTGAGTAAGATGATCATCAAACTGATTTTCACAAGCAGTACATGTTCTTTTTGTGTTCTTTTCCTTGGAGGAAGGTCCACCAAATATCACATTCGTTCAAACATTATTCCATTGGTTCTCACAGGTTTGTAAGATATAATGCATTCATAATACATTAACATAATGGGAGGTCTTCTCTTCGACCACCAACATTGTAACAAAAAGCAGATCCTTTCAGATGAGGATTTTGTTTCCTTGCAAAGTTCACAAAAAGTTTAAGGAACATGGGCTCCTTATCTGCTAGCCCATAAATTTGTCTAAAGATGCTTTAAAAAACTCCATAAATATCTGCTAGTGCAATTTACCTTGCTCAGAACAATGACCACATTCAGAACCCTATCTGCTCTGCTAACCTCACATAATTAACATGGCATGTTCTTGAGGCAGTATTTGTTAAATCCCTGTAACTACAGATTAGTTTGTCTAAGTGTTTGAAATATATCCTCTACAACAGCAATTGTAAAACATGGTTGAAGCTGCATTATGCTGTGGGCAAGCTTTTATTTACCAAGAAGCTAGTCAGAACTGATGGGAAAATGGAGTTAAAGAACATGGTCCTACAGATTACTGACTGTGGCGCATAAACAGTGTTGATTAAAACAGTTTGTCACCAATGTACTGTATATTAGCCCACATGCTTCTCATCAAAAATATATTGTCATTAAAAGAAAATTCCTGAAAACAGGTGTTACATTGGTCTGTGTCGGGGCCGATACCGTTCTTATGTACTGTATCGTATCCATTACAGTTGATTCATGAACCATGGAACCGATACTTAAAGTGTGGAAACTCTGCAATAATTTCATGAAAAATGTTTCTTTTTTAATTGAAATTTTTGTTTTGTGGTCATTATCAATACTTTTTATTAGCTAATTCACCATCATATGTAATAATAATCACAAGAAAATAAAACCTGTCTTCCAATTTATTTCATTTTTTTGTGTAGTAGAAGTATTTGAATTGTATTGGTTTGAAAAAAGTGGTGTGTATATATATATATATATATATTTTTTTTTTTTTTAAGTGTCATTTTAAGTATCATTACTCTCCCTTTTATGTTCTATTTTGTGTGTTATTTGGGAACTATATTTATTTTTGATGTTTTTTAGAGGAAGAATAGTTTTTACATCCTGATAACTAGTTATTTCTATATCTCTGGATATACAAGACAGATAAATGATAGCAACAACTGATGTTAATTATTTTCTTATTTTAAATGCAAGAAATCCAAAGAGAAAAACCCACTTAACTTTCCGACAACTTGTGTAACTTTTTACCCTGACGTACTCAGTGAAGCAGTCCTGACTTTGAGCCTGAATTGCATGAGGCAATATTGCGTAATTCACACATGCCACGAGACATTTCCTATCGTGTCAGCACAACCCAGATGAAGTGAGACAAAATCAGTGAGGCAGATCACCTTTGTGAAACATCACATAGACCAGTCGTCGTGCAGAAAGAGACAACTGTGCATCACTGAGCCACTATCGTGCCTTAAATTAACAGCTTTCACAGGTGTTTTTTATGCTGGGAAGCGCGTGCCTCTTGACACTGGTGAGTCTTGTCCTTGTTTGATTATTCACGTTCATCCCCTCCCCTGCCATTGCATTGGACGCATCCTAATGGTCAGCTCCCTACAAGTAGACCACCTACTAAACACACCATTTTAAAGAGCAACTACACATATTAAAAACTTTTGTGTGGGAGGGGCTACAAGAAGTAAAAAGTCTTATACCTGCCAGATTGAATGGACATTGGATATTAATTCTTAATATTTCAGACTGTACTAATCAACCAGAGACCAACATGGAAAAAGGTATGAAGACTACAGAAATGTCTTGCTGTCTTTGGAGGAATTTCAGAGAGCCTTCTGCAAACGATGAAACTAAAGTTTGCGTTCAGATGGAGCTACCTCGTTTGCTTTTGTTGTAATTGTTCACTGAGCTAGTGGAAGTAATCCTACTGGGCGCACTGGGCTGTCAAAACACCCCTGAAGCTTTGTCAGGTTCGGAGTGTTAAATGCTGTTATCCCAGTTCTATGGACCATGACTACAGCTATTGTATTTTTTTAAATTAATATAAATGAATCAAGGCGTTATTTTTCAATATTAAGGAAAGGATGGCAAGGGAAGAACAAACTACATTTATTATTATTATTATTTATTATTTAAATTTGCTTGTGATTTTTTTTTCTGATACAATGTACATTTCTCTACACTTTTTTTAACTAATTCAGTAGGTACCAAAAATTAGCTGGATTATTTGATGATTTCAATGTTTATTTTCTTTCTTTTGTTAGATTAAAAAAAAGAAAGAAATAATTTTTAGAAAGTGAGGTAAAATATTTCTGACGGCTGCATACGTAGCACATTAGTGTACTTTTTCAAGATTGCCTTATCCATTTACAGTAATCAATGGTTAATCTTTTTGCTGGACCTGGCGTTGCTGTGGATTTATGTTTGAAAGACTTTAGCTCAAACCTTTTACGAGATCTGCCTGTTTGAAATTTAACCACTGAACTCAACACACAGTTGCAGGAATTTGTTTTAGGTGAATTATTATTGACAAGATACACACAAACATTAAGTTTTACCCCCCCCCATGTCAAAAGTGGATTACATGGGAAAGAGTTCAATAGTTCAAATTGCATAACACCTTAATATTGACGGGGAAATAAAAACCTTTGCATCTTACCAAAGGTTTTTTGTTTTTATTTGACCGACTTCTTCCAATCGTCTCTTTCAACTCACACTGTATTTGTACCCATTAATGCTTGACAGTACGTTGCAACATGAAAGAGTTTTGGAAGGAGCACTCCAAGGCCGCCACGGTGGAGGAGATGATGCTGGATTCTCGAGCCAAAGAGCTGACTGAGCAGGAGCTGCCTGAGATCCTTTCCATGCTGCCTCCCCTGGAAGGACGCAGAGTGCTGGAGCTGGGAGCTGGAATCGGGTGACCATAAAATTCATCTACACTCTGCAAACTTTTTAACTCTTTATTTGATCGGTGTAATGGTAACAGAGGCAAGCTCATTTGTATAGAATTATGAATACACAAAAGAATAAAAAAACAGAGAGGAAGACATTCAAAACAAAATGTGTCAAACAAATAATTAAAAAAATAAGCTTCACATAAGAAATGTTGAAAAGCAAGATTAAAACTGATACTTAGACAGCAGTAATATGACCCATTCAAGCAATTTTGACCTTTATGGAAAAACTCCACAAACTTGTAAGAGGAATCAAACTAAATGTTTCCTTGTCTTCTTCAGTTCTGGTCATGGGAACGTAGAATGGATATTGTTTTGAAGTCCTCAAGGTCTACATGGTTCATACAGTGGGAGAAAAAAAATATTTAGGAGCCACCGATTGTGCAAGTCGAACCAAATAAAAAGATGCCGATTTGTTCGGGATCATTGTCATGCTGGAAGATCTAGCCACATTTCGTCTTCAGTGCTCTCACTGACTGTAGGAGATTTTTGCCCAAAATCTCACGATATAAAGCCCCATTTTTCCTTTTCTTAAAACACATCAGTCGTCCTGTCCCTCTTATAGAAAGGCAGCCCCAAAGCATAATGTTTCAACACCCATGCTTTACAGTGGGTATGGACTTCTTGGTATGCAACTCAGCGTTCTTTCCCCTCGAAACACTGGAAGTGAAGTTTAGACCAAAGAGTTCTATTTTGGTCTCGTCTGACCACATGAAGGTTCTCTTAATCCTACTCTGGATCATCCAGATGGTCCACCAGGTGAGATCTTGCATAAAGACCCAGATCTACGGAGATTGTCATTGACCCATTGTCTAATAATCCCTCCAAAAGTTGATCTCTTCTCACCAAGCTGCTTGCCTTTTGTAAATTGGCTCATCCCAGTCTTGTGCAGGTGTACAATCATGTCCCTGGTATGTTTAGACAGCTCTCTGGTCTTGGCCATGGTGGAGGCTGACTGTTTGAAAGTGAGGACAGATGTCTTTTATACAGATAACGACTTCAAACAGGTACCATGAATACAGGTAAGAAGTGGAGGATAGCAGCTTCTTTTCAAGCTTCTCAAAGAGGTATCATGTTTATGAAGGCCAGAATTCTTGCTTGTTTGTTGGAGCTAATTCTTATTCTCCATTATACAAATAAATTACCTATAAATCATTGAATATTATTTCCAGGATTTTTTTTTCAATCTGTTTCTTACTGTTATTGTGTAGCTAGATGAAAATTACAGACCTCTGTTATCTTTTTAGTTGGACAACTTACACAATAGGTGACTGCTAAGTTATTTATTTTTTTGCCCAACTGTATTTGACCACCAAACATTAAACATATAAAATCTCAGAAAGCACAGAGAGAAACTGGGGCAGTGATTTAAGGACTAGAGGGACAGGATCCATTTTCCTGGTTTTGGTCGGAATGCTTTTTTCCTGACAGTTTTTTTGAAACGCTATTAGGCTTACTTAAAACTAAACTATATTTTTTTATGTCTTGGTAAATTATAATAGCTAGATTTCTTTTGTCACCTGCAAAGTTTGGGTAAAAAATGTAACATTACCCTAAAGTATGAGTAGGGAGAGAATATGGACACCGAATAAAGGTGGCCAGATAATACAGCTTTATTTAACACCAGGTGTGATCTTTGTTCGTTCAGTTATAGCTACGAGGTGACACAAAGCAGTCCCTATCTGTCAAATAAGATCTGACCCAGTTTAGCAAAGTGCCAGACAATACCACGCACTGCTACAGTCAAGTTGTCACGTTGTGACAGTTGAAGAACTGAGATCCAGTCCACAGACATACAATTAAAGCACATAACATTGAAGCAATTCTAATCTGAAAAAAATGTTTTACCTTCATTAAAAATGATTAAACAGAGCTTTGTTATACAAAAAAACTATACATTTTAGATGTAGTTACATTATAAATCTCTCATTACAATAGTTAAAGCTGTTTGAATGAGGTTCCATATACATGTGATTCATAGAAAACTTCTATGTGCCTCTACAGCCGCTACACCAGTCACCTGCTGACCAAGGCGGCCCATGTGACCGCCGTGGACTTCATGCAAAGCTTTGTGGAGAAGAACAGGCAAAACAATGGTCACCATAGCAACGTCAGCTTCATCCAAGCCGATGTCACAAAGCTGGACATCCCCCAGCACAGGTTTGTGTGAAGAGTATTGACTTGTTAAATGTTAAACAGAATAGATCAAAGAAACTACAGGTCATCTGTGAATCAGTTGTAAAACAAGTGGCACAGAAGATGATTTGCTGAATATTGTTACACAATCAGATTAACCTTACATCAACAGTGTTCAGTGAATTGTTTTTAAAAACTGTAAATCAATTTAACTGAACTAAGTTGCTCAAATAGTTTTATGTAACAGATCTTATAGTGTCTCCTGCTGGTTATAACCTACTTCTCAGGACTGATCTTCACGAATCTCTCCTGGATAGGCCTTTCAGTATTTCCAATCAAGCTGAACAGTTACTTATTTAATTGTTTCCTCAGTGTCGACTTTATCTTCTCCAACTGGCTGCTGATGTATCTGAGTGACGAAGAGCTGAGCTCCTTCTTTGAGAAAATGCTGAACTGGCTCCAGCCTGGTGGCTTTCTCTTCTTCAGAGAGTCTTGCAACCACCGATCAGGTACTGAGCGAACATGAAACCTTTCTTATTCTTTGAATTCAGCATCTAAACAACTGTAAAAAAAGAAAAAAAAGAATTCAATGTAAATAGCTTTAGCAAGAGATTTATATTATATCAAGCTGATCACTAGTCTCCAAATCAGGAAAAAAAATATAGCTTTAGAAATTACATTTGGTTTTAATAAACATTTTAAATAATTTTGGCGTTCATTCTAAATTTTTTCTCTTTATAGGTGACTACAAAAGAGATTTCAACCCCACCTGTTACCGCAGTGAGGCACAGTACACACTCTTGGCCACATCCGTACAGGTGGAAGCACCAGAGAGGAACCAAAGCTTTGGTTTCGACATCGTCTTTAAAAAGAGAGTTCAGACTTACGTAGAGGTACTGCTAAGTCTTTATCTCCAGATAGTGATATCTGGAGCTATTCCTGTGATGTAAAAGTGGTAAAACATAGTTTCAGGTAGACATGTTCTCCCTTTTATCCTCTTTATTTGCTCCTGATCCTTCTTCTGTGTTAGATGAAAAACAATCCAAACCAGATGTGCTGGCTGCTGCACAAGCATCCCCGCTCCTCAAACACCCAGACTGGTTTCAGCACATTCCAGCAGTTCCTGGACAACCAGCAGTACACCAGACGAGGCATCCTGCGCTATGAAAAGATGTTTGGTGCTGGTTATGTCAGCACAGGTGGACCCAGCACCACCAAGGTAGGTAAAAAGTGATTGTAAAATGCCAAAAGAACACAAAACACATCCTTTAGTTCTAATGATACAGCTAAGGCCAATATTATTAAAACCTCTGGCAGATTTAGATTGAAGGTAATCTGTAAAATGTCCCATCGATTTATTTTTTTTTACTAGAATTAATATTAATCTTTTAGATAGACCCAGCCTGGAGATTAGGGTGGTGACAACCACACAACCTTACCCTCACCTACAAGAGCAAATAGTCAACGGACCACTGGAAACACGCAAAAAAGTTTATCAGCACTTACTGGCTCTGATTGCTGTAACGCCTATAATGATTATTTCTATGACTATAGAAATAACAAAAAATGTTTTTTCTCTCTCACCAGCCAGCAACCCCCTGCTATCGGCCCAATTTTTCCTGCCAAATTTTGTTCCCGGTAAATGGTGGTATTTTACCCGGAGATAATCCTGGGGAAGACATGGGGTTATCAAAATACGTAGAACCGCGGCCACCTTCGATCAGACAAACAGAAACTCTTGTGGTTAATTCAGCAACAGTGACATTGAATCAACAGTCTTTGATCATCACTTCTCACGCCAGCCAAGTGAATTCACACATTGTCCTTGAAAGTTCAGCTCAGCATGAGGAAACGTGCTCTTTTGAGGGTGGCCTCCAGCTCACCCCTGAAAATATACAGTCACCTGTGCCCCCCTGTGTTTGGGGGCAGAGCACAAGAGAGTCGTAATTCTGCGCTGGTCGTAAAGATGTTTCTCTCTGTGGCCGTTACGGCGGGCGCCTGGCACTATTGTCATCAGCCCACGCACCCCCACCCATCTCATCTCCCCAGGATCATAAATTCCATCTCAAGAATGTTTATCTGAGGGGTTTTCTGCTGCAGGATGAGAAAAAGAGAAAAAATATATAATTAGAGTAAGAAAAAAAAACAGACAGTCGATCCTCTCAGCTCATTCAAATCAAGTTACATTCAAACATTTTACTTTCATATTCATTAGTCTCCTTCCTCGAATGCTGAATTTAAATATCTTCCACACTCAGACTGCCTATGTGGGCTCTATTTTAATTTTACTTCAATCAGTTATACTAGTAATAATTTCTTCAATATTCATTCTGGTAAAAATATACCAATCAACAGGTTTGCTCTCTCCACCAGGAATAATAATCAATCCTTATACGTCTAATTAAACTGTTGTTCTAATACTTCCCCTGCGTATTTTAATTAATGATTCCTTCATTTTTCATCCAATTTATATTCTATATTTCATCAATGCAATGCCTTTCTCAATTTTTTCAATTTGATAAATGTCTCTTTCATCTCATGTGTAAATTAAACATTTATAAAGATGGAGCATCGCAACATCTCATCAACACCCTTAGTTCTTAGAAAAACAAAATTAAATCAAGAAAGAAACAAACAAAAAGGCTGGATTTTTCTGTTAGATATTGCTAATACACCACTAAAACATTGCAATAACAAAAATAAAGGCAATAACCATCTGCAAAGGTTCTATCCCTCTTTTTTTTTAAAGTCGCTATGGAAAAGTGGCTCTCCTGGTTTCGCTTCACTGAGGTTGAGACGAATAGCTCATATTGAACTAAACCCCTTTGTAATCAGACTTAACACCACTTTTCCCCGACTCTGTCCCTTTAATCAATTAATAATTTCTGCTAATATAAGTATGCTTCTTACATTGAGATAACTGTTGTTGATGTTGAAAAAGGTTAAAAACATCAAATGTTTAAAACAAAACCAGAGAAGAGTACTCACTGATAACACAACATAGTTTACAAAAACAGTCTTCAGTTTGCTATACTTCAAAGTCTATCTATATTTCTAAAGAAAAATCCAAGATTTAAATCACTGGCACAACAACTTCCCTATAACTATTTGCCAAACCTAAATTATATATTTTTTTTTAACACAATCCAATATCCATTCAAAGTACTTTTGCTTATATGATTCCTCTTTAAACAAACCCAAATGTGCTCAGTTGCCCAAATATTCTTGATTGTAAACAATGAAAACTTTTCATACTTCAAAAACATCTGTCCGATTCTGTGAAGGGAACTGAACATAGTCAAAGTGATTTTTGCAACTAAAACTCCTCTTCAATTTTCGTAGGATACACAATAGTCTAATTCCCCTCAGCAGTCAAACAAAACAAAACAATTCAATTCAATAAAAGAGGTTAAAGAGATGAGATTTCTCTAAACAAAAACTAGTCGCAATAAAATAAAAAATAAAAAATAAAAACCAGCATTTTTCTTTTCAGTATCCCTCTTTTCCTCTCAGGCTTCTTTTTTATTTTCTTTACTCCAATGATAAACACCAAATTAAATTGAAGCTTCTAGAGATTTCAAATACATTACCACTGAATCACGTTTTCTTTAATCCAGCTTCCCAAATTAACATTTTCCAAAGTTCTAATTAATAAACAGACCGCAGTTCAAAAATCTGGGTCATAATCCAAATCGAACCAAATATATAAATTTTGAGAGAGAAAGAGGAAAAAACAAAAAATAAAAAGAAGAAAAAATAAAGAAAATAAAATCAAAAATCTAAATAAATTGTCAGTTACAGAGTCCCCACTAATCAAATGATATATTATGTCATTATTCTAGGATCAGATCTATTCCAAAATGTTTTAGGACCTGTAAATTTACTCTCAGCATCAAAAAACTAGCTAAAGAACATCTGAAAGATTAATCTTAAATTTCAAAACCAAAACCGATTCTTATTTGTCAAAACAAAATGTGCATTCAAATATATGGTAAAAATTATTTCAATGTAGCTGGTCCAATCACATTTTGCCTCTACATGATCAGAATAAATGAATTTAGAATTTACTTCTTACTTTCAAATTAAACCATCATTTCGGTCACATTCATTATTTGTTCTTAAATAAATCTACCTAAGACTTTAATTGTTACTGTCAATCCTTAGACCAATTCCAAATTTATCCCCAGTCTGTTAAAAACAAACTGATTACCAAAAGATGACTCTGTGTTTTAATGTTTTCTTTTTTAAAACCAAACATTCAAATCCCACTAGTTTATAAACTATCACTATGATAAGTGTTGTTTTGCATGGTAAAAACATTTAATTTATAACGGAATTGAAGTGTACTGGGTTACTTCTTGAGCCCCAGTTGAATTTTGATAACTCCAATAAGCATTTTTGTCCATAAAATCCTTAAGAATGTTCAATTGTGTAAATAATTTAACACCAGTCTCCTTTAGGTCGTTCATTCAGAGACCAAGCTATATTTCTAAAGTCTATAGAGCCATCAGAAATAAGCCAAACATAATTTTAGCATAAATGATGCTTATTTAAATCACAGACTCATTTTCTGTACCATTCAACACGGTGCTTATTAAAATAATTTAAACCAGTTTGTTGCTTTCCAATTAATACCGTTTGCTTTTCGTTAAATGCTTATAATTAATACTTATAGCTTTATCTTTATTTAGGCCAACTTAACAACTCCTGCTTAGATCAATCAAAAAAGCAAAAAATCCACCTATTTAAAGATTCAAAAATGCATCTTTTATTTTGACTATAAACTCCCTCTTTTTAATTTTAAAGATGAAATCAAAAATAAAACTACACCAAGTCAGAATCGACTCATGAGTAACTGTTCTTAGTCATTTTCGTTTAATTGTAACATGCATAATTATCCCAAATAAATTTGGCCGTGTTACATCCTAATTAACCAGAAAAATTTAACAAAATCCAAATTCGTTTAAGTCTTAACAAGACAATCGTCTGCAGGAGTCTGTAATCACTTTCTATCCAAAATCAACTTTCAGCTCGCAACACATAGAACATGCAGTTAGCCACCACCGCTAACTTAGCACAACAGCCTATAGCAACGTGCTACCGTTAGCGTTCTTTGTGAAACGAAAGGCAAAACAGTACAAAAACGTACGGCGAAAACACTCCAAAAAATCACAACACACACTTTAGAAGATGACTTACCGCAATACCAGGACTTAATCCGCACAATTTATACCACTGTACCAAACTTTAATTCGGCACGAACAAAAACAATCTCCTGTTCGTCCACGCGGACTGAAACATATTTTTCAATTTCAGCCGTCCCGCACAGCAAACACCGATTCAACTACGTCCGTTACAGCCCAAAACCATTAACAAAAAAACACAACCTTATAAGCTGTGGCTTTTAGACCCAATTAATTATTTTATCGCGGAGGTTTCAGACCAGTCTGTTACAAGTTTCGTAGTCCGCTTTGAGAAATTTCCTGGCGCCGGCTTCCAGAAAACCCCTCAAAAGACTCGAACAGATGGCAGAAAACCGCCTATAACCACTAATTTATTTATCAAAACATATAGGCACAGTTATCGTATGTTAACCGTGCTATCAAGTAAACAACTCAGACAGTATTAGCTCCTAGCTTAGGGCGGCCGCTCTGATGGCCTGTCGTAAATGTTCACAACTAATTCTTATAGATATTTAATTTCAGTTATCCATCATATTCAGTTATATATTTATTTATCTATGTTAATTTATTTATTATACTCGAGTTCATTATTTATACTATAACATTTTAACCCAAAACGCAACATCACCAGCACTTCTCGCCAAGCGCCTGCGTAAAAAACATCTCACACACACACAGTAATACACTTTTGTACAAGCAGAATTTAAAACACTAACCTCGTCGGAGCTCACCAAAAAACCAATGCCGGACCATTAACACAATTCCGTTCGTGGTGCTCAGCCACGCGTCTGGAATTATACGCAGCCCCTCTCCCAGGTAATCCGATAGACTTAACAGAGGGCGACCCAGGCTCTTCTGTAATCTTTATTCGATTGCCAACCTGGGTACAAGCAGAATTCAAAACACTAACCTCGTCGGAGCTCACCAAAAAACCAATGCCGGACCATTTCACTACTCAATTCGCGGTGCCCACGCGCGCGCTTGAGGAAGCGCAAGCCTCTCCAAAGTAATCCGTTCCAGATTCAACCGAGTGCGTCCCAGGCACCCGTAAAATCTATTCTCGTTTGCCAGCTTTGAAGATTCTCTCCGACAGCGTCCTGTCCGGAGTTGAGAAGGCCAATTCTCGGGCCCCGATCCGCACTTGTGGCTCCGATTCGAGTCGTTGAAGGGACCGCACCATCCGGTCCATCTGCTCCATTGTCCTGCAGAGTAACAAACTCCATCACCCAGCATGCACCGGTGTCTCTCTGCGGAGCGCAAAGCAGGTCGCAGTCCTGCTCAGAAGAGAGACACATACAATGGAGCCGGTTCAACCACGGGCTTGCAACAGTCAATCTGCTCAAAACAAAAACAAAAAACATATTTAACTTGCATGACAACATTACCCAATGTTAGATTAACCAATCAATAGAATTAAAAAACTACGCAACTCTGCGCAAATTGTCAATAGAGCAAATACATGTCCGTTTATTAACTTAAAAAATAACTGGATTTTTTGGTCCAAAAACCCTGCACACGTCGAGGTCACCATCTTGTTGAATTAAATAATTATCATAAGTAATTCAATGCATGTTCAAGCAGAGACAAAATGGAGCCAATTTCCAGTTTAACATTTATTTTGAACAGATTAACAAATTGCTGTTTTACAGAGGAATTTTGCCCCCGTCAGTTCCTCTGTGGTCCAGATTTAAAGAAATCTGAACAATTAACTGATCTTCATTTCACAGCTTTATAGACAACCGGGCCTCTAGGCGTTTCTAATCTCTCCAATCTTACTCCAATCAGATCATTTCCAAACAGTCTCTTAGCCATGATTTGCTGTCAGAGAATCCTGGAGTCAGAAAAGGAATCGTCTCTGTTCTGGGTCAAAGGTTCATTATAAAGATTTATGGTTAAATGGCTATCTGCTTCTCTAAAACTTTTCTCCCAGTTTCTTATCTAAACATCCTGCTTTTACAGCTTTGCAATTTAAACTCACCCCAGAGTTTTATGACTTAAAAGCTTTCCTGCATAAACAATAGTGTCAGATCCTTAACCATGCAAACTTTATAAACAGTCTTTTACCTTCTGAATGATAAAAGTTCAAACCTTATGCAGAATTACCACACTATGCAGAAAGGTATAAATCCCATTGACAAGTCATTTTTCATTAAAGAAAATACATACAGTATTTTCTATCAAAGCTCTTTTACAATGATAGATGCCTGCCTCAGTTCCTACCAGTCTGCCTGAGGTATGAATAATTTTTAGTTCAACTGCATCTGGGGGTTTTTAAATTCCCCCAATTTATGAGACAATAACACCAAAAATTTGTGTAATCTCTTCTGAAACCATTTATTAACAAGTACAAATACATTTTTAACAATCTGATTAAGGCCTGTTTCACATGGCTGGAATTTTAGGTTGAATTTGCCCTGGTTATCTCTTAAAATAATCCTTAAAGATATTCCTACCAAACGTGGTGTGTTCAGAGTGCTCGGGTCTGCTCAGAAGGACGTTGGGATGCTCCGATCACAAATGGGGGATATTCAACATGTTGGATTGTCTTGGCCCCATATCACATTGAGTGATTTTGCAATGAGGAACAAGCATGCAGGATGTTTAATGCAGCTTGTAACCAATCAGAAAGCAAGGTGACATGCAATGATGCTCCTTTGAAGCTTGTGTTACTATTTCCAAGTGTCTCCTCTCTTGACCGCAGTCCACAAATGCATAGAAACAGGATAAGCCAGAGCAAAGTCTGTAAGGGGAAAAAAACAGTAATTCCCCTCCAAATATTTGTATAGTACAACCCCTGCTCCTGTAGTGTCCACTCCTTTATCCAATGGTCCTTTATCCTTTTTGTTAAAGGGATACTCCACCCCTAAGTAAAAATGTGAATGTTGCCATTTTCCCCTGAGTTAGATATGTGAGAAAAAAACATTTTGTAGCCAGCCCAGTTATTGTCCTTATCTGGCAGCAGTCCTTTTTCATAAACAGCTTAGCTTAGCATACGCCAATGTAGATGTAAGTGAAAAGGAACTACTAGCATGCTAATAGTTCCTTTTCACTTGCATTGGTTTATGCTAAGCTAAAGCAAATAGACTTTGACATTCTCTTATTTTTAGCAAATTAAGGAATCAAAAATTGTTCCAACAGGAGTTTGTGGACCTATTGAACTTGAAGCGTGGACAGAAGGTTCTGGATGTTGGTTGTGGCATTGGAGGAGGAGACTTTTACATGGCAAAGGTAAGAGCCACGAAACCTTGAAAAGTATCATCCTGCTGGGATTCATTAGATTATAGATCGAATGATAACAAGATCTAAAAGTAAGTCAAACAATATTTTATTCTACAGATGTTTGGTGTAGAAGTGCTCGGCTTGGATCTGTCTGAAAACATGGTTGACATTGCCATAGAAAGGGCCAGAACAGAGAAGCTGCATTCAGTATATATCCCCTTTATTTCCCTTTCCTTATTATTTTAAAAATCACACAATTGCCTCCGTAGCTCCATTGTTTAAAGTGTGCACCACTGAACAACCTTAAAACAAAAATATATGTAAGCCTTTATGTTTTCCTTAGGTGCAGTTTGAGGTGGCAGATGCCACCAGGAGGACATTCCCTGGAGGCTCATTTGATGTGATCTACAGCAGAGACACAATTTTGCACATAGATGACAAACTGGCACTGTTCAAACGTTTCCACGTAAGCATTTTATTTATAGTTTATCCCATATTTACATTTTTTTTATATAATTCATTTGTAATATAAAATAATACTTTTGTCATCCTTATTCTTTCATTGTTTGTTGTACGGTCACTAACTTTTAGTTTCTTTGCATGCAGTCCTGGTTAAAGCCAGGCGGTCAGCTGCTAATCAGTGACTACTGCTGTGGGGAGAAGCCATGGACCCCAGTGTTTGAGGCCTATGTCAAACAGAGAGGTTACATCCTCTACACACCATCAGAGTATGGCAAGGTAAACCAGGAGGTTGAGCCAAGCTATTTACATACAGCATACGACCGCTTTCCACTGCAGTGTCATTTACTTCATAGAATGGATGATTGTACTGTTTACAATAAGTATGCTATTTTATATTCAGTTCTGGTTATACTAAGTAAAAATTTGAAATATATTTGCCATAAATTAGTTGTTGAGGTAAGCATCCATGAATTTCTTTCCCAAATATAAAACATTGCGCATTTAAACGCATTAAGCTAATTTCTATTAACTTTCTACATGCTTTATGTGCCATTACTGTTATCTATTACATAAACAGCGATAAAATATTAGAATAATTAGCTTTCATGACAAAGATGCATCTTTCAAAACCCAGGAAACAGATTAATGCTATGAGATTGAAATATAAGTTGTTGATTAGATTTACAAACAATGACAGAAAAGTCAAAGTGAATGATTGACCCGCAGATTCTGCATTAGGTCACTGATCAATACACAGATATAACTGAGGTTAATAATATCACCAAGAGAAATAGTATCTCTTGGCTATCCCTCAATGAGGTAAAAACTGTGTCATCAATTCAAAATTAAATGAATCTATTAATCATCAGCAAAGGAGCAATAAAGCCAAAGTTCATGATATCTTTATCCACCCCTGAGACTCCTCACAGGATTGCAACACTGCAACATAATGCTACTACCACTCATGATGCAAAGCTGTCGGTACCAACCCCAACCAGTGTCCGTTTATTTGGCTGTTAGGTTATAAAGATGTAACTGAGTTGTTAAGGTACATTCATTAAAGTTTGTTGTTTTATTTAAACTCGGAAAAGCATAAACTAGGCTTAAGGGGTCATTGGTATACCACACTCAAAATGTTGACTTTAATTACATTCATTTTGTCAACAGGTTCCACGAAGTTGAATTAGGTTACTTTCAATTTAAAGTAAAATTGTTATGTCAGTCTAACATGGCCATGGCCACAATACTATTTGATGGTGGATTGTACATGGAGGAACAAAAAACATGCAGCAGGGGATGGGCCTCAAACCAGGGACAAGACCTGGGTCTCTGTACACCAAGAACCTGCACTAACCACTTTGCTACACAATGACTTAAAACTCTTTCTTTAAATATGGAATATCCCTTCGCACTGGAAATAAAGTCATATTTCTTATTCTAAATTTCTAAAACTATATGATTTTTGATTCATTGTGTAGCAAAGTAGTTATTGCAGGTCCTTGGTGTACAGAGACCAAGGTCTTGTACTGGGTTTGAGGCCCATCCTCTGCTGCATGTTTTGTGTGGTTCCATGTACAGTCTACCATCAAATATTGTGGCCATGGCCATGTTAGACTGACTTAATATTTTTACTTTAAACTAACCTAATTTGTGGAACCTGTTGACAAAATAAATGTAATTAAATAAAAAAAAATTATTGGTGCATATGTGAGTGCATATGATAAAACGTCAACAAAATAAGATCCGTGTGAATACCAGCTGTATTGAAAAAAAAGTACATTTGAAATATTTCCTAATAATTTCTATAGGTATAAAAAGATTTTTGGAATAATTTACCAGTTTTTACATATTTTTGTCATTCTCAACCTGGTTTCCTTTTTTTCATATTAATAGTAGGTACTTTATAAAAGATGAAATCCCACAAAACAGTTAAACCAATCAAATTTAAAGCAAAAAGGACAGATATGAACATAACAATGTCTGAATTCTGACCGTGAGGAATATCTTGATATCCAGCAGGCGCGCTGTCAACAGTTTCTCACACAGGCTCAGTGTGTACACAGGTGCTGAGAAAGCTGGGCCAAATGTGGTCAGTTTTTTCTTCCGTCAGTTTAACCCCTTCTGTCAATGTATTCCCTCCAAACTCCTCTTTCAACTAAATAATTATAGCTGTGTTACTCCGATATGTAGTGGCAGTTTCGGAGTACGGTCAACTGGGCGGTCGCTCGGGGCGGCACTAGACGAGGGTTGCAGAAGGGACATGTTCTTAAAAATATTACATTTCATTTGAAATATGAGTAATTATTCTATTGCTTTATGCATGTGCAGACATGCACGCCTGCTTGATTCTAGGAATAGAGAGATCACGTTTCGTTTACTAACCGTCACAATCTCAACCAAGAAATGTGAGGAAATCGTGTTCTCACAAGCTGCATTGTAATAGAAGCTGGCGTTGTGTTGTGGAGAGGGCTTGCCCAGGGCGCACCTCAAGCAAGAACAACTACTGCAGACACATGGAAATTCTTGTACAGACTAGCCTCCGACAGGATGCAATGCTGCTTAAAGGCAACGTCACACCAAAACAACTTACAACTTCGAAGCTGCAAATGGCTTTTAGCTCTTTTAAAAGGTATTCTACACAGATATGCTCTAAAGCCACTGCTAGACTCCAATATAAAACAACAGTTTTTCAGTCTTTAAGTGAAGTAATACATCAGTTCTCCAGAAGGTGGGACTGTTCCCACATTTCCTGATCTCTCTAACCCACCCACCCGCTCTCCTTCTCTCTGATTCAGTTTATTCAGGAAGCTGGTTTCTGCAACGTTCGAGCAGAGGACCGAACAACCCAGTTCATCCAAGTGATCCAGACTGAGCTGCAGAGAGCAGAAGCCATTAAAAAGGAATTTATCCAGGTTAGTACATTTAGTGCACCCGTTTACTTGTCTGACTTGATCCAGCCTCAGCACCCGTCAAAGGGCACTCAGGTCAACTGACCAGTTACTCCTCTTGATGCCTAAACCACGGCTAAAACTGTTTGGGTATTGTGCCTTCTCACTGGCGACACCAAAGCTATGGAATGCTTTTCCACTGCAGGTTAGGAAGTCTTCAGTGGTGGTTTTTAAGTCAAGGTTAAAACACACTTTTATTCACTGGTTTTTATTTAAGACAGGAACTGAAAGTTGCTGTGCTGATACTTTTATTGTTATTTATCTATTGTATTAATTGTTCTCAATTTTGCGTTTTAACTTTCCTGAGTTGCTGTGTAGCACTTTAGTCGAGCCTGTGTTGTTATAAAGGTGCTACAAAAATAAAGTGTGGTATGGTAGTATGCAAGCAGCTCAACAACTAACAGAGAGGGGATTTATTTTCAAACGTTTACTTACTAGCATATGTTTCTCTCTAATTACTTTTGCAGGAATTTTCTGAGGAGGACTATTTTGCAATAGTTAACGGATGGAGGGAAAAGCTGCAACGCTCTAAAAGTGGAGACCAGCGATGGGGACTCTTTCATGCAACAAGGAACTGAGTGATTTCTCAAAAAGCCGAGTTTAGTCGTAGGGGACAAATTAAGTTTTTTAGTATTATTATTAAAGGTCTGATAACTATGTTGTTAATTTATAAAGACGTTCTAAAATGAATTAAAAAACAACATTTTTAATCAAACTTTATGTTGTTTATAGAAATACTGGCTGTTTTTGGTTATATTTTGAACTTTTTATCTGCTCAGTAAATTCCAGTCGCTCTCCCAGGTGTTATAGACACAAGCCAGACAACGTAAAAATCGTTTTTGGGGTTTTTTTGGTGCAACATTCGGGTCTAGGGTATTTTTTTTTTTTGGCCTTTCTTTATTATGCTAGAAGATGCCTGCATCAGTTGCTTTTTCATTTAGACTGAACAAACAGCGGTTATTATAGGATTTGGCAAGAATGTTTGTGTTCCTCTCTAGTTGAAGAACTTTACAAATCTGGGACATGATTTCATTTATTGGGTGCATTTGTTTCTCTGAACGTCACAGTTTGCATGAGTTATCGAATAATTTCTCGGATCTTATTTTTTTTCTTTATAACAAAAAAAAACAACATGATTATTTAAATCAAAAGTGATTAATTAAAAACTGGTTATATGTGTAAAGCTGCAGGCATCTGGCCAGAGATGAGGCTTCGCCTTTATTTTATCAGATCGTTAGCATGCAGTTTTCTATGATATGTACCGACGGCAACGAATAAATTGTGTGTTCTGTTAGAAAAGCAAATAATCATAATTGCCTCTGAAACTGACAATTTTGGAAAAATATTATCCAATCATCCTGAACGAGCTGGTCAGGATGGTTGGATGCTGATCCACTGTCCCTCCGCTGCTGCACATTCCCTCTTTTTCCATGCAGTCTCGGCTTCGATCGGTATAGTATAATATAATATAAAGTATAAGTAAAGTTTATTGTCCCTTTATTTTCCCTCTTAGGGAAAATTCAGATGTAACAGCAGCAAAGTAACAGGTAATAAAAGCATTGAATTCACACACGTCTTAAGAGTAGAATATATGTACTTTAAGGACAGAAATTACTAAATCAGAGTACTACAAAGTTATACAAATGAAGTGGCATACTGTGCAACTAAGTAGCATAATTTCAAAAATATTTAAAAATTCTTTACATAATGTGTATGAGTTCTGCTTAATTTATTTTGTTATAATTTATTTGTATTGATTTAGCATTTTTATTTTTAGTCTTAAAATCCCAGAATTTTTTAATAACAATTTTTTGTCTGGCATTTTAAAAATATTTGAGGTTCATGTTTATAAAAATAAAACTGTTTATAATGCAACTGAACCAAGTAGTAGCAATCAGTCTGTAGCCTACTTTGGCTAACGGGCTGCTAGCTTGTCATCAGTCTAACTTAAGTCAGCTGTGAGATTACTTTGAGCACATATCAAAATAACAACGGATAGTCTAATTTTCAATATAATATACAGATAAATATAACCCAGGGCGCCAAAAGAAGGTAAGGCTGAGACTCACACCTCCACCCAAGCGCTAACTGGACAGCACACCGGCAGCCACAGCCGACCACCGCTCCTGAAGCAGAGGACTGCCACAGAGGAAACACTGCAAGGGAAATTAAAATAACACGTTAAAATATAAAAATAAAGGGATAAATATGATAAGGCTAAGTAGCAAAACACTGCTAAAATATAAGCAAGTAAAACATGTATAGCAATTAAGTAGAATACAATAAGCAATCAGGCATAGCTTAATAGGTCAGTCTTGAGCCTGCTCTTAAAAACATGGACGTTCTATGTAGCTCTGAGGTCCTCCGGCAGCCTATTCCAGAGGTGAGGGCCATAATACTGGAAAGATGCCACAACGTGAGTCTGTCTTGACTTTAGGGATGACAAGTATATAATCCAGATATGGCAAAGGCTTTGTTTTCAAAAAGCAGTTCTGAAAGATAAGATCCAAGGCAATTAAGACACTTAAAAACCTTTTAAAGAACCTTTAAATCAATCCTAAAACAGCCAATGTATTGATTTTAAGACAGTTGTAATGAGCTCCCCCCCTTCTGGTCTTTCTCAGGACATGTGCTCCTGAAGTTTATACTCTTTTGGGCCAGAACAGAAAGAGGGGTAATCAATTCTTTTGGGGATGAACGCTTGTATCAGTGTCTCCGTGTTGGCCAAAGTGAGAATAGGGCAGATTCTGGCAATGTCCCTTCTATATATTCTAATTTATATATGATCCACTCCCCAATTACAGCACAGCCAATAGTGAAAACTTGTCGTTCTTGTACTTCTAGTGAGCGATCTTCACAGCCCCACCCCTTCACATCAGCACTAGTTCCAACACATACATCCTGGTAAGAACCCACTAGCAGCTGTTGTTAACAGAGATCTTTTTCCTTATAAGTAAGTTGCTCATCCTGCTTGACTTAAACAAACAAAATTTAATAAGCGGATGGATATGTGGCCCGTTTTGGTATTGTTGTTGACACTGTTGTACCAGGAAAAAGATGAAAAGATTACAAAGAAATTATTAACGCATGCCAGAAGACAAGTTAAAACCATCTATCCCATTTTTCTATCTAATATTGTCTTAAACATTTCTCCTGGTGAGTCAGATCACATGACCAGGTTAGCTGACACTAAGATCTAGTTTTTAATGTCTTTATCCATGAAAAGAATGGATAAAGAAAGAAGAGAAAGATAGATGTGTCTTACATGATTTATCCTAGATAAAAACAACTTCTTAATCAACCATCAAGTATAAACACTTTTGAATAAATTATATGTTTAGAACATAGACAATATATATAGATGGACAAAGCCTCCGTGAAGCTCTGAAGAACTGAATTGAAGCCAAATAGGCATTTCCCACCACCGCCATATTGGCTGTGTCACGCATTTAGTCACGCCTGTAAAATACGCAAAATGGGCAAAGAGGTGCAGCTGACAGTGGGGCTCTGAGGGTGGGAGCGGATGATTGATACTCTGAGCCACTGTAGTTATAAGCTAACTGAGCTAATTGAGGTTGGAGGTTAGCTGGTCCTAATAGACAGAAAACCGCATTAAGAAGCTTGGATTTCCCTCTGGCTTCTAGGGAGATTCAATAATTTTGTCAAATAAAATCATGAAACATTTTTGGTCCATAACTTTCAATTAAATTCACTTTTTCAATTCAATTCACTCTTATTTATATAGCATCAATTCACAACAAATTCAATCTCAGGGCATTTTAAACAAAAGTAATTTCAATACAGCTATACAAACAGTTATTCCAACGAGTTGAAAGTTTTCTATGTAAGGAATCCCAGGAAATTGCATGAAGTCGTTGCCATGGGGTTGGGCCCCATTAATGTAGACCTGCAACAACAACAATCCATTCAGCAATCCCTCATACTGAGCAAGCATGTAGCGACAGTGGAGAGGAAAAACTCAGCTTTAACAGGAAAAAACCACCGGCAGAACCTGGCTCAGTACAAGCGTTCATCTGCCGCAACCGTCAGGGGGTCTGAGAAGAGAGAGAAGAGACAGCATGGAGGATGCTCGGTCACTTTGAGCATCATCTGGACCGATGTTCCCTATCCAGCAGGGAGCATTGTAGTTGAGCAGGATACCAGACCGGGTCGAGCTTCTATGGAGAGAAAAAAACTGAGAAAACTGGGTTAACAATCGTAATAAGAGCAGAAAAAATATATATCTGGAGAGTGGTAGAAGAGAAAATTGAAAGAGTGAAGAAAAGTGGTCAGTCTGTCCTCGAACAGTCTAAACCTATGTAACTACAAAAATAGCTCAGGATACCCTAAGCCATTCTAACCATAAACTTTAGCAAAAAGGAAGATTTTAAGATTAGTCTTAAAAACAGACAGAGTATCTGCCTCACGGACTAAAACTGGGAGCTGCACTCTCAGAAAAATAAGTACAGAACAGTTCCTTTAAGGAACAAAAGCTTGTCACTGGGGTGGTACCCTCAAAGGTACAATATTGCACCTTTGAGTCAGAGGAGCAAATTTGTACCTTACTTGTTTGTACCTTCTAAGGGCCAATACTGTACCTTTGAAGATCAATAATGTACCTTAAACCTCAAAAAGCCCAATGTACAATGGAAGTTGCATAATTGTACCTTAAAGTTGCACAATTATACCTAAAAGATACATTTTTGTACTTTTAAGGGTACATATGCAAAGTCTGTACCTTAGGGAACAAAAATGGACCTGTATTGTACCTCTTTTTCTAACAGTGTGGTTCCACAGGAGAGGAGCCTAATAACTAAAAGATCTGCCTCCTATTCTACTTTTAGACATCCTAGGAACTACCAGTAGACCTGCATTCTGAGAGCAAAGTGCTCTGTTGGGAACATATAGAACAATCAGACCTCTGATGTACGACGGAGATTGATTATTAAGGGCTTTATAAGTAAGAAGGAGGATCTTAAACTCTATTCTGGATTTAACAGGGAGCCAATGTTGTGTAGCTAAAACAGGAGAAATGTGATCTCTCTTTTTAATATTCATCAGAACTCTTTCATTAAAACTATGTGAATTTTAATCAAACAAGTTTTAATAATAAATATGTAAAAAAGAAATGTAATCATTTCAACCCATTTTTTGACAGTCAGTTATCTTAAATGCACTTCGAGACGTGTATTTCTACTGTGAAGTTGCCATTTTTAACATGGGAGTCAATGGGAACTTGCTCCTTTCTGGAGCCAGTCATTAGTGAATGTAGGGGTATTGTATGTTGATGATAGGATCTCTAGGTAGCACTTAGTTGAGGCACGAAGTCTTTCAGGTTCTCAAAAGCAGCTTTAAAGGGTATTCCTGGAGCAATAATTTGTTTTAGGAGCACATGTTTTTTTTTTTTTTTTTTGACTTAGAAAAAAAAACTTTTAGTATATTCCCAGCAACACAAAGAACTTTCTATGAAAACGCTTGCTGCAATTAGGGTATGTCCAAGTCTGTTTCTGAGAAAAATATATTGAACAGTTTTCTGTTTACAATGAAGACATTTGTTTGGTTTTCTTGTTAAGAAGATATACATTTGTCTTTGATAATCTCATCATAAAAATGTTTTAAAAAGTGTCCATCTGCCTCTGCTCTATTTGTTGAAGGGCTAAATTTGTACCTTTATTCAACTGTGATAAGGAACCACTCAAGATTCCTGCTTTAAGGTATTTGAAAGCAACTCTTTTCATTGCTGATTTAATTATGTTTCACGTTAGAGTGAAACATAATTGACAGTCATGATTCCCAAGCTGCAACTTGATCCCTTATGTCCAGAATTGTCCTGGAAAAAGGAGGCTTATCTGTGAGAAGTTTTGAAATCAGCTGTCATCAGTTTATTTGCTTGCTGTCTTTTTCTCTTTGGTTTTCACTAGGGATGCACTGATAACGATATTACTGTAGTATTGGGCATCAACCGTATGAACCAAACCATGAACCGATACTTAAAATGCGAAAACTATGCAATAATTTCACAGAAAATGTAAATTTTTTACTGGAAAGTTAGGTTTGTGGTCATTTTTATTACTTTTTGTATTTTTTATCTAATGCACCCTCATTTGTTGTAATAAGCAGAGAATAAAAAAATAAAACCTCCCTTCCAATTCATTGCATTTTTTTGTCTGTGGGTTAGGGTTATCGTGAGGGTTAAGTATCACCATTGGTACTCGGATTTGGCAACTCCTCTGATCCAAATATTGGTATCCTATCGCTTTGAAAAAAGTAGTATCGTTGCATCCCTAGTTTTCATCTAGGCAAAACTTTATTCCTAGCCTATTTAGCTGATTGTTGCCTCAGGCTGACCTGTAGCCACCTACATCAACTTATGCACACTACTTTGTTTTTGTTACACCTCTAACCTAAAGCATCTAAACTGCACTACTTAATTATATAGGGGAATGTAATTAATAATTTAATTAATATATAGATTCATAACACACAGAGTGACTTTTTTCAAGGAGGTGTTAGAGTTTTAAAATTCTTCTTTACAGTTAATTAAATCTTAAAGTTGCAGTTTCAGATTCTCAAGCTTTAGATCAGGTCAGACAGGCACTCATTGGCTACGGCTACGTTGGCCGTAAACTTCATAAAACACAGTGGACCGACACCAGCAGGGGACACAACTCCACAAATCAAAGCCTACTGTGGACACTTTGCACTTGACCTTAAGCAACTTGGATAATATGCCCTTACATGCTGATTTCCAAATGAAATGCAAAGTTTACCACGGATCATGGAGCAGCAGTCCAATCCTTTTCCCCCAGGTAAGACGTCTGCGACATGATTTGGTTTCAGGGTTCAGATTCAGCACAACACCAGACAGAGTAGACATATGATGGCTTCATAAAAGAAGTTTTATTTTTGCAAAGGTCTTTGGGTCGTCTCGGGAGGAACAGGAAACCAGGGAGAAGAGTATGAACTGCAAAAGGAGTAGGTATTGAGGTTAACTGAATGTAGACGATTTGGAGATATGATGTGGGAAGTAGTCTAGGAAAGGGATGCTTGGAGGAAGGTAGTCGGAAACTGAGGTCGGTGGTTGGCTGGAGGTGAGTGTGTAGTGTCCGATAATAGTCTTTGTTCTTTGCAGGTAGATGGCTCAGAAGAATCCGGAGCATTTCCAGGATCGGCGGCTCTGAGGGTAAGTGCTCTCTCTGCAGGTAAAGGTGTTTCTGGGCGGACAGGCAAGCAGCTTGATGACAGCGACAGAGAAGTTGAGTGCTGTTGAGGCTACCATGAGGGGAGCGGTGCTGAGGCTGACCACTGACAGTGGTCTTGCTTGGAAGGTTCCAGAGAAAGATAACTGGAAAATTCAGGATCTACGACAGTGGCGTAGCCAGAAAAAAGATATTGGGTGTGCACCAGCAAACAATGGATGTGCCAAATTTATTCTCAACAAATAGAATATTTTTTTACTGTGCGCATGTAATGCCCCACTGATGGTGGAAAAAGTTTTCAGTTTAATAATTTGCCGTAGTGCTCCCGCTACCTACAGACCTGCAGGCAAAACTAATAATTTCAGACTAACATATTAAAAATCACTGGCTGGCATTAATTTGTGTAATCAAACACAATGTCAACTTCTGAAATACATCATAATAACTTTTCAACCTTTAAACACACGTTTTTTACGCAATTTAAATGAGTTGTTAACTATTTTTATGTATATTTCCCGTAATATTTATAAGTAAGCCTGTTTATCTCATCCTTATATTATTTAAGCATCTGAACTTCCCAACGCCGGATTGCTGCTTCACAAGGCAAGGCGCGTGGCTTGGCTTTAAACAGGTTTATTATTTCGTCAGTCCAGTTTGTCTGCAAGCTCTTCTTCAAACTGGAGCAATAAGATGCTAATAAGTCTCTCAGTGAGCATTGCAGCTCTGCTGCTGGTTTTAAACCTGTTAACCACTGAAACAAGATGGTGCCTGCCATGCCCTGCAGAGAAGGTTGAAGAAAGAACACCAAGACACCCACTCTCCAGCGCACAGCAACAGAATCCTAACATTCTGCCGCTGTCTCTTGTCCTGGAGTGGCCAGACACAAGGAACGCATCTCCCAAACTGTTGAATGGACTTATGGTGCTTTCACCCCGCACGCTTTGTCAGTGTCAAACAACATTCACAAAGCAACTAGTTTGACACGATACATTTTTAGGTTGTAGCTTGTAAAGTGCATGGGAAGGTCTTTCTCGGGCAGATGTTTTAAACACTAGCGGATTGTGGTTGACTAGACAACGTTGACGTCGGACGACGTCGCCACAGTGAGGCGCTCTGATTGGTTGAAGAACTGCATAAAGAGCGTAAAAAGCACATCTAGGTGAGCTTCTGCATTGCTGGCTTTGTGTGCTTTGAAGCTTGAAATGCAGGAAAAGCTTAAAAAATTAACCCAGCCAACGCACACAAAGTGCCGCAGAAAATCTGACGCCCCTCTGATGGCCTCAATAGACTTTACTTATAACCTTTCCGTTCTTGATGCTGACGTTTGGGCCGGTGTGAAGATGCCGTTAGCTTTACACTCCTTCCAAAAACCTTTTAAAATACCATAAATTAGGCTTGTCTGTTGTGCTTGATGTGCTTTGCACGTGCTTTTAAATGTATTTCTTGCTATAAATGTTTTTCATGGAAGGGTTTATGTATTTTACTCTATTTTATGAAGCCTTTTTTGTGAGTAATTCCTGGTTTATTGTAAAAAAAAAAAATAAAGATTATCTATCTATCTATCTATCTATTGTTGCTGTTTTCTTTCATTTTCAGCTCAGTAAGTTTTTCGTTTATTTTTTATTTATTTGGGCTTTTTCAATTCTTTTTTTGTTTCTTCTTTGATTCTTTGAAGTATTCTACATGAAGCGTTTATAACGTCGTTATAACATTGCATTTTTGAAATCAGATCGTTTAATCCTGATCCATGATGTTCAGAATTTCTTATCGGTTTTTGTGGATTTTTTTAAATGCTTCGTGCAGCATTCAGATTCACTTTGCAACAGATAGAAAAATAAGTGCGCAACGAAGCAAACCACAATCATGTCTGAACGCTGACTGCAAGCGGTGGTAGGAATCAACCGTTTGATTTATCCCTAACTATAGATAAAGAGTACCTTCGGACGTGAATGGTGTGTCATATGTCAGTTTAAAGTCGATTAATGCGGCACTTCCTCTGTGTGCGACCCACAGGACGCACCCACTGCTCTGCCGTGTGAAGTTACGCACTACCTGCTCTCAGAGGCAATATTATCACAGAGAAAACATGGCGATGTTAAGCGAGCAGGGGATTCGCCTCAGTTCTGTAAGTATTTCAAACATTGTTATTAACATGTATTTCTGCTCCCAAACAACTTTGATTTAAAAATAACAGTAGACGACAACGTTAGTGATTGATAATTCTGCGTGTTTTCTAGATGAGCCCTTCCTTTCTTAACAGCAACTCCACCAGTCATACCTGGCCGTTCAGCGCGGTGGCAGAGTTGATAGGTAAGCTGCAGTGACACGATTACATGGAAACTTTGCATAGGACGGCACACCTGCGCTCTGTATTATTGTGCTGCTGCAACCTTTCGGGGTTTCATTTTAATCTCTCTTCCGCTGATGCACGCTGAAAGCTGCGTGTTTCACAAACTTTGTTCTATTTTGGAGCGATGGACTTCCTCTTACAGACTTCATCAGTAGGAAGCTTTCTTTTTTATTTCTACGTGCATATATGTTGCTGCATTCTGCATGTTGCTGCATGTTGCCAATTTTGATAACTCTTCTTGCCCTGAGAACATTTCATTTTGGTTTTCCAGGAGTTTTAAATGTAAACGCAGCTACTGGGCTGCAACGTGACTTTACAGCGTGTCTCTGGGCTGTCATGCCTCGACTCTGTGTGCTGTCATTGGCTCAGACCCAACCGCCATTATTTGGCTACGGGGCCTTTTAACAGGAACTGTGAGAAGTGCAGTAACATCAGTAAATTCAACATCTCAGCTCTGTGCGTTGTTTTTAGATAAACCACTGTTTTAGATCGCAGAGTGCCACGAAATTAAGCTTAACCCCTTGCAGCCCAGATGTGGTCACATCTGTAAATATTTGGCTGTGTTTAACTCCCTTTAACAGCTCAGGAGAGATTTGACATTCAAAACATCATCTCTCATACTTTATCTGTAGCCTACACATTTAAAAAGATAGTTCAGGATTTTTGAGCTGAGGTTCTGTTGAAAGGTTATGAGCTGTTTGGATCTTACTTGGAGTATATAACTTTTCAGGAATGATATAACTCCAGATTTATCGTTCCCTGAGGCTAGAGGCGGCAGCTTGTCTGACATGTACTGTCCTAAAACAATTCCGATATCAAAAGCGTCAAAATGGTTCATGCTATTTTACAGATCCTTAAACCATTGTCACATTCAAGTCGTGCTTTTTTTGTTACTCTAAAACCATTTTACATATTTCGTGCCCTAGTAGTTCCACACAGGAAAATCGTTAGTGGTACACCTCCTCCTACACCCATTTCTCATTAAACGATCTTCAGATTCTGTGTAAATACCATCCAGTGCAAACATGATCACAGTTTAAAGATAAACAAATAAAGCAATGAAATGCTATGAAAGTTAAAAATATGGATTTGTGTTATTAAGACAGTGGAAGTCCGTATTTCTATATTGGAATTTAGGTTATGCTGAAAGGTTATAAACAGATATTATTTTCCCTGGAGTATAAATCCAGATTAGCTTCAACAAGAGGCTGAAGCTAACAGCTAGTCTGAGAGGATCTTAGACCAAAACCAACTTTTACAACAGGAGCAAAACTTTAGTCTCTAAGAAATCAGCAGTTTATATAAGTGCTATTTTATAAACATTTGAGCCATAATTTGTCACAATATGAATACTTCCAAAAGAAATGGAGTTAGGCGGTGGTACACCCCTAACCATGTTCTTGTGTTAAATACATGCGGAAGAGGGAATGCAAAGCATTTCAATGCTTCAGTAATATAAAAAGAAACATACAGGTGCTGGCCAGTAAATTAGAATATCATCAAAAAGTTGAATTATTTCAGTAATTCCATTCAAAACGTGAAACTTGTATACTGTACTTTCCTTCCACACATAGTGATATATTTCAAGTGTTTATTAATTTTCATTTTTATTATTACAACTGTCAGCTAATGAAAACACCAAATTCAGTATCTCAGAAAATTAGAATATTCTGAAAAGGCTCAATATAGAAGACACCTGGTGCCACTCTAATTAGCTGATTAACTCAAAACACCTGCAAAGGCCTTTAAAAGGTCCCTCAGTCTTGTTCTGAAGGCTCCACAATCATGGGGAAGACTTCTGACTTAACAGCTGTCCAAAAGACGACCATTGACACCTTGTAGAAGGAGGGCAAGACACAAAAGGTGATTGCTAAAGAAGCTGGCTGTTCACAGAGCTCTGTGTCCAAGCACATTAACAGACAGGCGAAGGGACGGAAAAAATGTGGTAGAAAAAAGTGTACAAGCTCTAGGGATAACCGCACCCTGCAGAGAATTGTGACGACAAACCCATTCAAAAATGTGGGGGAGATCCACAAAGAGTGGACTGCAGCTGGAGTCAGCGCTTCAAGAACCACCACGAAGAGACTCATGAAAGACATGGGATTCAGCTGTCGCATTCCGTGTGTCAAGCCACTCTTGAACAAGAAACAGCGTAAGAAGCGTCTCGCCTGGGCCAAGGACAAAAAGGACTGGACTGCTGCTGAGTGGTCCAAAGTTATGTTTTCTGATGAAAGCAATTTTTGCATTTCCTTTGGAAATCAAGGACCCAGAGTCTGGAGGAAGAGCGGAGAAGCACAGAATCCACGTTGCATGAGGTCCAGTGTAAAGTTTCCACCGTCAGTGATGGTGTGGGGTGCCATGTCATCTGCCGGTGTTGGCCCACTCTGTTTCCTGAGGTCCAAGGTCAATGCAGCCGTCTACCAGGAAGTTTTAGAGCACTTCATGCTTCCTGCTGCTGACCAACTTTATGGGGATGCAGACTTCACTTTTCAACAGGACTTGGCACCTGCACACAGTGCCAAAACCACCAGTACCTGGTTCAAGGACCATGGTATCCCTGTCCTTGATTGGCCAGCAAACTCGCCTGACCTTAACCCCATAGAAAATCTATGGGGTATTGTGAAGCGGAAGATGCAATACGCTAGACCCAACAATGCAGAGGAGCTGAAGACGACTATCAGAGCAACCTGGGCTCTCATAACACCTGAGCAGTGCCACAGACTGATCGAGTCCATGCCACGCCGCATTACTGCAGTGATGGAGGCAAAAGGAGCCCCGACTAAGTATTGAGTGCTATACATGCACATTCTTTTCATGTTCGTTCTTTTCAGTTGGCCAACATTTTTAAAAAAACATTATTTTTCATTGGCCTTTAAAATATTCTAATTTTTTGAGATGCCAAATTTGGAGTTTTCATTAGTTGTTACTTATAAATATCAAAATTAAAAGAAATAAACATTGGAAATACATTGGTCTGTGTGCATTGCATGAATATAATGTACAAGTTTCACGTTTTGAATGGAATTATTGAAATAATTCAACTTTTTGATGATATTCTAATTTACTGGCCAGCACCTGTATATTGCTTTAAGTGATGGGTTTTCTTTAGATTTTTAAGCTGCCATACTTCTCTGTTGGGTGGTAACTAAGAAATGTTCCATTCTGAGTTTTTCACACAGGAAAACCACCACCTCCTACTTCCATTTCCTGTGTAAATATTCATTGGTATCTCTGTAAATAGCCATCCAATGTAAATCTCACAATAGTTTACAGGTTCATAAAATGTACTTTGCATCAACCGCTGTGAGGGTTTGGAAGCTGAAGACGTTTAAGATCTGTACAAGTTCACTTTGACTTTTGCCTCTGCTGGACAGCCATTATTTCGGTCCTTCAGGACCAGCAAATCTGGATTTATAAAGAGTGAAGCTGCTACATGAGAATAATTGACTGCAGGTAGGATGTTGACAGCTTAAAACTGTGCAAGAGAACATCACTTGAGATATTCTTCAAAGAATACGTAAAACAGTAGCGTTTAATTAGAATCAAGCTGGTCTGCATGCAAGAGGGTTCAAAATATATTATTTATATTTTTATGGCATCCTGTAATTTTTTTTAATGCATTTTTAAGTAATGTTAAATTCTAAGTAAGAATTTATTTTTCAAACATCCTCATATTTTCTCAGTCACATAATGCTGTTCATGAATTATTGGGTTGAAAAGATTGTAAAGGTTCCGGGTCTGTTAGCCCCCTTTTTGAACCTAAATATTACTGTTTCCTCGCAACCTGCTTTCACTTGATGCAAACAAACCAATTTGCCCCAATGCAGCCAATGATTGTGTGTTCGCTGTGCTATAATCAGCCTTTTCTATTCTAATATACCAATTTCTATTTTTCTTTAGTGTCGCTTGCCAATTCGGATTCTGACCCATTTTTATTTTTTGTTCTATGCCATTTAATATTACAAATGAAAGAGAAAAAAATGCTGTATGGTTTTTTTTTTGCGAATGTGAAACTTAAATACTACAGAAAGATAACAAATTATCTTCAATTATGCAGCAAAGCTTCTGTCTTTAAGAAGTTGCTAATATTTACCAAGCCCTGCCTTTAAGCTAAAAATTAATATGCAGTTCAAAAACACGAGTGTTAGGTTAATTGGTCTCTCTAAATTGCCCTTAAGTGTGAGCGTGTGTGTGTACGTGGTTGTTTGGCCTGTGCGTTTTTACGATACACACTGTTTATATTTATTGCTCCTCCGATCTCTGTTTTGACACTTGTTTGTGCCATTAATAAGTGAGATAGACTTCTTGCTGATAAATATTATGTATATGAGTCACATAGCCACAGCTTTTTTTTCCACAGACTTTGTGTGATTGACAGAACATTTATTTAAATAATTATCAGTTTGTCAAAGTAACTTTTAAACATCCTTTAGTTTGCGCTCAACATTCCAGTCTCTGACAGCTTCTTTTTAGAAAGACAGATTCAAATGTTGAGTACAAAATAAAGTGCAGAAGTATGATAGTATATCTGTAGACTGATTTTTTTTCGGGTTCAGGTTGACATAATGTTTACCTTTTAACTCTTTAATTGCTGTTTCAATTGAAAGGTGTTTACTCATTTTTATTGCATCTGCATCTTCATGCTATGTTAAGAACGACTACTCTGGCTTTTATCTTTTTTTTTTTAGAATAACCTTATGGTGAACTATTTTTTTTTTATATACATTTGCAGATTAATTCTATAGGTTGTCTGGTGATCCACCATCTCCATCTGGTTCAGACTTGCAGATTTTCTTCAGACAAATACTGTGTCCTTGTACTCCTGGATAACCTATCATTTGCAAAAAAAAATGTTTCATTGTCAACATGTACCAGAGGAGTTACTCCTTTATCAGCTCTTTCTCTGTGATCTCGGTATTCCCCTTCCTGTGCGTTTCTATCTTTTTCTAACTGTTGCACCTTCTGGTTTTCGTCCTGCAGACAATGCGTCGGACCCCGGTGTGTGTGCAAAGCAAATCTGGTTAGATGTAGTTAAAATTGACGATCAGCTTTGTCTGACGTTCACTGATAATGGCAGCGGGATGACACCTAATAAGCTGCACAAGATGCTCAGGTGAGTCAGAAAAATTTAACTTGCAGGTCACAGAATGTTTAAAATATAAAATAAAAACCAATGCTTTTAAAAAATATATTGATTACTGATTACTAAAACTAGTAAGTTATTTAAACCATGGTAATATTATGTAATGGGTAAACAGATATCGGTATGTAATCACTATTGTTTTGCTATTTTTTCCAGCTTTGGCTTCACAGAAAAGGGCTCAGGTAAGGCCAGTCAGCAGGCCATCGGCTTGTACGGCAACGGCTTCAAGTCTGGCTCCATGCGTCTGGGTCGTGATGCGCTCATCTTCACCAAAAATGGTGGCTGTCAGACTGTGGGACTGCTCTCTCAGACCTACCTGCAAAACATCAAAGCCCAGGCAGTCATTGTGCCCATAGTGCCCTTTAACCAACAAACCAATATCCTTTTTTACAAATGGAAGGCACGACACTCTGCATGTTTGTGGGTATGTGTGTGATTTTTTTTTTCTGGGTGATTCTTGGATTATTACCAACCAGAAAAAATACACTATGTGCACAATTATTAGGCAAGTGAACATTTTGATAATTTTATGCACATTTTTCAACTCCAAGCTGTAAGAACTTGTATAACAAGGGAGGGTGTGGCCTAAGGAGATAAACACCCTATATAATCCATCCATCCATTTTCTGAACCGCTTATTCCTCCAGGGGTCGCGGGGGGGGGGGGGGGGGGGGGGCTGGTGCCTAACTCCAGCTGTCAACGGGGAAGAGGCGGGGTACACCCTGGACAGGTCGCCAGTCCATCACAGACCCTATATCATGTGTTCATAATTATTACGTTGCATGTTATCCTCAGGCAAATGGAGCACGTGTCAGAGACATGGCTAAGGTTAAGGAGGTTGAAACAAGACAACAAGAAAGAACAAGACAGAAAAGCTGCAACATCCAGACTGGACCAGGAAGTGAATGAAAACCTATTATGCACTGATTGATGAACCAGATGAATGGACTATCAGATGTTTGTTGCTCGCCAGTTAGAGTACATAGCTTGTAATTGGAGGATTGTAGGTTTGATTCCAACTTCCACATGTAAATGGGCAAGGCACTTAACCCCAAGAAGCCTACTGATCTGCGTTTATGAGTGCGAATGGGAGAATGTGGCTTCAGGGGAATGCGTTTTGACGGGTCAGTATGACTAGAAAAGCCCTATATAATCTCAGTCCATTTAACAGCCTCCAGTTCCACTCAGACACCAGCAAGGTGGAGGTATGTTGCTAGTATGGTAAAGGTAATCATCAGCAAGATGGAGCTTTTGGGTTGAAGTTGAACAAGATACTCTTTTCAAACAGTGGTACATGAAAAAGTCTGCTTCTTTTCAGAAGTTTTAAGCCATTTATGCAGGACAATGCTCCATCGCATGTATTTGAGTACTTAACTGCATGGCTTGCCATTAAAGGCCTTAAAATGAAAAATACAAAATGATTGACATAGCCTTCTTCCTCATCTGACCTAAGCTCTGTTGTGCCCCCCACTGAATGGAAGATTTATGTTGAAGGAAAACAGTAAGCCTCTCATAACAGCATCTGGAAGGCTATATGAAAAGGTGATAAGAAAGCCAAAACCTCACTTTTACCTCCTTAAACTTTTAGACATTTGGACTGAAAAAAAGTATGTTAGTTGTTTGATATTAAAAATAACTCTGGGAATACAGTTTGCGCACATAGTTTATTTGCATAGACTTCTTCCGTCTTTGCCTGTTTTCTCACAGTTAGTTCAAGATTTCAAACGATAATTCAATTTATTTAGGCAAAAAGACTAAAACAACCTGGATCTAGCTAACAAACTGGTACTCCAAACTAGGGGTGTGATTACTTTTTGACTTACCGCCAGGCTTGTTTGGATACACTCTAATGAACAGCTTTGGATTCCAAAAAGCAAGATGGGAAAATATTTTAACTTAGTTTTTGAGGAAACGAAAAATTGCCTTTTTTGTTGAATTTTTTGTTTACATGAGATAGATTTGTGTTTGTTTTAAATCTCAAACTGTTTATAAAGAATTTCAGTTTATTGTATAATAATTCTGTTCATATTTATGGGGGGGGGGGGGCTTGGATGTCAATGCCTAACAATTTATTTTATTATGTATATCTTTAAAAAAAAATAGCAACATAAATGAGCAATCAGTACAAATCAGCATCAAAAATTGGCAACAATTTACTTTGATTTGAAGGACCATTTCACCCAGATGTGAAATGGTCCTTTAGTTTTGTGTCAAAACATCAATTAACCAAAAAGCATTGATACGTTTTCCAAAGTGCTCAAGCTTAGAGCTCCCATTAACTTGACATGCAAAAATGCAATAAAAATCTCAGTCAGGGCACACCCTGATGGACACTCTAACTGCGCAGAGAGTCATATTGGTTATATCAAAGATGCCTACTTTCTAGGTGGATACTATAATGCATGATTTGACCTTAATTTCGGCATCACGGTCTCTGGTTGTGACTGAAGACTCGGAGGCCAGCCTGGCTGCCATCCTACAACACTCCATCATTAACTCCAAGGAGGAGATACTCACTCACTTCGACTCCATTCCTTCCAAAAAAGGCACCAAGATACTGATATGGAATATCCGCAGGTCAGTAACAGATATTTGTGTGTGTGTTGTTTTTAGGAGTATACTTGTTTTATCATAAGCTACAACAATTTGTTCTTCTTAGTTTGAATGCATTTTACCATGAAAAAAAAGGAATCAATTATAAGTGAAGCCCGTGAAGCCGTCTACAAGAAGGCAGACTGTACTTTTAAATGAAGCTAAGGTCCTTCAAGTTTTGCTACAAGATGCTTTAAATCTTCTACAAGTCTGTTGTTGAGAGTGTTATCTCTTCGTCCATCATCTGTTGGGGTAGCAGCATCAGAGCCAGGGACTTAAAACGGCTCAATAACCTGATAAAGAAGGCTGGTTATGTTCTGGGGACATGTGGAAAAACTAGAGATGATGATTCAAAGAAGGATTCTTCATAAAATTAAAAAGATTATGGACAATCCTGAGCATCCTCTTCATGAGACTATCCTACAGCAACAGAGTATCTTCAGTCGGAGGCTTCTTCAGTTTCGCTGCAACACAGACCGCTACAGGAAATCCTTTCTCCTCACAGCCATCATGGTCTACAACAACTCCTTGAAGAATGACTTAGTTATGAACTACGACAACACTTTCCCTCTGGGATCAATAAAGTATTTTTGAATTAAATAAATACAAAGAGTAACGGATGTTAATGAACAAACATGTTTGTTTAAGGAAGGTTTTAGAAAGTTAGACAATGATAACATTTTATCAAAAGCCGTTTAATGGGTTGCAAGCAGACACGTTTGTTTCCTGTGTATGTGTTAGAAAGAAGAATGGTGATAAAACTATTTTTGTTCAAGTTTCTAATACCTTTTTCATTTCCTCCCTTAAGCACTGATCAGAATCACCGTCTCCTCAGAAGTATATAACCACAGATTGGATAAAATAGCCCATATTAGTGTAGCCCATGTGGCATTTAGAGTTTTAGGTAAAAGCTGACTTTGTAATGCAATCTTGGTTTTACTGTTCTCTGAGCTCATACATTGAATCTGAAAATCTGCCCTTTCTTTACTCCGTTAAAGTAGCTTCAGACTTGAAAAAAAACTTGTTCTAACCGTTATTGTGTTTTGTGTTCCTGAAGAGCCAAAGACGGTAAGACCGAGATTGACTTTGACACCGATTCAACGGACTTCCGTTTGCCTGAGATTCATCTCGAAGAGCCTAAGCAGGGCCCGCGGAGCAGTTTGTCGATGAGACCTGAGCAGAACATCCCAGACATGTATTACAGCCTAAGGGTGAGCCTGGAAAACACATCTGGTCACAAATACACTCGATATCTTATTTTAAGTGTTCATGATTTCACTGTTGTAGGAGAATCGTTGGTGTTTACCATATCTTGAGCACAGCAAGGGTTATTTCCAGGTAAAACTGACAATAGAGCAGTTGTGAAACCTGTAGATTTAATTGCATGTGTTGTGAAGAAATATGTAGGTTTTGGGTGTGAATACACATGAATAATTGCATAGGATAATTATATAACCTTGTTATTTTAAGGCAATAATTGTGAAGTTTGGGGCACCATCCAGGGACCCAGGAAAATAATAATAGCCAAATAGTTCAGTCTCAATTAATGTTTATGATTACCTGCCTGATAAGGCTGAGGTAATTAAATAATAGATGAAGGAATACGTTCGTGTCATTCTTTGAATAGCAAGTTACTACCTATGTGGAATAATAACAAACAACGACTTTCCAGAGTACAAAAGTTTATTAACAAAATAAATACAATTTCCAAACAAAATGCAAAGAATGAATAACAAAGCTAGCTACCAAAAAGAAAACAGTAAATGGGCAAATATGCAAAGAAGTAGAAATAATAACCAGTAATTTGATCATGATGTCACTGTTCAGTATGAACATCTATGCCTAAAGACCAAGGTTTGTATTGAAGAATTTAGAAATGAAGCTAAGTTAGTATTAAACTAATAGTGATTAGTTTAAGACTAAGTAGCACCTTTTGGTTTGTGTTCAAACATCCAATTCCCAAGAATTGTTTAATTTAATCGGTTTCTGAATTAGAATCAATAACTTTTGGAGAATTGATTCCATTTTACAGATTGGTCACTGCTGTTAGCTGGTTTGTTAGCATCAGCTGCATGGGGCGCAGCCAGCACTCAGTCCTCATGGATGCGAGACTAGCATGCTACCGTTAGCTCAGAACGTTGTCTGGTCGTCTAGCTCGGTACGGCTCTGTAATCTTCTCTGACAGACTGGTCCCTTTTCACGGACAGGCTCAACAGCTTGGCTGAGTGTCTCGAGGTGAGCAGCTAGGCTTTTGCAACAGGTTGTCAGCGAGGCTCTCTCCTGTAATTCAAGATTCCTTCTGATGGTTTGAACAAGTAAGGTTCAGGACTTATTCCATCGGCTGGATACAAATCAACTAAACAACCATTAGCAGGCCGTTGTGTTTTTTTAATCCAATGAGTTTCTGGAAGAACCCCCGCTTTCACCAGCGAACGATAGTTTATTTCTCATTTCTCTCCTGATGCGAGCCTTGCTCTGGCTCATGGGTAAAAGAGGAGTGCCGCAGAGCTTTGTGATTAAATAAAGGTGATGATGACCTGTGAAGTCCCCCTTTTCCTGTTGAAACTGAAATGCTTTGTGGGATTATCACTCCCACAGGCTGGAGGTCTATGTTTGCACCTGTCACCATGGTTCTGGCCCAACACATGTGTGGAGCAACAACGGTTTTGCAAGAGTTGGGAAAAATTCAAGTCATAGCCTTGTATTTTTGCCTAAAAATATGAGTTAGCCTACTTAAAATGAGGTTAGTAATCCCCTACTGCTTCTAGAAGAACACGGTAGAGAAACTGCATTTTTAACATGAAATTTCCTTAACCTGAGTCTCTTTCAAAATTATTTACGTTGTTAAACATTTCTGGTAAACAAGGATGCATTTTCTCATCATGTGTCATGAAAAATATTACATTTCCTGAGTTGAACTTGAGTTTTGATTTGATTGAATCATAGCTTTCTGCATTAGGGGTGTGTAATCTTGGGTGGTTCACGATTTCGATTTGATTTGGATTCGGGGGGTATGATTCAATTTTAAAGGATTATTTTTGTTAATTTGTTTTCCTCCCCATCTAGGCTTTTTTTTTCCATGGCTACTTAATTTCTACTTTTAAATCCATTCAGTTTCTAATTGAAGTGTCCAAATATCAAGGCCATGTTTTCCGATGTCATATTCTGTTTACTTAAAGAAGATTTTTGATTTTAACATATTCAATGTATTCCTGTTCTGTGTGGTTAAAAAGATTAATTACATACACTTCAGATCTGCTTTTACAAGTCAACCATTACAGAAATGGTTTAAAAATGTAAATAGAAATGATTAATCTTCTTTATTAGAAAATAAAAACCTTAAAAATTACAGCCCCCTTTTTTAAAGCTCATTCAGCTAAAAAAATTGAACAAAAATCTGAAATTATATTCAGAGAAAATTATTATTATTCAAAGTACTAGAAAATAAAAAGACGCATTCTCCCAAAGACACTTATGGTGCATTCAGACCAAGGGCTTTGTCAGCGTCAGCAACGTCAAGATTACATGTTACGTCTATGGCAGAGGCCGTTGGAGGAGCGTCACGGTCTCTGCAGCGCTTTGTGAGCTTTGGCTCCGTCAACTTTTCACGCTTTTCCTGCTTTTCATGCTTCAAAGCTCATAAAGCCAGCAACGCAGAAGTTCAGCTAGTTGAACTTTTGACGGTGCAGATGGCCCTGAAGCAGCACGTTAACAAATAAGAGCTTATAATCGTAGCGATGTCACGACACGTATTTTGAATGTAGCGGGAGCAGGAAAAACCTACATTTTAAGTCTAGAAAACGCAGATTTAAAAAATCATAAATAACACTTACTGAAGACAGATGCACAGGCGCTCTTCGGGAGGAATAGAGCGCGTGTAGTTGGTGTCCTGGTAGGCGATTTGAGCTCCGATGCGGCCCAGGAGGTCGTCAAACTGGGCGCGGGATAGACGGAAGTATCATCCATACGTAGCTCCTGGAGCAAATAGTTAAACTCCCCAAACTCAGAACGCGTCTGAATAATGGGGTGAACCCACAAACAGCGCTGATGTAGCCGAAGTCGTCGTTGTCTAGCTTTCTTTAGCAAATAAAGCCAAGCCACTCTCTCGATACTATCCGCCATAGTTCAGAATGTACGGCAACAGAAGAAGCCCCGCCCATGCGCAATTTTTTGCTCAGAAGTGGCAGACTTTGCAAGCTTCAACATAGAAGCATCAAACTAGATGATATCACTCTCACTATGGTTCACTGGAATCCTTGTAACCTTTTCGAGACTCAAAGATGTCTAGGTTTCTCATGTGTTCTTGAATTGCTTTAGAAAAGTGCATGATGTATTGTTTTTTTAGATGTCTAAGACGAATCAATGTTGTCATACAGCATCTATTTAAATAGTTTCTTAATACAGCAAGTATAATAGTAAACAGGACTGGGTGTGACTGATGAATCTCAACTAAGTTGCCCTAAAAAATCTTATCCATCACAGGTTACTCCTCATATAATACAAGCTAGACAGTTACTTTTTCCACATTTAGGGCTTTTCTACCAGAGTGGTTCCAGTACTTTACCAGACCTGGTGCTACAGTCATTTCTTAAGTTGTTCTGAAAAAGATCTGGTTTGCTTTTCCGTTCATGAGAAACAAGTTGGTCATAATCAGTGTTGGGGTAGTTACTCAACAAAATCCATTACATATTACTAATTTCTTCTCAAAAAAGTCATCCTTGACATTACTTAGTTACTTTTTTGCAAAGTAACTTATAACTTAAATTATTTGTTACACTACTTTTGCATCGTTCTAAAACATCATACCTGAAATGCAGGGTCATATAAATTAAGGTTTAAAGTCAAGTTACGCTACGTTCTTTAACGCTATGCATCCTCCACAATGAAAGATGCTACATGTCTATTTAATTCTGCCTTTTTTGTTAGTTTCACCTTCAGTTCCTGGAAATTGAGCTTCCGTGGGTTTCGGTGCCATGCGATCTTCATTTTCACTAAGGGGAGGTTTTCACAACTAGCTTAGTACTCTTTCCAAATGCTTTGACAGGTTTAATGTGGGATTTGTGGCAGTGGAGAGATGCTTTTGACCACGGCAAAGTTTACACTTTACACTTACATTCTTGTCCCGTTGTGCAACAAATTCAGAGTAGTGGCCATATTTCCACACATCTAGGGATGTTTTTTAGCTCTGCTGCTCTGCAGAAAATGCTTGTTCAGGCTCGGTGCAGAATAGATTATTGTCACATAAGTAATGACATATTTTCAAAAGCAACTGTAATGTCATTACAGTGTTTGCCACAGTAATGCATTACACTACTATGTTACAAAAATAGTAATATCACAGTAACTAGTTACTTTGTAATGCGTTACACCCAACACTGGTTGTAATGAACATCAATAAATCTCAATCTTTTCATTTGCAGGTTTGTGAATGATCATTGCGTGTCTTTCTTGATAATAGTTATCCCCTAATGTTCCCACCTTAAATTATTAGCACTAATATGAACAAGCTTGCGAATGCTTTACAATTTTTTTATTGGCTGCTGCTTCCAATGAACCCGCCTCTAGACCCCGACCTTTGGGGTTCTTTCATTTGGTCCAACAGCAAACTGGTACTGGGTTACTACTGGTTTCAGGCCACAGATAGTTTGGGATTTTGGAAATCCAAAGCACTGGTGATAAGTAGGAACTAGTTCCAGATAAGCTGTGAGAGTGGTTTGGACAAGTTCAATGGGTCAGGTTGGTTTTGGTTAGTTGTTACTTGAAAATGAAATAATTATTTTGATGATCTGAAACATTTAGATTTGACACAAATTCAAAAGAGGCAAAAACTGTCAGGGGTCAAATACTTTTCTTCACTTCACTCTGAAGCTCACAAACAAAGCTGAGTTATGAATTCAAGTGTAGCTCTTGAGCAAACTGAAACGGGTGCCGTGGTTGTGGTTAAGGTCAAGGTAAGCCCATCTTCAGCTCACGTGAGGGAGAAAGGGTGAGTGCAGCTTTTTGAGCTGCAGCTTCAAGCACAAACCGAGAACCTCCACCACTGATGACATTTGTGGTTTTGTAGTAAGCCTGCCCCAGTTGCTTTTTAGAGCAACGGGGTTAAGAAACAGCTCTGTTTTACTGGTTTTAAGCCTTAAGAATCATGTTCAAATGCAGATTGTTTAATCAAGTTTTAAACAGGAAAAGGAAAAGTTTTATAATGTTTTTTCTGTACTGTGTCTCAATATTTGGACTTATTCTTTTTTTGCTTGTTTTTCTCAGGCCTACCTCAGTATCTTGTACCTGAAGCCACGGACACAGGTTATTCTAAGAGGGAAGAAGGTCCTGGCCAAGCTGGTGTCCAAGAGTCTTTCTCACATCGAGCATGACGTCTACAAACCTCAGTTTAGTGTATCCTTGTGCTATCTGCAAATATACTGTCAAACTAACAAGAAGTGGGAAACTCTTGGCTTTAACAGTTGAATCAGGTAGTACTACAGTATTTATTAGGCTGTTTAACAAGTCTCTCACAAATACAAATCTAACAGTTTTCACCATTCCGCTCACTTGTGTGAAAGAAGGATAAATTAAGAGTCCTCCGGTCGTGTTAGTCATGTGTTTACAGTTGTGATTGCTGACTCTAGATATTGGGAATGTTTTCAGAAAGTATATAATTTCTTGTTGCAGATGTCTGGAAAAACCCAAATCTGCATTACGTGAATTAAATGTCTTTCCTGTTTTGATTTGTGCAGGAGAAAATGGGCTTCTTTGTCATATTTTCCTCTTAGGAATAACAGGGAATCATGAATTACTAAATATATTTAAAAACCCCAAAAGCTGAATCTTAAAGTTTAAAAAAAGCTTGGTTTAAATGAATAATATATTTTTTTTAATTGATGGACGAGACAGTAACAATTATTTTAGCTATTATAACAACTATTTTTTCCCCATTGAATAAAAGTACTTTAATTAAACAGTACATTTCCTAAAGTTGAGAGTGTTAGCTCATGCTTCTGGGATTTTAAGCCTTTTTAGGAGAGGATGATGTTCTGTTTGATGGAACAAGACTAAAAAACCGTAGTTAGAAAGTTAAGAATTCAGACTGATTTCTTTTGTTCAAAATACAATACAAGATGCAGAACATATACAAAAATACCGTGTTACTGTATATTCTATCATTTCAAACTACTCCAACTGAACTTCAGGAACACACAGAGAAGAGAAAAGATGTGGTAAAAATTGAGGCACCCAGAGAGAGACAAAGAATGGGGGCAGCTAAAGTTGTGCGTTGTTTAGTTTGCTCAACCATGACAGAACTGGGCTCCAAATAGAAAATAAACAGTGCGAGCTGGTAGTGTACTGAATTCAATTCTGCTTCCGTCTGTTTTCTTTAAACAAAGCGTTTTAACATGTGGTACCTGCTTGTGTAATTTGTATTGCGCCAGATCAGACTGATAGATTTTAATGTGACACCCTGAGTTATTATCAGTTTTGGTTTACTGTTTTAAAACAATAAATACAGGGAAGATAAGTTGGGAAGTTGGTAGCACTGTTGCTATGCAGCAAGAAGGTCCTGGGTTTGAATCCCATCTTGGGATTGATTTTTCATGTTCTCCCTGTGCATTTCTGGGTTTTTTTAAACGTAATCTGGGTTTCTCGCAGAGTCCAAAAACAAGACTGTTAGGTTAATTTGTCTCTCTAGATTGTCATTAGACACAAATGTTTTTGTATGTTTATTTTTCCTGTGTGTCTCCATTCCCCTGTGAAGGAGTGATGACTTGTCCAGGGTGTACCCCGTCTCCTGCCCAGTGACCCCTGGAGACAAGCGCCAGTCTCCCTGTGACCCTGCAAGGATAAGCAGAATAGATAATAGATGGATAGATGTTAAAAACAGAAGTGTTCCCATATGTAATGCTGTTTCTCCCTAACTGGTGTCTGTCAGAAAGATAAGGTGAAGGTGACCTTTGGACAAAACCCTAAAAAGAGGGAGCACTATGGCATCATGATGTACCACAAGAACCGACTCATCAAGGCCTACGAGAAAGTGGGCTGTCAGCTTAAGGTAACAAAACGGGCATAACTTTATATACTATAATATGCTGCGTATTGTTCTACCTCTAACTTGTAATTGGTTTTCATCTTCTGCAGGCTTCAGGTCAAAGAGCTGGCATGGGGGTCATTGGCATCATCGAGTGTAATTTTCTCAAGCCTGCTCACAACAAACAGGATTTTGAGTACACTAAAGAATACAGGTATATTAAAAGCAAGCCATCTACCGGTGATGAGCTACCATTAAACTTTTGCAGCACTTTGGTCATAGCTAAAGTCAAGGACCTTCTGTACTTTTACTTTGTGTTTATCAAATTTTGGAAGAAAAAAAGGTTTAAATATGTGATTTTGTTTTCTTTCTGCTGTCAAGACTCACCCTTGGTGCTCTAGGTCTAAAACTCAATGACTACTGGAAGGAGGTCACAGAGAAGAGAGCCAGGGAGCGAGAGTTTCAGGCTCTCGATAAAGAAGACGGTGAAGACCAAGAAGAAGCTGACATGTGAGTCTTTGGTTTAACTCGTCTGTTATATATTAGATGAAAACATTTATTACCTGTCGATAATCCAGTACTTAGATAGAAAACATCTCTCCTCACAGAATTGTTTTCTGTGGTCAACAAATGTTTACATTCAATTGTTTTTATCCGGATTATTCTCCTTATCCTACTCTTGTAATGGTCATGCTGTGACTTGGATAGTGTTGGGGAAGGACTGCTGATTTAACAGTTGCCCAGCAAAAAAAAAAAGTAATAGCTGAAGAAGCTGGCTGTTCACACAACGCTTTATCTAATTATATAAAAGGAAAATTGGGCGGAGGGAAAATGTGTGATACCAAAGAAAGATGCACAGTCAAATGGGACAAGCTCAACCTTGAAAAAAAATGTGAAGTAAAGCCTAGAGAGTTTGGGAAGGGATTTCAAGAGCTACTACACACAAACGTAACCAGGATAGGGGCTACAGATATCACATTCCTAATGTTTTTCATTCATTTATTTTATTTTATATACTACATTTGGACAGTAAAACTACAATTTTACAAGGTGTATGAGTTTTAAATACAGTGCAGGAGGAGGCAAAAGCCAGTTAGGCTTATTTAAAGCCTCCACTACTATAAATTTAGACTTAATTTCTCCATTTGTGGGTAATTGCTTTCACTGTGGTTCACTGGAATCCGTGTAACCTTTTTCAGACTGAAAGACGTCAATGATTTCAACGACAAATTTATAAGAACAATATTATTGAACTAAATACAAACTAAATAAAAACATTGACTTGCCAGATCAGAAAAGCTATTCCATAGATTTCTACCCCTAAATCCGATAGAGAATTGACCAAAACAAACCCTTTCCAGCCCAATCTCTCATCAACGAGAACTCCCAGGAATGTTTTAGTTGATATCTGGGGTAATTCAACAGATTTTATTTTAATTTGCATTACATTTTATTGTTTTTATTATATAGAAATAAGATTCATACAATTCTGGCTGGATTGTAAAGAATAAACTTTTCAGACAAGAGGCTTCAAGATGGCTGCTGTCAAGATGTTAAGTTACTCCTGTACCAGAAGTTACATCAGAAGCATTTTTGCATCGACAGGGGATAATGACAATAAACCTGGACAGCTTCTCAGCGCTTCAAAGTTTAGCATTTTGATCAGAGATCAAGGCTGGAGGAAAATTGGAGATGCTCAGAATCAACGTTTATTAAAGTTCAGTGTGAAGTTTGTAAAATGATTGAGAACACTGAAGAGTCACATCATCTGCTGATGTTGATCAGCTGTCTTTTATCAAGTCCAAGGTCAGTGTATCTGCCAGGAAACTTTAGAACACTTCCTGCTTCCCTCTGTTGACAAGCTTTATGGAAATACTGATTTCACTTTCGAGGAGGCCTTGGCACCCACCCAACAGTAACAGAAGAACTAATGTATTTATCTATGACCATTTATGGTATCACTGTTCTTGATCAAACAGAAAATTCCCCTGAGCGATATCCCAACTAAAACAAGCTGGGCTTCCTTTACACCTCTGCAGTACCTTAAGACTGTTGTCAAGTATGTTTAAAGTTCGAAGGCACTGGAAGCAGTGAATCATTATAACCAACATTACTGTCGACACTTGCTGATTTTGTGATGTTGCCTTTTTAATGTAAGCGTGCCTTCTTCAAGGGCTGGTGTTCTGTATGCTTTAGGTGTGTCAACATTAAAAAATTATTTACTTCATGCAGTATGTCATTCAGCTCTGCAGGGACCTGCAAATTTCGGAAAATTTTGAGTTTGGTGTTTTTAACGAGGAAAAGATCTAAAACACCTTGTGGTTGACTTGTAAAAAGCTGAGACATCTTAAACAGAAACTTTACTTTTTGCTTGGCTGTTGGCATTTTTAGGATTCCTCTAAACTGTAAAATGTTGTCCTTTTCTGTAATTTTAAAATATTCTTAAGGAATGGCCATTATTTTTGGCAGAAAAGCCAGTGTAATCTTTCTCTTCTCAGGTGTTTCCAATGAGAATTTTAGCTGAATTTTTATTTTTTATGAGCCGATTATGAGACTTTTATATTCATCTACAAACTGATTAAACGGCATATAGAATCTTGAACAAAAGTTGGCTCAAACAGCTTCATTAAATGGACATATCATCACCTTCCTAAAATAATGGCCTAAGTCATTTTTTTAACCAAAATGTTGTTGTTTTTTTGCCTAAATCATGTCACAATGATGCTGGCTACCTCTGGTAATGTCGCCTAATTCCTCAGTTGAACAGATCATGTTTTTGTTTTTTATCCCTGTAATACAGTGGCTTAAGTCAAGAGTGTGACTTAGGCCATTTTATTTTACCTAAGTCGAATGACAAGGTGACTTGTCAATTTTCCAAGCCTTTCAAAATGGCCGCTGCTTCAAGAAGAAAGAAGATCTACTTAGCTTCTGAAGTTTTTGCCACGATTCAGGGCTAATTCCTGGTAAGTGATGAGGTTTTACTCTTAGACTGGAAAAAAGAATAGACAGCGCCTCCTCACTCCTCCCCGTTTACCAGAATGACACACTTTCATGGGGGAATTCATGGCGGATTTACAGACTCCTCCTCCCCAGCTCTAACGAAGCATGTTCCTAAAAAGGGCATAGGGGCGGGATCTTCACTGTAGACTCTGCCCTCACGTGCGTGTATGGGCGTGTAGTTCGGTTGTAATCACGCCCATTCTGCTCCCGCGTCTTTAGCTCTGATGCTAAACTTGGCTCGGCCCCCTCATTAATTATGCAGGATTTCAAAAAATTATCTTACGAAAACCAGCCTGGTGTCCAGGTTTTTTATGAGCCCAGCGTTATCTCAGGAGGAATATGTAGCCATAGAAAGTTTTTAAAAAAAAATGGGCACCAGGCATTAAAGTTGGTTTTAACGTGTCTAAAGTCCAATGCTTTTCAATGGGGGCCTAGCGGCCAAATGGAGGTACTACAGCAATGGAGGAGCAATGGTGGCCTCCATGGTATGCGGTCACAAAGCAGAGCGGCCAGCGGCCATTGGTTTTACTATAATATCAACAAGGCAAGTTATTACATAGTTATCTAGTCCTCCCATTCAGTGTTTTAGTTAGCATTTTCTTCTACTCCAAGAAGCTAACGTTTAGCAAAGAGTTATTTTATACAAATTTAACTCGATCATAACGTTAGTAATATCGTTTGACCTTTTATAGCATGCTCTCTGTACTGTAGTTTAATGGAAATGACAAAAAGGCATTTGTTCGTTTAAAATGATCACGCATTGGTGACATCTCCCCCTTGAAGAGTTGACATGTTTTTATGTTTTTATGTAGGAGATGCCCTTGACAATTCTAACTCCGATCAAATGCCATTCAGTAACAGTGAAAACGAGAGGTTAATTGAGGAGATGAAGCAGTGTGTACCAGACGATGTCTCTCTTTCAGATTAATTAAACACTTCTGTTTATTCTGTTTATATGTCACCACGTTGTTCATAAAAGTCAACATAGTTGAAAAAAGTTGCTGAAGGATCCTGACAAAATTCAGCAATGTATCACCAATTGAAGCTAAAATATGGAATGACTCTCAAAGTGTGCAAGGCACTTGGCTGAACAAAGACACCTTTAACTATAACAAACAAGCAGCATAATCACCTTTTAAATGTATACGTAAGAGTGGAAAACATGCAAAGCTAGACACTGATGCTAATGATTTCCTGAAAGACTGGTTGGGGGACCTGCACTCTGTTGATTCACACGACTGCAGAAGCACAGAAACCTACAAAAACAAAAACAAATTCCTGCACCCTGGCACAATAATCTTCCAACTACATCGAGAATAAGGACTGTTGAACAACTGTTGAAATACGATATCCACATAAATGTTCGATCAAGGAAAATATTCTGTATTTATTCCACGAAAATATCAATATGATGGTTGTGTTTCATTCAAGCATGGGAATATCAGTATATCCCAAAAGATGAAGCGAGGCAAGAAAAATCCTGTGACAAGGATTCTGCATGTAATGAAAGGTCTGTTTGGACAATAGACTTGCACGCTGTGCTGCTGTGTCCATAAACCCAATCCAGTGGCTTGTATTACTAACCAAAAGTGCAGGTCCATAACTTTACCCTCTTTAAATTGGGTGGGATCAAATGAAGGTTACTGCTTCATTTGGAATGAGTGTGAGGGCAATCTTAGTGGTGAGGCATTTGCGCACCTTCAAACATGTCATGGCAATTGAGTGTCATCACTTCTTTGACAATTTGCCACATTAATGGACATCAGTCAAGAACTTAAGAAATGAAGGACGAATGCACACACCTCCTCAGTATAATATTCACTCATTTATTTATTAGTAATGGTTTATTGTTGATTTTGTTGCCGTTTTGAAAATGGCCTAAGTCACATGGGCATGTTAAAAAATTTGCCTAGGTCATTTATCCCTCTCATCCTGCATAACTGAGAGACAATGTTTTTTATATGTCTAATGTTGTTCAGTTCTTTTTTGTTGTTTTTTTTATTAAAAACCGTAAAAAATGACTTAGTTTGTTATTTTAAAAGAGTGACGATATTAAGCCTTTTTTTTTAATAAAAGTTATTGTAGGTCTATGGTCCTGACATCACATGTTAATTAATTTCTTTGCATCAAATCATTCTCCCTGTCAGTCGCTTTTAGAATGAGCTATTTTGAGGGATGCAAATTTGCAGTTGGAGACCACGCTCACCCATGTTGTTACTTGGCTGTAGGCTTGCCACACATGGGAATGGAATGGGAATTGACTGTTGAGGGATTAGGGGCGGTTATATGCAAATTCGATTAATTGTGTTTATAGAGGGGGCAGAGACCCAAATGACAACAAAGAGGAAAAAACAAACTTGCATAATATGTCCTCTTTAAAGGGACTATGTCATGCTATTTTACAGCTTTCAACTTCTGAGATAGACATATGGTATATATATATATATATATATATATATATATATATATATATTTATTTATATATATATATATATATATATATATATATGTATATATGTGTTATAAAATGTTACAGTTGTTGTTATATAAAATTAATTTGTCTTAAAATTTAACTTGTATCCTGGAGTTATTGTTGGACCATGAAGTAAAACGGCTTGTTTCTCTATAATCCCGCCTCCTGCCCCCCTCCCCCTCTCCTCAGTGTGATTGCAGCTAAGGTCTGACTGAGAAAAACAGGCTGAGCCTTATCTCGATCCAGAGTCCGACAGTTAATTTGAAGTGCAACAAGTACCGCAATGAAACTGTGTTATATTAAGGGCTCGATGTTTGGTTTATTTATTTATTTTTTGTAAAAAACTCAGTCCGTAAAGCTTGTTTCAGCTGATAAATCTACCTGGTTTAGACGGAGCCCATCCAGACTTTAAACAGAGCCCATCCAGACTTTAGACGGAGCTCAAACCAACGAAGCTGTGTCCAGTAAGCAACTCTTTCCAGCCCAGGATATAAAAAAGCCGTGGTTGTTGTTTGCATTCGTTTACTGAACATTCTGAGATGCTACAGATCAAGTAATTAACCACACAAAGCTGTTATAAGATCACATAGCTGCTTGATAAATAGCTAACCCAAATTAGCATTGGCATGTAGCTACTTACTTCTCTGTTCAATCAGGCGTCTTTGTTGTTTGATCCAGCAGCTGTTCTTTAAGAATGTATAATTAAGTCCTGTAATCCCTGCAGCCAAAAGGGTGTTTTCACAGAGAAACTAAATTTTCCACACAAAAAAAAGTGGTTCCAGCTGCTAAACCAGAGCAGCTAGGAGCTTTGAGAGAGGGGCCGGGAGTGTTTGCAACTCTATCAGAGGTAGGCTGCTCTCTCTGCAGGGGCGGTGCAGACACCTCTAGCACGTCCTTGTGTTCACTTAGTGACGTAAAATACGTCACAATTTGAACACTCAGTCGATTTCTAAGAAAGGGTGGGGCAGCTGCTCAGGGAGCAGGATTCAGGAGGATTGCTAAAACAGGAGTGAATTAAGACAAAAAACACTCTAGCCCAGTTTCTTATGAGAAAATTGCATTACCAGATGGTTGAAAACTCCAAAAACTTGATTTTGCATGATATAGGCCCTTTAAATCTTAGATTAATGATTTATGATCAGCATCGGTCTAGATCTACTCAGTATCACTACAATAGACATCACTTCAATAGACAGAAGGGATTCAAGGAATGTAGAAAACATCAGCCAGTGCTTTAAGTGGGCCTGTATGCACCAGTACTCAGTACCCCCACTTCTAAAAGTAGCTCTTAAGAGTACCACTGCTTCTCTGAGTGCTGAGATTGTACCAGTTCACTCATGAATCCGTCTGTTTTAATCGGTTCTTTAAGCGGACTGGTAAGCAACAATAGGCCTACCCAGTACCACCACTTCTAAAAATAGTTCTTTAGAGTTCGGCCACTTCTCCGATCGCTGAGAACGTTCTCACGGAGTCCCGGTACGCGTCTTGTGCGTCTGCTGTCTGTTGCTTGTCTGTACAATGCTTCCACTCTCTGTGACGCTGCCATGCTGCATCACTCCTTTGAAGGAACGTTAAAAATGCATGTTGAGTTTAATAATGTAGGACATTTAAAGCTCATAACAAAAAGTAAAATATTACCATTAGACATAAGCTTCTGTTTAATGGCAGTTGGCAAGCAATGTTAAATGCATACTAAATATGCCATACTTATTTTTTACAAAGTACTAAAAAACTAACAAGCACTATATTTTCTATTAATTTAATCTTCTTGGCCTCATAGAACCAGGCTCCCACCCTGACCCAAAGCAGTACTTTTAATAGCAAAGCTATAATTGTTTTGGTTCGGAAGAACAGAACATTATTTTATCCAAGAGAGTATTATTATTAATATATGCTACTTTATTTTGAAAAATATAAAGAAAAATAGCTAGATATATATTGAAAAATTCAAAATCAGATTGCAGCCAAAAAATATCAAGACATAACTTTTAGTCCCTATTGTCTAGCCCTAGAACAAACAATGACATCTGCTCTGTGCCCACTCAACTCTGTGTTTGCTTGCACCTGGCTTCGTCTTCGTCATTATTGGTCCCGGAGAGAAATTAGGTGTTTTTGTAACTCATACTATTTAATTCCTCAAGGATCTGATGTAGCACTTATGGCTGTGGGCAGGATGTATCTTCTTTAGCAATCTGTTGCAGCAAAACTGATTTCACAGATACCCTGTGATTAATTAGATTAAACATTTTTAATTGTTTGACAGCCCTAGTTTTTATTTATGTACATTATTTATTTTCTGTATAAAGTGAATTTTTTTATTCTGTAGCACTTTGTTTTTCTACTTCAAGAAAATTTAACATTTTCTGTTATGATATTGTTACTTGCCTGTTTCGGGATTTTTTTTATTCTATACCCTCACATGAAAGGGTTTTATGTATATAATCAACATATGACTAGAATTGATTGTATGAGACTTGACCTGAGCTCCCTCCCTTTCTATTTGTATTATGATGCATATTGAGCGTGGAACCTCATTTTACCCTTCTATATTCACATTCAGGATTCTCTGTATTCTATCTTCAAATCTTGATTAAAAAGACTATCTGCACCTGATGTTGTCCAGTTAAAGCACTGCCATCATCCGAGAGATTGATTTTAGTTTCAAGCCTCTTGAGCATTCATCATTTCTCAACAATCTCCTACTTTTGGTTTGCTATATCGGATTCTTTGATGTTTTTTTCTCAAACTTTTGCTTGACAAATCCCTGTTTTCAACCTAGACAAGGATTTGACTACAACAAATGTCTGGAAAAGTGTTCAGAGGAGAAGCCAGGATCCTAGCTTAACAATGTTTATACATTTATACTTTATACATTTTGAAATGAGAACTTTTTGAAAACTTGCTATTTTAACAATTAATCTGTCTTCCATATCTTGTTGATCTGGCTTTTGAATTTGTTCTTTAAACCGTTTTCACCCATTCTCTCTGCCTGTCAGAATTTGGGATGATTTAGGTCACTTTGTAACCATCTCCTGCAGAAACCTAACTGGTCTTGGGAACCAAAAATAATAGATTTGGTTTTATGAGCTGAAAGTGGACAAGTTAAGAACAGTTTCTAGAGTAAGCATACTGAGGCAGGCCTGTACAGCCAATGTGGAACACATTTTAAACCGGTTTAAAATGGAAAATACACTGGATATTCAGCAGAAGAGCTTTTCTGTGTGCAGCTGTTGATCAATAACATTTTTAAGGATAACAATCTCTCCTGGATGACTAAATGCTTAAATTCTTCTGCTAACTCTGCTTGTATTCACAGGCCTCCCTCGTGGTTACAGTGTGAAGAATGTCTGAAATGGCGAAGTGTCCCACCTCACATTTATAAAGTCACTCCTGAAAACTGGAGGTGCAGCCAGAATCCCAATCCACGTTACAGGTAAGTATTTTTACATTGCTTTAAGTGGAAATTATCACTTTATTAAGCTTTTTTTTGTTTGTTTTTTACTTTTAGTGCTTTGCATGTAACCTTTAAGACATGTTGGCTGTCAGTGTTTTCTGTGTATTTGAGCCAAACTGTACCTTAGCAGTGACTGATGTTTTGATGGGCCTTGTGGTTTTTTGCAGAAGCTGCTCATCACCAGAGGAAGCTGAGGACAGTGGGGAACAGTTAACACCCAGCTACCAGAAAAGCCACAAGAAACTGTAAATTCCTTTTTCTCTAGTCCTTTCACACAGACCTTTTCACACAACTTGTCCTCCTGTGTGCCTGCGTGCATATGTGAACCGTTTTGTGGGTTCCATTTGTCGGTTTCATTCTGTTGAAATTTAATGCTACGCTCTACATGTGAGAACATTGACCTGATAATTAGAAAACCATTATCTCACTTTGAAAGTAGGCTGAAGTGTGATTCAGTCTATCATACACAACATGAAAATGCTTAAATAGTTAATTATTCAAGGAGTTGTTATAGATAATGATGGCTGTGGGCAGGAAGGATTTCTTGTAGAGGTCTCTGTTTTGACTAAAGAGACCTTTGTTTTTGTAGGACAGTCGCACGATGAGGATGCTCAGGATCAATGGCCGCTGGCTGCTCTGCTTTTTGACCGCATGCCATGGAGGCCGCCATTGCTCCTCCATTGCTGTAGTACCTCCGTTTGGCCGCTAGGCCCCCATTGAAAAGCATTGGACTTTAGACACGTTAAAAACAACTTAAATGCCTGGTGCCCCATTGTTTTAAACTTTCTATGGCTACATATTCTTCCTGAGATAACGCTGGGCACCAGGCTGGTTTTCGTAAGATAATTTTTTGAAATCTTGCATAATTAATGAGGGGGCCGAGCCAAGTTTAGCATCAGAGCTAAAGATGCGGGAGCAGAATGGGCGTGATTACAACCGAACTACACGCCCCGCGAGGGCAAAGTCTACAGTGAAGATCCCGCCCCTATGCCCTTTTTAGGAACATGCTTTGTCAGAGCTGGGGAGGAAGAGTCTGTGAATCCGCCATGAATTCCCCCATGAAAGTGTGTCATTCTGGTAAACGGGGAGGAGTGAGGAGGCGCTGTCTATTCTTTTTTACAGTCTATGCTCAGGATTTTCCTTAATTTTCTTGATTTGATGCATAGAATACCTCTATGCATCATTATCAACATCTCTAAGTGTTCCACAGTCGTCCCCAGATCAGAACCAGCCTTCTTCATCAGGTTGTTTAGTATTTTTAAGTCCCTGGTTCTGATATTGCTACCCAACAGACGATGGGTGAAGAGATTACACTCGCCACAACAGACTTGTAGAAGATTTGCACTGCAAACCTGGAAGGAACTTAGCTTCTTCAAGAAGTACAGAATGCTTTGTCACTTCTTGTATACAACTTGACTGTTCAGTCTCCAATCCAGTCTACCAGGTGAACTTGGAGGCATTTACACTCCTCAACTACCTACAATTCTTCTCCTGTGATGCAAACAGTGTTTGACCTCATTTGGTTTCTCTGAAATCTACAGTCATCTCATTTGTTTTGTTCACATTTAAGTTGAAATGATTGTTTTACCGCACTATGCCACAAAGTGGTCCACCAGCTCTCTGAATGCAGCTTCTTGTCCATCTCTGATACACCCAACAATTGCAGAGACATCTTGAGTATTTCTGCAGATAACAGGTCCCTGTCTTATACTGGAAGTCTGAGGTGTACAGAATGAAAAGGAATGGTGAAAGTACAGTCTCTTGTAGTGCTCCTGTGCTGCTGACCCGCTGGTTTGACACACAGTCTTCAGTCTCAGAAACTATGGACTGTTTGTCAGGTGGTCATTGATCCAGGTGATTGTTGAGGCCTTCACTTGTGTCTTCAGGAGTTTCTGACTCACCAAATCAGGCTGAATTGTGTTAAATGCACTTGAGAAATAAAAGAACATGATCATCATCATCAAGTGCTGCCCACTTTGTCCAGATGACAGTGGGTTGGTTAAAGCAAGTTGATGACGGCATCTTAAACGGCCAGTCCACAGCGATAAGCAAACTGCAGATGGTCCTAAAAAGACAGATATTGAAATGTTTTGCATCGAAAAGTTGTCAGACAGGGATTATTTTAGTTACTGAACAAAATACTTTGATTTCAATACATAAAACAGTGTCCAACCAAGAAAAAAGGGATAGCAATGTCTCCAGCTCATATTTGGGCTCATAAAGTGACGAAAATGATGTCTGAGATACTGAACAACAAACCACCGCAAAGAGGGATATAAAGGGTTTCTTGATTAACAGACATCCTGATCTGCCTGTGAATCAACACAAATGGATGTCATTCGAAACTGTAAAATTCTGTCAGAATTTGGATAGATGTTGTAATATCTTCTTTTCTTCTGAACATCACTGTTACTATATTGTGCACATGCATGTGTCAGCACTTTCCTCCCAGCAGCTGGGTCAGCAGAATAGCCTACCTTATGTTAGCTTGCCGTGCAGTTGTTGTGCAAAACGCACTTCCCTGTGCATAATTAACCCATACCACAATGAAATCAGTTGAAGCTAGTTATCTCTGCCAAACTTGCATGAAAGTTGGGTTTGCACAATCTGCAGCCATCAGAAGACATTTTGTTCTGACAGAGGCCACAGAAAATGTAGCTCTAAGCTCTGTATGTGCCAGCATGTGTATATGTGACAAAAAAACAAACTATTTTTTATTTGATATATAAATCTGCTCAATGTATCAGGTCACTTTTCGTAATTGCAATATCAGCATGTATATCACTTTAAAAATAGCTGCTTTGATACAGTATGTGATAGAATATTATATTTGAAGTATAAGCACCTTTAGACTCTTCATATTAATAGTATATTTGCCCAGTTCGATGGTCTTTAACAGCCTCTAATTCCCACACCTGATGTATATCTTTAATCGCCAACCACTGGATAGTGGGGTGGATAGTTTGTAATCAAAAAGTGTTGAAAAAAAGTTTTACTGTAAAACGTCCTAATATCATGCAGCCTTTTTTGCAACAAAAAAAACAAAACAGCTGTGGTTGCTTTTGGGGTATAGACTATTGACTCTGCTTACGCTATCGGTGTACCGTCGCGCCTTTTCTTTTAGTTTTGGGTTGTTCCTTTCCATTAATTTGTTACGTCCCTGGAATCCATCACTTTGCCGTGCAACGGAGTGGTGACTTCTCCAGGGTGCACGCTGCCTGTCACCTGTTGAACGCTGGAGATATGCGCCAGCGTCCGTTTATCACCGTGTCAACAACATAACATGTATAACATCTTCCCTGCCTCCCAATGCTCTCTGGTAACTATGGTAACGTTCGAACATGCCTTTGAAAATGCCTTGATTGATCAGAATAAAAAAATTTAAGTGTATGAGAAATACTCCTCATTCCAACACTGAATCAGTGGGAGCTCAACAGCTGTTTCTCTGTAATGAACCAGCAGTTTGAAAAGGTTCATTGCCTTATTTGAAAGCCAGCTGCCACATATTTTACAGAGCTGGCTTGATGCATGAAATCACTGGCCGAGATTAATCCTTTTTTTAAGCAGAACTCCTGATATTAGCTAGCTTGTGGGTTTGTTTTTAGCAGTGACGTATACTGTGACTGAGGCAAGTATCTTGACACATGCATCAAGAGGTATTTACAGTGGGATGTAACAGAAATATTTTTCTAACTAAAACATTTTTTGGACTAAGTTGTTCTTTTTGTGGGAACCAGAACCAAATGACTCATGGACAAGTCCGTGGCCCTAGGGTTGGGGACAACTGCTGTAGAGGAAGTGGACACAAGGTCCATATATGGTAGTAACTTCCTGTTTTGTGGGAGTGTTGCGACCTCTTTATTTTTACCCCCAGAAAAGTGGGTTTCCTAATTGGCTTCATTGAAATGCAAACTGTGATGTATTTCTGTTTTATACTTCCATGATGTTTTGCACTTCAGGATATGTACTTTAAGTTATAACTTAACAACATAGTTCCTTTCGATAGATGTTGCAGCTAATTTAAAGTAATCTCATTTTGAGGAACATTCAAGCATATACTGCTTGTACTTGCTTTCTAAAAGTATTTCAGTTTTGACAAGTATGCATACGAAGGATACATTATGTTTAGTGTGGACGAGTAGTGCACTTTGGCACTGTGATATTATGTAGTGGTTTTGTGGACAGGTATTTTTTGGCTTCTGCATTTTGGGGAACAAGATGACCAGAAGTGACCGTATTTGGAGGTGAGCAAGCAATCCATTCGATCCATTGGAGGTGATCCAAAGCACTAGTCTTCTTAAAGAAGGGGGAATTTCTCAAACTCCTAGTTTTCCCAAATGTACTTATTTTAGTTATTTTATAGCATTTTCAACATCATACCAGTAACTTTTGTCAGCAGAAAAAGCAAATCTATACACTTTTTGGAATAAATCTATAATATCTATAAATATGGGTGCAAATTGGCAGGCAGCATTGTACCTGCACACCCAGATTTGCACTTGCTGCAGATGGAGCCCCGTGTCACGGGTTAGAGGCATTGTGAGAACATGTGGCAACAGTTTTATACACCTAAATAATTCTCTGCATATTTTAGCACGTTTAGCACATTTTGAAAGCGAATAGCAGTTCTGCCACTTGCTGATATGTTTAAAGTGTAACTGTATGTGTAAAGCTTAGCAACTTCCATGCAGTATCCCAAAATAGGTAAAGTTGAATTGGCCTGTTATGAGGTTCCCATAAGATGAAAGGGCTCATTGTGTTAAATGCAAGACATTGAAGTAGATTAAATGATTTTATGTGGGGGAAAAAACTGATAATCATCTACCACTCCCAAAACAATAGTTTGAATATTACAGTGACTATAACATAATGGGTCTAATTTATTAATTGTTATCGTGTTTATGCAACAAAGACCAGAGCAAAAACATAGAACACCCTCTTATCTGTTGTACTAAACACTTCATAATATTAATTGTTGTTGATACTATTCACCACGCAAAAAACAGCTGAGTTTTACTTTCTTGTAAGCAAGGGGAAACGTGTAGTAGTCTCATTTCAGCCACCTGACTGGTAGTGTGCAGCAACTTGTGTAAACAACTCCTTTTATTTAATTAAAACGGACTTTGAACCATAAGAGGATTGTTATTAAAATGTTTTTGTTTTGTAACTACAGCTTTTTAAACCCTTAAGAAATTTACTACAATCTGTAACTGGCTTACAAGCATGGTGTGTCTTATCTGGTATACATGAACAGAGAGTTTAAGAAAGTTGCAAGCGCGTATAGATTCAGAAAGGCAGCAAATTTAATGTATGGCGTCATCAGGAAGTATTTTTGTTCTGGACTTCTGCTTGAATGTATAGGAAATTACTCTGAACACTGATAAAGTCTTTAAATCTGTCAAGAAGCAGAACCCATTTAAGTATCAATAAGTGTTTAGTGTTGCATCAGCAGTTTAAAGGGGAATTTAAGGTAATTTCCTTATAGGTATGACTGGGTAGAATTCAGTTCCCTCTTTTCAATCTTAGTATTGCTAAGACACTCTATAACAAGATATGTAATTCACTATAAAGGCATTCCAGCCTTGTTATTTATTTTTTTTCCAGTGATTTTAAAGTCATTTGTAATGGTTAAGTTTTGAAATCTGAAGTTAAACTATTCTTTCTAATCACATAGAGAAGGAATACTTTTAAAAATGTTCAAATCAGACGTCTTCTTTAAGTAAACATATGACTGAAGTGTTTCAGGACTGGACCAACTGTCCTCTTATTTTGAACTCAAAATATTGTTTCCTGAATTATAGCCTTAATGTGATTTTTTTAAATTGGTTCATAAGATGTTTTTTTCCAGAGATGTGGATTTAATTTTAGTTGGGTTGTGGTAGAAAACTTTAATTATTATTGGAAATTAATAAGGAATGTTGTTTTCAGAGATTTGACATTGGTTCATCGTGCTTTTTAAATATTTTTCTTTAAACATAACTTCATATTTAGATTTCCAACAGGAATATGTTGGGCTCTTATTTATTTTTCAGATTAGTTTAAAACTGCTTATAAATCTCTTCGCATGCTGGAGCTGATCAGGCTTGGTTGTCAGGTTTAGGTATGTTTGTGTCCTGCATCACTGAATTCGGTTAATTGAACATCTATCCATTTTCTGAACCGCTTAATCCTCGTTAATTGAACATTGGTTTAAAAAACAAAATCACTGTATGCAAGCTGTATAGAAAGCTTATTACAGTAGCATTTGTATGCACAAACGCTGCCCTCTTCCTTCAAAAAGATGTGGATATCAATTTTCAGTTCAAAGACCCTGGACTGCACCTAAACACCTGACAGCCATCAGGAATCGCTGTGACTGAACAGCTGTCTGGTTGGAGCCCATTTCCTTGAACAGTACTGCAAAAATCCTTTGATTGGTCATGTTTTTAAGTAATTGACTGTGCTGAACATATCGATCATTAAGCGACATTACTGGCTCCTAACTCAGCTGTTTAGAGCTTGCATATTGGGGGAGACGGGCCTTGAGCCGCCTTCTGCGTCCCAACATGTTAAGACACTTCCTAAACTTGTCTACTGTTTTCCATAATTGAAGGGTTTTTAAGAATGCTGACGTAAAAATCTGAAGGCTGACGCAGAAGCACTTGACACACAATGTATAGGTAACTGAATCAATTAATTTTTAAAAAGGATTCCTATGAGAGCGTTTGAGCATCATATAAGACCTGGACTGCTTTACTCATTAGCCTACATTTTGCCAAGCGTGTTTAATTGTTACAAAGCTTTTGAAGTGCAACTGTGACCTGTTCAGCTGGGTACAGAGGTGCTTCAAAAGGCCTGATGTCTTGCCAACCATCTGTGTTTTCTGCTGTATTTCCTACTGCTAAAGCCATAGCTTGCCGGAGAGAACACAGCTCGTTCAGAGTTTTTCCAACTTCTAATCATTTCAATTATAAAAATATTCCCTGATTTCTAAACTTTGGCTGAAGTTGTGCTTAATTCCAGTCTTCAGTTTGGCATTGGAACGCTGCTTCAGCCTCCAGAAAAACATCTAAGCCCCCATGAGAACTCATCTTTCCGATCAAAAATCCCAAACCTCATGACAAATGATTATTAAATACGCAGATGATACTACTGTCATTGGTCTGATAACTTCAAATGATGAATCACAATAAAAAGCAGAGATAGGAAATGTAGTACGCTGGAGTGAAGAGAAGAACCTTGTTCTGAATACTTCTAAAGCCTGTGAACTGGTAATTGATTTCAGTCGTAGTAAGAACACTTTGCTCATTGTCATGTATGACTCTGAGGTAAAGATGGTTGATAAATGTACGTTTCTGGGTGTGACTTTCTCCAATGATCTCAGCTGGCATTAAAACACCAAAATTATTGTTAAAAAGGCCCGCCAGCACCTTTTTTTCTTTATGAGAGTTCACTCCAAACCAAACCATCCTTTAAAATTTTTAGCGGTGCTGTATTGGAAGTTTTCTTACCAGCTCTATCACGGTTTGGTTTGGTAATCTTACTGTAAAAGAAAAGGAGATTCTAAACAGAGTGGTTAGCTCTGCTCATAGATCGATTGGCTGTGACTTACCAGTCTTGGAGGCCATTTATAAAAGCAGACTCTTAAAAAGAGCTCTCCAGATTATCAAGGATCCCTCTGGTCACCCAGCTTCAAAGCTGTTTGTTCTTCCTTTGGGAAGAAGATATCGTTCTATTAAATGCACTACATCATGTCACACAAAAAGTTTTGCTCCACAGGCTGTTAGGGCCTTGAATCAACGCACCTGATTACTTCCAATATGTATTTTATTATTTTACTTACATTTGTTGTTTTTTATTACACATTGCTTTTATACCTTGTGTAAGCATCTAGATGTGATCGCAATCTATCCGTGTTGTCTGTGTCGTTTATGGGTTGTGCTTCTTTTTGTGGTTGTATGTTTATGTTTGTCTATGTTGATAATGTACCATGAGCTTCTTGCAATTTGCATTCCAATGTGGTTTTATCTCTAAACTACAAATGGCAAATAATCAATCAATCTATCTATCTATCTATCTATCTATCTATCTATCTATCTATCTATCTATCTATCTATCTATCTATCTATCTATCTATCTATCTATCTATCTATCTATCTATCTATCATCATATTTTATACTCCTTTGCTTGGAAGGAAGTACATTTAGAAGCATGTTTGGTGATGTTTTATGTTCTGCTTTAAGTTTATGTTTGAGCCTAAACTCATACCGCATCCTCCTGCAATGACTCCACGACTCTCCCAGGGGGTATGCCCCTCACTTTGGGAACCACTAGGTTAAAGGGTCTTGACTACAATTAAAGGCAAACTAACAGTACAGGATTTGAATTGCTAACAGCAATCCAGGCAGAATAAATGGTGTGCAATTGATCTGAAAATGTTTAATTCAGACCTTTAAATTTGACTTATCTTGGGAAAACTGACTTGTGAAGGTCTGTTTGTATCTAACCACAATGTGTTAATTCAACATGCTCCCTGTGTTTCCCCTATGTCTCACCATGTTTCTTTTTTCTTTCCAGAGAGCACTCCAAAAATAGAAAACGAGACAAATCACAAGAGGTATGTGGTATTTTAGAAACAGTCTTTACCCAACGACGTTTGTAGGATTTCATGAGCATACCTGGTTGTGTTGCAGGAGTGTTACTCGGAGGAACAAGTGGATAAGTCTGATATCTTGTCAAGTACTTCGCCGGAGCAGCCTTTCTCTCCATCCACACACACACCTGAAAACAGTACTGATGAAAAGAGACTGGAAAATGACGTGGAAGTTTCGAATAAAGACACTCAGACAAACGCTGATGCTAAGCCTCAATCAGTCACAGACTCCAAAGAGAAGGTTACTGAAAGAGGTTGTGTCATAAAACAGAAGAATGTACTTGCACATGGGGAAAATGATCAGAGGCTTGAAGACAAGGAGGACGACAAAAACATGGAGACAGAGGAGAAAGAGGAGGAGCACGCAGACGCATTCAGGTGGGGTATGGAGGAACTGAAAGAAAAAGGTCATGCTTAGTACTTTAGTAGAATACAGTATTTATTAAAAGTAGTTTATTAAGAGCACCTAGGTTGAGTTTGAAGAAAAATACAACATGTGTGTGTATGTATATATATATATATATATATATATATATATATATATATATATATATATATAATTTTTTTTTTCAAATACAGTCCAATGACAGTAACCAACTCTTCTTTGTTTTCTTTAGGAATAAAAGAAAATCTCAACCTATTTTTACCTACATCTCAAAAAAGCGCTGGAGACAGCAGCCGTCGGACTCAGAAAACGCTGGGGAGGATTTCCCTCCCGGGACTCAAACGAACGCATTCAAAAAGGACAGCAGCAGCCAAGTGGAGAAGTCAAATGCTATGCAACAAACCCCAACCAACCACACCTGGACTTACTCTCCGCTGGCCACCCAGACCGTGATGGTGTCCCCACTGCGGACAGAACGGCCACCGAGCAAGGCGCTGCCTCCGGAAATGGGGGAGCGGGAGGCTAAACTGCAGAAGCTGGCTGCGCTGGAGAAGGAAACTGAGCGGCTACGGAGCCTTCTCGGACTGGAGGTCTCCAAGACAACGCAAGGCACAATGACAACTGCTGACGGCATGATGGAGAAAGACGGGGAGGAGAGGTCTACAAAATCCACAACAAGCAAAGACGTCGGCTGCCAAACAGTCATGGCTGAGGTCAGCACAGATCATTAGAGATACATAACAATTTTACCTATATTGACTGTTTGGTGCAGTCTATAGACTTATCATGGCTTTGATTTAGTCTTTTTTGTATGAAGTTATTTTTGGGGGGAAAGTATTTGTTTCTTGTAACTGAGAAATTGAAGTCAGAGAAGAAAATTTTTTTTACAGTTTTATTTTTTTCAATCTTTGGCAAATACATAGACACACTTTTTCAATTTCTTTAGTGAAATGCACAACTTCCATTCGTTTCAATCACACTTTAGAAAAATAGTACATTTACAGTTTTGACCCATTTGATCGAAAATAAATGTTACAAAACTCCACCTACCTGTGTGTAGTTTTGTAGTGTGTGTAGTGTATACTTTTTTTGTTTCTCACAGACACAAATTAGTGAAAGCAACTGCACAAAACCGCTCATGAGAGCCACAAAAACTGCTTTACAAGCCACACCTTTTTCCGTACCTACTTTTTGCCCCGTTTGTGGTGCTGTTAAAAACATTTTGAGACCTGTAGGTAATACCTATGACAAACACCAGGGGAGCGCTGCCGGGACTAGTGATAACAAACCGGAAATACCCCATGCTATATGCTGTATGGCATAAGTATTACCCATGAGTCACAAAATGTTTTTGACACCAAGAGAAAGAGGAAAAAGTGTGGTTTGTAAAGCAGTTTTTGTGGCTCATATCAGCGGTTTTGTATAGTTGCATTCACTGATTTGTGACTGCGAGCAACAAAAAAAGTATTAACAGGTTATTTTATTACACACAAGTACAGTTGGTGAAGGAGTTTTGTACTATTTGTATCGGATCAAATAGTATCAAAAAAAGAATTTGTTCACTGTACTTAAGACACACAAAAAAAAAATTACGGTTGTTTTGCATTTGTGAAAGACAGGAGAACAATCTACAATTACAAAACTGCTACAAAATTGTCCTCTGTGACTTCAGCTTCTCAGTTACAAGATATACATACTTTTGCCCCAAAAATAAAATCATATTTTTGGTCTTATGACCAAGAAAATCTCCCTAAGCAATAAAGAGCTGTTAATAACTAAAGAAAATATATTTTCCTTGTGTTAATGCATTAATTTAGTTAAATAAAATGTGCATTCTTTACATGTGTGGAAAAGTGGCAGGTTCAGGTTAAAAAAAGAAATTTAGCTCCTGAAATGTATGGAAGCCTGGAATTCTCCTACAGCTTTCGCTAAATGGTCTGTGTCCAACAGTGCTCCACTTCAATGCCGAACATGGCTGTGGCGCTGGAGAGCAGACCGAGGAAGGAGAGGAGTGAAAGTCAGAGCAGAGTGAGAGCGATTGATGGCGACACCTGTGATGACAACAGGTAAGTATTTAAGATATTCACACAGTAACACACAAACACACACAGAGGATGCACACATCATTTCATTAGGCTGAACATGAATGTGGATCAGAGGTTTTCTCTAGTTACTCCTCTATTTTCAGGGATTTATTGGTAAACCAAACAAAGCTGTGCATATATTTTTTTTTTTTTATAAAATCTGTAACTTTCGGTGTGTATAATTTAGTTTTAGTAAAACTTTCACGGCTCCATGAGGACCTCAGATGTATGTTAGAGAACCTTAGTGAAAAAACAGCATCATGAAGACCAAGAAAAACTAGCTGGGTCTGAGACAAAGTAAAACAGGGTTAGATAATAAAACATTATCTGAAGCTCATTGAGTTTTATTTAGTCCGTGATCTAAAAATTGACAAAACTGCTAAGGCTATGGCCATGGTTCCACCTGAACTGACAGACTAGGCAAGGACCCGATTAATCAGAGAAGCAGCCAACTAACTCTGGAAGAGCAGCAGAGATTCAGAACTCGGGTAGGAGAACCTGTTGATAGCACTACCATTGTCAGGCTCTCTATAAGTCTGGTCTTAATGGGAGAGTGGAAGGAAGAAAAGCCATGGATGAAAGAAAGAAGTCTTTTTGCCTTCATGATGAAGAAGGTGCTCTGGTCATATGACATCAAAATAGAACTTAATGGTCTACCTGCAGAACATTATTTTAGGGAAAGGGGTCGTGTTTTTCGGTACTTGACAGGTTTTTTTTAACGGTGACAGAAAAATCTGAAGGCCTTCAGTCTTTTTGACAGATTGCGATTCCCATCTTTGACCACCCCTTACAAACGATTGCATCACAATTTCTCTTTTCTTCCTTCAGATCCGCTCAGCAGAATCTGCGTGACATGCGAAATAACGTGGTGGTGCTCCTCACAGCCCTGCTGCCCCAGCTGGACCTGGCCGGTATCAGCTTAGAGACGGCAGACGTGGACAACATCCTGCAGCAGATCATAGAGGTTAACTCACTGAAAGTATGAGCGCCTCTAAGTCCTAAAGAAGATGATTCTCTTGTGTGTCCTGCAAAGGAATACTTTAAATACCCAGGTTCTTCCTTCATACAATTTCTTCTCTTACATCGTGGCATCGGCACGTTTGATTCCTGAATCCACCGGATTTAGATTATTGAAAAGGAGCGTCTCGTGGTGGATTAGACTGTTCTCACATGTGAGTGAAAAACCTAAGAGTTCAGAAACAAATATGACGTATTTGCTCCCAAGAGACTCTACACGCTCGTCCAACTCCTCAAACACGAACCAAGGAGCGAAATAAAAGTTGTGTCATTGTATAAGCGTATTAAAGTGATGTGAGACATTGTCGAAACTAAAAGTGGTCATTACAGTTGTGCACTGTAGCATTTAAAGTCAGTCGTTTGACATATTACCACAACATGTCTCTTTGAAGCTGTGCTGAGAGAATCTTTTGGATTGGAGAAATTTCTGTAAAAGGCAGAAATTATATAAATCAGTGTCTTGCATTACAGCTGGTGACAAGAATGGCTGCAGTGTAATATGTTTTACTTCACAGGGATTCAATTTCACATCTACCTTATATTGAGCTTTTTTGTACAATTATATTTCCTATTTAACTGCAGTCTGTTGTGATGTTCTGTTAAATATCATGGAGTCTTTGTGGAGAGCCTGTCTACTGTAAAAAGGTTTTTCTTTTATATCTAAAAGTGTTTCCTATATTCTAATGTTAGTTTTTTTGGCCTCTTTGTTTTATAGTCTAAAGTACTTTTAAAACCTGATCCAAGTGTTGTCATTGAACTCTGTTAACGAAAAAAGTTTGTTTGTATATGTGTTTTAAAAATTAAAGCTTTGTGTTTGAGGTAACAATGGAAACTATTTATTGTTCTGCCACCAAAAGTTATTTTGTTGTATTTTTAATAGTGAAAGCAAAAAGCCGTTTTGGGAGCATGCAATACTGTATGTTTTCCACAAGATGGCAGCAGAGCTTTTTAGAAAAATACATCTTTCTTATTGTCCACATCAGAGCCGTCTCTACTCTACTAATGGCGCTGGTCCACATGTAAGCGGGTTCCGCGAAAATCTTTATACTCAAACTAAATGTAATCATTTGTTTTGTTTTTCTGTATTTAAATGAGTAACATTAAATGTGCCACGAAATCCCCCAAATGTACATAAAAACATACTTTTTATATATGTATATCCCAACATCTAGCTATTCATTGATTTAGCACATTCAGCATGTTCTTTTGCATATCAGCCAGTAGCTTGGAGTCATATTCTCTCAGTTTTTATCTTAGATGTTTTCCATTCACTCAAATCAGCTAAAATGACTCACAAAATGTCCCAGATAAATGCATTCTGATAAACAGGTATCAAAGAAAATTGAGGTAAAATAAGGAGCATAGACAAAAACATACGTACATTTATACTTTTACCAATGAGGTTTTTTTATCGCCAGGGTTTGTCTGTGAATTTTTTGTTTGTTAGCGTCTTGGTTCAAAAAGTTCTATGATTAACAAGTATGAATTCAATAAAAAAAAAAAAACATTTATCCCTAGGGGTGATTCACTGTATTTTGTATCATTCAAGTATTTTTATAGAGTTGTCGAGCAGTGAACTGGTAACGGTCAGTCTTGCAATGAGTCTGAAGAGGCCTCTGACTGAAGACTGTTACTGTATGACTGTCTAATGACACACTAACAGTTCGATATTTAAGCAGGAAGGACACCTTTTATAGTAACATGACTGGATGACAGCATCAGTTGTTGGCAAGCACTACCTAACCACCTCATTTGCTTTTGCTGCTCCTCTTTGAATCTTTGTTCGGCTGTATGGTTAGAAAGCCAAGCAGAGTAAATCATAACTGCTTTCTGGAACTATTGTTACATAACATTAGTACCCATATGACGTTTTGCAAATTAAAACACATGAAAACTTTTTGGCTTGTAATTGTCATCCTGTCACCAACACCGTTGGTACATGGCATGTGTAATTCTCATTGATGTAATTCCTGAACGTTCAATATATGAGGAAACCCTAAAAGTGCTTAACAGCTAAGAAATAGTGCTTCTACAACATATGAATTTATGGCAGAACCCAGGATCTTCATGATATGAGCTCAACCATAAGATTTACCGTGCCAATGAAGGCTTCCCAAATAAATTTACATTAATGTTTTAAGTCTTCTAATACTAAAATGCCAGGTTTTTTGTTTTTGTTTTGTTTTTTAGATTTCTCTATGGTTAAATTTCATACCAAATTTCCTCAAAAGAATAACTGTTAACTGTATGTAAATCATGTTTGATCGGTCAAAATAGTTCAGATTTAAAGATACCACTGCAGTCCAGTCTTTCTCGGGCAGAAAAGCACGATTAGATGAGCAATATTACCTGTATCAAAAATACAAAAAACAGACTGAAGTACTAATTATGGCATTTGTTGGATACAATTATTTTGATGTTGCTGCATATAACTTAACCTTTTCTGCCTGATTTCAATCATATTTATTTATAGTAAATACTTATATGTACATTTAGAATTGTTATAAATGTACTTTTTCTGAGGGCATGATTACCATGTAGATGATAAATATGCATCTTATATGGGCTTTTCTTATCTGTTTTATCGTTTTTATTCAGTCTTTTAATTAGGTTTGACTTATTTTAACTATTTCTAATCGTTGAAAGTTAACAATGGTGCTAACCTTCAGTTATGAACCATTTATGAGTGTAGCTACCTAAGTGGGTTTTATTATTATAGCGTCTCCAAGACAAACTGCTCTTCCAAATAAATAATTTTGTGATGTCAGGAAAACGTGTACGTCGCCCAGACGCCTCCCACGTGCTCCACTCTTCTTTCATTCTCTCTATTTGACCTTCCTCCTCTCTCTCCCCCCTTAAATATGTGAGCCCAGAGGAGACGCAGCAGAGCCTGCTTAGAGTTTGACACCGGGACATTGTAAAGTGGAGCCGACAGGTGCGCACATGGAGAGGATGAGGACCCTGTTGCTCCTGGTGCCGCTCCTCCTCTGCTCCTCCGCTGGGGAGGCGCAGCGGGACACCGAGACCGTCCGGGAGTATTTCATAGCAGCGGTGGAGATCGGATGGGACTACATCCACGATGGGGATCACGCATCTACGCAAAGGTGAACATGTCCGACAGTAGTTCGGACGCTGTTGCTGTAAATTTACTGCAAGCTTCATATACATAATCCGATAAAGATGTATTTTGATCATAAGTCTGTTTTTATAATTAAATCATTTTTAATGTTCAGAGGGAGCTTCAAAGCCATTCCTCAAAAATACATCAAGGCAGTTTACCGGGAGTACACAGATGCTACCTTCACTGTCCCCAGACCAAGACCAGCCTGGACAGGTGGGTTCACACCTGCATTTACGTTTACCTAGTGACGGAAGGATTATAAACTAGGTTTAACCTAAGGACTGATTGAATGCAGGAAGTGGTGCCTCTAGAAAGGCACCAAAACTAATATCACTGGAATTTCGGAAGTTTGATTAAATCTGTCACGAAAATTTAAAAAAATAGTTTCTTTTTTTTAAAAGGACAAAAGTAAGCTTATATACCAAAAACTCCTTAATATGCTGGGATATCCTTTTTCATTTCCCCGAAGCCAATAGTTTTAAAATATTCCTACTCTCCTAATATTATCATGTCCTCTTGAAATCATTTAAGGCACACGTGTCAAACTCAAGGCCTGAGGGCCAAATCTGGCCCTCCATGGGCATTTATGTGGCACTCTAAACACTAGAGGACCCTGTAGATAAAAAATGTAAGTTCAATTTCTTTGCACCCCAATACATTTTTATCAGTAAAATAAAATCAGTGTTTATTTGTAAAGTCCTAAATCATATCATTATGTAAAGGTGTTCAGTATTATTTAATTTTAAGACATACTTTTGGAATGCGGAGGCTAATTTTAACGGTTTGTTATGGTCTTATAAATACTTTCTGGCCCAAAATTGAATTGAATTGTATCAAGTCATTGATGTGAGGTTGCGCCCTGAAAATAATTAGTTCATACCTTTATAAGCGTCGTTCTTATGACGTGTGCACTTCCAAGGAAAATCATATTATTAGTATTAGTATTAGTATTAACACTGATCAGATCGTTTTGCACCAGATTTGTTTGAAAAACAATAAAATGATTGCATCCCTTGTTCGAGCATCATGTTATGTCATCGCAGGTATTCAGGGCCCGGTGATCGTGGCCCAGGCTGGCAATAGAGTGGTGGTCCACTTCAAAAACCTGGCTTCTCAGCCCTACAGCATCAGCCCTGTGGGGATCACCTACTGGAAGCAGTCTGAAGGTAAGCAAACAAACGGCAAGCACGTTCCGCCAACTGCTTCTGCTGCACAGCATTCCCAACTCCCTGGTCAAATAATGAGCAACAGCTTGACCCAGATGGTTGACTCCTGGTGAGATTTTAAAGACTTGTATTGAAGCTCAGATGAGGAAATGGAAAACGTGGACAGAAATAGCTGCAAGTTGACTGCTCACTGTTGCTGTGAGTTAGATTTCCATGTGGGATTATTTAGTATTTTGTGAGTCACTACAAAGCGATTTCCTTTTTTAAGGAACTAGGAATTCGAAATAAGCTTCATATTAATATGACAAATATGATGCTGTTTTTATTACATTATTATAAATAAACAGTGGAAAATACTTTCAATGAAAGGGAATTCTCATTAAAAAAAATCCTCTTGATTCTCAAGAAATGACAGGGAACAACGGTCACCATTATCTCATGTGTGCAGATCTTTTGTGGGTTGCTCATCTCTCCAACAGATCTCGCACCCACATGTGGCGTTTCATGGTTAATCCCATTCACAGACAGCCCTGGATTAGGCTCTAATGCTGCTAAACATCCCAAACCGTCACTTCCTGCTAGCAGCTTGATTCCGATAACTGTTCTTATAATCTCAAAAGCTGCTTTTGTGACATCCAGGATTTATCCTATTCAAAACCATTTGGCCCTTAATGTTTCCACATTGTATCACATCACAACAACAAAATTTAAGACATTTATTTTTGGTTTTATGTAACATAATAACAACTAGGAGATGATTGTAAAGGTGAAGAAAAAGTGACACACTATTGTGTTTATTTGCTCCTGTTTTGGTGTCCATTTGTCTCATAAAACATTTGCTGTGACTCAGGCTTCCCTTGGAACTTTAATCTCTTCCTCCTGTTTCATCCCTACATTTCTTCATATCCTGAGGTATTCAGTAGGAGCAGCTCCTACTCCTTTGTTCCTCTTTGGTTGCTAAAACAACACGTGTGATATCCTCTCTATCCAGGAGCTGGATATGATGACTCCACGGCTGGTCAGGAGAAGGAGGATGATGCCGTCCCACCGGGCGGATATTATGAATACGTGTGGGACATCAGCCTCAAGGACGGCCCGACCATCAGTGACCCTGACTGCCTCACATATTCGTACTTCTCCCAGGTGGACACGGTCCGAGACATGAACTCCGGACTCATCGGCGCCCTGCTTATCTGCAAACCAAGTTAGTGAGCAGCTAAAATCATTTTTATTTTTAAATACTCCTAATTCACTGAAGTTGATGGTTTGGAAAGATTTAAAACCTGCATGTGACTTCCATTTCTTTTTTTTTTTGTCAAACGGGTCATTTCACTTTAAAATCCAGCATCATATTCAATGGGTCTTTATGCGTTCCTCAGGTGCATTCACAGAGGACGGCCAGAGGAAATTCCAAGCGTTCGTCCTTCTGTTTACCGTGTTTGATGAGACTAAAAGCTGGTATGGACAAGTTGGAGAGAAGATGAGCCGGGAGAAGTTCAGGAGAAGTGACGGCAGGAAAGAATACCACACCATCAATGGATATGTTAACTCCACTTTACCCGGTAAACAGATTCAATCTCTCCTGTCTTAGGCAGAGCGTAATAACTTTCAGCACTCCTAGATAATTCAAGTCTGACAGAAAAGGTGTGTTTTAAGTCGACTTTTGAAATTTAGAATCTTTACAAAAGATTATTTGTGGGTCACAAATAAATGGAAGAGCTGCAAGTGACACTGCGTTGATGCAGCAACATGCCTGGCATTAAAAAAAGGTGGTGGAGGCAAAGAGAGGAGATCATTAGCTCCAACCTAAACCACCTGTGCTGTTCTCTCAACCTCTCATTCATTGGCCACACCTTCATATTTAAGAAGCCTCCACTTCTTTAGTCATCAGCTCCACCAGCTCTGAACTCCTACACAAACGACCCTTCCATGTCTACCGAAGTCCTACGAAGTCTGTTTCATTTGCCTCACTTCCTGTTGGACCTGCCCACTCCTGATCTCCCCTCATCTTCCAGTTCCTGCACTTGAGGTCTTCTTCCAATAAATATCCAACAAACTACTTATTGCCTGCATAGTTTTCTGACGGAAGGCAGGAAGTTCAGACATAGATCTAATAATGGGACTGCTTACGGCCAGTGGCGTTATCTTCAATGAATGCAAGCGATTCCATTATGCAGCATTATGCAGGAGTGTCACTCCAGTATTTATAGTTGTACTTCACACAATTAATGCACCAATAAGCACAATTGCTGTATAATCTAAAGACTTACATATGAACAGAATGTGATATAATTCTGAAATACAACATATTTTCACTCAGATTCTCATTTCATTTCTCAGTTCAGACAGGATGGGGGGGATTGTTGCATAAATGCATGCTAAAATTTTATGCGTTTCCAACACTTGTGTTTCAGTGATAAATCTGTATCTGTATTTCCTCGTCTACCTGTGCAGGTTTAACAGTGTGTCAGGACCGTAATCCAGTGTCTTGGCATATGATCGGGTTGGGCACTACTCCAGAGATCCACTCCATTCGCTTCCAAGATCACACGCTGCAGGTAAACAATTTAAGCAACAAAGACCTCAGATACAAGTCAGTCACAGCAGACTGATCAGGGACACTTGGGGAATGCATCATCTCTGCAGAATTATATGTCTGGAAGATCTCCTTCTGGCGTTTCTGTCTCGCACTCCATGGTATTGCTAAAGTTATTAGGATGACTTTTGTCTGTAAGACTGTGTTTGTTTGTCCAAAAACATCCCGGCATCTTTCTTGGTTGCACATATAGAGTGGAGAAGTATGAAAACAATTGTTAACCGGAGCTTTTTCTTCTATAGGTAGCTTTTAAATTTTATAAAAACTAGATATTAATTTGTTGTTGGCCTTAAATCTTAAACATGATTGTAAACTCATATTTCTGTACTCATTCATTGATGTTTGTGTTCCCGCTGCTTACAACATACAATGAAGATGTGGGAAAGAGTGGGAGAAGCTTGGCTTTGGTTAGAAGTGAGCATTTGTGAACAGCCATACAGTTTCATGCAAGAAAGAGTACTACAGATACAATTTTGTGCTTTAAGGATGCTGATGGAGAAGTACAGAGAGGGTCAGAGGGAGCTGCATTGTGTAATTGTAGATTTAGAGAAAGCGTATTATAGGGTGCCAAGAGAAGAGCTGTGGTTTTGCATGAGGCAGTCTGAGGTAGCAGAGAATTAGTTAGAGTGGTGTAGGATATCTATGATAGCTGTGAGACAGCAGTGAGGTGTGCTGTAGGAGTGACATAGGATTTCAAGGTGGAGGACTCCATCAAGGATCGGCTCTAAGCCCTTTCTTGTTTGCTTGGTGATGGATAGGCTGATGGATGATATTAGACAGGAGTCTCCATGGACTATTATGTTTGCAGATGGCATTCTGATCTGCAGTGAGAGCAGGACGGAGGTAGAGGAAAAGCTAGACATAGAAGTGTGCACTAGAAAAGAGAGGAATGAAGATTAGTCGCAGCAAGACAGAATACATGTCTGTAAATGAGAAAGACACAAGTGGAACGGTAAAGTTATAGAGAGTGGAAATGAAGAAAGTAGACGACTTTAAGTTCTTAGGGTAAACAGTACAAAGCAATGGACAGTGTGGGAAAAAAGGCTAAGAAGCCTGTGCAAGCTGGTTGGAATGGGTGCAGAAAAGTGGTGGGTGTGATAAAAGGGTATCAGCAAAAATGATGGGAAAGGTGTAGAAGACGGTAGTGAGACCAACGATGTTGTACAGTCTAGAGACAGAACCAATGAGGAAAAGACAGGAAGCAGAACTGGAGGTTGCAGAACTCAAGATGTTGAGATTCTCTCTGGGAGTGACAAGAATGGGTAGAATCAGGAATGTGTATATCAGAGGGACAGCTCATGTTAGATGTTTTGGGCATAAAGTCAGGGAGGCCAGACTGAGATGGTTTGGAAATGTTCAGAGGAGGGACAAAGATTATATTGGTAGAAAGATGTTGAGGATGGCGCCACCAGGCAGGAGGCAGAGAGGAAGACCAAAAATTAAATTTATGGATGTGGTGAAAGAAGACATGAAGTTAGTTGGTGTGAGGGCAGAGGATGCAGTGGATATGCCTAAATGGAGACAGATGATTCGCTGTGGCAACCCCCTGAAGGGAAAAGTCAAAAGAGAAAGAAGAAGAAAGTAAATATCCTGCAAGTTTTTTTTAAAAAGTCGGCTCGAGTGACCCTCATAGCAAAAAGATTTGGCTTAGAAGTTATTTAGAAAGTAGCTGCTTAGGATATGATCAACAGTTTTATCCTAAAACTCAGTGTTTAAATCAACACAAATTAAATTTAGATTTCATGAAATGTATGAAATCTAAGTTTTTGGTGTTTGTTTATTTCCAGGTACTGACCCATCGTAAAGTCACAGTGGAAGTGACTCCAATGACATTCGTCAGTGCAGAAATGAGACCTGCAACTTTAGGACAGTTCCTCATCAGCTGTCAGATCCATGCTCACCGCTATGGTAAAAAAATGTTTTTGCCTTATTAGAATATAATCACAGCTCCTCAAGTTTGAAATAACCGCCGCTAATGTCTCATAGACGGCATGAATGCATTGTTCACGGTGATGAAATGCCCCGATCCAGTCACCAAGGATCTGAGAAAAGTCAAACACAATGATGATGGCACAGATGGGGAGGACGACAGTGAGGAAGACTTTAATTATATGTTCAACATGATTCAAATTCTGCCCAAAAGGCCACAAGTGCAAGTCAGATCCAGTGGAGGACTGTCTTCCAACAGGTGGTACCATTTTATTGCTGCTGAGGAAGTTACCTGGAACTACGCTCCTCATCTCAAACCCACAGACAGGTGAGGAAATGTTGAAACAGCATTAAAAAACCCAAATCTCTGTTAATAAACTCATTGTTTCCATTTGGTTTCCTCTTGTCAGTGAATTGCAGTCCAGATATTTGCCTGGATCTCCTCACCATCTTGGCTACACATATAAAAAAGTTGTGTATGTAGAATACACAGATGAATCCTTCACTAAGAGGAAGAATCCGAATCAGACTCTGCTGGGTCCTATACTGAAAGGAAGAGTCAGCGATCAAATCTACGTGAGTGACTTGAATGTCTGCGGAGCACGCACTAACACACTGTTGTATTTGGATTTTTTTTTACATCTGCTTGTTGTTGATTCTTTGCAGGTAATTTTTAAAAACTTAGCCAACCGCCCTTTCAATATCTACCCCAATGGCCTAACTAAGATCCTTCCACTGCATACATCCTCGAATGGTAAGCCTAAACTGTTTAATCTGAATTCACTATGTTTGTGGAAAAGAAAAAAGCTTTCCTCAAGTTGTAGAGTTGCCCGCTTACTTCTGATGCAAGGTTCTGTTAGCAGTAATGCAACAGGGAAAGGAGGAAGTGGGCTTCTGCTACAATCACAGAAACTGTCAGTGTGGCAGCTTCCCAGAAAGTCATATGAAGTGCATTTGACAAAGTATTTTGTTTTTTATGAACTTTTCTCAAATTCTATTACATTGTACTTGTATCTTAAAAAAGTAAAATGTCTGTCTGCCAGTTTTACATAACTAGGGACTGAAATCAACCCTCTTTTTTTATTGCTCAGGTAGATATAAAACGATAATCTTTGAGGTCCTGCCACGTTCTTTGTAGATTTTATTCTTGCTTTGATCTAAACTCTAGTTGTATTCTTTGTCTTTACCCTACTGGAAGATGAACACCTGCCCCAATCTCTATTCTTTGTGCAGACTTTAACAGCTTTCTTTTATTCATTTATTTCATTTATTCTGAGTGCTGCCCTTAACATGAATCCGCCACCTCCAAGTTACTGTCTCCCCAACCCTATATCAGTCCCATCTGCTGTGTTTCTAAAACCTAGATTATATGTCTCTGTCTAGGTCAAACGGATTGTCATTATCCATGGCGTTATCCATCGACGCGAGGGCTCTCTGTTACCAACGCAAAGATGGACAGAGTAGAGCCCCACTTTCTAACTATCCGTCTCTGTCAACGGAGAGCGTATACCTGTGATTGGTCATCTTAACAAACGCCAAAGATCGTTTCACCAGAACGGTGCTCTATAGTCGATGTGATCAGTCGTCAACGCAGAGTTTAGGCCCTACATACTTTATATTGAATGGAGATTTAATCTAATTTGGTCTTTTGGCAATTTGGAACACAAAGAGGTTTCGAGAAACAACAAAACAGACCGCTGTGTTTGTTTACACGTGTTTTCAGAGTATTCTATGCGCTGCATTTCTAGTAAAAAGCTTTTCAGCTTAATCAAAACTTAGTTTATGTCGTCCATTACTCCTTGAGCAGTGAATATATTCACAAGCTGAAGAAAATGAACTCTATATAAGCAGAAAAGACACTGCAATGGTAGGCACCCACCATGAAAAGTTAGCACCTCCTGCTGTCCTGTTCAGGAATTGCTTTGCAACACTTAAAAATCAACAGATAACTGAAAATGGAAAAATCTCCTGCAATATGACTGGATGCGAACTTGCTGACAGAGAAGTATAAACTAGGCTTAAGTCTTCACGATGCTGTGTTTACTAATGTAAGAGCCTCACAGAACCATTTGATTAAAACCAATAACTCTATATAGCACTAACTAGGGGTGTGTACTGGTAAGAATCTGTTGATACTATATGTATCACAATAAAGGGGGGACGAAATGATGCTATATATTACATCAGTATTACTTTCACAGGCAGTTTAGGGTTAGATTTAATTTAGGGGCATTTGAATAATGGGTGCTAAAATACAAAAGCACACAAAACGTTTTACATTTATAGGGCTGGGTGACATAGCCTCAAACCTATATTGCGATATAATCTAAAGCAGCCCACCAAAGGATCATATTTTGTTTTAATTATAAATGAAGCATTTAATAAATAAACTGGGAGTGACTTGATTCAGAAGAAGTAAACAAACAGATGTAACAGAACCTCAAAAACATTAGGAAATCTCTTTATTGGGATCAGTTTATCTTTTCTGACTCCATTCCATTCTGCTCAAATCTTTTCAAACAGCTGCTCTGAATGACCTGCGCTCACTAGGAGTTCCCCCAAACAAGACGTTTGTCTACATTTGGAGTCTGACTTCAGACGACGGACCCTTGGAGGGAGACCCGCGGTGTCTGACTCAGCTGTATCAAAGCACCATCTCCCCAGAGCAGGACCTTGCTTCTGGGTTGGTGGGGACCCTGCTCATCTGCAAGCACAACGCTATTGACACCAAGGGAGATCTGGTGAGACAATTGATGAAGCTTCAGGTACATGTTACCGTTAACGTTCATCACTGGATGTAACGCTTTTTCGTTTTCTCTATCTCGCAGCTGGGCCCCGACAAGAAGCTTAGTCTGATATTTGCTGTGTTTGATGAGAACAAAAGTTGGTACTTTAAGGAAAACATGCAAAGGTCAACTCAAAGCTCCTACAACACTACAGACCCTGAGTTTTATGAGTCCAATGTCATCTATAGTGAGTTTGACACGCTTACTTTTGTACTTGTAATTTTTCTCCATCATTTTCTGTGGATATTGAAAAAAAAATAAAACAAACTCATGTCCTTTGAATTTCATTCTTCCTCCAGGTATAAACGGCATCATGTTTAGCGGGCGTCAGTTTACCATGTGTCAGACAGAGGTCCCCTTCTGGCACGTGGCCAATGTTGGAACCCGGAGTGAATTCCTCTCTATCTATTTCACCGGAAACCTGTTTCAGTACCAGGGCCTATACCAGTCTGTTCTCACCCTCTTCCCCATGACGGCTATAACTATTCCCATGGAGACAGAAGTGACCGGTGAGAGAAAAGCTCATCTACATTCAGTTCTTCACATGAATGTGTTACCTCATGAGTGCCCAAGTCAAGTCCGCAAGAGCTGCTGTCCTGCCACTTTTAGATTCATCCCTGCTCCAACACACCAGAATCAAATTGTTGAATTCCCTCACCAGCAGTTATTGAGTTCTGCTTATTTACTTCAGATGTGTTGTAGAAAGGATGCTTCTAAACGTTGGAGGACGGCAGCTCTCGAGGACTGGACTTAGGGACCAGCTGTGTCAACTTGTTGTTTTTACGTTCAAAGCTAGGCATCAAGTGATCCTGGGTTGATTTTAAGTAGTAGTGCTTAAAGTAGAACTGGCATGAAATTCCCCGCAATGTTTGGGCCCTTTTTAGTAGGGCTGAACGATTTTGGAAAATAATCTAATTGCGATTTTTTTTCTTCAATATTGCGATTGCGATTTAATGTGCAATTATTTTTGTGGGGCTTTTGTCATGCATTTTTTAATTAATGCAATCAAAAATATTGTGTTTTATAAACAGATTTTTATACATAATTTATTCTATTCCATAAGATTATTTACTTATTTTAAGACAAAGGCAAATATTAACAACTTTATCTGCTTTTAATCATCACACTCGATGGTCATCGGTGTCGTTCTGCAATCAAGGTTTTCTTCCTTTTGATCCCAGCTAATAATTCCCTCCGGCTGCAATGTTTTCCTCCGTGTGGTTATCCAGGAAGTAGGATGCTTGAAGGAACCAGCTCTGATTTTTAATTCTCCATTGATCTAATGCACTTACAGACTCTGGTATGACTCTGTAGAGCGGTTTGATCTCAGGTCAGTTGTTGCAAAATACTCCGCTGTTTTTGGTGCGGCTTTAACTTTCTGTCGGCATTTTTTATACAGCGCAGTAAAATGTGGCTAAAATGTGTGTGTGAGATTGAATCCTAGCTTATTCATCATGGTTAACAAAGCATACTTTTGGCAATAAAACCCGTTATAGCACGAATTATTTCAGTGGGCCGTTTTTTTATGTTCTTTAGGAGCGTTTCTTTCAAACAGCTCGGTCAGCGATCCCCATCTCCTCGAAGTTTATTTACTGGAAATTTAAACACTGGTGGGGGTCAGTTTAGCCGTGCAACTCTCATATATGGTGGTGTGATGTTTTTAGGTGTTGATAAAGGTAATTGCATATGCAATTAATTGTTCAGCCCTACTTTTTAGCCACACTCTAAGTACCTTAATACTATATCAAAGGATCACTTGCCGTAATTCAGCCTTGTTGTAGAATTGCAGGTGTGACGAAGTAGCCCTCGTGTGAGCATTAGCACAGAACGACCGGGTAAAGGCGGGGCCTAGGCTATGTGCTTCTGTGGTCAATGAGTCTCTAACGAATGTTCAACGATATTATATAATCTTTTTCCCCCAAATAAAAGCATACTAGAACCAATGCTACATAAACAAACTGAGGTATTAGCTGTGAAGCTAATTCTGAATGTTAGCTATGAAGCTAATTGAAAAGCGAACAACTCAAACAATGCCACAATGTCTACTAACAGCTGCAGGACATTATTGAGGAAATATGCTTACTTGTACAGGTATATTTGCTAGTTCACGGAGAGTTGGTATTAATCCTGGTAGAAGTTTAAGACGATCTGTGAATCCACTGCCTTATTGTCCCAAGTTGGAAAAACAGTCGTCCTAGAAATGTTTGCCACAAATTACCACACGCTTCGGCAGTCGGTCGGGCACATTCCCTGCATAAATAAAATCTATCCACAAGTTTTTCATTGGCTCAGACGTGGGGAGGACAAAAAGATTTATGTTCTCTTTTGTACACCCAGGTACAGTGCAGTTTGGATGCGGTTTGGACTCCATGCTGTTGGTTTGTTGTTTGCCTGTCAGCGTAGGTCTCCGCACCACGGAGGGAGGGACTTGGAGAGTGTAGCTCGGGGAACGGGGTAATTGGCTGGAACTCAACATGTAATATGCCGAAACGGGTCATCATATGCCAAACTGCAAAACAGCCCGTTTCTGAGTGCTAATTTCACTGTGTAGGCAGGCATACCCAGGAACAAAGGAAAGACTTATCAGTAATTTTAACCCCTTAGGGGCCGTAGGTAGGCTTGGGGAACTAAAAGATATGATCCTCAAGAGTCTTTAATCAATCTTTTTATGTTATTAATAGTGAGAACCGCATGTCATTTCCTTTAACTCCACAATTATTAGCTATTTTGTGTAGGTCTTTTACTTAATATCCTGGTAAAGTTCATTAAATTTGTGGTTGAAACATGCAAAAATGTAAATGTTTAGGAGATCTGAATACTTTGACATATTACTACATCCAAACTTTTTTTTTCCAGGTGAGTGGGAGATAAGTGCTTTTGACAGCAATTTGAGGAGCCGGGGAATGACCATCCGTTACACTGTCCGTATCTGTAATGACGGAGAGTTTCCCCTGGTTGACCGTGACGGGTATGAAGATATCTCTGATTATTATGATGATATATTTCTACAGCCGAGGGGCTTGAGACCTCAGAATGGCACGATGTTAGTTCGGGTTTGCAAGAAACCTGCCGCCAACAACACCGATGGTCAAAATGTAACTTTGGGGAAGGATGCAAGTGTGTGTCAGCTGAAGAGAGTGCCGGTGGCATCAGTGAAACCGGAGCAAGTTCCCATAGATTCAGGGATCCCAGAGGACGTCCTGGAGAACGTAGAGAGAGAAGGGGCCTGGACAACTCCAGAAAATCAGACTGAACCAGAAGAAAACAGAGGTGGGAGACAGAAACGAGAGGCAGGTGGGAAACGGACAGTGAACAGCAACATTACACTAAATGGTGAAGAACCAGCAAGTCAACAGGTCCTGTCTGAAGACGTGTACTCTCCAGGGGAGGACATGAATGAAAACTACATCTATTCTGAGTCTGAAGAACATTTGGATGATATGTTGGACCTTGAATATAACTTCACTGATGACAACACAACGCAAGTCAACCTCTCATTCGAGTATGATGACTACAATAGTGAGGTACGGGTGCTTAGTATTTGTCTTATTTAGAATTTCCAAGCATTCGCTTCACCATTTGAAAATGCTTAACTGTTTCAACAGGTGAACGGTTCATCAGAAATATTTGGTATGGATTTAGTTAACCCACGCTCTGGAGAAACAAGACCCCGTCACTACTACATCGCTGCAGAGGAAATTACATGGGATTATGGCATTAAAACACCATATCAACTCATAAAACCCAGGTGGGAATAAAATCCAGACCCAAATCCAGCATAAACTACTTCCATCCTAATTTGACCAAACTTCGATATTTTGCAAAGAAAAATTAGCAAAAATGTAAATCTGTATATTTGTTAAAGTGACAGTGTGTAGTTTTTGCAGTACATCTTTGAAAATAGCCATTAAAATATTATGTAATAATATTGACGTAAAGCACATTAATTGCAAAATATTGGCGATACTGTAAAATATGACTTTAAAAATCAGTTTTAAAATACATAGGCACAAAGCCATATTAGATGATGTCTTTACTTCTACAAGAGCCCGGACAGACAAAGCGCACGGAACAAGCCCACTATTAAAACATTAATTTTCCCTCAAGATGCAAAAAAGTTTCGCCATAAATACATTTTTACCTCTTCGCTAGTTCCAAGCCATGAAAGAGAGACTGATGTGCTCGTCGTGTTGCTGCAAATAGATAATTCTCAGGGAATTGAGCGTTTGAAAATAGCACCTGTTGGACCTCCGTTGTTGAGTTTCTTACTTATGCTTGTGATAATTTAGGCATGCACTGCCCCCTACTGGCCGAAAATTACACACTGTGCCTTTAAGCTAGCAGGGACATACCTTGCCAGACGTGTAGTTGTGATTGCTGTGAAAGGTGGTTCTATACAAGTTCTACTCAAACCCATCCTATAATAGTCAGACAGACAGACAGACAGACAGACAGACAGAAAGAAAGAAAGAAAGACAACTAAAAACAGCAATATTGCATTCATAAAAATCGGCCAGCAGCAACAGGCAGTATTCCAGTTCATGGGTTTTTTCCTTAGGCAAAGTGTTTTGTATCCTAATGAAAATGGGAACAAAAGATCTCTTGAATCTGAGATGAGCCTCTCACTGCTGCTGGTTCTGTTCCCCATCAAGATGTTGTGTAGGGGATGATTGCTGTTAGCCATGACGGCCAGCACTTTGCTGCTGATCCTTCGTTCCACCACAGTCCTCAGGCACTCCAGGCTCTGTCCAAGCACACAGTCAGCCTTTTTTTACCAGCCTGTCAAGGTGCTTAGTATTCGTAACGGTCAAGCTCCCCTCCCAACACACAAATGCATAAAACAGAACACTGGCAATCTCCAACTGATATAACAGATCCAGTATTTCTCTGCTTATATCAAATGACCTCAGCCTCCTGAGGAAGTAGAGCCGGCTCTGTCCTTTCTGATAACCGGCATCTGTATTGGCAGACCAGTCAAACCTATTGTTGAGGTGCTTTTGAGGACCCGTTTGAACGGTGTCTTTGACTTCCTAAAATCAGTTATCAGCTCCTTGGTCTTGTATGTGTTCAATAGGAAGCAGTTCTTTGTGCTCCATTTACAGAAGACTCAAACTAAATCCCTATACCTACCCTCTTGTCCATTCCTAATACATGCCACAATAGCAATGTCATCAGAGTACTTCTGAATGTCACAGAACGCCAATCTGCCCTATAAATCAGCAGTTACCTATTGAATCAGCAGAACTGACTGCTTGATTTTCCTCCTATCAGAGAGATGCGTCGAGGGATGAGGAAGTTCCTGCCTGAATATAGGAAGGTGGTGTATCGTGCTTACATGGATAAAGAATTCCAGCAGCCCATCTACAGAGGAGAGCTTGAGGAACACTTGGGAATCATGGGACCTGTTATCAGAGCTGAAGTTAATGATCTCCTCACAGTGAGTTTAGCCCAGAATTTCAATTTCTGTCAATGACCAGAGTATAGATACCTCTGATTGTAAAATAATAAGTGTAAAAAAAAATTAGCGTCTCTTTCAATGCCTTGTCCCAACTCAGGTTACGTTTAAGAACAATGCCAAGAGGCCCTACTCCTTTCATCTTCATGGAGTATATGACCGAAGTCAACATGCTGGCATCTCATCTTCTGGCATTCCTGGAGAGCCTGTTGCTCCAGGACAGTCCCAGACTTATAACTGGAAAATAAGCAAGAAAGAAGGACCTTCCGACCCTGAGTTTGCCTGCAAGACTGGAGCTTACTACTCCACTGTGAACAAGGTCTCCTGCTGTCTTACTTACACAAAAACAGATTCATAAAGCAAACATACTCACTTAATTTATTTGTCCCAAAAAGGAGAGAGACCTTCACTCCGGTCTGATTGGTCCCCTTGTGATTTGTAAGCCTGGAACCCTGCGGAGTCACCGCCACCCACAGCCAGACATCCAGGACTTCTCCCTGCTCTTTCACACCTTTGATGAAACTAAAAGCTGGTACCATGAAGAGAACCTCCTACGGTACTGTGCTCCCCCATGTCAGGCCAACACAGAGGATCCCTGGTACCACACGAGCAATAGGTTTGCAGGTGACTGATTGTTTTTCTTGTAAAGCTTTCTCCTATTGCCTGGTAATGTGTACATTAACAAAAGCGATGCATGTTTTTCCTTAGCAATAAACGGTTATGTGGCAGAGACTCTTCCTGGTTTGATTGTGGCCCAGCATCAGCCAGTGAGGTGGCACCTTCTTAATGTTGGAGGCGACAAAGAGTACCATGCTGTGCACTTCCATGGTTTGCCTTTCACTGTCCATGCCAAACAAGAACACCGTATGGGTGTCTTCAACCTTTTTCCAGGTAAAAACACTCAAAGGTATTCATTGTCACACTTTACAAAGGGTCATACTTTCCTTTTAAGAGACTCTTTTGTAACCCTAAGATCAATAGTGATATATCTTCCTGAAGTTGTTCTAAAGTGTTTAATTTTAGACTTTGGTTGCTATTTCATTCATGTTCAGTTAAGTACCTAACCATGAATGTCCTAATTTCTAAAGTAGATGCCCCTTCTTTATTTTATTCCTCTTTACAGCATAGGTTGCATGGTGAAAATGCTGTTAGCGCTGTTGCTTTGCAGTAAGATTTTAGCTTGAATCCCAACCTGGGATTATTTATTTCTATGAAATGTGTTCTTCTGTTGGATCCTGGGTTCCTCTCTGGGAACTACAGCTTTCTCCCAATTTCCAAAAACATGATTATTAGTTAAATAGTTCTCTTTAACCTGTCCAAGGCTATAACTGTGTGTGTGTGTGCTTGGTTGTTTCTACCATGTGTCTTTGTGTTGCCCTGTGGTGGACTTGTCCAAGCTGTACCCCCATTCCACATAAGCTGGCATTGTGGATGGATGGATGGATGGATGGATCTTTTTAGTATGATGAAATATAAGAATATATGAATTTTTTATCAATTGAATCAATGAACAGGTTTGTATATTCTATGTATCAGCTAGATATAACTGTGTTTAACATATTTAAATAAAGTTTTTTATTAAACCAACATTGTTAAAAAGCAAAAATAAGTCAAAGTAAATGTAAAAATGCATTAATTTTTGATAAGTAATGCATGGGTACTCTTTGTCCTTAGATTGTGATTGAGACATGCAAGCACAATATTAGAACAAATATTCAGGCTGTTACAGCTTTTTTGTCTATTATACGTAACTGCTAAAATATTTGATTCCTTTTTATTTAAATAATAATATATATATATATCATAATACAGCTGAAAAATTTGATATGTAAAATGCTGAGTCACTCTTTATTTTGAGAGATGGTTTCCTTAGAAATCTGTTGTCATCTCTTTGGTCTTAGTGGTATAAAGGGTCAGATTGAATGTTGTGCACTAGACTGCCAGTTTCTGTTCATCTTTCAAGTAAAAGAAAGTAAAATCATTAATCCCACAAACATTGGTGTCACCAGCAAATCTAATGGCAAGGTTGGCAGTGAAGCTACCAGAGCATCTGTGTTTCAGTAGCGTGAGAGGTCCTTGTGGTGTGCCTGTGCTTGCTGTGGTTTCTTTGATGTTGCCGACTCTTGCTGCCACTTGTCATCCTGTCCTCAAATCATTACAAATAAACAGTGTATCAAAAAAGCAACCAAAGTCTAAAAAGAAGATCTTTAGAAAGTATGACTTGATAATCTTAGTGTCAAAAAGAATGATTGTTCATATGCACTGCATGTGAACAATCATATGAATCATATGAACAATGATGCGTTATATAATTTAAATCTGTTATCTTTCACATTTTTAACTTCCAGGCTATGTAAACACCTGTATACACTGTGGATCAGGGGTTACCAACGTGGTGCTCTCAGGGACAGCATGAGTTTCCCTCAGAGATGCACTGAGAGATTAATAGAAATGAAGTAATCAATGTGTTTCCTGTCTTAAATCATTATTAATATTTGTGAGCAATTAACAGTTGATCAGATATAGCATATCAACACAGAGTTATTATTGTTATTATATAACTAAGATAAACCATACAACTGTTCAAAAGTGTGTAATGTGCAGGTTGCCCTTCATATTACTCAGCACCGTTTATGTAGCGCTCAGTGTCAAAAAGGTTGGTAACCCCTGCTGTAGATTATGGAAACAGATGTTACTTTTAGTTATGTGTTGTGTATATACTTTTTTTTATCACCAGATTCATTCATCTTTACATCTCAGAGGATTTCTTAACTTACAATCAAAATTTCGTCCAATAAATACAATGGCAGTTTTCTGATGTCTTTGGGTGAACACTTCCTTCTATGTAACACAAACTTTTCATCACATTCTGTCTCACTCGTTGCTCTGTTCTCGTCCCTGAAGGTGTTTTTGGGACGGTGGAGATGAGGCCCCCCAAAATAGGGACATGGTTAGTGGAGTGCACCATAGGGGACTACCAGCTGGCTGGGATGAGGGCCAAACTTTTGGTCTATGACCCACGTAGGTGTACGCATGTCATACTCACTCTGGTGCTTTCAAAATGTACTGTATTAGTGGGTCCTGGTTGAGATTAAATCTGAGACAACTGGGAACATTCTTTTTTATAAGAATTCCCCATATTTAATGAGACACAGAAGTGACATTAGGCATCTTTGTGTTCGTTTCTGTCATTTTTGTATCAGTAATTATGCAAACCTTAATATTTGTTTGTGTACTAGTATAAAATTAGGTTATATCAGAGTTTCTTATTGGCTTTCTGTATTAATTTAGTCACTTACTGTTCATCACAAATACACGGTATGTCTTTTGTTGCTTTGGTGTGCAGCATTTTGTGTCATCTCTAGTTATTCAGCCTTGTCTGGCTTTCGTTGTCTTGCTTTTCTGCATTTCTATTTTCTTTTTTTGAAATGTAACCCTCCTTGTAATCCCTTTAAGATTATTTGTAACTGTTTTGTGCCTTTTTTAAATCTTACTTTTAACAAAATCCCCTGGCCTACAATTTAAACCTGCCAGGAGGTCTGGGCCTAAAAATACGGCAAATATAAAATGGCCTAAAAATAAAATCTCTGATAATTTTTTTTATTGGATTTACGATTTACAAGTAAAAACGACAGACAACTTGTGCAAAACCATTCGGATGCATTTAGCTGTTTTTTGGTTAAGGTTTGTTGGTCTGTGGGGTTTTCTCTGACAGACTGGCATTTTTCACATTCGGCTGGATGCCTGTGTTTCAGGTGTTGGAATAAGTTTGTGGTGCTGCTACCTTTGACTGTGATGGGCTTTAGGCAAATATACCAGCGTGGGATCTCTTGCTCCACGTCTGTCGCAGCAAACCCATACCGATTCTGCTACGGAAGTTCTGGGGAGCCTAAAATGTGCCACTACATAAATTTGTTTTTATTTTTTATCTCTTGCAACAAAAAATTTGAAATAATGAATTCAATCCATTTTTTTATTTTTTTGCCCAGGCCTACCTGTCAGTGTTCCTGAAAAGACGCTCTAAATATTGATCCATTTTCAGTACGATTCTCATACATTTAATCGACACTACTACAATAATGACCTAAGTTTTCTGCATTTTACTAAAAGAAGAACATATGTGCTTCCTAAAGTTAAGCTTCAAACTTATTTATGTGAATCTCGGTAAACTAGAAATCATTAAAGCATTGATCTATTTCACTGTGGTACACACCGTACACGTTGTCTTCGTCAAGTAACGCTCCCAACGCATGTAGTTTGATGCACATACATTTTTAAGCTGAAGCTTGCAAAGCCTTTCTCTGCCAGATGTCTAACACACTAGCGGATCATGATTGACTAGACATCATCGACGTCGGGTGACCTCACTACAGTGAGACACTGATTGGTTGCCGCACTGCATCAACTGCATCAAGTCCGTCAAAAGTTCAGCTGGCTGAACTTCTGTGCGGCTTGCGTTTTCTACGTTGCCCCTTGAAACGCAAGTAATGCTTGAAAAGTTGATGGAGCCCACGCACACAACGCACCGCAGAGACTCTGACGGACTCAACCGTAGACTTTACATGTAATCTTGCCACAACTGAGGCTGCCGTTTGTGGCGGTGTGAATGCAGCATTACTCCTGTTAAAGCCCAAAATTCTGTTACCTAGAAATTTTTAATACCACAACAAAGTAATAAAAAGTTTATTTTAAAGACAAAAAATGTCATCCCCTCAATGTCGTACTGCATTTATGTAATTATTAATGCAAAAGGATCCCTGGCCAGCTCTTGGTATATATCTCGTACATACACAGCATACTTTTCAGTAGGCTGTTGAGTTTGTCTTAAAATCCTATGCTTTTCATCTAGATAGGAGTCCTGAAAAACTTACATCAGCTGTAAGCCATATTAGTTTAATATAACAGGAATAAAAACTTGTTTCAGAATACAACACAGCGTGTAATTAATCTTTATAAGAGTTTCACGAATAATACCAAGAATTTTTTTTAATTTTTTTATGAAAGTCAGATTGTTCTTTTTTGGCCATTAATGGCAAAAAAAGGTCATACAGACATCAGAGAGACCGTGTTTCAATACAATGTGTGAATCATTGCCTTTCAACAATGTCCATATTTAAGTTTTAATCAGTTGCAAAAAGGCCATTCAATGATGCACACGTTTTTTTATGTTTAGTGTTTATTTTGCATTTTAGAAACACTGACATCCTGAACTAAAACTTTTACTTTGATGTTTTAACATGCAGAATGTGTTTTGCCTCTGGGAATGAAATCAGGGCGGATTGAAGACTCCCAGGTTACAGCATCAGATCACAGTGGTAAGACTTTAATTTGCTTGTAGCAGGTCCTTATGTGATGGCATCAAATTAGTAATTACCACAATACTCAGCCTATCTAAAGGAAATACCTCAGATTATTGCGTATTAACAACAGGAAGTTACAGACAGTAATATGGATTATGGTCTAGTATTTTTCTGTTTCCAGGAAACTGGGAACCAAGGCTGGCAAGGCTCGATATGACAGGTTTTTACAACGCCTGGATGGGAAAAGGCATCAGATCATGGTTGCAGGTGAGACCTTCTGAGAGTTTGCACCAAACACACCAAGCCACATTTTCCTGAATTCACCATGACATTATTTTCTGTAGTTATTGATGTAAAACGGTCAGTCTAAATTGTATTTTCAGATTGATCTTCTTAGGCCCACCCTGCTGCATGGTATACAGACGCAGGGGGTGAGCTCAAAGCTGAGGGACCACTACACCGCCATCTTCAAAGTCTCCTACAGCCTCGACCAGGAGACTTGGACCACTTACAGAGGCAACTGCTCCGGTAACGTCAAGGTGCGTACACAGATCTTCAGACAGTACAACACAGGTTTAACAGCTGTTTGATAATCCACATGATCCTTTTAGTCTGAGCGGTTTCTGTCTGATTGGGTTGCAGATTTTTCGTGGCAACCTGGACAGCTCCAAGGTAAAAGACAACAGCTTCTCTCCCCCATTTGTGGCTCGCTACGTCAGGATTCATCCACACGGCTACAAGCAGAAACCTGCCCTCCGACTGGAGCTGCTGGGATGCGATCTCAACAGTGAGTGGCTCCAGGGTAGATCCAACATTTTTTTTAAGAAATGGAAGAGTGATGAAGATATCTTAGAGCGTATATCTTATATGTGTGTGTGTGTGACCAGGCTGCTCTCTGCCTCTGGGACTTGAGGAGAAGAAGATTCCCGACAACAGCTTCAGCGCCTCATCCTTTCACTCAAGTTTCCTGCGAAGCTGGAGCCCCTACCTCGCGCGGCTGCACCAGAGCGGCGGAGCCAACGCCTGGAGGCCAAAGGTGTGTTTACATTATGTTATACATACAGTGTCTTGTAAAGGTTGTCATCTCTCTTCAACTTTTTTTTTTTGTCAAAGTACAACCACAAACAACACAATTTAATTTAAAGTACAACTTAATTTCCCTCTGGGATCCATTCAATTTTTTTTTTATTGAATTGAAACTTGAATGTAGTTTTTTATTATTTTAGTAGTGAGCTAGTAATGTTAAAAATCAACAAGTAAGTTGTTTCAAACCTCTGCAACTCTTTCAATAAAACCATGCAGTTAATTTGGAAATAATGACTTTTATTTTTCCCACAAGCTGATTAGACGACTTATGATCTAGGGCAGTGGATCCTGACCTGGGGTCCGGGAACCCTGGAGATCACAGGGAGTCTGCCTGATTTTGTCTGTGCTGAGGTTGTGAGGTTACCAAAAGTATCTGTTAACATCACATTTATAAAATCCAAAAGACAAAAAGAAAAGTGTCCAAATAACCTAAGATATAAAACAAGTAGAATAAGAACATAAAACTACAGCTGTTCTTTACGTTTTGCAAGTAAAAGTCACTTTTGATGTGCGTATGCGGAAAGGAGCTGGGGTTGGGCGTCACGGCTTCTCTTGGACAGAGACAAGGGGCTCTTTAAGGTAAAATGGTTGGGAACCACTGACCTGTGTTCTATAGTTGGCATGAACACAAAGCAGAAAGCCATTGCTTACCCTTTTTTTTATCTTCAGTCACAACATTTTCAAAACTTTCACTAATATTATCGTGCAGTCCTGATGGAGAACATGTTTAAACGTCAAAATTCTAGTGTTGCCATTGTTAATCCATTGAATTCAGGTCTGGACTTTGACCTAGCCATTCTGATACAGAAATACCCTGCGTTTTGCTCAAAAACAGATACCTCAGATTCCTGTTGTCAAGAGCCACTGTCCTGCAACTTTTAGATGTAACTCTGCTCCAACTAATCAGAATAACTAAAGTTCCTTCTCAGCTTGTCATGGCTTTAGGGGAATTGATACTGAGGTCTGGAGTTAGAACTGAGGAAAAGATTATCACAAAGACATTATTTGTTCTCATATGTATCAAACAGACATAGATAATATTTTAACTGCAAAAACATTATTCCAAAAGAGCGCTATTGAGAATGGATCTGTCAATTCCTGTTTGATCTTTGGAAATCAGTGGAAAATCAACCAACTTAGTGAAAAACTTTGAAAGTTCATAGGAAAGTAATGTTCACTTTAAGGAGAACTTAAATTTTGGCTAATTTAAAGTTTCTGTTCTCTAGAATATGTAAAACTACCTGAACAATGTTAAAAAGGGACACAATAGTTTTTTTAAAGTATACTTTCAGATCAGTATACAGATTGCTCACTGTGTAAAGGTGTTCATTACTGAAAAACACCCAAGGCATTAAAAACACAAATAAGCATTATCGGTACCATTTGGTCCCATCAGTAGAATAAGAAGCAGTGAAGCTTATAATACCAACTATTAACCTTTCTCTTTTCACACTCCCATTATCTTGCCTGCCACCAGTTTCTCCTTCCTCCCCTCTTCAGCTTATCAGTTTAACACTCTCCAGAACTGAGCTGCAGACGTGTGACTTGTCCTCGTGGCAAATTGTTGAGCCGCTGTACATGTTTGCCTGTGGCACCGGATAACAACAGAGGTCAGCCTCTCCGTGCCAGCTCTTTACTATAATTGTTCTAAGATGATTGCCAGTGGCTGAAAAAAACAACACAATGTTGCATAAAACCTAAAGAACTTCAACAATGCATGATTAAGGAACTTAACTGAATTTAACTATTGCACATAAGCTGTTTCCAGTAAAGAACAACAGCGAACATGATGCACGTCTGAAAACATTCGTTTCTTAGTTTCAGTTTCTTAGTCACCATGTCCTAGGGTTAAGATGACACTGGCTTGTTGGTTTTGTTGTTTCCTCTGTTTCTGGATTTTATAACACTTTTCATAAGACTGTATTTTTTAAAGTAATGTCAATACATCCAAATCAAATTTAAGTCCAGACTTTGACTAGGCCTTTCTAACACTTTAGTTTTGTTTTGTCAACATAATGGTAGGGAAGAAGAGGAGAATAATCCCTTACTGTCTAACAAAGGGAAAATTCAACTGTTACAGCAGCAAGTGACAGATAATAGAAGCATTTAGATTCACTTGAAGGGACTATATCATGCTATTTTACAGCTTTCAACTTCTGGAATAGACATATGCCCCATTTTCACTAGTGGAAATGGGGCAGGAACGGGACGCTTTGGCGTGTTTCCATTACCTGCATCCGTTCCGAGCCGACCCCTTTTTTCGGACTACCTCTGCCTTTGTTCCAAGCGCGCCAAAGCGTCATGAAACGCCCACCTAAGGGGTTGTTTTATGACCACCATGTTTTGTGATTGTAAATGTAAATGTAACTTTGTTTCTATTTGTATTTTTGTGAAGCACTTTGTGACGTCTGTCTGTGAAAGGTGCTATATAAATAAATATTACTTACTTACTTACTTACCTATGGACTGATTGGTCTGGTAATACGATATCCCTCTTGCTCCTACGCAGCAGCGGTAGCAGCTGTTTGGTCTGGAGTTGTTTGTTTGTCTCAGAGTAAGCTATAGTTTAAAGTTTCAAATAAGCAGAACACTGCAGTTAACTGCAAGCAGCCTAAAATTAAAAAGAAATCGGTGTGAGTCGCGAATTATGTAACTCTTAAACAACATGGGGGTCTTGTCAGAACATATAATATTGAATCCATGCATTTCACCATGTTGGCTGAGTGGTTGGTGTTGGTGACTCCCCTTCAGTAGATCCGGGTTTGTGTCCTGTTACTGGTGAAGTCTTTTTCACAGTACGTTCAGGTTCACAGATATTGTTCCTGGTTTCAGAAAATACTTTTTCTAGATTTGTTTAAAGAAATATTATTTATATTCTATTTTTACATTGTTTTAGGTTTGTTTTAGGTTTTTTAATTTCAATAAATGAAACCAAAAACACAATTTTAATGGCAGAGCAGTACTTTTAATTTGAGATTTTTCAATGCACTATTTCTCCTATTTATTTTTGTGTCAAACTATGATTCCCCTGATTAACATTATTAAACAAGGGCCAAACCCCTCTTATTTTACAGGATTAAAGGTTCAGAATAGAAGATGAATATTTACATAGACACTAGGAGGTAGGGCTGGGCGATATGGCTTAAAAATGAAATAGGATTTTTTTTTTATACCAAATCTGATTTCAGATTTGAATAAACTTTTTCCTACCTGATTTTTTTTGTAAGAAGAAATTCCAAAGTGATAAAAATATTTTCAAAAACGTGCTTTTATTGCAATCATCCTGTCCTGGAGCTGACTTGATTTTAGTGTCAAACTAAAACAAGCTGCAAAAGTATCCTTGTAAAGCAAATGGCTCGATTGACATCAGTCTAAGCTATCGAAGTCTAAGTAGTACATCAGTTTTAAAAAAAAATCTCTGTTTTCCAAAAATTAAATGTTCAACAACAGAAGAGATTTTTTTTTGCTGGAGCTTTTGTTAAGCTAAGCCCACCCACGTCCTGGGTGTTGTTTGCACCAATTTACTGAACATTCTGAGATGCTATAGATTAAATAATTAACCACACAATGCTGTTATAAGATCACATAAGCAGCTTGATAAATGGCTAACCCACATTAGCATGTAGCCACTTACTTCTCTGTCAATCAGGCATCTTTGTTCTTTGATCCAGCTGCTGTTCTTTTGGAATGTAAAATAAAATCCTGTGATCCATGCAGCCAAACAGGCGTTTTCACAGAGAAAGTAAAAAATCCAACAAAAAAGTGATTTAAGCTGCCAAAAAGCGAAGCAGCCAAAAGCTGTGAGAAGGAGGAGGATGTGTTTAAACTCTATCAGAGGTAGGCCGCTCTACCTGCAGGGGCAGTGCAGACACCTCTAGCACCCCTTTGTTTTCAACTAGTGATGTCACTAGTTGAACAGTCAGTCGTTTTCTAGAAGAGGGAGGGGCAGCTGCTTAGAGAGCAGAATTCAGGAGGATTACTCAGATATGCGTGAATTAAGCCAAAAACCACTCTGGCTTTTTTATGAGAAAAGTACATTGCCATATGGTTGAAAACACCAAAAACTTGATTTTGCATGATATAGGCCCTTTAAGTAAAACAGAAAAGGTATAACAAATAGAATTAAAAATACTATAAGTAAATTAAGGACATAATTACAGAACAAAGTACTGTGCAGTTATTAGAGATAAAGTGGCATACTCAGATTTGAATGTGCAATGTGCAAGATAATTTAAAACCAAAAATATTGACACAATGTCCATATTTAGTTATGTGCTGAAAAAGTAAATGTAATATTTACAGGAAGTTTAAAGAATATAAACTGTGGGTGGGGGGCAGATGTGCAAATAGCAGCTGCCACAATATTAAATTAAGTGAGTCAAACAGTGCAAAATACAGCAGGATGTACACAGTTTGTTGGGAAAAGTTCTGGTTGTAGAGTCTGACAACTGCATGGAGGAAGGACCTGTGAAAATGTTCCTTTATGCATCTAGGATGCAGCACTCAGTCACTGAAGGAGCTCTGTGCTCAGCAACATCATCATGCATTAGTTAGTACTAGTCAGTAGACCTGCTATTGTTCTTTAGATCGGTGATTCCCAACCAGGGGTACATGTACCTCTAGTGGATACCTGAGCACATTACAGGGGTACGTGGGAACATTTAACATTTCATTTCCCAGATGATGCTTATCTGGCATTCAGCAAAATTTGCTGTGTCCTGGTAATAGAAAGTCGAGCTGGGATGTGTTATGCTTAATATATACTGTTGAATTAAATAATTATCATAAGTAATTCAATGCATGTTCAAGCAGAGACAAAATGGAGCCAATTTCCAGTTTAACATTTATTTTGAACAGATTAACAAATTGCAGTTTTACAGAGGAATTTTGCCCCCGTCAGTTCCTCTGTGGTCCAGATTTAAAGAAACCTGAACATTGAATGTTTTTCATGTCAAAACTTGTATAGGCTCCAGTATTCTCCCAGGGTTGTAGGCGTTCCTTCTCCTCGAAATCTTACTCCAATCCGATCATTTCCAAACAATGTCTGAGCAATGATTTGCTGTCAGAGAATCCTGGAGTCAGAAAATGGGTCGTCTCTGTTCTGGGTCAAAGGTTCATTATAAAGATTTATGGTTAAATGGCTATCTGCTTCTCTAAAACTTTTCTCCCAGTTTCTTATCTAAACATCCTTGCTTTTACAACCTGCCATAAACTTTAGCCAAAAGTTTTACGACTTAAAAGCTTAGCCCCATAAACCATACTGACAAACCCATCTTTACCATCATGCAAGCTAATTAAAACAGACTTTTACTTTCTGAACACCAACCAAAGACTATACAAACATATTCAATACGAGACCGTTGCACAAAGTAGCCCCAAAAAATATGAGTCACGACAATTCCCTCTTTCAATCTTTTTTAAAAATAGATTGATATCTCCTCTATACGTACGTGTTTAGAACTTAAGATCAAAACCTGTAAAGCATTTTGAAAATGCAAGAAATCAAATCCAAGAAATTTCATCAGTTTACTAAAATTCAAAACACAAACTATTAAAGTACCTTTTTTAACCTTAACTCCCATTAAAAAATGTAAATCTGTTAATCATAGATTCACCCTCTTTTGGCATTAACCAAAAAATTTATTTTAACAATTCCCACAAACTAAATTCAAAACCCAAAATGTATAAGAATGTCTTACATGTGAAGAGATAATTAAATCTGACTTGATACATGTTAATACTGTGGAAGAAGCTCAGAAAATCCATGAACATAGACATTATTACTATGTTATATTCTGAAATAAATCAAACTTAAAGTGGGAAGAACCCTGTGAAACAGAAAAAAATAGTTAGAAGTAACATTTTTGTTCTTTTAAAAGTTCATATCTTCTCTTCCGCACCGCTGGCATTCCGTCCAAGGCTGCTGGGAGCTGCATTCAGTAAATGTCTTTAAAGGAACTGTCTTTTCCAAATGAAATCACAATCAAATGATTACAATAATAATCCCTCTTTAATGGTAAATTACTCCCGTAATTGACCATTCCCAAACACAGCCACTTCATTCAGGTGCAGGAAGATGCGATCTGATGCCATTAAGAAGACCTGGTATGGAATCAAATGATTAACTTAACATTTACTCATTATTTCTAAATTCTTCCTTACAGCTTAACAAAACCCATAGCATGTGTCATAATAGCCAGAAATATATCCCATAAGTACGCAAAACTAACTTAGTTAGCCTGAGTTTTTCACACTTTAGCTGTCAGACCCTGTAAATTTTCCAAGTATAAATTAACAAAAACTAAACCTATAAATTTAAAGTGTCCAATTTATCTTCTTTCTCCAAACCTGAGCATGGGACCAGAGCCAGGTTTTCCCATCCAGCACCGACAGGCCTGTCCTACTGGGGGAGCAGCTCTGTGCTCTCCCCATTCTCCTCAGTGCCTGCTGTGGATAAAGCCAAGAACGTTTGTTAATCTCAGCAAATTGTCTCCTGCATTGTTGTAAAAGGCAGTTATGACAAGTTTCCACAGATGAGCAGACCAGACATTTCATCCAGTCCACACAAGCCTTTGGAGTGCGTCAACAATGGAGAAACAGCCATTCACGTCCCATGCCCTAATTTGGCAAATCAATATAATGTTATTTAGTTTTAGCAAACATGCCCAGACTTGATAAATCTATGGTCTGATCACAAATACAATCAAAAGTATGGAAAAACGCAGGTTAACCTCTATCAGTCAGTCTTACCCACTCTGCAAATTCTTCCATCACCCCCACAACTTCCTTCCTGGGCAATACATTTCAGTGTCAGCAGTCTCCAATTCCTTGAGGTGAGAAAAATGTCTGAAAATTAATCAGTAAGATCAGTAGGCTCTATGTTGATGTCCTGCAAAATATGGTGTCTGAAAGCAAACATAACTCTTATGTCATAATGTCGATTCCTCAGATATAAACTGCATTGATACCATTCACTAATTCTTTTCTTCAAAGTTTAGTGGTCTGTTCCCAAAATAAATAGATAACTGAAATAAAATTAAAAAACAAAAAAGCCTGGATTTTTCTGTTAGATATTGCTAATACACCACTAAAACATTGTGATAACAAAAATAAAGGCAATAACCATCTGCAAAGGTTCTATCCCTTTTTTTAAAAAAAGTCTCTATGGAAAAGTGGCTCTCCTGGTTTCGCTTCACTGAGGTTGAGACGAATAGCTCATATTGAACTAAACCCCTTTGTAATCAGACTTAACACCACTTTTCCCCGACTCTGTCCCTTTAATCAATCAATAATTTCTGCTAATATAAGTATGCTACTTACATTGAGATAACTGTTGTTGATGTTGAAAAACATCAAATGTTTAAAACAAAACCAGAGAACAGTACTGACTGATAACACAACATAGTTTACAAAAACAGTCTTCAGTTTACTATACTTCAAAGTCTATCCATATTTCTAAAGAAAAATCCAAGATTTAAATCACTGACAAAACAACTTCCCTATAAATATTGCCAAACCTAAATTATATATATATATTTTTTTTAACACAATCCAATATCAATTCAAAGTACTTTTGCTTATATGATTCCTCTTTAAACAAACCCAAATGTGGTCACTTGCCCAAATATTCTTGATTGTAAACAATGAAAACTTTTCATACTTCAAAAACATCTGTCCGATTCTGTGAAGGGAACTGAACATAGTCAAAGTGATTTTTGCAACTAAAACTCCTCTTAAATTTTCGTAGGATACACAATAGTCTAATTCCCCTCAGCAGTCAAACAAAACAAAACAAAAAATTCAATAAAAGAGGTTCAAGAGATGAGATTTCTCTAAACAAAAATTAGTCGCAATAAAATAAAAAAAAATAAAAAAATAAAAACCAGCATTTTCCTTTTCAGTATCCCCCTTTTCCTCTCAGGCTTCTTTTTTATTTTATTTTCTCCAATGATAAACACCAAATTAAATTGAAGCTTCTAGAGACGTCAAATACATTACCACTGAATTATGTTTTCTTTAATCCAGCTTCCCAAATTACCATTTTTCCAAAGTTCTAATTAATAAACAGACCGCAGTTCAGAAATCTGGGTCATAATCCAAGTCGAACCAAATATATAAATTTTGAGAGAGAAAGAGGAAAAAATAAGAAAAAATAAGAAAAAATAAAGAAAAGAAAATAAAAAAAAATCTAAATAAATTGTCAGTTACAGAGTCCCCACTAATCAAATGATATATTATGCCATCATTCTAGGATCAGAACTGTTCCAAAATGTTTTAGGACCTGTAAATTTACTCTCAGCATCAAATAAACTAGCTAACAATCAATAAAGAACATCTGAAAGATTAATCTTAAATTTTAAAACTAAAACCGATTCTTATTTGTTAAAACAAAATGTGCATTCAAATATATGGTAAAAATTATTTCAATGTAGCTGGTCCAATCACATTTTGCCTCTACACGATCAGAATAAATGAATTTAGAATTTACTTCTTACTTCCAAATTAAACCATCATTTCGATCACCGTGATATTCATTACTTTCAATCCTTAGACCAATTTAAATTTATCCCCAGTCTGTTAAAAAACAAACTGATGCCTCAAAGATGACTCTGTGTTTTAATGTATTCTTTTTTTTTTTCAAACTCAAACATTCAAATCCCACTAGTTTAGAAACTATCACTATGATAAGTGTTGTTTTGCATGGTAAAAACATTCAATTTATAACGGAATTGAAGTGTACTGGGTTATTTCTTGAGCCCCAGTTGAAGTTTGATAACTCCAATAAGCATTTTTGTCCAGAAAATCCTTAAGAATGTTCAATTGTGTAAATAATTTAACACCAGTCTCCTTTAGGTCATTCATTCAGAGACCAAGCTATATTTCTAAAGTCTATAGAGGCATCAGAAATAAGCCAAACATAATTTTAGCATAAATGATACTTATTTAAATCACAGACTCATTTTCTGTACCATTCAACACGGTGCTTATTAAAATAATTTAAACCAGTTTGTTGCTTTCCAATTAATACCATTTGCTTTTCGTTAAATTCTTATAATTACTACTTATAGCTTTATCTTTATTTAGGCCAACTTAACAACTCCTGCTTAGATCAATCAAAAAAGCAAAAAATCCACCTATTTAAAGATTCAAAAAATGCATCTTTTATTTTGACTATAAACTCCCTCTTTTTAATTTTAAAGATGAAATCAAAAATTAAAACTACACCAAGTCAGAATCGACTCATGAGTAACTGTTCTTAGTCATTTTCGTTTAATTGTAACATGCATAATTATCCCAAATAAATTTACATGCTATCCTCATAGTTTCGCTCTCCTCGTAAAACCAGTTAACCAAATTCAGCATGTACTTCTTAATCTTTAATCTCCGTACCGTAACAGTTCAGTTAAACATGAAACACCTTAAATTGCCCTTCGTAGAAAATGTGCTAAAACATTTCCGAAAAAGAGTTGCAACCAAAAGTTATCTTACCAGTTAACTTAAGGCCGTTTTACATCCTAATTAACCAGAAAAAATTTAACAAGATCCAAATTCGTTTAAGTCTTAACAAGGCAATCGTCTGCAGGAGTCTGTAATCACTTTCTATCCAAAATCAACTTTTAGCTTGCAACACATAGAACATGCAGTTAGCCACCACCGCTAACTTAGCATAGCAGCCTAGCTCCACGTGCTACCGTTAGCTTTCTTTGTGAAACGAAAGCTAAAACAGCACAAAACGTACGGCGAAAACACTCCAGAAAATCGCAACACACACTTTAGAAGATGACTTACCGCAATACCAGGACTTAATCCGCACAATTTATACCACTTTACCAAACTTTAATTCGGCACGAACAAAACATTCTCCTGTTCGTCCACGCGGACTGAAACATATGTCCCCAATTTCAGCCGTCCCGCACAGCAAACACCGATTCAACTACGTCCGTTACAGCCCAAAACCATTAACAAAAAAACACAACATTATAAGCGGTGGCTTTTAGACCTAATTAATTATTTTATCGCGGAGGTTTCAGACCAGTCTGTTACAAGTTTCGTAGTCCGCTTTGAGAAATTTCCTGGCGCCGGCTTCCAGAAAACCCCTCAAAAGACTCGAACAGATGGCAGAAAACCGCCTACTACCACTAATTTATTTATGAAAACATATAGGCACAGCTGTCGTATGTTAGCCGTGCTATCAAGCAAAAAACTCACACAGTATTAGCTCCGCCATAGCACCTAGCTTAGGGCGGCCGCTCTGATGTCCTGTTGTAAATGTTCACAACTAATTCTTATAGATATTTAATTTCAGTTATCCATCATATTCAGCTATATATTTATTTATCTATTTTAATTTATTTATTATACTCGAGTTCATTATTTATACTATAACATTTTAACACAAACGCAACATCACCAGCACGTCTCGCAAAGCGCCTGCGTAAAAAACATCTCACACACACATATACAGACATGTGCAGCTCGTCACATCAAAACACCAACACAGTACTTTTATAACATTATTAAAAACTAACACCAACAACACTAACCTTAATCGGACCACACCAAAAATGCCAATGCCGGACCATTTTCACAATTCCCGTTCGTCGTGCTCAGCCACGCGTCTGGAAGTATACGCAGCCCCCTCCCAGGTAATCCGTTAGATTTAACAGAGGGCGACCCAGGCTCTCCTGTAATCTTTTTCCGATTGCCAGCCTGGGAGCTCCAAAATAGCGTCCTATTCTGGGCAGAGTGGCCAACTCGTCGAGTTCCGATCCGCACTTGTGGCTCCGATTTGAGTCGTTGAAGATATCGGTCCGTCCGCTCCACTGTCCTCTCCGTCCTCCCCGGAGAAAGGAGTAAGAAACTCCATCTCCCAGCAGGCACCGGTGTCTCTCTGCGGAGCACAAAGCAGTCGCAGTCCTGCTCAGAAGAGAGACACAGACCTCAGAGCAGCTTCAACACTCCGGGCATGCAATAGTGAATCTGCTCAAAACAAAAAACATATTTAACTTGCATGACAACATTACCCAATGTTAGATTAACCAATCAATAGAATTAAAAAACTACGCAACTCTGCGCAAATTGTCAATAGAGCAAATACATGTCCGTTTATTAACTTAAAAAATAACTGGATTTTGGTCCAAAACACTGCACACGTCGAGGTCACCATTTTGTTGAATTAAATAATTATCATAAGTAATTCAATGCATGTTCAAGCAGAGACAAAATGGAGCCAATTTCCAGTTTAACATTTATTTTGAACAGATTAACAAATTGCAGTTTTTACAGAGGAATTTTGCCCCCGTCAGTTCCTCTGTGGTCCAGATTTAAAGAAATCTGAACATTGAATGTTTTTCATGTCAAAACTTTTATAGGCTCCAGTATTCTCCCAGGGTTGTAGGCGTTCCTTCTCCTCGAAATCTTACTCCAATCCGATCATTTCCAAACAATGTCTGAGCAATGATTTGCTGTCAGAGAATCCTGGAGTCAGAAAATGGGTCGTCTCTGTTCTGGGTCAAAGGTTCATTATAAAGATTTATGGTTAAATGGCTATCTGCTTCTCTAAAACTTTTCTCCCAGTTTCTTATCTAAACATCCTTGCTTTTACTACCTGCCATAAACTTTAGCCAAAAGTTTTACGACTTAAAAGCTTAGCCCCATAAACCATACTGACAAACCCATCTTTACCATCATGCAAGCTAATTAAAACAGACTTTTACTTTCTGAACACCAATCAAGGACTATACAAACATATTCAATACGAGACCGTTGCACAAAGTAGCCCCAAAAAATATGAGTCACGACAATACCCAAATAAAAAATAACCCCAGCAGAGGAACAGACTGGATGTGGAGGACAGCCTGGAGAACCCTCTGCCCCGAGATCTATCACAGCGCATCAAAGATAACCAAGCTCAGGTCCTCATTAAAGATAAGCTGAATGATTAAAACAATGTAAAAAATAAAAAGTTATTTTTTCAGTATTTTGTTTAAATGTATGTTTAAATAGAACTTATTCAAAATAGCTCCTTTTTTTGTTATAACAAAGGGAGGTGTAGTTACTTTTTAAAATGTATTTAGTATTTATTTTCAGATTTCTTTTTCATTTCTATGGAAACAAACATACACAGTATATATATGTTGCCATGTTTAATTTAAAGTGAAAATTTTGAAATGAAGTGGGGATAAATGCTTGAGAAATAAATGTTCAAGTTAGGGAGATTTAATAAAACGAGTTTTATTTAATTATCAGTTGTACATTCTACTTCTGGAGATCAATACGTTTCAATAAGGTTACTTTGGGTGTGACAAAAAAGGTTGGGAAGCACTGCTTTAGATTATAACCAAGGAAACAATGTTGGTCTGTATGTGTGATCTTCTTTTGAAATTTTGTTACATTTACACTCTCTATGTACTGTAATGGTACACAACCCTTAAGAAGCATTCAGCTTTAGTCTTATCAGTCCATCAGATATTTCTGCCCATATAGTTGAAACTGGAAGTCTAGCTCTAACTGAAGGAAGTGAGACCTTCAGGGGCCCCAGATGTTGAGTTATTTTGTAAAACTGGCCAATCTTTGGAAGACTCACTGAGGTTCACTGGAGTCCCAGTTTTACACGGACACACAGCAACTTTGACTCTCATATTTTCTTTAATTTCTCTACATCGGGGCATGTTGTGTTGCTTTTTGAAATCTTTCAGCCTACTTCATGTTGTCAGACAGTCTCTATTTAAGCGATGTCTTTATTCTGGCAATAATCAGACATGGTTTGAACTTGACCTGTAGTTAATTACAGTCAATTCATGATTTAACTAAAGGGGAATTGTATTTTTTTATTCTTTAGATCTATGTTGGTTTTGGTAGCATATACTTTTCACAGTGCAGCATATTTAGCAAAATAAATTAATAATAAGATTTGACAATAATTTGTAGTAATTCAAAACCTAAATGTACTTCTGATATCTTCTTTCCCTCAGAACAACAACCCCCACGAGTGGCTGCAGGTGGATTTGGGGAAGGTCAAACGGATCACAGGAATCATCACCCAAGGCGCACGGTCGATGTTCACCCAGATGATGGTGACTGAGTTTTCAGTCACATTCAGTCAGGATGGACATTCCTGGAGCAGCGTGTTGGAGGAGAGCTCTCACAGAGAAAGGGTAGGCAGAAAAGTTCACAAATGATTTCAATTTATAGTCAGGCCTGCGTCAAAGCTGTCAGGCGTCTGAACTCTTCTATTCATTCAGTTATTCAGTGAATCAGAGCTTAGGCAGCCTTCAGGCAGATGAATTAAGCCATTAACATGCTGTAGCGACACACTGAAACACTGAAGTGCTTGTTTGGGTCTTGGAAAACATTGATTTATATCTATGGATGGCTTACAAAAAGAGAATTACCAAATATTTTTTGTACACCGTGTTCTTCAAATCTTGTAATATTATTCATACCACTGGAACTTTCTCGCAGTATACAACTTAACAAGAGAAATTGCAGGATTGTTTTTTTATAGACAAACACCAAGTAGTGCATAACTTTTGACTGGAAGGAAAATTATACGACTACTTTTTTATTTTATTGTTATTTTTATTTATTCGTTTTACAAAACCCAAACTGAAAAGTGTGATGTTCAGTTGTAATCAAACAGACTTTACTCTGATACTGAAGTAAAATTCAGTGTAGCCAGTTGTTTTCAAAGGTCACAGACAGGACATAAGTGAGGCAGCGTTAAATTATAAAACAATATACCAAGTTTGGAACATCTCATGAAGTAGTATGAAATCCATCATCTGAAAATAGATAGAACTAATGAAATAAAAAGCCTTAAATAGGAGAATCTGTCCACAGGATTTTCAAAACTGAATTTAGCTGTATAAACTCTGTCACAGCGTCCTAAACCAACCAACCTGTTTCATAACACATCCAGTTTAATTAGTAGTTCTAGCTGATCCACTGGAACGAAAAAGGTGAAAGCAGCCACCAACTACCAGCCATACTTTCAAATTTACTGCAAAAATGGCTGTCATCATTAATGGTTCCATTGAAATTCATTAAAATAAAAATCAATTCTTTGCTTTTTTAATATTGATACAATATCATGACATAAAATTATGCAACATATTGGCATATCGGTATTTTCTTACATCCCTATGATGCATGTATCCTTGTACACAAAATTCCCACAATGAAACACAGTGATGCAGGAATCATGCTGTGGGATGCTTTATTCAGGTGAGCTCGGAGCATTACTGGAAGAAAACCTCATTTGCAAAACACTTCAGACTGAGGCTCACCATTCAGCTGGACAACTACCCTAAACCTGACCTTAATGTGTTCCAGACCTAACGCAAATTCAGAATCTTGAGAAGCTGTTCAAATACTTTCTCTGTCCAATCTGCCTGAGCTTGAGTTTATAAAAAATACAGAGTTCTTTAACCATTGACCTTTAGGCATGCCTCCCTGCACGTTTTAGATGGTTCCCTGCTTCAGCAATCTTTATTTCAATTGATGGTTGATTATCAGGCCCTTTTCATGAACTACAATAGGCATGTTAAAGCATGGAAATATAAAAAACATGCAAGGCGATGCGCCTTGAGCAACAGGTTGGGCAACTCTGCCTTACAAGATTTCCGCCTGTTTTTGCAAAGATTGGTAGCACAAAGTATTGACTCAGGAAAGCTGATTCTTTTAGAAATGGTATAAAAGCTGTATCTATTATTTTCCCTCACCTTTACAATTGAGTGATGCTTTTTTTTTTTTTTTGATCTTTCAAATAAAACCCCAATTTAATACACTGAAGTTCATGTTTATATTGAGACAAAATATGAGAAGCTTTAAGGGATTTGAGTACTTTTCAGAGGAAGTGTGTGTACTGACGTGATAAAAGCCATCTTTCTGGACCATTTCCTGACTTCTTGCCCTTGCCTTTCCTCGTCAGATCTTCGCTGGTAACAGCGATCCGGACGAGGAAGTTTTCACAGTTTTCGAGCCTCCTTTGTTCGCCCGCTACCTCCGCATCCACCCGCGGGGCTGGGTCAACGACATCGCCCTCCGCCTTGAGGTGTTGGGCTGTGACACGCAGCGGGGGCTGGGACTCCCCCGGATGAACATGCCGGCACCGTAGCCGTACAGAGTTAACTGGACCCTTTTTTTGCTTTGTTCTGTTGAGTTTGCTGAAGGATAGGATATGTAGCTTTATTAATTCACGCCTGAAGATTTTTCCTCTGTACCCAGAAAATTGTTTACATCTTCACTTATTTTATATTTGCCACTTTGATATTTAAAGATTGGCACAGTTATGTTTGGGTAACAAAGAAGTAGATATTTTTTCGGAAAGTTTTATTTTTGCTGTGCTAGCAACTTTTGAATGTACACAGGTGTAAATATTTCAGATTGAGGTTGCCTTACACTATTTGATTAGTTGTATGTCATTTGAAGAGCTGTATTTTTTGTTTTTCTGCTCTATTTGAGATTTTAAGCTATGGATTTAACTTCCATTTATTCCTGGACATCTTCTTTACAACACATAAACACAAAGATTTAGGCCAAACATTTATTTTCTTATTTCCTTTCTTCTTCAGAACAGAACAATCCTAAAGTGCTTTTTGTTTCTTATCCACCTCTACGGGGCCCTCCTGGCAGAAACAATGGAATACTTGAGCTCAAAGATTGTGCTGTTACAAGTTAAACTATGCAGTCCTGGTGCCCAGAGGAAGTAAAAGTTTGTTAGCGGACAAAATAATTGGACGGGAGGAGAACTGGTAGAGTCAACACGGTGTTGTGCGAGTGCTTGTACCATCAGACCTGTCCAAAATGTATCACCTCATTATCAGTCAGAAAGTTTCCAGACCGACAGGAGGTGTTGTGTTTAGTTTGGAGGGTTTTTTTTGTGTTGGCAGGGATGTGGCAGCAGCACATTGTAGCTGGCTGTCACACTTTATCTCTCTGGAAACACTAACTGCTTTCAAAAACACAAACAGCATCTGTATTCATCACCAGAGGCACGATGGAGGTAGCAAAAGAAGGAAAGCAGATGGATCAGGGGAAAGCAGAGGCCCAGATGTGATCAGCTACTGGCTGCTGCGCCCGCATTTACGGCATGTGAAAGCAGCAGCAACCACAAACACAGACCAGTGGCACATTTTAACACTGAGAATTACATCATCTTCATTACACAACTTCTTGGAAATGTATTAACACCTTTTTTACTTTAACACATCTGAAAAGTTTGGTGTATGTTACTACTAAAATGAACCGAATAAACAGAATAAATAGTTGCACTCCAATGTCTCAAAAATAACCAGCCCATATTTAAAAAGCACGATTTCCCTTCATATCCAGGTGCATCATCATAAGTTTAGACATCTAAAGTTAACTTGTTTCATTATTGCAGAAAGAGAACTTAAGAGGACCACAGGAAATCGGTCATTGTTAAAGCAGCTTGATGTTCAAAGAGGGCTCTACCAAAGCATATTAATGGAAAGTTGAGAGGAAAGTTTGATTAAAAAAGGATGGAAAAGCAACAGAAAAAAACAGGACATTAAAAGCATGTGAAGCAACCCATCTTTAAGAGTTTGGAGCAGATTGTATAATCACTTATACATTATATGAACAAAGATGGCAGTAGGCTGACATGTCTGTTTTAAAAATCCTTTTTGATTTGGGTTTTGTTTTTTCTGCTTTTGTTCATTAATTTTTTTGAGGGTTGTATATATGTTTTTATTGTGGCCATAGTAGTTGATTACCTTTTTTTGGGTTATTTCTTATTTTTCTTTCTGTATTTTAACGTTGTTTCTAGAGTATTGTTGACCTTTTCCCCTTTGTTTATTGTTTAATTATGTCCTCTTCAGCTTTTCTCAGGTTAATTAGTCTCCGCTCAGCTTGCCTGGTTTGCCCGCTCTCACAGCTGCAACGTTAGTAAATCCACACCTGTTTCTTGTTCAGTAATCAGACCTCTCAGTATTTAACCTTCTGTTTGCTCATTTGTTACCACGCCTGTTTTTCTGCTCCCATGTTTGTAACCCTCGTCCATGTTTTACTCTGTGGTTCAGGCCTGTTATTTTTCCTCATCATCCACGACTGCTAAGTTCTAGAGGTTTTTTGGGGGGGGTAAAATTTTTCAATATGCATCATAAAATCGGCTTTCTGTGCCTTGGCTCTGCCTCGACCTCGCACATAACAGCGATGTTCACGTCTCTGCAAGCCATACATATGTACAATGCATTTATCTATACGGCTATAGTTATCAACAATAACTTCATTGTAGATTTTTTTCTTAATAATTTTGGGATCATTGTTCTGTTGGAGAGAAGGCTTCTCATTTAACTCCAATGATTTGTCCTGTGACTTCATTTTTTTAGTCCATAACTGGACAACGGTGGCCAGAACCTGCAAGCCACAACCAAGTTCATGTTTCCCCTCCTCCAACAATTCACGTAACAATTTAGATGTTTGAGTTTTTCTGGCTAGATTATTTCCTGGGGGGGGCGTCTGTGGAAGTTTTTGTTTTACAGAGAAAACAATAAACCACAAATGTTTCTTAAGAAGTCCCGCTTCCTGTCTTATTTTTCTCTAACGGGCATCACAAAAACTTTGGGTGGGATTTGGGTGCTGGTGAGCAGTTTGAAGGACATGGCTTTAACAGAAAAATCTTTCTAAAACATTAAATTTTAGAGAAACAGATCAAATTGAGTTAGACTCTTTTCTGTTTCTGCTTTGGTGCAACTGGTGACTTTTCAAACATGACCAATCAATCTTTCAGGGACTCTGTTGTGAACTGATTGCCACACTTAGCTGTGCAACCAGAGTATGAGGGAACTTCTTATCTACATACTGTCTGTCATAAACGTAAGGAAAATATTATGAAATTGTAAAAAAAAAAAAGCCTGCCTTTTACCATCATAGTTTACATCACTTCTTGATTCAGCAATGAAGCAAATGCCAAAGGCGGAAAAAACAGAAGTTCATTTTATCTGTGTATTTCTGCATTTTGATATTATTGTTCGTGGCATGAACATATCGAGGAAAAGAAACTCAAACTGAAAATATAATCTTTGATTTAGCAAATATCCCCAAATTACGCTTAAACGATGATAAAAGATGAATCATCCTTATAGTTTTTAATGTATTTTCAGGAAATAATTGCGCAGCCCAAAGCGTGGCATATGATTGATTCTCCAAATTTCCACAATGATGACACCAGTTAAACTGAAAAACTCCTAAAAATAGAAACCTTGCACGAGTTTTATTTGGAGTTAAAGAAATGACGTGATAAATTGCATTCTGAGTGAGTTCTTTATCATACACTGAACAAAAAGTAGAACCCATCACTCCCATTTTTCGTGAGCTAAGGCAGGGATGTCAAACTCATTTCCATTTTGGGCCACATCAGGATCATACATGTCCATAAAGAAACGAATGTGGCTAAAATTGTTTTTAACAAAACTGTTAAAACATGGATAAATATCTGTCTATGCATTCGAGTAGTACTTCCTAAAATTTGACTTGATTTGACTGATAAAATAGTATTTAGGTGCACATAAACAGAACTTAAAGGTTTTATTTATAGGGTCCTCTAGAGTCCCACGGGCCTTGAGTTTGACACATATGTGCTAAGGTCATAGATCTCATATATTTACACAAAAAACAATTACTGTTCACAAATCTGTCTAAACTTGCGTTAGTCAGCCCTTTTCCTTTGCTAAGATAACCCATCCCACCTCGACAGGTGTGGCATATCAAGGTGCCGATTAGACAACATGAATATTGCACAGCTGTGCCTTAGACTTGCCACAATAAAAGGCCATCCTGTCATGTGCAGTTTGGTCACACAGCACAATGCCACAGATGGTGCACATTTTTGATAGAGCGTTTAACTGGCATGCTGACGGTGAGAATGTCCACCAGAGCTGTTGTCCCGTGAACTGATTGTTAATTTCCAAAGGTGTTTCAGAGATTTTGGCATTACATTCAAAAGGCCTAGAACCGCAGACCAGGTGTTACTTCACAAACGCAGCATCTCCACATCAGCATGTTCACCTCTCATGATCTTCTGAGACCAGCCACCAGGACAGCTGCTGCAAATATTGGTTTGCATAACCCAAGAATTTCTGCACAAACTCTCAGAAACCGTCTCAAGGAAGTTCACCTTTATCTTCATCAAGTATGAAGTGTGAAAGCTTCTACGGATTACCAGACCAAGAAGATCCATGTCTTACTGTAACGTTAGAGATGATGCCTCCCCTTACGCTGCTGCTGGTCAAATCATCACTTTTCATCGTCGCCTCCAGAACATGTTGATGACGTCTTAGATAAGCATGTTGTAGTTATTCAAATGTTTATAATGGCTGTAAGAACTGAATACAGGCCAAAATAAAAATTAATACAATCCCTATTTGTATTTAAATGGTCCAGATCTGAATCTGGCTTTTTATTACATATTTTGAGTGTGAAAAAAATCCGTACAATAAAACCAGTTCACCACCTGATGGAATTTTACTAAATAAAACATAAATGCAACCTAATTCATACACATATGTTGGCCAATAAAAAGATGTTTCATGGGACGTTTTTTCCCCACCACTTGATGCCGAAATTCTTACCAGCGTAGATCTAATTTCCTCCCAGCACTTTTCCCACATCTTCAGGATCCGAACTGACCGGTATTCCACTATCTTATTCAGCCACACTTCTTTCTGGCAGATGCTGCAGCATTCTTTACAGAGTTTGATGCATTCAATAAAGACTTGCTTTAAAAAAGCCAGTACAGTATCAGGTGACTTATTAACTCATATCTCTTCAGTGCAAGGTGTTCGAAATTTGTAGTGTCACCTGCTCTCTGCACAAATGATGCACAGATAGTGCAGGTCTGTGCACATATCTTCCTGGGGGTTAAGGGGCATAACATATTTACATTTAACATATGTATATATTTAGCCCATTTTAACATTCATGCCAACATTTTTGTGATCCATCTTCAAACATCCACGAAGATATCCTTTCCCAAAGATTTTCTCCTTGCACAGACTATTTAATTTAACGTTTATTTGCCGGCCTCAAGTATATCTTATGCACAAAAACTACAGCACAAGTATAAGGTTAATGTAGCATATTCCTGCACAGATCCAACTTTATCAATCCACTATTAAGATGATTTTTGAACCCCACCGAGGTTATCTCCTGATTAAATCGGACCCTGGGCTATACACGATACAGTGACTATGTGTAGCTCTTAATATATTGGTTGCTTTAGACTTCGTCGTTGTCTCTCTTTTTTTTTTATGATAATGAGACATTAAACAGTATTTAAATTTTATTTATTTTAATTGATATTCAGTCTGAACAAAAAATCCACTTCATGTGAAGCAACAGCTCCGTTTTACGTTAATAGGACACCAGTCTGTGTCTGTCACAGCTATTTGCGCTCTGGGGCCCATAACTCTCCATGTTACTGACAGCAGAGCTCAGACAGCGAGATTCATACAGTGATTAAGTCGGTATGATGCTCAGATGATCTCATAGGAATCCTTTTTTTATTGATTGATTGACTGAGTTCCTTGAACTCTGTGCATAAAGTTGAAAATGTCCCAAGGCCATCTCTAACTTTGATAGATGGTTGAATGTAATGTATATAACAATTAATTATTTCCCTTTTATTTTTTTCTGAATGTTGCACAAGTGACAAAGCTGACATTTATTTGATGAGCAGATTGGTTAGCATGCAGAAATAAAATATTGTCAATTTTCCAACAGTTTCTTCCGACCAAGTAATTTGATTCGACAAGAGACATTCCATGACTGCTGATATTAAAGTACAAAAGGACTGGAACGTTTTACAGACTCTTTCCACCAACACAAATCAACACGAAAATAACTCTAATTAATTAGAGGCTTTGTAATTAATTAATCTTAATTAATCGTATTTTAAAAGGACAACAATTTTTGCCCATGAAAACACAATTAATTAAATATGAAAGGATTTTGGAGGATCAAACGTCACAGGAGTGAAAACTGTTATCTTAAGGCCCTTTAGTGTTTAAAAAATGCAGTTAAATGCACGTCAATTCAGAAGAGTAGTAAATGAAAATATATTTCCTTGGCCAAAACTGAAATTAACAAAAACTGAAGTGTCAATTTAAGTATATTTTCAGAATGTTGTCTTTAAAAATTAATGGCAAAAAAGATTCTCTTTTTTTAGGGTGATCGTATTTTGATGTTTATTGGACACTTGGCTTTTTCAGCGGACATTTTACCAAGTCTTGAAACACTTTCCTGAAACTCTTTCAGGACTGGCCCTAGACTTCTGATTTGATCATTTTAAAGTATGCATTCTCTTTGGTTAGAAATAATAGTTCAATAAAAGACTTCCAGAATGCTTTCATGAGTACAAAAAAACCCCGTTAAAATAATAGAAATAATCACTCACCTAAATTAGAAATTTTATCATTACAAGTTATAGTTTACTTTTAAATTTTACAAAAACGAAACAAAAACTGAAATAATATTCTGAGAAGTATTTTCTATTCACTATAATAAAAGTAAAAAGCAGCAGTCTCTAAAAGATGATTCAAAACTGTGTAAACTCAGTGTTTCATTTTCAAAATCATCCTTCTCAGCCAATTTATAGATGAACTCTCACTTTGCACAGCATTGTTAAAGATGGATGGATGGATGATACGATTTAAATTTTTAGCATCTTACACACCCAAAAACCTGGTGGCTTTCAGTGCTATTTGAAAAACAAACAAGAAAAAGTTATTTAATTTCAACACCTGTCAATACACTATTGAGCGTTGCCGCCAGCAGGTGTTCGTTCCACTACGTTGCAGCACTTCAATGTAGGTGTTTGATCACCAGGCCGTATTAATCTAATTCCAAAATTAAAACACTCAGAAGGCGACGTGAAGTTCGGGTGCACCTTCTCCTTTGTCTGGCGGGCTTCTCGTGGCGGCTTCTGCAATTCATTGTTGTCCTCATCGGGGTCCGGACCTGGCAGCAGTTCATTCTCTTAAACTGACTTGAGTGGACAAACGCTCACTCATCCGATGGTGTCTGGACCTTGGAGAGGCGTTCTGTTCACTGATGAATCCCGGTTTTCACAGTTCAGGCTAGATGGCAGACAGTGAGTGAGGCCTCATGTGGGTGAGTGGTGTATCAAGTAGCCCAAGGTGGCTGTAGATTTATGGTATGGTTAGGCGAATGTTATGGACAAACGACACAGATGCATTTTATTGATAGTATATTGAATTTGAAGAGATTCTTTGTCGGGATCTTGGGGGCCCCCGTTCAAATCAGCACCTTGATATAGGCTACCACTTCTGTAAACTGGGATGGATTATCTTGGCAAAGGAGAAGTGCTCTCTAACACTGATTTAGACAGATTTGTGAACAATGTTTGAGAGTAATGGGACTTTTGTGTATATTTTTCAGATATTTGAGTTCAGCTCATGAAACACTGGAGCAACAACCAAAGTGTTGATTTATATTTTGTGTATATTTAATACAAGTACATCAATTTTGGGTCGAATATTTTTTTTCAGTATGTTGCTGCTGGAATTCCTGTTTCCTGGAGGAACCTTCCAAGAGGTTAATAAAGCTTAGTCTTGTCTAAGTGTAGTATGGCACTAAGAGTATTCTTCAAACACTTTTAGAAAAGTATTTTGTGTGTGTATTTCACCTCCATGTTAATTTCATTGGCATAGTTTAAATGTAGAAGGCACAATTATGAGCTTGAGAAAGGAAGGATTATTAAAATAAATTGAAACTGAAACAAAATCCTAAAACAAAAAGGAAAACAGTGGCAAGAATCAAACTTAACTGGGTCTGATAAACAGGTGAATAAGTATATATAGAGATGGTTAACTGAATGTGGAAAAAAACCCTCACTTACAGGAAAACAAAAACACGTCAAATGTATAGAAAGTGTATGATTCAGTTGATCAGCGGAACAAGATTCTGTACACTTTTCTGACTTGACATCCCTGGAAAAAAGTTTAATTTGCTGTATTGCAGTAGCATTGTCACACACGAATCATTCCAGTGGGAAAAAAACATTAAGACATAACGTAATTTTAATCATTCTTTCCTGAAATCATGATTGCCTCACATATTGACACCTCTGACCATTTTTATGAGAAACATATTAATGAAGCATTTATAATTGTATCATTTACTTTTTTTAGTTAATCAGAATAAGAGGGATTCAGTTTTGTTTCTCTGGGCTGTAAATGTGACACACAAACAATTTCTTACCCCTTAAAATATAAAAAAAAAAGAAAATGTTCCACATCAGTAAATTGGATGTGTTGAAGTCAGGAAATGACTAAAAAGCAACTTTGTCAATATCTACATCTTGTAGATTAGACTAAGAATTAGAATGCTATTAAAGACAACACAGAGGAATGTGTAGAGAAGGTAATTATGAATATGTAGACAAACACCACATGCCCACTGTTAAGTATGGTGTAAGATATGTGATGCTGCGGGTCGGTTTCTTTTCCAAAGGGCATTGAAACATTTTTAGAAAGCATTGCTTAGCAAAAAAAACCTGGACAAATCAGATAAAAATTAGGCGGACTCTGCAACTAAACTGGAATATTGATGGGTCCTGATCAGAAGCATATGACCAAATGAAGAACCTAACGGGTTCCTGGATGATGGATAGTTGAAGATCCATGTGCTCCAACCTTTTGAAGTCTTAAAGGAGAAGAATTAGTGCTGTCCTATCTGGAAAGTATTGACAGAATAAATTTACTAAAATTTAAGGCTGTATTTTTCTATTTTGTCTGTGTGAGATTATGCTGATGTCTTTTAAGACCTTTTACACATACTGTTTAATGGAGTAAGTTTACTTTATTTACTCATTTCCTTTCATCAAATCCATTTAGAAATCTACTATAATGCAGTTGTTAAATATACGTACTATATCGTTTTACAACTGTGATCAATTTATTTTATTTTATTTTATCTGGGACAACTTGAAGTTCAAAATATCCTCAACAACGAGAGAGGAAGGACCCCCAGTGGACAATATGGAGTATTACAGAAATGAAAGTTGTTATTTTACATAGAAACAATGGGCCTACAGCTGAAAGACACACTGATATTTGGTCTCAACTTTTAAAATTAAGAATATGGATTTGTGATTTGATTCTGCAGTTATAGTATACAGTGAAAGTTTTACTTTAGTTACCGTACTACGTTACTTCCTCTTAATCAAAACTGGATGTTTTCTGTCAGCTGACTTGTTAAAATTTCCAAGTGAACCTACGAACAAATCAGTCGGATTTGAACATTTCAGAAGAACAAACTCAGTTTGTCTGTTATGTTTAGCATCTTAAACTTTAGTCTGCGTAGCAGCCCCACCCGACACATGAAATCAAATATAGAATGCAACAGATGCTTAAAATCTGTGAAGGAAAGCTTGAATTTAAACATTCTAGAAGATCAATTGTTGAGTTCATTGTTTAAAAAGAAAAGGCTTCATGTATCCTGTAACATTCACCGTGTTTATTCTATTTTCTGGCTTTTTAAACAGATTTATTCCTCACTTGCGTCTTGTACAAAATAGTTGCCTGTGTGCATATAAAGAGCTCTGCTTTCAGCAGTCGATCCACTGAGGCGTACTCTTTATGAGTCATTATGATTGGACGCCTGGCTGTGAAACACTATGGGGAACCAGGAGTCAAGGAAGGAACGAATGCCTGAATGAACTCAGCCATGTTACTGTGGTGATAATGAGTAGATTAAACATCTGACAGCACACACACCATGTCTCTGAAGCATAGCAGGAGTTTGAATTACTCTTAAAGGATTTTGAAATGTACAATGATTCCTGAAAGCAACCCTCTCCAATCCAGTTTTAATTTGAGTATGGTCTTATAGTCTCTTCTTATATACTCCATCTCCCCCTATTATAATTCTATTACACTATAAACTCTTCTTCAAAGGCGTGATTACATTCAGATTTGACCAAAATCCTCAGTTCCACCCAAAATTTCAGGTATCCAATTATCTCCCACTAGCAATCCATCTCCCCATTTTCTTTAAGATAATAAGGCCTTGTTCATGACTACCAGCTGTGGAGAGAAAAAGTTAAACACAACAAATGTCATCCATCTGCTTCTGCTGTGCCTCTGGAAAAAAATCGTTAAAAATGAAAATTTTACTCATACTACCACTCCTAATAATAATAATAATAATAATAATAATAATAATAATAATAATAAGACACTAAAATTAAGAAATAATTACAAATTAATAAAAAAAAATCTAAGTTACTTATGAATGTGACTTGAAATCTTTTTGGTTCTTGGGTTCCAGACTTGTTTTCCATCTCTGTTTTTTAGAGCTCTGTTCTTTGAACCACCCGCCGTTTGCACTGGTTTCCAGAACTTGGTTGAAGTTCATGAGACATTCTCAAAACCTTATCTTTACTTATTCCAATCACCCCTGAATCAGTTCACATTAATCCTTCCAAATATCATTAGAGTATTGTGTTATTTAGTAGATGTAATCTCCAAAACCTATTCATTATTCAGGCATTTCATTGCTTCAAAGGTTCTCAAGCTGTGGCTTCTGAGCCAGAAACTGACTGTTCTTATCGGGTTGATGAACTGGAGAACACACAGTTCCCAAAACTATGATCCTGACGACCAATTTTTTTTTTTCTCTTCCGCTTTTCATTTGCTTTAGATCTAGATGTCTTTTCCAATTTAGTGTGATCAATGAATTTTATCAAGATTTGCTCAGCAGCTGAAGTAAAGTCAACTGACCAAAGCCAAAGCCTGTCAATGTGGTTCTTCAAATCTCATTCTTGTTATTTCTGTTTCATCTTTTTTATTAACTCCACCCATTTAAATTTAAGTTATGGTTAAGTTAGAACCAAGCCTCTTCAGTATGGTTAACCTTGTATTCAGTTATGGGTATTTTTGGTGAACGATTTTGTCTCCTACTTCCTCCTGGTTAATTCCATTGTATTCTTTAGTAAATTGTGCAGCTAACTATTGATGTATTGTAGTTTGGTCTGCTCTGATTAGCCATTATTTTAAGCCTATTTTCATTCTTCCTGCTCAGTCTGTATGTCCCTGTTCCTGCATGTACCAACCAGTACAACTTAAAAACGGTCATCTCAACCACAGATTCACCCAAACCGTCAGGTTTTTGTTTTAGGCCAAAAAACATCTGAGAAACCTATCAGAAGAGTCTAGTGTGGATAACTAAACTCTTACTTCTTCTTTTACAGGTGAAAGAAGTCCTAGGAACCTATCAGAAGAGTTTAGTGCAGGCCTAACAACTAAACTCTTAATGTCTTCTTTAAACTGGAAAACCCCAACACAGAGACACCGTTTGAAAGACGTCTCCACCTGATAAACACCTATCAAATTTTCCATGAAGACCAACCCTTCCCTCAGCTCATTTTTATTAGGAATGGAAGTGTCCTGAAATCCCACCTGTCGGCAGATCCTGGGCTAGGAGACCAAGTCCTCTCGCTCATGAAATATTCTTAGAGGCTGAGGGCTGTCCCTCAAGTTTGCCAAACTCTTGACCTCCCAACCAGTCCCCCACCCGCTGGGATTACCAATGATTTATGCAATGATTTCTCTCAAATTTAATTGTGTTTTCTTTTTCCAATTAAATTACTTCTCCATTCTCTTTTTAAATATTTTTATTATAATCTCATTGGGCAATCTTGCTTGCCATCTATTAATTGGAGCAACAATAATTTGCCTGTGTTGCTGCTGCAGTGTACACAAAGTGTTCACATGAACTATAGCTTGATAACTATGAATTAGTCTCCATCAAAATTATTTCCTCAATTTTGACTTAAAAAAGAAACAATTTTACTACACAAGTAAGGGGCAAACCACAAGCCATTGTTTCTTTGAGTTGTTTCCTTTCTTCCTGTTGGGGTGAGCGGTTCAGCTTCCTCCTGCTCGGCGTGATAGGAGAAACGATAGAGATTCTTGTACACTTTCTTGGCACACCTCTTTATTTAATGCTTATACAAGCATTTCTTGGCAGCAACAACTGAACAGTCTTTCCAGAGCAATCTATCATCCGAATAAATCCAACAAGGAAGAGCCGAACATCACCCCCCAACTTCAATATTTAAACTTAGCACCCCCATCGAACTTAGCTCACTGTGATTTACTAGCTCATTATGATTTACTAATCGTTTTCACACTAAACACCAAACAAATGTTGAGAAAACCTTTGCAGCTTCAGCTTTGTTGCTGGTTTAGTCATTGCATCAACAATCATTTTCTCAGTTGGACAATCATTTAAGAGAACTCTACCACTTGTCACAATCTCCCTGATGAAATAGTGTTTAATGTCAAAATGCGTGCAGATCTGTCGATTTATTGGATTTTTAGCAAGAGCCACGGTGCCTTAATTATCTTTAAACAACTCAGCCTTTGCATAACTGTACTTATCTAGACCAGAAAGTAACTGTTCTAAATAAATACCTTCTTGTAAAGCAGCAACAAGATACACTACCGTTCAAAAGTTTGGGGTCACATTGAAATGTCCTTATTTTTGAAGGAAAAGCACTGTACTTTTCAATGAAGATAACTTTAAACTAGTCTTAACTTTAAAGAAACACACGCTATACATTGCTAATGTGGTAAATGACTATTCTAGCTGCAAATGTCTGGTTTTTGGTGCAATATCTACATAGGTGTATAGAGGCCCATTTCCAGCAACTATCACTCCAGTGTTCTAATGGTACAATGTGTTTGCTCATTGGCTCAGAAGGCTAATTGATGATTAGAAAACCCTTGTGCAATCATGTTCACACATCTGAAAACAGTTTAGCTCGGTACAGAAGCTACAAAACTGACCTTCCTTTGAGCAGATTGAGTTTCTGGAGCATCACATTTGTGGGGTCAATTAAACGCTCAAAATGGCCAGAAAAAGAGAACTTTCATCTGAAACTCGACAGTCTATTCTTGTTCTTAGAAATGAAGGCTATTCCATGCGAGAAATTGCTAAGAAATTGAAGATTTCCTACAACGGTGTGTACTACTCCCTTCAGAGGACAGCACAAACAGGCTCTAACCAGAGTAGAAAAAGAAGTGGGAGGCCGCGTTGCACAACTGAGCAAGAAGATAAGTACATTAGAGTCTCTAGTTTGAGAAACAGACGCCTCACAGGTCCCCAACTGGCATCTTCATTAAATAGTACCCGCAAAACACCAGTGTCAACATCTACAGTGAAGAGGCGGCTGCGGGATTCTGGGCTTCAGGGCAGAGTGGCAAAGAAAAAGCCATATCTGAGACTGGCCAATAAAAGAAAAAGATTAAGATGGGCAAAAGAACACAGACATTGGACAGAGGAAGACTGGAAAAAAGTGCTGTGGACGGATGAATCCAAGTTTGAGGTGTTTGGATCACAAAGAAGAACGTTTGTGAGACGCAGAACAACTGAAAAGATGCTGGAAGAATGCCTGACGCCATCTGTTAAGCATGGTGGAGGTAATGTGATGGTCTTGGGTTGCTTTGGTGCTGGTAAGGTGGGAGATTTGTACAGGGTAAAAGGGATTCTGAATAAGGAAGGCTATCACTCCATTTTGCAACGCCATGCCATACCCAGTGGACAGCGCTTGATTGGAGCCAATTTCTTCCTACAACAGGACAATGACCCAAAACACACCTCGAAATTGTGCAAGAACTATTTAGAGAAGAAGCAGGCAGCTGGTATTCTATCGGTAATGGAGTGGCCAGCGCAGTCACCAGATTTGAACCCCGTTGAGCTGTTGTGGGAGCAGCTTGACCGTATGGTACGCAAGAAGTGCCCATCCAACCAATCCAAATTGTGGGAGCTGCTTCTAGAAGCGTGGGGTGCAATTTCTCCAGATTACCTCAACAAATTAACAGCTAGAATGCCAAAGGTCTGCAATGCTGTAATTGCTGCAAATGGAGGATTCTTTGATGAAAGCAAAGTTTGATGTAAAAACAATCTTATTTCAAATAAAAATCATTATTTCTAACCTTGTCAATGTCTTGACTCTATTTTTTATTCATTTCACAACGTATGGTGGTGAATAAGTGTGACTTTTCATGGAAGACACAAAATTGTTTGGGTGACCCCAAACTTTTGAACGGTAGTGTATATGTATTCTGCTTCAGAAGTTGAAAGTGCCACTGTCTTTATGTTTTCAAGGAAATAAGTGAATCTTTATCACTTATAGGCTCACACAGTATCCTGTAACTTTGCATCTATCCCTCTCATCAGACACCCGGTAAGCATCACCGTAAATCCTGAGGCCTACATCAGAAGTGTTTCTGTTAAAGTACAACTCTTTTTTCTGAGTCTCTTTTAGATATCTCAACGCATGCTTCAGTGTTCCAGTGTTGTTCTGTGGGATCTCCAAAATGTTGAGAGTTTACTTTCAATAAAACTCCGGCCTGGCCTAGTACAAGTTGACAGGCAGATCACACTCCCTACTGCTGTACTTTCTTGTTTCTTAAATCTTCTGTCCATATTCAAATACACCAGTTTCTGCTCACAAGCGGGTCTCCCTTGGTTTTCAATCTTTCCTTTCAAACCTTTCTTGTTGATATATCTCTTCTGTGACATGTTTTACTTAGTCTTTGCTTTGCTGAAATTTTATACACAAAAAGTGTTTTAACTTTCATAAGTTCTTCATTTTAGATCTGTCAGTGAGCATCAATCCAAATCACTAGAATCACCTTTACAATGTCCCTTTCCCTGGAATACAGACAGTGATCTGAGGGATTCTGTTCAAAAACGTTTTCAAATACCGGTGTAGCAATAAATTCCAGTTTCTGCCTGATTTTTTTCAAGCGATACAGGGACTTATGTAGTTTACACTAACTTTTGACCTGTTTATGTTTTCTTTTCGAAACCTTCTGTGTGTTTCACAAATATCTCGGAATCAACTGGAGCATGCAAGTAAGCTGTCTTAACATCCATCTGATGTAGAAGTAAGCCGTCCTGTGCTGCTTTTTGCATCATTACTCTCACACTTTCATGTCTGTAGTGAAAATGTCTTTAGCTACGAACCTTGCTTTATGTTTATCAGGCCCATTAACATCAGTTTTAAGTATATAGACCCACTTTGTCCCACTGCTTTCTTGTCTGTACGTACCTTAGTAAGGGTAAATGTCTCATTTTCCATCAGTGATTTCATCTCCTCCTCCATAGCCGTTTTTCATTGCTCTGATTCTGCAGATGCTAAAGCTTCCTATTAGGTATTAGGCAGGAGATTGGCATTACATTCAGTATCGTGGTCTTGGAGATAAGCTAGTTTCCTGTTGGTTCGACCTGGATTCTTTCGTCTAGCTGTCTCCCAGGCTTCACTGCACTTTATGTTTTCAGTCTCTCCAGGCAAGGTGTCAGAAACATCACAGTCAGTATCAACATTTTGATCAGTTCCATGTTTCATATCTGTTGAGCTAACATCAGTGTACCCTCCCCTGGGAACATACTCCAAATATGACTATGAGGTTTGTGTTTCTTTTTCAGTTGTAGCCTTATCGATAAACTTTACCTGTCTGTTTCTGGCTCTTATTTTCACTATTAGATTAGGTAAGCTGGACAAATAAACTGTAGTTGTCATATCCAATGAAAACTCCTTCATCACAGCTTGACTCAAATTTTCCTTTTGTAAGGGAAACATGTAGCCCCAAACTTATGAGGTAAAGTTTGCAATAAGTTGCTGTTTTCCTGTGAACATCTCTTAAGCTTTCTTCTTTTTGCGTCTGCTGTAGCACCTGTTTCAAATTTAAGCTGCAGTTTGCATTGCATAGTTCCAAAGCGTATCTGATAGCCCACTCTCCGTCAGCGAACATCTAATCATCTCTATCAGGGTACACCAGCCCCTTTCTGCCGTACCCTTTTGATGAGGTGAGTGTGGCACAGACTTCTCATGTGTAATCCTATTTTTGGTCATAATTGTCTGAAAATCCTAATGTGTGAACTCAGTGCCTTTATCAAAGCAGATGCACTTTACCTCAACATATGGTGCTACATCTGCTATGATTTTTTTAGTTGCATTAACTGCATCACTTTTTGCCTTCAGAAAGTACACAATAGTGGTACTTGTGTAGTCATCAGTAAAATAATGTGCATATCTGTAGACTTCTAAACTAGTCTGCATGGGACCAGCTAGGTCTGTATAAACTAGTTGGAGTGGCTTTTCATCTTTTTCATCTGGCTCCCTATTTCTTGTCTGGGTGGAGTACACACTCTACATGGGCTCATTGAAGTGTACACATCCCCTCTTATTTCCATGCCTTTTACCACATCTTGTAACTCTCTTATATCTTCAAAATTACAATGACCCATGATTTCATGCCAACCTTGGATGTCATGAACAGCCCAACATATGTCGTCATTTTCAGCAGTGGGTAAGAAGTACAGGTTTTCACTTTTGTGGATGTCAAACCTGCTTCCATTCTTGGTTATCAAGCAGATTTGTCCCTTCTTAAAGGTGATGGTGTCTCCCTTGTTTGCTACTCTTGCTACCGATTTGTGGATACGATGCATGCAGAGGGCATCTTGGAGATATGCCTGGTGTTGCTTCCTCGCGTTGTGCAGTAGTCGTATCAACACTGTCCCTCTGTGCTGTGCTGTTTCGTTGCACATGGTTCCATCAGCCAGCTCCACGGTATGCCTCTCTGGATTAAACGAGTCGTCAAAATCTGTAAATTTTCTGATGTGAGATGTGACGCCCGCATGGACCATAATGCCTTTAATCTTTACTTTATTTCATGGTGTCTCCACTTTGAAGAAGTTGTCTCTCGTTTCACTCCTGTCACTTTCTGTTACTTTCCGGGTGTCATATTGTCTCCCCTTTGTCCTGCATATGCTTTTGTGTTACTTTTGGAAAAGTTGCACCACACCTTTTGCTGACATCTTCTTGCTATATGTCCTATTTTCCCACATTTATAGCAGGTTATCTCAGCCTCTTCTTATTTTCTGCGGTGGATGTATGCTTTAATTGTCGTCACTTTTTCTTGCAGGTTTTCATCACGTTGTCTGTTGGTTCTATCGTGTTCATTTTTCTTCTTCTTCATAGTCTCTAGGTCTCCTTTTAAAGTCTATAAAGGTTACTTGTCTTTGTTCTGAGTTAAACGGCGAGTGGCTTAAACGAGTCGTGGAGTTCACCTAAAACCAAAGCAATAATCAGTCCGTCGCTCATATTTTCACTGGCATCACGAAGAGCTGTGATCGTGTTTTCCACCCTTATAATGTAGTCACACATTAATTTTCTGCCATCTTTAACCTCATTAGCATTGTGTAGATAATTATTATTTTGGGTTAACTCTTTCCTAAGTAATGTTCTCGCAGAATCTTTAGGGCCTCCCTGGCTTTGTCTCCAGCTTTATGTCATCTCTTAGCCTTATTAGGTACGCTTAGCAGTCGGCATTCTTGCTACAATTAGCTAGCTATCTGCTCTTTGGTTGTACGTTCATTGAAAATAGTCTCATTAGGCTTCAGGCTGTGTAAATATGAGAAAATGTTTCCACCGGCTCATATTTATCTTCTAAACCATCAAACAGTAGCTGTGTTGTTTGAAAGCTTGCTAGTCAGCAATGCTATTAGCGCGTTTTAATTCTTTGCACCTCCTGGGTTTCGTACAGTTAGCTGTTTTCCTTGGCAAACAGACGCTAACAGACTTATCGTATGCTCTCACATTTTTCTTTAAGTTTGTTCACCTTTCTTAATACGGTTGCTTAATACATGCAAGTCTGTTTGAAAACTCAGTATGTTCACTTGATACTTAGCGTTCATATCGTCGTGATGAACCTTTCTCCTGGCCCAATAACCTGATGGGGCGAGCGGTGCAGTTTCCTCCTGTTCAGCATGATAAGAGAAATGCATAGATTCTTGGACACATTCTTGGCACACCTCGAAGCACCCGAGGACATGCTTATCACCAGCATGGTGAACCAACCTATAGGGAAAGAACTGTCCTTAAGAACCTATTGCAACGTGATTAATCCACAGCCTTCTGAGTTACCCTTCTATGTGTTACATTCTACGTGTCACAACTTTTCCTTTTAGTATTCATTGTTTGATTGTTGGGTTACCATTGTTACCATCTAATGCTTTAACATTTCTTCTTTGTTTGAGCTTCAGATTGTCTCAGCAAATATTAACAATTACCTCTGATTGTAGCACTATACTCAAGGTCGAGCTCTAATTACGATACTATACCATTTATTTGTTAAAGCACAACAAAACGCAGCATGTGAGCTGACCAAAGTGCTGTACAGATGTAAAACACAAAATATTAAAACCAAAAGCCATAAATAAACGCAGTCAAAGCAATGTATCAAAAGTAAAAGAAGTAAATAAATGAATTAATAGAAATTAATAAAAACAACATATAGAAGCTAGGTACTAAATGCAGCAGAATAGAAATGTTTCTTTAGACGAGACGTGAATATCAAAATAGGAGAGGAAATTTTGATAACCATGGGGAGTTCATTGAATAGTTTTGAGCACAGATCAAAAAATCTCACTCACCACGGGTTTTGCACCTAATAGGGATCTGTAATAAATAATGGACAGCAGAGCGGAGGGTTCTACCTGGAACATACGGAATAATTAGCTCTGAAATGTAAGCAAGGAACAGGCTATTCAGAGCTTTAAAAACAAACATTAAGATTTTGAAGTGTATTCAATAGAACACAGGAAGCTACTGAGGTCTTAATAAATTTGGAGAGAAGTGCTCCCAGCGTCCAGACCAAGAAGTCTTGTGGCCGCATTCTGTGTTAGCTGAAGACAGCATAGAGTGGCTTATGAAAGAAAGGATCGTATTATAGTCGTCCAACCTTACGGTAATAAAATCATAAATAGTTATCTCCAGGTGATGCTGATTCAGGATGGGTTTTATTTTTTAGGTGTCTCAACTGATAAAAACACAATTTCACCATGTGATTAGCATGAGAGTCCATTTTAGAGCCCAATCAATTTGTATAACCAGGTTAAAAGTAGTTTGATTTTAAATGGGAGTATGGAAAAATCAAGAGCAGAGGAAGAGTAGCAACGGGGGCTAGAAATGATAAACTCTGAGATTAAAGGGGCTTTAAAAAAGTATTGAGCAAATGCTGTGAAATGTTTCACTTGATCCTTATGGGTATTGTATACAGAATCTCCAGAAGGAAAATTAATTTAATAAAAGGGCTATTAATATGACAAAGGAGAAAAAAGATGCACGGTAAGAAGGAATAAACCTCCTCATCTCAAAGACACAGGTAACCAAAGAAGAATTTGCAACAAGAGAGGGTGCCAGTTTACACTTTATTGAAAGTTTAACAGAAAAAAAGTGACTCTTGACGACGATTCCAAATTATAACAAAACACAAAGACATTGTCCTAGCAGCATGACTTAAATTAACCAATCTAATGTGGTCACTGGCCATGTTGGATCATATCATACATCGGATAGTACAATGGGATTAAATGATAGAGCCGGTGTGTGACAGAAGCTTGCAGCTTTAAAAAGTGCGGCGAGGCAGAAGAGGCTTAGTTTTGAGCACCCTGCTGGAGTTTACAGAGAAAGAAAGCTTAAAAGACTTCTACACTGAGAGTCTTTGCATATTTCAACATGTAAGGCTGTGGGAAGGTCTGGGCTGAACATTAGTGTAGGAACATGAACCACAATGACCAGAAACAGCAACCACTAACTGTGACAACACATCTACAGTTGGAATAACGGTAACACAAAGATTAAAAACCTCAGATGGAGCTTTCCGTATGTATGAAAGACAAAGAACGCTTCACTTGGTATTGAGAAATTCTGATTTTTACTGGCAAAAATACGACAGCATACTCTTGCTGGATGTCAGACAGTGTATAAGGTGCAGACATGTTGCGTATCATGGCTCAGATTTCTACCAACCTTCAGCTATCGGTTTCTTGTGTGGTTCGTGTGGTTTCGAAGTGAGGTAAAGCACACCAGTCTAAACAGTAACCAGACTGAGGTCAGAGGAGTCGAGAGGAATGGCACGCTGCACAGCAGAATAACAAGACTGGGGAGTAACAACACGTCTCGGACTCACTTCAAGCCAGTGGGTCCTTTTTTAATGAGATGTAACTCGGAGGCCAGCTTGTCCCTCCTGACCGGTTAAAAAGAACCAATTAATTGTTTAAACATGCAATGTAAACACTTTCAGGTTCATCCAACCTGTTTGCAAGAGTTCCAGAGCCGCGTAGCAACTGAGGATTGTGCCCTAGGGAGGTTTTACCTTGTCACACATCAGACGGATCATGAAACAGACCTCACACACGCCTCGCTGAGGCTTTGACCTGCAGACTGTGCATCAGCAGAAGACAAAGAGAGCAACTTGAGAGAGGAATACAAAGTTTTCTCCTTGGAAAATAATGAAGCTAACCATTTTAAATTAAAAAAAACACGTTGAAAGCTATAACAAATCGAGTATTAGTGTTAGTATCTCATAAAAGAGGCTCTACTGTGGGTCTCTACTGCAGTCCATAGCTCTAGATTCTGAATAAAAATGTACAGTGCTTTGCAAAAGTATCCAGGCTCCTTTGGCTTTTTCACATTTTCTCCATTTCAACCACATACCTCAGTGTGTTTTATTGGGATTTTATGTAACAGACCAACATAAAAAAGTCCATCATTGTGACCTGAAATGACAATTAAATATGTTCTGTTAATTCAACAAATAATATATGAGAAGTGTGTTGAGCACAGAGTCCATCTGTATCTTGTTGCATGGCACACCTGAAAAGTCCACCAAGAAAAAAAAAACAGACGGAGGAGTACTCTAATCAAGAAAGAAGTTTTACTCTTTGGTCTACTTGCAAAATGCTTTGTGATTGAGACACTCCCCTGCACACATGATTCTAATAATGTAACACGGTAATGGCAGCATCATGCTGTGATAATGCTATCGTAAAGGACAGGGAAGCTAGTCCGAAATGACAATCAAATGAATAGACCTAAAGGTGAAAAAAAAAGACATTCAGCTTCTTCTCTGTTTGAGCTTCACCTTTGTGTTTGTCTGCAACCTGTGGCTCTGTAGACCTTTTTCAAAGGCTCTCAGAACTTTGGCTAAAAATAATTATGTACAAAATAAAGGTTGTTGTTTTTTTTCAATAACAAATTCAGGTTTTAGCAACTGTTTTCTTTACTTTATTGAGAAAATACTTTGAATTTCCATGATAGAATGACATTAAAGTAACAATACTTTTTAGATCAATTTTTCTGGTCATTAGGTTTGGAACTATGTGGATTTGCATATTTTGCCTCTTTAAAACAGAAATAAAAGGGTGGCTTTTTATCAACACATTTTATTCTAGTAATTATCAAAGATTTTAAGTGACGTTTTTCTAAAGCTCATGTAACATTTGTGGCTCTGATTGAGATTTATTCACATGGATGAGTGCAAAAAGGCTCTTTGGATGGTAAAGGTTGCAGACCCCTGTTCTAACGCATAAAATCACTATATATATATATATATCACACTAATGTTTGTGGTTGTAATGTGGGGGAAAAGTACAAGAGCATGAACTCACTTTTAAGGCACTGTATAATTAGGAGTCAGACATGTTCAGAATTCAGCGGTTAAAGTAGAAGAACTGGTGCTGCAGCATAGACAAAAAGACTTCGTTCAAACTAAACTTTGGCTACACACACAACCCTGGGGCTATCCAAATGCCTCCTGTCACTCTACATTCAGTTCCTATATCGTTCTAATCTTCACAAATAACCCGGAACAGCAAGTTTCCTGCCAGTAGTATCAATGCAAACAACAACAATAACTCAAAACCATTTCAAATTACATAAAATCAGTCAGTTTCCTCTTTTAAATCTGCAGGCAATAAAAAAAACCCACCTAACTGGTTCTGACCAGATACTAGGTGAAAGTAACGTCAATACTGAAATAGTTATAAAAAGTCACATTAAGCAAAGACATTCTTCAAAAGAATGAAGGAAAGGGATTCTTCAAAACTATAAGCAAATCCTGGTCTGGTGTGGAGCTTGTATACCTGCTAATGACACGGTTAATGTAAGGCAGATGTCCATTCCCAGGTTTTTTACAGGAAAAATCACAACTTGGTTTTAGTCTTCTGCAAAACAAGAAATGGGTTGTATAAAAAGACAGAGGTGTAACCTGCTAAACAACCAAGTGACGAGTCAGTATGAAAAAGGGCAAATAACCACTTATGCTCTATTTAAACTAAATCAGTACAGGCCTATCAAATGGGAGCTGGATTTACTCAAACCTAGACATCGTCCTTTATGGCTGACGATTCAGCCCTCTGAACAACTGTTACACCCCCAAACATTTCCCTTCATGTGACTTTAGTGACAGAGTCTCCTCCTTTACTTATACGCATCACTAAGTGCAATATTTGATTCATAATTCCAACAATAAAATATTTTGCTTCAGTGCAGGAGCTAAATCTCTAGCTATACCTCTGTATCTATTTCACCTACAATATTTTATACAATTAAAACAAAAATATCTGCAATGGGCTTCTTTTTATTTTACTGCAGCTTTTATATCTACTTTATACAGTAGGCCCAAATAAATGTAAAAACCTGCCATAAACCTTTTACCCAACAGATGGAGTTATTTTTAAATTTAGTCATCTGAAATATTAGATGTATAGCTTAAAATGCTGACAACTCAGTTGAAAAGTAGCTAAAAACTTAACCAGTTGGTGTGTCTGAGCTCCTTTACAGTCTTGTGTTTCTTTTGATTGATTAAAAAATATCTGACAAATATCAAAATGCTTCTTTAGGATGAGGACATGGAAAATGAAGGCTATTCTAAAGACACGTAACAGTCTGCGGATAGGGAGGTAAAAAGTAGGAAGTTGATTAAAGTAAACTCAGGAGGAAAAAAAATACCAACAAATATTGGCGTGATGAACGAACGGTATTTGGCAGATAGTGTGGCTAACACAAAGCAAAAATACACCTCACAAACCGAAAAATGGGACGCAAAACGTCAGCAAACATTTGATTACTGAGGTATAGGTGTACTGGAACGGTCAGTCGTATGGCGTAGCTACCAGGGAGCCTCTCGGGGATGGCGTTTGCGTAACGTTCAGGCTCCAAACTTTTGTAACAGAGGAGCAAACTTGATAAGCAAAAAGTCAAAGCAAATAGGGAAAGATAGCTGGGCACCACGGCATTCCCTTTTCCCTACTTCACCTTCTGCTGTTCCCGTCTAAACCCGATCTTTATGCAGAGGGCTGGCTGCTAAAAAAACATATAACCCAAGCATGCAGAAGCAGGTGGTCCGAGTGAAAGAAATAACTGCAAACTGTGCCCTTAGGGTCACCAGGGGTGTGATGTTGTGTTTCATTACACTCTGAACATGAATCAGTGCGCTCAAGTGAGCCTAATGAAAAGCAGCAAAGTAATTTGATTATCTAAGAAATAGCCCGAGCTTGGGCTGTTTGGCAGCAAGTATTAGTAAGTACGAGTAGTATGCAATCCCTATCAGCAGCATGCATACTCTAACCAGCCTTAACTATTGAATAATACTGCAATAATCAGATGGTTTTTTTGTCGTCCACAAAGACAAATTGGATCAGAAGTTTTTCATCCTGTTGTGGGCGACGGTTTTTAGAGTTCGCCATTTCAGATATCACATCAGGATGTGCAGACATTTGGGCAAAAACTGAAAGAGAAAAAAAATATATAGATAGATAAAAAAACTAGCTTTTTTTTACATTCAGCATATTTCTGCAGAGTGACGGGGTCCCTTTTTAAAGCAAGGTACTTCATCTGATCTTCAGATTTGATTGTCGCATTCGCTCATTGATCCGATCATCCACACAATCATCCCATATAAACCACAGAGCAGTATATCCTGTTGCATATTTCTTTTTTCAGCACTGGGATTTACAGTATTGTGTGAGCTGACGTTTACCCAGACATCTTTATTTGACTGCTTAAAGGGCATATATCATCATCCTGTTTTATTCTAGTGGCATACAATCTAAAAAAAATGTCAAGATATAAAACACAAATAGAAATACATCAATAAAATATAATTATGACAGTTGTTTGGAGAAATTGGGATGCTGACTCTTGAGGGAGTTGTAGTAAAAATACAGGCAAAATTTTTTTGTGTGTTAAAATTGCTGTTTTTTCCCCATAATCACTTATTCCTTATCATTGTGATTTACAGACAGACGGGGTTCACGAAAGGGATTTCAAATCCCTTCACAGGGTGACTGTTAAATAATTATCTCAGGATACTATTATTTTGTCTTTGGGGATTATTTGGTGCACAACAGCCAGAGTTTGGTATTACAGAAATGAAATCAACAGTCATAGGCAACTTTTGCCTCCTATATTTCTCTTTCAGGCATAAAAATGATTTAACCCATCCCAAGCTTAAAGAACATAGCTCAAAAGAAGTAGTTTCAAAAACATTTATATATGTCGTTTAAAATCAGAGCTGAGTAATCTTTTTTTTTTTATGCTCTAAGGACCAACTACAGGAGGTTAGTGTTATTGGTATTAGTGATTTATCAGTGTTAATTTATCGATGCTCATCTCTTTCTAGGTACTTGGCTGTTGTGTGCCCATGATTAATCACACACATTATAAAAAATGTTTCAACTTCAGCATTCTTCCAATGCCTTGTTCTGAATGTTTTTAAAAAACAAAAATCATTGTGGAAGGAATCATTAAGTCTCTCTTAGCTGAATAATTCCATTTTTGTTACACTAAAGCAGCTTGTTTCAAAGCAAAATAAAGTAACATTTGATTATTCTCAAAGCTGCAAGAAATATAGTGAATGCAGATTTGTCTAGCACCCTATTAAACATAAAAAGGCTAACTCAACTGAACGTTTGATTATTAGATATAAGAGAAGGTCTTACATGTACTTTTCACAAATTCTGCTTGCCGATGCTTAGCCTTTTTAAGCTTTTGACCCTTTTGTACCCACGCACTGAGAAGGAACTGATCAAAACAGAGAAGAAAGATCGGAGAAAAATGTAACATACTAACAGCTGCCAAATCTACACGTATGTCTCCTGGATGAGGAGCTCAAAGCTGATGTTTCTGACCCCACCTGTTCCTAGTGCAGAACCTACAAGTTGTCTGCAGCTAATCTGAGGTGTTTGTGTTTAGTGGCTCATCAGTGAGAGGACTAGCCCGTTTACTGCTGAAGTTTAGGAAAGATAAAAGCAGAAACTGCAGAATGAAGCTGAGCGCATCAAAACTGCAAATCCGTTAAAGTAAGACTGTTTAGGCAAACTACACAAACTAAATAAAATGCATGCGCTCTTCACCTATATGTATGAGGTACTACACAAAATGTTTTTAAATGTTTCTCTTGTCTAGCTCTCAGCATCTTAAGAAAAAACCTGCTTTATTTTCAGAAAAAGTATAACTGTAATATAAATGCTGTTCTCCTGATCCCCTCTCCCCCTTCCTGGGAGGTTTTGGTTACTACAGTTCTGATAACAAAATGCTTCTAGTTGAGTATTTGTAGTGCTCATCCAGCGGTGAAAGTCCTATCTTCATGCCCTCTGTGCAGGTTTTATCTGACGTGCACTTCTGAACTTCTCTTTGCATAAAAAAAAGCAACAAAAAAAAATTACATCCGGAAAGATTTGGAAGGTTTAGATATTAAATGAAAACCAGAAATGAGGTCCAAAAGTGAGACTTCTGTAAAAAGAGGCAGGCGGTATAAGGATGAAAAAAGTGCTGGTGGGCTGAATCCCTGCGAGGAACAGAATAAAAACAAAAGATGAGAAATAGGGATGGATATTAGAAGGCCCGGGTTTAAAAAGGGGGTTTACCTTTGTAAGACCTGACTCAGATGTGTGTCTCTACGTCTGTGTAACCAGGCAGGATGTCTCCGTTGGAGCAGCTCTTCGGTTCTGCAGCAGGTGGAGCAGTGGGCAACATGTGGGCGGTCGTGGACGTCTCCTCGGGCAATGCTTGGTTTCGCTGGATTCTGCGGTGTATCAGGGGCACAAAGAACAGCACCAAGCCCCCGACCATAGGAGGTACCCCAGCCAGGGAGAAAGCTACTGTATAGTTGCCAAAGTAACCGTGAAGAAGACCTGTGCAGTAAGAGAATATAAGACATGGTTTACTTGGAGGTGTAACGTAACATTTTAAAAGTTTTGGTAGAGCTGGGAAGGCTTCTGAAGGAGCTGTGGAGATATGCAGCGCTAATGGAAGAATGTGTCAGCAGGATAACTATCATTTGTGCTAACTGGGCACAGCAGATTAAACTTTATCTTCTGACTCATCTGGTATGGGTATGTTGGAATAGGGACAATCGGAAAGTTACAAAACTGGGTCCACCATCCCTGCCAGAAGCATGGTGGTGACAGCATCATGACTGGGGGTCCCTTTTCCACATAATGATCAGGGAGGCTAAAGTTACTGGTATCAATTCAGGACAATCCTGGCAGAACAAGACATTAGACTGAGGTGAAGGTTGCTACACATAGAGCCATATAGATATGTAGAACCTTAAGAAAGGAAAAAAATAAATGGATCACTGTTCTACTACAAGGTGAATCGAGCATCTTAGAGATTAATAAGTTAAAAAGTCCCGTTCAGTTTGACAAAAAGAATCAACCTCTCCAAAGAATTGTTTGTTAAAGAAAGATTTTAAGATCTCAGAATGGAATTGTTTAGAACTATTTCAAACACTGCTTTATTGCTTTACTGTCATAGATGCAACTATGATGCTATTTGCGTTTTGATAGGCCAATCAAAGTGAATTTAGTTTTGTTTTTTCTCTAATATTTCTATCATATTGCCATGTCAAATTGAATAGTTCATCCTGGCTGTGGTCACTTGGCAAGTTAAGCAAACCGGTCTGGGGCTCGTTGAAGGGAGAGAAAAAGCTAACTGTTCTCTGCATCTTTTAATTGACAGCTTTCACTGTCCACTCTTTGAACACGTCATATTTCCTCAAATCTACCTCCTAGAGGAGGCAAGTATTGAATTATACTAAAAGTTAAGTTTAAAATGTTCCCCTCATGCTGCAGCACTCATTCCAAGGAGACACTGTGATATTAGCGTGTAGTTGGCACGGAGAAAACAGTGTATTACATAACTATTAGAGTTGTGTGCATACAGTACCACGTGGCCTTGATATGGAAACAAATAGGTAGAAGAATCAAAGCTTGAGGGTCACTGGTTTAGACGATAGCATCAGTATGAGTTAGAATTACCCAGTCGAAGCCCAGAAATGAATCCAAATGACAATCTGTGCCAAGACTTAGAAAACTGACAATCACAGATGCTCTCCGAGTGATGTGACTGACTTTAAGCTCTTTTGTTAAGATAAGTAGATGTGTCTCTTCTTGTTGAACACACAGCATCCACTTTTTCCCCCTCTGAACAATATGTTGAAAATGAAAGTGCTGAACAGCATTTAAAGGTTTTGGAGTAATAATTCCCCTCATCGAGATTACATCTTTATCAGGCCAGATAAGTTTTTTAAGGTGTGTGTATTTCAGTAACAGAGAAGCATTAAAAATTGATTCCAGTAATTAATGAACACAATTATTGTCTGTCTTAATGGCAAATCTGCATTGAAATTGCCATTATAGCTTTTTGCCTTTGAAGGCATTTGCATCAATATGTTGCTGTTAAGTACACAAAGGATTTTACATAAAAATGTTAATCATCTAAAGTTCGACTCTCTGGATAAGAATTCTGTGGAAAAACAGACAGTAATGTATAGACCTGCAAAATAGAGCAAAAGCATGTCTGAGTCATCAAATTAGTATTTAGTGGTTATTGTATCAGGAACCATAAGAGAAACAGCATATCTTATGGTGGTAAAGAGCTGACCTCAAACCCTGTGGATGCTTTTACCCTCAACACAAATTCTAAGAGAAGCCTGCAGTTGGCTAGAATCCCAAACGTCTATAAATTTATCTATTGTATAGCCTAAGTATAGAGGTGTTTGGCCCACTTTAAATTTACTTGCGACATATCTTCATCCCCTGTCTGGAAATGTTTCCTGTCAACTTTGGCTTTTCAATGATGGGTTCCTTAAAGAATAAATATCTCCACTATGAAATAAGCTAAAGCACAAAATAGAGTAAATGAGACTCGCACCTGCAATCGGTGGACCTGCTGTCATTGGGAGGGACATAAGACCCAGAAGGTAGCCTATGGCTTGTGAGGCCTGCATGGGACCAACCAGCTCAAAGGCAATGGGAGCCATCATGGTGAGAAAGCAGCCATCACAAAGCCCCAGGAACACACACACCACCACCAGCGCCTCGAATACCGAGCACTGGGGAATCATCATGGACATCAGACCCAGAGCCATGAAGGACGCCACCTGGAAAAGAAAAAAGTTAGCTAACTCTCTGTATCTTAAAACGCTTAGTTCTTTGAGAAATAATCAGAGATATAGAAATATCAATCTGAGGAAATGTTAAACATCTACATTTGTGCCAATAACTTTTCACACCCTGGTGGCTTTTTGTTTGGCCATTTCTCAAACAATATTAATGAACAAAAAAACATTTTGAGTTTTTTCACTCGTGGTCAGTGATGTTGTGAAGCCATTTATTGTGAAAAATATGTGCGAACCCATTTCAAATCGGCAAAACAAAAAAACAAAATGACCCGGTTGAAAAGTTTACATATCCCAAGTCCTAATATTGGGTACCTTTAGCATCAATGACAGCTTGGGGTCTTTTGTGGTAGATGAGAAGAAGTTCTGTATATAATCTAACAGTAAAGTTGACAATTTTTCATTGGTTGTCTGTCATGAACAGCGCATTTGAGCTCTCCTCACAGTGGTTCAATGATATGGAGGTCAGGAGACTGAGGTGGCCACTCCAGAACCTTCACTTTATTCAGCTGGAGCCAGTGGCAGGTCGACTTGGCTTCAGTTCAATTTATTTTATTTAATGCACCTGTTATGGATTTATTCACAACAGATGTCATCTCAAGGCACATTACATGATAAAGTCATTTTAATACAATTATACAAACATTCCAATCAGTTAAAGGTTTTCTATGTAAGGAATCCCAGCAGATTGCGTTGAATCATTGACGTGAGGTTGTGCCCTGAACATGCAGACTCTAACCACAGCAATCCCTCACAATGAGCAAGCATGTAGCAACAGTGGCCAGAAAAAACTCCCCTTTAACAGGAAGAAACCTCCAGCAGAACTCAGTACAAGCGGTTGTCTGCCACGGTTTGAGAAGAGACACAAAAAGAACAAAAGGGACTGATGTAAGAGTACTTTCTATATTAAATAAGGTAAAAAGTTGATAACAGGACATGTGTGAGGTTTTGTATCCGGAGCGAGTCCTCTCTTTCAGAGAGGATCTGTGACTGAGTTGCTGCACAGGCTGATTGCTTCCACCTGTTCCCAATCAGCTGTTTGGTGCTTTATAAGGAGCTGGCTGACAACTCTTCAGCGCCTGATGGTTACCATACCGGTACATCCAAGCCTCTGTTTCCCAGGTATTACTAGATCCAAGTTTCTCGTGGTCTCCTGTGATTCTCAGTCCTCTTGTTGTCTTCAGGTTTGTTGAATGGAGTTTTCTTGACGCAACCAGTCTCCGGTAAAGCCTCCAAGTTTGACAGCTGTTTTCCAAGTGGATTACTCACCTCCATCAGTCAGTTTCTTGTGCAGCATTCTACCTGCCTGCTCGCTCTCAGCCACACCGTCTCCTCCCGTACTCCCCAGAAGCCCCAGTCTCCGCTCAGCAAACCTCACTTACTCCTCCCAGGATCAGACATCACCCCGGATCAGTGAGTACTGACACATTCAGGAATCCAATTAATTTCCATTAGCCATCATTCCTTCCTAATCCAATCTCTCCGTTTCCAGATGCCTACCAGTTCCCAACGTTCTCTAGCTGAACTATTTACTTTCTTATTTAAATAAACCCCTTTGAATTGTCAAACAGTCTCAGTGTGGTTCTGCATGTGGGTCAGGAGTTTGGGCCGAACCATGACAACATGGAAGATGTTTTGTCACTGAAAGCTTCATTTGAATTGATGCTCCCCATCCAATTGTCTTGCTGGAACATCCAAGTGTGACCCATGCACAGCTTTCTGGCAGATAAGTTCAAATTCTCCCAGGTTTCCAGGTTGCCCTGGTAACTCAAACATCCCCAAAACCTCAGCGAACCACCACTATATTTCAACATAGGAATGGTGCAATTTTCATCGAAGGCTTTGTTGACTCTTCTCCAAACTTAACATTTATGGATGTAGCCAGAAACTTCAATTTTGGTCTCATAACTCCAAATGATTTTGTTCCAGAAATGTTGAGGTTTGTGCGTGTCCTGTTTGGTATATTGTAAGTGAGATGCTTTGTGGCATTTGTGTGGTAAGGGTCTGGCAACTTGTGCAAATACATTCTTATTGTGCGCCTTGAACAGCCACACCACTTTCTTTAAGGGAGTCCTGAATGTCAGCAGAAGTTATTGAAGGGTTCTTTTGTCCATCGCAAACATTTTTTCTGCAAGTTGGTGCAGAAATGTTTGTTGGTCTACATGCATGTGGTTTGGTTTCAACAGACCCCCTAATTTTCAACTTCTTAATAATAGTTCCAACACGGCTGATTGGCATAATCGGTACCTTGGATATTTTTATACCCATTTCCTGCTTTATAGAGTTCAATAACCTTTTCTTGAAGATCCTGTGACAAACCTTTTGCTCTTCCCATGACTGAGAAATAGAAAATGTCAGTGCAGCTCTAGATGGGAGATGCACCAGTTTGTGGGGAGCCCAAACACTTACACAACATTTATGATCACACAATGATTGCATGAAACAGATAACAGGTGAGGACGGTTACCTTTTGCAGCCATTCAAACCCCTTTGTGTCAAGTTGTGTGCAGGTTTCAGGACAAAATCACTGGGGTGTGTAAACTCGACATAGTCGTTTTAGTGTTTTATTGTTATGCTGATCTGAAATGAGTTTACACGTTTTTTCCACAGCAAATGGCTTAAGAACATCACCTAGCAAGGGCAAAAAAAAGTTTTTGTTTCCATTCATATTCTTTGAGAAATGGTCAAAATAAAATTTTTAAATCCACCAATATGATAAACTTATCAGCAGAACTGCTTAATGCATCATGAAGTCTGAAGGCTATGTGGTATTTATATCATTGCTTTAAGCACTAGTTAGCTCAGGCTCCTCTAGTCGCTTAATGCCCCCTAATTTAAGTAAGCTCCATTTCTGACAATAATACTGTGAAAACAGAACTGTGCGTGTTCACAAGGAGCTAAAAGTGTTACTTCAATACTCTTCACAGTCACAAGAAAGCAGCTAAGAACGGTTCAGCAGTGGATAAAAAGCAACATAGCGCTGTTTAGCTTTACCTTTATGATGCTAAGGAGGCGTTAAAGATGTTTCTTTATGATTTACCATCATTCTTTTTTTAAGTTGTTTTGATTATACAGCCAATCAACTTTGCAAAGAAACCACACAGTTTCATAACAACCAAGAAGTCCTTGCATTATTCTTGCTTGATATTTGATAACCCTTTTCATCGGGTAAAGTTAATTTAAAATGGGTTGATTTCTTGTAAACTTTTTTCAAGCGATGGAAGAAGCAGTGAGGGATGCCGCGTTTGTTTGCTATGTCGTTATACACTGTTTCGCCACCAACTCTTCCAATTTTAAAAAAATGCTGTTTTTTTGGCTGCATATGCTAATATCATTTCTCACTGAGTTACAACCAATCAACATGAGTTAAACACATTTCCCACCAAGCGACTTTGCCGGACCTTTTTCGGTTACAGACCCCAACCGAGGCAGGTACTAGTTTGGTTTCTGAAATGGTCCAGAAAATGGTTCTATCAGGCCAGCCCGCTGAAATAGAGACATGTGCATGCCGGTAAAATAACGTGCCTATTGTCATGTTGGAACACTTATTTGGGTCAAAATATCTGGATGATAATTTAATGAGTAGATAAAACAAATGTGGAGGTCATTAATTAACGGTGTTTCCACACCAAACGCGATAGAAGCTTCAGGTTTACATGTAAAGTCAATGGAGGAGCGCGGTGAAGCGCAACTTGTGGTCCCGTGACACTTCAGAGCCAGATTTGTGTCGCGAAAAAGCTTTTCTGCCTGATTTGCGCGAACTACTCGCGCTACAGATGCGATAGAAAATTCGTGCTGCCTTTTATGCGGTGCATTTTGTGCATTCGTGGTCATATCGTCTAACGCTCGAGTTGAAAAAATCTGAACTCCAGCGTCAAATCGTGCCGCGACAACCAATCAGGGGACAGAGTTTCAGTTATTCTGTGAGTGTTAGTCACAGCCTCAGCAGGACATGGAGAAAATACCGATAAACACCGTGGCTAATCACCCCCAACTACATGACGAAAGCTGTTTTCTATAGAGAGACAGGAATAGAAAAAAAATATTATAGGTTAAACTATTTAGACAGGAATGCTCTTAAGAGGTTTGTGGGTGGCTCTTAAAAGAGCCGTTTTAGCTGGTGTGTCGGCAGGCGCAGCTGGGACCTTCAAGGCACAAACTGGTCACATTCTTCAGGTGGCGAGGAGCGGGGTTTATTAGAGGGTGCTCGCTGGTGTTTATGGATCCCTCCGCCATAGCTAGACTGTATCTGTAGCTCACCAAACCTCCAGTGCAGCGGTCCCAGCTCTACCGGAGGCCAGGGGTGCTTCTCAATATCCCTCCCCGTCTCCTCTCTCCTCCGTCCTCCATCCCCTGACCCGGAAACCGATCGAGCTCAGCCATCTTGAAGGACATCTTAATTCTCTAATTGCACCGCAAGGAGGCAAGGATAGAGGAGGGAGGAGGCTTCATGAGGAGCGATCAGCGAGGATACAATGGTGTATCCTATGCGGAAGTCTTTTTTCGACTTAACGTGACGAACGTATAAATTCTCCTCCCCCTTCACATCTGCTCCAAGTGCTAACCATGGCAGATAATTCAAACACACATAAATGTAAGTATTAAGCATGAATGTGGGTTATTTTTTGACAGTGTCTTTAATTTCGAGGTATAACGCGTACTTTTCAGCACAGTTTTAATTATGTGTATTACGTTTCTTGATTTTACTGGTTTGCTTTTAATTGTTTTTAATTGTCTAATTAATGCCTCTTATATTGATAAATGGGGAATAGAGAAAGATTTTAATTTAGGCCTGTAGTTAATTCTTTTTAATGTGTTGAGTATCTGTAGCGGTGTAGAGTCATCATCACTTGACAACGCTTTGAAGTGACGCTAAAGGGAGCCCGGATATATCATTTCACTTGCTTCAATTCCTCCGTCCTCACGTCTTTTCCCTCGCATCCTGAAGAGGTGGAGCTAAGACACGAAGAAAGCTCCGTCAGCTCGGAGACCATAGTCCATAATCCACCGCCAGCTGCACTCTAGCCCCAGCTCTGCTGAAGGCCAGGTCGTGCGTGAAAATGGCATATTTTAAGCGCATCCAGTTTGCTTTGTACAAGCTTCAAGGTGCGAATGTGCAGGCGAACAGCTAGGCGCGTGTCTCGCTTTTTTGGTCGCTTTATCGTGTTTGGTGTGAACACACTGTAAGCTTTGCACCAGTATCACCAGCTCCACAGCATGATGCTACGACTACCCTACAGTCACCATAATGTTAGTGTAAGGCTTCACTGCGACTCCTCCAAACCCACCTTTTATTTCAGCCAAACGCTCAACATCTGTCTCCTCTGGACATAAGGTATCTCCATCTGACTCATCCATGTGGGAAGCTGCGAATTTCACTCATGCTTGGAAACCTTTAGTGCCTGCATTTTCTTTATGTTTGTTTGTTTGCTTAACACTAAATCAGTGTTAATGTTGAACCAATCTCAGCGCAGGCAGTGACACCGGTGTTCACACGTTCATGAGTTTTGATAGTTCCTACGTTATTCTGGGATATCCTAACCAATTTCCTTCCATCTGAGATGACGGTTTGGGCCAGAAGGTTATAACTATTGTCCGCCTAAGAGGAAACTGATCTAAAACACACATTAAAACTGACCCTTAAATGGTCCCAACCTCAGACGTATTATAAACATATGGATTACACTTACAGGCCAACAGGTTTAAATGATCCATACCAAAAAAGAGGGGGCAGACTTTGAATCAATTATACAATCACCTTGATGATAACAACAAAACGGGAGTGGTTCTTTGGATCTTTACCAATCAAAGTGAGTGTGTGTTAACATTTTCCGTTCTGGTTTTAAATATGTATTTACATGCAAGTAAATATAAACAGATGGCAGAGAACTCCAAGAAAATAATAATGTTTGAAATGAATATTACCCTGACCGTTTTTTCTTGTTTAAAGGTATGTAAATGTTATGAAATGACGCCTGTCAGATCGAGCCAATGCGTAAACTTTGTCCGCCTGTGTATACACCAGGGAGAAATAAAACCCTCTTGTATCTGCCTGTTGTGCTTTACCCCCCACTTGTTTTCTCAGAAGTGAACAATCCATGACAATAAGCAGAATTGTAATTCTTGGGAAACAATAAAGCTGCTTCTCATCTTAGAAGAGAAAGCATTTGGAAAATGAATGCATTAATAATACGTAATGGCTAATAACAGATAAATTCCTCTGGAAAAAAATAACACACAGCAAATAATGTTATTTTAAATGATTTATCTGAAGAAAAGAAAATCATATTTGGAATGCCAAGCAGATGTATTAATACAGCTTGAATTTTTTTACATTTTGTCAAGCAACAGCCATAATCATTAATGCATGATTGACCAACAAAAAATAGCAAATAATTGTGGAGCAGAAGAAAAATAATGCATAGTTTTCAATTAATACTATAAAATATAATAAGGTGAATGTGTATTTGTATGAAGATCTCAAAGAATACAGTAGGTCAGGGATAAAATTGTAGAAGGTTAAAGCACGGCAAGGGTCCAAAAAAATATACAAAATTTCAACTTCTCCTTGAGCTACGTTCAATTTATCATCTGAAAATGGAGAGAAGAGGCACTTCTGCAATCTGCCGAGGCATTGCTTCCACCTAAACTGACAGGCTGAGCAAGGAGACCATTAAATCGAGACTTTAGAGGCGCTACAGAGATCTATAGCTTAAGTAGGAATGTCAACACAAACTTCATACTGTAAGAAGTCCTGTCTGGCACAACCCATGTAGGGGACACAACAAACAGGTACTGCAAAAAATAGGTGTTCTAGTCAAATCAGATGTGTTCACATTGTTTTCCCCCATGCATGCAAAACACAATGGGGCTTGATTTATCACGATTCCTGATAATGACCACAAAACTGCGTTCGGCGCTAAAACTTGCGCGAGTGGGTTGTCCTTAATTTGCGGGTGAATTACTAAGATTGCATGAGCAATTCTCAAGCAGCAGTATTCAAATGAGGAGTTTGGCCGCTAATGCGAGCTGCACCACGGCTAGAGAGAGGAGGAATAATGCGCATTGATCCATGATGCGTCTTTGGCACAAAAAATAGGTTTAAATGCTGTGAATTCTGATTTTTGTTTGTCAGTAATAAATGTAAGTCCTGCGGTGTACATGCGCTGCTCTCTGCTGCATGCACACATCGCATTGGAGGGTTAGACTGATTAAAATTGAATTTTGTTTTTAAAATATCATATATAATGCCAATTATCGATTACTACATTTATTAATTGGACTCCAGGAAGGTTAACCACTACGTGAGAAACTAATGAGGATCCACTAGGATCGTGTGCGCTCAGACCATCTTTACCAGGTGGAGACATGATGAGCGCGCAGTGAGTTATGATGCGTATTTGGGGGAAAAACAGGTAAATATGTACATAACTGTCAGGTTTATGGCCCTTAGAGTGTTAATTACTCTTAGTTTATAATGTGTGTGAATGACATTTTTTGTTTGTCAGTAATAAGCTCGTGTTGAATGTGGTAGCACAAAATTAAGAGCTAAAATAGCTGGCGCAAACATTTTTATGCTTAGTAAATCACACTGCGCCTGAAATGCCTACTTATTTGCCTATTCTCCTCCCAATATTTTGTGTCTTCTTAGAGAAACGCTCAGATTGCATATTCATCAAGGGCAAAGGCGCTAAATGGATTGCGTGCGTCTTTCTGCGGGTTTAACAGGCGCAATGCATTCTCCGCCATGTTGATAGATCAGCCATAGCCTGTTTTTGCGATGCTGTGTGGTTTGTGCGGGTTTTAACAAGCGCAAACCGCAAAATCAGCCCCTTAGTCTGGTGCAAAAATAACACACTAAACAGACTGCATAGGGAACCAAGGTAGTGGCAGCATCATGTAGAGGGCAACAGGGAACAGGGAAGCAGTCAGAGTTGGTAGGGAAATAAGGAGTTTTCATCTTAAAATTAAATATTCACCTTTTCATAGTATATTTGTACTAAGATATAGGTGTTTTATCGTTATATTCCTGTGTTCTTTTATTTTTTGTACAGCACTTTCAGCTATTATGGGTTTTTTTAAGTGCTTTAGAAATAAAGTGGCATGGTATTGATATGGTATGGTAATCAAATTCTTTTGAAATACTTTATTGATCTACGAAGAAAATAAAGTATATGGTATAGTATAATAGCTGATTTATGTGCTGGAATGGTCCATAGCCTGGATCAAGTTTGCCAGGAAGAGAGGCAAACCAATATTTCTTACTAGATGTCAAAAGCTTGAGACAAACCTTAGCAGACAAAAAATAAAACTGAATAAATAAAAAAAATACAAGAGTATATTCTTTTTGATTCCATTTCCTAATTATTCCTACTACTTTGTGTTGGTATATCACGTAACACTTAGAAAATGATTTAAATCAGTCAAGTTTTGTAATGCAGGTAATGATATGATTTAAGCATTTTTAAAAACACAATGAACTGCTGATATCCAACATATTCCATCATTTCCTCACCTGCATGTAGATCTTCCATAGACCAGGAATTAGGTCACCGATCTTCCCAAAGGCCAGCCGTCCCACCCCCGAAGAAGCTCCGATGCAAACCAGCAGCACCCATTCCTTTTCGTTATCTTTGAACTTCTCCTTCACAAAGTTGATCTGAAATGGACCGAGGCACAAATGTAATATGTTGCACAAGATTCTACTCAACTTTTCGCAGAAAACAAATCTGAGAACTATTCTGTGGGAGGAAGGAATTGTTCATCTCGAGCCCCAAATCAAGATACTACGATAACAAAATGTTCTCATCAAAAGACCTTTGGAACAGATGAACAAGAAGACACAGTGCATATACATCAAATTCCCCCACTCCCCTTTAAGCCATGACCCCCGAAACCAGGCCCAAAACATGAAACCTCTCTCTGAAGTTTTTTCTGAGCCTCCTGGTTCTTGTGAAATATTTGCTCTGCTTTGAAGAGCTCTGCATTGCTCACTGGCCATAGGATAAGCATGTTTAGGGACACAGAGAGGCCATACAGGAGAGGCTTCCTGAGGTGGTCGAGCCAATACAAAGGCCGGGGCTGTGTTTACATCTGGGCCCAGGCCTGAAACAACAGGCCGGTCAGAGGGAAGCCGGAGCTGAAACATCCGACATCTGGATAGAGGGAGATCGACTTCGAAGGTTTGTGTCGAAACTTTCATAATTCCTTCAAATCCCTCCCTATCTCGGATTAATTTCGCTACAGTTCAAGATCACATTTCGTAATCATGAAACATAAATTGCTATTTTCATAAAAAGCTGGGCAGGGCTTTTTGAGATGGAAATGATTCAACCTTTTTTTATTGCAATAACAAAGCCAGAATGACTAAATAATAATGTATTATCAATAAAAAACTATAACATAAATAAGCTGCTTTCTCATGCTATAAAAAATGGAAATAAGACAGCAAGGAAAAATGTAGCAGTCAGTAGTGCAAAGATGGAGTCTGTATTTATCTTCAAAGTCTCACTTAGTAAAATATTTTAGGTTAAAAAAAACAGCACAGGAAATATTAAGGAAAGCATAGAAAATTGAATCAGTACATATATCTTCATTTCTTCTATTAACAAGAACAAATATCAGTGTTTGTAATTGGGATTTTATGTTGTAAAGCAACAGTCTGTGAAAGGAACCACATATTTTATTTTATTTTAAATATTTTAAATAAATAATGACCTTCCCCTGACATCCAGGGGAAGGTCGTTCCACAGTTTTGGGGCAGAGATTAAGAAAACACGTTCAGTATGAGTTTTACAGTCTCGGGATCTTCAGTAAGTGCTGGTTAGGCTGACCGTGGGGACCTGCCCGGTGAATATGGGATAAGTAGCTCAAAAATATTAGGAGGGGCCAAGCCATTCAATGCTTTAAAAACCAACAATAATATTTTTAAAGTGCACAGGGCACCAGTGAAGACTTGCTAAAAACTGGGTGATATGCTGCTGATGGCCAGTTTTTGTGAAAAATCTTGCAGATGCATTTTGAATCAGCTGGAGACAGAAATGTGCGGCTTTAGAAACACCAAAGAAAATTGCATTTGAATAGTCAAACCTTGAGGGAATAAAAGCATGAATCACTGTCTCAACGTGGTGCCGTTTCAAGATGGGTTTTAAATTAGAAAGACGTCTAAGTTGATAAAAATATGATTTAACTATCTAGTTAACATGTGAATCCATTTTGAAAGCAGAGTCCATTTTTACACAAAAATTAGAAACCATTTGACTGACATTGAAGGGGAATACAGAGGGTTCAAGAGCAGAGGAAGATGAACCATGGGGAGTAAAAACAATAAGCTTGATCTTAGTGTCAAGAAGTTGGAGATAAGCCAGGCCCTGATTTCCACAATTCAGTCAAGGAGTGGTTAAATTGAGGTATTTGCCTTCAGGCGAACGTATATCTGAAAGTCATCTGCATAGAGGTGATAGTTAATTTTATGCTTTTTGAAAATAAAACCCAGCGGGAGGAAATAGATACTAATCAAAAGGAGGCCTAGAATAGAGCCCTGTGGTACACCCCAAGGGAGGTGTTGTGGAAGAATTCTGTATCTAATGTCAAGGATTTAGTAGTGGAATAATAACTTGGTTATGATTCATGTTATATCTCTATATATTTAACGCCATATAGTCAGGAGGCAGAAGTTCAGGTAGAGTAGACTCATCAGGTGGAATCCAGGACTCCGTGATACAGAGGATGGCTAAATTTCTATCCATAAAATAATCCTTTAGGATTCAAGTTTTATTCCCAACGGAGCGGGCAAACCTGACAGGAGGCTGAGTCGGGGCTGAAGGGCGATCTAGATGTAGAATAACGGCCCACTAAAGCATGGAGGTTTGCATGATTCACTCTACATCTCCACAGTGGGGAGTAGAAGGTACGGCGAGTGAGAGCTGCAACTTTCATGCATATTTTCCCAGGCCCCAACGTAGAATCACCCAGTTGCCTGGGGCCTTGAAAGTCTGTCTGTCTGTCTGTCTAAAATGGATTAGTCCAACTAACAATATGAGATGCAACTTGTAAAATGATAGTTACATATGTTCTCCATCCAATCTCACTGAGGTTGAGGTGTTATATAAAGAAGAATGGGCAAAATGTTGAGTCTCTAAATGTACAGAGCAAGTAGAAACACATACAAAAAGATATTAACACGGAAAAAGCTGGTGTTTAAGGTTAATTCTTGAAAGTACCGGAACGCAATGCTGATGAAAGATTGACTTACCAGATGGACATATGGCACAAAGTATCCCAGCACTGCTGTTGCTACTCCAAACGCCCACACACGGTACGTCACAATGTGAAACACACGAAGGTTGAAGTACTTCCTAACCCCAGCGATGGCCTTGCTCCACTTGCTCATCCCCTGAGCTGTGGCCTGGGTCTGGGCTTCAGCAGGGCCAGGGCCCATCCCCGGTGGGCCTATGCTTCCCCCAGTGGGAAGCAAAGGTTTGAACGTCAATGCCAGGAAGGCCTGGACCAGCATGAAGAGGCTGAGAATCTGGAAGGTTCTGCTTAGACCTAAAGGTCCAATCAATTTGTCCAGAAGAACTGGCAGTCCCATTGAAAAGATGCTGGCCCCGGCTGTTACCACACCATTGGCCAGGCCCAGTCGCTGCCGGAAGTAGTGCCCGAGGATCACCAACGATGGTTGGAAGGCAAAGGAGGAGCCACAACCGAACAAGATCCCATATGTGAAGTAGCGAAGGATTAGAGAGCTGCAAATATAAAGACAAAAGAGAAGAAAGTATGAGAAAAATAATAAAACATAATAAATTATTTAAAATGTATTTTTCATCACTAATGACATAATGTTTTTTAGCAGTAGGACCAGTGTATTAAGGACCAGAAGGACCAGAAGTATTAATAAACATTAGAACACAAACAGCGTTGTGGCAAAAATCTATTTGGACTAAAACTGGCTGGTCTCACTTTAGTTGTAGGTCCACAGGAAAATGGAATGGTATGATTAGGGCGGAGCTACTAGCAGCACACAAGTCAGTCCACTGATTGGAGAACAGAAAAACGGCACTGCTTGCGACAACCATAACACATACCACTGCGTCCCGTTTGTCGCCGCACTAGTATGATGCAACGTTAGCCATTTGAGTTTAATCCTGCCTGCCAGGTGAGAGTCCAACCAGCGATGGAAACGCTCTCCTGTATACGTCAGACCATAGATCATTTTACCGAACCACACCGACCCCTATCATATGTATGGGTGTGAAAAAAGAAAAAAAGCTGTCGGTTTCCCTGTCGCTTGTCAAACTTTGCTATAGATTTGTTATCTCCAGCGGTCGTCAGGCGATAGGTAGGGTACACCCTGGACAGGTCGACAGTCCGTCGCAGGGTAACAGAGACGAAACAGACGACCATGCATTTACACACTAATACCTAAGGACAATTTAGAAAGTCCAATAAATCTAACAGTCATGTTTTTGGACTGTGGGAAGAGTATCTGGTGGCGAATGTACATGGAGAACATGCAAACTCAATGCAGAAAGACCCCAGGCAGGGATTCAAACCCAAGACCTTCTTGCTGCAAGGGCAACAGTGCTACCAACTGTGCTACTGTGCTGCAGACTTGAAAACATCAGCCTGTGTGAACTAAATCTGTATAATATATTCCATTTCATAAACTTGAGTTACTGACATATATTTTTAATGACTCCCTAATTTATTAAATATAAGTATCATAGACAACTGTCCCTTTTTAAATTGATCCACTGAAATAAAAAAAGTTTAGATTATATTCTGAGATACTGAGTTAAAGCAATAAACAATAAATTATTAAATGTCAGCGTCTTCTCTCAGAAATGATCGTCTTTGTTAAAAGGTCTACTATTCTGACCCATTTTGGGTAGCAATGTATGAATACAGATTGAAATAGAGAAGCACTATTCATATTTACATATTTTATCTTTTTATTGACTTTAGAGGAAATGAAAGTTCAGTGTGAGTCAGTCTGAGTGTAGCATGTTAATATCCTTATTCTGTCACTGTTGAAGTGTGTAAATACATTTACTATGGATTGAGTGTACGTGCATGTGTGGCTCATGATATACCTGCACGTGACACTGTCGCAATGCGTGTCTTACTTTGCAAATGATGTAGTGAGAAGCCCTATAAAAGCCACCGCCGCGCCACTGAAAGCAGTCTTTCTGCAACCGAAATGGTCCGTGAACATGCTGACCACAGGAGAGCAGAAGAAGATCATGCCCATGGCCAAGGCGCCGACCCAGGCTGCAGAAAGAGAGCAGAGAGGAGAGAGAACCATCATTAAAAACATGTGGAAACGGAATGTGTTGTGGCAATCGCTTTAAGTAAATATGACCCGTTTGAACACAGAACAAAGATCAGAGTCCTTACAGAATGAATTTATTTCTTTTTTCTTAATTAAATGCCTGCAGGCTGCCGAAGATTTTGAAAGAGCACATTTTGCTTTGACTTGATGAAACTTAAACAAAATGGCTGTCTGAACAGATAAACAGCTTTGTATAGTGTCTGTCAGAAATTGATTGGAAACAAAAGAAACCTGAAAATCCTGCATAATTATAAAACTTTTTGCATGTGGCGGTCCTTTCATCGCCACATGAAACACATCAGAGGAAAAAAAGAATCTCCTGCATCGATTCCGTCACATTTAAGGACATTTGTATTCAACCTACTTTCTTATTCTTTTAACAACTGTTTGAACAAGTAAAACCTGTGATCTCAGTGAAAGCTCCAGTCTAAGAAAGAGACATGCCTCAGGTCTATGTGCTTCAGCTGCCTAAGAGGCATTGTTTTATTGCAATAACATGAATACCTAATTGTTATCCAAATCTGAATATTTCTAGAAAGCAAAAAAAAGGTTTTTTAGTGGCTGAATTAATTTCGTATTAATGAAAATGTGTACATTATCCTGGTTAAAGAGCCTGTACAGTGATTAAGGCCTAGAATGGAAAGTCAGTCAACAGCATAACACAGAAGCGGATAGATAATCATTTGATTGCTTTAAAGAGGCTCTAAGTATTGAAAAACCAAAGATCAGGGAGAGCACAATCATGTTGAAGATAAGTTTAAAAATGTAGATCTAAAATAATTTTTACGCTACAATCTGAGGTTTTTTTTATGTCTTAGAGCTTAACAAAAATGGGCTTTAGCTTAGTCAGGTGGAACAACGTGTTTTTGTTAAGTATTAAGACAGAGTCCAAGCATAACAAGCTAAAAGGCTCCGACAGAGACACAGCGTGCCCCATAGAGCAAACAAAAACACATGCCTGAGTCAAGTCTCCAAAGGAGCAAAGGTAGTTTGAACGTCTACCAAGCTGTCCTTGTTGTAGGTCAAACTGATGCAACAGGTCAATGGAAAAAAAGGTGATGGCCTCATCTGACTTTTTAGACACACGCTATGAGTGAAACATGAGCTTGGGAGCCAGACACGTTCAACGCTGGTGCATGTTTCTGTTGGTTTGCTGAACTGTTTCTGAAATTATCTTTCACATTTTGAGGTGGAAAATTTCTATATCACAATGCAGCCCCACAAATTCCACATCGTTTGGAGTTTACCCTGTTTCACGCTTCCCTGTTAACTTTTTTTTGACATCTTTTGTATATTTTTTCAGAATATCCTTGATGACTTTATAGCCACTAAGGCTCAAATCTTCTGCAGATCTTCTGTTTAACCACAACCATCCTAGTTCTGTTGTCTCTGATTGCAAAGTTCATTTTTGGTCCAACCAGGGGGCACAGACTGCCCCATATGAATAAGAACCCAGCTCTGATAACATTACAAATGACTCATGGTAGAAACATTAAAGCTGATGAATCAGAGTTCACTTGGATATAAATCCCAACAGCATTGAAAGGTTCTGCCACAGACATAATTCTAACACAGTTTCTCAAATTATCTGAAAAAGGCTGCTCAGCTTACAAGCATCAACACATTCTGGCAGGAAAGACCACAGGCATCTCTCTTCCTGAAACAATCATTGTGTTGACTTCAATGTGGGCAAACACTTCATTTTGAGAATCCCCAACAAATCGTTAACACGTTTTAAAGCAGCGGTTTTATTTTCCATGTTTAGATTGCTTCGCACTTACAGTTTTGTAAGAAGATGAAATGCGCCCATTGAGTGTGTGAAACTTCACATTTATTGTAGACATTTGCCTCACAACTGCAATGAGTTTCAAAAAGAAGAAATGGATTCAAAAGTTTGAATCGAATGTAGAATTTTAGTGTCAAATGTAAACATTCAGGATCGAACGTGGAGATGGGAGAGATGTTTTTAGGAAAGTATCAAGGCACAGAGAGGCGTTTTGAGCATGAACTCATCAGCTTTAATAATGATTTGACCAAATCGGGGAGCACAGAGACAGGAGGAAGCTCTATGACAGTCTGACAAAGGACAGGGAACACAAAGGGGTTTAAATACACGGAAAGGCAATCGGGGAGACAATCAGAGAAACACAGGGTAGCTGGGGACAATCAAGGATGCAGAGACATGGAAAGACATGACACTATGGTCAGTATCAGTGTTTTTTACAGAATTGTAGCACCTGCCTTTATTGTTGGGCTTTCTAATGTACATGTGCTGTTACTGTGCTTACAGAACTTTTGAATGTTACACTGCCATCTTCATTTTATACTTGCTTGATATGTATGGTTGTCCATCAGCTCCAAGTGAATGCATTTTTCAAAAAGCATAACCGTCTCCTGAGATTTTGTTACACATTTCTTCTTTTTTTAGTCTTGCCCCTGGTAAGCAACTTTTTTTACAAAAAGACAAAAACTAAAACTGGAACTAAGCATTTTCATTAGCATTAAAACTAAACTAACAAATGTTAAAGACTAGTTAAAACTAAAATAGAAAATCTGAAAGTCCAAGAACTAAGTTTGGTAACTTAGAACAATACGATGCCCATTTCTACTCAAATACTGTAAATGCAAACACGATACTAATATTTGGATTACAAAGAAACCTAATTCTTTTTTATCAGCCATTAAAAATCTTTTTAATAGTTGCTGTAATTGTGTATGGATATTGGACCTATTATTTACAGATAATCTGGGGTCTGTAAAACTGGTTGGAGAACTATCAGTAACCATCTTTAAACATTACCTACAGAAGGTTAGTACGGTAGAGATAAGGCTGGGCTTCACAAAAGCCATTTATCATGTTTAATTCAGTCCTTCCAAAACGGGCATTTTTGTGTGTTTGGAAAACCAAACTGTGTCCGGGTTTCAAAAGGTCTTGCCCTAACTGTCGCCCCTGGGTGAAAAAAACCCGGTTTGTTCAGGAACCACCATAGAGCCACAAAAGCCCAAGTCTGGCATAAACTGGGAACTCCTGGATAAGCAGGGTCGCCATAAACATTAAAGCAAGTATTACATCAGAACGGACTAGCAAGGTGGCAATTATGAAAGAAGTCCCTTCTCCAAAATCTACACCTTGAAGCATTGAAATGTACTCACATGGACGAGTCCAATATCTTCAGTTCGGGATCAAACTGACAGATTCCTTTTGTTATCTGGATAAAGTAGGCCAGCATTAAGGTTTATGTGTGGCCCAGACTGAACTCTTCAAAACAAGAGACTAAACTGTACAGACAGAGTCTATTGTCAGGATAGAATATGTTATATTTCTTAGTAGCTAGAGATGGATATTATTTAACAAAGAGGGACTAAAGGAGCAAAAGAACTAAAGTCCCAAATACTAAGACCATAGTGGGTTTGTGATGAAGGCAAAAGTCAATTAAAAACTTCAAAACCAGGAAAGTAATGTATCAGTGCTTATGTGCTGGTCAAGCACAAAATAAAGCTCACCCTGTCAACCCCCTGACCAAAAACATCCCTCTCTGACCCAAGCAAAAGTCTGGGAATAAATGGAGTGCAGCGTTCTCATTAGAGAGGATTAGGTCAGCACACTCCGAGACAAAAGAAAAAGAACACACTGAACTCGACTTGCAGCAACGTAGTGAGGTGTGTGTTTCTGTGCAGAGTCACAAGCTTTTCTTTCTATCTGCTTTTTTTTCTGAAACTTCATTTCTCTGTACAAGCTTTTCTAGCGAAGGAGCTCTATATTTAAAGACACTATCGAGTTTACAGTCTAAAACATAAAACCTATTGCATCTAAAAAGTAGGACGTGTCTTTTTTAAGCCGAACGATCAACAGTATTTATATATATGTCCATGAATGTGAGTTCTTTGATCTATGTAACGCAAGCAGCTACGCAGCTGTGTCTTCATAAACATCCTGCTGGCGAAACCAATCAACACTTTTTTGAGCTGTAGGTAATGCAAGAGCATACACTCCGAGTCATTAAAAGCCTCTGACCCCTTTTAAAACAGTCCGATGACGAAACTTGTATTTACATAACCTCAGCCCTGCTTTCACAAAATACTCAAGTTCATGAGGAGAGATGCACTTGTTGGCATTCAACTACAGTCCAGGCCAAGAAACTGGAACAGAAATATTTAACTGAGCTTAAACAACCTGGTTTCAGCAGCCACGTTGTAGAATAAACTCTGAAGAGTTGTGCCAATTAATGAAAATAAAGAAGCAGCTGTAGGGCCTACGAAAAAATGATCCCCTTTGCACACAGTAATTAGAGTTCTGCAGCACCTTCATGCACATGGTGCTGCCGAGCAAGCTCACTGTACAAACGCTCTCTAATCACATTGTTTGTGGCTTACACAGAAATAAGAGGAAATATTCAGTCAATGAAACAATGCAGCAGACGGTGGCTGGCATTGTGTGAACTTCTCGCTGTAAGAGAGAAACAATAGCCATACGTAGTTTTGCACTAAAAATGGAAGCGTGGATTTACAGGAACATGGGAAAACATTTTCCTCAAGGTCAAATGAAATATCTTTAGCAGGTGCTGGAGATGGAACATGTGCCCATATGTTACGAACAAGCTATTTTGGTCTCAAGCGGCAGATACTAAAAAGGAGCAACTTCCCATTGACTCCCATGTTAAAAAGGCCAACTTTACAGCAAAAATAAACATGTTTACAGCCTGGTTCAAAAAACCATTTTAGGGTGGATAGTTCAGGTTTACCATTATGACAACTCTGAGGGGGGTCAATTTTTTTGTAACTTCTCCGTTTATTTGTAATTTAATCTTGAAATTATGAATCAATCAAATCAAATCAAAAAGGGGCGTGTCCTTTTGATTGACAGGTGCGTCTAGGCTAACGCTGGTGGCTAATGGTGGCTAACTGTAGCTAATAGCTTGCTCTGTAGTGTGTTGTCCCGCTCTGCTTGTGGGGAAGCTCTTCAAAGGCTTCATACCCGCTGAAGCTTCACCAGCTGTGGGGGGGTTCTGTCAGGTGGGCGAGAGGAATGCTTTTCTGGTCGGAGCTTCTATTTATTCCTACATGCAAGTTGAAGCAGGCAACTGGTCGAGTAACAGCAGAGAAGCAAAGTCGGCACCGAGAAGCCGCGGCATCAGAGAGCGGGAGTCGGCTAAATCAGGCTGGAAGACTACAGAGTCAGACTCTTCACAGACTGGATGATCGCTGGTTAGATCAGTACTGGTGTGAGGAACACAGCTGGAGGCACGAACCAATGGATGTCTGAGATGTGAGGAGAGTGAAAAGTCTTATTTTTTTAAAGAGGATCTGAGTCGTCATGATGACTTTTACTGCTTTTTGCTGGATGTGTTGTTAAGCCTAGCCCGCCCATGTCCTCATCCTCCACTGATGGTAATGGAAATAACTATTTTAGGCCGTAGTGACCCAACCCATTTGGGTCTTGTTATATCGATATGTGTTCCCCAATCGAGATGTTTCTGGGTCTAAAGCGACCCTAGTGGAAAAACGGGGCAAGAGTCACTCGACCGCGGTCTTCTGGCTGAAATCGGCTGCAGCCTACGTTAGCTTCAGTTAACTCCCGACTAGCGTCCGATTAGCTTGTAGCCATGTCGGCTCGGAGTGTCAACTCTACGCCCCCAGCCTAACAGCGCCATCCTCAGCTGCCCATTTTTGGATTTTATGAGAGTGACGAGGCAAGTGACGCGGACAACACGGCGGCGGTGGGAACCGCCCAGTTGGCTTCATTTTATGCTCTTCAAAAATCTATGGGTGGCGTCACCCAAGGGTTAGTCTATGTATCTACAGTCTATGGTTTCATCCAATTCTATCAGAAGAAAAATGACTCCACATCATGACGCTGCCACCACCGTCTTTAATAGTAAGCAGGGTGTTCTTTTTTTAAAGAGCCCTTTTTATTGCTGCCCAAAAACTTCCCTTTTGTTTCTCTCAAACCATGGGAGGTTTTAACCATATCTGGATGTTTGCTTTGATAGCAAAAGGCTTCTTTCTCATAACCTTTTTCTTCAACCAGAACGTGAGGAATAAAAAAGGCTGATTGCTAACATAGGGAGAACACAGTTAAATGTTACTGCCGACTGCTAGGAAGATTCCTTGATCAGTTTCCAGTTTCAATAATTTTGGAGAAGAGTGCGGTTAAATAGATTGACGGCTGCCTTTACAGAGCCGTGGTATCTAAATAAGACTGTGAGACTTTCCGTATCCTGCTCCTAGCAATTAATTTTTTTTAACAAAAAGATCTGTTGAGACCTAAGATGTAAATAGGGAAAAGTCTGCTGAATCTAAAATAACAATTTCAGTTCAACCAAATTCAATAAAATGGTTGCTGTGAATTAAAGCAGTCTGACTGCTTAAAAAGAATCCCACGGTGCTTTACACAAGGTTATTTATGCTCCCTGGAGCATTGTCAGTTCAAGAGCCAGTAAGAGATTATTGTGTTGCTGTTTCAGAGATGTAGAAATCTGCAAGAATCTTAATAGAAGGGTCAGAGCTTTACAAAAACCTAACATCAGAAGTGGCCAAGAAAGCTGTTACATATTATTCAGTGTTACGTAAAATATTCTTTTTTGTTTGGTAATTGTTAGGCCCCTCTACGAGCCCCTTAAAAATAAGATACACACCTAAAGGAACTCCCTTTTCTATTCATTTAAATCCACTGTCATCAGTCCACAGTGGGTTGTAATTCACGGAGCTGAGGTAAAAGAATAACAACAATGTAAGATGCAGGCTGTCTGAAAACATCTTTACAGCATTTGCTGTGAGTACCGGTGTAAGAAATTAAAAGCAATGGACAAAACATGTGCAACGGATAAGAGGGGAGTATCTACAAAGGGCCTCCGTTGAAAAAGGATTTTTGACTGAAGAAATCACTGAATGCTTCATAATTTATTTGCTGCTAATATCAGAATGTATTTAAAATCTCTCTTATGATTAAAGATTTTTAGTTACTTCAAGCTGTCAGTGGCTGAAAGCCATTTGTGTGGATATCAATAATAGAGAATGAGATCTATGTGTATTTGTATCATGAGCTTCAGGTTTGTTTAGATTATTCTTCAATATTAATGATTATTTAAAGATTTTACGGTAAACAAAATGTTATTGTCAAGTGAACATTTGGTAAATGTCTTTCCACCTTTCTCCAATCTTGTTAAGTAAGGGTCCAAAAACATTTAAATCAAACACACACTCAGATGCAGATGGTAGAGATTTGCTTTTTTTTTTTATAAGTGCTAATATAACCGTGTGAAGCCTCATGAGACTGTGATCCAACCTGAACCCATTCCCCTGCCCTCTGGAATGCAAAAAAGCCGATCGTGCCTTCGGACATGCCAGCTTGGGATTTCAAGCTGCCAGCAGAGAAAGCTGGAGAAAGCTCGAGCAGCAAATAGACGATTCAGCACCAACGGGGACAATAAGCCAGAAGCTGGACAGGTAATCGTGGCTTTAATAAAACTCTTCTGGATTCGTTGGGTGCTCTTATTGAAAAAAAAAAAAAACACACAGTTCTCCTACTGGTAATTTTTAAAAGTATGATGCTTGAGAATTTCACTACCACAATGTAATAAACGTATATCTTCTAATTCCCCCCTACAGTAACAAAGTGAGAAAAGTTCCTGATTATTTCTTCCAGGTAGTAAGGTTTAAAAAAAATGGCAAGAAGCAATTTTTAAAATTATGTAGCTAGGCATAACAGGTTTGATAAACTTGAATATAAAAATGTTTTTTTTATATATGTACTGTGATATTTACACTGATTTTTAAATCAAACATGTATGACACTATATAGGCCTAACAGCTTTATCAGATTCCTGACAGCAATTATTTTTTTTAAATTCCTTAAAGCCCAAATCGACGCTATGATCAATGAAAAACTACATTTAAATATTAGAATAGAAAAGGTTAGAATAGAATAGAATAAGAAACCTCCTTTCTTGTCTCAAGGAGGGGAAATTAAGATGCAGTTGGAGGATGTAGATATGTAAATATCAATTAAAAACAATATCCTGTAAAGTAAGAACAAAATTGCACATAATAAAAATAAAAATGGCACACTCCAAACTGAGCGGGATAATTTGAAAAAATAACTATAGAAAGTGCATGTGTTATTTGTGCATTAGAAAAACCACAGACTATTTACAAGAAAGAAATAAAACTGTGCAAACAGGGATGTGCAAATAACAACAGACCTGTTATTTAAACTAAGAAAAATTGCAAATCATAGCAGGCATGTAGACATTCATTGAGTTTGTTGGGAACAGTGATGGTTATAGAATCTGTCAGCTGTTGTGAGGAATGACCTACGATAATGTTCCTTCAAGCACCTATAATGCAGCTCTCCAGCTCTGTTAATTTAAACTAAGGGTGAGTACTATGGGGGGGGACATTTCCTGGTACTATTTGCAGATATCAGAGGGTTAATTTTTGCATTAAATATTCATTTTCAGAAGCTGATGTCATCAGAAATGTAAAAAAATAAATAAGGGTTTGGGCTGAACGAGAAGGACTAAAACAAATTTTTGTTTAATGCCAAATGACATTTTGGATATAAATGTATATTTTTTCCTCGTCTCCTCTTTCCTTGTTATGACAGAAAGTATTTTTTAAAAGGTGCTTTTATATCAATCATCTCTTCTCAGAGTTGATCTGAATCCAAATAGATACACACTGCAAAACAAGATGAAGGCCTTGGCTGGGCTGATATTACTCTGAACTATGGAAACTCAAGAGCAGGATTGGTGAATTTCTTTTCTTTTCCATATTCCAAATATTCAGTCTTCATAAATAGAAACATTTGATAAATTGATATATTGCTCAGCCCTATTTTAAACTTATTTAGATTAACTCATGTTAACCACATTAGCTGAACTCAAAAATTTTATTAAATGCTCTTTTCCTCAAACAAACTTTAGGTTTTGAGTGATTTAATTTGGAGTTGCTATCACAATGTGTTTAATGCAACTGAGACAGCCACATTAGAAGCTTTGGGTTATTATGAAGGGGTTGTTTCATGGACCAAGGCTCTTCATCTTGGTCTTGTATAGTGTTGTCAAAAGACCCGGTACTTTGGTACCAAGTCGGTACTAAAAAAATGTAAGCGTCATGGTACCACGTTTTCTTAGGTACCGGTGGTAACGACGACCCAATAAAACCCAGTTCCTTGATGCACATACACGCATTTAGCACCTGCAGCGACCGGCAGTGTGGCTGATGTGGTAAATCCACTTGTTGATAAAGAAGGAGGAAAGAGCCGTGTGTAGAAATATTTTGGATTTACGGCTGATGACGAGGGGAACATAATCATAATAATCCAAAACCCATTTGCAAACGATGTCACCAGCGCTTTCTCTCAAAAGGAGGAAACACATCTAACTCAATAAAACACCTTAAAGATCGACACCTTTATCTGATGAAAGATTTCAAGCAGCGAAGTTTCAAACTAATTTTAAATTTATTGCTATTGTTATGAATTATATATCATATTTTAAATTGAATTTCGGAATCGGTCGGATAGAAATAAAAAGCAATTTGTGTAGTAAATTGTTAGCATCCATGATGCGGCTAATGCTATGTTCATGTGAAGTGATATGTTATGCTAATGCTTTGTCTTTTTTGCCGCGCCAATCTTTGAAACTTTTGCTGCTTTCCAAGCTTCAAAGAACCAAAAGCTAGCAATGCAGAAGTTGAGCAAGCTAAACTTTCGGTGGTGTCTAACTGTAGTGTTGTCGCTCGACATTGCCGCCACTGTTTTTAAAAAAATCCAGCAGAAAAAGCTCCGCCACGCGCTTTGCCTTTGTAGTCTTAAAAGCTGCAGGCTTCAAACTAGCCACTTTTTTTTTTACCAAACTTTGGTTTGGTATAAAAAATAAACAGGGAACTCCAACTCCAACATTTGGCTCCAAAACTACACCCATTTACAGTATTTATTTATTTATTTTTTATTTTTTTATTTGACAAAATAACAGTCAACTGCAATAATATAAGTTAATAAACTAAACAGTTCATCCAATTTTTTTGTGATTTTTATTTTTATTTTTCGCTAATCACTTAAATTCTTTGAAAAGCAACCTTGTTTCCTTGAAGAAAAAAGGCAGGTCCCGGCTTCAGCGGCAAGCCTGGACCCCCCAACCCTAATTCCTTCCTGCATACACGTAGTAAAAGTTAATATTTACCTACTTCTGTTTGCAAAAAATTGTTTTCGGTCTATTCTTCCTGTTTTATAATGCAGGCTATAAGACAATTAACTTTTTTTGTTTTGGATCCTATGAATAAATTTATAAATAAAAGTTGGTTAACCTAAGCAGAGTCAAAATTGTGGATTCTAGATTGCCATTCTATTGGTTCCATTTCTATCTGTTTAAAATAAGTTTAATGGGATGAAACGGTTACCAGTTTTAAAGTGACAGTGTGTAGTTTCCTGGGGGCAGTACATACCTAAATCGTTGCACACAAGCTGTATTTTTTTGGAACAGATGGAAGCCCCAGGGGAACACCCAGCAGCTACAATGCCGGGGACCGGGAGATCGCAGAAACGAGCCCACGGACTACGCCGGTAACCGGCTACCCCTGGGTAACCTGGCCCCAGGACAAGGAGGCCACGGTGATCAGGGGCGCCCCGCCTCCCAGCACGGCCCCGACTAGGGATTGGCCGACAAAAGGTTCCCCGCCGCTGCAAGACGGGAGGAACCTGCAGCCGGCCGACTGATGACACACGCCGCCGCCACCCCGGGATGATCCACACCGCCAAAATCACAGCCCCCCACCCATACACACCAGGGAGCCATAGTAACAGCTACAGCGGATGTACACCCTCCCTAGGCTACACCCAGCCGACACCTGGACACCCAGATCTACCAGCTCTCGAGTCTAGATCCTGCCCCACGCAGAGCGCCGAGACCAGGGATCCAACCAATGCCAACCAAACCCCTTGATGAACTGACCTGGCAGCAGAACCTATAGAACCGGCAGCAACCCCGGGCGCCAGATCCGACCCCCGCCGATTGACCTAACAGCACCAACCTACTTTTCAAAACTGCCACCCCCATAAGTGGTGCCCCAACCAACCCAAGGAGGACATCGGCCCGAAACAACGGGCGCCCGACACACCGGCCCAACCAGGACCAGGAATTCATGTACATTCGTGCCCCAAGCCCCCGACATCGAGAACCACCAATGCACCAGCGGGAAGGGGCATCAGGCAGGGAGTGACGGAAGGGAAAAAGGCCCCCACTGGAAGAGGGGCCTGAGATGCGGCAGCCAAAGACCCGACCTGACAAGTAGACAGAGACACACAGACACAATCACACGTACCCTCCCTCTTACGTACACACATTCTCACGAATACATCAGGACACCCAAGAAAGGACGTTGTACACTCATTCATACGCCCCATACATACGCTATCCTCCTTAGGTCTAGGCACCGATGCCCCAGTAGAGCAACCTGTCCCTGCACCTGGGAGACGAACCCCCTGATCAGTAGAGCAGTTATTTTAAAATGGAATGAAAAATAAAACCATATTCAGTCACTGTGATTTTATAAATGTGATTTTTTTTCTGATTGTCTGTCAAACTCAACATGTCATTATACACAATTAATCACACTGCTGCACTAACAAACAAACATGATAAAAAACTTACAAATAAAACTATATGTTTCTGGTTTGGTTCCCATTCACTCATCAGTAAATTTACTGTATTTATACTGAATAATACAAATGTATGTGTCTTTTAAACAGGGAAAACTGTGTTTGCATTCTCTCTGCCAATAACCTAGAAGTACACAGCAATAGGTGGGGAAGGAGCAAAGCTACTCTTCTCTATTCTCCATTGAGTTTAGACCTAACACATCACATCAACTCTTTCTCTACCATAGTATTAAAATACCTTCAAACCCAGAAAATAGAAAGACAGATAACATCTGCAACGTTTGAAACCTTGACATGGACTTCAGAAGTTGCATCCAACCTGACCATTAACACGACCCAAGCAGAATGACACAGAGCAAGGCCACACAAATACAACAATGGTGTAATTATCCAAAACTTTTCAGAGCCATACTTAGGTGATGCTGGAACTGCTTATACAAGTATATCTCAAGATAGTCTGACTAGTTTCTACTTGCCTGGCGACTACTCCGCCTGGAATCATTAAGGGCTATTTTAACCAGACACGTTTTTCATTCAAACTTTGCAAAAGAAACTTCTAATGGAGTCTTTCTAAAACGTCTTGCTTTCAAGCGAGGTAACAAATTCAGATGAAAAGAGCGAGGAAGGTCCGTTCTGTTCAGTGCAGCGCAGTCCTCCTCCTGCTCTGTTTCATATCAGTAGCGCAAAGATCAAAATTCCTTCAAGCCTTGATAAAAAATTAATCCCCCGCTCCTGTCGAGCATTTCTTTCCCCCCCGTCTCACACATTAACCCTGATTTGCAGAATGTGCAGCCAGGACAGCAAGCTGCGTTTTGAACTTTTCTCCTTACTCGGGCTCACCCGTCTTCATCCACCCACCGGTCATGAAAGTAGCAAAACTTTTTTTATTACTATTATTCTTTTTCAAAACATTACCAAATCAAGGTATGTGTGAGCAGAAAGGGAATGAAACGGTGATTTCCTGTAGGCGCTGGACCAAAACACCATCTGCGTGTTGCAACCCACCCACCTCACGAGCATTTTATAGTTACAAGAACTAGTTATGCACACCCTCTTATGGTATTTCACTAATTTTTTTTCGTATCCTCAAAGGCCTGTTGAAATAAAGGTTTGAAGTGACGTATAAAGCTGAAAGACATTAAGTATTCCGGCTTCAGATGCTATTTGAGAGTGAACTATCTCAACTGCCTCTCCATTTAAAACCCAGTCAACTGAATGACCTTACTAGATGTAATATAGTCTAATACTGTCTAATAGTCACTAAAGTTTAAAGTATTTCCTCAATATAAATAAAAAAAAAAAATCAGAAAGTCATGCACTTAAATCAAAAAGGATGCACTTAACCACCTCCTATTTATATTTAGAAAAATAATCAAAAAAGAGGAAGTTTGCATTACTATTTATTTTCCACAATCTGCCATTTTTAATAAAAAACGGGTCACTTTGTTTCCAGGCAGTTTTAATCCCCTCCCACACACTGCCCTTAACCAAAGCTGGTGATTGTGAAACACGAAAAGGAGTTCAGGAAAATACCCTCTTGTGTTTTTTTTTTTTTTTTGTACTGTGAGAAGAGGAAAGATGGAAATAAAAAATAATAACTCATAATAACACATAATATATGCACTTCCATCTTTACAGTTAACCATTATAAGTGCAAGAAGAAGGGTTTCAGTGCTATTGTTTAAACCAATGACATAACTAGCGGTCAACAGCAGTTTCACTGTGACACATGGAGGAAGGTGTTAATGTTTGCTACATAATGCAACTATGAGATGCATATTTTATTACAGAATACAACTGCTGCGACTTTTTAGTGTGTAAGAGCAAAATAAAAATAAAAGTGCCTGTTTCTGTTGGTTTTTTGATGGGGGTTTTTAATCAAAAGTCTTGTTTTTTTAATCATGCTTGCTATAATGTGAAGCCTCAAAGTTAAAAAAAACACATGATCAGAACTAATAACACCAACACTTGGTCATTTAAGGACAAAGGTACACATTAAGGTTGCTGTTGGTGTTTGGGAAGTCAAAGAGCATGACTGGAATAACGTCACACAGGAAAGTGTCGGGATCAGGCTATAACAAAGTTCAGAAAAAGACAAAACTGCTAAACGTTGCCATGGCAACGTATAGTTTAACGCCCTTTTAAATAGATGAAAGATAAAATGAGCTTTACTGAGTTTGCTCTAGCCGTATGACATAGAAAATAACACAAAATCTTGTATTACTGAGCACTGCCAGACAGCTGTCTGAAAGCAGGGCAACGATCTCCCTCACTTACAAGATAGACATATTTGGCTATTTATCTGGTGTTTTAATTTATGTAAAATCAAAATATTAAACAAATGTTATTCAATGTGTATTGGCAAGATTTTGGTGAGATATCATGATATGGGGGGGGGGGGCGCGATATGATGAATAACACTATTTATTGTGATTGTTAAACGTCAATTTAAATGTAGAAAAACTGACAATATTTTAAACACTCCAACCTGTTTTGTACTTAATACATCCAGTTTTATTACTAGATCTAGCTGATCCACTGAAATAAAATTGAAATCGTCAATAATTATTATCTTGTAACGCTAAATGTTATACTCAATATGACAATATTATAACTGTGAGAGAGAGGAAAAAAATTATGCCAGGAGTAGTAGGAATAATGGGCACCTTTTTTTATTTTGCACAAAATTATTAAATGGTGTTATACAATTTTACTATAACATTTTCTGTAAATATATAAATGGTTAAGTCAAAGATAACATTACAAGATAATCTAAAATCAGCTTAATCTTAAATTAAATGCATAAAAGAGAAAATAAATGTGGAGCAAGTACTTTGGGCCTGGTATTCATTTTAAGTCCAGCAGGAAATAAAGAATTGTCTAAATTGCATACCAGTAAATCAAACCATTAACTCAAAAGTGCTAAAAAAATACATGTGGTGCATTAATATATTAAAAACATGGTTAAGTCTGCATTTTAATTAATTATAATCCAATAAACAAAAAGAAAATTATTTTTTTCAGTAGCCTATTTAAATGAGAATTGTCTGATTCCGATTTATTTTAAAGTTATTGGTGCGTTTTCTAAGGCGCATGTGCATCTCACACAAGGTGTACCTCAGCCCACCTGTTGGCGTTTGTGGTACTCACCCACTTTGAACTGGGAGGTCTGGTCCTCCGGGTCTGTGTGCTCCTTCACCAGCATCAAATGAAGGATGCCAAACGAGTTCTGAATCCCGAAGATGGACCCGTTGCACCAGGTTGCAGCAAAAACCACAAGCCAGCCCCAGCCTCCCTCTGGCGGGACAAATCCGGGTCCCTGGCCGTGCATCTCCAGCTTCCCCCCAGCTTCAGCATCCGGAGAGGCGGACAGGTCAGGCTTGGATTCTCCGTCGATCAGCTGCACTGCACTATCCTCCTTCGCAATTTTACACTTGCTACCCACCGCCTGTCCATCCGTGCCGTAATCCGCCTCCGGGGGAGGATCCCTCGGCTCCATCTGGGGCTTTGCACCGGGCTGCTCCGTCCGGGACTCCTCGGTGGACGGCTGCGCCTGACTCTCAAACCCGTTGGTCCCCATGCTGTCTGGACTGGAGGAGAGGTTACTGCTGGGTTTTGGCATTCATGCCTGGGATATAGGTCACTGACACAAGAGCAGCGATTTGAATAACAGATTTGATTGGCTATCTGTCAAACGTGGTAGACTGATGGTGGTTCCCTACACAGAAGCCTCTGCTACATGCCGCCTGAAGCCGAAGACTGAGCGTCAACTTCTGAGAATAAATCCCAGCCTTGCGAGCGCTTCATTTCCCATTCTGAACTCCGTGCTTCCAGGAATTCACCGACCTAATCTTCCTTTCTAATATAAGTTGCCTTCCCAGGAACTGCCTGTAGAGAGTTAACCCCTATATTTATTTACTTGTACTACTGGTTCCGCTCGGCGCGTCCGCTCCGCTTCGACACTGCGCCGTCTTGTCACGCAGTCCGCACCCGGTCCTTAACATCTCGCAGGCGGAACGAACATAAGCGATAGCTCGCCCCCACCTTCTTCCTTGGACACATTCACGCCGTTTTGAATGCAGGTAGGCCTGTGTGAGCCCCAGCTGTGGGCTGTGTCGGCTCTCAACTGTCAACAGTGCTTCTGCCGTCATCTAGCTGCTGCTCGCCCCCGCCTCCTCTCCCTCCTCAGTCTACGGAGCGGGCAGACGGTTGGAGCCAATGGAAGAACTTCGTGACCGTGACGGAAAGACACGAACATTGCCGAATAGACTGGGGCGAGAACGACGGCACCTAGCTTACTGTAGCTAACCTCAGCATTACTAGCTCCACAGCAGCTGCTGCACTTTATTGTGTTAAATGTGCAAGCTAATATTTGTTTTAATCTGTTAAGCATATACTTTATTGCTTATATGAAGCTATACTCATAGACACCGAGCATTATTTGTTTTTATGCCTTAAAAACAGACCAGAATCAGAAAATGTATTCTAACATATCAATGACCCTCTCTCGGGCTATAGGTGTTACAGTAGAAATGTTAAAATTAATTTTAAAAAAATTAAGTTTACATAATTAATTCAATTCAGACGTGAACGTTATACTGTATTCATCAAGTGGATAATAGCCAAAGAAAATCTCAAATTAAATTTAGTTCTTAGGTTGGACAAAAATAACTTTTGTAAAATCAGTAATGTTATTCTCAGATTATCGTCACCTTTAGGGTGTACCTTGGCTTGTGAAATCATAAACAGTATAGAAAGATTGAGGTGCATCTTAATACATGACATTATCATTTAGATAATCTAAAAATGACATTACAAAGTAAAACTAGTGAACATACTGTAGCCTATTCATTAGCTATATGCAATGTATACATAAATGTGTAATGCAAACATTATACATACACATAAAATATACATTTGTCCACAGATCTCAGAGAAGGGATTGTATAAAGACACAAATCTGGGGAGGGGTCAAAAAAAAAATTCTGCTGCGCTTAAAGTTCCCAGGAGTACGGTAGCATCAATCATCCTGGAATGGAAAAAAATGGAACCACAAACACTTCCTCGATCCGGCTGCCCACCCAAACTGACAAGTCAGGGACCATTCTTTTGATTTCATTGCTTGTTTTCACTCTGACACACACTATCAACTGTGAGACATTATATAGACAGGTGTCTGCCTTTTCTAATTTTGTCTAATTAATTCAATTAGGCACAGGTGGATCTCAAGGACCATTGATAGAATAGGATGCACCAGAGCTCAATTGCAAGTGTCATAACAAAGGGTCTGAATACTTGTAAATTGAATATTTCAGACTTTTATTTTTAATAAATTCACAAAACACTCCAAACACCTGATTTTTTTTTTTTTTTGTGGAGTGTTGGAATATTGTGTGTATATTAATGAGAAAAACCAAAAAATTTAATCCATTTCAAAATGAGTCTGGAATATGACAAAATGTGGAAAACTTGAAATACTTTCTGGTTGCACTGTATATCTCTGGCAGGTTTCTGTCTAATAACTTTCAATTAAAGATATTAGTGATATAAAATAAATATTTTAAAATCAAATTATTCATTCACCATAATGTTAACTTCTTGCCCGGTGACTCTTGAGAAGTCTTCGACTCTAGCACACAGAAAACAGAATTGGTATTGTCCTTTCTGTAGTGCCCTTTTTAAAGAAGCCTGTTATTTAAATTCATAGTTCACTATCCAACTTTTTTCTTTCTTGGTGAAAAAAAAAAACTCTACTGAACAGAGACTTGATGTTGTCTTTTCTCCACAGAAAACATGTGAATACTTTTTGTACTGCTGTCAATTTGTTTCACTAAATTAGACTGAAATAAAGCATTGATAGAAATTTACTTGACAATTTAGGTCAATGCTCTCAAACAGAAGAAGCTTTGTGTGTCCTAATCCATCCATATGAACTGAAAGACTCGTGTCAGCAAAAATAGATTCACAGAGTAAATTTCCCACATAAGCCGAAATTTAAAATCAGTAAGCACCAATCAGTGAATGTATGAATGGAAAAAAAGACATAGAATTCACATAAAAAAGGGAAGCAGAAGGGAGCGTAATCACAACATTAAACAGCTGCACTATTTCTTGGCATTGACTACACAAGTCACTAAAATTCCCCTGAAGCAAAAGAAAGCCTTTACTCCAACATGTTAACTTTAATTTGTTGTTTTGACAATAGTAGAGGAACATATTGACAAAGAGTATTCGGATGTGTTGACTGTGAATTCCAACACACTGACATTCTAACCAATTTAAGGCAGAATGGTTGAGTTAAATCTAAATTGATTGGATACATAAGCTTAGTCCACAAATACCCTTGATGTTTGAGTTCATGGCTTTGGAAAGGCCACTGTAACTATTTGCCTTTCAGAGATAGTTTTGTTAGTTTTTGTGTTTAGAGTTGTTGTTCTATAGGAACACTTCACTGTGTTCATGTTAAAACTATCTAATTCAAACAGTTACTCTCAGATAAAAGGAAATTAGATATGATGTTCAAAAACAACTCAGCTAAGGCTCATGTCATTAAAGGGAATTTGTTCTAACTCAAATTTCACTTTAAAAAGAGAAAGAAGCTCCAAAGTTGACTCCTTCAAACATAAATATGCCAGAATGGCACTTCTAGAAAAGTTTCATGGTCAGAGATTTAGGTATTCAATCACAATATGCAGATTTACGGTAGAACTGTTAACCAGAACCATTCCCCAGCAGCATCCAAGTGTGGTAGTTATAGCTGCTAAGGGTCTGTTTCAGTGTGACTAACAAAGCGGGTGAAATAATGAAGAGGGACTAATTTAATCTCAGCTCAAAAACTAAATGGAAGAAACTTGAGTTTCTACAGGAAAAGGATCCCAAACACACATTAAAACTTGCTTGGAGCTATCAATGGGCACAAACAGTATTCGTTTTTCATTACATTTTTTATTGTGTATGGATTGCAGAAAAATCCACATACTTGAACTGTTTATTCAAATCTATTGAGTTTACGTAATACAAATATGGTCAATCCACCCTCAAAGTGAAGGGCTCGGATAAATACAAAACTCAAATTCATCTCACCTTTATGTTCAGCAGTGAGACTTAATAAAGTTAAAGATTATTTTTCTTTCTTTTGCCGTCCTGATCCGAATAAGATTAGTTGGAACTGTGCATCATTTTTAACATAAGAGTAATATATATATTATTTTTATCCTGTTTTCATTCACTAGGGAAATGTCTCTTTCACTGTTTGATCTTTGTTTTTTGTTTTATTCAAAGCTACAACCCTTAAACAGAGTTTAAAAAAAGTGTATAATATAGGAAAATATGAGTCAAAACATAGTCCATGAATGTATGATTTATGGACAGAATACACAGGCAGCCACACAAAGGTAATTTTACCATATGGTTATTTTAGTATTGACTTGTAAAGTTATACACAATGTCATGCATATATGTGAGATAATCTGGATTTACAGTGTTTAATTCAATTAATTGGAATGAGGGAACATCAAAGAGCAAGAAGAACATACCAATATGTCATCTCCAGATGACTGCAGAACCTTTCTGCTGTGGGACGTTCATATGGCAGCAATAACAAGCCTCAGCCACCAAGGGGAGCTACAGCCATGCGTAAAATGCCTAGGACTACAGAGTTAAAGCACAGGGTATCATCGCCTGTATCGGTTTTGCACATCTGCAGACTGAAAATGTGTCTGTTCTTCAAAGAAAATAACTTTAAGTTGAATCAGAACAAACAGAGAGCATCGGTGAATATCCGTCTTGCCAGATATTCTCAGATTGGGCCATTCACACATTAGTATCTGTTTAGGGTCTTTGTCCTGCTGGAACAAACTTCCTCCCCATTGTAAAATGATTTGGTTTTCTTTTAGTATTGGTCTGTATTTAGCTCCATTCCTCTTCCCGTGAACTCAAACGAACAATTTTAATGAAACTTATGAAGTAAAGCATGCTACAGCATGATACTGCCGCCACTGTGTTTCGCAGCTTTGATAGGGTGTTCAGGGTGATTTTCAGTGTAAGCTTATCTGATGGCCTTCCATGTGTTTACTGTGGGCTATATATGACTTGTGTCAAATGGTAATCAGAACTTCTACGGTCTTTCGTTCAACAATTGTTTTGTTTTTGCCACTTTTCCATAAAGGCTAAACTTGTGGCTAGATTCTACCTCCTGAGCTGCAGTTCCTCCAAATTCACACTACATAAAAAAAAAATAATAAAAACATTTTCAAAACTATGCACCCCGTTTCTTCCACTTTACAAAGTTGCTCAACTATGTGTTGTACCAACACATAAAATCTCAATAAAAAATTCCCCTGGAGTTTGTGGTTTTGATGTGACAATATGTGAGCCAATTCCGGTCACAGCCAGAGACTGGATTGCAAATATTGAGCAAATCTCATATTATCTACTTTTCACCTACAGCTTGGCTTCAGTGACATATTAGAGTGAGCAATTTATTTGTTAAACCAAAACTCTGATCTATGGGAGTTAAACTCCAATATGTCTGAAAAGGCTGCCTGTGACACAAACGGAGCAATTCAATCTATCAAAAACTGGATGAACCGATATAATAGATATAAATATGCACACTTTAAAGAAATTATTATATAACATATTTCCTATCACGCTAACTGTAAAGAAATGCTATCCGTCTGTTAAAGTGGGTCCACCTTCTGAAATGGAGCTGCTACACCATCATACGTGTGTTTCCAATTACCCTCCCAAGAACTGCTTAGACAGCGTAGCCCACTCTGGTTCCACCGGGTTAAAATTAGCTTCTCAGTGTCTGGATATACGACCACCGCAGGATTCCTTCTGAATGAAGTGGTGAGGGGTCAAAGGTGACAGGGATCCGGCCCATATTAGCACTTCCTGTTTCAAACGAAATATTTTAAATCCTCTGAGAGGTGTACGGGTAGGTGGGGGAATGAAGCCCACACATTTCTGAGTTTCATCATGTTCCCCTGGGCCTGACTCAGTGTGAAAACAAAACCATGTGATATGATTATTAGAAATAATCTGTTGAGAGGAATCACTCCCCTATATGGTTATTGATTTATCTGAAAGAAGTAGAAGCATTCTGTAAGGATTTTACTTAATAAAGTAGATGATATTCTTATTTCTGTTCAACAGAACACTGGCAGCAATACATTAAATTTGTCATGACACTTGTCTTGCTCTAACTTGTTCTAGTGGGGTGGTGGAATTTGTATGGGTAGGCAGGTCATTATCTTAAGTGCTATGACTCACAATGCAGGACTCCCTCTATTCCTCAGGGTCTTTGGTACCATATTGGAAAAACTTAACACAGTGGCATACTCATTGCAACAGAAAACCAAAACAAACTAAAAAAGCACTTGGATCGCACAGACCTGAGATTAGCTCATTCCTCTCTGAGACGGTGATCCCGATCACCCCCAAAATCGAACCACTTTTCCCTGGTCCCAGAGTGGACATTTCCTGAATACTTTATAGAAATATGTGTGTAACTTCTTGAGTTATGTTGCAAAAACATAACCTCCTTGGCGGAGGTAATCTGTTTTCTTAGTAGGAGTGAAAACATCCTAACTCAATCCTATTTAACAGTCTGCTCCGTGTTTTATGAAGTTATATTGAAAACGAAACACTGAGGCATATCACAGGTGAAATCTGCACACAGGTCTGTGTCTGCACATTGTGTTCTGCTTGGTTTCACCTGAAAGCGAGTGAGTATTACTCTACTTTACCTGCTGACTGTAACAATGAAATGGTGGTCTGGGATTAAAGTTAAATACTGTGTCACAAAACATATTTCCTTTCATGTTTCTCAATCTTTATCTACTATTGCATGTTTGAACTTGAGAAGTGTCTACAAGTGTCTGCAAATCATGACACGCTTACAGTAACGTAATGATTTATTCCGTTTTTTGCTCTTTTTTTGTCCCTCCTCATTCAATTGAATTAAATTCTTAGTGTGTTTCACACCAAACAAATTCTCTTATCAGACAAAGTTAACCTGAGTAAAAATAAAATGCCGTTTTCAAGCCAACCTGATCTTGTGTGGAAAAGGAATTGAAGACTTTACTTCCCTAAGAATTTTGACCCATTCCTCTGCAGAATTGGTTTATTTAGCTACAATGCAGGAACCTCAAGGATGAGCTAGTTTAAGTTGAGACCATAGCACCTCAGCCAAATTTAACTCTGGACTTTGACTAGGACACTTCGAAACCTTGACTTTATTCCCCAATAATTCAGAGGTGAACTGCCACTGTACTTCAGATCAACTTCAAGATCCCCAGGTAATTAAGCAGAAAGCAACCACAGATTATTACACTACCACCATGTTTGACTGTTGTTATGATTTTTTTGTTTGTTTTTTAATGAAATTCTTTTACCCGAAGTAGCCTACTGTAATGCAAACTTTCCACAAATTTCACAAGCCTCAGAGATAGTCATGATGTTTTTAGGCAAATGTGAAACTGTTTGTTTTGTTCAGCAATCATTCACATGGGAACTCTTAGTTTCCATGAAATGGGACCTTAGCTGAGGTAAATGAGCCCTACAGTGCTTTAAATAAGGTTCACTATCAGAACTTTGGTGTAATTTAACAGGATCTTCATTGTGTGCACGTCTCCACTACATCTGCCTGACACTGCATTTTTAGGGCCATTTCAGGAACCACCTGAGTAACAGTCTTGGGTCATATATAGTGTATATATAGTATAAATGGCCTGGTAGAGTCACTGGGCTATGGCTGAGTCATGCTGACTAGTTGTAACTAAGAGAGAAATGACATCAGCAGACATCGCCAAGTGATTGGCTTTTCTAAAATTGGAAGAGTTGCTGGTTTATAACATCATAGCAAACGGAAATGTGGCAACATAGCAAATAAATAAAATAAACCATTCCTGCTTCTTCCATTAACTCTCATTAATTCTCTGCTACTGTGGGGGACTTTTGGTGCAGATCAGTGATGCCACTCCTTGCAAAAATGGTCGCAACATACGGATGTCTAAGCAATTTTTTTAAAGGGACACTTTTGCATGGAGACACAAGGCCAAAAGGATAAAGGCAGATTGATTTGCCCCACCATACAAAGGTGGAAAGAAGCCTAATGTTTTTCTATGTACTTTAGTGATTGACCTGGATGAGTTTTTTTGTAGGAATGGTAGGAAAGTTTTCCATTGCATTTGATGCACTTTGCAACCCTATCTGGACTGTGGATGTTAATTTAATTCTCATTGATTCATGAGTTTCTGTAGATTACAGCATATGTTGCTTTTTGAGGTCTTTCAACCAACTTTGTGTTGTCTGTTTAAATGGGGTGGGGGGGTGGGGCTGGTGTCTATCTCCAGCTGTCAATGGGCAAGAGGCGGGGCACACCCTGGACAGGTCGCCAGTCCATCACAGTCTGTTTAAGTGCTTTTTTTATTTTCTTAACATCTGACTGGCGTGTGGTTAGTGAAACCGAACACAGCAAAATGAAGGAAGTGGTTTTTATTTTTATTTTTACAAATGATGAGGGTGGTTTTAACTTGTTTTCCTTGAATAAATGAAAACATAATTTGAGAACTGCGTTTTATATCTTCAGAGTAAAAAATACGGTTATTTTGGATTGCATATTTTTTCATAGCACTTTACCTTCATGTTTAGATGTCACCATTTATTTTTTATATAAATATGTAAGCGCACAGGAATTTAAAAAAAAACAGGTCTCAGAAATTTCATAAGGCTTGGTTATGAGAAAAAGTCATAATACAAAGTTCTTTGAGACAGACTGTCTCCATTAACATGAATAATGGTATGAATGACTTATCCCTGTGATAAGTCCCTGTAACCTGCGGCAGCCAGATCCAGGGAAGCTGTTGAGTCTTATCAGCTTCTGACGGTAAAAAAAACAGGGGGACAGATAGGGTAAATGAAGGAGATGATTGTCTCGTGTAGCCAAAACAGTGACTTACAGAGCTTAAACCTGAAAAAAGTTGCTGATGGGGGACAAACCGGGAGGAGCAGTAGAAAAATTACAGAATTTTCCACTGTGGTTTGTTACACCACCACTGAGTGACTAAACAGAGAGATACTTTGAACTAAAAGCTAAAGTCAGCAAGCTAATGTACTCTGTGTTTTAAGATGTAAGCTTGCTAAAATATGCTAATCGGTACAAAATAAACCACATTTTGAATCACATGGTTGAATGAATGTTACCAATTTGTGCTAGGGTTTGATCATAAACTAAGCTGCAGTGGAACACAATGTTTGTGCTTACCAGTGATTGATTTTATGTCTCAACTGTTACACAAAGCAGTCATAACTAAATTATATTAGCCTGTAGCACAAATACTACATTTTAGTTACAGTAAAAAAAAATTACTAGCTTGTTACTTTGTCAAATAGCATTTATTTATTTTTTACAATGATATATAGGCCAAAAAAGTAATGTTTCTTATAACTGGAGTAATATATCTCGTTTAAAATAAGTTCTTGGAAGGTGCCAAAAACTAAGCTCCATCTATGAGATTTTTATTTATATGCACCTTTTAGTTTTACATTCAACAGATGTCGATCTTAACACGTTAGAACTGCTCTAACATGTGTTTCTAGCATGTTCAAAAAAACAATAAAAATGTTCTTTATCTTCCCTTGGTTCCCCCAGACAACTCCAGAACATGGTGCGGCAGCAAAATAAATGCCCTTTAAAAACCAAAACAAATGCAGCTCATGTTCATTCATGTTTAAATAAAATATTAGAGTTGTTTTCGTTTTTTTTCAATAATGATTTCCACTAGATAGGAATGCCATGTCAAGAAACCCAAACGGAAGCGATTTGCTCTTCATTTCTTACGTTTTATGCACACGTGACGTCCAAGGCATGGGTTGTCTGAGAACAAGGCATGTTTCATCTAGCCTGAAGTTGGGTAATAAACTGCATCGAAATAATACTGTGCGCATTTGCACAACAAGAGCTACAGCGTACATTCAGTCATTGAGGTTTTACTCTTTTGGCGCCACCTTTTCTGAGCACTAATCCAGGCTAGATGCCAAACGCCTTACACTCCTTTTCCAGAACTTAGTTTTACAAAGAACTTTTATTAGGAGCTTATCATTTTGGCAACCATTATTTTCCTGGACTTACTGGAGATATGGAAGTGGAATTGTGTGGTCCTGGTAAAAAAAAAAAATGTTTAGTGAAGATTGTGTTTTTAATATGCATCAAATGAGTTCACTAAATCAAAGAGTGTCTGAGTTTTCTTCTCTGAAACCCTTGGATTAGCTTGCAAACATGCTAAGACACAACTATAACACCCAATTTGTGTTTAAGAGCCTTGCTAAAGGTCACATTACATGGTACAACCACCAACTTAAATGTATTTTAATCGTAATGCATACTTGCAGTGGGAAAGAAAAATTATAAATGCTTTTCAAATGTTTTCAAAAATGAAAATCTGAAAATTGTGGCTTTTCATTGTGTTTGGCTCCTTTCCATGTGAAACCATCCACCTACAATAATACCAATTATGCCATTATTAATAATGAGATTGATAAATGAGAAACAGCATTTTGTAACCATTTTGTGTGCAAAAGTCAGGAAATTTACTAAATAAGGTACCGATTTATTCCTGGTCACCTCAGTAATTGTGTCAATAGCTACTGAAAATAAAAAGAAACACAAATTAATTACAGGAGCCCATTTAGGATTGGGACTACTTTACGACAAAGCAACGCTGTAAGTAGCAACTTCTAGGTGCGAGGGCACGAGGCAGTGACCACAAAAGCCACGTAAAAGTGTTTTAGTCTAACAGCTTAAAACTCAAGACATTAACAGCTCTCTGAAAGAAGTGCATGCACACCATTACACTAAAATATCCCAGCATTTCAACACTGGATATGACACATGGTAACTCTGGAGGAGCTGCAGAAATCCACAGTTCAGGAGGGACCCGAAGAGAACACATTGTTGAAAGAGAGGATTAAAGTGACTGAGAAAGAGAGGGTACTGTAAAACCAGATTTCTGGATGAGAAACGGATGGCTGATTGGATCAGGTCACAGGTGTGAAGGAGATTAAGGAGAAATCAGCCAGGCTGAGGGAAGAAAAGAAAAGACTCAGAAAAACAGTCAGAGGATAAATATTAACCTAAGAAAATACACAAAAAGGCCATGAGAAGAATATAAACCTAAAGAAACACAGACATAAGCACAAGGGGACGGATAGATGAACTGGGAAAACCGAAATGACAAAAAGCTAAGGAATAATAGAACAAGTGAATAAACAAAGCACAAACACAGAAGAACCTAAAGTCCAAACATAACCACAACAGAGAGGGATTTTCTTCCCTGGTACTTTTCTTTTCATTGGCACCACAGTGCCACTTGGGAAAAAACTATTAAAAAAAATGTAACCATTTTTATTCCATAAAAGGATTAGAAAAGAGAGGACCTCCATCACCCCATTCCTTTGTCACGATGGGGTCGCACGAGACGTGGTGGGAGATTCTCTAACAAACAGGCACGGACACATTCCTCACCCCCCACTCTCAAATGCACTCATAAACACACTAAAATGACCTTATGTTCCACCGAACACCTGTGGCGTATCCAGGAACTTCATCTTTAAAGCAAGTGATCAAAAACAGACACATTCACCTCCGGTTTAAACAAACACATTCTGAACAAGCAAAAGCATTCCTCCTGCTGCTGCTGAGCTAATTAACATGCAGAACAACACTCGGCTTTGTGGTAACTAACCCCTCCTCGCACCCCCTTCTACACAACTTTAAAAAGTTTTTTGGTTGTAGTTGTTTTCTGAAAAAAGGAGCCCTGATGCATAGTTGGAAGACAGCTTGAGAAAGAGAAGTGAAAAAACTGCATGACGATGAAAAGAAGGGAGGGAGAGGCAGCCACTCAGGGGAGAAACAGAGGGGGTGTTGAAGAGGAGGAGGAGGAGGGAGTCTGAGCTTAAAACTGTGAGAACTGCAGACATTTGTGAGCACATGCAAAAGAGCAGCCAGAGCAAGAACAAAGCACAAAAAGAGCACCAATTAATCAGCATCAAAAAGGTACGGAACTTTCAGAACATTTCATTCATTTTATTATAAATATCTTCTGTTTACAAGCAGCAAATCAATTGCATGAATGATTTTGTTTTAATAAAGGCTTAGTCATCCGAAAAAAATCTTTGTGTGTTCTTAAAACAGTCTGGTACAATTTATTTAGATTTAGCTGTGTCAAAAAGCAATTTTATTGGTCTGTTTTTTAAGTTTCGGACTCCCACAGACCTTGTCTGGCTTAGTGTGCTGATCATGGTCACCCCAATAGCTTCCAGCAGTCTGATTTATTTATCTTAGGGTGTTTACAGGATGGGGACCAGAACATTGCAAATGTCTGAGTGTAGTCAAAGGCATCTCTGAGATGTAGTCGGTTTGAAGAAGAAAAACAGACAAGTGTTATTCCAGGTTTTGGGAAGAGAATTTGGTCAAGGAGGAAGAAAAAGGATCAGTGCCACTCTTTACTTTATCTTATAACATATATTCATTTACTTATTCTTATAATATATATATAAGTTGCATAAAAGGCATACCTTAAATGATATATATCATCTTTACAACGTTTTCCTTTTCAGCTGTGTTCAAAGTTGTAGCTTGAAATTAGTTTTAAAATAATAACGAAAAAAACGTACAAAAAATACCAAAAAGTCCTCCTGTTGTGTTTTGAGCACTAGATTCAGGCACAAGCATAAAAAAAAAAGATCTCCCAAGACGAAAGTAGTGATTGCTGCTACAAAGGTAGTTTTTGAAGTTATATAGTGATTTATCCAGTCAAGCAAAAGGTTTTCTATATGCAATAGTTTGGACACCTAACAAACCAGCTCCTAATGAGAGATTTAAAAGTCGTCCTTCATAAGCCCAACCTGTAATTCATCAAGAATTAAAAAAAAAAAATTTAAATCCAAAGTACTAAAATGCCAGGTGTTGCAATTTCTGCTCCGGTTTTAAAATGCATTGTTACTCAGAAGCCTGCACACATCAGTCATCCTATTTCTCCAAACAGTGAGGCTTGCAGTAGTTGTCTCACTTTTTTCCAGATAATCAGTCTGTGTTTTAGGTTACGTACACACATAACCAGTTTTTTTCTTTAAACAGAGTATCCTCACCACTTCGTTTAGAAAAAAGAAAAAGAAAAAATATCCACACCTTACTACAGAAGTGCACCGTTAAACATACTAATAGGCATGTCAAACCTGTAGGGGGCAGTATTTTTCCCAAATCTTATCAAATCAGAGTAAATTTCTACTTCCTCAGGTGGATATAAAGCAATAATTAGCCTTTGTAACAACAAGCAAGCAATAAGCGCTTGGACCATTGATAATGCCAACACATCTCTGAGGGAAATCCTTGCTGTTTCTCACTGGAAACACGGGTCACACATACTGTATGATGTCGAGGCATTTTTGTAATTGACCGTGACCTTCAGAAACCTAAAACCCCGTTTTGTTTTTTTCACACCCCCCACCCCCCTCAGGAAAACCTGTAAAACTGAGAATTTTCCAAATCGTCACTTTGGTCAGAGTTTTTAGAAAGAATCGTTTTTATTGCCGTAAATCTGCGTTTCCGTGGGGATCACAGAAATTTATGACGCAAAAGTATCTTTGTTTTGTGAGATACCCTGCTATATTTGGAAAGGCATTACTCATCGCTGTCACGTAACTCAAACTCTAAAAGTCCATCTACAGATAGTTTTAGTCACAACAAGTCATATTAACTTCTCCCTTAAACGTTTCTTCAGGCCAAGTCTATGAGGGATTGGTTGGAAGGGCAAATGCAAACGTTAAAACACTCAGATGGCAACAGATCCATAAAGCGATGGTCTGGCTGTTGGCTAGCTGCTTCCCTAAAGCCAGAAGTTCCACCTGTTTAACAATCCTAGGATTAATAGTGTTTCCACCGGAAAGAAGAAGGGTGTCCCCCCCCACTTGTTTTGCTTCCATTGAGCTGACACACGTTTCCTGAGTGGATGATTTTTGAAGCGACAGTGCACAAAAAAGTGCAAAAAGTGCAAAAAGTGGCCACAAAAATTGTTTAACATATTCCCCATCAGCTCACACAATGTGCCAGGAAAGACTGTCTGTACGGAAAGAATCGCCTGATCTGCATGTCTGAGACAGATTTCCATAGGGTAGAGTTACAGACATTACATCATTGACCATATATGGTAGCTCCTTCTTCATTGCTGGGACAAACTCAAATGGTTCTTTTTATTTTAGATAAGTGTGTTTTGAAATTTCCTATCTAGTATACAAACCAAACAATTCATGTAGTTCTCACTGTCCAGAATTCAAACTATTCAAACAAATGACAGTGATTACACACATATATATATATATATATATATATATATATATATATATATATATATATATATATATATATATATATATATTATATATATTTTTTTTTTTTTTTTTTTTTTTTTTTTTACTGTGGCACAGTTTTCAGCATTGAGCTGTTGTGTGAATTGATATTGTAGATTTTTTCTCTTCTGTTTTCCTTGTTTTTACAAACTAGTTCTGTTACCATATTAAACTGGTTCTGATGCGATGCGGATAACTTAAATGTTTAGTCACAACAGTGCGTGTGACTGATCTTTTTTGCTTTTTTTCCCTCAGAGATGGCGTCACTTTGCGGGAACCTGGCTGTACTTCTCATTTTCTCCTCACCTTTCATGCACTCCCAGCTCCATGCTCATGCTTCCACATCTTCTCCCCCCATTACTCGTAAACGGATCACATTCCTGACTAACCTGAACTTCGAGAACGCTGACGTTGATTATGAGGACTACAGCGTACCTCCTGAAGTCTTGCCCTCTGCTAAAAGTCCCCGTTTGTACAGTGTAGTCGCCTGTGACTATGACCCCTGCCTAGAAGATCAGGAGTCTTGTGATGATATGAAAGCTAAAACGGGGTGCCTGTGCCCCGGGAGGAGTGGTGCGGAGGAGCCTCCTCATGCTCCACGCATCCAAGCGCTGCTGCCGATCACTGAAGGGAAAAACACAGGGAAGATAGAGGTGCAGTGGTGTGCTCCCCACTCAGTAGTGTCCAACTACAAGGTGATCGTAGAGGGAAATGAAGAATATGAGCAGTTTGGGGGTGAATTCCGACGTGGTTTGGTGGGATCTTTGGCGGTGGGGACGAAGGTTTGCGTGGAAGCAGTAAACGACGCGGGTAGCAGCAGTCCCTCAGATTTCTCCTGCAAGAGGTTTGAGCGTCCTGAATCCTCTGACCATGCACTGCTGGCTGGGGTCATAGGAGGAGGAGTTACCTTCATTCTGCTTCTTGTAATAGTAGCTGTGGTCCTCTGTAGAAAACAAATGTGTCAAAAAACAAAGAGGGACTCTGTAGATGGACTGGGAAACCCCACTTACAAATCCGAAAGACCAACATGATCCAGACAAAAGGAGTGAGGACAGTTCAGTTGAGTCAAGCTAATTCATAACAAGAGATTAACAGTTCTTTATAGTGTGTCTTATAACAAATGCAAAGTTAAACTCCTGTTTCAAGGGGTCTGCACATAATCATGCCGAAAATCAGTGAAAATATGTTTGTTGTTGTGTTGTTAGTATTACAGGTTTGTTTGCAGGCAAATTAACCTTTGTAGGTTCATTTTTCAGCATTTTGTTGTTGCTGTTTATTACCTGACTTACATATTAATCGTGTTTTTCTTGAGTGCTGACAAAAACAGTTTTAATAAAATTATTTTTTATAAAAAACACTACAAGAATGGTTGATTTGATTTCACTTGTATGGTTCATTTCTCTGATCATTTTACATTTTAACTGGAGAAAAACATGCATCCTAGAATATGCAGAATATGTGTTTTAGATCAACATTAAAATTAATTTATTTCAAGAACTCATTTTAAAACGTCAATTACAATATAAGTTTCTTAAACAAAGAGAGATGTGCTTGTTAGATTTATTTCTGTTAATATTGGTGATTATCTGTTACAGACAACAAAAACTCCATTTTCAGATTTGAAGACAATTTTAGTATTACCCAAAGTCAAAAAGTACTTCTGCTACCAAAATATTAGGTTATGCTCTACAATTCAATTACATATCGTTGTCCAGAAAACAGTCATCTTAGACAAAAAGAAGAGGAATTGCTAAAACAGCTGGTCAGTTACATAATGCTGTATCCATGGATGTTAAATGTTAAACTCAAAGGAAAAGTGAGGTAGCAAATATGCACAACTAAAATGGAAAACAGCAGCTCTCTGAAAGGATTGTAAAGTAAAGATATTCAAATGTTTGGGGAAGATTCAGACGGTGTGACTGTAGCTGGAGTCTTTCTTTAAATGCTGGGTTGAAGTTGATATAGTCCTCTCTTTCCAATTTGGACCGTTTGCTTCAAGTCTTTTTTTTCTGTATATTTGGATTAAGCTTCAGGGCTCCTTCAGGCACTCATTTCAGTGAAGGGTTTGTTTTACTTTACTTTTTATTGGCAGGGAAAGTCATCAAGGCCTTTGATAGAGCATATTAGCATTCAGTTACTTTCTTATTCATCTACTTTCTACATTTTTACTATCCTATTCAGTGAAACTTTTTCCAAAATAGGTTTTTGTTTTGTTTTTGAAGCATCATTTTGACCATTTTGAGAATATACTTTGTATTTTAATGTTACCCTCGCATCACATTACAAAGATCAGTTTTATTCTGAAAGTCTGAGTATGTTGGCTTGTATCCACAGCCCTTAAACAAGCCCCACCCACTCTCTGAATACAGCCAATAAAATGTAAGTAAACAATATCAGGAAGTGGGTGTTTTGTTGTAGAAAGATATTACAGCTCACCTCTCAGCTTCACCCATTGAACAGAATGACAAACACAAGTAAGTCTATTTCATTTATTGTATATGCAGCGTAACACAGAACTGAAACAACTTGTAGACTTTAATATAGTTTATCTCCTCATAACTTAATAAAAATTATGAAAATGTATTCTACATATAATTTAAGGAAACAATTTTCAATTTCAAAACTTTGTGAAAGCTTTTATGACCTAAAAAATGTTACCTACTGCTACCTTTAGTATTACCTATTAAATGTGGAGATGATATTACTGTCATCCTTTGTGGTCTAGATGAGGAACAACAGAAAGCCACCTGACTCTAGCCACAGTACAGCCTCAGTTTCTAGAGCATCACTAAACAAAGCAGCTACACTAAGTTATGACTTTCATAGCTCTAAACTGTTGCACCACCTGTTAGGTACACTTTTATGCCTATGTAGATTTTTTGAAATATTTAAAATATCTACTGTATGTACATGGAGTCTGCAGAGTGAGCTTGAACATGAGCTCACACAGGAACGGCTGTTACCCGACGCCTTTGTTGTGATGTGTGTTGTCAATTACAAGAAATGTATGTGCAGCTGTGAGCGACAAAATCGTTACAGCTCGTGTCAAATTACAGGTTCTGTAACCCATGTTGTTTTCACGAAGCCTTGACATGTTTGGGGTTTTTCCCCTCTCTCTTTTCACTAGTCGCATACGAGGAGCTGAAAGCTCTTGTAGCAAACAGCAAGGATCTGATTCTGATTGATGTCCGCTCTGATGGTGAGGTGAAAAGAGGACGTATCCCCGGATCCCTTCACATTCCCAGTAAGACCTCATTTCTTAAATTGTATTCTCCAAGGAGTGGTAGAAAAATATAGTGATATCCAGGAAAACCAGAGGCAGTACAGATTGATCTTTTTTACAGAGTGTGACGTAGTTGGTAGGCTATAGCTATTCTGGTTTTTCAGGTTCTGTATGTTTTATATTATTGGCTCATCTTCATTCTACAGTAGGCTATGTGACTAATAGGCTATTTTTGCTCCTCTTTTTATCTCAACAGCCCATACAGTAGATGCTGCTCTTAGAATGAATCCAGATGACTTTAAGGCCAAGTACGGAGCAGCGAAGCCAGCACCGAATGCTCCCCAGCTTGTGTTTTACTGCCAGTCAGGCGGGCGTTCAGCGGCGGCAACAAATGCAGCAAAGAAACAAGGATATATTAAGTAAATAAGTTATTTTTTTTGTGTTTTTGGTTTGCGATATTGTCTCTAGCTACTATTTTGATTTTGCCAGCAGAAGAAAGAGAAAAAACATTTGCTAAACAGATTTGTGGTTTTGAGTTAAACTCTTTCATTGCAAACAATGTTGATATTATTTTCCCGGTCTGTCAGAATGACATTGTTAGTAATTTAACAAGCTGATTTTCTTCATGTAAATACAGTGCCATTTTAACTTGATTTCCTACTTTTAGTTGCCTTTTTTAGCTTTTCGTGTACCGGAACTGTATCAATTGCATCCCATTCTTTTTTAAGGAGTTAGCATAAAAATACAGTAAAAACAGGCGCAACAAATGCTGCTGACAGTGTCTTTATAATCAGAGATTTAAAAAAATTCAGAAAATTAGTTCTCAAATAATTTGGATGGTGATGACTGATGTTAACAAAGTAATTAATACAAGATAAATCATATTCCTTACTACAAGGTCCTTACTGCTTTCTAATATATATTGACTTTCAGCAAAGGAACTGTGATCAAATTTATTCTGCCTGTTTTTGTGTAATTATGGCAACTCCCTGATTTTGTGCTTTTTTTCTTTTGTCTTATGCAGTGCACGTAATTATGCCGGGGCCTACAGCGAATGGTCAAGAAGAGAAAAGAACTGATTCATATTGAAGAAGAAGCCTCGCACTGTGCACTATTTATATACACTACCCAGCTTTTACAAAGGAACTGGATGCAGATTGTGTTGATTCTCAAACAAAAAACGCACAGAAATGTTAGGCTGAATTCACAACGCACAATAAGTTAAGTTAAAATAAATTATGCTGTTTTACTCTAAAAAGTGTCTAAGTGAGATTTTTGGAGTGGGCTAATTCAGAAAGGGTTTAATTTTTGCTAACTGTTACATAAATTAGTTAATGAAATGTACCATATAAAGCTTGCCATGTATTCATATTTGGAAGTAATATGTAGGCAGAAAAGGTCATGTTAGGATGCCAGATCTCATAAACGCTAACTTTCAGGAAATACGGTAGCTTGATGATTTTGTTACAACCACAAACATTGCTTTATTTTCTTTTGATTTTTATGTGATACATTAACACATAAACCAAAATCTTTCTGGGGATTCTCGCCTTTATTTAGGCCTGGATTTTAACTGCACTATTCAAAAACATATGCTTTGACCTAGGGCACCCATCTCTATCTAATCCTCAAGCACACATTTTCTGCATGTTTTATATGAGTTCTTGTTCCAAAACAAGTCATTCAAAATGCTGAATTACCTTCTTAACATGTTATCTGGTATTGCAAATGCTGCTACTCAACAATTAAATAAATTCAGGAGTGCCACCGGAGAAACATAAAAACACTGTAGGTTTAGGGTTGTTTTCCTCCTGGAAAGAGAACCCCCAACCCGGTTATAAAATATTTTTTTACAGTCTCTAAAAGGTTTTCTGTGATTGACTGGTGACCTGTCCACGGTGTACCCAGCCTCTTGCCAATGATCACAGGAGATAGGCACCAGCCCCCAATGCAACCCTACAATGGATGGATGGATTAGCAGGTTTTTTTCCAGGACTGATCATCTTCCAGCTTCCCTATCCCTGATTTCACAAATAGTGTTTAGCACAAAGCACAAAAAGTTACATTTGCCACAGTTCTTATGTCTTTCAACAATAGTTTTCTTACTGATATTATTCCACACGGCCTCAGAGTTGTATAGTGCATGACTAAATAGTTTCTCTGTTGACAGATTGTGTCTCACACCGTCTCTACATTCCTTTGCATTATGACTTGTAGACATACTTTAGAAAGCATGTTTTTATAAGTTTTATTGGTTTCTAAAGAGTAGAGGTCAGCCAAACAGGCATGTCCCTATTTACAAAATTGTTTTTTTAGTTGTTTCTTAGCCCCCAGGAAGTGACATCACTCAGGACTTTTCCTGCTCATGCAGTACAGAGAATATTAGCATACTTTCTGACCCTTATATTCTCTATAAGTAAGAGGCCCAGCAGAGGCTGTACTTTCTATGTCAGCTCAGGAAGTTCAACCTGGCCATCTTCTACACAGCAATAGTCCAGTCTGTCCTGACCTCGTCCATCTCTGTCTGGTTTGGATCTGCCACAAGGCAAGACAGGGACAGACTGCAGAGAACCTTCAGGTCTGCAGAGAGGAACATAGGTATTGGCCCTCCCTCCATTTATGACCTGCACCGGTCCAGGGTCAGGAAGCGGGCCAGGAAAATCCCCACAGCCCCCTAAACCCTGGCCACAATCTGTTTAGGCTCCTGGATTCTACAGCATTACAGAGCGCCGTACGCCAAACCCACCCGACACAAGAACAGTTTCTTCCCCCAGTCTGTCTCTGATGAACTCTGATGTGAGTCCATTCACATGAACAATAAACTATAAATCTGCACTGTTGTCTATAATCACTGTACAATAACCCCCATTTGGTGTATATATTTCCTTTATTATTTATTATTATTTAAAAACATGTAATTAAAATATTAATGTTAATTAATATATTAATGTTACATGTAATTAACAACATGTAATGTTATTATCAGCAGTATCATATCACACTGAATCAAAGGTTGTGTCCAGACTCCCCTAAGTGAAGAGATAAAAAGGAAAAGAAGGTATTGAATTTACAATTGTTAACAGATAAATTATAAAGTACTATAATATTCTATATAGCTACACAGAAAGCTACATCTTTAGTGTTTATTAAACGAGTAAATACTTGCTCGGAGCCGAAAAACTCGCTTCCGTTATTTCTTGGTAATTGCTATCAGGTGTTTCTACGCGCCTGCGCAGTTCTTGTAAGTCGCTTAAATTTTCACATTCAAATGTAAAAATGCTGAGAGAAATACGGCAGGTAATTATATTTGAATACGTTTATTATAATTGAAAGTACGAACTATACTAACTCGATCCACTGCCAAAAAATATATAGTCCTATATATATATATTTTAAACCTAATCAAAATAATGGAAGCTAATCTTGGTGTTAGCATGATGATAGCTTGTCCATGATCCTTTCAGGTGCTGAGGCTAATCAATCTGATGAGAAAACAAAGGAAACAATCAAGTTTAAAGAATACCGGAGGACTTTTAGTGCTTTTATGGACCGAACAAGGCTCATCCCCTCAAATATTAAACTGCACCGGTAAGATCTAGCTATGTTTCTGGTAAGCTTATGTGCTGTATTAAACTATGCTAATTCATCAGGTTTAAACCCTTATCAAAACTTTAAACTAATTAGGACAAAAATTACGTGTTTTTTATATACTATTATACAGCATTAATCCAATTCAGGTTAAATAGAAATAATATGTTTGAACTCTTAAGTTCCTCCTAAGTGGACAGGGACATAAAAATACAGTTCAGGTTTTCTTTAATATTATCAAGTTGTTTAATATATTTTTTTTCAATAACAGCAGCCACTGGATTACATGAACAGCAAATTTATGGCCTTGTTATTTTTATGGTTAGAGATATAAAATATTAGGTATAATTGTTCCTGAATATTGTATAAGTTTAGTACAAATTTCCTTCTATTATTTTCTAATTCTGTATATGTTTGTCTTAAAGAAAACGGTATGTAAATTATTGGAGCTTTCAGACTTTAATCCTTCTTTTCTTAACTAACTTATAAATCTTCTATAGAATAAAATGTTTTAAAGAAGCTGAATTTATTGTAGGATAATTTATTCGAGATTTGACAAATGAAAGTGTTAATGTAGATGGTAAAATAAAGCTGATTTATGGTTATTATATTAAGATAATAATAATAAACTTCCCTTTATGACATGGCTGGATTAAAAACCTACCTCTGCATAGTTTTGTTAGACTGATTCCTACTTTAATTAATTACAATTACAAAAAGTATGTTAATGTAAAAAAAAACGTGGAGGCATCCTGTGTCCAGTTTTAATGTATTTTCATACTTTATTCTCCATTTTCCTCACTAACTGTATAACTTTATCCTAATGGCCGTTTTTCACTCTAGTTGCAACTGCTGGTCCCTGGTGTGTTGGAATTAAAATGCAAGCCCCTCAACCTGGTATGTATACAAAATAACAAACACAATGAGTCACTGAGTATATCAACATAATTTACTATTTATGTTAACAGGTGTGAAAGAGATCCTTTTTCCCGATGTGTGGCCCCGTCCTGAGCCCGATCCAGAGGAGCTGAGCGCCTTCACGGATCTGTATGGATCTCTCAGATTCCTGTTGACTTTTCAGGTAATTCTGCATTTGCAGTTTGGTAAACTAAATAAAAACATGTAAAGAAACACAAAAAAAATCTTAGTTTCTTAAGTAACCTTGTGTTCATTTTTTCTAGTTCAATAATTGCTAAGCTTACCCTGACAAACACGTGACGTTGTTCTTACAGATAAAAGATCTAGGGCATTACTCATGCGACTGGCACGCTCATATTAAGGCTTTTCTTCAGACCTTCAGTTTGACCAATGCTGGGGTAGGAAAACATCCCCCTCTCTTTTTAAATTAAAAACTGTGGAGGAGAGACATTTTTAATTGTTGTTTTTTAATTTGTACAGATAAGAATCCACCTACAATTTAAACGGCAAGAACAGAAATCACAACATAACTTTAGGTAACAAGTCAGCATTATTAAAATGGGAGATAAAGTGGATTTATTTGTTTAGTTTTTAACTATTATTTGAGTCTCATTGGATTAAATAAAACGGGTTCAATTCAGATCAGTTAGTTCATTTCTGTTTGAACAAATCCAAACAATATCCAGAAATATAAAAAAAAAACTGTGGTAGAATCAACTCGTATCATAGATTTAAATGCACTATGTATTACATGCATTACAAATATTATACCTCATTACATGGACTTAATTAAAAAGCTTTTAAAATGTATGAACTTTAATAACTACACTTTTGTTCTGTCCTAACAGACCTTTCCTCCAAAGTAAAGTTACCCTCGCAGGTCAACCACCTCTGATGTTGGACGTCACATCTTCTGCAAAGTCAGTGGCACTAGTTTATTACTGTTTTTATTTTATTTATTTTTTTATGTGAACCGATGGATAGGACCTTTTTCTATCGGTTCTATTAAAAGGTTTTCTGTAAATAGTGATGCTCATGCAGGCATAGTGAGGTCCCAGCTGTGTGCAAACGGGGATTTTCTGTCCTTTAAAGAGCTCCATGGTGCAATCCGAAAGGATCGTGGTGTCAGAGAGCACATCCTGTCATCGGAGAAAGGTTCCCACTCAGCATCCCACCCAAAGCCATGGATCAAGGCCTGTTCGGAGAGCTCGGCGTCCAGCTTGTTACGCTGCTAAGCCCCTGCGTGCTACAGTACCCCAATTTGCCTACAGAGCTGTGTCACATGCAAATATCCTTTTGCCTGATTTAATCACATTCTGTTCTGATGTCTTTGTAAAAGAAAATTGAAGGATAGCGTCCAACATAACAGATTCATCGCAGATTCTGGCTCCTGCTAAGAACTGTTTTGACCAGGTGCTCTAATCATGTGGCGACATCTGCTTTGTGCCTTAAGTGGGGAAACGGGAACAAGAAAAGACACCTGGTAGCCTAAAAGCCATGGCACTCCGCCAGTACACACAGAACTGTTCCCTTCGGATTCAGTCCCAGGGCTTCATCTATTCTGGTGCACAATCATGAGTCAGCAAAAATGTTGAGCGTTAAAAGAGCTTGTTTGCCGAACATCTCATCCAGCTTCCCTGCTAATGAGGTGCTTCTTTAGATCAAGATGTACCGTGCTGCAACTAATTACAGTAGATGCATTTCTTCTCCCACACACCCTCATCAGCTCTGCAGAGGATTGATAACAACCGATTCATTTGATTTTAGGTGCGTAGGAGCAGGGATGCATCGAAAAGTAGCCAGTTGATAAATATAGAAAAGGGATAGCGGTATGTAAGTTAAAGTGCTATGAACAAATAGACCACAAAACACAGGTCACAAGATTGGAACCTCTAATCTTTGTTGTGGGAAAAAAAACTGTCCAGTCACTCAGGAAATGTTTTTCAGTGTCATAAAATCAGTTGGACAGGAAGTAGTGACACCTGTAACATTAGTTTTGCACATGACGTACACAAGCCAATCAGTAATTTAAACAAAATTCCTAATGAGATAGCTCAGACATACTATTTAACAACTCCCTCTTTAATGGGAATTTATAGTTTATTTGATGGCAACCAGTTTAAGGAGTTGTGAGACGATTAGCTTCTCTCCAGCGATCTCTTCTACTACCTCTTCTTAAGGCAAATTTAGTGGAAAAGACAAATATTTTCTCTTATTTTAAAGGTTTCAGGGCCTTTATTTGAAGTGGATGGCACAGAAAGGGGGAGAGACATTCGGCAAATGTCCATGGCGTGGGAATCAAAACCAGTGGGCTTTTGTACGCCGCACAATGCCCCACCAAAGGTTTATCTAAATAAGGTTGAAAAGTGAAAGACAAAAAGATTTCTATTTGCGGTTTACTGATGTCTAATTATTATAATTTGTCAATGTTTATCATTTGGGCTAAACAAACTGGCTTTCAATATTTTTAGGGTTGAACTGGACCCTGCAACAAGACAATGAACCCAAAACCTGACAAGTTGCATGGGCTACAAAATGCATTTCCTTGCCATACAAAAGACAATTACTGGTTGACCTTAAATAGCCATAAAAAGTCCAGATGCTTCTGATATTAGGAGAAACAGCTGTGAACCCCAGTGCAACGTTGAGTGAGAATGTTCTGTATCTCACCTTAGAGATAAGGTTTGGGCCAAAATCACTTGAGTTTCAGTCACAAGTACTGCAGTTCTCATCATTCACAGTTTCACCACATGCCTTTTGGTGCAGAGTGTTCTTTAATGGCAGGATCTGAGCTTGACCAGGATGAGGAAAAATCCTACACAGCTGATAAGAAACACATTATGACCAGCTTGCATTTGGCAGAAAATCCCATAATATTGCATCGGCTCAGTAAACTGTGGGCTGAATTCTTTGACCTTTCTCCTAAGTTTTGTCTCCGTATCAAGGGGATTGATGTATGACAGACAATAAGATGCTTTATTTTCTGCTATATAAAACATGAGACTCCTGCATAGTGGTCTACAGTACAGTATTTAATAATTTAGCCTTTCTGAAGTAAAAAGAAAGCATATTTACTGTTTAATTTGAGGGTTTTAAGGATAAGATTATAATTAAATCCTAACCCTGATCAGGTGCTTATTAGGTTCTAAAATCATTTAAATCTAACCTTAGGTGAACAACCCACCTCTCTGTCATTATGTTTATGTATAGTTCCTTCATTTAAAAAAAAGTTTGCAGTCATTAATTCACAGATTAAGGTCTTGCTACGGCATTTTATTGCCATCCTGTTGTAGATGTGCTTGAGGGTTCGGGATTATTGCCTTGTTTTCTACCAAGTTTCCAAAAACCCTTAAAGGGTCTTATATTTCACTCTGGGATGCTTTGATAAGCTGGGAAGTTCACGGTTGATTTAAAACGACTTCAAAATGAGCCCAGATCTCAACCCGCCCGCCACCATGCTTGGCAGTGGGCATGAAGTGTTTGTGCTGATACGCTGTGGTTGGTGGTTACACATTAACCAAACTTCTGACCTTTGTCTCATCTGTCCAGGTAACATTTATTCCTAAATTTAACACTGAGGTTTTCTGTTTTGGTGTAAATTTGTTTTCAACTATTTTATACTTGTGAATAATCTTTCTCAACATAGTCTGATATGTTTCAGATATTTTTGTAAGTGGCTTTACTTCCTAAATTGACAGGCAACACCAGTTGCTTTCATTAAGCCATTGCTGATATCTTTCCATCCTGCGTTAACATAATTCACCTTGGTCCAGACCTACTAGAGTGCCTTTTTTTTACTAAGGTGCTCACCATTATATTTGATAGATGCAGAAAGCTTGTAGGTTTTTTTTTCACACACACAGATTTTTTAATGACTTAATAACAAATATCTCATAATTTTTGTGTACATTTTAGAACCTGTTCCTGACTGCATAATTTTTATTCTATCATTCTATGAAACCCTGCACTGTCAGAAACAGGGGTATAACAGGCGTGCATTACTGTGACCCAAGGTACAAAAAATACATTTACACAGTCTACAGACCTCAGGGTAACTATCTGAAACTTTTTTTTTATTCTCTGAAAGGTATGTAGGCTAAATGTTCCTCAGTCCCAAAAATATATTTTTGTATCATTTCTTGGATGGGATACAATTTTTGTTGATTATCGTTTTCGCTTAAAAATAAACCAATTAGCAAAACTAGATTTATGTTAATGTCATAGTTGTATTGTTAACAGTTTCATGTTATTTTTACTTTTTTTTTATCAAACAATTTTATAGGATTCATCTGCACCTTAAAAATGGTGAACTTATGTTCGAAATGATTTCGACAAGAAATGTTGCTTTGCCAGCATAAAGATTTGGATAAATTGCAAAAATTGTTAGTGCAAGATTAATTTATCCTTCTAGCGGGGGAAAAAAATGATAAAAGTTGCTTTTAAGGGCAACTATTGGCTAGGTCATGGTCAGGTGATGTGCCAATCATATCAAGTTAATGATTGGCTGTCAAGGTGGCGATGATTAAAGGTACAGACTATAGGGGTACAAATGGGTAGCTTTGATGGTAGAGCTCCCAGTACTCCTAAAAATATAATTCTGTATTTTAATTTCTGAGTGTGTAGGATTTGGAGTTGGTCTGTTTAGTTTATGTAATTTGAATGAAGCACACATAGCTGAAGCTGTGTAGAAAATGTCAATGAATTGAGCAAGATATGGCAAAAGACAGAGGTTTTGTGTTGACAGGTGCCTTTACCACCTTTATTATCGTCTCACATGTCAGTTTTTGTAGAGGCAGTAACCGTACCGCACAGTCTGGTTTCAGTGTCCTAAATAACGTCCTAACATCAAGAATACATGTATATGCAATAACAATGCCGACTGTAGTGATAACTATGACTTAAGAATAAAAACAAATAGAAACTTTGGGGGGGGTTTTGTGCAAACAAAGATCACAGATAATGAATATCCAGCTCCTGGAAAGGAAAGCAAAAAATTATTCCTAGCTGCTATTTTGAGATTTAAACTTGATGTCTTCCCCACCTTACTGGCTGTTTACCGTGATATTACCATAGCAATCAATTTGCATTGTGTAGTGCAGGCCTAAGTTTAGACATGCAATGGCACACTGCGTGTTTCTCTTTGGTGATTTCGAGGTCTGATTACAATGAATCGTCCTTGACTCGGCATGTTTTCAGGTGCTGGTGTACAGCCCCAGTAACATTCCTGTGTCGGCTCCATCTGGCTTCTTCCAAACCCTTCCTGTTGCTTTGGACTACCAGCAGCTGGGACTGGGCAGAATCCACTGCTCCTCCTCCAAAGGTAAACAGCAACCACACCGCGTGGAGAACAGCGTGTTCTCACTGCCAGGATGCAGCGCTGGCCTCTACCTGGAGGGGGATAGTTTTCCAATAAAAATCTGGAAATGGAGGGGTTCTGGTGGTCGGAGATTTAATCCCGTCTTGTAAAAGACTTTTGACGTCAGGGAGTTGCACATTAAAAAAACACATGTTTAGCTGGGAGAGAATATGAGAAAAAAGTGTAATTGATCCCAGAAGCAGATAATTAAAATCAAATGAGTAAAAAACAAACGTTAAAGCAGCAAGAGTTGCAGAGGGAATAAATATATTCCACTGAATCAAGAAGTGGAACATAATCTACATGTATTCAATTTTCCTCTTCAGGAGAGGAAAAAGTGTGTGAACAATATTCTATTTGTGATCCTCTCCCTTCGGTCTCGTTAATTTGCCGTAATCAGTGCCACTACATCACAATTAAAACACCAGGAAGCTGATGTTGAGCAATTTTTACCGTCATAGGGAGTAGTGGAGTGAATCATCACGTTTCGTGTGATTTAATAAAGGATGATCAAAGTTAAGGCGTACCTCCCGTCATCCCTGGGTTGCTTCTTGTTTTGTTGCATCCAGTAGTCAAAATATGGTCTTATTAAATAAGGGAACGATGACTCACCTAAAGTCATTACATTCTTTGTCGTTCGTCATTTTGATGTGCAACCAAGCACATACTTCCTCTCATACTTGCGGTCATATTTAGAATGACTGAGTTTGGATAAAAATGTTGACACTTCAGAAAGACAGTTTATTATTAGCTGTTAATGAAAGTTGTTTTTTCTTACAGCCAATGCTGACCATAGAAAAAAATGCCCTGAACTATAAACAAGGATATATTGTTTTGATTTATTTTTGCCAATATTTTTTTTTTCATGTAAATTATTCTGTACTAGACAAATTTACCCGTTTCTTTACAAAACCTTAATTTCTACCTCTGTGCTGTAGCAAAAGCCTCTTTTTCTCCTGTTCCATACAGTATATATTGAAGCATTCAGGTGTGTTATTTCAAAAAATGATACTTTTCTGCTGAACTGTTTTTAAATCTGTGGTTTCTTGCCCTTTTGGTCCCTAATGAGACCACCTGACGGCGCTGTTGCACAGTTAATGCAGTGGCATCAACTTTCTGACACCCTTTTTTTTTTTTTTTCAAAAAAGAAACATTATTGTAGGAATGATCATTTTATGATCGTTTAAAGTACAATATATATTTCTTTTTTTGTGTTTTAAATGTCCCAGCCCCCACAGATAATCTCGTACACAGTGGTGGTGTTGTGTACACTGTGGAGCAGGAAAACTGGGACAATCCAGACCAGGAACCAAGTCATCTCCCAGTTGAGCAGAGTCTGCTAGTCTTCCTCTTCTTGCAGCACAGTGACCCCTTCACCTCTGAGCCCACCGATATAATGGGTGAGGAAAGTCACCACAGCAGGGATTAACATAAAACTCTGATAGCAACAGGTTTTAGTTTTTTTCCCCCTACAGCTGGTGAGTTGTTGTTAGAGCGCCACCTGGAGGATATTCTACATAACAACAGACAGGCCGTCACATCAGCCCTGCAGGCTGAGCTTTTCAACACAATGAAGGCTTCAAAACAAAGAAAAAAGGCAAGACAGACCTCTTTGTTTCACACATTGAGCTTTTTCTCTCATATAATGATAATTAGGGGTGTAACAGTAATGTGACTAACTAATTGATTAAATACTTGTAGCAAAAAATTTACACCCTTTCAGCCTTTTCGGTTTGTGATATGTAACAACCCCATAAACCTGATTGTATTTTATGTAATATATTTTTATGTGATGGATCACAAACTGACTCATAATTAGGAATTGGACAAAAAATGATCAATTAACAAATGAATGTCTGAAAAGTGTCCCATGCATTTGTATTCAGCTGCTTTGAATCTACTCTGAAGCTTCACCCCTGGGGGATGTTCTCTAGCAGTTTTGCACATCTAGACCCTGAAAGTTTTCCCAGTTCTCCTTTACAAAAAAGCTCAAGCTCCGCAGGATTGGAAGAACAGCATCTGTGAACATCAACTTGCCACGTTTAAAGGGGAATTCTGGTTTTCTTTGTGTGTTTTTTTTTTTTTTACCTGGACCTTATTTTAGCAAATTTTATGTTTTTTCACTCATCCTGAGAAGTTTGGAGACAGACGGGCCGATTTGGGGGCTTAACAATAAAAATATAATAAATAGCTGGCAAATCTGCCTCTATTAAACACAGACTGGAAGTCCTGCTGCAGCGTAATTGTGTATTGCGTCCAAATTGGCCCGGAAGACAGTAAAGAAACACTTGCGAGGCATTCTTAAGTCCAAGGAGAACATAAATATGGTAAAATTACTGCGTTTGGGGCAGATTAAACCTTTTTACAAGCAGCATTTGGTCTGCTCCAAGCAAGGGCGTCAGTTTGTTTTTAAAATTGGTGGGGACGTAATTATTACCTTGAATGCGGTTTGATGATTGGTGGGGACACTTAATAAATATTAATATAGGTTCTAAGTATTCGTCTCATTACAATATGCACTGCAGAGTAGGCTATAAACGGGGTGAAAATCACATCTTTAGTAAATCAATACAAGTTAAAAGCCATAGGTTTAACTGTTTTCCTTTCTAAACGTCACCAATAGAGGCTGTTGCTTGGGAAGAGTGATTAAAATCCACATCGTAGCACAAAGAACAATGTTGAATATCATATATTCTCGCACCAGATGAATGCGCAACAATAAAACGCGCTCCTTTTGCAACCCCAACATCATTCTGTGTGGAGAAACTTTAAATTTAACTTGCAGCTGACAGTCCTGCAATAGGGAAGCTACCTGTGCGTGATCCGCATAAAGTTGTTTCAGGTGGAGAAAAACGAAATTGAATTTCACGGCTCCGCGGGACGAAGTTAATTAATGGAGCGGACATAACTTATGTTTTGTTTAAGAATCCCAAAGAGGAAAATGTTCATATGTTGTTTTGGTGTTGGGAGCAGGAGGGAATTTTTGGCGCTGATGATGCAATGCTGTTGCTATCCATGCAGCGCTTCCAGCGATTCCAACTCATCCTCACTCCCAACTCGTCACATATGGACGCATGGTCAGGAGTCTGATCTTGCGATTCAGGAATGAAAAATCTAGGTAAAGCCAGACTGGACACAGTGTTTGGTTTCTGCATTTCAGCTGCAATATAATGAAAAAATAATTCACTGCACTATAATCTACTTTAAATAATGGATCAAGTTATTTTTCTTCTTGAGTTTTTAACTGTGATTGAAATGTTGTCCACTTGTTCTCTGTTGCTGCTTCTCTCTCTCTGGAAGCTGGATGCAGAGATAGCGAGAATTTTTCGCCTTTAGCACAAAGTAGGCTAGTATTCTGGCATGTTCTCTACACAAATCCAGTATGTCAGCATATCATCTTTGGGAGTCTTAAACAAGCAAAAATGTTGCATGAATATTTTTGTTCCTTGCTACTCACCCGTAGAAAATAAACCAGACCCATTCAATTTAATTTACAGTGGTCCCTCATTTATTGTGGGGGTTCTAAAAATAACCCACAAATCAGCAAAGTAATCATCTTTTTTTTCTTTTTCTTTTTTTTTTACAATTATTATGTTTCAAGGCTGTAAAACCCCTCACCACAAACCTTTTTTAACTTTTCTCAAACATACATTAACATTTAATCACATTTCTCACTAGTTTTAACACTTTACCTTCGTATAATTAAAACATAAAGTATTACGCAGTACGGTCTCTCTGCTGTTGCGCCGCTCGGTGGGTCTTTCTCCACTGAAAGTTTCTGAGCAGCCAGGTGTCGTTTCCGAGTGAAGAACATAATTATAGGCAGTTTTAGTGCGTCTTTTTTTTTCTTCTGGATGAGAAAATTATTAAAACCAGAAATAGTAACTTTGGCAAGCACGGGAGACATAACGAGGAGATTAATGGTTGCCTCCAATCATTTAGGACGCAGAAAACAACGCGCGTCAGTGTGCTGTAAAGAAAGCATTTAAATTGTGCTATTTAAAAAATCCACCAAACAGCGAAGCAGCAAAGGATGGACCGGCGTTATCAGCAAAGGAACTGTAGAACTGCAGTTGTTTCATCTTGAAACGGGTACCAGTGACATTGCCGGACTCCGCCCTACAGATGACTACTAGTCTTTTTAAACATGACATGTCATAAATAGGTGCTTATCTGAAGCTTAAAATTATAAATGAATAAGAATAATTGCAAGGCATGTTGATTCATAATCTTTTTAAAGTCTGCAGCTATATGAAGCTTTAACCGCTTCCGCAGCGTAAAAGTCCGTATCGCCTGCGTGCGTTTCTCTTGCATCCGCTTGCTCTAGATTTCAGGAGATTTTATTTGACTTGTGAGCATCAGGGAGCTGCTATATAAATGCAGGAGACTTCTGCAATTTGAGACTTGGGATAATAGTGCATTTATACTTCAGCATTTTCTGTGAGATCGCAGCGCAGCAGTCGGAGAATGTTTTCATCTGAGAGGAGTGGGTCTTTCACATCATGACGCATGTGGTGGCCCACTGCAGCGCTTTTTATAAATTATTGCGCTAATGAGATGATCGGGTGACCGTTAAAGCCCGAGCTCGATCCGAGACCGTGAACAATTATAGAAATTAAGCCCGGTCGGGTTCCGGCAAAGATCTTCAGATCTAATGTTAATGAGCAGAAAGAAACATGACTGCATAAGAAACTGGAATTGAGTGAATTAAATAGTATTCTGTTTAGATACTGATGGGGAAACTTTACTGAGAGTGAAGAAGTGGCTGTGAGGTCAGGAAAAAGTTCCGCATCAGGCTTGGTGGGGACAAACCTGTCAATCATAAATATTGCTGGGGACATGTCCCCGGCGTCCTCGGTTAAAATGACGCCTATGGCTCCAAGCACTCCCATTCTACTGATACAGCTGATCAAGACTGGATGTATAAATTCAATTCACTTTTATTTATATAGCGCCAGTTCACAACAAATGTCATCTCAATACAATTATACAAACAGTCCAGTCAGTTAAGTTTTCTATGTAAGGAATCCCAGCAGATTGTGTTGGGTCATCGGCGTGAGGTTGTGCCCGGATCATGCAGACTCAAACCACAGCAATTCCTCAGCAAACCCTCATACTGAGCAATCATGTAGCGACAGTGGAGAGGATAAACTCCTCTTTAACAGGAAGAAACCTCTGACAGAACCCTGGCTCAGTACAAGCTGTCATCTGCCACGACCGTCTGGGGGTCTGAGAAGACAGAGAAGAGACAGCTTGGAGGATTCTCTGTGACTTTAAGCATCATCTGGACCAATCCAGCAGGGGGCATTATAGCTGAGCAGGGTACCAGACCATGTGGAGCTTCTATGGGGAGAAAAACACTGAGAGAAAACTGGGTTAACAATCGCATTAACATTAGGAAAAATATATCCAGAGAGTAGTAGAAAAGAAAAGTAGAAGGTGTGTTAGGGTCAGTTGAGTCTGAAAAAGGATTTATTTTTATTTTTTTTCATTATTCTTAAGTCTATTAGCAATGTACGGTGTGAGGGAGATGGAGTTAAGGAGGGCTGCCGGACCGGGCTGCATCTTCCCCTCGCCGGATCGGGCTGAACACTCCATCTCCCTCTACTCCCTGCCTGGAAATCCAGGAGGAAAGAAGGAGGTAAATGGGTAAGTATTGTAGTGCTTATGCATCTCTCCTTGTTCATAGGACTGCGCCCTGTCCAGAATCTATGTATTATAGAGATAATATTATTGGTAAGTGATATAACTGGAGTAGATAAAGGCCCGCTCTTCCGAAGACTCTGGTATTATCTTTGTCCATCACTTTCTAGCCTTAAAACCTGGTGTAAATCTTTTTCTGTCCTGATTCATGATTCAACCTTTGTTCAATTCTCTAACCATTTTATTCTGGTAAATTAATACATTACTGTTGGAAATCTGAGAGGTATTATAAGGTCTAGTGTCTATATAAGTAACTATAAGCTTTATCAAAAAGGAAGGTTTTAAGCCTAGTCTTAAAAACATCATTGGATCACTGGAGAGGAGCCTGATAACTAAAACATCTGCCTCCTATTCTACTTTTTGAAATCCTAGGAACTACCAGTAAACCTGCATTCTGAGAGCGAAATGCTCTGTTAGGAACATATTGAACAATCAGATCTCTGATGTCCGATGGAGCTTGATTATTAAGGGCTTTATATGTAAGGAGGAGAATCTTAAACTCTATTCTGGATTTAACAAGGAGCTAATGGAGAGAAGCCAAAACAGGAGAAATGTGATCTCTCTTTTTAATATTCATCAGAACTCTTGCTGCATCATTTTGGATCAACTGAAGGCTTTTGATTGCATTTGTGGACTTCCTGATAATAAGGAATTACAGTAGTCTAGCCTTGAAGTCACAAATGCATGGACTAGTTTCTCTGCATCACTCCTGGACAGGATGTTTCTAATTTTAGCAATATTCCGAAGGTGAAAGAAAGAAATCCTAGAAAACTGTTTAATATGAGATTTAATGTCATGTCTTGGTCAAAAATTACACCAAGGTTCTTTACATTATTGCCAGAGGCCAAATTAATGCCATCCAGATGAAGTGATTGACCTAGCAGCTTCATTTTTAAAGGTTCTGGTCCAAAGTTTTAGGAAGTTTTAGTTTTAGGAATTTAGGAGCAATAAATTCAGAGTCATCCCAGTTTTTATGTCTTCCAGACATGCTTGTAATCTACCTAACTGATTGGTTTCATAAGATTTTATGGATAAATATAATTGTGTATCATCAGCATAACTGTGGAAATTCACACCATGTTGTCTAATTATTTTACCAATAGGAAGCATATATATTGTAAAGGGAATCGGTCCAAGCACAGAACCCTGTGGTACTCCACAAGTAACCCTTGAGTGCGAAGATGTATCATTGACATGAACAAACTGGAATCTGTTTGACAGATATGATCTAAACCAACCTAGTGCTGTTCCCTTGATCCCTACAACATGTTCGAGCCTTTCTAAGAGAATATTATGATCGACTGTGTCAAAAGCAGCACTGAGATCTAGCAAGACCAGAACAGTCACAAATCCATTATCTGAGACCATTAGAATATCATTAGTAACTTTTACCAGTGCTGTTTCAGTGCTATGATGAGCTCTAAAGCCTGGCTGAAATTCCTCAAACATGTTGTTGCTGTTTAGATGCTCTCCTTGATTAGCAACTATTTTCTCAAGAATTTTGGATAAGAAAGGAAGGTTAGATATAGGTCTGTAGTTAGCTAAATCATCTTGATCCAGGGAGGGTTTCTTAAGTAAAGGCCTAATTACAGCGACCTTAATTTCCTGTGGCACATTTCCATTTATTAAAGATAGATTCATCATGTCTAGAAAAGGGCCAGTAACCAGAGGGAACACTGCCTTAAATAATTTGGTTGGTATTGGGTCTAACATACAAGTTCAGGGTTTAGATGAAGCTAATATTTGTGATAATTCCCAAAGTTTAACAGAATCAAAACGGTACAGACATAAACATGGTTCTACAGTTCTCTGATACTGCCTCAGTTACTGACAGAGAGTCATGTTTGGGAGAATGCCAATGATTTTATTTGTAATAGAATTTATTTTACTTATGAAGAATCCCATAAAGCCATCACTACTTAGAGAAGGGGGAATAGTTGGCTCAACAGAGATATGAGTAAGTTTGGCAAATGTACTAAAAGGAAACCTAGGATTGTTTTTCTTTTACCTCTATTAATGATGAGAAATATGCTGTTCTAGCTTTTTGAATGGTGTTTTTTATAAAGTAGTAGACAAACGCAGTGAGGAAGTAATACTTTGAATCAGACCATCAATTTCTGAAGGGTTAGTGTTGGTATTACTGCCATCCACTGTGGTATTCTGAGACGGATAGGGAAGCAAGAATGGAAAAGATTCTTTAAAACTTGTTACAGCTTTGTCTGATAAAAGTTCTACTGTAATGAAATTTTCTTTCAGATTTGGGAACGTTGTGTAAAGTAAATTCAAAGGTTATCAAAAAATGGTCAGATAGGACTGGGTTATGTGGGAGGACTATTAGTTCATCACACTCAATGCCGTATGTCAGTACGATGTCTAAAGTGTGCTGAACAGCTCAAACTTCTCAGGATGAGTGAAAAGAAACCCATAAAAATTGCTAAAAGAAAATAAATAAGGTCCAGGATGAAAAAAACTGAATTCCCCTTTAAGGTCTTTATTTAGCTGGAAGGCTAACCTCTGCCCCAGTCTAAAATATTGTGACGCCTCTAAAGAGGTTTTTATTTCTGTTTAGCTTCATCCATCTTCCTATCAACTCCTACTTGGTTGCCTGCAAAAAATAAAGTATTCCAAAAGCATGATGCAGCCACCACTGAGTTTCACTGTGGACGTTGTGTGTTCAGTGTGATGCATAAAGACTAAAGTTTTATCTTCTATTTTTATGAATTTTTTTCTCTACTTTGTGTTGGTTAATCATTTTAAAGCTGAAAAAAATACATTGTGTTTGGCTGTACGTAGCATAACTAATGTTTTTGTGTTTTCTATCAAAATAAGATCTTCACAATCATCTTGATTAATCGTTTGTGTTGTAAGATCCAAGAGAAGCTGCAGTCAGCTGCTGAGTTGATCCTCAGTTCCACCATCAGCGTAGTGAGCTGCAGCAGCAACATGGATTTCAGAAATGCCTGCTTGAAACACATGAAGGTGGTTTCATTTATTGTAAATTTGTTATATTAAGTTGAAGCTAAAATGCTTAAAACATATGTCGATGCGCTTGTCAGGTGTGTGACACTCACGAGTTATCGGCCTCCCTTAGAGAGTCCCTGTGGAGGGTGACGTCATGGAAACGTGTCCCTAAAGTCGGCTGTTATTCTGCTCAGGTGAGGGTGCTGCTTGATCTCCACCACAATCTGGAATACGTCTGCTTTTAGCTTTATTTAGCGTCACAATATTGTTCCAACAGGCCGAAGATCAAGCTGGCAGTAATGAACCCATCAGAGCTGAAATCTGAAGCTTCTGGTCAGGAATGGAAGTATTTTTTATGGTCAAAGAGAGCTGTTTATTCTGAAGTTATATTGTGTTTCTAGTACTGTAAAAATGTAGTAAAATGTATTATTCATTTATAATGTTCTGCTGTTTTACAATATAGCTAAATTCTAAGATAAAGATCTAATTTTGCCTATTAAATTTGAATTGGGCTAACTTGATTTTAATTGTGGCTTTAATAAATGATGTGTTCAAAACATAATCTGCCTTTTTTTTAGCTTGAAAGAGAGTAGAGAGTAGTATCAGTTTACAACTATGTTGACCTGGAAGTGATTCAGCAGAGAAAGTATCCATGATGGACAATGATCTAAATTTTGTTGTTGAATTCTGACAGCTAATCAGAATAAAAACAATTCATCTCGATCAGATATAATCATCTAGGCTAAATAGAATAGTGTCTGATTAAACAGCACTGTTAAAACTCCAAACTTGGATAAATATGTGATTTAAACATCTGAAAAAAAAATGATACCAGCACGTCAGAGCTGTAGTTGGTTGACCTCTGACCTGATTATCTGCTAACACTAGCAAGTCAGGAGTTATTCACAGATCAGATAAAACTTAAGAAAATAACCATGACCTGCTAATGAAATCAGAGTAAATCATATTTTGAGCAAACTAGAAACAAGCTAATTCGAGCAACAACAAAACAAAAAAACAGATTTCCTTTTACTAATAAAGACTCCAAAGTGCAGGTCTGAAAAATGACATGAACATTCAGCAACCTTTCTTCAGCTGATTTGAGCTTTGAGTGGAAAGACCTCCCCTCAACCTGGATCCTGGTCAGATAAAAAGGCAGAGCAAATTACTTTTTGTTCATTCTTCGCACTCTGCTTCAGAACCCCCACCTGAATTGGTTCTAAGCACCCGTCTCTCGCTCCGTGGATCTCATTTTCTCAGGCAGAGATAAAGACAGATAAAGGTCCTTACGTCGCTGTCGAAGGAGCCTCTTCCTACTGCCCTAAAGACAAGCTGGGTTTATTCAGAGGAATGAGGGAACAACACAGGTGTCTGTTCAACAAACTTTGACATTTGGACTCAAGAGTCTTTAGGTTCACAACAGCACCAAGTGTCAATGTAACAGCTGATAAAATAAAGGGTTATGTGTGAGATTTACCTGCAGTCGAATAAAAAGGAAACCCAGAAATTTGAGCTTAGAGCAAAGTTTTGGTTAAAGAGGATGTTCTGTTGGAAAGTGGAGGCATAGGGAGGTTGCAGCCCAGTAATATCAGGTTTCATTATCCGATATGTTGCAAAACAGAAATTAACCCCAGTAAAAACCTTCTCTAAACTTTAACTGGAGGATTTTCTCAGATTAAGCCTCAGAAAACTACAAATAAAACATTGTCAAAGCAGTTATAATACAATAATCCTCCTGAGTATTTACAGAGTGTACATGAGAAGTCGTGAAATTAAAAATTAAACATTTCCAAGAAGTAGAATATATACTGGACAAAAAACAGATGTCCAAATAACAGCAGCAGAAATGGTGTTTAAGTGAGTCAAACAGTGAAAATGACAGCAGAAGTCTAAACATTAAGATTACTGGGAGCAGTTCTGGAGAAGTCTGCAGTGTAGAGGGTGAAGAGGAACGGTGCCAGTACTGTTCTCTCTGTTTCCCCGTTCTACAGACCAGCGTATCAGAGACACAGCCATGTGTCTTCACATACTGTGGCCGTCCTGTGAGGTACTCCAGTATCCACTGGGACATGTGGCGGTCCACTCCTGACAGCTCCAGCTTGTCCATCAGAAGTCGTGGCTGGATGGTGCTGAAAGCACCGAGTCAGAGCTCAGTGCAGGAGGTAGATGATGGCGTCCTCCACCCCGATGTTAGGCAGGTAGGCAAACTGTAGCCAATGAAGACCTCTCCAAGGGGCAAGGATGGCTTAAAACCAACCTCTCAAGGGTTTTCATGAGTTCATCTCTGCAGCACCTCCGGAACCAGGAGCTAATGCTGTCTAGACCTGCAGCCTTTCACACCTTAAATAGGGTATGATGATAAAAAGGTGTCTATTAAATAAAACCTACATTCATTTGAGTGTCAGTGATGCTTCAGTTTAAGTTGTCTAGATTTGTGATTTTAAAAAAAAACACAAGACAGTATGGAAACTAATCTGTTTTTCACTGAATGACAACAAGAAAGACTGTCAGCTGAGAAATAAACTGCATTTGCCACATCTTTGAGGATCATCACCAGTATGAAAAATACAAAACAATCTGATTATGTTGCATTCTGATGTCAACTATACAGCACATCTAAACGTTTAAATTAGGGTGAATCATGTGGCCATAGCAATAAAAAGAGAAAATCGTTGTTGATGCATTACAGTATTGCACAAATATATAAACTGAGATTTTAATAGTTTCATCCCCTGATTAAGACATACTGAGGAAGAATTTAAAAATACCTGCAAATGTTTTTAGTTTAATAAGATACAATATGATTATTGTTACTAAACAGAATATAAAAAATGTTTTGTTGACTTCCTTTAGGTTTTTATGGGTAAATGTCCTGATGCCACAACACCAGTCTTTAATTATGAAAATAGATGTTTGTAATAAATTGATTTATGGTACCATGTCAGGTTTTTTCATGCTTGACTTGTTATCATTGAGTTCCCTCTGCAGATAGATCTAAAGATTAGATGTTTAACTCTGGAATTCTGTTAGTAGATTATTTGTTTCTTTCAACATTGATAAAGGACCTAATGATTTAAAGCCCAGTTGTATTTTGTCGCCTCAACAATGATGCTCTTACATAATTATTGGCTCATTGCCTTCAAGTCTTCAAGGTCAAGCCCTGCCCCAACGCCTGAGCCAAATATTTGTCACCAAACGACATAAAAGCCGAAGAAGAGAAGGGAGCAGGGATCAGTCAATCATCTTCACAGCTTCACCCACTCACCAGTATGGATAACCCAGGTGAGTGACTTTCACTAAAAATAAGCTGAGAGATTGTGTAGCATTAATTGTAAACTTTTTTTGTTCATTTTTGTCATTTGCAAATTAATTAGAAAGCAAAATAAATTATATTTTTGTCTCAATATAAGTATAGTCAGGCTTAGATCAGCGGTGTCTAAAGTGCGGCCCTGATCCCAAGTCCAGATTGGCACAAGCCTCTACCACAGGCAGTTGGTGTAAAGAGAATTTTTTTATGACAAATTAAAATAGAAAAAGCAAAGTACAACATGAAGTATTTTATGTATTTTATTTTATGTTGTACATAGAGTATTTGTTTGTTTTATTGTAGTTTTCTAGTTTCATAGTAAGTAGAAACACAAACGTCCTGCCACTTTTACTCAATAGAACACTTCAGTGCGCCCATTCAATAATTTTGGCTTTTTCTCTTTATTTTTTTCCACATATTATCATTTAAAGATCAATTGTTTAAAATTTCTGACTGCTTAGTTCATTCTATTAAAATATTGCATATCTAGATATCAGTGAGCAAGGAAAAAGGGAAAAAACATTCTTTTTTTATTTGTTAAAGTCACATTTTTATCACCCAACTTTGCTATTAATTGATTAATTTTGGCTCATGTTACAAAAAGTTTGCACTCCACTGGTTTAGATTTTATTTTGATGATTTGCAAAATATTAATGTGTCATAAATGTTCCACAAAGACAGATAAGTGTATAGATAACGGTTTATGAGTGTCCTTCTTTAAGCATATTTTTCAGTGACTCAGCAGAGTAGGTGGGGGTTGAACTGATAGCTTCATGTTCCAATTAGAAGCTGGAGCTTCACAAAAACATCTAAAAATAATTCATCAACCAGCTACGACGGAGCGTAACTCATGGGTCCTAGAAATTGCTGTCATTTTAGGTGCTTTTCACTTTTTGTTACACACAGATTGCTTTCCCGTGTTCTTCACCAATGTCTTTAACATTTGCCTCCAATTTGAGCAAATATGAGTTCAGGATGTCTGCAAACAGTCTTAAGAGAAATTATATAACCTAAAGAACTGGTCCATGCAGTTTTCTCGGGTGTTTCTCGTTTTAAAGCGTCTTCGATGTTTTCTAGTCACCTACCAGGAACTGAAGACTCTTCTGGCCAATAGCAAAAATCTGATTCTGATTGACGTCCGGGAGAAAGACGAGGTGGACAAAGGTTGCATTCCCAGGTCCACTCACATTGCCCGTAAGAGTTGATTTATTATCTCTTTTTTTTATTAAAGTGTCTGGATCTTTTGTATTAGATGGCCCTCTTGATGCCACTGGACTGCGTGAATGATGCGCTGTAATTGTTTTCTCTGCTTTGATCAGTCGGCACCGTCGAGGCTGCTTTCAAAATGAGCCCAGAGGAATTCCAGACCACATATGGGATAGCCAAACCTGCCTTGGATGCACCTGAGCTGGTGTTTTACTGCCGATCAGGGAAGAGATCAACAGAGGCCATAAGCAAAGTCAAAGGACTCGGATATGTGACGTAAATAAGTTTTTAGTTGGCTGTTTTATTGTTCCCTAATTCATTTCTGAAGACGACTTCTCTTATCTTCAGTGTTTCTGCTCTCTTTTTTCAGAGCTCGTAATTACGCAGGCTCTTACCTTGACTGGTCTAAGAGGGAGGGATAAAGACTCAAGTGGAAGTTTCACATTGTGCACTATATTTATATAATTTGATTTAAAAAGAATAAAAAATCGATTTATATATATATATTTATATATATATATATATATATATATATATATATATATATATATATTGATTTTGTTGGTTTTATAGAACACGTCTTTGAATTTCATATGTGTGAATAAATAACTTGAAAATAAGCTTTCCTTTTAATTCCTTAAAAGTGTCTTTGGATTATTTTGGACATCTCACACCCTGGATTAGAATTTCCACAATTTGGACACAATGACATATGATATTACATGAGGGGCAGCATATATTTATGTCATCCAGTTCATTTTTAGGCAAAAACAGACACAACTCTACTGTCCTGTACAATAATATATATATATATATATATATATATATATATATATATATATATATATATATATATATATATATATGCTTTATAATACACCATATGGACATTTACAATCCACCTAAACCTTTCATTTATTTGTTCATAAACATTTACCGTTACATACATATTCAAAAATGTAATGTAGTACAGTTTTAGGTCCAGTAAGAAGCCATAAATAGATAGATTTCATTTATTACACCAATGAAAACGAGTCTTTCCAGCACTTGCTCATGTACGTTTTTGTCTGCATCTGTATAATAGAAAAGTTGAAGATCATTTTAAAAACTACAGTTTTATCTTCTATTTATTTGTAAATGTTGATACAAAGTCCAGTAGTTTATGGAAATTTTAACATTAGCTTCCTTAGGGAAGCTAACCCCCTTTTCACTTTCCGTAGATAGTCATATCAATAAGATAACAGAAGAAGAAAAAACAGAGCTTGTTCTGTTATTCTGTTCATAGGTTATCATGCTGCACCCATATATCTACAGCGCTATTACCTCTCTCATATCTGAGAGTTAATGCAATAAATTTTGTTTGATTTAAATTTTGTTTGTGGGATCCATATTTTTCATGTCAAAATGTTTATCAAAATTAACATTTCTTAAAAAAAACTACTTCTATATGGCTTTATATATCTATTGCGTTATTTGTGCTTAAAAAACACATTTAAAAAGCATTAAGATACAGCTTTCTAAATTGAGATTCAGCTTTTAATAAAAGCTGAATCTCTTTTGAATCTTTTGAATAAATTATCTAAAGAATAACTATAAAGTTTACCCTTCGGCAGTAAATATTATAAAATAGATAAAAAGGTTTCAGTATCAGTTTTTGTATTTTACTTAATTTCTTCTTTTTTTGTATTTTTAACAGCTTCAAACAAAAAGTTAATCAAAGACCTAATGAAACACATTAGATCACAGTATTAGGAGCTCTTACTGCAGGTTTCGACTTCAACCCTGATAATATTTTACTTTTGCATCAAAGAAACAAAAAATGGAAAATTTTGAATTTTTATTAATCATTGATAGCTTTAATGATAACTTTGGTCTGTTATCTTTTTTGCTAAGAAAAGATTTGTCTTTGGCAGCCCAACAAGAAGCAACGTAATGATACGCCCAATGAGGAGGCACTACAGCATAGATTTAGTTTAGACATCCTCACCTTGGCAGACAGTCACGTATTTGAGATTTGTTACATAATCTCAAGCGATAATGTCATACAACTGGTTATTTCACCTTTGGTCATTAATTTATTATTATTATTTTTTATTATTATTCCTGTAACACTTTAAGATGCAGTAAAAAAAATAATCTTACAAAGGCAACAGATCCGAGTTGTTTCAGAAATATAACATCATCTGGCACATTAATAAAAAACATAAAAAATGATGGCTAAGTGAAACCTCCTGAATAAGGAACAAAAACTTTAGCAACTACAGAAACTTTCGGTGTTTGCTTTTTACTAGGTGTTTGTTTTGTAAGATGAAATTGGCTGAAACAGGTGGAGTCAGGGAGCCTCTTTAAATGTGGGCTCATCTAGATAAAATATTAAAAATTTGCATGCAAGCTGCATTTGTCTTAATCTATAAATTATTTTATTAAAATGAACTCATTGACCACTTTGTTAGACACACCTTACTGGTACTGGCTTTGTTGCCCATTTTCCATTTAGAACTGCTTTAAATGTTAGTCACATGCATTCAACAGGGTGTCTGTCCATTCAAAGCACCTTCATCTGCTTTTTGTGTCTGTACACCTGGATCTTATCTCTTTGTTGTACCATTCTCTGTAATCCTGAGAGATGGTTGCGGGTGAAAATCCTTGCAGTTTTTAGGGGTGGAAAAAATGTGCATCCCTGCAGGCACTAACGAGCAGGACATGTTTGATGTTGCTTAAATTGTGTGAACTCCATCAAGTTGTCTTCATCACATAGATTCCTAATTACATCAAGTTGCTGCCATGTTATTGGCTGATTTGTGTCACCAAACTATATATATGTGGCTTTTGAATAAATGTTTATGGCTTTTGCCACATTAATTTAAAGGCAAAATCAGACATTTTAACACAGGTTAGCACAGTTTTCAGGCACCATGCATTAGTTGAAAAAGCCCAGGTATACTGCAGAACTCCTGTAATGCTATCAAGAGCAGTGATGCTTCATCCCTCTCTTCTGTGGGTGGGCCCTATAATCAAACCACAGCAGCTGCCGCCCCCATACAGTTGTAAATCAATAACCTCCAAAGTGAATTTATTGAATCTGACCTTACAGATAAGACAAACACACCAAACTGATAGGAAAAGACTGAACTTGCATTTTTATGATCATTTTCTTCATATTCCGTGATGCTGTGAACAGTTGGTGCCTTTGTTATGTACAGATAGAGCTCAGGGCTCAATGTTTGATTTGATTAGTTAATTTGGTGCGTGTGTGTCGGGGGGGTTCTAACAATGTTCCTCACGGTGTCTGAGGTATATTTGCTCTACAACAAAAAAAACGGTGGGGGGGGGGTAATTGGAAAATTTCCCTTGTTGCACTAGTTAATTGTTAATTTACAGGCCATACAGTATGCTGTTAAACGAGCAAAAAAAGGGGGCGAAGGGAACAAGACAAATTGAAGAAAAAAGTCACAAACCAGACTCTTTTTCTTTTAGCTAATACTGGCATGTGATTGAAAAGAAAAATAACAAAACACAATAAACTAAGCTTCACTGCATCCAAAGCCATATCAGTACCAGAGACATATTTTCCACTGTACAGGTGTGCTTAAAAACATTTTTTCCATCATGCTGCAGAAATAAAAGTTTTTTATATTAAGTTTTTTTTTCCTTCTCATTAGGATAGCTGATAAATATGTAGCTATAACCTTTAAAAAAATACTTGTAGAACAATATGTTCTCATGTCTTTATTTTTAGATTAGAACCTTTATTCAAATACACAGTACAAATAAAGAGCAATCTCCTATGTATGGCTGTGCAAATGAACTGTGAATAATTTGCCATCTTAACCTTCTTTGAGGTCGAAAGAATGAAGCGCAATTTGAGGTTAAAGGCAAAGTGTATAATTTTCGGCCAGTAGGGGGCAGTGCATGCCTAAATTATCACAAGCATGCAGTATCTGTGTCTTCGAGTAAGAAACTCAACAACGTAGATCCAACTGGTGCTGTTTTCACTCAATTCCCTGAGAATTATCTATGTGTAGCAACACGACGAGCACATCAGTCTCTCTTTCATCGCTTGGAACTAACGAAGAGGTAAAAATGTATTTATGGCGAAACTTTTTTGCATTTTGGTGGAAATTAATGTTTTAATAGCGGGCTTGTTCCGTGCGCTTTGTCCGTCCGGGCTCTTGTAGAAGTAAAGACGTCATCTAATTTGGCTTTCCCCTGAAAAGAGGCCTATGTATTTTAAAACTGATTTTTAAAGTCATATCTTACAATATTGCCATTATTTTGCAATTAATGTGCTTTACGTAATTATTATTAAACAATATTTTAATGGCTATTTTCAAAAATTTACTGCAAAAACTGTCACTTTAAGTACAAATTCTGGGTGGGGGGACACTAATTACCCTGAGGCATTAATGTTACTTACTTTTCCCCTTAGATCTGAATTAGATGCTTCTAAATTAAAATGGTCCAAAGTAGAGCTGTGACATGTGACCCATTTGTTGTAACATAGTCTGTCCTGCTTGAGACAAAGCAGCCTAAATTGAGCAGTTTTAGCTTACATCAGTAGCACGTTCATCCACTGTTTACTTTTGTCAATGATAGATGAAATCATGTGAACATTATTTTGAGGACTTGAGGACTTCTCTTAAACTTAAAGATGTTTGGGTATTCATTCAGCTAGCTGCAACAATCACTATGTAGGCCAATCATTCCGCCTTATCGGTTTTGCTCTGTAGTTTAGACATATAGTCTCACAGTGGTTTGTTTTGGTGCTTAAGTGCCTAATTTAAATTAATCGTCTGTGACGTGACATGTGTTTCAGCTTCAGAAACATTCCTGATACACCCTGCTACACCCAAAACCCTTACAGACACCCGGACCTGGACACAGATGGGTTAACAACAATCACTGCTGGGAAAACAACATGTACTGATAGCCAAGATGTGTTGGAGGTCTTTACCTGGAGGGGCTAGTTTCCCAATAAAATCTGAAAAACAAGTTTGAGTTGTTTGTGCATCCACATATATTCCCATATAGTAAACACTTTCATTGTAAGACAATTAAAAACAAAAGCTCATTCCCTCGACTGGAGATAAATTAACTTAAAAACCACATGTTTATCTCTGAGCGACTCTCTGTGGACCTAAAGCTGTGGAAAAAAACTCACTTAGTTGATTCCAGAAGGAGGTAATTAAAAGCAAAAGAGTAAAACCACACAACTTGGAGGTGGGGGAAAACCTAAATCCCTAAAGTGACAGTTATAGACAAAAACAGACTGTGCAATATATATTTTTAGCTTTTACCAAAAATCATTGAATCGAGACGATTGTTTTGTGGTTTTAATTCTGGTACAAGGTTGTCACATTCACACAGGATTGAAGGACAGAAAAGCGTCTGTCTTTCCACTTTGAGTCAAAAACTATTCATAGCAGATTTAGATTTTAAATTATCTTTATTCAACAAGGATGCTTGATTCTGTCAAAAATGAAGCAGGTGTCTGTTAGAGATAATACATGTTTTATTAATAATCACTCTGTTTTCACTTAGTTACTTCTTAATTCATTCTCAATAATCAGTTTAAAAAAAACTTTAGGTAATCAAGGCGTCTCTGAGATGCTTTTTTTGCATGTTTCCACTAGGACTTATTTTTCTGTGTTTTTTGTTGTTGAAAGGCTTCCGTACCATCACCCTAATCTTCAGCTCCCTCCACAGATTCTCTGACTGGGCTCCGAAATTTTAATATTACTTTTAGTGAGAAGAGATGTGTCGGTCAAACTAAAATATCACTCTAAATTTAGGTCTGTCTGGGGTATGAATAATTCCTCTCACTCTTGTTGACTGCATGACTTTAGGGAGGAGATGTGTTTTATTCGACTGGATGATAATGTTAATTTAGATGCATTGTCACAATAAAGATTCTGGGGTTAGATTCTGGGACTCAGGCTTGCTCATAGTGCAGATAGATAATGCGTTGCGTCACATAGTGATTAGCAAAGAATGTAATCTGATCTGTATGTGAAAGCAGAAAGGGTTAACCAATGAAGAGATCTCTCAGTGAACTTCTTATCTGTTCCCATCCCACATTCTCATCGTATCTTTACTTTTAACAGACAGGGCTGTCGAGTCTGAAATACAGTATTTAAAGGCTAAACAAAGGAAACACAACTACTTTTACCTTCATGGGGCTCTGATTCCGTTACTGCTTTTGTTAGAGCACCATCTATTGGGCTTTGTTTCCAACAACAGGTGATCAACACTGAAGGTGTATAAGAAAAAGACAAGAGATACATAAGAAACTCTAAAAATTAGCGCATTGTACAAAAGTTATTTATTTCAGTAATATAACTTAAAATGTGGATTTATTACATGCAAAGCGACATGTTTCAAGCTTATGAAAATCACTGATGGATAAAGTTTGCTTGATTGGTTGATTAATGGCTTGATTGATTGCAATATTGGAACAAATTTCTAAACATTCCACCTGAACTACACTTAGATTATATTCTTGTGTTTTAACAGCTAGTCAATATCCAGAAAAAAACATTGAAAAGATTCCTTTAACTTTACAATAATTTTCTGCTATGTGTTGGTTTATCATATAAAATTGAGATAAAATACACTAATGTCTGTGATCGCAAGGTGTCAAAATAAAAAGAGCTATGGGTGCTTTTTTTGATTTTGTGTTGATGTTGAATCGGACATTTTTCTTTCCTTTCATTAAAGCAAAAAAAAAAATTGCCATTTATTTATTTTCGCCAGGAACATCTCATGATATCATTGAGGAACTTCCCACAGACCAGAACTGATCTGCTCAGGTTAGTCAATTTCATGCTTTGCAAAATGCTACGTCAGCTCTAGTTGTAATGTATTTATATTGATTTCATTACAGCACAAATCCAAAATGTCTAAATGGCTTAATTTTCACTGATTTATTTGAGATACAAGTGTTTCCGATGTCTTGTTCATTAACGTCATGTGTCAAAAAAACAAACAAAAGAGGGAAACCCCGCTGTCTATCATGTTGCCTGCTTTTTATTTCACTCTTACCTTGAGAAAAAAGACGGTTTATTGGAACTCTACAGTGAATGTGTATATATATATATATACATATCAAGGGAGTAGATTTGATTTTGAGATTGGTGGGGACACAAAAGTGCTCCAATGCAGTACTTTTGAAAGTTGAAGTTTTTTTGCCTTGGCAATCATAATTTCACATTATGCAGATGTTATAGGTTAAAGTAACTAATGAAAGACAGAAAGCAAATTCGAAAAGCTCTAATCTTTGCTCTTTAGTGCAAATGTGTATCATGTCAATTAATTGTTGAGCTGGAATGTTATTTGTGTCAGGTTGGTTGGGCTTGTCCAGAATATCCTCCTGATTACTGCCACTCTCCCTGCTGTTCTCTCCAGGTGGATTGGATTCCTTAGGAATCAACCACAATGTAAATTTGACAACCATAAGGCAACTACTGTAAACAAATACACAGTAGTAATACATGATTAGATTTAAGGCACTGATTTTAAAGCTAAATGGTGGGATTTTTATTCGGATCATCATCATACTAACATTTTTTAACTGCTGTTATATTCTGTGTGTGAATGCTTGTTTTATTCTAATGTTTAAACTGTTTTTATCATGTAAAGCAGTTTGTTTTTCTGTTTGCATGAAAAGCTCTTTATAAATAGATTTGATTTGATCTGTCGCAGTGCTGAATCTCATGACTAAAACATCCAGCATTATTAAACCTCACCGGTGAAATTGTAGCTTTTTTTTCAGCTTCTCCTTCCCTTCCACTTCCTCAAGCTTCTCTAATTTCATCTAGTCCTGCTTCTCGTCCTCTACCTCCTCTGGTCTCTCCTTCTCCATCTCCTCCAGACTCTCTGCTGTCTGTCGCCTTACAAAAATATGTTGTTGTCAAACGGAGCAGGGAAAGAATGATCATAGAGTTTGATGGTAAAGTTATTACCTGAGAAAAAAAGGAAGTTACTTTCACACTAATTATGTGGAATTTATTGCCCCCAAAATATTAATACATAAAATCACATGATCATCTAGAATATGAGGTTTTATTCTATTTACACCATACATTTTATTTATGTTTTTAAACAGCAGCTCTTTACTACACAAATGCATGAAAATAAGAAAAAATGAGAATAAGAATAGAAAATACATTTTAAAAAGTGTATCTCTTTGGCATATTCTATTTTAATATTTTAATTTAATTTTAAGTAACTTACACATTGACTCCTTAAGAAGTCTCTTTAGGAGTACATACACTTTATACTTTAGGAATAGGTAAACATACGTACACGCACGCAGACAAAAACACAAAGTGTAAATGACACCAGCAAAATCCATCTGGCTGACGTGAACTGGAAGAACAAATGCCAAACGTTTTGACAACTTACATTCGCAGGTGCCTCTCATCCAGCCCAACTAGTAGTTGTAGCCTGAGATGCTAACAGTCAGACGTTCAACCATATACCATAGACTGTATATATAATATACATATACACACACACGTCTATGTTTAATCAATTCAATTCAGTTTATTTATATAGCGCCGTTTCACAACAGATGTCATCTCAAGGCACTTTACAATTATTATTACAAAACAATGTTTAATATAGAAATTAGAGAACCACAGAAGATTGTGTCGTGTAATTCTCAGCAATCCCTCACACTGAGCAAGCATGAAGCGACAGTGGAAAGGAAATACTCCCTTTTAACAGGAAGAAACCTCCAGCAGAACCAGGCTGAGCACAAGCGGTCATCTGCCGAGACCGTCTGGGGTTTTGAGAATGCAGAACAGAGATACAGAAAGAGCAACAGAACTGATGCAGAAGTTTGTTGCAGGAAGTGGAGAACTTTCCGTCACTGCAATGCCATCTTAGTCAGGGTCGTAAAGCAGGGCGGGTCAGGAGCACCTACTGTAGGAAGAGACTAAGAGAAAACAGGTTAGCGCTTGAACTGACAGCACATCATGCAGTTGGGGAGAAGTAGGAGAGAAAGTAGGAACAGACTCTAATAATGTCCTCCAACAGCCTAGCCTAAAACAGCATAGCTACTAACATTAACCTGTCTCCTAGCTACTAACACACTCTACCTGGGTTTTGTTAGAGCACCATCTATTGGACATTCTTTGCAACAACAGGTGATCAACATAAGAAAAAGACAAGAGATACATGAGAAACTCTAAAAATTGGAGCATTGTACAAAAGTTAATTATTTCATTTATTTAACTTAGAATGTGGATTTATTACATGCAAAGCAACATGTTTCAAGCTTATGAAAATCACTGTATGGATAAAGTTTGTTTGATTGGTTGATTGATGGCTTGATTGATTGCAATATTGGAACAAATTTCTAAAGTTTCCACGTGAACTACACTTAGATCATATTCTTGTGTTATAACAGCTAGTCAATATCCAGAAAAAAACATTGAAAAAAAATATAAATGTATGTGTGTGTGTATATATATATATATGAAAAGTTTAATCTATAACGATTACATCAGAGGATTGATGTGGACTTTTATTTTGGCGACCGTCTTCTGTCAGGCTGCTGTGACGTAGTTTCCGGCCGCCAACACTGACAGGCTTTTTTCGCGGTAAAATGAAAACGGCGTGTTTGTTATGTTGATCGGACCGGGTTCTGCCGTATATTCGGGATAAGCAGGTGTTTTTTTCCCACATTCTTCGGGTTGATGGTCGTGTTATGAGCCAGGCGGGAAGCTAACCTTTAGCCGTTAACGTAGCATCGCAACATTTGGGTTCGACTGAAGCCAGAACTCCGGCTTTAAACCAACGTTTGATTAAACACCCGAAACAATGGCGCTTGTGACCACAGACAGCTTAAAGGCAGAGCTGGCGACCTTCGAGATTACCTGCGAAGATGAGTCTGTCCTCGACAAGAGTGAGTCTTTCACCTTCCACAGTCCTTCTCTCTGTTCTGGACTTCACGTTTCATAGTCTATAAAATAAAGTTACAACCAGAAACCTTGAAGTATCTCATGTAAACGATGAAACAACACAGAGCAGAGCCTGAATGTGATCTTACATCCCAGTCTCAACATATTTTTTATTTTTTTGCAGCCTCCATCCAACTTTCTTCCGGGATCACCCTGTATTTGTGCATCCTAACTTGCTGCCACCCCCAACGTTTCAACATAGGAAGAGTTTTTGTTCATAGTGATGTTAGTTGGCAGTCTCTTACACTTTTGTGTAACTTTTTTTTTTTTTTTTTGCAACAATCATCAACAATGGCGTTCTTCTTGCCACTCTTCCATGAAAGGTGGTTTTGTGAAGTGCACAACTAGTATTCCTGTGACCTGAGCTGTGAATTTCTGCAGCTCCTCCACAGGCAACTGGGAATCCTTCCAATTTTTCTAATAAGTGATAATTTTGCCTTTGTTTTCTGTGTAGGTGGATATCTTAGTTTGTTTTCTCTTATGCTATACTCTTTGAAACTTGAAGTGTTTCTTTGTAACTTAAACTTTCTTAAACTTGTCAACGTTGTCTACATTCTGCCTTTTTTGTCCCTTGGTAAGCCGAATGGTTCTCTCATAAACTCCTGAGGTCCTGAACTCCTGAGGTATTGAACATCTGGATCAATACTGTAATTAAATTACTCGCTCGTGGCCTTTAATTACTGATTACGTTCCTTCTGAAGGCAGCTTTCTGCATCTGAGTAAAGGAGGCTGGAATAAATCCGCCCCAAACTTAATCTCGTTTTCTTTTCCAGTTCACAGTTATGCACTTCTATGTGTTGGTCTGCCACGAAAATACACTGAAGTTTATGGTTGTAATTTGATTTAAAAAAAGAAAAATTAAAGGGGTATGCTACTTGAGTGTACAGCAGCGCCTATGGGATCAGAATCAGCTTTAATGGCCAAGTATGACACATATAAGGAACTTTTCTCTCCAGTACAGAACTTAAATAAGTGGGGAAAAAATATACAAATAAATAATAAAGGATAACACCAAACCGGGGTTATTGTACAGTGAGTATATACATTTTTTGTCATACAGGGCTCTCAGATCTGATCTACTTCTCTGTTTCTGTCTCTGCAGTGGTTGAACTGTGCATCTGCGGCAGGAAACAGGCAGAAGATATGCTGTTTGAGTGGGTTGCCTACAGCACCACAAAAGATGGTCTAAAACTCACCCTGGAGAACCTGGAGCACTTTGAGCACGAGGTAACAAACACATCGTTGTTGAACGAACCAAACTTGGATTGTGCTTCTCTAGTCCTAACCGGCCGATGATGGGGATTTCACACTCATGGGTCTAATTCACATTCACCGGGTTATTCTGCAGCTATTTACCCATTTATCCCGAAAGAAAAATTACCATAATTTTCAGACTATTTAGTGCACCTCAATATAATCCCCACCTGCTAAATTTTATAAAAATATTTTCTGTACAAATATAGGCTGCACCTAAATATCAGCCGTATGTTTTCGTGTTGAAACATCAGATATTTATACAAAAAGTTAGTCTTAATTACCTCTGTCGTCTGTCTGTTAGTTTTTTCACAATATAGCTCAAAAAATTATGGACGGATTTTCTGGAGATGTCTGCAATGGGACCAGGAACAACTGATTAAATTTTGGGGTAACGAAGCCTGTAGCTACCAACCAACTAACGTCTTACCAGCGATTCATTGATGCATGTGCGGTACTATGAGGATGTGTGAATGATGCGCAAAATTAAAGTTCAAACTCAAAACTACTTTTTTTTTTCTTCTTTTTTTTTTCAGCGCAAAATCTGTCCACACACGTGTCCCACTTTTGCAATTCCTGCAGTACTGCGCCATGGAAGCCAGTAACAAAATCTATAAATTATCCTTATTGTATGAAACGTAGGGGGAGTTTTTTTTTTTTTTTTTTTGGGGGGGGGGGATAGCGGATTATAGTCAGAAAATTACAGTAAATGTCGTCGTAACTCGTATCATCCAAGTAATTTTGGAAAGCAGGGATGGAACGATACCACTTCTTTCAAGTGGATACGATACCGATACTTGGATCTCAGTTCTACAAATAATTCATAAAAAATCTTACAATGTGATTTCCTGGATGGTTTTTCGCTACGGATGTCCCGATCTCAAGATCAGATCAAGCCGATATTTAAGAAACTTTTGACTGGTTTTGGAATAATTCCTTCCACAACTGTGCGACTTTCCTTGCGTTCGTTATGTTTTAGATCATCTTCATGTGCGGATTGTTGGTGTTGTCTGTCGTAACACGTCGTGTTGCTCCAACTTACAACGTTTTTTTTGTTATTTTGACAGTTTCTAAACAAACACAAAAAATCCAAATCAAGTTCAAGGAAAGACGACGGCTACAACCGAACCAGAGACATTCACTCGTTGCAGGAGTTGTATCCTTTTAAAGCAATCTCTCAAAAATGAGGAGGAAACTTGATTAGATTCGTGATGGTTTTGTAATTGGTGACTGCGGGGGGCGATATCGGAGCTTGACTAATTTTCCACCCAGAATAAAAGCTGAAGAAGAAGAGGAGAGTCTTTTAGATGCTTACTCCACTCCTGGGAAGGTAAGCTCTCATTGTTGAGTTCTGCTCACCTAATTTCAGCATTTAAACAAGTCAAATGAAGATTTTTGATGAATTGGCTAAACTCTGTTGGTTTTTTGTCATACAGGGCTCTCAGAAGCGAGTGCTCTCTACTCCAGAACACCCTCAGTCCAAACGGAGCGCCGCTCTGCTAACCAGCCCGGGCCTCCTGCTGTCTCCAGCTAACTTTTCCCCCAGGTATTAATCTGCATCTGCTTATGAAACGCACGGAAGTCAGCATCATTAATCAGGATTTGAGATGAAGCCGCAAGCAAGAGAGGAATCTGTCTTTTTCTCCCAAAGCGTGACCCCTTCACAGAAGTACAGCCAGCGAGGAAGTAAAGGGGAGGTGGTGGTTTCATTCGGTGCCGTGCAGGGCGCCCGCTGGACGGGCACGACGGATCCAGGCGCAGGCGTCCAGGTGGAGGTTCTAGAGATGCCTGACGAGTCCCTCCGCTGCAGCTACAAATATATGTTCCAGAGGCTTCGGGATGTTCGAGACGGTACGCACCGGCTCCAGTTTATTCCAGTTTTTATTTGATCTGATTTGAGCTTTTAGGCCAGTTTCTGATTTTATTGGCATCATTCCTTGCACATTACTTGTTCTGTGAGCCTTCCTCATTCCCTTCTCACGTTCCCACTCTCATAGGTCTGATCAAAATATTTATAGCCCAGTTTATTAAGACCATAATTTAAAAGATAGATCAGTTATCGGGTGATTAATCTGCTTTTTAGTAGTGTTGTTTTTTTTGGCATATTTGTTACACCAGCTTCCCTCGACAAGTCTTGCTGTTCTGTGTTTCTAAATGTGAATCTGTTTTAAAAAGTCACACAATTGTAATATTTGTCCTTTTTATGACTGTGTTTTTCCTCCAGTGTTGGCGGAGAAGATTGATGAGCTGGGCAAAAGTCTGAAGTCTCACTTCAGCATCGAGGAGTTCTCGGCCGTCTCTCTGCCTGCTCAGGTTAGAAGCCGTTCCCTTTAAAAGCATTGCGTTAACGTGATCTTATATCAGCGAAACTTTATCTATCGAGCACTTTTCATACCATCAGATGTAAAACAAAGTTCTTTACTGAGGTTAAATATAAATAAAAAATGGTAATACCTATGAGTTAATGAAAATTAAATAAAATCAAGTACCTATAAAAGAGCTTGTGTGTGTGGGATAATAGAAACATCTGTGCAAAAGATTTAGGCCATGTCTGATTTGTTTGTCTTCTCTTAAAGCTGCCACGCTCTCTTAAAGCTAATTATTTTGGTTCAGAACAACAGAACATTATTTTACTCAACAAAATAGTATTGTAAATGTAACATGCAAATACTTTATTATTTAAGGCGAGGCAATTTTATTCATATAGCACACTTTCAACACAAGCCAATTCAACGGGCTTTACATGATTCAGTGGTGAGGGAACATCATACATGACAAAAGTGTGAAAATTAAACCAGAAAATCACTAAAACATTCAGTTATTGGAGTATAAAGAAAATATATAAAAGGAAAATGTATGTAAAAATTAAAAACATATAAAACATGGGAATCAATTAATGAAAAATATTTAGCAATAACAGTAATCAAAAAAGAAAAAAATGAAGCAATTGAAGCATTAAAGAAAATCTATGTAAAAATATTAATCAAAATTAAAACCAGAGGACATTTAGTCTGTAAAGTATGTAGATTAAAAATCAGTTAAAACAAGAATCGGTTAAAAGAAGTGAATTAAGAAAAGGAGAATCAATGAAGAATAAATGGTTCCTAATGCACATCTCCAGTTGTCTGTCAAAGTGCCTGTGTGACATTTGTGATGTGTAGCTTAGATTCTTAATTGTTTCTTTGTCAGTACTTGTTGGGAAGAACAATATCTAGATATAAATCAAAAATCGGATTTAGCAGAAAAATATCAAGATATACATATCATCCAGCTCTATGGCAAAATGTATTTATACCATAAATGAAAGTATAGATGGAAAAAATAACCGCAAACATTTACAGGAGATGCTATCTGCCGCATCATTATATCCCCCATTTAGTCTCTTCCACTGTTAGTTTGATGGCTGGAAGCTGAAAATAAGTGGAAATTAAGTCTGGCTTTTATTTGATCAGGGATTTAATTGTATTTTAAGTAACTGAAGAGTAGAGTGGGTGATTGCATAAACACGTCATCGGTTAAGTAACTATTGTCAGATTTATGCAGAAATGAATGAAACGCTGGTATTCCTCAACTTTTATCTCTTGAAATCGTTGTAAAGTTATTCATGTATGATGATGATGCTTGTTTTTTCTTTATGCAGATATTACTGTCTTGTTGTTGGACCATTTTTGTACATATTTTAACTGTGAAGGACTAGTCCTCCATTGGAGCTTCATGAGTTGCAGCCTAACATCTCCTGCTCACTACATGTGCTCCAAATGCCTTTCATTTATATACAGTGGCTTGCAAAAGTATTCGGCCCCCTTGAACTTTTCCACATTTTGTCACATAACGGCCACAAACATGAATCAATTTTATTGGAATTCCACGTGAAAGACCAAAACAAAGTGGTGTACACGTGAGAAGTGGAACGAAACTCATAGATGATTCCAAACATTTTTTACAAATAAATAACTGAAAAGTGGGGTGTGCGTAAATATTCAGCCCCGAGTCAATACTTTGTAGAACCACCTTTTGCTGCAATTACAGCTGCCAGTCTTTTAGAGTATGTCTCTACCAGCTTTGCACATCTAGAGACTGAAATTCTTCCCCTTTCTTCTTTGCAAAACAGCTCCAGCTCAGTCAGACTAGATAGACAGCGTTTGTGAACAGCAGTTTTCAGATCTTGCCACTGATTCTCGATTGGATTTAGATCTGGACTTTGACTGGGCCATTATAACACATGGCTATGTTTTGTTTTAAACCATTCCATTGTTTCCCTGGCTTTATGTCTAGGGTCGTTGTCATGCTGGAAGGTGAACCTCCGCCCCAGTCTCAAGTCTTTTGCAGACTCCAAGAGGTTTTCTTCCAACATTGCCCTGTATTTGGCTCCATCCATCTTCCAAACAACTCTGACCAGCTTCCCTGTCCCTGCTGAAGAGAAGCAACCCCAGAGCATAATGCTGCCACCATCATATTTGACGGTGGGGATGGTGTGTTCAGAGTGATGTCCAGTGTTAGTTTTCCGCCACACATGGCATTTTGCAATTTGGTCTCGTCTGACCAGAGCTCCTTCTTCCACGTGTTTGCTGTGTCCCCCACATGGCTAGTGGCAAACTGCAAACGGGACTTTTCATGCTTTTCTTACAATGGCTTTCTTTTTGCCACTGTTCAATAAAGGCCAACTTTGTGCAGTGCACGACTAATAGTTGTCCTAAGGAAATATTCCCCCACCTGAGCTGTAGATCTCTGCAGCTCTTCCAGAGCCACCACGGGCCTCTTGGCTGCATTTCTGATCAGCGCTCTCCTTGTTCGGCCTGTGAGTTTAGGTGGACGGCCTTGTCTTGGTAGGTTTACAGTTGTGCCATGCTCCTTCCATATCTGAATGATTGCTTGAACGTTGCTCCGTGGGATGTTCAAGGCTTGGGAAATCTTTTTGTGGCCTAAGCCTGCTTTAAATTTCTCAATAACTTTATCCCTGACCTGTCTGGTGTGTTCTTTGAACTTCATGGTGTTGTTGCTCCCAACACTCTCTTAGATAACCTCTGAGGCCGTCACAACGCAGCTGTATTTGTACGGACATTAGATTACACACAGGTGCACTCTGTTTAGTCATTAGCACTCATCAGGCCATGTCTATATGCAACTGACTGCACTCAGACCAAAGGGGGCTGAATAATTACACACACCAAACTTTTCAGTTATTTATATGTAACAAAGTTGTGATTTTTGTTCCACTTCTCCAATTCCAGTAAAATTGATTCATGTTTTTGGCTGTAATGTGACAAGATGTAGAAAAGTTCCAGCGGGCCGAATACTTTTGCAAGCCACTGTAAATGATGATGAGCTGACCATCTGCTTCACTGTTTCTGCTTGTCTCCTCCTTCAGGACTCCATAACCGCCTTGGGTCAGATTTGCTGCGACAGTAATGGCAAACTGAACGCACAGTCTGTTCTGCTGGAGGCAGGACCAGAGCAGGGTGGCCAGCCAGTGCCCGTTGACCTGTCTGAGCTCAAAGAATATTCTCTGTTTCCTGGTCAGGTGAGCTGAACGTTTGTATTCAAATATCATCCTGCCAAGTCTGGGAGGTGGTTTCTCCTTTGCCTCTGCACTGAGGTCCGTGTGCAGCAGGTTATATGGCCACCAAGAGAAACAGAGCATGCCAAGGACGTGGGCTGGAGACAGAGCCACCGTCTGACCGAGAACTCTGACAATCATCCATCCATCGCTCTCTTTTTCTCCATGAACATCCGGCTACATGGACTACCTGGCACCCATCATTGTTGCTTCACAGGCTGTAAATAGATTTTTCCAAGTCTGGAAAACATTTAATCTATATTCTCTGTCATTCAGGACATGATGGTTTAGAGATTTAAATGAAGGCAGCTGGACTTTTCTTGTGTTGAAAATGTTTCGTCTCTTATCCAAGATGCTTCTTCATTTCTGAACTGAACAAGCCTCTTGGATGAGAGACGAAACTTAATAAAAAATTTAACTCTCAAGAACAAGTCTGGAAAAGAAAAACTAAATCTACTTGGATTCCTAAACAACATTCCCATCCATTTAACAGATGAATCTCTGTCCATATGTCTGGTCATGCAGATGTTTGTCCATTCATCTATCTTTCTAGTCTCTATCCATCTTTTTATTTGTCTCTTTATTATGATATTCTGAGTACAGAATTGGTACAAAAAGAATATGTAGGAGACCAAGGACAGATCCTTCTATTACAGAAATAAAAGCATTTATCCTGAGTTTATTTATTTTGCTCTTTCTTTTGCTCTTTTTTTCTGTTTTCTTTTTCTTTCATTTTTTCGCCCTTTCTTTTGCACTCGCTTTCTTTAACTCTTTCTTTCCTTCAGGTGGTGGTGATGGAAGGGATGAACACAACGGGAAGGAAACTCGTGGCCTCCAAACTTTATGAGGTCAGATGGACGTTTTGCTCTTTCCATCTTTTAATTGTTATCTGAGCATCTATAAATATTCCTGTGTTTTATTTAGGGGGTTCCTCTTCCGTTTTACTCCCCCAAAGTAAAAATGGAGACCGATGAAGGTAACTAGTTACTGTATGGAGCTTCACATTGTTGTTTCTTCATTATCTGTAAGAAAAAAGACGCTTTCACCTCTCACTACTCCTCGTCTCACTCAGTGGCCGAACCACTGAACGTCCTTGTGGCCTGTGGACCGTACACACCCTCTGACAGCCTGACCTTTGACCCTCTGATAGACCTGATCAGCATCATTGTCAGGGATCGTCCTGATGTCTGCCTCCTGGTAAACCTGCCAGATCCTAATTTACTAACTCTGATCGGTGAAAGAAAGCTCAAAGATGTGTTTCGTGCAGTCTTGATACGATTCAGTGCTTGATGAGGATGACCGTTATTCTTCCTCTCTCCTCTAGTTGGGCCCTTTTGTGGATTGCAAACATGAACAGATCGAGGTGAGATTCATTTATGTTAGCACTTTTACTCTCCACGTTTAAAGCCAGTTTAGTTTGACGTCCGTCTGTTTCGCTCACAGAAAGCCCAGGTGACCGAGACCTTTGAGACGATTTTCCACCGCTGTATTGAGAGCATCGTGGATGGAACCAGAAGGTACGTCGGATCACGTTAAAGGGTGTTATGTAAAGGCTGTGGTTGATGCTGCGTGCATCATTGTGCGAGTGTAAAACAACCCACATTAGTGCTGCGATCCCCAGCATATTTTCTATTGGCTTTTAAACATGCTTTTTACGTTTTTTTGTGTGTTTGGCTGTATTTTGCTCCAATTCTCTGTCCAGTACTTGACAATGATCACATGAGAAAGACTTAATTAAATCAGATGACAAAACATTTATCTTTTAAAGAAAGGGGGGAAATCGGGTGGAATATTTCTCAGTACAGACGCATTTTCAAGTAATTGCTCTGTTGGAGCTAATTTTCTATTTTCTCCAATTAAAACTTAAAAACTGGCTTTTTTGATTGATCTATATAAGAAAAATGGAAACAAATGGCTTTCTTGTGACCGACCGTTTGCACCAAAGGCCCTTTGGATGCAATGATAAGGTGATCACTGTGCTTTAGTGTCGTTTTATCCCCAAGTGATCCAAGGGTCAGAGTTAATGAAAGCATTCCTATAATGTCCCTCACTCTTGTTTTTGTACCTGAATGAGTAAGAATAAAAGAAAATTATCAATGTAAATAATTTAGGATTTACTAGACTTACTTTTTTGTCTTTTTCTTTTTTTAAGTACAAAAATCTAATGATGCCTATTAAAAGAGGCTTTAATTACATACGATTTTTTTTTTTTTTGCCACATCATACCTTGATTTTATCTTTTACACCGACGGTATATGAATTATTTTTTACTTCGAATTTTATAAAAACAACAAAAATGAAAACCCAGAAGCTTAGCTCTGTGTGCAGAAACTTTAAAGGAGCATTTGACCCGGGCACAACCTCACGTCAACGACTCAACGCCATCTGCTGAGATTCCTTCCATAGAAAACTTTTAACTGACTGGACTGCTTGTATAATTGTATTGAAATAGCTTTCATTATAAAGTGCCTCAAGATATCATCTGTTGTGAAAATGGGCTAATAAAAGTGAATTTAATTTAATGTTCACTTTGAAGTCGTAGTGACCTAGTTGGAAAAACGAGCACTCGAACACTACGGAGGTGTGGCTGAGACCAAGCTTGTTTTATACTCCACTGCTGTTGTCACAGATAAAGGCTGACGTCTAAAATAAGGCTTGAGCCAGTAGCAAGGCCTGATTCACATTCAAATGCACTGTAAAGTTTTAACCTGATGAGGGCACTCCATTGCTGTTTTTTTGGTAGAAAATGAATATTTGTGCAAAAAAATTCCTGAAGAGACATATAGACCGTACTCTTATACAAAAATGTAGTTTATCAAAAAAAAAATAGATTTGAAAAGATTGCATTTTGTGTAACAATCGCTAAAAAGAACACTTTGTTCTTTTTAAGTCTTGACAGGAGAACACACCCAGCTTCACCTTCATTTTATCCATTTGAAAGTTTGTTGAAAGTGTTTAAACTTTGTTTGAAAGGTTGATGTAATTTCCAGGTCGTAGTTCTACCTTGCAGACTAATAAAATGAAGCGTTATTTTTGTAAGAAGCCGTTTGTTTGAAAATGATCCAGTTCCGCACAAAATACGGTGGAAAAACCAACAAAGGTCCAAAAGAAAACTTTGAAAGACTTTCAGAAACTGGCACAACTGTTGAGGAATATTTTTTTTATTACCAGAAGAAGAAACGTATAGTATTAGTGGAGGGGCCAGTAGTTCAGAATGGATATGAACCCACTGCTTATGTCCCAGTGGATGTTTGAGACAAAAACACGTTATACATGACGCACCGCTCCGCCCAAATCTGAAACCTTGCTATTTTTTTCTGTCTTTTGTGTTAGTGTGGACTGTCACCTGGTGTTTGTCCCCTCGCAGAGAGACATCCACCATGATTTCATCTACCCACAGCCTCCCTTCATCCTGCCAAACCTCAGCAAGGACCAGGCCCAGGTTTCTCTCTCTCACACAAACCCACACAAAGCAGATGATTGTAACTCTTTTACTAAAAAGCACCTGCAGTAAGTTAGTAGCAGCAGCTGTTTCTAATTTTAGCAGCTGAAAGGAGTCGGTTTATCCAAGCAGGTGAACTGAGACGCTTTTATCAGCACGGTGATGCGATATTTTATTTATTCCTGCAGCGGGTCACCCTTGTTCCCGACCCCTGCACCCTGCTCATCGACGGAGTGGCGTTTGGCCTGACGTCCACGGACATTTTGTTCCACATGGGAGCAGAGGAGATCAGCTGGTGAGGAGCGTTCAGATGTCAGAAACCCTTCTCTGGTTTCCTTCTGAGTTTAGTAACCGACTGTATCACTTTGCAGCGGCGCCAGCTCGGACCGATTCTCCCGCATCCTGAACCACATGCTGACTCAGAGGAGGTAAAAAAACTTTTTTTTTCTCTCCAGTTTATAAGCTGCAAAACGCCAACCTCCGTCTCCTCCTGCAGTTACTACCCCCTGTACCCGCCTGTGGAGGAGGTGAACATGGATTACGAGAAGTTCCAGATCCACGGGCAGATGCTGCTCACGCCGGACGTTCTCGTCGTTCCCTCGGAGCTGCGGTACTTTGTGAAGGTACAGAACTTTTCACAAACTGTGTCCTTCGAGCGAAACCAGTGTTTTGGTTGTTTTGACCTCCCACTTCTCCTCTTCGTGCCCTCAGGATGTGGTGGGCTGCGTGTGCGTGAATCCTGGACGGCTCACCAAAGGCCAGGTGGGAGGGACGTACGGCAGGATGCTCATCCAGCGCAGCACTACGTCCGACAACGGCAAGAGGGCGAGCCCCTGTTTAACTGCTCAGATTGTTAAAATATGATGTAATAACAGCCTGAAGTTGTTTTCCGGATGTAAAATGAGCGCTATTAGCTGAAAGTTTCCTGTTTTTTTGTTTTGTTTTACCAGGTTTTTGAAACCATTTCGTTCCTGTTGAAATCATAATAAATATTAGTCTATTTTTATATTCCAAAACATCTGGTGGGCTGTTTATTTCAGAAACACAGCATAAATAAATTATTGTATTCATTTGTACAGTTTGTTCTGTCTAATAGAATGTTTCATTCAAGACTTGCTTTATCTCCACATTCACCTCTGTCCTGTTTGGTGATTTATTAAAACTTTTCTTACAAGAAAAAAATCTTTGGATAATGTATATTTTTTGTAGTTGTGGTTAAAATTCATATCTCCTATTTAGGTTCTGCTTTAACGAAAAGCCAAGCCTCGGTTTTTAATCAGATCTGTTGATTGCTGTTTTATTACTTAAAGCGTAAAACGATACAAGGCAGTATTTCACGAGGATCCTAAACAGATTAGTGTGAGAAAAGGGGAAAAACCCCATTAAAAACAGCTTTACTCTCAAACTTTGTACGCACAAAGAATTTGACTTTGATTTCAGCACTCACAGCGTACGGGTGTTACCAGTAAATGTGGATTTTAAAGGAAATAAAGTATGCAAAACAAAATGAATGAATTAGGACATCTTGGAAAAGTTTAATTTAATGAGTTCAGGAGGAAAAACACAGAAAGTTGAGTGGAAGGAGAAAGCGGTAGAAAAAGGCGCAGAAACAAAAAGGATAACCAAAATATTTGAGGATTATTTAGAGAAACCTGTTCTGGATTTTAGAGCACAACTCACGGACCGGCTGGAATCAGTGCTTCACCACCCACAGACCAGACTTTGCATCACATTAGGAAATCAAGATGGAGAGGCGGGAAATGTTAGCAGTGAACACTGTTAAATCAGCTTGGGCTTCCTTAACACCATACCACGCTGCAGTGATGCCACAAATTCATGCACTAGGAGTCCCAACCAAGTAATAAGTAAAAAATAAGTACTGTACAGCACATAAAAAAATACTATTCGGTAGGTCTACATTTTTTTTTCTATTAAAATCCTTTTAAATTGGTTTCACTTAGAATTTTTAGTAATTTTGTGTTTTATTAGATCTGAGCTTTGATGATCAACTTTAAAACACTTGAAATATGCAAGTTAAACCATCAGGTTTTTTTTTATTGAAATACTGTGGAAAAAAACATTTTGATTATAATTTAATAGTACAGGGTTCCCCAAATACAAGCCTCAAGGGCCGGTGTCCTACCAGTTTTAGATGTGTCTGCTCCAACACAGCTGATTCAAATTGTCCAACTTCCTCTTCGGCATGGCAGAGGACTGCCAACGAGCCTCATTTGATTCTGGTTTGATGAACCAGGGAAATAATAAAACCTGCAGGACTTTGGCCCTTGAGGCCTTGATTTGGGGATCGCTGGTGTAGTAGAATAGAATACATAATGCTAACAGCCAAAAGCAAAAGAAACAGCAGTTTGTAGTGTTTATTTCAGAGTGCTTGCTGACCAGAATCCTTTAAAAGCCTTTCTAAATTCAACTATTTAAAAAAAATGTATTTAAATGTGTGAACAGACTTGCTCCTGAGCCTCTTTATAGATTTGTGAACAGACAGGTGGTAACATCTGGAGACTGCAGAATTCCATTTTGTAGAACATATTTTTACTCAAGACTTTTTTTTTTCTGTAAAATAAAGTATTGAACTCCTTACCTGCTCCTCTAAAAAGCAATAACATGTTCTACCTTTTAAAAGACAGACCGTATCCTGGTTAATACGCGTATTTCTTTGTGTGGTTCTATGTGTGAATTGGTTTGTGAGTATAGGGGAATCAATGTGTGACGTAACCATGTTAAATATTCTTCTAATCAATGTTAATTTAATTACATATCTGTTAAAAGACCTACTAGGGACCGGTGTTGCACTGTGATAATGATATGGGATTACTTGAACATAATCTATGCATACCGTGTCCGTCCCTATCAAAGTATAAATAAAATAAAAGCATGTAAGGAGTGATGTTTCCCTGCAGAGAATCCTCTCTATATTGGCAACATCATCAAGATCTGTAGGCTACTCCGAAGAACGTGTTCCACTCTAGTTGTTGTGTTGACTAATTTAGTGGCATCTAATGTGTCCAGTTTAGTCATAAAAGTGATCAAACTCATCCGAGTCACTTTTATGGTTTGTCTTCGCTCCGTCCTCCGTCGCTTGGAAGATGCCAAAGTTGGAACACGTTGCTGGAAAGGAAATGAATTCAGCTCGAATCACAAGGATGAACATCTGAACTTTCCTGCAGCGCATGTTTGTGTCCTGAGGTTCCTGCACGTACCTTTGGGCTTCCCGTCACTTTTCACAGCATTTTCTCTGAAAAACGAAGCAGCAGCTGTGAGAATTTTATCCCAGGATGTGTTTTTATGACAGATAAAATGACTCACTTTTTTTTTCCCGGCTCTTGAGGTGCGAGGAGATTCTCAATATCTTCTTCATCACTCGATTCTTGTGAGTTATTTGAGGACTGAGTGTCCGTCTCCTTTTCCTCATCCTCAGCGGCTTCCTCTGGAACATTCTTCATCTGTTTGGACCTAAAAGAAAAAAGAAATAAATGTCATTCAGTTTTCTGTCTGAAAAGGTTGCATCGTTCACTCTCACCTGGTTTTCTGTGGAGAGATGATGCTGTCCTCTGAGTCTCCTGCCTCCTCCTCTTCGTCTAACTGTTCTATCCTCTCACCGCCTTCGCTCTCCTCCTCATCTTCGCCCTGCGAGGAGGAAGAATCCTGCTCCCTGTTCTCTCCGTCTTCATTCTCCTGCTCATCTGAATTCTCTTCATCCTCTTCATCCTCTTCCACATCCTTTTTTCCGTTCCTACTGGTGGGAGGAACCTCGTCGTCGCTCTTCTCCTCGTCTTCCACCGCTTTACCGCCCTCTTCACTTCTCACCTCTTTCTCTTCATCTCCAGATCCTGGAGTTTTCTCCGTTTCCTCTTCATCCTTTTCTTCTGCGTTGCTTCGATCAGAGCTGTAAGCTTCCTCATCATCATCTATGTCTTCCTCTCTATTTTCTCCTTGTACTACATCTCTATCTGATCCCTCCTCTCCTCTGCAGCTCCTTGCTTTACTGTTTTGATCTGGACTCCTCACAGTTTCACTCAGGCTGACAGATTTCTCATCTTCTTCACTCCGCTTCTGCTCCTCTACCTCCTCCTCAGACGGCGGTGACCCAGTATTAAGCCCCCTGCCTCGCTTTGTCCTCCTCCTGCCTGTTGTGCCTCCTTCCTCAGAGGAGCTGTTTGTTTCTTTGCAGGAGACAGCGACAACTACACTGGAAGTCCTGGACGACCTGATGAGAAATGGTTGAAACAGTGATTTAGGGTCTACCTCCATGTTGACAACTCTACATTTAAGAGCACAATAACATATCTTTTTGTTGCAAATACCTCTGGTTTTACAGTAGGAAACCCTTAAACTATGAGATGATGAACACATTTACAATAACGGTTGTCCAGCATCAAGGTAGGGGTAGTCAAGGTCGTCAAAATCAGTGATGGGGTAATTACAAAAAATATTTTATCATAGTCTATAGAATAGAATGAACCTTTAATAGTCCGCCTAGAGAAAATTCAGTGGTAACAGCAGCATCCAAGGACAACAGTATGCAGAGACAACAACATACGTGCAAAAACGTGTTTAGAGAGTTTTTTGTGCACAAATTATTGCAAGTTACAGCCTCAGAAATGCAATATGTTTGCATTAAATATTAGTCTTGAAAATGTATCTGAGTTACACTACTGCAAGTTACTTTTGACAAAATATCTTGACTATGTAACCCAATTTTTAATACTGTAATCAGTTTACATTTTACACAAGTGTGACACAACTACCTTATTTTTCACACTATTTTATTAAGCTTTTAGTCTCAATTGCCTTTGCCTGACTTCTATCTGTGGTAATGTTTGTTAAATCACGTCAAAAGGAGGCGCTGACCGTGCGAACAATGCTTGGCAAGTTACAAAGAAAATGTAATATATTTCACATTACTAGTTACTAAATTACTACTTTTGGCAAAACATCTTAAAAATATAACACGACTTCTAACCACCGTAACTTTCAATTTACATTTTACACAAGTGTTACACAGAAAAATTCTGTTTTATTAAAATTAAGCCTCTAGTTCCTTTGCATGTCTTCTATTTAGGGTAATGTTTGTTAAATCTAATCCAAAGAAGGCGCTGAAAGTGCTCATCACAAAGATGGTTGACAAAGATGAGACTCCTATGTCTGAAGTCTTACAACAGATGGTTAGGAAAACAGTGTGAATGATGCTGCTGTTTAAATGTACAGTCAATCTTTTCCTCAGCCATCCTGATTCTCTGATGTTTTAGTTTCGAGCGACAGGAAGTGCACCATGGATCTTCTCCTGCGGTATCCAACTTGATTTGGAATGCTGCGTTAGTTGGGTGGAAAAACTATTTAAAATGCGCTTGTAACTCGAGTTACTTAAATTCTAAAGAGTAACATATTGCTGTACATTTTATAAGTAATGTGTTACATTACTCCGTAACTGAAAAAAGTAGTATATTCCTGTAACTCTTTACTTTTGTAATGCGTTACTGCCAGCAGTAGTCAAAATATATCACAATGGATTAGTTTGTTATGAGGTTTTTTAAATTTTATTTTAAATATATTTTGTACAAGCTGTGGTTTTCCACATTTACTTGCTTAATTTAGAGCAGATGGGATATTTGATCAGATGTGGGAACTATTAGATGATCATGTGTCAGTTGGAGGAGCCAAAATGCATTAAAGACAAACATGAACTAAGTGGACTAAGATTATTGTCGGTATTTCCATTAAAGTGCCTGTAAACTTATAAATCATTTAAGATCCGCAGGTATTTGATTCTTGATGTCTCTTTACATGACTCCAGTATGACATACTTTATACACTTCGACTAAAAATATTCACACTCCTGGCAGATTTAGGCTTCGCTCTTCTATAAACTGACATTTATGCTTAGACTTATTTGCAAAATAATGGAAGCTCAGTGAAATTGGATGGAGAGCTTTTACAAACATACGTTTCCTGAGTTGGATTGAGGTCTGGACTTTGACTAGGTCATTCTAAAACATGATTATTCTTTTATCTAAACCACATCTTTAAATCTAAACCGCTCACTTTGAAAACAGCTGCTATTATGTTCCTTTAATTTACTTTTTAAAACTGCCTTCAGGTTTATGCGCTTTTTTTACTTTATGTAAAGTAAAAAATGAAATTATTTGTGTTGTATAAACAAATGAACCAGCCATAAATGTGAACGCTGTGATTAATGATTAAATAGTTTTTTAGTCATGTTCCCCCAAGTACATCAATTTTGTGCTTCACTCTAAACTTTCTCTCATTTAGATAAAAAAGAACTTCTAAAATCAAGGGCTGAACCTGCGTTTGGACGATACAGAAACCATTAAAACAATGTCCCAAAAAATTTAAATTGGGTTCAGAAGTGAATGATTAAAATATTTACAAACAGCTGTGCATCGTTTTGGTCATAGACAATGACACATACTATTGTACATGAGGATGGTTCTGTATCACAGAGGGGACATTTTGGTCCGATTTTCTCAACACGGTCCTGCATCATCGGTTCATCAGCAAGCATAATTTCTTACTTCTGAGAAGCGCATATTTCTGACTCTGATGAGGAAGACTTCGCTCTTCCTTTCTTCTCTCTCTTCTTCTTCTCTCTGCTCGTCAGACTTGAATCTCTGCCGCTCTCGCTGCTATCAGCATGTTCGCTGGAGAGACGGACTGCAGCATGTAGAGGAAATATCAGTGAGAGACAAAAATGCTTTACTCAAATACTGAGTGTGTTTCCCTCCGTTGTTCATCCTCTCACCTGGTTGAACGTCAAGCTCAGGAGACAAGCCTCTTCTGCCTCCTCCACCTCTCACCCTGTTTAAAACTTCTGTGCTCACCTCATCTTCCCCATCCACCCTAAGTGCCGAAGGTTTCTCTGTGTGGAGCCGACTTGAAGATCTTTGAGGGATCCCATCAGCGCAGGGGTTACTGTGCCGTGGAGGAGCCAGGCCTGCAGCTTCAGGCATGGCCCATGGCGGCTGATGACCAAATGAGGAGGTGGGGTGTTGCAGCAGAAAAGGGTGAGAGTATAGGAAGTTGGCTGCAGGGAAAGCTGGGGGACTCTGGGGTTGTAAAGGTGCTCTGAGGGAATCATGAAGCAGGCCTGCTTGAGTTAGCCAGGATGCGTCTGGAGGGGGATAATAAGAGGAATTATCCTGACTACAGGCGGAGTTCTCTGCGGCGCAATATGTTTCAGGAGCGGCAAATTTGGGAACCCTTAAGGAAGGATCTGTGAATAAAGAGAAACTCGTTGGAAGAAGCTCGAAGTGTCCAGCTTCTTTAAGTATAGAAACTAATAAGATATTTTAAAGCAGCAAAGAAAAAAAAAAAGCACAAACCTTGTGAAATCAAAGGCTGATCAGCAGTTGCTGTTGACACTTGATCTTTGTTGTGTCGTAGATATGATTTCAAACTGTCTTCCATCCTCTGCTGACAAGATAAACCAAATAAATGATGAACAGTAAACAGGAAAATGTTTTTGATTTTATATTAATATTGTTTATAAAAACACCTTTGAGGAAAAAAATCGGACTGATAATCTAAAGATATTTTCTCTTTTAAAACTTAAAACGCTCTCCTAAACTATCTATTTATTTTTTAATCGCATGTTTTGTGGTAGAAAGTAATGTATAATTGTGAAGTGGATGAAAAATTTCCTTTAAAAAATTTTAAAACATACATTATTACTGAACTCTTATAAATCAGTACGTTAAAAGCAATATTTTTGCCACAGGTATTTCAGAGTATTTGTGTACCATCTGAGCACATCTAAAAACTGACACCTTTTTCATTCTTCTTTTCAAAAGAGTTCAAACTCAGAGTGGAAATAGAGCATCGGTGAACATCATTTTTCAAGTGTGGACACTAGTTTCTGAAATGAATCGAGGTGTGGAGGTTAATTTCGTACGACTATACCACGTTCTTCCCCGTGTTTGCTATGTATCATATGAGGATAGTGGCAAAACCTTTAAAAGGGCCGTAATTATTTGCAGTGGATTTTATTTAGGGGTTTCAAAGGAAAGGGCTCTCTATACAAATGCACACCACACTTTTGTGTTGTCCCAAATAATACTTTTACAATTTCTTTTGATGTGAGAAAATGTGAAAAAAAGTTTAACAGTATTAAATACTTTTGCAGGTCAATGCCTTGCAAAAGCCAGTTGTTGGTAGTTTGGTAAAACTGCCTCCATATATAGCACCGTTGTTGTACCGTCTTCTGAGAGCCTCGAGTCTTCTCCTTGAGCTCCAGCTGCCAAGGATGGAAGTTTTCCTCCAGGTACCTCTCATATTCCATCTGTAAATGTTAAAGTGTAAATCTGAGCGGCTGTTAAAATCTGAGACAGACTTTATAATCCCCGGTTACTTTAACAGATTTTTCCAGTTGCTGAATTAAACTGATATGAATGTCATTGTATCTGTCTCCTACAACTAAATTGCTCCTTCTCTCCCTATTTGCTGCTGGATATAGACTGACAGTGTGACAGTGCGTGTCATTGTGGATGTCTGCACCCGTATTATTTTCATGGCAGCGTTGCGGGCCAGCATCTCCGTCAGTGTGTCCTGGGCTCTCTCAAACTGCAGGAGCAGCTGCCTGTGGTCCTGCTGCGCTCTACGCTCTCTCTCCTTCAACTCCTGCAGACGCTGCTGAAGTTGCATTCCTCTGCCACAGCAAACACACAGAAGGAGATTTTAACAAATTAGATTGCATACAGCGTGGAGCATTCTGTATCTGCTGTCCTCTGCACCTACAGCTGGATTAAATTAGTAGTAGATGAAAATGCACCATTCTGATGATACATTGGTTTAGAAATACTCACTAATGTCCATTAATAATAAGCTCTTAAGAAATTCTTAAGTAATATTTCCGGTCAGATATTCTATATTTTTTAATTGCCTGGTTTCCTGGCATGAACCATGAGGTCATGGTGTTGGGAAGCCCTCTCAAGAAGCCCTCCAACTCCAATTCTTCTATATTTTGGGATCTATGTCCTGTTAGAAGATCTAGCTATACTAAAGTATCAAATATTGTGCTCCAAACTGTAACCCTCTCAGAAAAAAAAAAGGTTTGGGTGCTCAGGAACCACAATATCTCAAGGTAGCCTAATTGAAACTTCTGAGACGCCAAATGTCGTTCTCCTTAATGAAACCGGTTTAAAATCATCTTGAACTCAGAGGTTAATGTCTGGGCCGAGAAGGATGCTATGGCTGAAATTTGTCGTCGTAGTTGAACAAGTCAAATGTTTTTTCTAGAGAAATGTTTCATGATCAGAAGAGACAAAGATTGAGCTGTTTGAATACAATAACCACAAGTATGTTTGGAGGAGTCTAAATGACGGTTTCAAACCTATGAACTCTCTACAAACTATCATAGATGGCAGTAGTATGATTTGCATCCATGATGAGTTTATGTTAACTTCTGACCATAACTGTAAACTCTGCCAGACTATTATAATATTAAAAGGTTGCTGTAAAACAACAACATGCCGTCATGTTGATCTCTTTTTCTATAAAGCTTTAAATTATACCCACAAAAAGCATAAATCACACGAGTCATTCTAGCTCTTCAAGCCTGCCAAGTTTTGTTTAAAGTACCTTACCTCTTCTTTATTAAGAGCTCTCTCTTTTTGGTAAGAGTATTTCGCTCCATGCTGCTAAAATGCTCAACAGAAAGCAAATTCTCCCCCGGTGCAGCCATGACTGCCAGAGCTCCTTAGATGAACAGATTATCAAGGATTAAGAGCGATGCTTTGAGGGGGAGGGACCAGAAGCTTTCTGCCAATCCACATACATGACATACATACACTATCTGAAACACTCGTTTAAATGCAAAGTGATTACACATAACAATAATAACAATAATTAAAATAAACAACAGTAATAATAATAATGTTATTATTACCAATAGTTCTAAACATAGAATAGAATAACACTAAATAGTAATAATAATAATTAGGGATGTGCATCGGCAAGAGTTTGGCAATACGATAAGTATCACAATACAAAGAGGACAATAGGATATATATATAACCAGATTTAGTTGATCAACTACGACGAAAATGAAAACAGCGACCAACTTGTGGTCATACTTTAAATTTTACTACAAAAATCACTGTCCTTATTAATGGTTCAATTCAAATTACAAAAAAATTGATACTTTGCTTTTGAATAGCGATACAATATTGAGACATAAAACATTGTGATATATTGGCAGATCAATATTTTCTCACACCCCTAATAATAATAATAATAATAATAATAATAATAATAATAATAATAATTAGTAGGCTAGTAGTAGTAGTAGTAGTGGGAATGAATAATATTTTTGGGGATTATATACAGTTGAATAGAAACATATGCCATTTAACATATTATTTGAAATAGGTGGGCGTAAAACTGAAGAGGGGAAAATTTACGACGGAGTATGAAATTATCTGTCACCAAAGTCATAAATTTACGAATTATAAGACAGCAATTTTGAGAATAATTTCAGGTAGCCTATTTTCTAGAAAAAAAATGTAACTCTTTGATTTAGAAAAGTAGAAAATTTGCGATAAAAAACTAAGAAATCTCTATGATCAAAGGCATGTTTTTTATTTTAAAATTTGCGGACTTTAAAATGTCAGAAATATCTTAGTTTAGATATCAAAAATGTATGCCTTTAATCATAGAAATGTCCTAGTATTTTCTCGCAAGTTTTCATTTCTACATCACAAAAATTATGTCTTTTTCTTAGAAAACATCTTAAATTAATCTCAACATTTCTGTCTTTTAACTTGTAATTTAAATTTTTGTGACAAGAGAATTTCCGAGTTTTCTTTCTGGAATATATCTTTAATCTCAGAATCTCTGAGTTTTTTGGGTGGAAATTTACTCCAAAATATTTTTATTTTTTTTACAATAGCCCTAATACTCCGTCGCAGAAAATACTCCATATACAGTAATATAAAAGTTCAACTACGTTCCTTCACATTCGACAAGGTTTTAAACAACATTTTAACAAGCGGAACTATAGTGTGTTGTTGCAGACCGGTTATATTGTGTGACACTCTGTATCGGACGTGATTTGAAAGAAATTCAACAGAGCTGTTCCTTGTTTCGAGAGTAATATTTTAATTATTTCAACACAGACTAGGGCGAATTCGTATTTTAAACAAGAAGAATATGTTTCTTCGATGTTTTTGATTCAACACGATTAATTCAGAGTCGCGCAGAAAGCGAAAACAGTGTAATTTGGCTAGCGGCTAGCTAACCAGACCACTCTGTGCGTCTGTCAAATCTCTCCTTCAACTACACTGACGGCGTTGTTAGTTTCGCTTCAAACATGACAGGTTTGGGCAGCAGGTTGTTCTGCAAGGTCGGGAAGCTTTGTGAACAACTCCCAGTGTTCCTCAACACCTTCCTGGTGTTCTCCATCACCGGGGAGGTGAGCTACCTGGTGCTGGTGGAGGCTCCGCTGGAGGCGGAGCAAAAGAAGACTGCGTGGTCCACCTGGTGGAAGGCGCTGCATCTGCTGGGCCAGTACTTCATGCTGGGGAACATCTGCTGGAACGCCTTTCTCTTCCTGAAAATCAGCCCCAGCATTAAGGGAGTGTTCCTGGGAGGGGATGGGCTGGGGCAGGGCTGGAGGTAAGGAAGAATACAACCAGCTGCCTTTTACTGCCTCCTCAATTTCATCTGTAGGCCATATAACGCGATTTAATTTAATCATTAATATTTTAAAAATGAAAGAAAATTGTGGTTATTATTTAGTTCCCCCCTAATTCAGTACTTCCTAGAGCTAAATGCAGTCACAGCTGTTGGGATGTGGTTCATCAAGCTTGGCTTACCTTCAATCAGATTGAATAAAAACTGTTAAAAACATGTTTTCGACGCTTTCTGCAGATTTTTAAACCGTTCCGGTCTGAGCCGTTCTGGCATGTTTTGCAGCCTAAAACGTGTTTTCTTTAAGGATTGTCCTGTTTCAAGCTTCATCTCTGTCTTCCCCTCAAATATGTACAACTTCCCTGTCCCTGCTAAAGATGATCATCTCCACAGCATTATGCTGCCACCACCGTGTCTCTCAGTGTGGACGGTGTATTCATGGTGACGTCTAGTGCTTAGTTTTCCACCACTTAAAACATCTTGGGTTTATGACAACAAAAATAAATGTTACTATCTGCTTTACTAAAATCCCCACGAAGCCCAATGAAGTTTCTCCTACGGGACATTGATATTATCCAATTGTCATGCAGTCCCAGTTGAAATAGATCTTTGTTGCTTTCATGTGCAGTTTTAAGATTGTTTTCCTTCTGATTTTATCCTAAATGTGCGAAAGAATGAATTTTCACAATCAGAGTGCCTCATTTTGGGTTTAAGACAGATTTTCAGCACAATTTTTAGGTTAAGCTTGTCTAATTACAGCTATTAGAAAGGTAATAAATAGGGATGTATCGATATTGACATCGGGTAACAGGTCAGATACCGTTCTACTCTACCCATATTGGTTACCGTTAGTTAACCGATACCATGAAATGATACTTAAAATAAGGAAACTGCAATAATTTAACAGAAAATGTTCTTTTTTCCCTTGAAAATTCAGTTTTGTGACTTTTTTAATCTAATACACAATACTTTCTTGTAACAAGCAGAGAAGAAAATAAAACCTGTCTTCCAATTTCTTGCTTTTTTGTGTGTGATAGAAGTATCAGCATTGGTTGTCGGTATCTGCAACTACTCTGGTCCAAGTATTGCTGTGGTATCGGTGTGAAAAAAGTGGCATCGTTGCATCCCTTAACCTTCTACTTTCCTAAAATAGTTTTATTTATCGCAGTAACTGTGTCAGCTAAAATCATGATGGGCTAAAAAGGTTGGCTTGTATTTTTGAGATACATATTCTAACACAGTAAGAATATCTTCAGCATTAAATGGCTTGTTTTATTGTGCAGGTACTGCTACACGTGCGAGACACACACCCCTCCGCGCTGCTCCCACTGCTACGACTGCAAGGTGTGCGTTCTACGGCGGGATCACCACTGCGTCTTCTTCGGCCAGTGCGTCGGCTACCGCAACTACCGCTACTTCCTGTGCTGCTTGTTGTTCATGTGGTCGGGGCTCCTCTACGCCATGGTGATGAATGCGGAGGTCTTCATAGTCATACTGAAGGAGGGCGTGACTCTGCACAGCATCCTGCTGCTGCTCATACCCTGGATCATGCTTGTTTCAGGTCTTATACTCTGTTTGCCTTGTATATTCTTTGTTAAATTAGCTTCAAAAGTGGTTACAGTTATAATACTTTTCAATTTATGGGCCATGTTTTGTGCAGACATTCTTATGATTTCCCTAAATAAGTGAGATTATTATAGCTAATATCGTCCTTTGTTTTCTTAGGCCAGGTTTCAGCGCGCGCCTTCGCTTTCGCCTTCATCGCCGACACGTGCGTCGTGGGCTTCCTGCTCGTCTCCGCCTTCTTCTTCTTCCACCTCTTCCTGCTGTTTCGAGGTCAGACCACCAGGGAGTGGTACTCCTCTCGCCGCCCCTACAACCTGGGTCTCCGCGGCAACCTGCGCCACATGCTGGGCCTCCGCTGGTACATCTGCTGGCTCTCCCCGCTCATCGCATCGCCGCTCGCTGGAGACGGGATAAACTTCCAGGTCACGGGTTCGCTGGAGCCCCCCCAGTAAAACGCAGAGGTCTGAACCAGACTCTGAGTCTTTAATTCAGTGGTAGTGGTTGATGGTGACAAGAGAAGCAGCAGGAACATTACCTCGGTTAAGATAGCTTTGGATGGGATGCTGCTTAGATACTTGGTGGTTGTTTTATCATTGGAAAATATTCGTCAGTCAGCCTCTTGGCTGCATTGAGCAGGGAAGTCAGGGTTGGACCTGAAGATAACTTCTGGACTGGTTAAGGTTAAGCACTGAACATACTGTTTCAACCGGCACTGAAGTAAGAATGTATTGTATCGATCATTAAAAGTAAAAGGAGAATATTCAATATTTGTTAGTAGAGATTCACATGGCTTACAAACGTGTTGATGTAGTTCAATTTTGAGGGGATTTTTTTCCTAAAAACCAAAGCTGCCTAAATTAGTCTCACTCAAAAAAAATGTCTTTGCACTTTTCCATATTAAACTCCAGGATATTTTTCATCCACTTCTGAGCAGCTGCTGAGTATGTCACAGACTTATGGTTGGGGCAGTTTCAATTTGAAAAAATTTATCTTTACTGAATATGTACATAGAATTTGGCTGCTGATCAGAATGGGATGATTTTTAGCTTGATCTGCCCTGTAAAATCATCAGAAACTCCAAAATATGACCTTTTTTTTGATCTGTGAACACACCATGTGGCCCCAGTCGCATCACTCTTCAGCCTAAAAAAGGCTCTGTGTTTTCAGTGTCATTTAAGGTGTAAAAGCAGAAGGAAACACAAACATGTAAGACGTTCCTTTAAAGCAAACCTTTTTCTTTGATAGTATAAAACATCTGTGTGGTTTATTTAGAGTGAGAGCGAGCGATTCCTTCACCTGATAACAGGAAGGCTGAGCAAAGTTTCCTTATTTGTTGTTATTTGGCTTTCAGCTTTTGTTTGTCAAGGAACATGCTGGATTTAGACATTTTGAAAACCTTTTGGAAAACTCATTTAAGGTAAGGTCATGCATGCTCTGGAGAGTACAGTCATTGATACTAACCATGCTAATCGCTAACGCAACATGCTAAAGATGGGTGTAAATGTCAACATTGCAATTATTCCGTCTTGGTTTTAAAGTCGGGTCCGCATTAATATACCAACATATTTTTTTGGTGCCAAAACACGCGAACGGGATATCAGGAGAATTTTTTTTTTTTTTTTTTTTAAAGAATGAATTATTATGGAAGGCCACTTTGCATTTACCCATACTCTCTTTCTGTGCTAGAAAACTTCAAAGAAAGAGGAGCCTTTTTGTGGCTCATTCCACATCGGTCTCATTTTGCCCTGGCTCTATTTTAAATTACATGTTTAAATTAATCTGTAAGATATTTCTATTCCATGTCATGCATATGTTGCCACAGACCAGATATGTAGATTAAAACATCTTGTGTTTCCGCTGGGGCTAAGAATATTATTAAAACCCCTGCTTTACAAGAACCCACATTCTGACACGGACAGATGTCAACTTTTAATATAAAAAAGTTGATGACCAGTCACTGTAAGAACACTATAAGAACCATTTTTCATTAGAGCTGTTAGAGAGAAGTCAGAATCGGCAAAAATTGATATTGGCAGACTTGGGTAAGATTGAAAAATCTGCCTCAAATCTGCGATTGGTGCGTCTCTACTACATTTCATCTACATTTACTAGCAAAAACTCTCAGAAACAGTACATGGTATAAATCTCATGCTTCAGGTTACAGGTAGATGTAATGATAATTCATCTGACAAATTCTGTACTTAGAATAATTTTATGATGGTGATGTGTGAATATTTTGTTTAATAAATTATAATTTGTTCCTTAAGACAACCTTCCTTTGCAGGATGGCAGTTCCTGTCTGAATATATTTATCAGTCTCTTTATGGTTCTGTTTGATTAAGGTATTCTTGAAGCTGATAATCGTGACATTTTAAAGTGTACTGTTTCAGCATGTCATATACGGTGCCGTGCTTCAATTCAGTACGTAGATTTGCCTTTGGGCCACGCTAACATGTCTTACTGCACTTGATACCAGCTTTACTTTCATTACCTCACCTCTTTTGTCGCCTGTATTTTTTAACTCAAACTCTACTCGCCTTAAAGGGAATGAACACATCACCAGCCTTTGGTTTAACAAGTTCTGAAAAGTGTTGGTGAATATGTAATCTAGCAAAAACTGTTCTATTTGTCTTTTGAATTGTTTAGAAAAACAATTATCTGTTGGGTTTTTCTGTTTCCATGTGCTTCATTTAACTATTTGAATTGGGGTACTTTGCTGTTTTTCTTGTTTTGTATTTGAAAACCTGCTGTGTTGTAATGTTTACTTGAAATGTTTTTTCCGAAAAGTGTTTCCTCCTATTTCTGCTTCAGTTTTTTTCAATTGTTTGATTAAAACTATCAAAATTGGTTGTACACCTGCTGATCCTACAGCTTATTTGTGAACCTACTTTAACAAGAGAGTAACATTCCTCAAAAGTTTGGCAATCTGAAAAGCCCCGCAAACACTAACCCTACATGATGTTCTCTTCAGGTTAAGCAGTCTTCTTTAAAGAAGGTTGTAGGCAAGTTCCCTAAAGGTTTAACATAATCAGAAAAATAATCTTTAGGGAATGTCCTGTAAAGATGGCTAGGTTTCCGCCCGTCTTAGGTTAATTTCTGGAAACTAGAGAATGTTCTCCTAAGCTTGCTTAAATGTCTACAACGAAACTTTCAGGGATCCTTTAAAAAATGTTATCCAAGTCATTTTATCAAGGGCTTTCTCTTAAACGTTGATAATAATCAACAAAGAAAATCTATTAAACGTCCCTAATGGCGACTGTCTTTCTAGGTTATTTGTTGCTTAACCTGTAGAAGATGTTCTCTAAACAGTATCCACGATTTGTTAACTCAATTTTCTGGGAAACTAAACAAAATTACTTTCAAGTTTCCTTGGAGTTATTTTTTAATTTTAATGAATAATAGAGACATTTTAGAGAATATTCTCTAAAGTCTGGTTTCAACCTTAAAGTGAACCTGTTTGAAACATTTCTCAAATATTAACCGATGAATAACCTTCAGGGAACGTTGTGGGAACGACATGCCCTAAATGTTTAAATGTTTGGTAACAAACCACAGCAAGCACAAGAACCTCCGGAAAAGCAAAACAACTTTTTTAGCATTCAGAGAACCTTTAAATGTTGTTTAGAAGGTAGTTTGAAAATGGTCAAGTTGGGGGACATTTTGCAAAGGTTGCACAAGGGTATAATCTCCTGCTAACTTTTAGGGAACAGTAACCCTACAACCAGTCTTGTGTGACCTCACTGATAGGTTAATGTCTTTCGGGCCTCTTGACACTTTAATGTAATAATAATTTTAAAAATGAATTAAAGTTTAAAATCAAGTTGCAAAATATCTAGACTTGTTTTAATGTTTCTGCAGCGACACTGCACTCTACTGTAGTAAAGTAAAAATTCAGTATTTAAACACCCTGTGATTTTGCCTATTGTTCCATTCAGAATTTATGGAGTGGTCGGAAAGTCACATCTGTCTGCATTTCCACTGTGAGAGACAGCATTTTGGAGAAGAAAAACAATATGGAAATCACGTATGATTTTTTTAAAAATAATTTGTAACTTAGTGCTGCACATAGTTATTTGAATACCTGCAATCAGCAGCAATTCTGGCTCACAAAGACCTGTTACTCTGCCTTTAAAAAGTCCAACTCTTCTCGTATTCATCCAAATTAGTAGAACCTGTCTGAGCTCCTACAAGGCTGGAGAGGGCTATGAGGCAACTGCCAAGCAGCTTGGTGAAAACGGATCAACTACTGGAGCAATTGTTAGACAATGGAAGAGGCTAAAGATGACCATCAGTCTCCCTCCGGCTGGTAAGATCATCACCTGATTAGACATTTGAGGAATCGGCCAAGAAACGACAGGAAAGGAGGTGGTCGATGACATGAAGAGAGCTGGGACCACAGTTTTAGAGGTTGCAGTCAGTAGAACACATCGCCGTCATGCATTGCACCGAAGGTTCCCCCCGCTCAAGTCATCACATGTTCAGGCCCATCTGAAGTTTTCCAGTGTCCTGACAGTTTTAGATGTGTCTCTGTTCCAACACAGCTGATTCAAATGTTCCAACTACCTCCTCAGCATGGCAAACTTCTGCAAAGGCCTGCTAACAAGCTATCTTTTGATTCAGGTGTGATGACCCAGGGAAAAGAAGTACAACTTGCTGGATAGCGGCCCTTAAGGACCAAGTTTAGGGCACCCCTGATCTGGATGGTCCAGAGGAGGCAAGTGAGAAAGTCGTGGTCAAATGAGACCATAATATAACTTGACTCGCCACGTTTGGAGGAAAAAGGATGAGTTGTAACCTTAAGAACACCATACCTACTGTGAAGCACGGGGGTGGAAACATCATGCTTTGGAGTTGCCTTTCTGCTAAGGAGAGGCTGTGGTCTATTAAGGAGAGGATGAATGGGGCCGTATATCCAACCTGACTGACCCAAAGCTCACATTCAGGATCACCAAGGAGTGGCAACATAAAAAGGTTCTGGATTGGCCTGGCCATTATCCAGACCTAAATCCAATAGAAAATCTTTGGAGGAAGCTGTAACTCTGTGGTGTTCAGGGACAGATCCAGAGAAGATCTGTCACCAAAATCCCCTTTGCAGTGTTTGGAAGCCTGGTCAATAACTTCAGGAAACGTTTGACCTTTTTAAATTGCAAACAAAGGCATCTGAACCAAATGTTAACACTGATTTTTTCAGGTCTTCAAAAAGGCCTACAAATAACCGATTAAACGTGATTTCACGAATTTTTCTAGTAAAAAAGCTGTCTCTCAGTGGAAATGCTACATTTCAACCCCTATATAATTTCTAAGTGGGAGAGAAAAATGCACGGTGTTCAAATAGTTAAAACTATTCGTTCCTCGCTGTATAAAGTAACGGAGGAAGCCCGTCTTTCAACGGCGGCCGTTGCAGGAGCTCCTAGCAGGGACAACACCTGTAGCTTTTAGGGCTTCTTTCAGATCAGGTGAGAACTCGTTTTTAAGTGTTATTTATCTGCTAAAAGTGTAAATGGCGAAACATAGTGTTGCAGAGTTGTGTAAAAATTTGAATTTACTCGGTTGAAGCTAACTGAACCGTTTGGTCGGTTCACAGCTAACGTCCCCGATTCCCTCACTGACTTGTGAAAAACGACTTAAAATTGTATAAAACATTATTTTTTGTCTACTTTAGCTTTACTTCGGAAATAAAAAAATAATTAATCCTAAAATACACTTATCTAAAACTCGATGCAAACGTTGCTTCCATAGTTTGCTGTAACATCAGTTAGTTAGCTTAGCTAACTTTTTTTTAATGAACCTAAATTAAATACAATACCGTTTAGACACAATATTGTAATAAATACGGGATTTAGTTTATTCCTAATTTTGACATTGAAAGCACATTTTTAGTGTATGATTTTGAAAAAGAACAAAAACGTTTTTTTACAGGCTACCCAACATAATTTATTGTAAATGGCAGATAGTTTCTTCTTTAAGTTGAGCTTCTAGATAAAACAACCGCAGGTGATTTCCTTCAAAACGCTTCTGATCAAATTAATAAAGGTCTTCTATTTTCTCCTTTTTATGCATACTGTACATTTGAAACAAGTTTACATACACTGCATAAAATAAAATCAGACCACTTATTCTGTTTTATTTCTATTTGCTAAATGACACAATAATGAGGGGATGTAGACCATTTGTGGACGGTGCATTTTTAACATTAAGGAAAGTCTTAGCTGTAGTCCATGCTGATGCCTGCAAATTTAGACTACACCTGAAAACGTTGAATTAACACATTTCTCTGGACGCCCAAGAATGTGTAATACTAACGATTTGAGACCATTTTCAACTAATTATAATAATAATGCATGTACACCCTCTGAACAATAGACTTTCTAAAGAATATTTACCACTTCAACTGGGAGACATTTCGATAAGCCATGAATGAATAAAACAACAGAAACAATAAAAAAAATGGAGGAACTCTGTAAACAAAGTTGCCCTTCAAAAAAACAAAATCCCACAAGAAAAACAAAATGACAGAGTATTAGGGCGATTGTTAACAAAACAACAACACCTTGGAGTAAATTTCCGCCCCAAAAGCTCTGAAATTCTGAGATTAAACACCGATTTTTCAGGAAAAAAAGGGAATTATCTGATGTCAAAAAGTAGTAATACGTATTACGATTAAAAATTTAAATTTCAGATATTAACTGAACATATTTTCCAGTGAAAACGTCAGATATTCAATATCACAAAAATCGTAAGATTGCACTTTTTTAAGAAAAAAAGTGCAATTCTCTGATTTAGTAAAGTAGAAAACTTGTAAATTAAACATCCAAACTAACAACAAATACACTCAGTTTGAATAAAAAGAGATACAAGGAACACAAACAAACATGCGAGTGGAAATTGTTGTGGCTGGAAAATGATTGAAATCATTTGAATTTATCCTACGATAAACTGATTTATTGTGACAGGCCAAGGTGTTTGCAATATTTAATAACTAAAATTGGCTTTAGATGAAATCAGTTTCTTGTTTCGTCTCGTTCTTGCTTCATGTAAAATGTAGATGTATTAAAACGGATGCTTTGAGACCCTTTTCATCATCACTTTTATTTTGTGCGTTTCTGAAGCTTAGAGGAGGACTTGGCCAGCCTGATGGATTCCACAGAGGAAAACATGTGTGTGACAGTCAATAAACAAAATCCTCTACACGTGTTTTAATTAAAGATCAGTCGACCTGTAAGGTTTTCTATTGTTGTAAAGATCCCGGACGGATATGCTGGAGAAAATAGCTGAGCTGGATTACAGCCAGAGTCAGCTGAGGGAGCTGAACGCTGAGATGCGTCACTGGTTGGATGTTGCTGACGACGACATGGCAGTGCTGCGCTCGGAGAATCTTAGCCTCAAGAAACAAGTGAAAGAGTGGGTGCATCGTTGCTCCGTGTTTTAAAATTAAACCCCCACAAATGTCCCAGTGTCTTCCTTAATCGTGTTAATGATGTCCTTGTGTCTCTGCAGCCTGGAGAAGACGCTCACTGAGCTACAACAGGTCGAGGTTGAACTTTGTGGGCCTCCATTAGCTGACGGCCACGAGGAAAATAAAATCTGCGAGAAGAAGATTCATGATTTGGTTCGTTAACAGCAGAAATATTTTCCTATCTGCCTATATGTAAATATTAAATGTATCAATAGGTTGCAGTCATCATCACTTTTTTCTGATTGGTCGTGTCATTTTACAGGAGAAGGAAATGTTAAAGGTGCAGGAAGAGAATAAGGAGCTTACTACCAAGGTAGATGGGTTATTTTCATGTCTAGATTACCGTAAGTACCGGACTATAAACCGCTATTTTTTCCCCATACTCTGAACCCTGCCGCCTATGAAACGGTGTGCCAAATGTATGAATTTTTTACAGCTAACGGCCACTAGGGGACCTCCTCTATCTATGGATTGTACAGGTTATGTTCTTCACCTTTAAGGGATACTTGCCTTTAAAAGAGTGAGAGAGGCAGTTCATGCCAACAATAGATAGATAGATAGATACTTTATTTATCCCCAAAAAGGGGAAATTCAATTTGTCAAGTGCTCGTATATTTACAAATACATCTTAGATTAGGAAAAAAAATAAAAAAAGATAATGATAATAAAATAATTTAGGAAGCATGTTGGATGTCTCTGTTGAATAGACTTATGGCTGCAGGAACAAACGATCTCCTGAACCTCTCAGTCCTACATCTGACAGAAATCAATCTTTCACTGCAGCTCATTCTCCAGCTGGTCAGCACATCATGGAGTGGGTGTTTAGTATTACCCAGATGAAATGAAAGCCAAAGTGGAACAGGCAGATGAGAGCGAGACAGTTTTCTGAAAAGTTTTCACGTTCTCATTATGGGAAACGAACAAAGAAATGCAGTCGATCTGGCTTTTAAAGCAGGAAATAGAGCAGCTTCATGCACCGTTGACATCCATGAATCAATGGTGTGATGTAGGAGACACTAGCATGAAGAACTGTCTCAATGCAATTAAGACGAAAAAAGCTTCCAGTGATTAAAAAAAGCAGACGGCCCGAACTTGAAGTCTGTCTTTGAGATTGGCTGAACACACAGAGAGAGGACGGCTGAGGTGTTTGCACCGTGTTGAAATGGTAATAAAATGAAAGCTTCCCCAAACACAAAAAACAAAAAGAATTGGCTGGAGCGGCTTATAGTCTGGAAACTAGGGTACATTAATAATCAGTGGTTAGTTAGTGTGTCTAGTGATGCATTATTTAGCGTAAGAATGGTCAAAGAAGGCAATATTTCTATGGAAACATAACTTATAAATGGATATACTTCAGGACAAGTTTTCAAACTGTGTTGATAATTTTATGATGCTTTCACCCTTTGCAGATAAAGAAACTTAAACAAGAAAAAGACCAGGACAAGATGACGTTGATCAAGATCAGGACTGAATTTGAAAACCTTGAGGTGACTCAAAAAGTTTTACCTTTAGAGGGCCACTAGTTCCTCTCGCTCTATTGGACGTATCAGTATTTAAAGTTACGTTTTTCCTGAAGTCTTCTCAAACAGGACTTCTTGCCAAATGTCTTTTCTTGTAAATTATCCTTTGTAATTTTTTTAATCCCACCTAAAAAGTTTTTTTTTTCTGGCCTTTATTTTCTAATATCACTTTTAACCAGTCTTCCTTTTATTTCTTCATTGCATGGTATATTTTAGCAAATACATTTTATTAGTTATTTACATTTCTCTCTAAATGCGTCTTTGCATCAGTTTTAACTGGCCTATTGTTCAGTGGATTTATCTTAGCTCGTTGTTTTTAACCTTTATTTGCTTTTCCTATTTTTTATAATTATTCTTTTATTGCTTTCTGTGTCTTTTCCACTGTACCGCAATTTGGTTACTTGTGTTGCTCTATTAACAAACTGGTATGGTAAATGTATAACTTGTGTGTTCAAGATGGTGAAATACCTTTAATCCCAAACACAGTGCTGTGGAAATTAATTATTGACACCTTTTTGACGTAATTTACATTTGATCTTGTTGCAGCCACAAACTTCAACGTTTCTCGGGTTTCATGTGATACACCAACGCAAAGTTAAATGATATACCTTTTAGAATCTGTAATATAAATCTCACGTTTTTACCTACATTCAAAATACTTTGTGTTGTAGCAGACTAATATTGCACTTCACCCAGAAAACCTTTGCTCCACTTTTGAACATGGTGGTGGCAGCGTAATGCTGTGGGGATACATTTCCTTAGCAGTGTTAGGGAGACTGGCAGGAGTAGATGGGAAGCTGATGGAAGGCGTTAAATACGGGATGACCCTAAAAGAAGAAAAGAGGCTGTAAATGGCCTGAAAAAGGAGTGAAGGTTCACCTCCACCTAAACATGAAACCAGAGCTACAGTACTGTACAGCACTTTGGTTAGCTGTCAATGCTGCTTGTTAAATTGCTCAAAATATAAGAAAAAAAAAAAAGAATCTGATTTTTATCTTAATTTTAAAATATTTTCAGGCATTTCTTTTAACTTTGTCAACCTTATTCTGTACCATCACATAAAATCCCTATTAAGGCTTAGTTCTGAAAGTGTTGGTGAACTGTTGTTGTCATTGAATTAATGAAAAAGAAAAAAAAAACATTTTTAATACCACTAAAACATATCTATATTGAACTAGATCAGATTGAATTGGATCAGATCGGATCGTGATAATCCATTCTAACCTTTGAGATTTAGAATCGAATGGATTCTTAAAATTTTAATCGATAGACAGCCCTAGTTCTAGGTTTGTAGTATTACATTTGCCGTTTTCACTATAGGCTGAAATGTCCTACGCTCTTGCTAAAGTTTTTGTTTGGAACAGGTGGAAAATGTGAAATGCTGTTAATGGTTTTTTTTTTATTCACACGTTTCTTTGAATAAATAATCTTTAACTCTATTTTGTTATGTCGTGTGTTTTTTCAGGTTGGGATGGAGGAAGTTCAGCTAGAGCTGCTGCATAGAGATGAGCTGATTGATCAGGTGGGAGCAAAGAAACCCTCCACCATAACGAGAGTCTGGATTATTATTTTAAATAGGAATCATAGCTATTAATGTCTGCATTTAACACTGATTTTTAACAGAAAAAACAGCAGTTAAAGCACCTGGAGGAAACTGTGGAGGAATATTCTGAAATCATAAAGGCAATTATGTTTACATTCATTATTGTTCGAAATGCAGTAAATGCAGCTTTGTTTGAACAGTGGTGTCTAGTTGAATTGCGATCACGTTTCTGTGCTGCAGGACCTCCGGCTGACGAAGCAGGAGCTGAGTTATCAGCTGGAGGACAGAAGAGACGAGGCTTCATTGTAACCCTGACATCCAGATGCTAAACTTTCATGTGATCGTCGTGATGGGAGTCCTCATTGTGCAGATTGTTTTACAGGGCTGCTGTGACTGAGTTGATGAGTGAGGAGGAGGGACAGCCCACTCCTCACCTGTCCATAGCAGAGGAAATCCAGCTGCTGTTCTCATCCACTGAAGACAGAAACTTCCCAGAAGTCTCCACAGATTTTACTTCTGAGACGTCTGAACTGGACAAAAATGTAAAAAAAAAAATACTCACCAAAACCTAGCTTTGATGTGTAATAATGCGGCTATGATGTTCTTACTTGAATTAACCTGAAGTGATTCATTATCTGTAATACCAGCAGTCACCACAAGTCTCCGCCATATTCAATTTTTAGAAGGTACTGTGTGAATGGAGTGCAGACATGAGTCTTGTGTGTATTATGTCTGCAGGTAGAGGCTGAAGACGAGCAGCTGGAGCCTCGCTGTCTCTCAGCTCACCTCGGAACCAAAAGGTATGTTAGTTTTCACTTATAATGCTCATTTACACTAACTGTTTCTCAGTTGCTTTCCTCTTGTGTATCTAACGTTATTGTTTTGTGTCTTTATCTCCTGCTTCATGTTGCCAGGGGCAACAGCTTTGCAGCTGCCTTGAGGACAACTATCCAGAAGCTGTTTCTGCTGTTCACCATTAGTCTGTGTATTTTGGCCTTTGTAGTTTTTGGATGGTGGGCCGGGAACTCTGACAGATTTTTCTTCAACAATTTGCTGTTGTTGCCGCCCTACGTCAGCGTCCAGTATAAGGCCTTACCTCCCGTGTGATGTCCGCTCTTTGTAAAGTGCAGCTCGGCAGGAGTTTAGTTTGAGTTCAGTTTCAGTGTCCTGTTAAGATGGTAGCTAGGACACAAAGCTGCCTTCACTTGTACAGTAACTCCTGGGAAAATATAACATCACCACCTTTTTACGATGTTACTTCTGTTAGCAAAAAACTGTGAATTACAATTGTATTCCTATCCTCTGAATTGTTTCTTTTTTTTTTTTTTGCATACAACAAACATCTTTCATGTATTTCAGTGGGATTTCATCTCATAGGCCAACACAAAGCGGTGCATCATTGGGGCATGGAAGGAAACTGATGCATGATTTTCAATCATTTAACATGAAAATATGAAAGGTGTGGCATGTATTTTGTCCTTGTGAGTCATTACTCTTGTCTACCTAAATTATGTTTCCCCCTAAGTGATCTAATATATAATTCCTGTAATCTTGATCAATTCTTCCATGTCAAAATAGTTCAAAATCAGATTTAATGAAGAGTGTCTACAACAACAGTAATTTCAAGTATTATCAAGCCACATATTCTCATCTGGGTTTAGACTAGACTTTAGATGAGTTATTCTAACACATGGAGATGCGTGGATCCAAATCCTCCCATTGTTGTTCCACCTTACTTAATTGTGTGTTCAGGAGGATGTGCAGTGTTAGTTTTCCTCTGCACATAGGGTCAGTGTAGGTCATGAAAGTTCAGTTTTGGTTTATTAAATAAGAATCATCAGTTCTGAGACTTGATCCAGTGTTGGACGGCAGAAGCCGAGGAGGAGAGGTGTTTTTATATATTTTCAGTAAGTGAAAGTTACCCCAGCAAATTATTTTTACGCTTCATCCACATTTTAAACTATAATTTAAAATGAAAAACCTTACTTTTATAATCCTTTTTAAAACTAACAGATTTTGTTAGGACCATATCTTCTATAAGATCTCTACAGTCAGTAGTGAAAATCCTCTCTAGAACAGTTTTTTTTTTTTACCCATTAGCTAATTTTTACATTCATAATTATGTACATTGGGTCAAAATGTATTTGTCAGACTCCAATCGTGTAACGTGTCCCACTTAAAAAGAATAGAGACGCGTGTAATTGTGGCAAGGTACACAACGAGGGCCTGGGCAGGATTTGATCCCATGACTCCCAGGTGAAAGTCATGTGTGCTAACCAGTCAGCCAAAGGGAATCCCCATGGCCAAGCAGCCGGGCACGTTATCTATCGGAGCCACAGTGACAGGACCTCCACACTGTCACATAATTGTCATCATAGGTACACTTGAACTGTGAGAGATGAAATGTAAAGAAAAAAATCCAGGAAATCACATCGTATGATTTATACATAACATGCTTTTATACAAGCAACTTTGGAACACCTGAAGCTTCTTTGTGCTGGGAAACATTTCTGGAGAGCCTGATTTCATTTCCCAGCAGAACCTGAAAAGTACCAGTAGCTGCTTCTATTGACCACTGTACCAGAGTGGTCGGCCAGCTGGGCTGACCTCACCCCCACAGAGAATCTAGAGGAGACACTCGACACAACAAATGAAGCAACCTGGGCGTTAACACCTCAACAGAGCCACAACCTGGTCACCTCCACGCCACTCTGCTTATGCCGTGATTCAAAAAGAGGCCTGACCAAGGTTCATACACTGCTAAAAAAAAATAAAGGAAAAACTAAAAGCATCTTAGATCTGACTTTATGAAGTATTCTTTTTTTAAATACTTTTTTCTTTACATAGTTCAATGTGCTGACAACAAAATCACACAAAAATTATCATTGGAAATCACATTTATCGACCCATGGAGGTCTGGATTTGGAGTCACAGTCAAAGTGGAAAACCCCACTACAGGCTGATCATGGTGCTTAAAACAAGTCAAAATGGGGCACAGTAGTGTGTGTGGCCTCCTTGTACCTTTACGCTCCCCCTTCAACCCTCTGGGCGTGCTCCTGACGTGACAGATGGTCTTCTGAGGAATCTCAGACCTGGACTAAAGCGTCTGCCAACTCCTGGACAGTCTGTGGTGCAACGTGGTGTTGGTGCATGGAGCGAGACATGATGTTCCAGATGCGTTTAGTTGGATTCAGGTCTGGGAAACAGGCGAGCCGGTCCATAGCATCAATGCCTTCGTCTCGCAGTAACTACTGAAACCACTCGTTGTGTTGCATTGGGAGGAACCCAGGGGCCAACCGCACCAGCACATGGTCTCAAGGTGGTGAGGATCTCATCACAGGTATCTAATGGTTGTCAGGCTGCTTCTGCACATAGAGGGCTATGCCACCCCACACCATTACTGACCCACTGCCAAACTGGTCATACTGGAGGATGTTGCAGGCAGCAGAACGTTCTCCACGGCCTCTCCAGTCTCTGTCACGTTGGTTCAGTGTGAACCTGCTTTCATTGTGAAGAGAACAGGGCGCTAGTTGTGAATTTCCCAGTCTTGATGTTCTCTGGCAAACCTGTGGACATCTGGCCCTCATACCACCCTCATGGATTCTGTTTATGACTCTGAGCAGACACAGGCACACTTGTGGCCTGCTGGAGTTTTTTTTAGCAGGGCTCTGGCAATGCTACTCCTGTTCCTCCTTGCACGAAGATGGAGGTAGCGGTCCTGCTGCCTGGTTTTTTGCCCTCCTACGGCCTCCTCCAGTTCTCTTGATGTACTGGCCTTTTCTCCTGGCAGCTCCAAATGATCAGCCAGAAAGCATATGAACTGAGAAGTGGTCTTTAGTCACTACCAGAACCACGCATTTGTTGGAGGCGCTTTGGTAATCACATAATTTCCACCTGTTGTCTATTCCATTTGCACAGCAGCATGTCGAATTGTTTGTCAATCAGTGTTGCTTCCTAAGTGGACACTTTGATTTCATAGAAGTGGGATTGACTAGTCGTCACATTGTGTTGTTTAGGTGTGCCCTTTATGTTTTTTTAGCAGTGTGTATTTTAGGCAACACTGTACAAGGAAATACGTTTGACACTTCTGTTTTAAAATGCTTTGTTGTTCCTATAATATTATAATTCCCTGACTTTAAGGGTTTCCTTAGATGTTAACCATAATTAAAAAGTAAATCCTTGAAATATATCAGTGTTTAGTGAATATTTGTATACATGGTAGTTTCCTACAGGCGACATGGGCACTTGCCTAGGGCGGCAGCTAGTGAGGGGCGCCAAATATGCGGCAAGAATTTTTTTTTGTAAGGTCTATTTTTTTTCACTTTTTTTTTTTGCCATCTCTGTCTATAACAATTCTTTGACATAAATACTGCTTACGTAAATATTTTGTGTATATAATGTATTTATGTGAATCCCAATTTTACAGTATATAATTTTGCACACAATGTTTTATTGTTAATTTATTTATTGTTTGGATTCTTTAGTGTGCACTTTTTGTTCACAGATGTCGCACTGCTGTTCAAGTTAAAAGTTAATTTTTTTATATATCATTGAACAGCTTTATTCTTTTCCACACTTTGTTATATTGTTATTGTTATACTATCATTATTTAAATAAATGTGCAATTCTTTGGAAATTACTTCTTTTTTCGTGGGCAAGGGGCACCATCAGTCAAGCTCGCCTAGGGCGCCAAATGGTCTAGGACCGCCCCTGGTAGTTTGTATTGAATGAAGAGCTTTAATGGGAAAACCGTGTAAATAACCATTGTTTACGAAGTTTAAAAATTACTTTGGGACCTCTGGGAATTATTCCAAGTCATCGTAGAAGGTAATAATCAGACTTTGATCATGCTGATTGGTGCATTTGGTGTGTTTTCCCTCATGGTTGACCCACCCAGCTGAGCTGAGGGAGGAGAACAACCCCCTTCCCAGTGGGGAAGCTCATAAATTGGATCCCATTTGGAGCAGAATGGATGCTGAGACGATCTGATGTTTATAAATAGCCGCTTTCTGGTGATTCATCAGCTGCTCCTGTTCGCTGCACTGTAACTCGGCCGCCGCTGGATGCTGACGACGGGGCCGCAGCTCTGATGGAGCTCCGACCCGGAAACCCTGAAAGACGACAAATCGGAACCGGGGAGCAACAGGCCAGTTAGATCCGGTTCGGACCCGTTGCGGCGGCATGTTCTGATTCGTAGAGTCCCGAAGAGGAGTTGCTGCTGGCGGGATGAAGGCTCCGAGGAGACCGAGGCAGACGCTGCTCCTTCCGCGGCTCTGTGTCGGAGGAGCGGGTCTGCTCGCAGCTTTCTGCTTCTTTCACTTCAGTGAAATTACAGGTGCTCCAATAACTCTCGTTCAAAAGCATCCTTTACGTGCAGCCATTTATGTAACATTTATATATCAGATTGCAACTATATGAGAAGTTTTGTAAAAATCTAATGTATTTTAAACTTAGGCGCCATGTGGTTATCTTCTTTATTCCAGGCTTTCATGGCCAAACTGGGGAGAAGGACGGCAGGCATTTACCTAAAAGAGAGCTCCACCAGCAAACAGAAGACAACCAGAATGGCAGTATTTCTAGATCAGGTGAGACTGTCCTGTTTCTCCTGCCACGCATTTCACACCAGACGTCTGCGGACCACAATGAGGCAGAGATTATTAATGATGCTTTGGTTTTGTTATTTGGAGGTGAATTTGTGACGTCCCGTCTCTGTCGATCCGTTTCATTCATGTCTGCTTGATGTGCCTCCCAGTTCATTCTCTGTTTCCTCCAACTCTGCACACCCAGATGTTTAAACACGGCCAGGCCTTTGAGGGACCCGGTTGCTAGGAAACTGAATGCTGAATTTGTGGTCGGATGTTGCGTCTCTGTTGTAGTTCAAAGTGCCAACAACCACCACAGTGATCTGCTGATTAGCCAGTCTCTCATATCCCACTGAATCTGGTTGGCCTTTGGGTCACCCTTATTCAGCTGCAAATATGTTTCAATTCGTTTGAGGATGATCCAAACTTATTTGAGAGCAGAGTTAGTAGTGTATTTACCATGACCAGCCCTAGCTATAGCAAACTTGGCACCATGTAGGCCTGTGGTGGGGGATATAAACAGTATCATTGTGAAATTGTATAAATTTAGCCAACTAAAACAGCCTACCGCGTTTGTGCATTTTGATGAGGTCATCAAGCTGTGCCTATGTTCACAGCCAGCCCAAGGCACAAGCAAACTAAGGGTGTTTCTCAATGTCAAGGAGCCTTGCTTACGAGGACACTGTCCATCCTTGGCCAAAGAAAACGGTTTGGAACAGACTTACCTCACGTGACCGTGGCTGCCGGCTTACCTGCTCTGTTTACGTCCCGCCCCTCGTAGTACCATTGTAGCGTAGTAACGTTACTTCAGCCATGGAACTGGAAATGTATAACGACAGTTTTACTGTTTTTTAATCGTGTATATGTCGGTTAAATCAAATGTTTAAGCGAATTAGTACCTGGCAGCCACCGAAGCTGTAACTACTAAGCAACTAACCAACCATATGTAACTGCTTTGGATCTAAAAAATAATAATAAAAAAATAAAACAAACATTTTAGATATAAACCTGATGGTTAAAATTAGTTGACTTACATTTAAAATGGAAATTTACCCCCGTATTAGCTGCTGCCGGCTCCTACCGCAATGTATTCTGGGAAATTTTTGACCGAGAGAAGGCATGAAGGCACGTCTAATGTATCCTTGGTCAGTTAGCTAAACGGCTAACAAAGGACAGATTCCTCCGTAGCACATGAACATTGGAAGACGCCTTGGCGGTCCCTGATGACGTATCTCCTAGTCAACCAGGGCGGGACCAAGGCATCAATTGAGAAACACCCTAAGCTAATGTTTAGGGGCCCTAAACCATCAGGGGCCTCCCATGAATGTTGAAACTGAACACAGACTATACAGATCTAAAACTTTCTTTACTGAGAATATCTGAACATTATCAAATTTGATATAATGTTGTTTTTCAGTTTTACATTTTAAGATTTTCAAGAATTTGGCTAGTTTACTTCGTAGCTAATTATATTATTAGTTTTATGTTTTTTAAAACAAAATATTATATCAAAATTATCATTTAAAGTTATGAAAATGTATGAGAATAGAATAGAATAGAATAACCCTTATATTGTCCCAAAAAGGGGAAATTCAGCAATAACAACAGCAATGTGACAGGTAATACAAGTACTTAGATTCACACAAGAAAAACAGAAAAAGCATTAAAAAAACAGAATGAAGAATGAAGAATAGTATATGTATATTAAGGACAAAAATGACAAAAACCAAAGTATGGTGCAGTTATTAGAAATAAAGTGGCACACTCAAATTTGAATGTGCAATGATAACGAACCATAAAAATATTTACAGATGTGGATATTTAGCTGTGTGTTAAAACAGTGGATGTTTATTTAAAAGAAGTTGATAGAAAATAGTTATGTCAACTTAATATTAAAATAAAATTTAAAAAAGATGAAAACAATTTTAATGGATTTTTAATTGCTTTTTAACGTTCACTGTTTTATTATGCTAAGAGATTAACCTTTTCTGTTTAAGGCCTCAAATCTTCCTACGGCTTTTGTAAATACTGATGTTCATTGGTCGTATTTACACGGGATATTCCAAGTTAAAATTTTGTTTTTTTAATTCTAATGGGAAAATAAGCTATAAACCTTGAAGCATTTTAATTTCAAATATGTAGAGCTTTTATTTTTGTGCGATATTAAATTCATTAAAGTAATCAGGAAAGCAGAAAGAGATTATTTCTCTTAAATTAAAACAATTTTGAACTTTATGTTTTTTATAAAATTTAGCTTGCATTCTGTTTTAGATTTCTTCCCCTTTACTTATGTAGTGAGAATTTTTGTGTTGCAGATTTCTGAAAAATATTTGAATATATTTTAAATACATTTTGCATAATGAATGTTCATTATCTTATTTTCTTACTTTTTTCTGCTGTAATATATCTGGAATGGGAGAATGTTCAAAAACAGTCAGTTTCACATATATAAACAGGATAAAAGAATATATTGCAAAAAAATATTGTTACAACACAGCCTTCAGCTTATATCGCAGCATAGATTTGAGGCCATATTCCCCATCCCTAACGTAGGCACCTCTGCAGTCAGTCTGGTTGGGTGCTGAGTGGATTAGTGAGTAGATCAGGTGAAAATCATGCATGGACAAGAATATAAAAGGAGTCGCTGCTGGTGGGCCCAACCCCAAATTTAATACGGCTAAGGAGCTCATCAGCCCTCAAACCAGCTATGTTGATCTGCTCATGCAGAGCAGGGTTCTGCTCTATGTTTCTTCCTGTTCCTTTTCTGCTGTTGCAAAGTCCGTGAACCCATGAATTCACCTTCTCTAGAGAGAAAACTTTATAAAAAGCCTCTGTAAACCAAAAGTTACAGAATTTTTTTAGTATCTAGGATGTAAACTAATTTTATTCTGCTGACATCATTGGATTGAACTGACTTTATAAACTGAATCTGTTTGTCTTGTAAAATCCATTGAGATAACAATAGACTATGAGATAATAAAAATAATTATTTTTCCCAGAAAAGAGGAACAAAATAATTTCTGATAGTTTGGCAGCTGAAATTGTTCAATATTTCTTTTTTAAATTCACAAAGATTAACACTGAGAAATAAATATGCACTGTAAACCCAGATTTTGAAAAATGTTGTTCATATCACTCAAATTTGCCTGTGTTGTCAGGATTACTTGTTAATTCTGATTAAATTGAGGTTGTTTCATTACCTTTTTTTACTGCAATTGTGTTTTTAAGTTTAGTCACTGGCATTTACTGAAACAAACTAGGTTTATATCACTTAATGTATTTCATTTCTTTACATTAATTAATTATTCTGTGTATACTGTACCTTTAAATGGTCCTATCTTATTTGAAGTATGTGCTTGAGCTTACACAACTTAATTTTATCCAATTTGCCTTTAGTGCCTTACAAAATATTTGCCAGGGGCCTTAGCAGCATGTTTGTAGTACCGTGAGTGATCTGGAAGTGTGTTGGATTGAGATGTCCATACGTTCATTAAAAAGCGTTTCTCTGCTGTTCAAACTCTGGTGTCGTTACTGATTCCAAACCCAATGCAATTAGATTTTTTAGGACTTTCTGTGTGGTTGACGACTTCCAGCTCCCATGTGTCCAGCTGTGGTTTCTGGATTTTTCCTCAGCACATCAAGAGGCCACCTAATCCCCTTTATCATGAGTGTTGCACAGAACAGATGTCATACTTACCTTACCAATTATTCCCTGTTAAAGTTCAGTGGGCGGGACTTTTTCTGCCGGATGTTTTAAATAATGAGAGATCGTGGCTGGCTAGACAACGTTGATGTCGGGCAACGTCACTACAATAAGAAGCGCTGATTGGTTGGCGCCCCATGTCAAGAGCGTCAAAAGTTCAGCTAGGTGAACTTCTGCGTTGCTGGCTTTTACCCTTTAAAAACGCAGGAAAAGCTTCAAAAATTGACCCGGACAAAGCGCTGCAGGGACTCTGATGCCCCTCTGATGGCCTAAACCATAGACTTTACATGTAATGTTGCTGCTCCTGACGTTTGGGGTGGTGTGGACGCACCATAAGTCTTATTTTAGATCTCATGCCAAATCTAAGCACATTCCCCAGATTATAGGCTACTTATATATATTTAGCAAAAATAAATACTTATCTAGGCTGCACGGTGGCGCAGTGGTTAGCTCTGTTGCCTTGCAGCAAGAAGGTTGTGGGTTCATATCCTGGCCCAGGGCCTTTCTGCATGGAGTTTGCATGTTCTCCCCGTGCATGCGTGGGTTCCCTCTGGGTACTCCGGCTTCCTCCCACAGTCCAAAAACATGAATGTCAGGTTAATTGATGTCACCAAATTGTCCTTAGGTGTGAGTGTGTGCATGGTTGTTTGTCCTGTTTGTCCTGCCCTGTGATGGACTGGCAACCTGTCCAGGGTGTACCCTGCCTCTCGCCCATTGACAGCTGGAGATAGGCACCAGCACCCCCCGTGACCCATTAAGGATTAAGCGGTAAAGAAAATGGATGGATGGAAATACTTATCTATCTGTATCCGTCTCTCTCACAGCGTTTTTTTTTTTTTTTTTTTTAATTTGGTGCCATATATGGTTCTCTTCATTAAGCGTTTTAAAGATTAACTGGAACTTTTTAATTTTTTTGTTAAATAAATGTGAAATCAGAAGAGACGGATTTAATTTCTTGTAACATCACAAATATTTTAGGACTGCACGTTTTACAAGTGGCCTTTCTTTAGGGTTTATTGAAAAAGAACCGGCTGGGAGCGTGAACAGCAACTTTTTTGTTTTTGATAATGAAGTTTACCTTGTGAAGCGTCCAGAAGAAATCATGTGAAGATCTGTCATGTCACGTCACATGTTGCAGCTGTGCCTCAAACTGCACAATGTGGCCTCTTTGTGGGATTAAATTCACTTTAGTGATGGCTGCTTTGCTGATATGCTGGTAAGCTTTTGTGGAGATTTTATCAGTCTTGATTCTCTACTAAATTAGGAAAAATACATTTGGCATGAAGTTTCTCAGACTCAAAAAAGACCTTCTTGCAGGATTGAACTTTGAAAAATACACGTGAGTTCTTTCTGGGTACTACAGCTTCCTCATAGAGTCCAAAAGTATGCATGTTAAGTAAATGTATCTCTCTAAAGAGTGGTAAATGATAATTTGTCTGGTGTGACTTTGTAATAAACTGGTACCTCCACCAAACCTGCCAGTAGATAGAAACAATGAGCAGAATGTGAATTCAAATTATGTTTTGTTTTTTCACAACATTTTAACTGTTCCCTGACCTGACGCTTCTCCTTTACACTTCTACATTATTATGTCTGATACATCACCTTTGGTAACTTTGTCTTTATTCCCTCAGATATTTAAGTTGGTTGTCCAGGTTTTGCAAAGAGGAGCTAATCATTCACCTAAGTGGCCAATTGAATGCAACATATTTGATCAATCTTTGAATATCTTTATAACTCAAAATGAGCTTTTTTACTGACCTCAGTCAAAGATATATGCAAACCTAGGGCTAAAAAAAAAAACAGAAATCCCATACAACTATTTCAAACAATTCTGAGATTAATTTGGTGTATTTCAGTTATACTCATCCACATTCTGCATCTTTTCCTCAGGTATACTTGAGTTCCCAGAGGACATCTTTACTCTGGCTCAGAGGAGGCATGGAGCCGTGCTCCTGCATGTTCTCTGTGTGAGTATAAGCCCAGTGTCTGGCTGTCCTTTCTTTCTTTCTCTAAAAGAATAAATTGTTTTCATTAAAAATCTGTCTCCGCCTTTTTTAACAGGCTATCTACATGTTTCATGCTCTGGCTATTGTGTGTGATGTTTACTTTGTGCCATCCCTGGAAAAAATATCAGAGGTAGATATCTTTTTTTTTTAACGAGCAAACATGAAAGTAAAGTTTCTGTGATTTGATTTGTGTTTCATTAACGGTAGTAGTTTTTGTCAAAATGTAATAAAAGAACCTGAAGTTCCCTCAGTAATGAGTATTTTATGAACAATTAGACACCCAATAAACCAAAAAGTAGACTGAATTTTTTCAATTTCATTTGCCATAGTCATTACACACAGATTGAGGTATTTTATAATAGACAGAAAACAACAGAAGGGTGTTTAAAAAAACAAAACAGAGATGTTATGAGTTACAAGGTCACTGCTGACCTGACAGCTCTCTAGAAGACAGTCCCAAGCACACTTCCCTGGTCTGTTTGCCACAAAAGATCATTGCCGAAGTAGCTGGCTGTTCTGGGAGTGCATCATTCCATTATATCAATGAAAAGTTAAGTGGAAGGAAAAAGTGTTGGTTAAAAAATGTGTGATCAGTAGAGATAATCAAAGGCTTGAGAGGATTGAGGCAACGCCTATTCATCAGCGGAGGTTTTAGACGCTCAAAGCACCAGAGATATTAGACAGGATATAATTTACAGAGCTTATTTATTGAAACTCTTCCCCTCTTTCAAACAGAACCTCCAGCTCAGTCAGGATGTTGCCGGGGCGACCTTCATGGCAGCTGGGAGCTCCGCCCCTGAACTCTTCACCTCTCTGATTGGTCAGTGAGAAGCGGATGTAATCAGTGACCTCATTATTGCTTCAGTTACCCGGTTAATATGAATGTGGTTTGTGCAGGGAAGTTTAAATCGCTGCAGGAATCTGAACAAAATGTCACAAAGCTTTAATAAGCATGAACATCAGATGCATTGAATGATTTTTTTTTTTGCTGTTTAATTTGAGATCTCACCAATAAAATACATGCAATTGATAGGAATGCTAATGTTTCGGGTCAATTTAATTCTTAAAAAGATTAAACAAACAGCAAGAGTCAAATTTCACATGTAAAATTCAAGCAAAATGAAGCTGGTCGTAAGCATTTATATTTTGTGAAAACTCTCACTGATTAAGTTAAAAGACAAATAATTAGTACAATAGTGTTGACTTGAATCAGTTTTATTTTCAAACGTGGAAGAAAACTTTATTTCTTATTAATACAAGTTTTGCAGAAAATCTAAATAATATTGCATTAGGATTACAGAACCAGAGGAAACAAAACACATTCGTCTCTGAAGGTGAAAATATATCTCTACGTTGCAATATGTGTGAGAAGGAAGTTATTGTGTTCATATTGTCTGAATCACTGTCACAGTTTTGCTGACTTTCACTCTGCTTCTAGGCGTCTTCATCACAAAGGGGGATGTCGGTGTGGGGACAATCGTGGGATCAGCTGTTTTTAACATCTTAGTCATTATTGGTCTCTGCGGGATCTTCTCTGGACGGGTTTGTGTGGCTTTTATTTTTAATACCACAAATATGCAGATCCTCGCGTAAGTTTTCACACCTCTGAACATTTCAGCATTTTGTCACATTAAGACCATAAGCCTCAATATGTTTCATCCTGGTTTTAATAATAAAACACAGTGAGTGTATTATTGTGGAGTACAACAAATATACAATAAATTTAAATGCAGAAAGTGTGGCATGTACATATGCTTTTACTCTTTTACTCTGATACCCCTAAATAAAATCCACTGCAGACTTTTCCCTCAGACGGCCAAAATGAACGTCTATAGGAGCCACGGGCCGAATGTAATAAAATACAAATACTAATTGTAATGTATCATAAAGTACTTTTATTTATTATACAGTTATTTAACCTTCCTTTCTGTGTTAATGACATTATTAATAATGGATGCATTTATATTGCACTTTTTGAGACCCTCAAAGTGTGGTGACACACAAACTTGGAGGTAGTTTGATTCAGTCCGGTGTGGCAGCGGTGAACATTGTATAGGCAAGTTTCCCGGTTAGAACAATGGGCGCCGCCATCTTTGTTGGTTTCTGCTAAGAACTTCCGGTTACCGCAGTTACTGTGAAGTTTACACTGAGAACTATGCGAATTAAAAAAACACACCTAAGAAGAGCTCCCGAAATCTATTACTGAACATGGATACCGTGAAACCCAAAAAAGGTTCTGGGACATATTGTGCCGTACGTGGATGCAGCAACTCGTGGAAACGACTGAATCAAAGTTCTGTCATTTTTACCCGGTTGCTTAGCAACACGGATGCGGCGGGCTGGGCGGGCTGCGGCCATAGACTGTAAAAAAGAATAGACAGCGCCTCTTCACTCCTCCCCGTTTACCAGAATGACACACGTTCATGGGGGAATTCATGGCGGATTTACAGACTCCTCCTCCCCAGCTCTGACGAAGCATGTTCCTAAAAAGGGCATAGGGGCGGGATCTTCACTGTAGACTCTGCCCTCGCGGGCGTGTATGGGCGTGTATTTTGGTCGTAATCGCGCCCATTCTGCTCCCGCATCTTTAGCTCTGATGCTAAAGGCTAATAGCCCCATGCCTGACTGCTGCCGTATCTACGCTCCTCCGACGGTTCTCCTATTTCTCAAACCTCAAAAGGTAATAACTAGTAACTTGAAATAATTATTAAAATTTAGTCTTACTATAATTAAAGTCCAATTAAACGGCCTGTCAATCAAAGTCCGGCCCCCTCATTAATTATGCAAGATTTTAAAAAATTATCTTACGAAAACCAGCCTGGTGCCCAGGTTTTTTATGAGCCCAGCGTTATCTCAGGAAGAATATGTAGCCATATAAAGTTTAAAAAAACGGGCACCAGGCATTGAAGTTGTTTTTAACGTGTCTAAAGTCCAATGCTTTTCAATGGGAGCCTAGCGGCCAAATGGAGGTACTACAGCAATGGAGGAGCAATGGCGGTGTAGTGCGAAAATCTGTTCCCCTGAAATATTCTGCTCCCCCGTTAGGTTTAGGCACTGGTTCCCGAAGAGTAGGGTTGGGAAAATGGTCAGTTTATGGTTAGATAATGCTCATCCAATGTTAGGATTAGAAAATGACTTAGGGTTAGGTAATTGTTCTCGAATGTTAAGATTAGTAAAAAATCAACCGGTCAGCCAATCAGAAACGACAAAAGGTTAGGAAAAACATACCCACGTTACACCAGGGGGAACAGAATATTTCAGGGGAACAGATTCTCGCACAACACCGGGTCCAGCTATACAGCCGCAGCCCGCAGTCTCCACCTCTCCATCCTCCGCTGTGTTTGTGTATCAGCACACAGCTGACTTTGTCGCTGTGTACGTACTGATACGCTTCGGCGCTTTTCAGGTTGTCCATGGCGTTCCCATCTACCGCCAAGGACTCGACAAAGTACGAAAATATGTTGCTTGTTGTAACATTTGGCCATTTCGTCATTTTATCCTCTCAGTTTGATATGGTAGCTGGGTAAGGAATTGAAAACGCACCGTTGTTTATGAGGAATAGATGAGAATGTTCCCATTTTAAAGTGATCTAAATCAAATATAAATGAATGCTGATCTTACTTAACCGGAAATGCTTAGCAGAAATAGACCGATTGCGGAAGTAAACCGGAAATGCCCGTGAAACTTGTCTATAAATTAATACAATTTGACAGTATTTGCACAAATCTACCCTACATGCCCATATATTTGCTTGTATTTAAATGTCAAACATAATTTGTAATATTTAAAATATGATGTAAGCACCCTAATTGAGGACTGTATGAGCCAATTATATATATTTTTTATCAGTAGTGGAATCAGTTCCAAAATTATTATCATGATGCGCATTAAATTGACTGTTTGATTTAAGTAGATTTTAATATAAGATCTCTGGCATCCCTTTATTAAATTAAATTACTTGGGTGGCCAACTTTGGGCAACCCCTGCTTCAGAGGTTTGTCAGAGGACATTAGCGGACTGTCTTTTGTAAATATCTGGTTTAAATTTCACATCCCATTCTCCATACGACTTGTCTCAGTATTTCTCTCTCCCTGCAGCCCATCTCTCTGAGCTGGTGGCCTCTGTTTCGTGATGCTGCTTTTTACATCCTGTCCATAGTGGTGCTTATTCTGGTGAGAACCAACCTTTGATGTTTAACTTCTTTCCCTTCTCACTACCATGTAAAACTACATGGTTGCTTTTGTTCTACTGACTGACGGGTTAATGTGGCGAACCAATGGAATTAAAACTTAATCAAATAATTAATTAAAATAGTAAATAATGATTAAAAAGTAAATGTGTCAGTAGCTAATATAATTTGTGAACAAAAAAAGCATGCGTATCATAACTAAATATATTATTTTTTATTCAAAAAGATATAGTTCTTAATGATTTCTGGATTACATTCTGCAGTAGGCTGAATGATACTGCTATAGTCAAGATTACTTGTCAAAAACAGATTTACTGGACGAGTTAATCAATCATTTTATCATTTAACGTTTAAGTTATCTAATGCTGCAGTTCAGCATTATTTCAAAGATTCTTCGGCATATTTAGGTAATTATGCAAACCTGTGTTAATTACATTTTAAAAATTTTGTTTCGTTTTTATTCTCATTATAAAATGTACATATATTTATATAAAAACCTACATTCATCATATTTTATCATACATTTACCATTCGCGCTTGATGAATGTGATGTTAGCTGAAAGTAAATTATTTTATTACAATAAAAAATATTATGTTATGTTTTATTGTAATTAAACCATATTGGCTTTTTCTTCCTGATCGGTCTGCTTAGAAATCTTTATTACACCAAATATTTGGTAAGGTTACAGATTTTTGCAATCTTGATGCTAGGGATGCAACAATATCACTTTTTTCAAACCGATACGATATTGGTACTTGAAGCTTGAACCATTTTTATTGTATTTACAGGTGATCTATGATGAAAAGGTCCTTTGGTAAGACTGGATAAACTTCTTATATCAGGAATCTTTATCGTTTGAGAAAGCAGATCCTCAGATATGTATATTAATGTTTCAGGTGGGAGACCATCATCCTGATCTCCATGTATGGAATCTATATAATCATCATGAAGTGAGTCTCGTCTCCTTACATTTGTAGTTATTCTAGATCAGAGACAGTTCACGCTTTATTCGCAGCAGAGGAAACAGTGTGGTTGTTTCATATTTCACAGGTTTAACAGACGCCTGTGTTGCCTGGTGGAGAGACACTGCAGAGTGGATGGTCAGCCGTGTCTCAGCAGTCTGCGGAGGACAACCGCTGTCGGGAATGTTGGAGACTGTGAAAATGACATGGTGCCGCTGAAATCAGGTGCAGCAGCACGTGTTCGTACGCGTGCATGTTCCTCATCAGCTTCAAAAGCTTCCCTCAGTGTCTGAGCGGCATTCAGAAGACCCAGTAACACGGTTCAGGATGCCAATCAAAGATTTCTGTTTACCTGTAGATTAAAAAAGTACTGAAATAGAACTGAACGTCTTTTATATCTCTTTTGGAGTTGTCTTCTACTTTGTTTCTGATTTTTGACCTTTCTTAAGTTTTTAATCAACTTAAGTGGCTCGCAAAGTTATTCACACTCTTTGAACCTTTTCATGTTTTGTAACCTTACTTCTGCAAACAAAAGGCTAATGTTTACAAGAGAACTCTGCAAAGTACGGCATGCATTTTATTTTAACCAAACCTGCTCCAAATGCTGCTAAAAAATCTTGTTCAACCAATTTGTTTTAAAAATCGACCAATTATTAAATAGAGACTATCTGCGTGTAATTTAATGTCAGCTGAGTTAAAGTTTAATCCGTTTTTAATAACGCTTAGGCAGGATGAAATCAAACCCAATGTGTTGGGGTGGTTTGCCTGTGGAAATCAGGGGAGCTCAGCCGTAGGACGCAAAACAGGTGAATTTATATTTTGGATTCAATTGTTCATCAATGCACACTCTCCCTCTTCAGCAAATAAGATCAAATAAATAAATATCTCAGGCTTAGCACATCTCACAGGTTACATTGCATTCCCTACATATGCAAAGAGAATTGCATAACAACAAACACATAAAGAGATGGACGTTGCACCTGTAGCTGCTGTAATAGGACATAATTAATCAGAGAAGAACTCTGGAGGAGCATCTATTATGGAGAATCTATTATCTAATTGTACACAAAGAAGTCCTTTTTACAGGCTGCCACAAACTGTTTGGAGCAGAGGCCACCAGGCCGATACCCGTTCGTGGTTCATTGGGTAACGGCCGCAGAGAATGAATAAATAATTTAAAGTATATCAATTTTATTCTTTATCCGATTCCCTCCAGATTCTCCCAGTTGAGCCTGCTAGAACTCACTCTTGATGCATTTCAAGATGCTTGCCTACGCCACTTGATACATCGCCGCTAGAAAAAAAACCTCTGCAAGCTAGCAAAATAATTAAAAACAGGGGTCTCTCAAAAGGAAAAATCCAGTGAAAAGACAGAGGAACCTATGACTTATGAAATATGGATTTATCACAACAGGTGATTTCCATGCACCAAGCCCACACTCTGTTCTCCGTTCTGTTTAATATGTGGCAGCTGGCTTTCTAATGAGGCACTGAAACCTTTAAAACTGCAGGACAGCATCTTCTTACAAAGAAACAGCCACAGGGTTCCCACTAATTCAGCGTTGTAGGGATTTCTATTGTTCATGCACTTTATATTAGTTCTTTTGGTATGTTTAACCGTTACCATAGCGCTCAAAGAGCGTTACTGGGTAAAGTTTGAGATTTTAATGTGATGACACGTTTCGAACCTCTAGAAAAATGTTTGTTTCTGTCTGCAGACTCGTGTATGACGGCCGGTCAGGACTCGGGCGCGGTAACGGCAGATGAGCTACTGAACCTTCGTCCTCATCAGCTCACCTTTTCAGAGGCAAGACGCCGTCTTCTCATTTCCTAACATTTCCCTAGTGCAACTATGCAGTGCAAAAACTTTTGAAAAGTTAAAGAGTCAAACATGAACAGCAACAATTTGAATTAATCAGCCTGTCATAAGATAAGTTATTTTTCCCATTTATAAATGTCACCGTGTATAACTAAATATTTAATCAGCAAACGAAATATCTTGTATTTTAAATATTTAGCTCCAAGATAAATATTTGGTATATTTTTTGAACCACCTCGACGGCATCGCCACCAATGATTGGAGAGCCTTATGGTGCGTTCAGACCACAAGCTTTGTCAGCGTCAGCAGCGTCAAATCAACAGAGCGTCATACTATAGTGACGTTGCCCGACGTCGATGCTGCCTAGCCTGCGGTCTGAACGCAGCATTAACCCAAAGTCCCCAGACACGTATAGACACTGGCAGCACGTGCTGCCTGATGTGTACTTTGACTGACAACAAAAAAAGGGATTATATTTGTAAAAGGATTTATTTCTCATTTCTGCTGCAAAAACCACATCTGCCAGTCCTGTTCTGCTCCTCTTCGTTTCCCTGATCAGTGCTTCATAAATCCCCTCGGGTGAATGTGAGGATCTGCCTGGCTGCCTAATTGCTCCATCTTCCCTTTAATGTTATAGGATAAAATAATAGGAATAAATCTATGTGGTGTTTCTCATGCTCCTGGTTTTGTGTTGATTTCCTACAGAGGCAGAGGCTTATTCGAGCTCGTGTGAGCCCAGAGGAGGGTGCAGGTCCGGTGGAGGAAGGGTCGGGTCCTGCTGGAACTTGGGGCAGAGAAAACGGGGCGCCGGCCGAGGGAGAAAGGCAGCTGCAGGAGGCAGAGAGGGAAGGGGGAAAGGCAGCAGGGGGAGAGACTGGAGGGGGCACACAGCTGAAAGAGGAAGAGGAGGAAGAAGATAACCCAGAGGAGGGAGAAGAGGAAAACTCTCCTTTCAAACCCTTCATCCTGCCATGTAAGTGAAAGACAATCACTATAAGGCAGAATAATGTTAAGTTATTTTATACCTTAAAGCTGCAAGTAAAAATATAATATGTAATTTATGAGCTTTTCTTACATTGTTTTTACTGCAATAAACTGTCTAGATATATCTATATATATCAGTCTATATACTGTTACCTATTTTACAACCAATGTAAGTTCACAAATTTTTTTATGAATCAACTTGATTTCAGCAGGCAAAAGCACAAGACTCTTTTGAGCAATATAAAGCAGTATAAATTAGTTTTTGTTTTAGACTCTTATGTATAGTTATGGGTCACAATTTTCATGTTTAATCTACTCACTTTTTAAGACTCGTATTTCCAGAGTTTTAGATTCAACTTTCAGAGAATAAGTGAGGAAATAAAAATATACTTCAATATGAAATTCAACAGGATTCAAATTCCAGACTTTTCCAGGTCTGTCAATACCGTGTAGGAACCATTTATACAGATTGCGTCAACTGTGTGAGCTACATTTAGTGGCTTTTTATTTTATGAGGTTAATGTGCTCTATATGATTTAAAGGGAAAGGTTGTTTTTTTTCAAACTGGAGTTTTTTTTAGCATTTATTACGTTCATTTACTCACCCAGACAAGTTTGAGGCCACTTGGAGTCCTTTGGGAGAAGTTTATGTCCAGTCGTGATCAGCGTATATCCATATAATGGGAGTCAATGGGGGCAGGAGTTTGCTGCCTGTAATAAGGCATTATCTGCCCCAAACTCCTTCTATTAAACAATGTTTTGTTATTAATCATTCGCATTAATCCCCTTGGAGTTCAGAACGTCTCGGAAGTGCTTATTAGTTCAGTTCTGGAGTGATTTAGAGGCAATAATACAACTACACTATTGCACCATTTCAATTACATCATTGCCGTGCTCCATCCTGGTTGTAGTCTGAGCAGGACTTTCTCTCTGTGCTCTGTGATTGTCGACTAGATAGAATTTGCTACTGCAGACATCAACATGGTTCGCGTTTACGTTTTTCCAAATAGCACTAACCGAATGACTAGTTGGACTAAGTTCAGCTTCCACAGGCTAGCTCTCCGCACCCTACGCAATGGCGGGCAGCTGTGACGTCACTGAAATCCAAGGTTAGTGTAAGTTGGAATCAAATTAAACAAAAGCCTGTCAAAAAAACATAAGATAATACCTTAGAATTTCCAAGACGTTACAAACTGTAGAATTAAAATTTATCAAAAATAATTCAGTGCATGTTCAAAACAGAGACAAGGAACCAATTTCCAGTTCTTAGTTTTATTTTTAAACAGATTAACAAATTGCAGCTTACAGAGAAACATCCCCATTTTTCTCTGGGCCAGACAAAGAGATCTGACAAAGAATGGTTTTCGTGTCATAACTTTTATAAACGTCCAAAACCTCCCAGGATTAATCTGCTCCAATCAGAACGTTTTTTAAAAGTGTCTTGACAATGACTGGTCCGTCCAGCATAAGAGGGACGTGTCCTTCTCCTGGATCCAAGTCAAAAGTTCATTCTGAGTTTTATGGTTTATGGTCCTGGGTCCTCCCAAGCAAACTCCCAGCTTTATGGCCTCCATCCTTATCTATAAACATCCTGGTTTTATGGCCTTGGTTCCCACTCTACAGACATCCTGTTTTTACAGCCTGCAATAAAACTCTTTGTCTCAGAGGTCCTCAAAGGTCACACATACTCCCCATTATCCAAGGCCCAATTAAAATACTGATAAACAGTGTGTCTTTTACCTCTGAATGTTATAAAACAGACCTCTACCTCTGAATGCCTACCAGAAATATTTTAAAACATATGTAGCCCCAAAAAATAAGATACAACAAAACTCACAGCAGAATATCGCTAACTGTTTCTAACAAACTATTGGCTGAATTAAGGAGTTTTGGGCCAGATAATGCCTTATTACAGGCGGCAAATCTCCTGCCCTGATTGACTACCGTTATATGGATGTACGCTGAACGCGACTAGATATAAACTTCTCCTGAAGGACACCGAGTGGCTCCGAACTTGTCTGGGTGAGTAAATGATCGTAATAAATGCTAAAAAATAAGACACAGCTTGAAAAAAATAAACGTTACTTTTAAAGACGCAGACTAATAGAAAGAATATCTAAACTTAGTCAATGATTCAAATGATGCAGCGGGTGATGGGTTCTGTGCACGACTTTAAAAAAAAAAAGGAATAATTGGGATATACGAGATGCAGTGAGGGTGGAGAAACAGATTCTAGCAACAGGATGTTGTCTTTGCAGCTTTTTAGCACCTAATTTCCACTAAAATGATGAAACTTGAGAGCTAAACCTATAAAGGCTTATTGCTGCCTTCACTTTAGCCACGCCTACTTCCTGCCTTGCCCTCTGTTAATATTTCACAGCTTTTTATGGGTTTCAAACGCAGATGAAGCTCATTAGCAGGAAATGACACAGGCTGGCAGACACATTTAGACCGTGCCATGTCAATAATTTAGAAGAGGACATGAATAGTGATGGTGCTTGTCGGGGAACAGTGTATGGTCGTTTCCCTTCTCTCTGCAGACGGCTGGTGTGTTCGCCTGAAGTGGCTGCTGTCCTGGCCTCTGAGCTTCCTGCTGCACTGCACCATTCCCGACTGTAGCCAGCCGCGATGGGAGCGCTGGTACCTCATCACCTTCCTGTCCTCCACTCTCTGGATAGCCCTCTTTTCCTACCTCATGGTCTGGATGGTACGAAACCCACGCTGACACAGAGATCTCTAATGCACGCATAAAACCCTTCATTAGCAAACCTCTTTTCTCCCCCGCAAAGGTGACCATAATCAGCTACACGCTCGGGATCCCAGATGTCATCATGGGCATCACCTTCCTTGCAGCTGGCACCAGTGTTCCTGACTGCATGGCCAGCCTCATCGTCGCCAGGCAAGGTATGTGATGGACGTCCCTCACAGTAAATATTCAAGAGGAACTTTATCAGCAGTATGTAGCATAAAGAAATGATTTCTCTCCCAACCTTAAGATAATAAAAAAACAGAAATGCACCACATGAGCATGAAAAGCAAAATAAACAGGGAGAGAAAATAGACTCACAACATCTGTGTGTGTGCGTAATACCTGATTTGTAACTTGTGTCAGTGTTTGTGTGTAACTTCGGTTACTTGCAAATGTTTGGTAAAATGTACAAAATCCATTCACACACACACAATCTGAAATTACACTAACTTAAAACTAACTACAAATTCAAAATGGCTCCTACACATGCAAATCATTAAGTACGTATGCACCAATCACATTCTACCATCGTTTAAACGCATCATGTACGCACAAATCTCCGACCATGAGATGAGTCTCAAAGCCCTTCGTGCGGCTGTAGATCTTATATGAGCATAAATGTGGTTTTCATTTCAAAACGGCATATTAGAACCTTATTTATTTTTTCTGGACTCTGCTTAAACATATTTGAAATAAATGTGGTTTTTCCTGTGTGTATCAGGTGATTGGTGCATACGTTCTTGATGATTTGTATGCTTAGGAGTCGTTTTTGAATCCGTAGTTTGTTTTAAGTTATTGTAATTTGAAATCTTGCGTGTGTAAATGGATTTTGCACTCGTAATTTTGTGTGTACATTTCACCAAACACTTGCAAGTGCCCAAAGTTACGCATAAAATGTATTTTACAGTTCACAAACTTGGGTTTACAAATATAAGTACCCAAAGTTACACACAAACGGGCTGACACTAGTTACAAATCAGGTATTACGCACACAGAGATCTTGTGAGTCTATTTTCTCTCCATAAATAAATAGTCATTTTTAAAATAAAATACATAACAATATGAGATTTAAATACTATGTGATGCGGTCTGCAGTAAAGTATGCACTAAGTAAATATTTGGAGATGCAGAATCAATATTGATGAAACTTCTTGGTTTTTTCCATCATTTTATGATGTCCTGTTCTGTTCATCTTGTACGAAATAACACACACAATTTAATAGTTGTCTTGTCTCTGCAAGGTTGCAATGCAACACAACTTCAACTGAATGTTTTGTATGTGTGTTTTTAATGCACGAATAAGTTGCTTGGCTTTTTGAAAATGAATTGACCGGACAATATTTGAGTTGCATGACGAGGAGGAAGTTAGTTTTATAGAAATTAGTGAAAGCTCGTTAAAAAGCATTAAAAATGCAAACAGGGACAAAACCCACATAAAGAAATGAGGCTGATAAATTCATAGTTCAGAAAGATAATTTTAGTAGATGATTTATCAAGGTGTTTTTAGAAGCCCACAGGTTTTACCATCAGTTATTTGACCAATTTTGTTTAATGCTTTTGGAATCTTAACATGATTCTGCTTCTGAATCGTTTTCACCCCTAGATGCTAGAACTTGCAGTCCTGCTCGTCACGAGTATTTCTGATCCACGTTGAGTTTCAGGAACGTCGCCCTGGGGAAATAACACTCCAGCATCACTTACTTACAAATCTAATACCATATCATCCGTAATCTGGTCTCCAGATAGGACCTTCTGCTGCACATGCTTGTGGAGATCAAATCAACTCAGGATGGTATATGCTGCTGTCTCTGCACTGTCTAAGGTTCACTTACCTCTGCATACTGTTTGCTTGGAGCGGCTCCAACTGCTGATAGCCCAACCTACCTTCTGATGAATTCTGGGGCTTGTAATTGTTCGATCCGTTTGGGGAAACAATGATCTTTTGTTTTCTTAGACAATCCATTGATTCTTAATCATAGAAAAAGAAAATAATCAGTAAAACGAGACGTTACAGCAAAAAAAGCTGCCAGACTTCTTGAATAACATTTTGTATACAAAAAAAATAGTTTGTAGACAAATAACTGATGTCCCTGAAGGCGTCTGGTTACAATCTGATTCATTTTATACAGATTTGAGATTATTGTGCATCTAAGTGCCAACATCTAAAGCTTTGTATCGCTGTGCGGTTTTACTGCCTATAAACTTCTCTGTGTGGTTGTGAAACTTTACAGGGATGGGCGACATGGCCGTGTCCAACTCTATCGGGAGTAATATCTTTGACGTGCTGCTGGGTCTGGGCTTCCCCTGGGCGCTGAGGACTCTCATAGTCAGCTATGGATCAGTGGTAACTCCAGCTTCTTCTCTCCGTCAGTGCAGCACCATCTACCTCTGATAGTCTGTTTTTACAGCTAAAATTTATGGAAGCATATGTGTAACATAAATAAAATTAAAATGCATTTGAAGAAATGCTTTGTCATTTTCAAAATCTGGCTGCTATTTTTGACTCATAAATAAAATTAAAAAGAAATCATACAAATTGCTTTTTCATTTTACAATTCAACATTGCTCATTCTGTAACTTAATTAAAATGAAATAGAAAAGGACATTTAAGATTTCATTTTCAAATTACACCCTAGCGAAATAGTAACAAAATTCAATTTGAAATGTCAAAGTTGAAAAGTAAAATGCAATAGCAGAAATGCATTTTCATTTTCGAAATACAAATGCCCCTTTTGACTCATAAATAAAATTAAAAAGAAATAACCCAAACTGCTTTTTCATTTTACAATTCAACATGGCTCATTCTGTAACTTAATTAAAACGATAAAGAAAATTATATTGCTTTTTCGTTTTCATGCTCCCCGCCGCAAAAAGTGTAACATATTTCAAAGTGGATTCGCAATCCCACACGGCGCAGGTTATTGACGTCAGCGCAGGCGCTTCTTCTTCTGCTGCTGAGTTGGCTGTCCGAACAGGTGTTGTGCCATAAATGGATCGTCTGCCAGAAATGGATCGGCCGCGCGGGAGCGCGCACAGCCTGCCGGAGGCGTGTCTCTCTGTTTCTTTCCCCGCTGGTGGCGTCTCTCTCTGTTTCTTTCAGTGTCTACCGTCTGTGCATGTTCCCCCCAACCAGAGTGCTCCAATTGAAGGCCCTGCCTCCAACATCTAACATAACTAGTTAATAAACGGGGCATTTTGCCCATATATTAATAAGAGAAGTGTTGTGAAACAGTAGCGCCGTGTGGGATTGCGAATCCACTTTGAAATCACTCATAGGCAGGATGAAAATGGTCATTGGCTTATAGTTGTCCTGAAAATTGATGATCTTTTCTTAATTTTAGTCAACGTATATGGCCACAAATTGGGATCACAAAATAGAGAAATGCTACGAAACATAGGGGAAAAGGTTGAGGAGTTAAAAGTGCTTCATCCTACAAACTTAATTTTAATGGGAGGGGATTGGAACATTGCACCCGATGAATGGGAAGATAGACAACCTTCAAAATATGACAATCACCACTACAACCCTATTATGGAAGAATTTATTAGAGATAACAGTCTTGTTGATATTTGGCGTAGGCAAAACCCAGGAAAAAGAGAATACTCATGGTATAAACCCAATTACGCAGCTAAATCCAGGATTGATTATTGGCTTGCTTCAGATGGGTTTGACAATTTCATTTCTAAAACTTCAATTTCTAAAGCCCCGCTGACTGATCACTGTATTATTGAAATAATGGTAAATTCAAGCTGTAGGTTAAAGAAAAATAAAGGGTATTGGAAATTCAATGCTAATTTACTCAATAATGAAAGCTATTGTTCTTCAATATGTAGTATAATTTCAAATATTGAAAAAGATGAGAAGATAAAAAGCTATTGTAATAAATGGGAATATATCAAATTTAAAATTAGAGAATATTCAATTAAAACAAGTAAAAACTTAAACAAAGAAAGAAAAAAAGAAGAAAATAATTTGTTTTATGAAATTAGTCAATGCTGCAGTAAATCCAACATGACATCTGAAGACAAAGAAAAACTTCTGGTCTTACAAGCCAAAATAGATAATATCTTTATAAAAAAAGCCAAAGGAGCCTTCATAAGGTCGAGAGCAAAATGGATGGAGGAAGGAGAAAAAAATACAAATTACTTTTGTAGATTGGAGAAAAAAAGACAAGAAGATAAAGCAATTACAAGTTTGTTAATTCAAGGACAAGAGTGTAAGGATGACAAAGTAATTGAAAATGAAGTTTATAAATTCTATTGCAACCTTTACACGTCAGCTTACTCTCCAAGTGAGTCTAAATTTTTTTTGAACCAAATTTCAAATTTTATTCCCAGAATAGATAATTCATTCAAAGAAATATGTGATTCTGAATTAAAAATTGAGGAGCTCGATGCCGTTGTTAAGAGGCTTTCAATAAATAAAGCTCCTGGATCTGATGGTCTGACAGGGAACTTTTATAAATTCTTCTGGGGGAATCTTCGAACTATATTATTTAAAACACTACTGGAATGTATACAAAATCAGCAACTTACACCCACCATGAAACAAGGCCTCATAACTTTAATTCCTAAGCAAAAAAAAGATAAAAGGCTCTTGGATAATTTGAGACCCATTACACTCCTTAACACAGATTATAAAATACTTTCAGGATGTATAGCAACTAGATTGAAAACTGGTCTATCTGGAATTATTGATGAAACTCAATCAGGGTTTTTAAGGGGTAGATCGGTTCATAATAATATACGGTTAGTTTTGGATTTAGTGGATTACAGTCAGGAATTATCGGTTAATGGTTTTATTCTTTTTCTTGATTTCTATAAGGCCTTCGACTCAGTTGAACACCCGTTCATTTTACAAACATTAAAGATGTTTGGATTTGGCCCTAAACTAATTAACCTGATAAGTACATTATACAAAGACATTAACAGTAGTGTAGTTTTAGAACATGGCACTTGCCCAAGGTTTAATGTGAACAGAGGCATCAGACAGGGGTGTAATAGCTCACCCTTACTCTTCATTCTGATCGCTGAGCTATTATCAATCATGATTAAAAACAATGGCACAAAAGGCATACATATTTTAGAAAAACATCTAGTAATAAGTCAATTCGCGGATGACACAACCTTATTTTTGAAAAGTGAAGATCAAATCCCAAGAGTGTTAGACTCAATAGATCAATTCTCCAAAGCGTCTGGTTTGAGATTAAATATGGATAAATGTGAACTGTTTGCTCTCCATGACCAAACGGCACAATCTATTTGTAACATTGCTGTGAAAACGCATGTCAAATATCTGGGTATTGTTATCTCCAAAGATAAAATAATTAGGGAAAGAGAAAATATTAGTAAAAATATAAACAAATGTAAAACGATTTTGAATTCTTGGCTGCAGAGGGATATAACTATCTTTGGAAGAGTTTTCTTATCCAAATCTGAAAGTTTGTCTAGATTCATATACCCGGCCTTTTCTTTAGAGATCTCGGATAAAATGAGCAAACTTATTAACACTCTTAATTTTAGCTTTATCTGGAAAAATAAATGTCAATATATTAGAAGAGCGGACTTGGTTAAAAAAATAGATGAGGGAGGTTTAAATGCCATAGACTTTTCAGTTATGAATGGGATTCTTAAACTTAGATGGTTGAATACCTTTTTTTTAAATAAAACCTCGGTCTGGTTTACCATCCCGAGAGCTGTTTTTCAAAAGCTGGGTGGGATTGATTTTATTTTATGCTGTGACTATGATGTTGCTAAACTGCCTGTGAAATTATCTGATTATCATCGACAAGTTCTCCTTTACTGGAATTTAATTTTCAAACATAATTTCTCCCCGCATAACTCACCTTTATGGAATAACAAATATATTCTTTTCAATCGAAAATCTTTGTTTATGGAAAACTGGTTGAAAAAGGGAATTTGGGCAATTTCTCATCTGATGGACCAACAGGGTAATTATCTTAATCATGAAACCTTTTGCTTTAAATTTGATCTGGTTTGTTCTCTTAGAGAATATAATAAAATAATTAAATCTATTCCAATCCCTACAAAAACTATGGCTCAGCAAATAATGTTACAAAATCACCCATCCAAAATGAGGAAACTTTGTGTGGAAGGACTTTATTTGGGTGATAAGAGATTAACCAACAAATTTTTTCGAGAGATTTTAAACCAGTTATTCTTCCCTTCCCCAATTAAAAGGAAATATATTTTACAAATCTACAACTCCACAGAAACTAAAAAGATTCGGAAATTGTATTTATCATACCCTGTCCCACACAAAGCAAAAGAAGTAATGTTTAAGATATTAAACGAAATTTATCCTAGTAACAACTTTTTGCATGTGCTTTTTGGCTGGGAAAATAGTCTTTGTGATTTTTGTAGAACTGATTTGGAAACTGTGGAACATCTTTTCTTTGAGTGTGTACATGTGAAATCCTTTTGGTTTTCCTTTCAAAACTGGTTAACTGCAAAGGACATAGTCATACCCCCTTTAAATTGGAATTCCATTAAAACTCGACTACAGATAATGGATAAGAAACTTGAACTTTTGGTGAACGTCTTAATTTTGATTTCTAAACACTTCATACATAATTGTAAATTCCTTAAGGTGAGACCCCACATGAATCACTTTTTAAATTATTTTCTGTTGTACTCCAAGTCCCTTACCTTCATGGAAAATAGATTTGCCCTTACTTTATCTGAATTATTAGTTTCTTTTAAACTTTTAGATTGACCCCTTATTTATTATTTATTGTTTAGTTGGTTTTATTTTCTGTTATGTCTCTATATGTCTGTTTTTGATTGTCGAACATGTCTATTTCAATACTGTTGGATGACTTTGTTAATGACTCACGCCATAATTGTTTGTGAAAAGTAGAGAAGTAAGAAATAAAAAAAAAAAAGAAAAAAAATAAAAAAAAAAAAAAAAAAAAAAAAAACTTTGAAATATGTTACACTTTTTGCGGCGGGGAGCATGAAAACGAAAAAGCAATATAATTTTCTTTATCGTTTTAATTAAGTTACAGAATGAGCCATGTTGAATTGTAAAATGAAAAAGCAGTTTGGGTTATTTCTTTTTAATTTTATTTATGAGTCAAAAGGGGCATTTGTATTTAGAAAATGAAAATGCATTTCTGCTAATGCATTTTAATTTTCAACTTTGACATTTCAAATTGAATTTTGTTACTGTTTTCCTGGGTTGCAATTTGAAAATTAAATCTTAAATGTCCTTTTCTATTTCATTTTAATTAAGTTACACAATGAGCAATGTTGAATTGTAAAATGAAAAAGCAATTTGTATGATTTCTTTTTAATTTTATTTATGAGTCAAAAATAGCAGCCAGATTTTGAAAATGACAAAGCATTTCTTCAAATGCATTTTAATTTTATTTATGTTACACATATGCTTCCATAAAAATTGGGACTACACCTGTTATATAGAGAAGCATCCAAACCTTGGACTGTTGTTGTTTCTAACAGGCGCCCACATTTAAAGCTTAAGTCTCTATTGTGTCTCTTTGTGGCTGCACTTTTAGATCTATCTATAACTCTAAAAGACTCACAAAGGTTTTGAAATACTCTGATGTTTATACAGATAAATTTAACTTCATTTGCACAGACACACAAAACTACTTTCTTTTTTTAACGCAGTCTATACGTAAGTCAGGTTTACATCAGGTCCATGTGTTCAGATTGGTGCACAAACGTTGCTGTGTGCTTTACTACACACAAAGAATTTACCACCATCCTAATGTAGAAAACATGTTAAACATCTTCAAATAAATTCCACTTTTTTTACTCCAGCATAAGCTCACACAGCAAATCAGAGAAAAATACAACTTAAAGGTTCAGATTACATATTCAATATAAAAGTTTATTTTTTTTATTCTAACTATTCTGTACAGCACAGGGTTCTTTACATGATTCGATGACAAAGAAAGAAACTGAAAATATGATAAAAGTGTAGAAAGTAAAAATCAATTAAGAATAAAGTATGTAAAGCATAAAAGTACATTAGAGAAAGTAAGAAACAACAAAAAATTAAGCAATTACGCTTCATAATCGTTTACCCAAAGACAGATAAGTTTAAAGTTTTGATTTAAAGCAGCTCAGCGTTTCAGCAGCTTTGCAGTCGTCAGGCAGTTTGTTCCACATACGGGGAGCATAGAAACTGTAAGCTGCTTTTCCATGTTTGCTTCTGGTTCTAAACTAGAAGTGGAGGACCTGAGTGATCTACTGGATTGGTATAGTGACAGCGAGTCTTCAACAGACTTTGGTGTTAAACCGTTCAGTGATTTATAAACTAGTAAAAGTATCTTAAAGTCTATTCTCTGAGCTACAGGGAGCCAGGGTAAGGACTTTACAACTGGGGTGATGTGCTCTACTTTCCTGGTTCTAGTGAGGATGCGAGCAGCAGCATTCTGGATCAGCTACAGCTCTCGACTATTTCTGTCATAATTTAAGAAAATGCTAGAAGAAAACTTCTACCTAACTAAATTTTCCAGTACCTGCGGTTAGCGCAGCGATTAAAGGGGGGAGTAAACAAACCAAAGAAAAAAATTCTGTGAAACATTTCTGGGGAGACGCTTTCTGGGTTCTACCATCGGGAGCCTTAGCATGTGGAGAAAACAGAATGTTTCTGGGACTGATAAATGTTTAAACGCAACAGCAGATGTTCCTGGAGGGTCCAATATAAAACATATTTATGAAAAGGCCCCTTAAAATGAAGTAGGTTGAAGGATCCGATGCTATGGACCTGCTTTCAGTGGGTTACATCCTCTATCCTTTATAATATGTACCCTACCCCAGTATATACGTTATCAGTTAGAAAACATATTTCCAACCTCTGACAATCCTTTTTTTAAGCTGTTTTAAACTATGTGAGTTCTGCAGGATAAAAAGCTTACTAAATCAGAGCTGAAACCAGGGAATAATTGGGTTTAGATGCTGCTTCAACCAAATAAAAATCTAAAGCTTCTAAAATAGAAAAGACAATATTTTTATGTCATTTTTGGTTAAATAACCACTTTTTTTTTTTTTTAAGTAAAGAACAATATGTTGTGTCTTTTTTCTATTTAAGGTGACAATCAACAGCAGAGGCCTGGTGTACTCTGTTATTCTGCTGCTGGCCTCGGTCACACTCACTGTGAGTAAATCTCCAGCTGTCTGATGGTATCTGAGCGGAGATGGACTCAGATCCGGCTTCTGTTCCTCCTCGCTTCTCATTCTGCCTTTATCCGCTTTTATCTCCGTGCCTAAAAACTCATGATTGAATTTTCCCTGAGATTAAACTCAGTGGTGCAGTGCAACAGGATATGAAGCTTGTCTCATTGGATTCATGCTGCCGTGTGAACGAACTCATGTCTCTCTCCATCCGTCCTCAGGTCCTCTGCGTCCATCTGAACCGCTGGAAGTTGGACCGCAGGCTGGGCCTCTGTCTCCTGCTGCTTTACGCCATCTTCCTTCTCTGCTCCGTCAGCTTCGAAAGGCTGTAGAGCAGCATTTGTTTTCCTCCTTCACCGACACCCGTCAAGTCTACTCAAGCATGCGTTTTAATTTCATAATCTCGTGGCTGTACACGTTACTGCGACACCGGATGTCTGTAAGTGATTTTAACCTTTGATAAATGAGTATTTTAAATAGTTTTTATTTTTACTTTCTTCTCAACCCCAAAAGAAAAGCACCTTGTGTCACAAGAAATTTCTAAAGTCTCAAATTTATATTCTTGAACCCCAAAGTGAGTTTAAAACTTTGTAACCTCAGAGAGAAGATAGGTTTAGGTTCATATATATATATATATATATATATATATATATATAGTTGCTTCCCAGTTTGTGCACTTTTTTCATGCGTTCATTGTGACAATTTTCTATCTCACGTTTGTGCTTGTGACTGTAAATGACATAGCAAGTCTGATCGGCGAGCTCCCAGTTTGTACTAAGTCACTACTATTCTGCCTGAAAGCTTATCAACACAGATCTATTCAATGAGTCTTTGGCCAAAGGTTTAAGTGCAATATTTGTTCTGCACAGTTTCTCCCTTGTGCCTGAAAATGAATCACCTTTGTTTGATTTCTTGCACCCAGATTTAATCATTTGAGCTGAAACCTGTGCATGGTGGAATAACCCATTCTTTGCTGATTTCCAAAACAATGTACATCTAATTATTTATTAAGAGTATCATGACATTAATTTGTCAAAATGTTAAATACTATTTATTTATTTTAGTATTTTGTGACACAGTTGAGTTTAATATGTATGATCTATTGTGTTTCATGTAGAAGGAAAGAAGAAAAAAAAACCTCCTGTTTGTAGCCAATTGCCTGAGCACCTTCAGTGGAAAAAGAATTGAACTTTGTCCATTGTCAAACCCAAAATGATATTTGAAAATAAAAAGTCTCATGATTAAACGCTTCGGAGATTTGTTTCTTTGTCGCAAAATCGTTTCATCCTGACGATGGAAGCCAGACCTGCTGGACTTTCTTCCACAGAGATGAAGACCAGGATTCAGCTGTCCAAGTTCTGATCCAAAAAATATGCAAAACATGACATATGTCATGCTATTAGATATATCAATTCTTTTATATAGGATCCTGAAGTTTAATTACAAACATTTCACAAATTTCAATGGTATTTTGTTGGAAAATCCTCACAATTTCTCAACCTTAAAAGACCTGTAAAACTGACCATAGCTAGCTGGATGTCAGCTTCTGGGTGAAATCTTAAGTGACGGTGACCCACTCTCGCTTTTTCATTGCTTGGACTTTTGTCAGTTTTTAATCAGTTTTCTTCACTTGCTCTGAGAGAATGATTTGAGGTTCTAATTGGATTGAGATGACACGATTTTCCAGGTCTTTGACCTAGTTTTTTTGTCCGTTGTGTTTTTTAGATTGTTCAACTACATAGCATTCGCTTTTATTTTCCATTGTGCTAACAAAAAATATATTTGTGGATCATTGCTTTCCTCTTGAAGATATGCCAAAACGGAGACTTGCGTTTGGTTGACTTCTTTGCTGTAGCAATGCTTCTACATACGGATGTAACAATACGACTTTTTTCAAACCGATGCGAGTACTTGCCGATACAGAGTACAAATGCCGTTACTACTACCGCGAAAAAATGCAATGAATTGGAAGACAGGTTTTATTTTCTTCTCTGCTTGTTACAACAAATTATGGTGAATTAGATTAAAAATGAAATATTAATAAAAGTCACAATACTGAAAATTTTTCTGCTAAAGTACTAGTTTCCAAAATTTTTAATTATCGGTTCATGGCATCCCTACTTCTACATAATCTATAACATTTCCATTTAAATTTGGCCACATTTGGAAGAAAAAGGAGTTTGTAAATCGACTTGCATAGTTTAATTATGTTGGATGTGGCAATTGAAAAAAAAAGACCTTCCCAAAACGTCTCTTGCAATGCCTAACAGCTTCCTCGGCTACTGATCAAATTTGGACTCATTTATTTTAAATTTAACAAAACTATACATATCGGTAATCTGAGGAAGAACAAAACCTGCAACAGTCTTAATCCCACACCGCAGCAGGATTCACTGTTCAACCATTCTTAAACAAAAATCACACCCAAACTATCTGATGTAGATTTTTTTCAATGTTTAAATTACATAACCATAATTGTGGTACTCCTAGATGACCTAAAACAAAATTATATTTTTTTTTTCCCATAAATATGCCATAAACAGAAAAACTAAAGAACCTGTTGATTACCAATGAACCAAAGAGGCAGAGGTCACGGTTCAAAATCTTTATTTCAGTCGGGCTAAATCAGCTTCAATACCAAAAAAATGTAAAAATAAAAATAGTACAACAAAGTACGTCATCTTACAAATACTTATGAAGAAAGTCTGACATAAACCATTTGAAACATGTCACAGTCATAACAAAAATAGAAAAGTCAATACAGTACATAGAATGGATTAGGAGCTAAATATTGAAGTGTTTGCAATATCATGAACTTTACAAATTCAACTAGTAAAAACTCCCAATACCAATGGAATATCAGATATCAAATAAAACAAATAAAAACACTTATGATCAAAGTTTATGTGCATGTTGCATGCGAATCAACCTCAGTGACAAATAATAAAAACAGCTCATCTGAAAGTGTGTGTGTGTCGTTGGCACAACAGCAGTGTGTGAAACGATGATGATGCCGAGGCGTTTAAAAAAAAAAAGAATCATCTGTTTTTAATGCAGTGAGCTAAAAAGAATAGCGTCAGTCGAGCAGATTAAAGTTTGAGTCGTCCTTTTTTTTTTAAAAGCCTTGGCTTCATCTTACAGGGAGATGATGATGATGATGAACACAGCTGCTTAATTACACTCCCGGATAAAATGTTGAAGAGTTAGCGTGGCCTTGCTGTGATGTCTGATATGACACAAAGGGAAACCTCATCAATAACACAGTAAAAGCTTTGGTGGATGGGACAACAGCACACATCGACAAAAGCCACTACAAAAGCCCACTAATAACCAGAAACAACAATTATACTTCTAAACCAGATACGTGGTGGCGTGTTCTTGCCAGCGAGTAAAAATAGACGTTTTGGCTGAAGAAAAGCGGTCCCAACAGAACAACGCTGCGCCTTTGAGTGTGAAGGGGTGCAAATAATCAGCTGTGATGCTAATCCTCGTTCTCCTGGGAGACAGCAGCTATTCTTGGTCCTGCTTTGCATTCGCTTTCTTTCTCTCTGTGTGTGTGCGTATGTGTGTGTAACAGTCTGCTAGAAAGTGTGTCCATGATGTAAATACATGATATGTTACATGTCTGACAGCAGGTCTCCGGGCCGTTTTAGGCAGGTTTGTAGTGATAGTTTGATCCCCGTGTTGACTGATCTGAGGTCTGTTTATGTTTCGGCTAGCTAGCGCCGTAGATAGGAGCGACTTGTGAGGCTGATCTGCAATCTGGCTCAGCTACATCTGGACAGAGCCCGGCTTAACACGCTGAGAGGAGGTCTGATATTTCGAGCCGGGGGGGCGGAGGGGTCCTGGCGCTGAGAGGTGGGCTTCGGGTTCTGGCGTCACTCGGGGGCGGAGCTCTGGTTCTGCTGGTATATGGAGGCTTTGTCTTTTAGCAGAGCCAGGCACAGGTGGCAGCTCCAACTCCCTGAGAGCATCAAAACAGGAAGGAATGGTAAAGTTCAAATAATGCGTGTACCCTAGCATCCTTTTGTTGTAATCTACATATTTACATGGAAATACAAGGTCCCAATAATTAGTTATTAGAACATATTGTTAGGGATGCACCGATACTACCTAATCTACTCGTATCGGTATCGGCTAATGTTAACAGATACCATAAACTGATACTTATGATATGGAAAAACAGCAATAATTTCACACAAAATGTTAGTTTTTAACATTTGAACTAATGTTCTGTGTTCGTTTTTATTAATATATATATATTTTTTCTAATTCACCATCATTTGTTGTAACAAGCAAAGAAAATAAACCTGACTCCCAATTGATAGCACTTTTTTGTGTGTGTTACAAGTATCAGCATTGGTATTCGGTATCGGTAATTACTCTGATCTGAGTATCGGTATGGCATCGGTTTTGAAAAAAGTGGTATCGTTGCATCCCTACTTATTATCAAATTAAGTAATAGGGAGGTTTAGCCTCTTACACATATCTAGTGCCCCAGGACCTAAAAAGCCAACAGGGTGTCAAACACGCAATTTTGTGCCATTTATTGATGTCGTGTTTACTTCTAATCAAGCAACGACAGACTTGAGCCAAAGCTCCTTAACAGGTTTTGAAGCCATGCTCCATATCCCTCATCGGGTCGGCCATTTTGGCTGAAAGCTGTCAGTTTTGCTTTTTGAACACCGTCTCAAGCAGATTTTATCGTCAGGAGCGCTGGAAATGTTCAGATGGCGATGAGGCAGTGCTTGTTGAGTACTGCGCTCGCAACAGAAGCTGAAGCGGCGCTAAGCTGCGAGAGCCGCTCGAGGCTGATTCCAGCTTTAATTAGTTGTTATGACTAAATATCAAATTAAGTAATCGGGAGGTATAGCCTCTAGTTAACCCTTTCTGCTCAAAGGCAAAATTCCTTCTAGGAGTAAAACTGCTAAAAGAGGGTGGAAACTTAGCAATGTGCTGGTTCACTGTTTAAATAAATTAATCATGATGAGAAGTGTCCTTAGGTGCTGGTCAGGAAATTAGAATATCATGAAAAAGTTGTCTACAAGACGAGCATTTACACCTTAGACAAGGAGGGAAAAGACACTAAAGAGGCTGCCTGTTCACTGAGCTCTGTGTCGGAGCACATTAATAGGGAGGCGAAGAGAAGGACAAGATGTGGTAGAAAGTGTACAAGCTATAGGGATAGGCGTACCCTGGGGAGGATTGTGATACAAAACCCATTAAAAAATGTGGGGGAGAATCACAAAAAGTGGACTGCAGCTGGAGTCACTACTTCAAGAACCACCACGCACAGACTTATGCAGGACGTGGGTTTCAGCTGTAACGTTTCCACTGTCAAGTGTCTAAAGACAAAAAAAGAATGGACTGCTGTTGAGTGGTCCAAAGTTATGTTCTCTGAATGTAAATTATTTTATTTTCTTGAAATTCAAGATCCTAACGAGGAGATGAGAGGCAAATAATCCACGTTGCTTGAGGTCCAGTGTAACGTTTCCACATTCAGTGATGGTTTGGGGTGCCATGTCATCTGCTGGTGTTGGTCCATTGTGTTGTCTGAGGTCCAAGGTCAACGCAGCTGTCTATCAGGACGTTTTAGAGCACTTCCTGCTTCCTGCTGACCAGCTTTATGGAGATGCAGATTTTGTTTTCTAACAGGACTTTGCTCCTGCACACACAGCCAAAGCTAGGACCATGTTACCTCTGTTCTTGATTGGACAGAAAACTCGACTGACCTCAACCTCATAGAAGATCTATGGTGTATTGTGAAGAGGAAGATGCAATATGCTGGGCCCAGCAATTTCAGAAGAGCTGAAGGCCACTATCAGAGCAACATGGGCTCTCATATTACCTGAGCAGTGCCACAGTCCACGCCGCATTGCTGCGGTAATCCAAGCCAAAGGAGCCCCAACTAAATACTGAGAGCTCTACATGCTCATACTTTTCATGTTTAAACTTATCGGTTGGCCAACGTTTCTAAAAATCCTTTTGTGCATTATTCTTAACTGATATCCTAATTTTCTGATAAACTGAATTTGGGACTTTCATTAGTTTTCGGTTCTAATCAACAAAAATATATAATAAACATTTGAAATGTAACAGTCTGTGTGTAATGATTGAATCTAATATACAAGTTTATTTTTATCAATGGAATTACTGGAATAAATTAAACGTTTTCATGATATTCTGATTTTATTGACCGGCACCTGTAAAAGTTCGCTGAGTCATTTTAGGTGCTGGCCTTCAAACAGGTAAATTTCCCGTTATCTGCTACCATCATGTTGCTGCTGGTTCATCTCCTAAAAAGATCTGGATGGCACACTGCGTGTTTATGCTACTATAATTTAAAATATTATGAAAACGGATTGGTTTTGAACACTTATTAATCACTAATTATTTGGCACGTTACACACAGCAATTTATGAAACAGTTAGTGGGCTCACCACTACGGAAAATATCTTCCATAAAATCTATTTACCCATCTGTGAATCAATCCTGATTTCTCATTATTATATTAAGTCCAGGTTAAAGCATCAGCAAGTTACCCATCCCTGAACTAGAAATGAGGACGAGGCAACAGAGCAAACTAATTAGGTGACCTTAACAACAACACAGGCTCCCCAGTGAAGCGACGGCTTACCCTCTGGTGGTTCGGTCATGGGTGGGGTTAGACAGTACATGTGGTAGCCTCGATCACAGTCATCGCAGAACAGCAGCTGGTCCTGCAGGGACAAAACGTGTTCACTCACTCATTTACTGTGAAAGCCGGAAAAGCTTCTGTGTGCCGCCATCAGTTTGTATGTGGTCAGAGGTGTTCGCTGATTAAACCACTGAGCGGACTGATTTTATTGTCGGGGCGAAGCGATTCATCTCCAGAGGGTAACAGTTGACCTTTACAATTCACGCTGGCGACCTCTGCTGACATTTAACACATCGGCACAAATGAAGGACAAACATTACTGTAGGACACCCCCACCTCTCTTTCCTAAATTTGCTTTTCAGAAAAACAGCTACCTTCACATACAACCTGCTGGAAAAAATCCATGAAAAAACACCACTCTTCATCATTTAAGCTGCTTCTTACATAAACAATCCATAAAGCGAGTCTTAAATCCAGGTTAAACAAAGTGGGGAAGTTGCTGTACGATTCAGACCTGTCCTGTTTATTTTAATCTAATAAAAGAGCACAAGAAAATTATTTTGGATCTAGATGTTTTTAAAGAGTAAAAACAATTAAAATGTCACTTACATTAGATGTTTTTCTTATGCTTAACAACCATTATGACCATTAGGTTTGACTTCTACAGAAAGATTGGACAGAAATGTTCTGGAAACACAGGAAAGAGGCTCACGTCGTTCTCTGAGGTGCCGCAGACGTTGCAGCATTTGCATTCGATGCACTGCCAACGGTACGTCTTCACAGCAGCCATCATCACTGGTGTGAACTGCAGACACGTCGGGTGACCTACGAGACAGGGAAGGAAATATTTAAATCATTTATAAAAACCACATTCTCACCAAAATGACTGGTGGATTTTTCACAAGCTCAAATAAAACAGAGGAAAGAAAGACTTCTAAATGTGAGACTAGAAGAGGAAAACTGCACAAATGACTATATAATAACTTAAATCTGTTGTATTTGGAAACAGGCTTCATCAGAACCACCACACTGATCCGGGGTGAAGTTCTGCAGACGTTTAGAGCACGGCCGGGTTATAATCAACATCCTAATGTTTGAACATCTCAAAGGGCATCAACCAATGATCCAAATGGAAAGTACTGCAAGCCTACGTAAAGCACAGGCGTTAACCTAACATGAGCGGCCAGGCAGAAGAGCATTAATGGGAGAAGTAGCAGAGGCGGAGACGGTTTTCGTTTGTAGTACTCCGCTTTTTCATTCCACACTCTATTGTTTTTTCAGTGTTGCTCAACCAGGACAGCAGGGGGTGCTTTTCATGGCGTCTCTGCCTACTATCAAAGCGTTTTCAGGTTTTGTTTTCCAGGCTTGTGAACTAATTTCTTCCTCAAGGAGCAACGGACGACAGAAAGTAAGTTTTGATTAAGCTGTAAAGCTTTTTACTAGAAGTGAAGCTCATAGAATATTCTAGAAACACATGGAAACAAAACACAGCAGACGTCTTTGTTCTTTTCCTACACCTCCTTGAGTTCAAAATTTAACTAATTTAACAGATTAGTTAAATAACCCTTTCAAAATGAAGCATGTAGTGGTGAAACGCCGCATTAACTACTGATTACAGTGACTATAGAGCCCCTTTCTGGGGAAATTATCTCTGGCTGTTGCTGAAACTGACCAATCAGATGTATACGCTCTCCGTTGACGGAGACGGATAGTTAAAAATTTGGGCCTCTACTCCGCATTTCTTGCATAGGTGACGGAGAGCCCTTGTGTCGACTGATAATGGCGTTGCGTCAATCCGTCTCCGTAAAAACGAAGAAGCATAAACTAGGCTTCAGGCTCCCCCTTGGCCGTGTCTCCTGGTCCTGCCCACTTTGGTGGAATTTTTCAAATGTTGCCTGGGGCTTTTTCACATATTAAGCATATTAAGTCCACTTTGAGCTCACCATTGACCAAACTGTAACCCTCAGATGTTTAAGAATAGACGGAGAAGCACAAAACCTACAAAGGGCCTTCTGGAGAAACGTGTCACAGCCAGAGGAGACTAATGGCAAAATGTATGTTTGATGGAGTGAAGGTGAGAATGGAGTATCGACTTGAACGCACGGTAGTGGTAGCGTCATGTTGCGGGGCCATTGGTACTGATGCATCATAAGAAGATACTGGAGCTAACCTGAACTGTGACAGAAGCTTGTTGATTATTAGAGCTAGTAAAAAATACTCATACCTGACCGTCCGCAGTCTGAGCAGGAAACCAGCTCCTCTGATTGGCCCGTTTTCTGATTCAAGGTCGAGTCTCCCAGACAGAAATCACAGTAATCGTTGGGCAGCGCCAGTCCATTGGGACCCTTTTTGGTGGCTGGGCAGGAGAGACAAGTACAGACAAGTATTCCTCGTTCGTTAGAGTCGACGCTTTAGGTAAACAAGAACTGACGCAAAACATAAGGAAGACTAATATCAACATTTAGAGACTTCCTCTAATCTGAACTGCATAATCTAACAGAGACAACTACCTTCTCCTATTTTCATTCACACATACAGAACTAGTTAAGCAGCATCTTTAAAATCATATACACAATGTGAAGATAAGAATGACTGACAGAAAACGTGTGAATCTGCAAACAATGGTGTCACGTACACAGAGAAAAAACTCAAAAAAAAAAAAAACAACAGCTTTGCAAGGGAATATTGTGTAGGGGGAGGGAAATGATTGAAAAAAGTGTCAGATTTTCCAACTGGGCAAACATGTTACCGTCAGGAACTTTCAGTCTGATTAACGATTTCAAATCATAAAAGAAAGAAGAAAAAAAACACAAGGGTGGAAAAAAAAGCACATCACAAAAAAAAAAAAAGGAATGAGAGACTTCCCTTGCACCAACACAGGAGCTACGAGGCATGCAACCAAACCTCCCTCCTCTCTGTCTATCTCCCTCTCTGTCTCTCAGCACTGGAGGAGTAACTCACTCTTCTGCTCCTCAGGCTGGCGAGGAGTGGGTGGTGCCTCGATCTCCTCGTGGTCCTCGCCCTCCTCCTCCGCCAGGTGAGAGTGTGTATAGTGGTAGCTCAGGCCTGGACGATTCTTGTAGCGCTTTCCACAGACTAATACACACACACACCGTCATACAAAAAGTGTTATCGTGATACGGGTAACCTTACAAAAAAAATAAAAAACAACAACAGGGCCCAATACGGAGCCAAGCTGGGAGTGTGGCATTCATCACTCCCGAAAAAAACAAGCTTTTTATTTTATTTCCACACGGGTCATTTCACGGTGGAACACGCAGGTGAGCAAACTCATACAGCATTTTGCACAGCGAGCTGAAGCAAACACGAAGCTACACAGCACACAGCTCAGGAAACGCAGACTAGACAGGATGCAGACTTTTTTTCTCTCCTCCCTGCGGGCGTGTTTCCGATCGCGTCATGCACAGCGAACGGCTCGTCTTGTTCTGTCAGGGGTAAGAAGCAAAAGCCTCTCGTGCCGACATGCTCGCCACAAAACGGACGTCCGGCTACTCACTGTCACACGCGTAAGGTTTGTCCCTCTCCTCCAGCGCGGCAGCTGCAGCCTCCGTCTTCTTCTTCCCGTTCTTCTCGCTGCGCCCCTAATTAACAATTTAACGTTGAACAAAGATAACAAAAGGATTTACGTCGTACAGGTGCAATTCAAATCATAAAAATATCAATGACAAGTTAGTTCAGTTCAAGCATTTACTGCCAACAATGTTGGTGACATATTGTTTAGGACCATTAAAAACAGGAATGTATGAAAATTAAGGACAGACACGCATGCATAAAATAGAATAAAGAAGAGCGAAGAAACAGATTCAGGGTTTTCTTTTTTATTCACCGTATTTTAACTATTAAAAATTCTGTTAACACTTCTGTAAGGTGGCTTCAATAATTCAGTAATAAACAGCATAAATTATTCACTTTTGGACTTTAGTGCAACAAACAAATATCACCTCCTTACAAAAAACGTAATAATGAGATTGTATACACATGTCAGGGGTTAGGTTAACTGAATTGTTTTTAAGGATTTATTAGAATGATGACGGAAAAATCTGAAGGCTGTCTGTCGCTTTTACAGATTCGTTTCCATACTGACTTCTGTTGCAAATGCGCAGCAGATGCCTTCAACTTTACGCACAGATTTCAGGTGAATAAATCCAGTAAACCAAAAGATTCCCAGACACTGTGATCCAGGCGTATCACATTTCTGAGACTTTGGAGTGCGACTGGCTTTGCTGTTGGTTAGATGCGCTACAATGTGTGCTAAACACCTGCTGCTCTTTTCTCCTGCGTGTTTTTCTGCCTCTAACGCGTGGTTTACCAGATCAGGAAGGGTACGCACAGTCTTTTAGACTTCTGATCGGTTAAATTGAAGTAATATTTTCTCATTTTAAAACTCTGGCTGAAGCTACGCGTAACTCAGTCTCCGGTGCGTCAGCTCGTAGATACAGCATCCAGAACAACATCTTAACTCCCATGAACCTCTGCAGCAATCCCACTATTTGATTACACACGAATGGACGTGCATTACGGTTCCATGTTGAGCAGAAACCACAGCAGGTGCAACGTTTAATTTCTCTTTAATAAGAAGTTCTCTGTTCAGCTTGTTTGGATTGAATATTACTTAAAGTGAATAAAATATAAATACTATTAAGTATTATCTCATGTATTAACTCATTAACTCAAAAAAATTACAGGAACATATCCGGGTCCGATTCCGATCGAGCCTGAAGCTACACGTTAAGGGCTGATTTCCAATCACGTGACTGGAACGGGACATCCCTAATTAAAATATATATACGCCGACATATTGCAATATTTTATGTTAGGATATACTATCGATATTCAAAAGCAATTTACTGTTTTTTTTAGAATATGAATAGAACCACTAATGACAGTAAGTTTTGGAGTATAATTAAAAGTACGACTGCTAGTTGGTGGCTGCTTCGTTTCAGTGGATCAATCAGATCTAATAATAAAACTGGATGCGTTACGGATGAAATAGGTTACAGAGTTTAGAATGCTGTCAGAGTTTATATATATTTAAAATCACTTTTAAAAACCGTAATATACATTCTTACTTGTCTTACTTGGGAAAACTGCTGACTCTACAGTCGTCTAGCAGGCGGTCACTGATTTCCTTTCCAATAATTTTTTTTTTGTTTGCTTTAGCCTTTTTTCTACATCTCAATTTTACATCTGAATGGATCTTCTTTAGTAATGACCATGCTTGTTACAACAAATGATGGTGAATCAGATTTTAAAAATTTAAATATAAATAAAAAGCGACAAAAAAAACTAAAATTTTAATTTTTCAAATTCAAAAATTTTCTGGGAAATTATTACAGAGTTTACATATTTTAAGTGTCGGTTCATGGTATGATACAATTACATTAGACAGTATCGGTATCTTTAAAGGAAAGTAAAAGTAAAAAACGATTAGCGTTTGATTACTGGCACTCCACATGATCACCCGCCACCATTTTCCTTGTGTTGCACATGACTCTGAAAACTCACCTTGGATTTACTCTTGCCTCGTCTTTTAGGGGTCTCATCTTCAAAGTCTTCGTCATCCAGATCATCCAAGTAATCATCGTGGTCAAGCACCCTCTGCTGTAAGATTCTGGATTAGCTCAAAGTCTAAAATGTCAAAACTTTACACTCAGGTATGTTTTCTACCAAAAGATCAAACTTCCTGGCACTGACCGTTCTGGTCAGATGTTCACATCTAATCATCATCTGAATGAACTTAAGGCTTTTAGTTTAGAATTGTTACTTATCCTTGGTGCAACATTCACACAATGACTAACACAACGCAATGAATTCTAAACAAGTATTTGGTTGCACAGATTTTCTCTTTCTCCCAACGCCAGCCATTTTTACAATAAAGCTTAAAATATATAAACACACTCACACTACTACTGACTGAACAATTTACCTTTAGCCTGTTGCAGAAAAAATAAACCTGTGTTAGTTCTGGCTAGACAGCTGACCCGTCTGCTTTGAGAATTTGTAAAGTTCTTTTAAATTAGTTGTTTTTTAGGCATTTTCCTTTTATTCTTAAAAGGATTAGAGTCATTCCAAATACCTAAAGGGGACATAGCATGAAAATTCCACTTTTTTACCCCTTAAATGTGGTGTGTTGTGCATTTCGAGTTTATAGGAATGCACAAAAGCATAAATTAGTCACCCCAGGTGTTTGGAGATATTACGGTATATTTTTTTTTTTTTGTTAAGATGTTCAGTTTTCTCTATAATCTTTTACATTATTTTTACTATTACGTTACAGTACTTGCACTGGAAATACTAAACAAGGTCATAGACTTCCGGGTAAACAGTGAGTCAATGCACTCGCTGCCATTTTGTTGTCTTACTTCAGGAATGCTGAGGTGGAAAAGTTAAGATGCTCACCAGAAACTCTGCGAAGCGCCTGGTTACGTTTTATTTTTCGTGGTGGTTTACCCACATCTGTGAAGAAAGTGGGCTTTTTATGTGGGAAGGATAAGAGATTCAGTAATCTCTGCCAGCATGCCGTTGTTACTGATGCATTGTACGAAGAAGCTGGAGTTAACCTGAACTGTGACAGAAGCTTAATGAACGCAAAGTGAAATTTTTGGGGCTTTTTCCCTAGATTTTTCTAGGGAAGATTTATTCAAATATCAGTGGGACTGCGTATACTTATTAAACCCTACATGTTTAGTTCTGAACCTTTAGATTAAAGAAAAAAATATAAAAATCACAATAAATTATTATATACACCCAGTAGTTTGCAGCAAAGTAATTTTGCCCTGACAAAAAATATCAAATACCTTAATAAAACATTTTTTTGGATTCATATTAATGTAGCATCAATGTAAAACTTTGGCTTTTTCTAGTGCTTTCCCAATCAAACAGTGATCATCCATAAAATGTAAAATCTTCCATCTTCATCATCTAAACACAAGCTCTAACTCTAACCTTACGAATGCGCCCAGAAGACGTGTGAGTGACCGCTGACGTGGCAGGAGGTTCCACAGTGGCGGGCTCCTCCTCGGGTGCCCGGACCTCAGATGCACCACTCCTCCGTTCGAGCGGTTCGCCTTTTAACAGAGCCTCCAAGCTGCTTCCGTCCACCGTTCCCAAAGCCTCACGCTTCAGACCCAGCTCTAAATCTGCTGCATTACCCATAAAAACAACAACATACGCACAGGAACGGCATTACAAAAACAAACAACTAAAAAAGGAGTTTCTGCTATTTACTGTGCTAAAGATTTTCTCCAAAAATTGCTCAATGTGTCTGTAGAAGAAAAAAAACAAAACATATTTTATAAAAGGTAGTACTTGGTTTGAGAGGGGGGAAAGCCAAGCGAGGGTCCTCGGGAGGATGGGAACGTCGTTTCTTTCTCCAACGGCGAGCAGGGTAAGAGTACAGCTGCCCTGGAGCGATACCTGATATTTCATTTAGGGGTGAAAATATGGAACAAAACACAACAGAGGAAACGTTTTTAATCTCAGGCTCTTCAGAATTACGTCAAAATAAAGGTCTTTCATCAAGTATCTGTAGCAAAAAGGGTAAAACAATCAAAAATATAAAAGGATTTTAATAATTATTAAACATTAATTATTGACCTGCACTCCTGTGCCTCTTCTCCATCCAGATGTAACAGTTGGACTGTGCGACTCCGGTCTGGGAGTCCAGGAAAGGCATGAGGATGCTCCGCTCTGCACAGAGACGGGCGTTGTAGCTGTGACACTGCTCCATGGCATCTCTGTAGTATTGTTCTCCTAGACTGGGGGAACACAGATCGGGACAGAGAGGTTTTTGTTTTTAGAGTTAACTGGATTCTTTTTAAAACAGGCTACAAGGTTGATTACCACCTTCAGTGGGTCCAAAATGCGGCTGCCAGGTTCTGGACTGGAGCGGCCAAAAAGGATGTAGTTTAAATTGCTTTTTAAGGCTCTAAACGGACTGGCTCCCCTTCGCATGTCGGCGTTATTCTCCCGGTACCGACCCTCTCAGCCTCAGGTCGGCTGATCTCCTGAGCCTCGCCGAAAGTGTGCGCCAGATCTCCGAACGGTTCCAGTCTATGTACCGTAACTCTGGACTTAGCTCCCTCTTTCTGTCAAGCAGTCTGCTTCCTTAACTGATTTTAAAACTCGTAAAAAACCCACATATTTGTTAACTACAGCTTTTAACATATCTTGACTTTTAGTATTACTGGTAGTGGGCAATATAAAAGGTATAAATGATATAAATCTAGCCAAAGGTAGAGATTTTGACTATACCAGCATACGACAACTATGCATTTTGATGATGTTATGTCTTCGCAATAAGAATTTCCCAATTCGATATTAATTTATTAGGTTCAATATCGATTCAATAATAAGTAAATGCACAATTACTTAAGTACCGGAGTATATTTTTAAATGATGTCTGTAGTCGTACCAATGTTTAAGAACAAATTGACCCCAGCATGTTTCCTGTCATGGTTTATTTAGTAAAACAAACGTGTCGTACAACGCTGATCGCTCTCACTAGAGTGTTGCCCACAGCAACTGAAGGTTGCAACTGAATCGTTTGATAGGATTTGATGAATCGATATGGAATTGAGAAAAAAAATAATTCCAATGCATTGATGAATTGATATTCTTACCTCGCCCTACTTTACACCAGATAATGGAAGTCTAACATTGGTTGTTTATTTAACAGAAAAGAAGCCTGTTGAACTTTTATATGGAGGACCAAAACTATAAAAGCAGAAATATTATATATTTTGCTTTTCCTTTTCTTTATATGTGAATTTGGGCGTAGAAATGTATATAATTGTTCTTCCTTTACATTATTATGTGCATTTCCATCAAAAAAAAAATTTGTTCCCCTTTTCCTTACACATGCATTCCTTGTTTTTAAATTCCCTCATCTCCTCTTTTTACTTCACCTTATGAATTTCTGCCTCATTATGAAAATCAGGAGGGCTGTCCTTCTTGGAAGAGAAGTCTGACCAAAGATGTCTCAGACGATTGCAGAATAATTACGGCACGTTGCCATCTTAGCTGGAAGTAATACAGTCAGTGATGACTAGTTACTGTGTGGTGTAGACACACTGAGTGAGAAGCTGCTCCAATCAGCTGCAGGATAATGAAGCTGACCCGCTAGTTCTCCAGATTGTGGAGGACGTTTCTTGTCGCTGGCATGCACAATCGATCTGCACATGGATCCTGCTCCTTCCTGTTTACTGATAGCCTGACGTAGCCATACTCTATTCTAATCAGAATGTGAGTCTGATACTGCTCCATTGGGCTGCGATTATGGGGTGTGTTTTAACCGAACCAGGAAAAAAATGTCTCTGCACTCAATTGGATAGACCTATAACCAATCAGAGCAACGGAAGTCTGCGACGTTGCTCTGCAGAACAACGGACGTTATCTGTTCCTCTCTTAAAATTCCTCTTTTAAAAATGAATGCGCTGTCGATATCTTCTAGAACAGACTCAATGGCAGAATCTACACATCTCAGTTCTCCAGCAGAAGCCATCGTTGTTGTAAAAAAATTCAACCCAGGTGCTCTTTGGTGACGTGGTTGATTTCGTTACTATTGTTCACCTGTCAATCATCCTAAACCTGATTTGATTGGTCTGAACAGATCTTGTTCGGGCATAATTGCTCCTCAACGGAGGAATGCCAGACTGAACTTCCAGAACATGTTGTGGGAGAGACTAAGTTTAAGGGCAGGCTAGTTTACTGACCAATTGTAGAGGAATTGGACCAAGAAGGACAGCCCTCCTCATTTGCATAATGAGGCAGAAATGCACAAGGTAAAGTAAAAAGAGGACAAAGGAATGTAAAAACTAGTAAAGCAGGTATTAGGAAAAGGAAAAACATGATATAAATTTTTTTTTGTCAAAAATGTATTTATAATGAAAAGGAAGAACAAAATATGAATATTGTTTTTACAAAAATGCATGTATAGGAAAAACAATATATATATATTCTTGCTGAAAATGCATGTAATAAAGAAAAGGAAAATATATATTTCTACTTTTATTTTTATTTAATTATGTCAAGTTTGGTACTTTGAAGCATTTTTTATTCAAGTATGTGCAGTTTGGCTTTTCTGCATTATTAAATTTATAAATAAGTAACCAGGTAAGTTTAGAATTTATTTTCATAATATTTAACTTTTATTACATTCAAAATATCTTCATCTCTTTTTTGTTGTGAGAATTTTTGTGTTTCATTATTTTTCCAAAATAAGGATATTATTTGAGAAATATTTTTTTAATGCATTTTACACAATACATTTTCTTTTAATGGCATTCTAAGAAATTTTGAATGTGTTATGTTGCAATATATCTGGAATGTGAGAATTTTTATGAGAAGTCATTTTGACATCAATACATTAAAAAAACAATAATATATGGCAATACATATGGTTACGACACATATTTTAGATTATATCGCATTATAAAAATGAGGCCATATCGCCCAGCTTAGTATTACTATTACTGTACTTTTGACTATTCTTATACATTTATTTTTCCTACTTTTTGCACTTCTATTTTACCCATCTTTGTGCTTACTGTAGAGCACTTTGGTTGACCATTATGTCACGTCTAAAGTGCTTTGTAAATAAAGTTGGATAACGGGGTTTCTTTTCCTCTTCCATTAACTCAGACATGTCAGGGATAATATTTTACCTGACCAGTAACATAGTAATTCCTACATTTTATAACCAGGTTCTAATTAAATACTTTAAATTACAGATGTCAGTTAATAATTTAATTTTCAAGATAAGATCATATAAGATGGAGAAAAATAAGTTAAATTTAGGGTTGCGCTGATCCGACTTACTCAGTCCCGATACTGATGCCCTGATTTTGTGTATCTGTTGATACCCGACACGATACCATTGTTGAATTAATAAATTGTATAACTTCGAGCTTATAGCTTTCTTGAAGAGACTAAAGGCACCAGAGTTTACTAACTAAACATAACTAAGACAAAATACCAGATTTAAAATATAAAATTCCACCAAAAAAATAACATTTTAAGTGAAAAACGCATATTTTTTGTGAATTTATTGCAGATTTTCCACATTTTGAGTATCGGTTCATGGTATCGGTTAAGTTTAACCATGTACATTAGACAGTATCGGTGCATCCCTGGTTAAACTGTTAACAAATTGCAAATTTTTACTGTACCAACTAATTAGATTGTCAAGCTTACACAGTTCTCAAAGTTAATTATTTTTTTGCTCAAAAAGTTAATAGACATGTTGCAAAAATTCACAACAAATGTTATGTCCAGGTACCTATCAAGACTAGCAGATCCTATTCATGTCCAGTTATATAAAAATACAGTCAAACTAATTCAATTCATAGCATTTCAACCCAGGCATAAAAACAGATTCAGTCTAATTAAGTTTTGTTCCTAATTGTTATAATAACACACCAGTAAATGAAATGCGTATTTAAAAGAGAAGCTCCTCTCTTCATGTGATCTCACCTGATCTGTGTACTTTAGAGAACATATTAGAGAACAAAACAACAGTTCTTGAAGAACCAGCAGTCTGAGGACATGAATCGCTTTCTTCTCAAATGCAGTAAAACCATTCCCTTGTTTCCCCCCGAAATTAAAACCCAACAAAACAGGTTGCTGCATCCTTATTTTACGCAATTTTCCATCTTTGGTTAATTACGACACACAACGCGACTCGTGGTTTCAAAGAACAAGCCAGCATTTACAGGAGAGACGGACTGCTGCCAGAACAAAAGGTCGGTTGTTAGCAACAAAGCGCCCGCCAAGCGGACAGTTAATTGAGGAAATAAGTCGCCCCTTCATTCCGACGGAGGATGACTGAGTGCTGGTGGAGTCACTTTTTTGTAAAATCACTTGAGACAGAGTCGCAACCGACGAGGTTACACACAAACATTGGCTTCGCAATTAGCTCCTTTCTAACTGCCCACAGCTACAGAAGCTAACAGTAGCACATAGACAACGCAATTCTCTTGGGACAATTTCTGTACTGAACAACCGGAGAGACATTTGGGAAAAAGCGGTAAAACGACAACCATCCAAATGAAAACGACTCTCTGGGTGGGTGGTGTTTACGCTCTCACAACAAATAAAGGTAAACTTACACTTTCACAACACTGTCGACGGCCGCCGCCATATTTGCTTATTGCGGTTGTGTGAAGCGGCCCTGCGCCTGCGCGTAGACGTAGGCGCAGTGGCGCTTCACACATTGAAAATACATGCGGCGCACATTCGCCAGTGTATACACACACACACACACACACAAACGTGTATGGAATGTCCTCTTTATTTTAGCCAATAGAATTTGCACATAACTTTACATATTACATCTTTAAAAAAATATTAAATCTTATGTTATGATCTCAGAGGAAATGCTTTACTCAAGTAGCCTTCTTACCAAATACTTTTTTACTCTTACCCGTGTGTTTCCATTTCCCTTTCCATAATCTTTCATGAAATTTAATTGGTTAAGCCCTAAAGAAAATACTGATTATTGGTTGCTATGTGTTTGTGAGCAAATGATAAATGGACTGAACTTATTTAGCGCTTTTCTAGTCATACTGACCACTCAAAACGCTTTACATTGAAGCCACATCCACTCATTCATACACCGATAGCCAAATGGCTCAGTAGGACGATGTAGAATTTTTTGGGGGGTTAAGTGCCTTGCCCAGGGGCACATAGACATGTGACTGCAGGAAGCTGAAATTGAACCTACGACCCTCCAATTGCAAGCCAACTACGCTACCACGGAGCCACAGTCGCCCAAATATGGTGGCATTCAAGGAAACTTTAGCAAATCCTGATGAGCAGGAAGTTTATGTGGTCGAGACTAATCAATCATATAGGCTAACTAATTACTGAATGTGTTTTTGTATTTTTATGACTATACCATTGTATACTGAGGCAATATAGATCTAACAAAAAAAGATTAGAAAAGCATGGATCACTAAAGATCTGGGTCCGTATCCCTAAAGGATTTTTGTGCAAAAAAAGTGGCTCCTAGCGGCCAAATTCTAAGAAAATTCTAAGAGTCATGATGTTTTCTTAGAATTTCTCCTAAAAGTGACATGAAAATCCCAGTTAATATAAAAATAGTCTGGGAACAGGTACGTAAAGACAATAACAACGTCAGCTTTCTATCACCTGAAGAACATTTCTAGGATTAAAGGACTAATGTCACAGAAGGACCTTGAAAAACTGATCCATGCGTTTATCTTTAGTCGGATTGATTACTGCAACAGTGTCCTCACAGGTCTACCTAAAAAATCAATCAGACATTTGCAGCTGATCCAGAACGCTGCTGCCTGTGTTCTCAGTAGAACTAGGAAAGTAGAACACATCACCCCAGTTCTTAAGTTCTTACACTGGCTCCCTGTAGCTCAGAGAATAGACTTCAAAATACTCCTACTAGTTTATAAATCAGTGAACGGTTTAGCACCAAAGTATGTTGGAGATCTGCTGTCACTATACCAACCCAGCAGACCCCTCAGGTCCTCCAACTCTAGCCTACTTAACATTCCTAGAATTAGAACTAAACAGGGAGAGGCAGCTTTCAACTTCTATGCTCCACAAATCTGGAACAAACTTCCAGAAGAATGCAAAAATGCTGAATCGTTAGGCTCTTTTAAATCATAGATTAAAACTCCACTATTCAGAGCTGCCTTTGAGTCGTAATTTGCATTTTTTGATCACTGTTTGATTCTCATGGTTTGATTTTTATTCTTATTTTTTAACTGATTGTGTTTAATCTATTTTTAATCTATATTATTTTGCATAATTTGTTTTTAAACCTCTTTTTATTGATGGATTCTAATGTTTTATTTGTTTTTAAATTTTATACTCTCACATACATTTTATTTTCATGCTTCAGTTACAAAATGCATTTCTTTTAGTAATGATGTGTTTTAATTTTCATATTTTTATAATTTACTTGGTTTCATTATCACTGAATCATGTAAAGCACCTTGAATTGCCTTGTGTTGAAAGTGTGCTATATAAATAACATTGCCTTGCCTAAAAAGGACTATTATGATCGCCAATTAGTGAAATACGAACATAATGTCAAGGGTATCTGGAGAGTGATTAATGGTTTGGTCAAAAAATTATTAATATTGATTGTCTTGCATGTTTTTAAAATGATAAATTGAAATTATTGAAAGTACTAAGTTAATTGCAAATAATTTCAGTGATTATTTTCATTAATATAAGCCCAAAATTAGCAAAGGAAGTTAAGAAGGTGAACCATACCATACCAAATATATTTCTATAGCAGATTTAAAACACAGCATGAGAGCTGACCAAAGTGCTGTACAAAAAACACAAATATGTAAACAGTACTAGCGAATAAAACACATATAGAAAAACAAGTAGTAAAATAGAATAAAAAATTAATAAGGTCATACAGAATACCTATAAAGGAAGTAATTCATTGTATCACCAAACCATTTATTTATATATTCAATAAATCTATTAAAATAGGTATATGTATGATTTGATGAGATTTACGTGTGTTTATTGTGTTACGTTTTTGTCATGTAAAGCACTCTGAATTACATTGTTGCTTACACGTTTTACACCGATAACTTTGACTTCAACACTAGAGGGCAGCATTACGCTGCTCAATCGTGACCGAGGCCAGAGGAAGAAGAGTGGCGGCCAGCGCCGCTAAAACATGCCCGTCAACTTGGAAAAAACACGTTTCTGTTAACATTTCATTGATCAGTATAAGGTAAGACGATTTAATCGATTTCAGCTGTCAGTCTGTTTAATGAAAAACTATAAAAGATTTTAGTTTGAGGAGCCGAAGCTAAGGTGGGGCCACCAACCCAACAAGCTGTACTGGAAAGATGTGGAAATCCGTATAGGTTTTCTTTCACCACTTCTATTTAAATTATGGTTTTAACTTATTGAAGGAACGCTAAACCAATGATTTGTTCACACACCGCTGGAGAAGGTTGTTTTTTAGTTTTCCTGCTGCCTAATTACGTCATGTGTCGACCACTATATAGTGCAGTGTTTGCAAACGGCCTGCTCACCTTCAGAAATATTAACGCTGGCTAGAGGATTTAAATGACAATATTTTTACCAATTTGCTTAGACAATGAAACAGTCACGGTTTACAAAATTGTGGTAAATCAGTCAGGCTTATATTCCTATATTTGGTGGAGATAAAAACCTATGACTGGTGGTGAGTCTTGCATGATTATAGAGCAGGGGTGCCCAAAGTGGGGCCCGCGAGCCAACGTTGGCCCCCAAGTCATTCATTTTGGCCCACCAGTGGTTACCCTGGTTTTACATAAAAGTCCACAGGCATACATTAGAATTGAAATATAACAAATTATGTTCAAAATTTAATTAAAAAGAACTACAAGGGGGGGTGTAGAGTAAATATTTGCACATATTTACATTTGCTCACTTTGCAAGACCACAAATAGTAATATTTGATTAATTTAAAAATATCCAATTAGCAGATTCTTTGCTGCCACACCGGATTGGCTAAAACTACTTCCAAGTTGGCTGCTATCTTAAGCAGCTATCAACATGGAGCGGCATTATCAGTGGTACGACAAAAAACATTAACAAAAAAAAAATACTGGGAGGAAGAATATTTTTTTTCACTGACATCAGTGCTAAACAAGGTTTAGATATGTTTTAAATGAATACATATAACTTATGTCATTTCATTGTTATTTACACAGAAAGGAATATTAAATAACTAATAAATATGAGTAGTTTACTATTCTTTACTATTGGTGTTTGTATTTCGAGTAAAATTACTACATTTGGCCCTCAGCCCCCTGATAGATATTAATTTTGGCCCTCTGAGGGAAAAAGTTTGGGTACCCCTGTTATAGATGAAGATCTTTGGCCCACTCTTTTTTGCAGAGTTGTTTTAAATCACTTGTACTGATATTTTATTCATTTTTTTAAATTACAAACCATACGAGGCTTTTTTGCCTCTTCAATCAGATTTAACTCCTCACTTTGAGAGGACGGCTTTAACACCTGAGCTGAAGGCCCAAAGCGACAAAGCAGACCCAGACTATCACACCACCATCACCGTGCTTGACTGTTGGTCTGATGCTCCCCTCTACAGTCAGCAGAATATTTTCCCAAGGATCCATGTTGTGTTTTTGTGGAAAATATGAAAAGGGTTCACGTATAATCTAAAGCATGTGTGATAACAATATGTATTGCTGTATGTTTTTTTCTTCTTTATACATGTCAAAATGACTGCTTATGAACATTCTCAATTTCCAGATACATTGCAGCCCGAACAACTTCCAAAAGGTTTACAATGCAATTTAAATAACATTTACTGTGAAATTGCATTTAAAAATCTTCATTTCGTTTTCCAAAATAATACAACAAATAAATTCTCACAATATAAAAAAAATAAAGATGAAGATATTTTAGACAAAATAAAATTTAAATGCTATGAAAATGGAGTTAAAAATTGTCTGCTTTACTGGTTACTTATTTATACATGTTATATCGCACAAAATGAAACCTGCATGTTTTTGAATAAAAATTCTTCAAGTTCAGCAGATTTGTTTTCCATTAAATGAAACACAACCGTTAAACTTTCAATATCTAGTGTGAAGACAAACACTGAACATTGGTATCCTCGCGTACCTGATACTAAGTTTGTAAACACAGCTTGATGACATCATCAAAATGCACAATGGCAGTATAGTCAAAATCTCTACCTTTGGTTAAATTTATATAATTTTATCCCTTAATTAACAAGGCTTCTTGTTAATTACTGAATCGTTATGTTAAATGTATTTATATAGTGCTGATCCTGTCTAGCACTTGCAGGTTTCTTGCAGTAATTCCACCAGTCCAGCCAATCCTGGGAACATGTACCACTGATCGCAAGTTTTCTCCAGCAAGGATCCCGGCTTTCATCTTGCTTCACTGGAGCCCCAACATATTGAAAAGAACTTTCCAGACTGATCTTCGGTTTTCCTAGAGAAAGGATGTCCAAAATCCTCGTTTTGTACGGCCGTTTTGATTGATACAAATGGCAACTTTCTTTTATAAGGGCATCATTTTGTTGACTAGTTAAAAGGATTAGAAAATAATCCATGACACAAAACTAATTATTCATCTTTTATTAATCAAATATTTTTTGCTTTCTATTTAATTTCATTGGATAAACAACTAATTGCAAAAGCAGACATAGAGATAACCAAACATAGCGAAAGATAACACACATTTTAAAAGAAAGAGTTACATAAACTCTGTTCTTCCTGCTGAGAAAACCCCCCCAAATTTTTTAGCCTTCCTGAAATATTTAAAAACTATTTGAAAATGATTTCTTTTAAAAAGGCAAACTTTAATAGCCCTGTGTTTTTAATCTATAATCCTTTAAAAATCTTCTTTTTTCCCCCTCAAAATTTGTACTTAATCTGTTTTATTAAAATATTACATGGTTAACTTTTTTGTTAAGCAGGTAAAAAACAATAATTTTGTTGTTGTGTCTGGCATAATTTTAGCTAAAAATCCAGAGGGGGAAAACTTCATACATAGAAGGGATGAGCAACTATCTTATGGTCTATTGTTGTGTTAAAAGTTTTTTGATTTGGTTTTCTTGTGATAAGGATGATGAACTGTAATAGTGTGATTGGGATATTTATATTTGTCCGCATTGCATCGATTAAATAAATGTCAATATTGTGTGTTGCTGGAGTTATCTGGTGTGGTGAAGCTCCCAGTTTGAAAATGGGTACGTTTTATTCATGGTTAAGGTGCCCTAAATGCATGCATGCAAAAAAAAAAAAGACTAAATTGGATTTTTTTTTTCCATTGGTTGAAACAGGAGAATTGTTATAGAGGGGTGTTGGTGAGATTTAATGACACAAATTGTTATTTGTGGCTGTAGACAAAAACAAATGATCTTAAATGTTAGGTCAAAGGTTATCTAACCATTCCTACAGGAAGTACCTGGAGTGATTAGACACATTTCTCCTCTTTGCAGCAGCGTAGCAGAGATGGAAGCTTTCGGAGCAGAGGGTGATCCAGATGTGCAGGGGGCTATGGCAGCAGGACTGAGTCCCGCCGGACACAGCAGGACTTCTGCAAAGCCCGTTTCGGATTTGCTGGAGGAGGCGGCTCAGTTGAAAACCAAAGGAAACGCCTTCTACAAGGACAAGAATATCCGCTCGGCCATTAGTCATTACCACCGCGCCCTGCTGGTGCTCCGAGGCCTCGACTCCGTTGTGATGGCGCCAGTGAAAGGCTTCGGACCCGAGAAACCTCCTCTCACGGCGGAACAGGAGGCTCTGCTGAGAAACACGCAGGTGGACTGCCACAACAATCTAGCTGGTATATAATCTCTGTGACTAACCTCGGTAGCGTCTCGGGGGAATGCTTCAGTTGGAGAGAGATGGACGTATAATCTGAATCTCCTGCATCTCTTTCAGCCTGTTTGCTGCAGAAACGGGAGGTCGATTACAGTCGTGTGTTGGAGTACAGCCTGCGGGTGCTACAGTGGCAGCCGGGCAACGTCAAAGCGCTGTACCGGGCAGGAGTGGCCACTCTGGAGATGGGAGATGCACAGGCAGCCAAACAGTACCTCAGCCAGGTCTGCAGAGAGCAGCCTAACGGTAAGAACCGATCCAGGGTGCAGCATTCCTCCACAGCCGCTGTAGAGCTAAATTTGATGGCTTATCACTTATGAATAGATGAAAATCAGCACATCCCAGTGGTTTAGGGTAAAGCAGGAGCCAATATGTTGGGTTTTCTGCTATCTGCCTGCACTGAGCCTAAAACTACACTAAGATCACGTTTAGTATCCATGCATCATGTAAATAAAGGAAAACTCAGATTCTTTCATAAAATATTTAACTAATTTCATTGAGAGACTGATCCAAAGAAGATATAAAGGCCAATACTTCAGTTAGGATGAAGAAGGACTGCAGCAGAACTGACACAAGGTGATTAAATTGATCTTTAAACCTTTAACTTTACTTTGTGAAATTTTAGTCATGACTCCACATTCCTCAAACCCCGTTTATAACAAACGTCTAAATAAGTGCTGGTTTAAAATGCTTTTGCTCTCCTATAGTTAACATGTAAATCTCCATAAGTAAACTGTCCGTTCTGTCCATCAGCTTGATTTGAAGTTTTTTAGCCACAAAGAGAACAAACACATTTTAGCAGCTGAGCTGCTTGTTCTTGAGTACAGTGGAGGAAAGACGTTCAGCCTCTTTAAGCTTTTTATTTTTTTTATTGTATCTCGTCTGCTGAAGTAAACTTAAAATGTAACCTTTTTTTTAAGAGAACATTTTTAGTTGCTGTGTTAAAGAAAATCGATTCTGATTGGAGTCTTATAAAAATTCCAACAAATCGATTCATAGGTCCAAATATCGATTTAATTGTTTTGCATTGTTTGCCCCTTTTTGCAGCTAAAATTGCCTTTTTTTAAGGCTCGTGTCTGAAAGGGTTAATACCGTTTGCCCCCGTGAACGGTTACTCACATAGTGTTGCATTATTGAGTTACAGGCATATAATTAAACTAACAGCTAAAAACCTTTTTTATTAGCACAATATCAAATCAGAACAGATCAAATTAGATCGTGATGATCAATTCTAACTCTTGAGATTCAATTCTTGAAATTTGAACTGATACCCAGCTCTAGTTTGAATCCAATAGACCGTCACATACAACGCAAAAGTATTAACAATCCTTGGACTTTTATTAGGGGTTCATGATATATCAGCATTAGCAATAAAACTGTGGTGTGTGTGGTGGACATGTGACGGATGCAGAGAAGGATTCTGGGATTGAAGCAGAGAAGAAACGTCAGGTTTTCACGGTGTAGAACATTTATGGAGGAAATGTATGTAACCTCGGTAAATGTTGGATGTCAGACATAAGAGCTATATTATTATCGGGTATCGATATCAGTGCATCCACTTATACTCGCAAACGTTATTGTGTTTAATTGGGATTTAAAGGGATACACCAAGACAAATTAGTGAGTAACTGTAAAGCAAACATGGTTTTTATCGTTTTGAATCCTACATATCTATTCTTGGTTTCATGTTTTGGCCTGTAGAAGGTGAACCTCTGCCCAAGACACAAGTCTTTTCCAGCCTCTTTCAGGTTTTCTGGCAGGATTGCTCAGTATTCTCCTCCATCACTGCATGATGCTGCCACCACCATGTAATTGTATACCTTGAAAGGTGCTCTATTAATACATTTTGACCTTATTTAACATATCATCACGCGTGTCAGGATGTAGTGTTTTTTTCTTGCTCCACCTACAGAGATTTGCAGGTAGCCATTTAGTTTTATTTTCATCCGACCAGTTATCGTTCTCAAACAGGTTGGCCCTTACGTGTTAACGGGGCTTTTTTTTGGTTTTTTTTAACTTTCTGCAAATAATTTAAAGACTGCACTAAACTGATAATATTTTTGTTTTATTTCATCGAATGTTTGGTGTCGTTTCATCCTGTGGGATGAAGTACAACGTTCTCAAATTGTAATGTCTCCCACAGATGCTAACGTAAGGAAACAGCTGCAGAGGGCAGAAGAGAAGCTGAGCCGGGAGCTGCAGAAAGAGAAGGCCATGTACCGGGTCATGTTTTCCTCCACCTCAAAGGATGGCGCCGCCGAGAGGGTTAACCCGTCGAACCGAGCGGGCGAGGGAGTTTAAACGGACGGCTCGATGTGCCAATTAATACCTGAACCTCAGACAGACACACTGAATCTGTATGACCGTCAGATTTCTGAGCTTGAAGGAGCAACGGGAATGTAAAGATGTCAGTCGATTACAGGGCGCTGGGAAGCTGTGAGCAGGACACTAAACATGTCACGGCTGAAAATAGAAGAGGACAGAACTGTTAGTTTCCTAGCAACATGGAAATGAAGAAAGTCAAGTAATCTCTGCTCACGGATGTTAAAACGACTCTTTATGCACTACCAAAATGCCTCTATGATTGTCAGGTTTTTAGTTTTCCAGTAAATTTCTTATTTTTAAAAAGTCCTGTTTCTGTTTTCTTTCAGAATAAAACACACATTTCACACTTGTCACTTATCAGCTTCTTTTATTTCTCACAAGCCACATGTTATTCTCACACATCTCTTCGTTATTTTAATAATTCAATATTCATTTCAAAGTCCTGAGCAAAATATCAAGTTAAAGAGTATTTGCTTGGTTTTGGTCATCTGACCAATATGATTGTACTTCAGAGGCTGCATAACCGATAATTATAGAATATCACATCCTCACAAGAGCTATTATCACTGAACGAGTCACAAAGCGGCATGCAGCGGCGAGTATGTGTGCACACATTCATTATCACGGTTACAGCAGTAGAGTTAGAGCATTACATAACTAAGCTTTTTATAGCCAATAATGAGTTAATATTCAGTACGGTGAAGCTGAGCCACAAAAGCTTCCCAGAGTTAATTTTGACATCAAAAAACTTATGATTAAGAACAGATTTTAAAATATTGTATGTTTCATCTATTCTGTTGTCTTTTAAAATAGTTTTTCGGTCAATATTCACAAACCCATTGGTCATTTATAATAAAGATTGGCAAAAATGTCTAAATTAACCTTTTATTGCAGCAGCAAAGTAATACTAGAATGAGAATAATAAAATCTTTGATTACATTTGATGGGGGAGTTCTGAAAAAAAGTAAAAATATGTTTAGGTTTTACATTGTATACCCTAAATTACCTTGTTTAAAACTAACAAACCTTTTTTTTTTATTGCTCCCTATGTCCGTTTTTTAAGTAAAGTTCATAAAACGCTCTTCACCGTCACAAAATAAAAGCAAGTTCCTGAAACTGATTTACTGCATATTTATTCAGTTCTGATTATCCACGACAAGCTTCGCCATAGAAATGTGTGTATTTGACAAGAGTTTTCCTTGAACAGGGATTTAAATAGTTAAAACTTGTCTCCAGTAACTGTCAGGAGGCGCACAGTGAGAAGGAGATCAAGTCCAGTCGAATCACATGGAGAGGAGTCAAAATGTTAAGATAAAAAAGCCTCATCTGCCTTGTTTAGGTTGATTTGTACATTTGATTTAAGTAGCTAAGTTAATTTATGGTGCTTTTTAAAAAAGATTCTTAAATTTAAACAATATTCATCCTGGAAAAGCTTTAAAATTTTTTTTTTTTACTTAATGAAACTTTAACCCTTTTTAACTAAATCAATGCTGGCACAATTGTTGGTACCCCCCAAAAATCTGTAATATAACCATGTCTTATATATTTTACTTGTTTATCTAATTTTTCTAAGAGCCTCTAAACAGAAATCCATCTCCTGTTTCCCTGAGGTAAAAAAAAATGTGGCAAGAAAGATGAACAATTTGTTCAGCCTCTAGACTGGATGAGGATCCAATTTTATTAGTGAATTTAACTAAAGACTGGTTGGGTGACCAAGTTCTTATAACTATAATTACACATTAGGTGCATGCCATTTGGTTGGATGTTTCCAGATGATCTTTTGGTCAAAGGTCAGAGACTAAGATCGATAATTTCAGCAACAAACTCTCCAGGTGGATTTGAAGTGAAATGGACAGACGTGGAAAAAGCACCTCATGCCTAATATTTAATAAGGTGGAGGATCTGTGATGCTCTGGGCCTGGGAACCGTATTAGAGTAAATGGGAGTTGTGAACTCTCTCAGTAGACTGATGTTTCGTGTTTCAGGAGGAAAATTACCTAAAACCTATGGCAAAAACAGTAATGGTTTACCAGCTCTCCGTTTTATTCAAGATGTGTATTTATCTCACGTTTGCTGATCTCCATCCAAAATAATCATGGGAGTATGAGCTGATGATCAGAGAGCATTAGAGAGAGCACCCAGGACCCGGGATGATCTACAGCAGCAAGGTCCAAATTTCTTGACACATTTCAGAAGATTGTCAAATCGGAAGCCCAAAAAAAAAAAGTTTTTATTTTGCTAATCTATAATAGACAAGATCTGACAACATGGGGTAGATAAGTTAATTGATCTTGAGAACGCTGAGGAAACATCCGACAACTATACGGTGGGAACTGGTCAATGATCTGAAGAGAGCTGTGACCACAGTTGTAAAAGTTACAAATAGTAACACAGATACGTCGTCATGAACACAATCCTGCAGTGCTCAAAGTTAATCCAGCACATGCCCAGACCCGTCTAAAGTTAGCCAGACACCATCTGGATGATCCGGAGGAGGATTGGGAGAATATCGTGTGGTCAGACGAGACAAAAATATAACACTTTGGTTTAAGCGCCACTTGCCTTTTTTGGTGGGGGGGGTGCCGAGAGTTGCATCCCAAGAACGCCATACCCACTGTGAAGCATGGAGGTGGGAACATTATGCTTTTAGGGTGCTTTCCTGCAGTCGTCTATTCAATCTCCAAACAGAAAATATGTGGAGGGAGCTGAAAGTCTGTGTTTCCCAGCTCCAAATCATCACAGCTTTAGAGAAAAATCTGCTTGGAAGAATGGGCCAAAATACCAGCTACAGTGTGTTCAAATCTGGTGAAGACCTACAGGAAACGTTTGACCGCTGTCATTGTCTACCAAGGTTACGTTACATACATATTGAGTTGAACTTTGTTATTGGCCACTTATTTTCAGCACCATTATACAAATAAATTCTTTAAAAAACATACAATATGATTTCCTTGATGGTTTTACATTTAGTCTCTCACAGCTGAAGTGTACCTATGATGAAAATTACAGACCTCTCTGATCTTTTTAACTGGGACAAGTTGAACAAATACAAATTTTTCCCCATCGTGTCTTTTGTAAAAGGAAAATGAAAGCAAAAAAGCATGATTAATGGAGGATAAATAATTTGTGTTGATTACTAATGTTTCCCATTTTAAAAAAATGTACTCAGCTTACAGGTTGGAAATTTCAAAACCTTTCTGTGTAAAATTATGCTGCTGTAATAACAGTTTAATTTATTCTAAAGTCCCAACAAAGAAGTCTTTGCTCGCCTAAAAAAACGAGCTTCAAAATGTCCCATTTGCATTTTGTGACTCTCCCTTTAGTTATCTGAGGATATCAAAAGTTGTGATATTGATAAAATGTACCAATTTATTACTAGAAGGAATGCTGGCAGCCATGAAGATAATATACTAAAAGATTGGAAAGACTATGTGGAAGATCTTCCATGTAGCTCCTAAAGGCAGTAATCAATGATCCGGTCGTCCTGATTGTTCAGATACCTTTGTGGAAGTAAAACTATATGGCACTTCCTTTTTCATCATGTATAATAGTAAGCACAACTGGTGTTTTGAAGGTACCATGAGGTTCGTTTGCTGTACAAGTGTCACTTCTTGGATGGCTTTCGTTTGAGACTCAAGGACCTCATGGAGCCGAACACTTTCCTCCCCAGGTCCCTCAGCGAGCGGGAGCGCTGCAGGGGCATCCGTGGGGGAGGGGAGGGGGAAAACGAAGGCGAGGACAGGGGGGAGAGCGACTGGCAGCTCCCCTCCAGGCTCTGAGAGCGAGACAGGTTGAAGAGGCTGGCGGTGGAGGACAGCCGCTTGTCCTCCTCCTTGGCTCCAAGCACTCTGACGCCTTCCTCTCTGCCCGTCCCCAGGCCGCCCTGCGCCACGTCGAAGGAGGAGACCCAGTGTCCCCTCTTCGCCAGCTCCTCCCTGTGGTTTCGAGGCACAAGCAGACCCTGGGACTCGCTCCTGAACAGAGCCCTCCTGGAAAGCCGGAGGCTGGAGCTGCGTCTCTCCCCGTCCTCGTTCCCTCGCGACCTAGAGAAGATGGGGGAGTGATCTACTTTCGGCTTCCTGTTGGCGCCGCCGGAGGACCCCTTGGCTCGCCGGTGCTCCCTCCTCCAGCTCCCGATGCTCCCCCTGCTCCAGCCGTACCAGTACTCTGCTCTGTCCAGCTCCTCCTTTTCACTCTCTGACTCTTTGCCCCAGAGGCGTCCCTCGAAGCCCCTCCAGAGCTTTCCAGAGGACTTCCTGGGTGTGTGGGCCGCCGATCGCACCTTCTCCCCCTCCTGGGCCCAAACGGAGCTGTACTCCTCTCTCTTGGCGTAGCTGCTCACGGTAGCAGCCCGAACCAACTTGTGGGAGGCATGCTTCCCTCTGTACAGCCCGTCTCCCTCCACCTTCTTCCACCTGCTGCCGCCCTCACCCTCTCCACCGCTATGCCGGAGCGAGCCGCCTCTTGGTTGGACTCCTCCGTGCTCCCAGGAGGAGGTCCGGTTGTTGTGTGGCAGGGAGCACTGAAAAGGGGAATCCCGTCTGAAAACCGAGAGCGGGGTGGCCCCCCTGGGGGAGGGATGGAGGGGGCGTGGAGGAGAGTGAGCCCTCAGAGTGGGATGTGAAGCGGGGGAGGAGGCAGTAGATGAGGGAACATCGGATGGCGAAGGGATGTGCTGGTAGTGGCAGTGGGAGGAGTACTGAGGAGGAGGAGCGATGTGGATAGACTGGTATGGGTGTATGGGGCTGTTGGAGTGTGAGAGAGGAGGGGTGAGGCTGGACTGAGACTGGGGGGAGTGGGTGACGCTGAGGGAGAGCTGGATGGGCCTCTGAGGGGCCGCCTCCGTCAGCCTGCCGTAGTCGTGGGACGAATCCCTCTGCGGCATGAGGTGAGCTTTATTGTGGCCCCTCATCCCGCCGCCGGGGTCCGCCTGGAAGCAGTCTATATCCAGCTCCACGCCCTGCTCCATCAGTCCCACCACCACGGCCCGGGACAGCCCAGAGAGGCGGGAGATCTCTCCCACCATGGGGGAGTCTTCGCTCAGTTTGGGGCTGGAGCAGGATTCCTGAATTAAGCTGCTGCGCTGGGATCCGGGAGCCGATCCCGTGTTTGACGCAAACGCCGGTGCCTGTCCCGCGTCGGGCGGCGTGCCGGTGCTCCAGTCCAGCGAGCGACAGAAGGAAGACGAGCCAAACCCGTGAGTGGCTCCCGAACTTGGCGGTACTTCCAGGGAACTGCGGTGGCTCAGGCTGCTCGGGCAGGTGGAGATCCGAGAACGAGACCTGACTCCTGGGGTGGGCGTGGCGGACGACAGCGCAGTGAAAGAGGCAGATGAAGCTGTGTTTATGTCGCTCTTCGTGGCTCCACAGCTGTAGTTTTTGGATGAGTCAGCGAGCCCGCGCTTAGAGTTCAACCCTGGAGCCAGGTTCAAGTTCAGGTTTAGATGGAGATTGATGCTCAAGTCTTCTCCGGTCGCCGAAGGAAGGTTTCCCAGGTTGATTGAATTCCTGGTGCCCTTTTTCCCCGTAGCGCTAAGGGAGACTCTGGCCGAGTTTCCAAGCAGGGACTTGCAGGGAGTGACGCTGCCCCCCAGCTGGGAGGAGGGTGTAAAGCTCTCAAAGGCAGACAGAGATTGGGTGGAGCCGTGACTTTTTCCAGGAGTACAAAGACCTCTCTGCGGGACTGGACCGGGTGTAGCAGCTGAGGTGATATCGGAGGAGGAGTTTACCCGTTTGTGGTACTGGGAAGCCAGCCGAGCGATGAACTGCCCCAGGTGGGTGACAGAGGTTGGAGTCGTTGGTGGCTGAAGCTGGAGAGGAGCAGAATCAGAGCTTCCCTCCACCACCTCGTTGTCCTGGACTCCCTCAGAAGTGGTGGATGCTGATTGTTCTTGGTTCAGAGAGGTAAACAGGGGGCTCTGGAGGGCGACGGCGTGCAGCGGGCTTGGATAAGCGTAGACCTCTTTGGTTCGGCGAGACACCAGGTCTGTGCAGTAGCAGGCGTCCAGTTGGGGCTTTAAATGCACAGAGGAGGAGGACGAAGAGTGTTTAAGAAGAGGGATGATGAAGGAAACCAGGGAGTCACCGACCACCGAACACAGATCAGACAGGAAGCTGAGACCAGTGGCGTCGAGCTCCTCTGCAGCTGTAAAGACAAATTGAAAAACAGTTTTATGGTTTTCTGTGAAGTCAAAGTCATCCAAGTTTAATCTGTGCCTTCTGCTTACAAGAGACTTTTGTTTAGTTTATTGGGATTTTGTGAGACAAAACAACAGAAAAGGAGAGCCCTTATGTAAAGTGTAACAACACTTTCAATTATATTCAGCCCAGTTTCGGCTGATACCTCCAAACAAACGTTAGTGCAAGCAGTTCACTTCAGATCCCACCTGTGTTTAATCCAAACTCAGTTACAATCCAGTTGTTCTGTGAAGGCCTTAGAGGTTTGTTAGTGAGCATCAGGCATCATGGAAACCAATAAAATAGAGCACGCAGGTTAAGGAGAAAGAAACGTTGGCTGCGGTGTCTGAAGCAGTAGTTCCCAAAGTTTTAAGCTTCTGACCCCAACTCTTGGTTCAAACTACAAACATTTTTACTAAGTCAGTGGAAAAAAATTGTACAATTATACAAATATGTTCCTTTTATTTATTCAATTGCAGTGTGTATATATATATATATATATATATATTGGTTTATTAAACTATGTGTGACCGTGTGGCAGGTCCTGTTCGATTGATAAAGCACCCTGGCTGCTCGGCAATCAAGTTGCTACTTGGGCTGACTGAGTCAGGGGATCACGTTACGCCCAGCCCCTCATTGCGCAACATACCTCACGTTTTTTTTGTGTTTCCTGCAGGTTAGTAGGCTATAAAGTTTTGTACCCACCTACAGAGCCAAGGGTACGGATTCTTACCCCTCATTATTTCTGCACCTGACCCCATGCATATCTTGTAGTTTCTCATTGCCTTTCTTGGTTTTTATCTCATTCTCGTAAGACAATCTCATGACCTCACACTTATACAGTGTGACGCCATGTGGGGTCCGGACCCCAACTTTGAGAACTACTGGTCCAAAGCAACAAATATAGAAGCAGCCTGACGACCCGCCTCTGGGGGACCATCCACAGCCCAGGCGGGAGCATGTGAAAGCAGAACAGAAACTTCCTGGGTTTCCGGCATCACCCTGAATCACAACATTCCCATTGTGAAACATGTTGGTGGCAGCATCATGCTGTGGAGACACTTTGCTTTCATCAGAGTTGGGGAAGCAGGCTACAGTCACTGGAAAGATGAGTGGAGCTAAAGGCAGGGCAATACGGGAGGAAAACCTGTTAGAGGCTGGAAAAGAATTGAGAAACGGGCTGATATTCATGTTCCGGATAATCCGATATGTTTTACGTCCAATCTGACTGAAACTGGGCTTTTTGGCAAAGAAGAATGGATAAAGATTTCAGTCTGTCTCCAGCTGTATGAACCTGGTAGAGATACTCCACACCACTGGAAGCTGTATCTCCAGCGAACGGTGGCTACAAAGGCACGCCACACTTTCCAGAGGTTCTTTTTTTTTTGCTGTTGCAAAGATTCTCAAAAATCATTAATCCTTTTGATTTTACCTTACAAAACACTGACTACTTGGCGTTGGTCTAAGACATGAAAAAAGGGTGAAGGAGTACAGATACTTTTGGAAGGCCCTGTGTGAAGCTCACCTGGATCATCTGAAGCCGTTGCAGCCGGATCTTCTGCTGGTTCTGTGTCCTCTGTGACATTATCCGTCCCAGGCTGCTGCAGCTGCACCGCACATTCTGACCACCTGATGTCAGTGTTGTCAGCAGGGGCTGGAACCTGCTCCCATGGCTTTGGGGGTCTGTTAGGGCCAGGGGTCACGGGTCCAACATGGGCGGCTTCACTGGACACTGAGTAACAGGAGTCGGACAGAGAGCTCCCACTCACTGAATAGAAACCTTAGACATAGGAAAAGAGCAGGTTTTCAGGTTTTATAGAGAGCCTCGCAAGCATCTCCTGAATGAAAAGACATCTGTAGACACTTAAACTTTATTTAAATTCCAGGAGAAGGGTGGGCACTGACTGTTTAACTAAGAGGTGTAGGAGTACCAGTGTTTATGACTTCATAAAGGCCCAGAGAACAGACACTGCATTACAGTTTGACAAAGGCTGCAAAAAGGTAGAAACTGAACAAGCCAGGGCCGAGTCACACAGAGTTTAAGTAAATAAAAGTATAAAAAGGATTGTGGTTAATGTTTAATGGGAAATACCTCACTTATATCGCAAGGTGACAAACCGTTGGTCATTATCTTCCACTTCGGCGACCGGCGCTGTGCGTGTATTTCTTTTTTTGGCGTGTATTTACCTGAACTAGGCCTGGAGTCGCTGTCCAAGTGGACTGTGCCGCCGGAGTCCGGAGTTGGAGGGGAGAGCAGGTCGGAGGACGCGTCCCAGGAGAGAGTCGACCACCGGGAGTTACTCCCCCTGCCAGATGAGGACTGGACGGTCACATCCCCCGAGTTACTGAGACACTCCTCTGTGCTGCTCTGACAGGCTGACCCCATTGTGTGTGAGGGGGAGGCAGACTGGGGGGAAAAAATAACAAGAAAACCCCAAAATGAGATTATCTTTCAAAGTGGTCCTAATCAATAGTTGTTCAGGCTTTTTGAAACTTTTTTTTTTTCTGCTTTGCCCTTTATTTTCTGACCCAAGCCATGACACCCAAATTGTGCAACGTCTGCTCAGGAAATTAAAGAGAACTGAGAAGCACAGGGCAAAAGAAGAACTATAAGACCGAATGGAGTTTTTACTATAAAGTCGTATTAAGCGGGTTAACTTCAAATGAAATCAGTTTTCAATTCCTTTTCCTCCAATTCAGGTATCAGAATTGGCCTCAAACGCTTCAAAATTTTGGGGCGCGATGCTTTAAGTCAGTATTTCCACTCGACTTGATGCTCTTTGGCAAATTTGTTCAGCCTAACACATCTCAAATACACTCAATTAAATCAGTATTCAAATCTAGCAGGGTGGACTCTTTATAGCACTCCCTGTCAGCGTCTGTGCTCAACGGTTGTGTCATCTTCTACGGGAAAACTGGTTTAAACAAGTCCCTACATTTAGCTGTTCGGAAGCTTTTTCCCACAATGAAGAGTCTCATCTCACTCTAGACAGAGATAAGATATCAGCTTTTCCCACAGTGCTCCAAATCCCATAATAAAAGCCATGACAGATTTAAAGAATACAGTCACATGCAGAAGTATGGATCTCTGAAATAATTTTATATTCCCCATATCAGGGATCCAGCAAACATATGGAAGGATCAGCTCTAGCCAGATGAGACAACTTTTTTTTTTTTTTTTTACCAACATAAAAAACTTTCGGGATAACACGGCAGTAACAGCATCATGCTGAGGGGATACAGTTGGGCGCTAAATCCAGGACAACACTAGAAGAAAATGTGCTAGTTGCTACAAAAGGCTGCAGACTGGGTCAGAAGTTCAATCTCCAGTAGAACAACCGTAAACATGCAGCCAGAGATAGAATGAATGGATCAAAAAGCAATCTTGTGTTAGAACGGCCTAATCGTAGTCCAGACCTAAATCCAACTGAGAATCTGTGACAAGATGTGCTTTCCAGTCAGTCTGGCTTGAGCTCATGTGCAAAGAAGAATGAGCAGAAACTGGTAGAGAGAGGCATACCCTTCCAAAGACTTTGGGGCTGTACATAATTCCAGCTAAAAGTGTTTCCAAATGTTTTTTATTAGGGGTCTGAATACAAATTCATGAGTTATTCAGATAAATTCTCAAAGGAAACCGGAAACTACATCAATTTCTCTCCACTTCATCCATCCATCCATCCATTATTTATGAAAGTTATGAAAAATATTTTCAAAATCTTCCTTTTAATTCAATCAGCCTGTCCCGGAGCTGACCTGAATTCAAAGTCCAGCTAAAAACAAGCTATAAAGTATCCTTGTAAAACAAGACGGTAGGAGGGGTTGCATACATGGAGTCATGTTTTTTTGACTGTGGGAGGAAGCCAGAGTACCTGGTGGGAACACACACATGCACCGGGAGAACACGTTAACTCCATTGCAGGAAGACTCCAGGCCGGGATTTGAACCCAGGACTTTCTTGCTGCAAGCAAACCGTGCTACCAGCTGCTACACTGTGCAGCCCCTCCACTTCAGTCAATTATTCTATATTTTTATTCCTTGTTTTGATTTTTGAATCAACAGGAAGCATCAATGTAAATATGTAATTAGCAAAGTAGAAACATTTCATCCGTTGTCCTAAGGCAGGTAGGGCAGAAACACAAAAATACAGGGTATGCTGCATGAAATTACAATAAAATATGCTGAAAAAGCCTCAAATGGGAATATTAAAGGTACAGTGTGTAATTTTCGGCCAGTTGAAACTCAACAACGGAGGTCCAACTAGTGCTGTTTTCAAACGCTCAATTCCCTGAGAATTATCTATTTGCAGCAACACGACGAGCACATCAGTCTCTCTTTCATCGCTTGGAACTAGCGAAGAGGTAAAAATGTATTTATGAAACTTTTTTGCATTTTGAGGGGAAATCAATGTTTTAATAGCGGGCGTGTTCCGTGCGTTTTGTCCGTCCGGGCTCTTGTAGAAGTAAAGACGTCATCTAATATGACTTTCCCCTGAAAAGAGGACCCGCGCCTATGTATTTTAAAACTGATTTTTAAAGTCATATTTTACAATATCGCCAATATTTTGCAATGAATGTGCTTTACGTAATTATTATTAAACAATATTTTAATGGCTATTTTCAAAGATGTACCTCAAAAACTACACACTGTCACTTTAAGAAACAACTGGACCACTGTAAGGATTAGAAAATGCTTTACCAAATGTACGAATCACCCACTGGTTTCAGTCTCAGAAGCTTTAATAAATGTGTGAAAGAAATGACGACAAACTGATACCTAGTTTCTGCTTTAGTTTGTGAGGCGATACTAGAGAAATAGCAAAAACAACGGCGGATTTAAATGAAATCCTGCTCGACTGTCCGATAATATCCCTCTGTGCTCGTCTTCTACAGACCGTGTAGGACCAAGTCTCCAATGAGGTCACTCCATTCTCCCAAGCAGGAATAACAGCTGTCAGGTTAGCAAAGTGCCCCCATTTACCAGATTAGTAATAGCTCACTAGAGTAACACCCCCCCTTCCTTCCAAATCCCAACCCGTCCCTCCAGGAGACCAGTCAGGAGCGCCGGGATGAGTCTGATCGAGCCCAAACAAGAGGAACACTGTGAGTGGTTACTGAGGAAACAATACAGGTAGTGACTCACTGCTGGGGTGACAGGAGATGAGGGCTGGGTGGTGGTGGGGGGTTCAGAGGATAATGGGAGAGGACAGATGATGTAACAAAGAGCCGTCAGAGCGGCAGAAGGGAAGGAGGAGGGGATGGACAGGAAAAAGTGGGTGAAAGAATGTCAGACTGATCCAGCTCAGGTTTATCCCCCTTTTTCCTCCCGTCATTCTGCAAACAGGTCCCCTCTTTCTGCTCTTTTTCTACAGCGAGTCGTGGGTGACCAAAACGAACGAACGAAAATAATAAAAAGTTGGAGGGAGAGAGAGCGGAATCACTGAGTGAGTCACTGAGTGAGTGAAGACGTGGAGGGAGGGAAGTTAACGGTTGCCGGGCGAGGAGAGAAGGGCATCTTGAAGGACCCCCACCTCCCCCACGCTCTCCTTCGACAAATAATCCCCACCGCTACCACCACCATCTCACCCACTTCTAGAATATCCTCAGAGCCCGCTGCCCCCTGCTCACCATAGCTACAGCTCTCTAACTCTCGCTCGCTTCTCCTCCCACACAAACTCGGCGCTGCACAGCAGGCCCGGCGAAAAATTACTTAACTCATCCTCAGCCTGGATTCGCACGTTTGCCTCCTATCTGTGCCATAAAAGCGCATCTGAGCCTGCGTTCTGCTCGGCTTTACCTCAAGCTTTTCCATTTCAGTCAGCTTCAATCAAATAACCCCTCCAAACGCCAAAACATCTGCACAAAACCACCATCTCCGTACTGCATCCTAACATCATAATGCATTGCACATTACGGGGTATAATCTTACACAGTGATCAAATAATGAGAGGCAGACAGCAGAGGGATAGGAGGTCAGCTCCGAGCTCTGTAATATGATATTGCTTCATGTGAGGGAGGCGCACAGCTCCCATTTGGAGCAATTTGCAGAAGATGTGCGGGTCGATTGGACAATAACGCAGCTGCACATGCGATACACCTCCTCCTAACAGGTGCATGACGTCACCGGCGGCGAAGGCTGAGGGAGAATGATCACAATGATGATAATGATGACAATGTCGCAGGATGGAGCGAGGCCTCTCGGCGAGAAGCGCCAGCAACTTCCAAGCAGCGTGTTACTTATTATTTCATGCATTATTAATAATGTTGGATTGGAATAGAAAGGCGGCCCACGCTGTGGATCTTCATTTGGGGCTGCAGATGGAGAACCCGCGAGGATCAACGTTTCAGACTTCCTCTGTTAGCTGCAAAGAGACTCCCAGCCTCCCAGGCCGAAAAATATCAATAAAAGAGACAAAAGAAGTCTCACTCCACAAGTCAGAGTCATGTCCCTCCATGTAAGATGATGCTTTCCGATCAAACCCCCTACAGGAAGACACAAAACGCCCCAGAAGCATCTTGTTAGGTCTTTATCTCACAATTATTCCTATAACTGGTTTGTTATCTACAATCACTGTTACACTGATAAAACTTTGAAAGAAGCCTGTTAAATAATTTGCTCTAAATTCACATCTATTCAGTATATTACAACGTGAAAAAGAAAACTTGATTAACTCATTAAAAAGTGAGGAAAAGAGTCACTGATAGTTAAAATAAGTTATTTGAAAAGTTGAGAAGTTAAAAAATATATATAATAAATGCATGCGAGGTAGCTGACAATAAAACCAAAACTCGTCTAAAAATCGATGAGGTTACAAGAGGAACTCAGGCATCAGTGGAAAAATAAATGTTCATGTGCTCATTATGATGATCATATGCCGATTAATTCAGTAAGGAGGATGAACTCAGGATAACACTGACCTCAGCAGCTGGGAAAGCTTACAAAAGTAGTTTTTGTGTTTTTAACTAAAATTATAGCAGCATTTAGACAGATTCCTTTATTTCTGCTCCACTTCTGACCTGCATTGCTAATTTGTTGCAGATGCATCGTTCTCCAAACGAATGGAAGCAGCAGAAACACTTCAAATAATAATCAGCTTGTTTTTTACACGTTAAGGTTTGTCCCCTTACAGCAGTTTCACTGTCTAAACTAGGGATGTAATAAATGATCAATATCCTGATATATTGCGATTTTTTATGTTGCGATATTGTATTGATATTCAAAAACAATGTATCGATTTTTATTATTTAATTATTCATGTCAAGTAAGCCATTACTGCACCTTGAATGCATACATGTTATCGATCACTGTTATCAAGGTGAACTGCTCAATATGTGATATTGATTTTAGTTCTTCATTTCCAGTGGAACCACTAGATCTAGTAAAAAAAAACTAGGTGTGTTATGTATGAAACAGGCTAGAGTGTTCAAGATGCTACAACAGTTTTTCTACAGTTAAATTGTTTTAAAAATCACAGAATGTGATGTACAGAATAGTTTTACTCATCATTTAGCAATATATTGCAGTTAGGGATGTCCTGATCAGCATTTTAGGCCTCCAGTCCTGATCTAATCTTTAAACCTCAAAGCTGATCCGATTTCGAGTCCCAAACTGATATTTAGACTTTAATATTGAAATTTACAAAAACTGAAATATATTTTTAGCAAGTAATTGAACTTTTTAATGAGACTAATTTCATCATTAAGCATTACCATTATTTTTGTAAATCTAATTAAATTAAAATCTTACAATTAAAGGTCATCTTCAGTTTAATATTTCAGACAAAAGTAAAATGTACTTTTACCTGGTAAAATTATTATTTTAAAAAAGTATTTATGGCAAGGTATTTGCTGGTGTGCACAATGCTGCTACATATCCCTATATATTTTTGAGTAAATACATGTTAGAAAGCCTACTACTATGATAATAATAATAATAGTTAGCATTTATATAGCGCTTTTCGAGACCCTCAATGACGCTTTACAATTCCATTATTAATTCACTCTCATATTCACACACTGTTGGAAGCAAGCTACATTTGTAGCCACAGCTGCCCAGGGGCAGACTGACATAAGCTAAGATATCATACGCTTCTGAGCTAAGCATAGATTTCTGACGCTATTTGAATGCACCACAGGTGCAGTTCAGTGTCTGCCTGTTTTTCTCTCCCATTACAGGAGCTAATGAGGAGTTTTTCTCTGTTTATTTCAGTGTCTTATTGAGGATAAATGCCAGAAGGTGAGTTTATATGCCCTTATTATATAGTTTAAAGAGGCTATACCATGCTATTTTATAGCTTGCAACGTATTGGATAGACATATATATGATAAAATGTTACTGTTGGTGTAATATAGTTTTCATTTGTCGCCGTTCTGACGGTTTGATCAGAGATTAAACGGAGCCCATTCAAAGTTTAGACAGAGTCCAAACCAACACAGCTCAGTCCATTAAGCAAATCTTTCCAGCCCAGTATATAAAAAAGCCGTGGGTTTTGTTTGCACCCGTTTACTGAACATTCTGAGATGTTACAGATTAATTAATTAACCACACAATGCTGTTATAAGATCATATAAGCAGCTTGATAAATCGCTAACCCCCATTAGCATTAGCATGTAGCCACTTACTTCTATGTCCATCAGGCGTCTTTGTTCTTTGATCCAGCAGCTGTTCTTTAGAAATGTACAATAAAGTCCTGTAATCCATGCAGCCGAACGGCCGTTTTCACTGATACATTTTGGAAAGTGAAATTCCAGCAAAAAAAAAAAAAAAAAAAAGGTTCCAGCTGCTAACAATGGAGCAGCTTTGAGAAGGGGGGCAGGTCTGCAGGCGCGGTGCAGACACCTCTAGCACTTTCTAGTGGTAACATAATGAGGTAAAATACGTCACTATGTTAACAGTCATTCGTTTTCCAAGACAGGGCGGTGCAGCTGCTCAGTGAGCAGGATTCAGGAGGATCGGACATGCGTGAATAAAGCCAAGAACCACTCTGGTGGGGGTTTTTATGAGAAAATTGTACTGCCAGATGGTTGAAAACTCCAAAAACTTGATTTTAGCACGATATAGGCCCTTTAAAGTATGGTAAAGTATATTTGTTGAAGTCTACCCATGTTAGAATCATGTTTAATCTGCTATGCTGATTTGTGGTAATTGAGAGTTCTTGTTTGCACCACTATGAAGGTATGAATTACTGCGCAATCACCGTCAAACATAACTAGGAGGTACTTTCATAAAAATCCTTGTGACTCGTCAGCTAAGGCGCAAAGGTATTAGCTTCTGGGTTTTTTTTACAAGCTTTTAAGAAAACTGATTCCAATTTACACTAACCTGGGATTTCAATGACGTCGCAGCCGCCCGCCATTGGTTGCAGAAAGGTAGCCTGTGGAAACTGAACTTACTCCAACTAGTCATTCGGTTAATGCTATTTGAAAACATGTAAGCGTGAACCATGTTAATGTCTGTGGTAGGAAGTTCTGTCTAACTGACCGCCGTAGAGCACAGAGTGAAAGTTCTGCTCCGACTACAACCATGAAGGAGCACGGCAGTGATGTAATTGAAATCGCACGATAATGTAGCTGGATTATTGCCTCTAAATCACCCTGGAACTGGACAAATAAACACTTCTGAGACGTTGTGAACTTACAGGGGAGTATCACTAACGATTAAGCACAAAACATGGTTAAATGAAGGTGTTTTGGGACAGATAATACCTTATCACAGGTGGCAAACTCCTGCCACCATTGAGTCCACTTATATGGATATACGCTGATCACAACTGGATAAACTCCTCCTAAATGACTCCAATTGGCTCCAAACTTGTCTGGGTGAGTAAATGAGCGTAATATTTGCTAAAAAATAAGATCCAGGTTGAAAAAAAATGAACTTTTCCTTTAAGTATATTACTAAGTGGAGGAAACAATAAGGTTTAACTCAGTAGCAAAAAGGGATCAGCGCAGCGCAGAATCCCTGTCCGACTGATGGGTGTGTGGCATAGAGAAGCTTGCCCAGTGTAGCTCTGGCTCGAGGCTCATTGTGAGCACAGTAACAGCACCTTCACGCTGCAGTCCGGTCTTGTTTGGGAATGCAGCCTAAACTGGGTGGTAAACTCCATCTGAGGAACTTAACTTCAGAACTTAACATTCCGGAGCTCTTTCGTTTTTGCGCGTTTATTATTTCGGCGGGACAGATCTGCGAATACAAGGAAAGTAGAGCAATGGAGAAAGTCAAGGCAAAAGAAAATGGACCTTACAGGGACAAGCTTATACCTACGGCAAAACAGAGGTATTTGGAGAAGCTTTCAGACATTAAACATACGGACCCATACGAGCTCCCTGCAGCGGAATGGCATAGAGACCTGAAGCATTTGCCTCCGTGCACGTATATAGATATAGTAAATTACCTTGTTTTTGGTGTTTGGAGTTACTACACAATACAGGAGTTTAAAAGCTTAAAAGGACTTGGCCATCTACAAGCCTCCAGGTGGCGAAAACAGCGTTGTACTGGCAAAGGTAATTTTTCTTAGCATGCATTTTAGTGTGTCGTAATTACATTGCATTTAGTAGACACTTCTTGACCAAAATGACAAAGTAATATACCGCAACTGCTTCGTAAACACTAGATTGGGACGAGATGTTCAATGTACACAAATGTTTCCAACATGTTTTGATGTAGGCTAAAGCTGTGTAGCGTATGTTTAGGTATTTAGTTGTAATTTGATTTTAGCACAATGACACATACTGTACCAGGCATAGACTATATGGCACCAGGTTTTTTTTGTTGGAGGCTGACAAACCGGTTCTGGGTTGGTTAGGGTCGTTAAAAGTGTGATTGCAAGATGTAAATGTCCTGGTTAGATTAACCCTTTTTGCCCCACTGGCAGCACTAGTTGCCAAAGTGTATCACTGTCATTTTTGACTCACAATCAGGTCAGAGACTTGCTCTCCTTGATGCTGTGTCCATTTTGGTACTCTAAAAAACTGTATTCCGTTGTTCCTATGTTTTCCATATGCATCGTGTGAGGTACTAGAGAAGTTTTTAACGCAGCAGTGAGTACCAGGCTTGGTAAAACAGTGCGGAATTGCAAGAACCTTCTCTACTACCGAGTTAACAACACGTTAAACAATCACGGTTTGCCGCTGGAATTATGCCAACATGGCAGAGACTGCGATATCGAGGGGAGGGCCTCTGTACCATGACGACAACTCCTCACTCTCAATACACTGAAAACAGTGAGGGGGAATTTTTTTTTCACACAAACAGACGGCATTTTTTCATACCACAGAACATGGAGAAAGAATAATAAAAACACCAGTAAATGAGACCTTTAAAATGAGTGAACAATTTAAAGATGAATGCTTCAGGGACACTTAGTCTGCAGCCTGTTCCATTCATTTCACTCTGTGTTGTCACTTATTTTTGCAGGACAGGACAGAAACGATAATGATTCCAACTCGGCCTTGACACCCATTTCGAAGGCAAGAAGAGTTGCTCACAAGTTATTTTCAAGCCGGTGTCGAGTCAGAAAAGTCCAATTGATAAAAGTGTGTTTCAGTCAGAAAAAGTCAAAAATAATTTCTGCTTTCAACCAGCGTTGTTTTGGAACAAAGTTATTTTTCTGAAAATCTATTATCTGTTGAAAAACCACAGATTACAACATGCAGTAAATTATAGTGATAAACATGCTTCTGCTGCAGTTTACCTCTCCTTATTTGCTGCATTTTTTCCAATAATTATGGTCCTCTCTTGCAACAGTTACAGCACTGTTGTTATACCCGTTTATGCAAACGGTGTAAATGAAGGAAAAGGGCCTGCCGGGTCAAAGGGCAGCGAGCCAGCCTGCTCAGCCCAACCGGCAGCTCCCCTTCGGAGGTGAGAATGAGTGCTGCTGCCCGGCCTCCCCACAGGGTCTCTGCACCACAGGTGGGGAAGGGGAGGGTGGGCTACAGAGAAGAAGTTGGCTGGTGGGTGGTGAGGAAGACGAGCATCCATCCAGATGCCCACTCTCCGACCACAACGTTCGTCCTTGCACTCCAGAAATCAGGTTTCAAGTGCTTCCTCTGTGCTGAGAACCTATTTAAAGATATGATTTTAAATTAATATGGCAGTCATAAGCAGAGGATATCTCAGCTGAAGCCTTGTTTACACGTATCATTATTCTGCAGGCTGCTGACTAATCTGAGTCACAGTGTGATAACGGTTTGTTCAAAGTGACCGTGATGAAGTATCAGCTACTCGGAGTAAAACGGAGAGCTGGTATTTGTCGTAGCCACCGGCGGTTGGTTTCGTGCCTACAAAGAAGAAACAAAACCTGCCAACGCAGCGCAAGACCTGTATTGTCATTGCTTTGTCCGATCCGGAGATAATCCAGAGATAATCCGTGACGAACTGATCCACCAGAGTATAATTGTATCTCTCTGAAGTGGAGCCACAAAGAACACAGCTCTGCTGTGCAGCAGTCCTGCTGGGTGAGTTTTATCAACAGCAAGTTTCCTGCAAACGAACCCTTTCATAGAAGTCGGCATCTTTATAAAACAGAAAGATTCCACGGCAATAACAGCGGAAGCGAATTTTAAATTACTGATTAATCTGCCTATGCTGTGGCTAAAAATGTTTGGAATTCTGCTTGAAACGTCCTGGGAATTGATCGATCGCTGGAAACGATCCAGAGGTTTTTCCCACCAGAGGATAGCCGAGGAGCGCAGCGATTTGCTTTCTGTGCAACACTGTCAATTCTTTTGCTCTTTACTGAAGGCGTCCAGGTGTAAAAGATAGTATTACCAGAAACACTGACAACTGTGTTCTATAGCGAGGTTGGGAATCAAGTAGAAAGGGGTTTTAAAAAGCATTTAGCAATTTAAAAAAAGCATGAAAAATTTTTAGTATTCTAAAGCTAGAGGCAATAATTTAGAATATATTAGGACAATATGCAAATGTGACATCACTGATATCAGTTGCAATTAGTTGGCCCACACATTTTCCATTTATCTCTTTCTTTTCTGCTATCACGATGCTCCCATCACTCTCCATGACCTTTAGCATCTCGGTCACTAAAATGTATATCAAGTGTGGACATCCAGGGCAGTAAAAGGTCAACCGACTGGCTAAATGCGTTATTTGCATGCAAAAAATGGAATGAAGGGCACTTCTACACCGTGAACCGATGATTAAAATGTGTAAACTCCGCAATAATTTAACAGAAAATCTTATTTTTTACTAGAAATTTTAGTTTTGTGGTCATTTTTATTAATATTTTCTTTTTAAATCTTATTCACCATCATTTGTTGCAACAAGCAAAGAAAATAAAACATGTATTCCAATTCATCGCATTTTTGTTTGTGGTAGAAGTATCGGCAAGTACTCAGATCCAAGTATTGGTATTGTATATGTTTGAAAAAAAGTGGTATCGTTGCATCCCTAGATGGAAAGTATTGCACCTTTGGATAGCGAATGGATTTTACTTACTACTAAAGACCTGAGATTCATCTGGAGGTTCACCAGACAGCAGAATGACCCTCGACATGCAGCCTGAGCCGCAACGGAACGGTTTTAGAGACGGGATGCCCCGGACCAATCCTCGAAACGCAACTATCCCTCAACTTTTGGTTGCATCCTTTCTCTAACAGACTTCAATGTCATGGCAATAAAGGGATAAAGCGGTTTGATTCAGGATAGTCGGAGAAGCGAGGCATTTAAAGGTTGCATGACGGTAGCTATGGAGGCAGAGGAGCAAGAGGCTCCCAACCTGGGGTCCAGGAATCCCCATCGGGGGTCCACATCTTTAAGTATAACATTTATACAATCCAAAAGTCAAAACGAGAATTGTCTATGGAGTCTACAGACTAAAACAGGAAAAATAAGAACAACAATCAATAATTGCTGTTTAGATTTTTCAAATAAAAGTTAGTATTTATTTGCCTTTACTGTGTGTAAAAAAGGTTGGACAAATCAGTGTTGACAAATGCTCTCCGTCCAATCCAACACAGCCCAAGCCATTTAGAAAACAAAGATAAGTAGAAATTTTATTTTCACGAGTTTAAAGCTTCCAGAGACAAACATCAAAACACTTGCAGCTGACTCAGAGAGGATGAATTCACGTTCAACATTTTGATGAAATCTGTACATCTTTTTCCCTCCACTTCACAGATCACAGAGAAGGTTCTGCTTCTGTAAGGCGAAACGTCCAAGGGGTATGAATACTTTTGCAAAGCACTTGACATGTTTAAAAGCAGTTGTAATTTCAAACCCCTAGAACCCCTGATCTACAAAATATTGATCCTCGTTTAAACTCTTTAGATTCAGACAAGGAGCTAAATTGCCATTTAGAGCCCAGAAGAACCAGCAGCTCTCTAGCTTTCGACCTTGAGGCAGACTGGAGCTGGTTCTGGTTCCCCTGACCTGAATGACATTTGCTCCTTCATGTGACCGCCACTCAATATATTAATCAGCCTCTATGCTCGGATATGAGCTTCGGCTGCTCTGCTGAGCTCAAGGCGCGGAGGAAAATGCGCCAAGTGCGCCGCAGAGGGACCCGGCTCCTTGGCAGATCACCACCAAGCCGCATTCATATTTAATAACCTCGTCATGTCGATATCCGGGCTACGAGCTGACAGACGCACTGACTGACCTGTTGCCTGCGGGATGTCGCAGAGCCACGCTCGGCGTCCGACGCGGCGCTGTCCGCCTCCTCCGCCCGCGGCTCCCCGGGCTCCCGCTCCCTCAGCGCGGCGTCCACCATCTCCAGGTGTTTGCGCCGGAGCACCTCCAGCTCCAGCACCCCCGCCAGCGTGGCTTTGAGGCGCTCTCCGATGCGGACCCGCTCGGTGCCCGACCAGAGCGAGTTCACGCAGCCGCGGCGGGCGGCCATCCCGGGAGACGGCGTGTGGATCCGGTGCGCACCGCGGATCACGGTCCACCGACACGAACGGGGGGTTCGGACCGGGATTAGGGGGCAGCTCCGGGGACGGCCACGCAACTCCGGACGAGCGACGTTAACATGGCTTTAAGTGTGTGAAATGCAGCCCTGTCCATCCGTGCAGAGCCGTGCAGGCTGCAGCTTCAGGCAGCTCTCTATCTATCTGTCTCTGACTGCAGCCAAACTAGAACCAATCGGTTCAGACTCGTTCCTCACATCGGTCCCAGGCTTGACTTTCCTTTAACACCTTCCCGTTTCCCTGTCAGTCCACCAGACTCCGCGCGCTACGTCCCCAATGAGAGACAATGCAACAGACGGAGAGGGGAGATACATGTGGGAGCTGCTGGCGGAGAGGAGGAGCTTCTGATCCGGACCTGAGCTCGGATTGGACAGACAGGATTTTCGAACCGACGCACAGAAAGCATGTCCATCTATAGTGCAGGAATTTGTCCCCTTGCATTCTGCACAGCACGCTGTTCCTAAATGTGTTTTATTACAAACAACTGTGTGAACTGTCTGTTTTTTATTTAGGTCACGTCACTTTTTGGTCATATATACATATACATTCCTCTCATGTCCAAAGGAGGGGGAGTGAAAAATGTACTAACTGTACCTGGCTGTATGATCAAATACTGGGTTCATCCCCTCTCTCTCCTAATAATACACACATGCCTTGAAAAAAAATGCTGTTTTATCACCTTGAATCTAAAAAACGTCTGTGAAAAATGAAGGATTTTATGTGAACACAAATTAGTGCATAGCTATGAAGTCAAAGGGAAACGATGCGTGTTATCTAAAAAGTGTGGCATGCATTTGTGTTACGGTGCATTCAGACCACAAGCTTTAAAGGCCGTAGACGGGCCTTTCTCTGCTGGATGTTTTAAACACTAGCAGATCATGGTTGGCTAGGCAGCGTCGACGTCGGGCAACGTCACTACAGTGAGACGCTCTGATTGGGGACAAAGTTAGGACAAGGTCAAAAGTTCAACTAGCTGAACTTCTGCGTTGCTGGAGTTATGAGCTTTGAAGCTTGAAATGCAGAAAAAGCTTGACAAGTTGACGGAGCCAAAGCTCACAAAGCGCCGCAGAGACTGTGACGCTCCTCCAACGGCCTCAACAGTAGACTTAACGTGTAATCTTCACGCTGCTGACGCTGACAAAAACTGCGGTCTGAACGCAGCATTATGCTGACTTAGGCAGCTTCAGGAGTTTTCCTGAACAGATGGAACATTTCTTTCTAGGCTCTCTTTCGGGCTCCCCTCTCAGGATTCTGAGATAGACAATATGATACAAGACAAGCATAACGCTAAAGGTTTCCTATCCTATGCTTACAACAGATTTATGAGCCTTTCAGCAAATGAAGCTTTTAATGTAAAACTTAAATGGGAAGCGGAGTCTGATTTTGCCATTGAGGACTCTGAATAGAAGCAGATTTGTGGTAGCTCTTAATCATTCTCTTATAACAGCCGACATAAACTGCTAGTTTTAATTTTATACATTGTGTTTAACTAGATAACTAGTAACTACTCAGAGTTGTCCCATAGATGTAAGACTGAAATATGATCCCTTCTCCACATGTTAAAGAAATGGGTTCCGTGTAAATGTGACAGTGTGGAGGTCCTGTCACTCTGGCTCCGTTTGATGATGTGCCCTGGCTGCTTGGCCACGGCAATATACCTTTGGCTGACTGGTTAGCGCACATGACTCTCACCTGGGAGGTGTGGGATCAAATCCTGCCTGGGCCCTCGTTGTGCACCTTGCCACATAAATCCCATCCAACCCATGACTAAAACTATCGGCGACGTGTTGATTTTACCGATCAGCATGAGACTTAACACTGGCTTCATCAGATCGGCCCTGATTGCTGCTAACAAATGTATAGCTATTAAGTGGAAAATAAATAAAATTGCCTTGTCTTGGAAAAGCAAGGAGAGCCCCCCCACCCCACCCTGTTGTTCCTTTGTTGCTTAACGAGATCTCATCCTACTTGCCATCAGAAAAGATCATGTTTAATCTTAAGAAAAAACCCTTAGGCTTTCATACATTTGGTGACAGTTTTGGAAAATCCAGATTTCCAGCATTTTAATATCACATATTTAATGGTTTAATTTTGAAACGTAATCTCAAAACAAAATCTTTAAAAAGTTATGCTGTTTTCAAGGATTGGTGCGAGTCTCTTTACTGTTTTGGCTGAAAGATATGCCAGCCTCACTCAGCAGAAAAACAACAAGCTGCCGCAAAGAACATTAAAATTATTTCCAAAAAACAGAAAGATAAATCTTTAATATGAAGGTTTTCCTTTACCATCACTAAAATATAGCAGTTTTTAAAATTTGCACTTATCCTTTTTTTCTGTGTGGCAACTTTTTTAAAATCTGATTTTAGGTTGTTTTATGTTTATTTCATTCATCTTTCATGTCTCAGTATGAGTCTTTTTAAATCAAATTAACCAGAGCTGACTGACATTGTTATGTAGGGTACGCCTTATTTAAAAACAGAAGTGCAGATGAGTCACACAGCCGTCCGTCTGCTGTGTGATTGAAAACAGACACAACTCATGGAGGAGGATAAGTGTGAGACTGAAGACCCTGTCAGTCTTTCCTAACATGTAATAACATTTTGTATTACTATTATTAGTTTATATGCAGGACAGGTGACTTAGTACACTTCATTTTTACTAGAGCTACTAGGTATATAAAATAAATCCAAACTGTTTATATGTAAAGTTAAATCTATTTAAAAAAAAATGTAAAATTTATTATTTTCATCCGCTCTAACTGTCCTAACGTTAGTTAACTGGGAATCTGCAGCCAACAAGCTCAAAAAACCACTAACACTTATTTTACACAATCATTTTCTTAAACTCATGGGAACAGAACAGTTTAATACGCGTTTTAAATGTTCAATTAAGAGAATGAAAAGCTTTTCTGGTGTTAATGTGAGTTTAGGATAAAAGATAAGCCACAAATCTTCAATGAAGATTTGTGGTGCTGCAAAGTGCAGCAATTTCAACCAGCAGAGGGCGGTGTTTATCCATGATGGAGAATCTGATTGAGTCCTACTTAATCTGAGGTAACAGTCTTCCAATGACTGTTTTCTTTCAGACATATTAATAACCTGACCACATTAACAGACACTAAATGTAAATACACAAATTAAGCTTTGTCTGATGGAAACATTTGAGTTTCTGTTCAAACAGACTGCTATATTAGTTTCATAAAGCACCTGTGTAATATAAACATTTCTGAATACAACAGCTAAGTGATGTTTTAATTAAAATGTTTCAATGAAAGGAGAGAAATAGGGGACAGCTGCAACACTTTTTGAATTTGGCTCCGGATTAGACAAAACAGAGTTTTATATAATATACTTTCATCACATGCATTCATGCAACTGTACTCTGACCTGGGTACAGTTGCAACATGTTATAAATGCAATATTTATTAGTCTTGATAAAAATAATACAATCAAAAATGTAATTTATGATGATACTAAATTGTCAATAATCAGCCTTGATCAGATGATAATCATAGATAGAGCACAGACCAAAAGTTTGGACACAACTTCTCATTCAATGCGTTTTCTTTATTTTCATGACTACATTGTAGATTCTCAATTAAGGGCATCAAAACTATGAATGAGGACATGATGTATGGAATTACTGGATGTACTTAAACAAAAAGGGTGAAATAACTGAATACATGTGTTATATTTTAGATTCCTCAAAGTAGCCACCCTTTGCTCTGATTACTGCCTTGCATTCTCTTGAGCTTCTAGTCACCCGAAACGATTTTCCAACAATCTTGAAGGAGTTCCCAGAGATGCTTAGTACTTGTTGGCCCTTTTGCCTTCACTCTTCGGTTCATTTCACCCCAAATCATCTTGATTGGGTTCAGGTCCCGTGACTTTGGAGGCCAGGTTATTTCACACTTTTTTGTAAAAGTACTACATAATTCCATATGTATTCATTCATAGTTTTGATGCCTTCATTGAGAATCTACAATGTAAATAGTCATGAAAATAAAGGAAACGCACTGAATAAGAAGGTGTGTCCAAACGTCTGGCCTGTGCTGTATGTTTTATCAAAGATTCTAATAGAATAAAATACTTCTTGAACATTTAATGAGGCAATTCGGCTACTTTTATTTTGCCTACTGACAGTAAACTGCAAATTAACCTTTGGAAACCCTGACAAAACTGCTGTTCAAAAACCATTGTGGAAAAAAACAACCACAAAATTAATCTTTAACATGTATCAAACTGCCATAACGACAACAGTAAAAATAAATTAAACATTTGATGACAACAATACAAAAACAAATTGTTACTCTGATGCATTTTGCAACTGGTTAAAATAGCTTTGAACCATTTGTAAATGGTTAAAATAGCTTAAGGCCAATTCATTTTGATTGAGTAAATGTTAGAACCTTTATGAATAATCTAATCATGTTAAGTTTGATTACTTAATATTACTTATTGAATGTGAATCAATTTTACAAATGTGATTTCAAAAACATTAAGAGAACATGTGCTCTAACAAGAGGAACTGTATTATAATTAAGTAGAAAACTCATGAAAAATGTTTTAAATTGTGTTGTTTACATGTTACGTTATGCTCTTTTTTATGTTAATGCATTATACAGCATTTAATTCCTTATATGGCAACATCTGTTGCAACTGTCCCCTTGTCTGTAATCCATGATATAAAACATCATGTGCTGCTAAGCAAGGAAACCTTGACGGATGCTAACCAATATAGCTAACAGTTCACACTTCACTTAATTAAACCATTTATGTTTGAGCTGAATCACAAACACAGTGACAACAGTATTGCAAAAGCAAATCTCAAGAAAAAAAATTACTTCAAAGAAAGTTATTTCCCAATAAATCTTGAAGAGGCTCTTGAATTTCCCCACCCTTTCTCTGCATTGAACGGAATCACACTCAGGATGTGCAGCGTGAGTGTTATCAGTCTAGCTTATTTCTGATTGGACAAAAAATGACATGTTGCAACCAACCCTGGTCTCCCCGAGTAAGATGTCATAACAACATTGTTAGCTTCAGATAATATGAAGTAGAAAAGATCCAGATCAGCAAAAAAACTAAAACAAAAAAACAAATCCGTTCTTTAACAAAGCTTTTCCACTTTGTCATCTTGTTATTATGGGGTTGTTATTTCCTGTTTATGATATGACCCCAGAAAGACCAACAACTCCATATATCCCCTCTGGGGCCTGGGAACAGCATGGATGGATGGATGGATGGAAAGTGGATGGATGGATGGATGGGTAGATGGATGGATGGGTAGATGGATGATTGGATGGATGGAAAGTGGATGGATGATTGGATGGATGGATGGATGGATGATGGATGGATGGATGGATGGATGGATGATGGATGGATGGATGGATGGATGGATGGATGGATGGATGGATGGATGATGGATGGATGATGGATGGATGGATGGATGGATGGGTAGATAGATGGGTAGATGGATGGATGATGGATGGATGGATGGATGGAAAGCTTGTGGCGTAGTTATTATCAACTGGGGAAAAGTTGAAGAACGAATACTTTCCTAAGCCAGGTGGCCTGGCTGTTTGAGAGGTCAAAGGTCATGCCAAGCAGATCTCAGGATGTTTTTTGGGTAGTTCAGGAAGTTTCTTCAGCAGTCTCATTAGACTTTGCTGAGCTTTCCTGATTACAGGGCTCTCTACTTGTTTTGTGCCTGAAAAGCAGTTTTAAAGTGTCAAGCAGGTGTGAAAATGTTCCCCTGTAGCAGGACCGTGAGAATCCCATCGTCCTCCTCGCCCTGCCCCCCCCCCGTCAAAGACCCCACCTTTGGACTCCTCCCAGCTCTGCTTCTATAAAAACCCCAGCGCTTGGTTCAGTTCACCGAGGTTTGCTTCCTACCAAACCGTGGGGACTTCACCCATCAGCCTTATCGGTTGCTCCGTCACAATTGGCCTTTCCAAAACTGTCACCATAAACGACGATCAAACATGGCTCCTTTTGAGAAATCCATGGAGATGATGCCCTTCAAGCAGAGGAAATGCCTCGGTAAGACGCTCTAAGTTCTGCTGCTTCGTTCTGTAACTTCAAACTTGGCTCACTTTGCTTAAAATGCGTAAAACTGTCTCCCTCATTTGTACTCAGCAATGAGAAAAGATGAAGTGTGCAACATTAGGTCCAAATTCCCAAACAAGTTGCCTGTGAGTTTATATTTCAACACATAACTAAAGTTTATTTGAAGCTTTTGTTTAATTTTTATTGCCATTTAGTTTTGTTTTTGCACCCAGGTGATTGTTGAACGCTACATCAGAGAGAAGACACTCCCTCTGCTGGACAAGACAAAGTTTCTGGTTCCCTACGAGCTAACTTTGGGTCAGTTCCTTTGCCTGCTCAGGTAAACCTTCTCCTCACCTCTCAGACTCTCGTAACAAACTCTCTCCTCAGACTCAAACGCAGGGTGTCTCTTCCCTGTAGGAATAAGATCGCTCTGGACCAGACCCAGACGCTGTTCCTCCTGGTGGCAGAGAGGAGCATATCCTGCATGTCCTCCAGCATGGGGGACATCTATTCTCGCTTCAGAGATGCTGACGGCTTCCTGTACATCACCTACGCCTCTCAGGAGGTCTTCGGAGCGCCTCGGTGGGCAGAGAAGCCGCCTCGCTGAGACAATATTAACTGAAACCTGGCTGACTAACTGAGCCAATTTAAAATTGTTGGTCCAAACTGCGGCTCTACCTCGATGAACTCACCCCAGACTCTCAGACCTGATGTCCAACCTCCTCCTTGCTGACGATGGAGGACAACCTGATGAAGCCTCCAAACCGAAAGCTTGTACCTAATACAATTTTTTTTACCCATTTTAGAAATTGTATAACATGTTTGTTGTTTGTAATGTGGTTGTTTTTTCGTATGTTGGAGGCTTTAAAGTGCATAATTTTTCTTCACATGTTCAGCACATTCTGACTCCGTCTAAAGCCACCATACTATCTTAGCTGATACCCTTTTTAGCACTTATTTCCCCTTTCTTTTTATTATTATTATTATTTTTTAAAACCCTCCCTCGGGGAACGTGAACCCCTCATTATTAAACACAGAAGCGCTGTAAGATGGCTGTCCTGTTTTGATGGGTTCTGGGTCCAAATCACCAAAATACACTACTTTTGTCCTATTGACTGTGTGTCTTATTTGTATTCTCACAATTTTTGGTGGATTTGCAAAAAGTGAAATGATACCTGATTTTGTAGCATTTGGTTGTATAATTCACAACTAATCAAGGCAAGGCCATTTTGTTTGTGTTGCACGCTTTCAGCAAAAGGAAATTCAAGGTGCTTCACACGATTTGAGACAAAACACTACAAACATTAAGAAAGGAATAAAAAGAAATAACAGTAATTATAAAATAATAACAAGTAAAATCATATCAGTTACTGATCAGCTACTACAAATAGATGAGTTTTAATTTATTTATCAGAGTTTGCAACAAAATTCCCAGAAAGCTTGAGTGAAATAACACTGGTGTTTAAAAACCTGAAGATGCGCCAATCAGGCTTTTATGGCTGCTGTAAATTATAACAAATGAAAGAGAAAACATGTTCTGCAGAGTGTTTTTTAAAATTATTTTATATAGAAATTAGTTTTGGATCCAACAGCAAATGCTGAAATGTTAGTATTAACTAACTAGACAATATAGGGATGAAAGGAAGAAAATAGGAAACTATTTTTGCGGTTTCAAACGTAAAGAGGCTTATTTAATTATCTAAACTGTATGCTTACTAATAGAATCATAGAACTAGATCAGACGGAGTGTAGATGTGGAGGATCCAGGTGAACAAATTAGTAAAACAGGAAGATTTCTGGATTTTTTAAATTCTTATCTGTCAGGAAAAAAATGTTTGGTAGAAATTTTTTGTTTAAAATGTCCTGTTTATTCAATCAGTTCATGACACCGTATGCACCAACAAAATTCCCAGGGCATCTGGAAGAAAAACCCATAGCATCACAGGTCCTCTACCGTAGTTAACAGTGGACATTAGCTGATTTTCATCAAACTAAACCCACCTCAACTATATTTAATCTTACTAAAGCACATAATTCAATACATTTGTGACATCATGAGGACAGAAAACTTGTATTTCTCCACCGAATAATGAGACTTAAATTAAGGCTTAGATTCGCTGGAGTGAAATCATGTGATTACCTGAAAGGGCGACTGTTTTTGAAGCCTTTTAGACACCTTTACTAGGTGTACCAATGAGTGACAGGTTAGAAAATCTGAAATCTGCCCTTTCACTTGTGCACAACTTAAAAGGAAAAAAAGGTTTTAAGTTTCATTAATCAGTTTAAAGCCTTTAAACTGAAGAAACACCCTTTCAGGAGATCCTATTCAGCAGATACGACTCAAGACAAATGCAGTCATCCTTTAAAAGCCTGTTGAAATAACATCATGACTGCTATAGCTATTGGGCGTTTCTCAGCGAAAGGCTGTTTTTTTATGACTTCATTCCTTAAAGTGAAAGCATTTGGAAGCAACACAAAAATAAATGTAATACACTACCGTTCAAAAGTTTGGGGTCACCCAAACAATTTTGTGTTTTCCATGAAAAGTCACACTTATTCACCACCATACGTTGTGAAATTAATAAAAAATAGAGTCAAGACATTGACAAGGTTAGAAATAATGATTTTTATTTGAAATAAGATTGTTTTTACATCAAACTTTGCTTTCATCAAAGAATCCTCCATTTGCAGCAATTACAGCATTGCAGACCTTTGGCATTCTAGCTGTTAATTTGTTGAGGTAATATGGAGAAATTGCACCCCACGCTTCTAGAAGCAGCTCCCACAATTTGGATTGGTTGGATGGGCACTTCTTGCGTACCATACGGTCAAGCTGCTCCCACAACAGCTCAACGGGGTTCAAATCTGGTGACTGCGCTGGCCACTCCATTACCGATAGAATACCAGCTGCCTGCTTCTTCTCTAAATAGTTCTTGCACAATTTCGAGGTGTGTTTTGGGTCATTGTCCTGTTGTAGGATGAAATTGGCTCCAATCAAGCGCTGTCCACTGGGTATGGCATGGCGTTGCAAAATGGAGTGATAGCCTTCCTTATTCAGAATCCCTTTTACCCTGTACAAATCTCCCACCTTACCAGCACCAAAGCAACCCCAGACCATCACATTACCTCCACCATGCTTAACAGATGGCGTCAGGCATTCTTCCAGCATCTTTTCAGTTGTTCTGCGTCTCACAAACGTTCTTCTTTGTGATCCAAACACCTCAAACTTGGATTCATCCGTCCACAGCACTTTTTTCCAGTCTTCCTCTGTCCAATGTCTGTGTTCTTTTGCCCATCTTAATCTTTTTCTTTTATTGGCCAGTCTCAGATATGGCTTTTTCTTTGCCACTCTGCCCTGAAGCCCAGAATCCCGCAGCCGCCTCTTCACTGTAGATGTTGACACTGGTGTTTTGCGGGTACTATTTAATGAAGATGCCAGTTGGGGACCTGTGAGGCGTCTGTTTCTCAAACTAGAGACTCTAATGTACTTATCTTCTTGCTCAGTTGTGCAACGCGGCCTCCCACTTCTTTTTCTACTCTGGTTAGAGCCTGTTTGTGCTGTCCTCTGAAGGGAGTAGTACACACCGTTGTAGGAAATCTTCAATTTCTTAGCAATTTCTCGCATGGAATAGCCTTCATTTCTAAGAACAAGAATAGACTGTCGAGTTTCAGATGAAAGTTCTCTTTTTCTGGCCATTTTGAGCGTTTAATTGACCCCACAAATGTGATGCTCCAGAAACTCAATCTGCTCAAAGGAAGGTCAGTTTTGTAGCTTCTGTACCGAGCTAAACTGTTTTCAGATGTGTGAACATGATTGCACAAGGGTTTTCTAATCATCAATTAGCCTTCTGAGCCAATGAGCAAACACATTGTACCATTAGAACACTGGAGTGATAGTTGCTGGAAATGGGCCTCTATACACCTATGTAGATATTGCACCAAAAACCAGACATTTGCAGCTAGAATAGTCATTTACCACATTAGCAATGTATAGCGTGTGTTTCTTTAAAGTTAAGACTAGTTTAAAGTTATCTTCATTGAAAAGTACAGTGCTTTTCCTTCAAAAATAAGGACATTTCAATGTGACCCCAAACTTTTGAACGGTAGTGTATATAGTTACAATAAATGACTCGTTAAGGAATTTCACTGTCATTTCTAACTGTATATTTTCTGTTTAAACTAAGAATGTAGCAACCTAAAACTGACAGCACTGAAAAAAGAGAATAGGGAATCCAACTCAAATAAATGTACTCGGTCAGAAGTTACTTAAAGCTTAATACGTTTTTTAGGTTGAATAAATGCGAATGAATTAAGTTTAATGTCAATAAATTACTTGTGACCAACTTTCCCACCTCAAGGAAACATTTTAGTGCTTCAAGCCGAGCATGAAAAGGATTAAAAACAGACGGCTTATCATTAATCATCCTGCACTAAATTCAGCACAGTTGCCAGAGGCGACGTGAGGTAATTAGATGATCCGTTCTCACACACACACACACAGGTGCGTCATTCCTCACCTGGCTCTGAGAAGCAGCACTCCCACCACATTATCCTGTTACATAAGGTTGGCCCAGTCCCCTCCACTCCCAACAGCTGGGGGTCAGTGGGACAGAGGGGCTTTTTTTTTTTTAAAGAGACAGACACACTAGCATGAGCCAGAGCAACGAGAAACGATGAGTTACGGACGGTGGAGCAACAGGAATGTTGATGGTAACATGAAGAGAAGAAGGAAAAGATTAGAAAGAGTGTAGCGTGTAGCGTTGCCCTGATGGAGGGAGGAAGGAAAAAGGGGAAACGGTGAGATTGGTGAGATACGGTGGAGGCGGCCAGCAGCAAAGAAACACGGAGATGTGGAGACGTGCTGCCCCACACTTCACACTCCAGCGTCCATTCCAGCAGCTTTCTGTCAGAGCGCTGACCTGAACATAAAGAGCTGTGCTGCTGCTTTGAATTAGACCACGAAACATCTGGAAAACACATCACAAAACAGAACATGTGGAGAGCCACATAAACACAACAAAACACATCAAATCAGTCTTGTCTAAACTTTAAAAGTGCTCAGCAAAGAGCTGATCAAGAGATTACAGAGATTAATGATGTATTTGAGCTGTTCCTCATGCAGGGTGGACCGATCATGATGAAAACAACTTTAATGCTTTTTACAAGTTTATTCTTAAAACATATTTTCTCTTAATATAGATACCAAGATGTATTTAAATTATTCATTCTGGATGTTTCACAACTCTTGGAGTTCATTTAAATGTAATTAGGTTCATAAAAAAAAAACAGTTTCCAGTAGGGATGTCCGATATTATCGGCCTGAAGTCATTTTCGGCCGATATTGGCATTAAAATGTAATATCGGAAATTATCGGTATCGTTTTTTGTTTTTTTTAATAAGATGAGTTTTTCACACCATACACATATTATATAACAAACTCTTCAGCTACTTCTTTTCTCTCTCAGAATGTAAAAATATGACAGATTTGAGGTTTAGTTTTTGAGATATTATTTGTTTGAGATAACTTTCAGTTTATCAAAAGGCTTCTTCTGGGCCAACCTTGACCGTCTATCAGGCGCACTTGGTGACGTCATCAGCCACAAAGGTATAATGTTGTTTACATTTTCTAAAAGTAGAACTTTGTCCTGAGTGGTGGGCCTTTGTCAGTATTCTCCGTCACCAAGCCAATATCGAACATCCCTAGTTTCCAGTCATGAGTTTGGCTTTTAAGCAGTTTCTCGGTGGATTCTGTATAGGGTGAGGGGTCGATGTCCTGCTTTTACATCCAACTGTGTCCAAGTACAAACCAATCTGACCCAAAATCGTCAGCCTTAGATGACAGAAAAGAACAAAACAGGAATCGCTATCAGAAACTGGAAGCCACTGGAAAACCAGTGAGGAGGGGATTACATCAAAATGGATGTAAAAAAAGAAAAAGAAGCAACCGCTCCTAAAATGAACAACTTTAAACTGGTCTGAACGTTACAGACGCCCTTGTGGAAGAACGGCTTTATCTTCTGACAATACCCCCGGCCACAGGGCACCTCTGGAAGAGTCAAGGTGAAACTGTCAAACATGGTGGTGGTACCGTCATGCTAAGGGAATGTTGCGCTACAAAGTGTTACTACCTGTTATTGGGCTGTAATGTGCCTCAATGCCCTGGTCATTCTGCCTTGCCCGTTGAGGGGCTCTGGCTGAGGAGGTCTTCCCCGCTTGGTGCAGGGCAGTTGGTGGGGTCCCACACAGCTTAAGATGGAGGTCTGGGTCTGTGCGGAGGGGAGCCTGGTGTCTGTCTGCTTGGTGCTGCTGCAGCCGATTCTGTTCTTTGCTGCTCCAAGGTGCTGCAAAATATGGCCTCAAACTTGTGTTGAGATGTCATCTAAGCTCTAAGACATGTGCAGTTGTGATATTGTTGGCAACTTGATGGCGTCATTAACATGGCGGCAGGCCGCTATCTTCTGTCGACTAAATTTATATAACTTCTACCATACAGTGGCTCATTCTCTGAATTTGGTGCACTTTGGGGTATCCGGTAGCTGAAAAATTAAACTCAGTTCAATTCAGTTTATTTATATAGTGCCATTTCACAACAGATGTCATCTCAAGGCACTTTACAAGAAGAGTTATTACAATACAATGTTTAATATAGGAATTAGAGAACCACAGAAGATTGCGTTGTGAATTCTCAGCAATCCCTCACACTGAGCAAGCATGAAGCGACAGTGGAGAGGAAAAACTCCCTTTAAACAGGAATAAACCTCCAGCAGAACCAGGCTCAGCATAAGCGGTCATATGCCGAGACCGTCTGGGGTTTGGAGAAGGCAGCAGAGACAGAAAGAGCAACAGAACTGAAGCAGAAGTTGGCAGCAGGACGTGGAGAACGTTGCCAGTGAATCCACCACAATAAATCGTTTCTGAACATTACATCTGATGGAATATTTGTAACTCGGAGAAACTATGTTTATTTACCTTAGGCATAAAATTTCAAACATTATTAAAACATTTTTTGTTGCCATTTTGGTTATTTTAAAGCGTTTTTTGTTGATGAGTTAAATATTTTAGCTAAAACAGCCATTAAGTCCAAATTAGCTGATGTCTTGAGCTTATAGCATAAAAAAATCTATAAATATTTTATTTCTTCCCATAAAAAAAGCGGATCCCAACACTAAAACCCTCATTTCAGCCATATTAAGATTTTTTTTAAACTATGCCTGAAGACTGGTTCCACACACATTTACTAAAGCTGTCGAAACGATTAATAACTAGCCTAGAATATGTAAAGTACAAGAAAAATGCCAATTATTATGTAAATACTGTACCAGGACACAAGAGGGCGCCTCGAAACCTGACGGCCCAGAGAGTTAAACGCTGGACCTAACAGAGTGTTGATGAGTTTGGGGACAAAACATAACCTCACTGATGCATTCATGTGACTGATTATCTGATCATTCTCGATAGCATCAGGCTTTAATAGGAGCGCTGGTTCTGTTCGTAGGTGCTGCTCAGTCTGAGAATGGACCGACATTCTCTAAATGGTCCCCAGGCTGCTCCAGAGAATGTCAAGTGTCTGCCACTGCACCGTAAAATCCGACTACTTCAACTCACCTACAGAAAGCATGCAAACCGACTTCACTGAAAATAATAAAGTACACAGGACCAGGTAATTGTGTTGGAGCCACTAATGCATAGAAAGTAAAATAAACTTAAATGTAAGTTATTATAACTAAGAAAAACCAGTATAACATACTTAAGTTTAATAGTTTTAATTTTCAAAAAAAGTTTAATTCATTATTTCTAATTTTTATTTTACATTCTAGTGTAATTGAGATTGTTCATTTGGCCAATTACTTTTGGTTTACAGATTTATTCTCCGGATTAATAAATCAACAAATCTTTACTAGGTTAAATCAAATCCCTGATATTCTATTAATAAAGCAGAATATTTCTTTTTGATGCTGTTCAAAGAACAGAAAGCTTACTGTACGTGAGGCAACATTTTGCCTTATAAATACAGAAGTACACAAACAGTTAGGTGATTTTAATAGTGCCCTTAGCAACCTGGGAAATGTGATAATTAGGTTACTGATTTTTTTGAGGTACTTGCCGACTGCAAGTAACTAAAACTTGAACAGTGAGTGACAATAACTTGAGAGTTTGTGAAGTTGAATTAAATTAAAATTGGCTCATAGTGGTAACTAAGGCCAAGCAAAGGTCACTCAGAATAGGAAGTAAGATGTACATTTCTTATATCCAATTACGTTTTAATTTATACAATTTATTTGGTAACTCATAGTAGTACTTGTAACTTATCTAAAGCAAGTAATGACAATTATTCCATTCTACAGTGTGGCCTTAATTTGCCCTCAGAAAAATGCAGCCACAAGCTTTCATGGGTAGATGACCTTTTATGTCCTCCTGTCGGCTGCGTTTGGCCCGCTGTCCAGCAGGGGGCAGACACACACACGAAAAAGAAAACCTCGGATTTCCCATCAAAAGCCAACAAATCGAAAGCACAAAACTGTGACCCTGTTCAAGTTTATTCAGCAAATATTTATTTTACCATAACTTTCTTAGCTTTATAGGCTTTGAATGAAGCTTTCTTTGGACACCGTCGATCACTGCGTGTCTTCAGAAAGCCTCATATCTCACAGTACAGAACTCCTTTTCATTCGTCTGGCAAAGTAATACCGAGGGAAGCGTCTGGAAAGAGTCAGAATTAACAGTCAGAAAATACAAAAATATACAGTAATTCTAACAGCTGTTTTATTCATCTCCTCTTTCTCTCTTCCAAATGGAAAACAAAAACTATATCTTTGGATCAACTTATTAGAATAATGGACTGTATACTTATAAGACATGTTTACACAGGATTTATAAATCCAGGTTCAGGCCCATCACTCCATAAACTCATTCTGTCCTTTCATCATGTCGTAGAGCAACCCCGTGTTTTCCCCTCTCCACATATAAATCTGAATATTTCTCCCTCCCACCTCCCCCAGAAACGCTCCAGTCTCTCTCTGGTGAAGAATGTTGCAGCGCTGCCTTGTCCCGTTTGTGTCAGGAAGCTCGGGGGGGACTCGCAGCATGATGGAGGACGAAGCTGTTCACGCTCGCGGTTGAACTTTTGGCACTGAGAGTCCTGAACACGAGTGTCGACGCGGCCGATCTCCGTCCCGCAGCCCTAGGCTTCCAGCGCAGTCCCGCGTTTGGACGGAGGCACGAGGTGATTGGGCAGCGAAGCCGGCAGCTCGTGGCCCTCCAGCTTCACCTTGATCAAGTGGTTGGCCAGGGCGAACTCCTCGTCGTCCAGGTAGCCGTCTTTATCCACGTCGGCAAGCTTCCAGATCTTTCCTAGGACCGTGTTGGGCAGCTTGGACTTCAGCATCTCCTTCTTGGCGGCGGCGCCGGACACTTTGCCGTTGATGGGAGACAGGGTGTAGAAGATCTCGTCGTACGTGGGCTTGTCGCGGCCCACCACCCACTCCAGCTCGTCGATGCCTTCGCTGGCGCCCTCGCCGTAGCCGTGGCCGAAAGGACCGCTCATGGTTCCCTCGAAGGCTCCGCCCTTGACGGTCTGGCTCGGCATGGCGGACTCCTCCTGGCGCACCATCGCCATGAGGCGGGCAATGTCATTGGCGAGCATGTCCTCCACAGCCTCCAGCAGTTTGGGCTTCAGGGCTGCAAATTTGGTGAAGTCCTGGCCATTCAGCAGTTCCTGGACGGAAACAAAACAGGAATTGAAGATAGAAATAGATCAGTCTTCAAGAGAGACGATGGAAAGCCGCAAACAAGAAGCAGGATTTCCTGAGAAACCAGGAAAAATAAATCCTATCCCCTTCCTGGAGGGCAGCGGCAGGAAACCAGGGCTGAGATGTGAGGAGTTAAGGTTGGAAGGTCACTGTACTCCATAGGTTGAGTTTCGGTGACTCTTTGTTTGCAACCACGTTTCTTTCGTTTTTATTTTCTCTCTCTCACCTGCATCTTTGCGAGGTTGGGAAAGTCTCCAGGTGAGATCTGGTGCTCCTTCTCGATTTTCTGGTAGATCTCCCCCAGGTTGGCGATCAGCTCCTTCTTCTTGGAGTCCTTCCCGAACACGCTGGGCATCTCCTTCTTCAGGGAGCTGATGATGTAGGCCTGCACCTGTGTGACACAGCAGGAGCGGCATTTTTAGAGCTCATCAAGTTTATTCTGCGCAGCCAAAAGTGACAAACTCCTCCACAACTTACAAAAGTAGAAAAAAACATTCATGTAATGAGGGTTAAAACGTGGGTTGTGGTCAGCTGGGAACCACAAGGAAGCTGCACTGAGAACACTTTTCGGTGCCAAAGCTGTTATTGGGTGAACATTACTCAACGTTTTTTTATTTTCAGTCGCAGTGAGACATTCAGGCTGCGGGAGAGCGAGAGAAAGCAACACTTTCTACAGATAACAGTAAGGCCGATCAGTAGTCGAAATAAAATTTTTCGTTGTCTCTCATTTTGACTCAAGGATAAAAAAAATCTGGTCATAATTTTTTTTTTCCTGTCGATTATTAAAGTGACAATGATATTCAGTAAAAATTACATTTTCATTCATTTGAATCAATATTTAATCCAAACCAAACAGATAATCTATATCCACATCTTCCATACGGAGCAGAAAACAGACAGAGCGGTCAGATAGTGAGATGCATTATCTGAGATTATGCTCCGATACTTGAACTCTGTGCTAAAGTTAAAAATGTCTGCACCACGCGGTCAGGTAGGTAAATCCCAACCTGTCAAAATGAGAGATGGTCTTCAGATTTCTGCATTACAGAAAAAAAAACTCATTAAAAATATTTTGTTAAAGCAACTAGGGATGGTTACCTTTGAAATCTGAATCGATACGGTAACAATTCCTGGTACCTAGGAATCGATACCAGTACAGTGTTTGATAAAATAGATTTTTCATTATATAACAATATGCAACAAATATCACAATAAATAATATACAGCAGTTTGTATTTTATCATCGTAGTATTGTACAAAAATTCTTTAATCTGAAAAACCTTTAACCACAACTGCTCAGTGTTTTAAAAATTAAAACCCAGCTACATGTACTCCCATTCCTCTTCTTTGCCGTCTGGAATAATTATGATAAGAGGAAACCATGTATTATAAATTACAAATTAGACTAGAAACAAACTACAATACCGTACAACTATTTGTATTTTAACACTGCGGTGCTGCACAAATTAAAACTCATTTATTCTCTGTGGAAAACATTCAGAGTTCATGAAACATCTTTTCTTTGTTATAAAATAAAAGTAAACCTCAGGTTTAAAGTGACGGCTCCCTCTTATTGGCCAGACTTGACCTCTGCTCTTAATATTAATACCTGGGAAGGCAATAAAATAGTTATTCGATTTACACTTTACAAATGGTCCATTTCTGAGATTAATAAATCTCAGATATCAGGATCGACACGTTTTGGTTTCAAACCCCCACAATCCCTAAATATACTATCTTGTTTCCTTTTGTTTGTGGTTGATGACAAAAAGCTTCCACCAAGTTGCACAACAGAGGACACTTTTTGTGCAACAATTTAGTCATGGGTGGAGAAAACGCACATATGGTCAGAGAGAAGTAGAAATACAATAAAACTGTCAATAAGACCGAGAAAGAAGAAACGCCTTTCTGATAGCGGTAATCTTTCAGCGCTTATCAATGAGGCGGTGTCAATATGAGGTCATTTTGCGCAGGAATTAGAGGCCACCTGATTCATGAATCAAGCCGAGTTGGATGAGACGACTTTATTGTGCCACACTGAGGTAGACAATGTGGCATTGTATGCTCCTAGAGACGATCCTGGTTTTATTTCTCACAGCTCTCACTTGCTGTTGCAGCGTCAGCAAACTTTAGCTTCTGAAAATTATGTCAGACCAGTAAACATTGAAGTTAGGCATGGGTGGTGTTACTGGCCCAGCAGTTTAACGTTTTCCACGTTTATGCTACTTTTTTCTTAAAGTCTGTATAAAAATCACATTAAGTTTATTTTTTCCACCCTCTTCAAAAATGCTTTAGCGTTTCCTTTTGCTAGTGGTTTGTGACAAATGCAGCTGTTTGGAAATATTTACGCAAGTAAAGGCGTAGAAACTAAAGCAGCCCCACTCATTATCAATCAGATCATGTCATTTCTGCTCAATATTTTCATGTGAAAACAGAGAGATTTGACCCAAGGTTATCACATCCAGGGGAGGGGTTTTAATCTCGTTAATACTAACCTTAGCAAGACGTGCCCTTTTGATGAGGTCGTTAAGTTTACGCAGTGCAGCGTTGCGAGGCAAAGACTGGATGTCCAAGAACAAGTCCTGCTCCTCGGCCTCAAACAGCTTCCTGTTGTCAGGGACCAGCAGCGGCTGAGCCCAGAACGAGCCGATGTACACGCGGACCACCTGGAACAAAGTTTGAACAAGTTTAAAAAAAACACCTTTTCCCTCGAGCGACTCGTCAGCCCACACACTGGAGGAAATTATCTTATAGCTCACAAACATGAAAGCGGTTCAGCAAATGTCACAAATAGGATGTGGGAGAATAAAAACAGCCGAGCTGAGGCAGTCAGTGAAGCAAAAATGAAATATTAGAATTGGTGTTTCGTATTTCATTTCCTGCTTAAAACCTCAATGAAAGCGTGAGTGAAAGTCAATGAATAATGACCTGCAAGATCCAAAGGTTTCTCTGGGATCCGGTGATGAATACGGCTCTGGATCAAACATTAACCCGACAGTCGAGAAGAATCACAAGACCGTGTCACACCATAGGACATGGGATTTGAAAAAGGTTGCGTTAAAACGATTTTTTTACTTTCATTATGGTCATGGTGAATGTCTAACAAAAGGTATAAATAAAACAAATTGCAGAACAGGGATCCGTTTGTCTTTAGTGGAAAACGTTTTAAGTCTCGACTTCTGTCCACGCCTGCTAACGCTGAGAGATTTAAGATGAAACATTAAGTAACTAAGTGTGTCAAGCTGCCAATTAGTCCATGCAGAAGACGTCGTTTTCTAGTTTTCCTGCAAATGAAACTAACAGACACACAAAAAAAGGACTGAAAGTATTAGAGGAAGCGTTTTACCTCGGGTGTGTTGATGATTTTTCCCAACGACCACATCAGCGCTCCGTAGACCCTCATCAGCTGCTGGGTGCTGATCTGATCCGCCTTGTTCAGCACCACGCGCATCTTGTCCTCGTGGTTCTTCAGGGCTCGGATCACCTCGGAGAACTCGTCGGAGATGTCCAGCTTGTGGGCGTCGAACAGGAGGATGATGCGGTCCACGCGCTCGGCGAACCACTCCAGCACCGCGGCGAAGTCGTAACCTGGGGAGAGGAGAAGTGGTTTATTTGAAAGGGTCATGATTAGGGCTGGGCGGTATAGCGAAAATTTACCGATATCGAAATGTATGACTGTTACAAACGTCATTTTGCCTGAACTGGTAAATTCGGTATGTAAAAAAAAAAAAAGAAAAGATGGGGAAGAGTTGCTAACGCAGCTATTGTAGAACTATATTTAGACTGTTTTTCAGAAAAACGCGACTAGCGACAAAGAAAGTGACTTTTTATGGTGTTTTTGGGTACTCTTACGTGGAGCATGTATGTTTGTTACTGTAGCAACGGAGCTGCAGAGCGTTTCTAAGCTCAGCTCCGCCCGCCCAGGTCCTGTTCAAGCGGAGCAGGTATTAACCCCACTGATTTGTTGCCTGTTCCTACCTGTGATCTGATGTAAAGTATTTTCTGTCGAAAAGTAATGACTGCACACTAAAATCACAGATTTTCACTCAGCCCCCGTCACTTCATCTCGTCTGTGTTATCACTTCTGACCTTATGAGTTTAAACTGGACTCTAGGATATATAGAAAGGACTGTGAGTCAAACACTGAATTATAAGGCTGTTTGAAGGTGTTGAAAAGCAAGAAGCCATCATATTTTACACAGTTTTCACATCTTAAAGAACAAAATATAAAGTAGCCCACTGTCGGACATTTACTACAGAAAAGGATGGGGGTGTATGTGGTCTTTGTTATCGTCCACTAACGTTATCGAGGTGAAACGCTCAATATACCTAGATATTGATTTTGGACAGTCTTTTGTTCAGCTGCAGTTATCTGATCCCGGTGGAGGAAAAGCATCACCTGCAGCATGACGCCGCCACCTCCACGTTTCTATGGGCGTTTGGCCTCCTTAGTAGAACTCACCCTTTCATGTTCTTGGTGCGTGCGAAGTGAAAACAGGATTTATTGGTCACCCTTAACGAAAGCTTTCGGTCTTGCTACTTTTTTAATAAATGTCACACATGTGGTATTCAAAACTAGTACTGTGCTGGGAGAGAAAAATTATTTGGAACAGATTCTTATAAAAAAAAATTCCAAAACATTTATTTGGACGTCTAAAGATCGATTTAAGCGTTTAACATTTATAAAACTAAGATATGGTGTAAAAAACAGGTCGGGCATTTTAAGGCTGTAACAGCGTGCCGTGTTGCATCATTGATTTACAGACGTGTAATTCAGGAAACAGCTAATATATGTTTTTGATTAGGGATGTCCTATATTTCCATATTTTTCTTTGATCGACATCGGCTATATTATCTGACCAGTCGTGACAATTTTTACGGGAGTACCTCCTAGTTACATTTGAAGGCGAGTGCACAATTACTCAAACCTCAATAGCAAATAAGGACTCTATATTACCACAAATCAGCAGTTTTAATATGGGTAAACTTCCACCAATATGCTTAACCGTACTTTATATAAAAAAAAAGGTGTAGAAAGTCACCGTCTGGCATTTATACGCAACAATAAACAAACAAACAGAAAGCGTCTGAAATCCATGCCAGGTTCAGGAGCATAGGATATATCAGCTTATAGTGAAATCACCAATAATAATACAGCAATTTACAAACTTGGAACAATGTGCGCTTTCCAACTCCGCTATCTACTCAAAAATATAGTGAATTTAATCCCATAACAGTGTAGGGAAGCACATAGTCTGCAAAACATACTTATTTTAACAATACTGTACCAAATATTAAGGGTTTTTTACTGTTGTCTGAAATATTAAACTGAAGCTGACTTTTAATCTCTGTAAGATTTTGATATAATCAGATTTAAGAAAATATTGGCAATGCTTAATGATGAAATCAGGGTTATAAAGAGTTGCGTTGTTCCTTCCTAAAATACATATTCCAGTTTAATACATTTCAATACTAACGGCAAATTATCTGATTGGATTAGAGGTTAAAAGATCGGAGGCCCGCTGATCAGGATACCCATAGGTTTTAATAGCTCTGATGTGTATCAATATGGAAATGGAACAGATTGGATCAGGATAATCAATTGTTGAGAGCCGCAATCGAATCCATTCTTGAAATTCAAACCGATACCCTGCTCTGCTCTAACAACAGATTCTCCCACCTGAGCTATGGCTCTGCACAGCTCCTCCAGAGCTCCTATGGCTCCTTGCCTGCTGCTCCAACTACTGCTCTCCAAAGCCAGTCAGCTAGCTGCATGACCATGTCTTTGTAGGGCTAGTTGTAGCAATAAAATGAAGTAAAAAGTTCCAATGCTTTCTGACTCATTACCATGTTGCTCCAGAAAAAGACTTTGATTCTTTACCTCGTTAAAGTTTAACCAGGAGACTTAAGACAACAGAGCAGGTCCATAAAGGTAAAGACTGTTGGAGGCCTTCAGGATGACCTGTTCATGTGCAGCTAAAGCTATCTTTATCGAAACTGAGCTGAACGTCTGCTAGTAATAAAATAATTTACATGAAACGGTGAGATAAAAAAAAAAGCCACGGAGGGGAGAAACGCAACGACGCATTACAAGGTTGCAGTTCAAAGCAGAGCAACAGGCCTGCAGTCAGAGAGAACGTTTAGAGCCCGTGTATCATCTGATCAGAAAAGAATGCAGCTGGTGTAAAAAGCTGAGCCGCGGCTCAAATCGCCTCCAGATCTGCTGCGTGACATTCCAACATGGCTCGCTTTTGTCCCAGTCTCAAAAGCGGGGGAGCAGATGAGAGGGAGGTAGAGATAGAGACTGCAGAGAGGGCAAGATGGGGGCGAGCAAAAGCGAAAGTATGAGACAGGAGAGCAACGTAGGAAGCAGCTGCACTTTGAGCAGAAATGGGTCGGGAGCATTCGGAGTTAAACGACTCGGAGGGCAGCCGGTCGAAGCCATTTATTCGTTTCTCTCATACGGCGGTTTATGAAAAACACTTCAGGGAATCGGTCGCAGACAGCTGCAGCAACAGAGACGTACATCTATAGCATCAACAGCTGAGAGAGATGATGGCAGAAAGCCATGGCATAACGAACAGAGGTGGAAAGATCAGCGAACATCTATGCTAACTTTTAGAGCCACTGACTGAAGTTATCAAATCTGTAAAAAGACTGAACACCAAGTTTTCCCCGTAGCTCTATTTTGACACCAGAACTGCAAAAGATTTTTGATTTTGTTTTTTCAGAATCCTGGGTCATTGAATCAGTGCTGGTCATTTCATTGCTTTGGTTGTCTTGTGTTTTGCCAACCATGGGATGTTTCACTCTCACAACTGATGGTTTAAAGTTATTTTTCCACAGTTTGATCCATCCTATATAATAATCTATGAGCAGCAGGTTCATCCGTCATGAGTGAAAGAAACGGTTCAGATGTTTTATTAATCCAGGAGTGAAAACCTCCAACATTGGTGTTGGTAAAATTAACAGAAAAGTCTCAAATGATTAATTCCAGCTGGGAATGTCATTGGTTCATCCACTATCGCTAATGCACTGAAAAGTAAAAGCCACATTAAAAAAAAACCACCTATTTATTTGTACTTGTGGTGATTTGAATCACAGTACATTTCCACAGAGCTGCACCATCTGTGGAAGAGTGTTTATCCCAGTATTAAAACTGGAATCACAAAGGAACTTCAGATCTCGAGTGTCCTGGATGAAGTTTCACTGCCTTTCATGGTGACACTTGGTCCATAGTTGGAGATGAAAAATAACGCTCACAGAGAGAGGTGGGGACATTTCATTCAGAGTCAGGGTTAATCATTCACAAACATCGAGGCAAAAATCTCAAATAGTGATGCAGATAAATATAGAGCCAGATGGTGGGAAGCTCCAACTCTTGCACACAGATTTTACTTTTTGTTTCACTACGATTTTCTTCTTATTTGAATCTGAAATGCTTTTGCATTTCTGTCTCCAACTAATTTCCTTTATTGTCCTGTAAACCACAGTGTGTAAACAGAGCCATGCCTCACTACAGAGGCTCTTCATTGAACGTGCGTGTTTGACAGAACTAAATGGCCAGAAATGCAGCAGTTAGTTTTGGTAATTTTGAGCAGGAAAAAAACTGGCCGTCTGGTTTGATCTTTTTCTCAGATCCAGGGTTTAAGAGGTGGGGGGGGGGGGAAAAACAGCATAACTGTCAAAATTGTTCATTTATTTTTACCATAATTTGTTTCTGGCCCTATGAAAGGCAGCCCAGGGGTTCCTGTAATGCAGCTTACTTTCAAATCAAATGTGTTAACTATAAAGAGACCGCTTGGCTTGAGGCTAAACCAACAGCACAGGTTGGTTTCATGCAGGTATTAAAGCACATTGGCATATTTTGACCATTAATATTTGAGAGAGCACACTCAGTGACCTCATCTGATTACTGGCAAAGAACATGTATTTATCGTTTCCTCCAGAGGGCTTGAACGTGCCGTGTCGTGAACGTAAAGTGTCGAGTCACCAGAGGTGGCTATGGGAAAGATGCCGGATACTTCTGCAAAAATCACAGTTTCACTATGGTTTTAGTAACTTCATAGCTTAGTCAGGAACAAGAACTGAGGCCAACATGCTGGCCTAATCAAAAAAAAGCACACACTGACAGTTTCTCAACAGGAGGGAAGCATTCATGACTCGACTTTGCCTTTGGGTGTTTTACAGAATCTTCTAAAGATACGCAGGTTTGACAAACGCCTTTAAAATGAACAATGCAGCTCTGGATTAGACTAAAATATTCCTGAAATATATCCGTCAGAAACGGTCCAGACCTCCTATCTGCAGTCCAGACACGCATGTGCCCGTCACAGACGAGCTGCACAGGTCTGTTTATACTGGACACAGACCGTACAGTACGTCTGGGTTAGCCTACTGTAGCCGTGTTTATACAGATACAGGGTCCGGCATGATGCGTGTTCAGGAAAAGCTGAATGTGTCTTTGAGAGCACGAATGAGTGAGAAGGCATGAGGAGAAACAAAAACGGAGGAAGCCTTGGATTTAAGGTCACCTCAACCCTTTCATTCACACAAAGATTTTTGAACTCCCGCTGCGTTTTGCCATAGCAACAAAATATGTACACGACTCACAAAAAGCGAGGTGTACTTGGGCTTCGGTAGAAATTTCAGGAAGATCCTAAAATGTGTTCTGACCTTTAAAGGTGAACTTAACGTGACCTTCTCTGAACTTGTTGAAAGCAGTCGTCCAACTGTTCAACGATGGGGTGGTTTTTGTTCAACAAGGACGAATTCACAACAGAATCATAATAAATGTCGTGGTTCAATCATAATAGGTATTTAAACTGACCTCTCAATCATGGTCTTGAGGTCAACAGTAGGATGGAGAGTTCAAGGAGAGCACCATGCTAGGGCTGGGAGATACGGCCTCAAATCTCTATTGCGATAAAATCTAAAGTATGAGCGGTAACTGTATGAATGTGGTATATTCTTTTTCTTACTCTTTACACATGTCAAATTATAATTTCAAGAACACTTATTGTGCAAATGAATTTGAAGAATCTATTCTTCTTCCAAAGTAATGCAACACAAAAATTTTCACAAAAATAAAGAACTAAATTGTCTGATTTCATGGTAGGGATGCACTGATACCACTTTTTTCTAAACCGATACCATACCGATAATTGGATCAGAGTACTTACCAATACTTCAACCACACAAAAAAAGTGCTATCAATTGGGAGTCAGATTTTATTTTCTTCTCTGTTTGTTACAAGAAATTATGGTGAATTAGATAAAACATATTTTTTTAAAATAAAAAAACCCACAAAACTAATATTTTCTGTGAAATTATTGCTGCATTTCGACATCTTAAGTATCTGTTCATGGTATCGGTTAACATTAGCCTATACCGATACAAGTAAATAAGGCGGTATCGGGGCCGATACCCAATACCAGTATTTATAATTTATACATTTAATATCACACAAAAAGAAACCTGCACATAGTGCTTCAAGTTCAGCAGGTTTCTTTTAATTTAAATAAAAAACAACCTTTAAACTTTCAATATCTAGTGTGAAAACAGACACTGAACATCAGTATTTATCTTCCTTGTTACAAAGTATGTAGACACAGCTTGATGAAATCAAAATGCATGATCAAAATCTCAACCTTTGGCTAAATTTATATAATTTCTACCCTAAGCCTTTTATATTGCCCACTATTTCCGCCTTCAACCCCTGTTTACATGGAGAAGAAACGCGTATAGCTTCAAAAACATTGTTAAAAGAAATGCTTTGTTAGGACTAGTGCTGGGTGGTACAGCAAATTTTTCATATCAATATTTTTTTTAAAACATGTCGGTATTACAGTATTTAAAAGTATTTTTTTTCCCCATATAAGACCGTTCATATCCACATTGTGTTAAACAGCCCATTTTACTGTCATATGTACTGCAACATGTTTTTCGCGGACACAGGTGAATGATAAGAAAATAAATTAAATGATTATGATTCTAGCCGACATTCTTGATGTTATGAGGCTGAAAGTAAATTTGTTTTTTAACCTCACATTGACCTAAGCAGCAAATAGCATCTTTTAACGGTTTTGGATGTAGTACTGAAGAATCCCAGTAGGGGGTCTACAACAGACTCGGAACAGATCGTGCCAAAGAAGAAGTAAAATAAACATGGCGACCGTAGGAGATTATTAGATTGTTAATATTCAGATAACAGAAAAAAAGACAGGAGAAGTGTTGTAGATGGTATGTAAAACATATTTACCGCTACTTTTGATTTATTTTCTACTGGTTTTGCCGCCATTGTGGGCGTGTACCTTCAGACGGTCAAACAGCACTCAACACTTCCCCTACTGGTTCCTCGCAATAGCGTTTGTAAACGATATACTGTTCGTTTCTCGTCTGACCTTTTAAAGCAGACAAACTTCTAAACTTTAGACGTGATTCCTTTTTTTTTTCATTACTTCCTCAGAATTGTGTGCATCGCTCTGGTAGCTCCTTCCAGCAGCTGTACTTAGTTAAAAACGTTGCTTTTCACGCTGTGGTGAAGAGCGTGTAGCAGTGAAATCCGTCACCGCTGAAACACTTCCCCACATCAAACGTTCTGGAAGTTGTACGAGCTACTCACCGCTATATTAAAAATGTATATAACGAAAATAAACACCGGTTTTCAGTATGAACCGTATACCGCCCAGGCCTAGTTAGGACCGCAACACCATACGCCGCCATGTTTGTTTGCTTTATCACCGAGTCGCGCATGTGACCAGATTTTAAAATTTTTTATCATTTACGGTGCCCTGAAACGGCGACTCCTTGTGGATGAGACACAGGTTAGATTAAATATCTTTGCAGCTACAGCTGGTTTCCTCTCCGTTTAGACGGGGCCTAAATCCAGTGGCTGAACTCCTCATCAGGAGGTCATTCAACTCTACAGCGGCCCGTAATGATTCATTTTACTCAGCTCTAATAAGGAATCTATACGTTTTAGGATGGTAGCTCACGAGGACAGCAGTTGGGGAGTCTCTGCAGCTCCTCCAGAGACAAGATGGGCCACTTGCCTGTTTCTATACATTTTTAAAACACCGGATCCAACAGTCTTGCCTTTAATACCTAAACTTGCTTTAAATGTCTTAATCCGTCAACTGTGCGCTGTTCTCCATGGTCATCATGATGCTGATGTTCCTTTAGGTTCTCAGATTAAATTACACCTTGATGGCCCCTATAAAAGTGACTTCTGAAGACAACTAGTAGAAGGAGCTAAATTTAAACAATTAAATCTACACACAACACACTATTATTTTTATAAATTGGAAAACTAATTACAATCTTCATTCCAATTGAATAAACACCCCTTTCTGTTGGTGTTATATCATTAAAATATATTGGTTAGTGGCAGTAACAAGTATGACTAGTTTTTGCATCCACTGTAGTTATACAATTTATACAACTAATCTGAGTCTGGTCATCTAGAAGCAGACTGATGGACTCATTTCACTTCCTTTAACCAAGGAACAAAACAAGCTTCACTGCTTGTACGTGTGTTTCCTCATAAACGGACTGAAAATCAGGTACAAAAAGCAGAAGCTTTGTCCAGCTGTACTTTTATCTTCTATCAGTGTTTCATAAGGTCATCCAAAGCTGCTTTTTTTTTTTTGGAACATGTACAGACAATGTAATGACCTTGCAGGTTACATTGTTGTAAGACCATGGGGAAAAATGTGAGTCGCTTTTATAACACGGCACAAAAATGAAAGCACCGCGTTATTAGAGATAAAAATAACCAAACAGGATTCAAATCAGTGGTTTTCCGCCCTGGGTTCGAGAACTAAATAACGGTACATATGGATGATGCCATAGGAACCCCCCGTCTGGATGGGCAGGAAATGAGCTTCAAAGTGTTATAGGGCCTCTCCTTATTTGTGTAGAGCTGCTTAGAGCCTCTGTCACACTTACATGAACTGGTTATGCTCCGCCTACAGGGTGACAGAGGAGTTAAATACAGGTTTGACAGCACCCTGAGCTGGCTGCTACAGTAAATGTGCAGGAGCACTTGGCAAGCAGCTACACCCCTCCAAAGGCAAGCTCTCAGAAAAGAGGACGAATAAATAGGCGCTTTTGCTTTATATCAGAACTTGTCACTTCCCCTTGGTTTATTTTGCATTTGTGCAAGGCTTTCTGACTTTACTTTGGGTTTTCTATCAGAGGGTGTGGTGCAGCTAACACAACTTAGTCTGTGTGTGTGAGAAAGGCTGACCTCTGCTTATCCTCTGTTTCTCTCCAGACAGGATTCCTGGTGTATCGATGATGCTGATACTTTCCAGGACAGGATTGGGCATCTGGGCACACATGAATCTAAAGAGACGCAGAGAGAGAGAGAGAGAGGGAGAGAAGCAGAGAAAATTAGATGTAGACTAAAACAAAAGCACCGGGTGGGGGGGGGGGGGGGGGGGGGGGGGGGGGGTTGCGCACAAGGAGAGCCGAAAACCAGATTGCTTCAACATAAACATTTTATTCATGAGCAATCTGAAGCAACTCCCCGCCCTCAGCAAGAAGTTGCCAGTATTCTGAATGTAAACTCAGTAATTTATCTTTATTGTGTAAAACTGGGACTTTGAGTTAATTTTAGGTCTCCTACTTTGTTTAGAGAATTTCACCAAACTCACTTCAAGACAAAGAAAATTTCAGCTCTTTTACTGATTTTATATTATACCAAGCACACAACATCTGTAGAACATATAAATATATACTACCTTTCTGGAAGTTATACGTTTACTTTTCTTATTGCACATTCTGTACATATTTCTAAATATTTTTATTATTTAGAGATTTTTTAGTATCCTGCTCTGTTGCACATTACAACCTGGGTATGTGTGTTGATCTGCACTTTAATCTTAATAACCAAACAGTCCTTTGATTTTGTGACTATGTCCATGATGCATTTTTTTTCTGGAAAATTTGTGTTTCTGTTTCCTGTTCTTATATTTTTTATATTAAAAACAAAAATACTTTACTAATCTTAAAGACAATAGGATAGGGAGAAAATGTTTGGAAAGAAACACTTATCCATAATCATACAACCTGACAAGAACAGTTGGGCCTAAATTCCTGAATCAAGCATACTTTCCCAGACTGTAGGAGCCCTAAGTTACATAAACACCTGTTTACGGACATAAATATTCATAAAGTCGCAGCCATTGCTTGTAAACACTACTTTGAGTAGATTTAATGCACAAACATTTGTCAAGTTTGGCAGATTAATCGAGCTCAAGCTGAAACTTTAACTGTCGTTTGGGTATTTTTCCTACAACAAACTGAAAGTACATGTTGATTCGGATCCTCCAAACAGCATAAAGCCGTTCTTTTTTTTTTTTTTTTTCAAAAGCCCGTATCGATGCAAGGGAGATAACTATGGAAAACACATAACACCACAAAAAACATTTCAGGCCCGACGTCTTCCCAAATCAGCATGATTTACGACGGTACAGCGCCTAAGGATGTTCACAGGGCTTTAAACCTTAAAGGGGGAGTCAAACACACACACGCCCTGAAGAACAGACGCATACACGCCACAAAGTGTGGGAGAGGAGGACTTATTTTATACAAACTCGCAGAGACCCACTCAGGACAAAGAGTTAGATTGTTCGGACAGCCGATAGCTGAGCGTATAATGTCTCACTCTGCTGGCCCTTCAGTCAAACAGAACCGATACCCACAGCAGGAGCTCAGAGGCACCCGGTCATAAGACTGGAGGAAAAAAAAAAACTATGCTTTCACATTCCTGCCGCAACCACACAAACCCTAAGAGAGGTCCTGCACCGCATTCAACAAGGAAATGGAAAAATCTACAATGATCCAGACAAAAGAAACTAAGAAAAAGGCTCCTTTCCACGGAAGAGCGGTGTCACCTTACAGTGGTACTGTCAGGAAAAGATAGCAGGCCTGCAGGTTTTTTTTCCTCTCCATCTCCCTCGCATCTTTTATCAAATGACATTCAGTTGGATGTTTGTCAAGTTTTCCATCGACCTACCAGTCCTGACAAAATACTCCGATCAACCCGGAGCTAGAGTTCTCAGAAACGAATAAATGTGCTGACACAGCAGTCCCAGCACACATCTACTGTGTCATTATGTATGGCAGAAGCTGGAGAGCAACCCTCGCTGAGAGGACGGTTCAGCACGCGGACGCAGGAAGACGTTTAATGTCGTATCTGCCCTACGACTGGAATCTTCTCTCCCAGTCTTGACACACCGCCTCCTGACCTTCAGCCTTCATACGCGGCCTAACCTCAGCTTCCCACACACAAGAGGAAATGGGCGGCTGTCACTCGCACTGGAAAACGTGACCAGGAAGGAAGGTTACTACTGTGGCAGTGTTTCACGCATGTTCCTCCTGAAATTAAAATAAAAAAAAGATCAGAATCATCATGTTTTATTTTAACCAGTTGTTTGTGGAGATGTCCCGGTACCTTTCTGTGTACTGTTGAAGCCCATCCCTAGTAAAGAGCACACTCAGCGCCCTGGAAAAACAGGACAGGACGGAGCCGGACAGTGTGGGCCAGAGCGGAACCCAAGCTTTGCTGACTCCAGCTTTACAGACCGAAGGCTTACAGAAAACACTGAAATACACTGGGGGCCCCCCAGACTGCAGTAGCACGCAGTGTAAAAAAAATACAAGAACCGAACAATATGCTCGAGTCGTAGAAGAACCGTCAAGTTTAATTTTAAGGAGAAGGTAAACAGAAACAACCTGAGCCAACTGGACAAACCTCAGGTTTCTCTGAAGATGTGAGAACCAAATTTCTGTTTATGCTCCTCATAAATGACTGCTTACAGGGAAGGTAAGACCCACCTGAGCCTGGTAGTTAAAGGCTAATCTTCACACTCAATAACTATGGTTAAAAGCTGCACAAAACGGCTGACATTACAATCTCATCAAGTCACCCAATCAAGAGTCCATAATTTTTTTAGTAACACGCGTTCTTACTAGAGCGTTGGCTCCGGCCTTTTAACTCTGGGTTTGTGTATTCTCCAAGGAAACAGGTGGAGCTGAACAATCCGTAATAGTTAACGTTTTTTACAGCTAAAATAAGAGGGAAAAGTTAATTCTGCAGTACAGAATCTGTGTAAAAAGGTAGCTTAAAAACATTTTTCATGCCTCTTAATATTTTACACATAGTACAGGTATAAATATTTTATGGAGAGAAAAAAATTGGTATGGAATTGGAACATATTGGACCGTGATAATCAATGCAAACTCTTGAGGAATGGAATCGATTCTTTAAATTGGAATCGATTCCCAGCTCTACTACGTTCATCGATACCACAACACAAACCTACTAATCAGAAAGGATCTCTCACAAAGGCTGTTGAGTTACAGAGTTTGGATTTTAGCCCTCACTTCCTCCTGACTGATCTTGATCAGACAGCTCTGGGTGTAAAAATAATCACCATATGGCAACCATGAAGCACTGTGGGCTTTATGCTCACATTTGTGGTTAAACTGCGAGAGAAGCCTTTACAACCGAGCGCTACTGAAAGCAAAACAGTTTTAGTATTTAAATGAAACTGTGGGATGTTTTTTAGAAGCTGGATCAGCAGCAGTTCTAAATACGGATGCAATGATGCCACTTTTTACAAGCCGATACGATACCGATACTTGAATACGAGCATTCGCTGATGCCGAGTACCTATACCGATACCAAACAAAGAAAATGCAAAAAATTAAAAGACATGTTTTATTTTCTTCACCGATTGTTACAGCAAATTATGGTGAATTAGAAAAACCTAAAATATTCACAGAAATCCCCACAAAACGTAAATGTCTATTGAAAAAAAAAAAAAATCTGTGAAATTATTGCAGTTTTTCCACATTTTTGGTATCGGTTCATGGTATCAATTAACTGACTGATTCGAGTAGATTAGAACGACACCAGCATCTGCGCATCCTTCGTTCTAAAGACACCGATTGGTTTCATATGATCTCGCAGGGTTTCCGCTACAATCCGCAACAGAGACAAGTAAACTAAATGAATCACCAACTCCACTAGACGTTATCCTGCTTCATTGGCGAGTATAAAGGCAAATCCACATTCTGAGTTAGAAATATGTGGTCCAGTTAGCAAAAAAACAGACCCACAATTCTCTCATGAGCGTTTTACAAATATCTTTTTTCTTTCCTCCAACCCTGCTCCTCAACGCATTTTAGTCGAGTCACTTTTATTCATATAGCACATTTAAAAACAACAGGCGTTGACCCAAAGTGCTTTACATGGCAAGAGAGGGGTTGGGCACAATCAATTAAAAACATAGACAGGGACACACAGGTCTGACAAATAATGTGTAGACATAATTACAGTAAGAAAAACACTATTTCCCGAGTAAAATTAGGAAATGTTTCCCTGACAAAAACCCGTCTACTTCAGTTTTATATAGTTTCGAGGGAGAGGCGCATACTGAATTAAGATAAAGCCACGTAATGTGAAAGCACTTGGCCCAACAGCTTGATAAATGATGTGACAATAAACAATAAGCTGTTGTTTAGACAAAGCCTTATCTGCTTTCCTCTTTGCTGTTTATTAAAGTCTGAGCTCTGAATAATGGCCGATAAACCCGACACTTCCCACTCCTTCAAAGTGATGCGTGAAATACAATAACTGCGCTTTCCTTACTATGAACGGCGGTTACTTGGCAGAAGTTTACTTCCACAGACGATAAGGACAACGCTACATAATTCCAGGAAGGAATGTCAAAGGAAATTGACAATAGGAAACGGGCCCAACCGAGCAAGTCCCAGCTCGAGTGTTTATCTTGCTACAGCTCATGGCAACATAACAAACACTCTGATGTCGGCAGCAAATTAAGATCACAATAACGACAAGAAAAATCAGCCGTTTGTTTGAGCGTCTGTTCAGCTGGATGTCTCTGGGCATGGAGCAAAGGGAACTGGGAGATTCCCACATCCTCTACCAGGAGGTGACGTCGCGTTTCAGGATGTCTGAGGTCATAAGAAATCCACACATTGTATAACAGGATCAGGTGTTTGAGCCTTCGGCGAGCACGGTCACACCTTTGCTCTCCGAGCCTGCTTGGGAGGGGCTCGTGTCACACCGCTAAATGTGTTTTTATACAGCATTATTCCTAATATGTAACATTCATTTGTGTCGGTGCGTTCAAAAGCACGTGGCCTGGGAAACACCTCCGACTCATCTGAGCTTTGGGAAAGACTTTCATTAGACGGGGAAAATCCATTCCGATGATCATCTGGGAAGTGCTCAGGAATGTTCTCAGGGATCGGGAAAAATCACAACCTCCCATGAGTCAAATTCCTTTTAAAGATGGAACATCTGCTAACTTTACAATCGCACCATTACACTCTAGCTGGACCGTAAAACCTTTAACCCTCTGTGATAAGACAAGGAGATCAACAATAAGCTTTTCACCTCAACGTGTGATGGTTTCTAGGATTATTTATTATTATTATAATTATTATTCAGATATTTTTAAACGTAAGGGACACGTCACCAGCATTATGTGAAAAACTTTAAATTTAGGCGGCTTAGACGTTTATAATGCGGTGAAGCTTTCTCAGAGTGTAGGCTGAATAACATTCAAGAATCCTAAAATCTTTTTGATTAAACATTTATTGCCTTTAAAGTGAGTAATAGAAAGCAAATTAGCTTTAAATACTACAAATAATGGATGGATTTGTTTTAAAAAGGGCAACACTGACAAGATATTTGGTCAAATTAATGCCTTTCTTGGTGAAACAACTTAATTGAAGACAACTACAATAGCATCAACCTTGTATTTTAAAGCCTCCACAGCTATAGTAGTTATAGGAGCCGGCAGCAGTAGAGATGGATACTACGTGAAACTTATGGCCCCGGCTTATAAGGACACAACAAGGTCAGCAGCGTGTTGCCAAGCGGCATTGCTCACATTTATCTGTTTGAGGGAACATACTGTTTCATCAGGATGGAGTTTGGTGAAGGTGGGGGGGGGTTTGGAAAAGCACTTTAAAAATATCTACTACTAAACTAGCATTGATATGCATTTGTCTCAAAGTGAAAGGGGAAGAGCTTCTTTTTATTTGATTGGGTCATTGGAAAGCACCTTCTCTTCTCTGTGCTACACACACACACACACCTACCTGTCTGCTGACAATAAAAATGTGTAGGAAAACTTGCGCGCACACTCTGGGCACTTCAGCAAAGATTGCTCAACAGTGCAATGTGAATTTGCTCAAGAAAAAAAAAAGGTGTGGTGCATGTTAGGACTTGTAGGAGTAGGGGGGGGTTAAATCACATTTGGTGTGTTTATAAGACTTGAGTTCCCTGGATTTAACTTGTGAAAGCACTCTCACGATTGTATTCAAAGAATAACCTAAAAAAAACTTTCGGGTTTAGCTTCTAAAAATCTGCTTTTTTCTGTTTTAAGTGGGGGCGTTACAGTTCCCAGGGGTTCATTACCTGTTGAGGAAGGCGTTTCCGAAAGCGTTGAGTTTGCGAAAGGGCTTCTTGGGGTCCACCACCAGGGCATTACCAGGGATCACCCCCTCCTGCTCGCCGTGCATCACCGCGATGAAAGAGTCCGTGGTGGGCTCGGGGCCAATGCGCATACCGGGGAAGTCCTGCTCCATGAGGTGTCTGATGAAGGTGGTCTTACCGGTGGAGTACTGCCCGACCAGGAGCACCATGGGCTTGTTGTCGAAGTCGGCATCTTCCAGGGCCGGGGAGTGGAAGTCGTGGAATCGATACGTGTCCTCCAGCGGGAACAGTTTGGTTCGGTAAAGCTTCCGCAGCCCGTCCGACACGTTCTGGAACAGCTCGGGGTCCTTCTTCAAGGTCTTCCTGAACATGGTTGCCGGGGTTTTTCTCTCTCTTTTTTTTTTACCCTTCCGTTGACACAGCTGTGTCGGTCTCCCCTTCAACTGTTAAGTAATTAAACTGAGAGGGGGTTCTCACGCCGGAGATTAGCTGCGTTGAGACAACTGGGGCGAGGTCTTGGAAGTTTAGTCCCCACCCTCCGCTTTGCTAGCTTACCAGGCAGTGGCCACGCACGACGAGCCTCAGTCATCTATGGGAGGGCCCCCCTTCAGCCAACTTCAAGTTAATTTAGCACACCCACCGGTACTCCACCGTGGATACGAAGCGACTGGCAGAGAGTTACCGTCAAATGTGCCGAGGATTTATATGAAATGAAACCGTTAAAGCCCTTCTTGAAAGGACACTAGGGTACGGTTATCGGTTAAGACACCGGAAGTGTTACTTCACAATAAAAGTCAGCAATAGCGTCATCAATATCTTCCAATGCCAATTGTGGTATGGCAGGCTGATGTGACATATAATTAAACCCCCACGTCACGGTCACGTCTCAAATTACTTTACGAGCGTTGCACAGTGAAATAATATCCACCAAAAAAGTCATTGGCCCATAAATCCGAATCTTATCTAGATACCACAAAGAGTGTTTGTTTTTTAATGTCATTAAAGTCAAAAAGTTCAGGAAGCTGCAGCTAGCATCCGAGCCTCCGAAGCTGCACCACATTAATCTTTCACTGTATCGGGTCAAAAACTACCTTGACTTGAAACAACTACCCAAGAAAACTCCCCTTTTCTAGTTTTTAAACAAGGGTTTCAACAACTTCAAATTAGGAATCCACCACCATGCACGTTTAGGTGATTAAAATATTGAAATTGAAAATATTGTTTTTATCTAATAATCAGTAGCAGCCACAGGTTGACAGAAACCAACTCTATGAGGGATGCAACAATAGTATACCGATACTTGGATTTGAGTACTTGCAGATACCGAGAACCAATACCGATACTTCTACCACACACACAGAAAAAATGCAATGAATTAGAAGACAGGTTTTATTTTATTTTATGATTGTTGCAACAAATGATGGTGAATTATATTTGTTTAAAATATATTAATAACAATGACCATAAAACTAACATTGCACGTGAAAAATAAACATTTTCTGTGAAATTATTGCAGAGTTTCCACATTTTAAGTATCAGTCTATGGTATCGGTAACTGTAACCAATACCAGTACAGTACTTAAGAACGGTATTGGCCCCAACACCTGATACCAGTATCAGTATCGGTGCTTCCCTCGTCTCTATGATCTTCTGGGGTTGCAGTGGGAAAAACGGGGGAGTCAGCAAGTCAAGCAGCTGCTTCAGAGCCCTGGAAATATTGTTATCCGTCTCAGGAGAGGAGTGACTGCACAAGAACAGAAACTAAAGTAGTTTTAGGTGAAGCCTACACTAGATGGACAAACATAAAACATTTCCACAGCATCAAACAGCAACTTTCCTCCTGGATCGGTAAGCTAATTCATTTGCTAACTTTGCTACCGTTAGCCATCAGTTAAACTCCTCTGTAATACATTCCTCACTGGACACAGTTCAGGTTGGTAACTGGGCGTATCGGCAGCGAACCAGGCAACCCAACAGCTGGAATGATGTTTTTATTGTTGAAACCATAGAAATGGTTGCAGCTAGAACCTATATAAACTAGATGTCGCTGTCATGCTCATGTTCCATAGCCAACCTTTAAGTTCATCTTCCAAAACTGAACCTATATATTGGTATTTCTGTTTATTCACTTGTTTATTGATATGACAGAAACTTTAGCTATTCTGTTTGCTTTTTTGTTTTGGGCATGGGTGATGAAAATAAGAAAAAGAAACACTTTTTAATTTTGAAATGTGATGGCTATGTGATTATGTTGTCCTTGTCAATAAAAATATTTTAAACATATATTTATACATGTCCTTTGCTGCAAACATATACTCAATAGTAGGTTCCCAATGCTGAAATACTTTTTTTCCCCCCTCCATTTTTTAACGACAGATTAAAATATGCTCTTCACCAAACAAAACAAAAAACAAAAAACACTTGGGTTTGTTACAGTTGTGTGTTTCTCATTCATACATATGTTTCAATCTCTGTTTGGTCTCCTTATGGCTATTTTGAAAACTTCCTTCTAAAAGTCTTTCTATTTGTTCAAATATTCCAGGTAGTTTTTGCTTTCCTTTGCTATCCTTTTGATCCCTATTAGGACGTGTCGTCTTGTTTAATGTGTGATCCATGTTGTGAATTGCTCTTGTTTTGTCTCTTTCAATAATTTTGAGTCAGTTAATATTGCTGTGTTGCCTTTGTGTTCACATTCTAAACTTCATTTGTTTCCTTATGTCTTTAGGCTCTCCATTATCATTTGTGGACCATGACTCGTGTTTATGGGATGGGATGAGGAGATTTGTTCAGTAATGTGCACACAAGTTTCATGGTGCTTCAACAGTTACGTCTCCTTTTCCTTTTAGTTTCAAGAGGCTTCTTTGAATTACCACCTGATATGGTGATACCAAAGTTTAATTTCACTTTTGGTTTGCCTTTTATTTTTGCGGCGACTAAATCCCCCCCAGGCACCTGCTAATGCCAGTCTGTTAACTTTGGGGATATTGTTCTAATGGAAAACACTGATTTCAGGAATCAGGAATACAGTATTTAGCTGCATCTCAATAAATCAGAACAGAATTGAAAAGTTAAGTTGCCCTTTTACAGATTACCTCTGTTTATGCTTATTATCAGATTTAAATATCTCAGATCATAAAAAAACAACAGCAGAAAAAAATATTCTGAATAAATAGAAAAGATAGTTTTTAAATTATCAATTTATTTATTTACTAGGGTGAAACCAAACACCTATTCAGATGATCTTGACCTTATGTGAGAAGTAATCACCCTCTAATCTTACAACAGGTCAGAGAAACAGCCTTTGTAAGGTCATGCAACTGCATCTAATTTAGATTTAAGGTTTTACTTTCACTCGGTCACTCTATAGCCTACATTTTGTTTGTTCTGAGCCAATCAGAGCTGAGCTTGCTGACATGTTTTGGATCATTGTCCTGCTGTATAACCCAGTTGAGCTCAAGCTTAAGGTAAGAAACAGGTGGCTGAATAATTTCTGTTAGATCCGCAAAACTTCTAGTTTAATCTGTTACAGCAAGTAATCCAGGTCCTAAAGCAGACAAACCAGCCAAAACCATCACACTCCCACCCCCATGTTTGATTGTGTGTGCAATGATCTTCTTCTGAAATACTGTGTTACGCCACATGTAATGGGACGCACACCTAATATAAAGTCATGTATTTGTCTCATGAGTCCACAAATATTTTTACAGCAGTTTCTGGGGTTGCTAAGAAGCTTTACTGCTAATGTAAGACAGGCCTTTGTATTCTTTTAGTCCAGAATGATTTTTTTTCCCACTGACGCCATTTTTTGTTTCGTTTAATCTCTTTCTTTTTTGGCATCCTGGATAAGTCTTTAATGTGCTGGTAAAGTAATTTTGGTAGGACTGACACTTCAGAGAAGGAAATAGTGTTCTACGTTTTCACATACTGGGTTTATGAAGTACGAAAGTCTTTAAAAAGCAAATTTGTCACCCTTACCAGACAAACAAATGCCAAAGATTTTGCTTCAAATCCAGTTTTGAGATTTTTTACTACTTCCTGTTTAAGTGATTTATCAGGCCTAGCATTAATAAGGGTAATGACCAGTGAAAGTATATATTGGTAGTTTATTCATGATTTAACAAGGTGTGGTGATATTTTCTTTACATATGGCTGGCTTGCATAGCATTTTTCACCATAACAAATAAAATCATAATTTCAAAACACACATTTATACTTTCTTGATATATTTTCTTATTATATGGTATGACAAATGAATAGATTATCTGAAACATTTAAGTGTTAATTAAAGCAGAAGAAATCTGTAAAGGGGAATCTACATTTTGACAGCAGTGTAGATTCGTTACATACAGAGGGATTCACTTAATCACACGATTTGAACTTATAGCTTACCAAAACCTAAACTCCTTTGTTTTTAAATACGAAATGTGTAATTAATCTATATAAAGTCCCCTTTTCACTTTTTGAACTGAATTACTGAAATCAGTTTTTATTCTATTCATATTTATTGAGATGTATGTGTGGAATTAAAGTAGAATTACATAAAATTATTACATAAATATTGTATGACAATGATAAGAAACATAAATCTTCTTAATCTTTATTGTGAAAGAATTAAAATCACACTGACACCTTAGCTAGATTAACACAGATTTTATTTGATAGCAACCATAAACCATTAGATTAAAACAAAGTTTGACCGAGTGTAGAACGAGTGAGCAGGATGAGTCCTGGAGTGTCGATGAATAGAGGTGTCCCTCCACAGATAACAGCAGCTCCACTGGATGCCAGAGTTTTTCCAAATGGAGATGCTGTTACAGCTGGTGAAACCCGGAGAAACAACACAGCCTGAACAAAAACCCCGAAGGCTTTTCATTCCAGATCTGGCTGCCCAGTCTTCAGCTGACAACTGCTGGTTACAGAGTCAAAGCCGGAGTCTTTGTTTTACCTCAATGAGGATTGGATGACATTTAAATATTAACTTAAATACAACCTCTGGCTTTTCTAGAGTCTTGTGTCTAGAGTCTACCTTGCAAAGTCTCAGCAAAGTTGTTCGATAAAATGCTGCCCTCTTTTGTTCAACTCACCAATCACATGAAGTCACACCCTTTTACTGCCCGTTCTAAATTCAAGCCCCCATGTGATAGCAGCAAGATCTGATAGATTATCTCTGAAATATCATAAAACTAATCTTGACTTTTACCGCACCCAAGATTACATTCCACTCTTTGACTCCAATAAAATCAGGGTCATTCACTCAATAAATGGTACAAGGTGTTAAGAGCAAGATGCTTAGTGGCAAACAACTGGAATTTGAATTCTATATAAATTATAATTTCATGTTTAGTCATTAAAAATAGCTTTCGGTGTGAATAATAGACTTTTTCCTTTGGTATGCTTCATATTTATTTCCTGAAATTTGACTTGACCTATTCTTAGTGAACTTTGACCCTTGACCCGAGAAAGAAATAAAAACAGAACCATAAAGTAATCTAAAGATAGCGTAAAAAGACCTTTATACCTATTATTGCCTTCAACTTTGCCCACCTCTATTCACAAAATATTTCCAATTGGAATCATTATGATCAACAAGAAATATACTGGCACGTTTTTAACAATAGTTTTCTAAATCTTTACATAACACTTTCACAGAATATAGTCTTTAAAAGGAATATGATGGTATCAATCAATTAAAATCAGTGCATATTAAGTTGGGCATCATGCTGTCAATTTTACCAAGAAGCAAACGCTTAAACCCTGAAATGTGTTTGAACTCTTTCAACAATCTGTTCAATTTTACATTTTATAAACAAAACTTTTAGTTACATCTTGTAAAGATTGAACCTTTCCTGATTAATTTCAAATATAAAATCATTGTGATTGCTAAAATAGTACCACAAATAGGAAAAACACTAATATTCTTACAGCTCTGAATGAAAACCAGGTCCACGCTCAAGGTGTGGGTTTGCCCTGAAAAAAGAAGAAGCTTAAAATCGATCTCACAAATGGATACAGCACATTTCTATTGCAGATCAGTTTGATAACCAAATTTGATTGAATAAAGCTCATACTTACCAAGTTAACCCTGCAAACACATGCTGTGGGAGGAAAAGAGAGGCAAAGAATTACAATCAAACGCGTGAAAGAAAATCAGTAAGTGGCTGAGAGAAAGGTCTGAGTAATGGATGAACTCGTGACTGAGAGCTCCTTATGACTGTGTGGGGGAGAGAAAAATTAATCATTACACTCACTGTAAATATGTAACAGGCCCAACCTGCACATGAAAGTCAGCAAATTATATAGTTTGAACACCAATAAATGTGTAATGATGTGATCAAATCATTCGGGTCAATAGGAAACATATACTTCCTAAACCAAGAGAGAAAACAAATCTTTAATGCGTTTCAGGATTATTACCTTCTATACCAAATGTATTTCTTGCTCTGGTTTAAAAGGTTTTGAGTAACATTTATCAGAGATAATCAAACAAGGTCTGCCTGTTTGGTGTTGCCCAGCTACATTTTCATTTTATAAAGTCCAAAAGTGAAAGGTTTGTGAAGATGGAGCATCTTGAACTCAACATTTTTGCTTCATATGCAGTTTGACTGTCGCAGAGTTATTGCAGATACAACTATCCTCTTATTCAGTCAGGCATCTGTTGCATGCCTGAACTTAAATGGAACTTCAGCTATCAGAGATGCTAAGTCATTGCATGCTTATGTAATGATCAAATGTAAAAGTGAAAATACTTTAAGAGATTAAACAGATCAATAAGTAGTCAAACTCCTAGATCCAAGCTCTGAAATCCAGATGGGCTTGTAAAAGGATTCATAGCCCTTGAACCAGTTATCATTTCATCTTAATTAAACCACAATGTTTAAAAGCATATTAGCAGGATTTTATCATATTGACCAACGCAAAGTAGACCATGTTAACAATCAGGTATGTATTTATTTCTGATTATCCCCCCAGAATTACAACTTTAATCTCAGAAATCAGGTTTTATGGCTTACAACAGCAAGGGGAAACGACAGGTTACAACAGCAGAGGAGACGACAGGTTGTAACGACAGAATAACATAAAACTACAGCAATAACATGATTAAATAAACCTAAAAGGCTAAATGTTTGGTCAAGTTAGTCATTTACATAGGTAATGTAGTAGTCAAATGTAAATTTGTAAGCGCAGATGTACTGTTGCCAGATACATAGACACTCTCAAATGCAAAATTACATGTTGATTTGACATGTGCAGTGTGCTTATGAACATTGACAGACATTTTTGGCACATTTGGAACCCCATACTTTTGATCCCAGAATTTTCAGGTGTTCTTTTATTGAAATTCTATTTCTGAATTTTAATCTAATTTTTAATCACATTGTCAGAGGCCCTTACCCTCATAAAGTGTTTATTTGTGAATCTTTTTGTTTCTTGAATTGTGTGAAAAATCCAAGCGTTCTTGAAGTTTGAGAGAGAAAGAGGAAAAAATAATCATAATAATTGTCCATCCTCTCTTTTGACCCATTTGGCTTTCCGTACAGAGGAGCCGTTGTAGCAGGCTGATGTAAGTAGCTAATAACGCTCTCTTCTTCAATCTATGTTATGCCTCAGATATTAACTCATTTAAAACAACATAATCCCTTTTAATATCTTTATTTAAGATAAAAAACGTGATATTTGGTGATTACCATTTATATCGATGTTATTTTAACCATTTTAGCCTGTAAAATTGGCTTCGCTAGCAGCATGAATGCTAAGGTTAGCTCCTGCTGTACCTGGAAATAACATGCTAACAAGCTGCTTCTCATGCGGAAACTAACATGTGTTTACCCCATAATTTATTCCGAAAATATAGCGAATGTGTTTCTTTTCAAGGGGAGAATCCTACGGGATTTGCTTAAGCAATTTCTTTTTGTAAATGACCCATGAGAGCTGGTGACTTGCTCGTTACAGGTCAAAATGGCAGAGCTAACAACACTAGAGAGCCTTCTGGAGATGGGCTTTGAAAGGAACAGAGCGTGAGTGATGATCCTCACCCTAGATATGATGGGTTTCAGGGAGCTGAAAGCTAGCGCTGTGTAACATGTCGTTTATGTCGCTTCTTCAGGGAGAAAGCTGTGGCCCATACAGGAAACCAGGGAATAGAGCAAGCTATGGACTGGTGAGATCTTTAGAAACTACTGTTAAAGATTATTCGCCTCCTGATGTGTTTTTTACACAATTACTTTCAAAAAACGTCAAATACATTTTAATATCAGACAATGATAACCTCATTAAGCAGTTTTTAATATAAAGATTTCTTCAATTACCTAAATCAAAGCTATCCAAGCCAACTTTTATATCTTAGATCAGAAATTAACCATATTTTTGTGTTAAAGTTTCACTAGTGACACCTAGGCTTGATTACTTTCAGACCTGTAGAACATAGAAACAGAACCTGTCTGACAACTGGAAGCCAGCTTAAAAAAAAACAGGCAAAAAGTGATACAAAAACTGAGACATAGATCTGAAAAATCAACACAACGTTTTTAGTAGTGCTCTAGATCTGTGAAGCTCTTTGTTATTGTGTCAGTATCAATCCGTCTTCCCCTCTTTAAAGGTTTATCTGCAGTTTGTAGATTTCTGCTCCTAAAAATTAATTTCTATACGCTTCAAAATGTCTTCTTTTTAAATTATAAGCAACAAAACAGCAGATTAATATATCTAGCCTTTGTGGCTGTGGGAGGGGGTAAAGTTCGTCAATCAGAGGAACATTTCCTTAGTTCACACACTGAAGTTTAGTAGGTAGGGCTGGGTATCGATTCCAATTGCAAGAATCAATTTGATTCAGATTCTCATGAGTCAGAATCAATTTTAACAATCCAGTTCAATCCGATCCAGTTCGATATTGGTCAGTGGTATTAAAAATCTGGTTTTTTTTTTAGCTGTTATCTTAATTATATGTAATTCAATGACTTATCACTGGGTGAGTAACAGTTAATCGGGGGAAACTGTATTAACCCTTTCAGACACAAGACTTAAAATGGCCGTCTGGACTTTTCCTTGCTATTTAAGCTGTAAATTTGGCAAAAGAGGAAATGGAACAAATAACCTTTAAAATAAGAGGACAAGAAATGGTGGGCCAACAAATGTGGGAGAAATATCTAAAGGAACGACATACCCAAAATGAACCCTGTATAAAAATGAATAAAACATCCAAAAAGTAGGACGTAAAACTATAAACAACCACTAAGTGGAGCACTTTTTCACTTAATTTTATCTGTATAGATATATGCATGTATATGTACTTCTGTATATATAGCTATATGTATGTATACCTGCATGTATATATGTATGAGTATGTGTAAGTATATATATAAAAAAAGGGCAAACTATTCTAAAAATTAAAATAGATTTTTGAACTTGCGAGTCGATTCGATTTCTATAAAAATCTATTTTGATAAAGTCGATTTTTCCGATTATTATAATTTTTTTATTCACAGCTCTATTAGTCGGTGTTTGGCTCGTGAGGTCTTAACATGACATCACAATGATGACCAGATGGTATAATCACAGAGAGGAGGACATAGTGGCTGTTTCTCGCGCTGAACTCTTGTCTCTCCTCCAGGTTAATGGAGCACGAGAACGACCCGGACATCGATGAGCCTTATGTTCCCCCGGCGGGGAACGTTTTAGGAGGAGAGGCAGGCAGTCAGTCCAGCGCAGTCCAGCCGACAGCAGGGGACACTGTGGAAGGTTGGTGGATGTTTTTTTTAGTAGATTTACCTTGTTTACCCAGACATAGATCTGTCTTTGTTAACCGTTTGGAGAACGTTTGATTGCTCACATTGTGGACATGTTTTTCACGTCAGAGATGACAGAGGGAGATGAAATACACGAAGTCGATAACCCCGACGGCTCAAAGCGACCAATGACGGAGGAGGAAAAACTTGAGCAAGTGAAAAGGTCAGAGCTGATGCTGAACAGTTTCAACCAATGCTACAGAATCGGTGTTGAGTTTTTTTTATTTTCCATCCTGGTGGGGCGTGGAACTGTTGTCTACTATCTTGGTTGCCCCTGCTTTTCAGGCTAGAGGAGCTGATGCGGGTGAAGCAGGCGGAGAGAAGGGAGCGGGAGCGAGCCGAGGAGGTGGAGCGGGAGAAGCAGCGAAGGAGGCAGGGCCAAGAGCTGCAGCAGATCCGGCAGAAGATACAGGATGACGAAATGAAGAAACTCGCAGATCAGCGGAGGAGAGAGAAGATGGAAGACAAAATGGCTAGGTTAGCTTCTTAAAACATTCATCATTAGGTATTTAAAGCAGCAAAATGGTAAATATGATAACTGATACATATATAAAGTCATGGATCACTATACAGAAGGTAGATGGTGTCATTTATGGGTAAGGTTTGACTGCACGTGTTACAGGACACTTTTGAACTATGATGCCGTTTTGCTCATTATTTATTATGGTTTAGTCTGGGCGATATGGCTACATTTTTATATCCCGATAACGATATACTTCACGACATAGCAATTTTACTGTTAATTTATTTCATGAATAGTTAATAAAAATGTAGAACGTGAAAATGCAGTTTTAAATGATAGATGACGATAACGCCACTCAGACTCATCATGTACTGATCTATGTGTTGATTTTACTTCTTGTTTCTGTTTGTAACTTTGCTGCCTTTTTTTTGTCTCTGTCAGGCAAAGGGTTAAAGACAAAATCGCACGAGACAGAGAGGAGAGAGCACAAAAGGTAACTCAGACCCAGAGCTCTCATTTATTCCTCATTTCTTTCTGTAACTCTGACCTCTCTCTGGTTCAGTTTGGAGGTGCTGCTCCTCCGACCACGGCGACATCTTCCCAGCCTGCGCCACCCAGTCCGTCGTCACCCACCGGTCAGGGCCCCCCACCCACAAAAAAGGAGTACGATGAGTCCAGGATACAGGTGAAAGACTCCTTATTAGTATAAAATACTGTTTGCACTTGATAGATTATACTTTTAAGGCTTTATGTCCCTCTCCTCTTTCCTTCCTTGCATCCCTTCTCTCTTGCGGTCTTCCTCAAATCCTGTCTACCTCTGATCTTGTCATCTCTTCCTAACCTTCCTCTTTCCATCTTTTAGTCCTTCTGTTCGATTTGTCCTCCCTTGCATCCCTAGATCTTCCCTTGCATCCTTCCCTCATTCTTTCTGTGATCCTCCCACTGAGATCTGGATGGTAAAAGGTCTTGTAAAATGTTTATAACCGTTTCCTATTTGGTCATAATCAATGTATTTTATTGAGACTTAATGCCATAACAATGTGAAGTGTAAGGGTGAAGGGGATACAACCTCCCCTTTCAGGATATGAAGATAGACTAAAGTACCCTCGCTTCCTTTCTTCAGTCTGTCATTCATTGCTTGTGTCCTTCCTCCCTTTAACCCTTCTTTCCTGCCGCTTTCCAGGTTACAAGTGCTAAGCTAAAGCACTGAAAACTGTAGAAAGTTGACTCTGGATCTTTAAGATGGAAACATTAAAAGAAGATTAGTAAGAAGTATGGTTGACACGGTGTGAAAATTTAACCTCACGGTTATTGTGACCAAAATTATCACGGTTTTCAGTATTATCGCTGTATTTAAAAACATTTTTTACGGGTGTTGAATATGTTTAGAAAGCATTGATAGTCCTACACAAACTAAGATAGTTTTAAAAGGTGTAACAGCGTTTACTTAAGATAATACAGACGTGTCTAATCAAAAGTGCAACTTTTCACATCAAAGTAAAGGAACAAGAGTTGAGCAAGAAAATCATTATCATTATCACACCACTGTTCATATAAATATACATATGAGTTTGCCTATACCTATTTTTTGCTGCTAAATCAAAAGAAAACGATTGGCTAGAAATTCATTATCTTACAGAGCATATTATAAAAAGTACGAAGTATATTTGCTATTAATATATCAGTTCATGGTATATGTTAACTAACCCAGAGTTTGACTTGTGTACCCCCACAGCCATTTTTCCATGCTATAGGTACCTCTATAGTCTAATGTGTTGAAGTAGAATCTAAAATTGGTTAATAAATGAAAATCCCTTCATTCAGTCCCCATAACATTAATATTTATTTCTGAAGCATTTTATTATAGAGGACCGAAACTGACATAATTAAAAATGAAAGCAGAAATGTATATATTTTGTTTTTCCATTTCCTTAAACACAAATTCCTTGTTTTTTACATTCCCTCGTCTCCTATTTTTACTTTACCTTATGCATTTCTGCCTCATTATGCAAATGATGAAGTACAACTCCTCTACTATTGCTCAATAAACAGGAAAGAGCAAATATATATTATTATTTTTATTTATTTGCTGAGAATGCACGGAAAAGGAAAAAAAAATCTATACATTTCCACTTTTATTTTTATTAATGTCTGATATATACAGCTTCAGTTTACTCTGGATGGTATAGGTTTACATAGTCGTGTAGCCAATCATTTCGCTCCTTGTTTCTCTGATTCATTCTCAGGTCCGTCTGCTGGACGGCTCCACCATCAACACGGTCTTCAAGGCCCAGGAGCCGCTGGCGGCAGTGCGCGTCTACGTGCAGATGAACGGGAACACACCCGAGGGTCAGGACTTCACGCTGCTGTCGCCTTACCCCCGCCACGTCTACACTGAAATGGACATGGAGAAGCCTCTTAAGGAGCTGGGTGAGCAGAGAATGTAGTTTTAAATACCATCAGGTGTCTTTGCTTTGCACTAAAGTGGCTCCATGTCTGTGTTTGTACGTAGCGCTGGGTAAAAAAAAAAGGAAAAAAAGTGTATCCCGATAATATTTCTCATATCAGGTGATAACGATGTATCACGATATAAAACAAATCACTATTTTTTGTCAATGTTTACCATTCCCTGGTATTGTTAATGGTATCAGAATGTTATTTCTGATTTAAAGATTCATGTTCAAAAGCTGAACATGTCACTGGACTTCGTGAAACAGCTTCAGGAAAATTAAAGCAAGTTAAGGGCTGGGCAATAATAAATCTTCAATAAAAAAAAATGTTTTATGTCATATTCAATTTGGCACAGCAGTCCATCGTTTATTTCGGGGGTTACGTTCTAAAGATAATATATATTATAATATAGTTTTAGGCTGTAAACCCCCCTCACCACACACTTTATTCACTTTTCTCAGAAATTAACATTTTCTCACATTTCTCAGTAGTTTAAATACTCTCAAATTTCAAACCTTCGTAGAGTTTAAAACATAAAAGTTTTAATATTCCACGGTTTCCTCGTCCGCGTGCTGCTCGGGTGCGTCTTTTTCCTCTGAGGCAGGTGTCTGTTTCTGAGTGAGGAACAAAGTTATAATGGGTAGTTGTTTGTGCTTTTTTCCTTTCTTCTGGCAAAGAAGATTCTTATAACCAGACATTATAAATTTGGCAAGCGCCGGAGACACGACACGGAGGAGATTGACAATTGCCTCCATTTAATCTGGACACAGAACACAATACACGTTAGTACGCTGTAAATATAACATGGAAAATTGAACAATAAAAATAAAATCTGTGAAACAGCGAGGCTGTGAAAGATGAACCGCTTATAGCGAAGGACCACTGTGTATGAATCAGTTTTTCCCCTGCATTCTTATTCTTAAAAAGCTTTTAGAAATAACGCAGGATATATGTTTTTAAACTTTTATTTCAATTAACTCTTCATTTAGTTGACCTGAATTCGAAGTCCAAATAAATATACGCTGTTAAACACGCTGTAAACCAAAATGGAAGGCCTTGCATGGGTTGACATAGGGCTGGACGATAATTTGATAGTTGTGTGGTGTGATAGAAATATTTTTTCATTTTACCCTATCAGGTATCTTAATACAACAATTACTACTTACACCAAACAAATCATTAACGCTGACCCACGCAGCGCCGTCAGCCACCGTCTCTCCTTTCAAACCATTAAAAGGATGAAATTATTTGAGATGAAACTGATTTTTTTGATAGTCCCTAAGCGAACCATCGGCGTAACTTTACCGCTGTCAGGTGTCACAGCAAGGTAGCAGCGGAGGACGTTGTTCTGGATAAATGTTTCAGTGGTTCAGGTAAAGATTGCGTCCCGTTTTGAACCAATCTACTACGCACTAAAACACTAAACGCAGCAATAAGAAAACTACGATCAGCTGCAAGCAGCCATTAATGTTATAAAGTGTCATAAAATGTTTAAAAGATTAAAAAGCATCAATATAAACCTTTAATTTAAATGACTAACAACAAAAGAATTAATGGTTAACATAACTTTGTATTTACAGATGTTACTCAAGTCTGTTGATTTGTTTCTGTGTGCTGCAAACTTGGTTATGATAAAAAGAAGTGTTTGAAATATGTATTAATTAAATTCTTAGTTAAAATTAGTTCCTTGAAGATTAGCAAAATGACTGGGGGAGGCACTTAAAATATATGTTTTACATTTTGTGATATTTATCAATAATTATCGATATCAATCAATATGCTTTTTTTCTATATTGTCCAGCCCTAAGCTGACATCATTTCAAACTATACTATATAACTTTTTTTCCCTGATATTCCAAAATTCATTCATCATAAATAGAAAATTCAATATAAGTGATATATTTCCCAACGCTGGTGGTGAGCTTTAGTCACATACAGAATGCATTGGAGTCATCGTTGAGTACAAACACATCTACAATCAGCTTCTTTTTCCCAACTCTGTGCAGGTTTGGTGCCTTCGGCTGTGCTGGTTGTTGCCAAAAAGTCAGAAGGGTCTCCTCTGTGAGCCTACCTCACCACTACCACGACGTCGACACGAAAAATCGCCCGAAACCAACCGACCCAGTAACCGAGCCACCATCTGCCAGTATCACTCACTAAGCAAGCTACCTGACCTGAAGCAGGAGACGACGCGGTGAAGCTGCATTCAGACGTGTGTGAGCTCCTCATACTTAGATGTGGGTTCGGTTTGTAAAGACAGACTGAATGCAGCTTCAGTTCTGTAACAGATTCTGTTAGACCGCTGCAGGCGCTGAACTGGACCTTGACCTCAGCTGATCCAACTGAAGATAGCTCGCTCCTGAGTGATACTTCCGGAAGGATCTCTGCTCATGGTTTCAACACATTCATAAAAAATAAAAAAAACGCACAGAACGAAGTCGTTCAGTTTTAACTCGAACCTTGTATTGCTAAAGAATATGTGCTAATGTGGTTCTGAAAGGGCCTTAAGTTTATTATTACCTGTGATCTTCCTGATTTTGTGACATTTTACTTTGTCATTTTTTTTAACAAGTTCAGATGTGCTGAAAACCGTGTCCACAAGGAAAACTATTACAATAAAGCTGGCTGGGATGATTGAGTTGATGAAGAATTTGATATATAAATGATCTTTTTTTAAATATATTTTGTAAAACCAAATAAATGAAAATGATGCAGTGAAAGGCACCCCGACAGCATAAAATTCACATATGGAGTTTGTTCCTCATACAGTTGCAGTAAAAAAATAATGTGAACCCTTTGGAATAATATGGATTTCTGCATAAATAGGTCCTAAAATGTGATTTCATCCAAGTCACAGCAATAAACAATCACCCTCTGCTTAAACTAATACCACACGTTTTTATTGAACACATCATGTAAATATGCAGTGCAGGTGGGAAAAGTATGTGAACCCTTGGATTTTTTAACTAATTGAACCTCCTTTGGCGGCAATAACTTCAACCAAACGTTTCCTCTAGTTGCAGATCAGACCGGAGCAGCAATCAGGAGTAATTCAGCAATATTCTTGGGATGTCTGGTGTGAATTGCTTTGTTGAGGTCATGCCACAGCATCTGAATCGGGTTGAGGTCAAACTCTGACTGGGCCACTCCAGAAAGAGCGTCGTCTTCTGTTTAAGCCATTCCGTTGTTGGTTTGCTTGTATGCTTTGGGTCGTCGTCCTGTTGTATGACCGATCTTCAGCTGGTGGACAGATGGCCTTCAGTTCTCGTGCAAAATGTCTTGATAAACTTGGGAATTCATTTTTCCTTGGATGATAGCATACCGTCCAGGCCCTGAACCAGCAAAGCAGCCCCGAACCATGATGCTCCCTCCACTGTACTTCAGTTTGGATGGTTTTGGTATGCTGTGCCTCTTTTTCTCTACACAGTGTGATTCTTCCAAACAACTCAACTTTGTAAACTTGAAACGAGCAGCAGTGGTGTCCTCCCATGATCTAAGACTTTTGCTGACATTCTAGGATTGTTCTTCACCTCATTGAGCATTCTGCGCTGTGCTCTTGATATTTACAGGACGGCCACTCCTAGGGAGAGTCAAAACAGTGCTGAACTTTCTACATTTATAGACTATTTGTCTCAATGTGGACTGATGAACATCAAGGCTTTTGGAGATACTTTTATAACCCTTTTCAGCTTTATGTAAGTCACTCATTTTTAGTCGTAGGTCTTCTGAGAGCTCTTTTGTGCGAGGCGTCGTTCAGATCCTTCTTGAGAAAAGCAAACTAAAAACTGGTTAGTGTTTTTATAGGGCAGCTTTCACCAACACTTCCAATCTCATAATTGATTGGACTCCATTCTTTAAGATTTCGTCAGTCTTGAGGCTCACATACATTTTCCACCTGCACTGTGAATGCTTACCTAGTGAGTTAAATAAAAACATGAAAACTTATATTTGTGTGGTATTAGTTTGAGCAGACTGATTGTTTATTGTTGTGACTTGGATGAAAATCAAATTACATTTTAAGAAAACCACATACTAAAAGGTTCACATACTTTTTCTTCCAACTATATATTGTGCTTTATTGCTGTTTGTTGTGTTGTCAAAACGACAACTTGGCTTGTTCACAATGATTTTATGAAGAATCCGTCTTTGCACCATCATCTCCGGTAAGGTTCCAGTCGTCCCCAGAACAGAACCAGCCTTCTGTATCAGTGGGTTCTGCTACCCCAACACATGAAGGCAGAATATATGACACTCTCCATCACAGACCTATAGAACATCTGCACCATTTGACTTAAAACACTACAGGACTGCAGCTTCAGCAAGAAATAGTCTTCTTGTAGACATCTGTGTCCAGTCAGTGGTGTCCACACGTTTTGTTAAATGAGCAAATAGTCAGGTGCCGCAAATGGCCCCCGGGCCACACTTTGGACACCCGTGGATGACGGGACTCTCACTTGTACTGAATGTCTGAATTGTTCAAACTGAAAAGGATTGGGTTGAGTACAGTCCCCTGTGGTGCTCCAGACCACCTGGTCAGACCTGCAGTCACAGAATCTCACAAACTGTGCTCTGTTTGTCGGGTAATAATTGATCCAAGCTGACAAAAGTAAATCAGGCAAATTCGAAGGATAAGGAACAAACTTGATAAGAATCGTTAACGATGCCTTTAAAATAAACTTAAAATGCACTTTAGAGTTCAAAATGGTAATTTTTTTTCAGTAAGATTAGGCTTCTTTACTAAAAGAGGAAATCATTTAAAGCTTTCTGCACATCATTACAATGGGTGCCAGTACATCTGGATGGCAGTGAATGTAAAATGAATCCATTAAAAAATACTTTATCCCAAAGGGGGAATTAAATATAGTATCTCCTATCATCCAAATCCTTATCGATGGTGATGCTGGGGGTAGCAAATATCTCTGAAGGAGCCTCTGATTGATCTGTTGGTGTATGACAGCCTCACTACTGCTAACGAGCCAGTAACATGTCCTGCATGACTCCTTTAGCTGATGGCAAGCACTGCTAATCCACCTCATTTGCTTTAGCCACTCATTACAAATGTGACGTGCTCTTTACTCACACCGCTAGATGGAGGTTGAACGAAACCCTCAGGCTGTAAATGTTATGGAGCCAAAAATAGAACGGGCCCAATCTCTTGCCACGTTTTCAATATCGAAACTTCAGGGTAATTGACCGGATCTCTCTTCTGATCTGTTGGCTCGCCGTCGCCATACGAAGCTGGCCCTTTAAGGACTCAGTTAAAGACATCAGCATATGAAAATACCCTCTCGGCAGTGGGTACCGTTATTTGGCGCCAACAGCAGCAGAAATGACATGGAAAGACGCAGGGATTGTTGCTGTATTTCTGGTTGCGGAAAGATGCCTTATGCTGCTGAAAGCACCTCCAAACCTGTTATATCTGAAAAAAACAAAACCACTCAGCCATTTGGGCTAAATTATACAAGTATTTAACACTAGGAAAAATGAACAGCTTGGATACCCCCCTCCAAAAAAATCCAAACAAACAGGAGAAGTGAACTGGACTTTTAGAGATGCTGTATTTCTATTATAGAATGTTTCCTACTTGTGTTTGTTCATCTAGGTTCAGAAACACATGGCTGTCCACCTGCCGAATACACCGCTTTTCCTCCTTGTACTGGAAGAACGAACGCAGTCTAAGGAATCCATAAAACACATTTTTATGTACATAAAGAACAGAGTGAGGGTACAAAATGTCATTCATACACTGTAAAGTCGGATAAAGTCGGCCACTTTTAAACATGGGGGGGGGGGGGGGGGCGCGCTTTTGACAACAAATATAAAAATAGTTTAATTAAAATCAAGAGGCTTTGCAGAAAATGGGTGCCACGGTTTCCCTTTAGTCACTTCTTTCCACCAAGCTGAAAAAAATCCCCAACAAAAACACAGAGGGGGTGCAGGGATGAGTTTCAGCTAGACTGTGAGTCCAAGTCTGTCATTCAGGTGGATCAAACTGGTTTTCCAGAGCCGCCAATGTTCTGGTTAACTCGGTGGATAGTAGGCCTGGTTGTAGTTCCAGGCGTTCTGGTAGCCATAGCCCCCGTAGCCGCCGTACTGTGGTTGCTTAACGAGAGAGAAAACAAACTGGTGTTTCATTAAAGCTTTCAGTATAATTTTTTTTAAATAAAACACTGTCAGAAAGTCTGCACTTTCACCTGGTACCAGCTGCTGTAGGCTCCATATCCGGCCTGGGCGCTCGGGTCGGTGGCCATCACAGGAGGCGGCGGCGGCGCGGCGGATACGTGCGACACACCGGATGCGGATGCAGCAGCAGAGGAGCCGTCGTCAGTTTTGCTAATTTTCTCTGGATCCTCGTCCCTTAGGAACCAAATTAATACAGACGAACCATTAAATTCAAGCAAATCATTTTTACTTCTACTTTATTATTCGCCGCCTGGTAAAAACATGATGGTTCTTCATGTTACAGCCACACTCTTTGATGCATTGCATTAGGATTTGCATACTTGTGCTGGAGTAGCTTTTTTCTGTACATAAAAGGTGCATTTGTTGGCTTTTCTTTATGTTTGTGGGTTTTCGACTGCAGAGAGACTCTGTCACAGCCATCCACCTACAACCCCAAATCAGAAAAAGTTGCTACAGTACAAAAAACGGCAATAATAAAAGTAGTAATATCTTAATTTACTTTGACTTGTATTTAATTGCACGCATTATGAACACAAAATATGTCATTTGCAAATATTTATTCTTTTTTTTCTGTCATTCAGACCTGCAATACATTCCAAAAAAGATTGGTGCTGCAGCAATTTAGGTTTAGAAATCTGGTAAATTGGTAAAATAATGATGTGATTTGAAGGCGGTGATGTCAGCAGGTGATTGTAACTATGATTTGGTACCAAAGCAGCATCCAAGAAAGGTCTAGTCTTTTAGGAGCAAAGATGGGCCGAGGATCGCCAGTTTTCCAACAGATATGTGAGAAAATTATTGAAATGTTTAAAAACAACGTTCCTCAAAGAAAGATGAAGAGGAGATTTGGATATTTCACCTCCAACATTGCGTAAAAATGAAAAGATTAAACAAATCAGAATTTCAGTACGGACAGGAGCCCAGGCCTAAGATGAACAGTCGTGATCTCTGATCCTTCAGGAGGAACTGCATCAAGAATCATCATATATCTATAAGTGATATCACCGCATGCACATGGATGCTTCTCTTTCCTGTTTATTGACCAATAGTAAAGGAGCTGGACCACACATGTCAAACTCAAATCCGGCCCGCCATAGCTATTTATATGGCCCTCTAAACTCTAGAAGACCGTACATATAGATCCTTTAAGTTATATTTCTTAGCAACTAAATATGAAATCATATGTTTATTTAAACAGCCCTGAATCACATCATTATGTAAAGATGTTCCGTTTTATACAATTTCAAAATATAATTTTCAAGAATTTTAAGAACGTCAAATGTTATAGTTTCATCAATACAATCGGCCCTTTAAGGATTTTCATTACGGATATATTCAGAGTTTGATGTGGCCCAAAACAGATATGAGTTTGACACCCCAGAGGGCCAGGAGACATGGAGGGGCGTGGCCAAGTGTGGAGGATCGGCGCGAGGGGGGGTGGTCTGGAAGACAGTCATGGCTGAACTCTGGCATGTGGCCGCCAAGCTCCATGATGCGTCTCTTTACCTACGGTAAAGAGAGAAATGAGGTCTCTTCTATCCACCAAATGTAAAGAGAGGCTTTATGGAGCGCAGCGGCCAAACGACGTATCAGTCCGAGCTGTTGGCTCAGGGAGCTAAAGCCAGCAGCACGTATAGTAGCAAGCAAGCACAGAGAGCCTAGCGCTAGCATCGATGCTAAGTAGCTTAGGAGGGAACTACCTCAGCTTTTGTTTCCTTATTCACGGTGTGTTTAAAACATATAGGTAATAACTTATGCCTTTGAACCACTTCGACGTTGTGGTCCTCCAAAGTGCGATATACTTATTTCAGTTTCCTCGGTTTCTCTCAGTATGCTTCTGTGTGCGCGCCTAGCACACAAAATAAACAGTTTCTACTCGTCACGAGGTGGGCGAGTGTGTCACACGTAGCCGGGTATGTCACAAAACAGAGATATTTTTCTACGGTTTGGCCTGTCATCCACACGTAAACGGAGATTTTCGGCACCAAAAACGAATCTTTTTAAAAACTCCGGCCAAAGTGGAGATTGCCGTTTTCTCAGTTTTCAGTATCAGCGTGTGGACGGCTGAAAACTGAGTTTTAGGAGCCGTAACGTCACTATCCGCGACGAGAAAACGCTCAAACATCACTTGTGCGACCTGTGTTTATTCTTAAAAACAGCATTTAAGCCCTCAGAGCTGTGTTGGCATCCATTGTTAACGCGCGTTTAGTTTTTTTGCTTTTATAAGCTGCATGACTGCTGTGTTGTGAAGATAGAGGATAGAAAGTTACTACGAGTGGATAGGATTTGGGAGAAATACTGCCCCCTACTGGTTTGCCACGTCCATGAATGTGCTAAAAAACACATTTATCCGGTTATGTGTGGACTTTTTTTTTTTTTTTTAAACCCGGCTACATGTGGACATGACTCTGTGAGACTGTGCCTGTGATGTAGACAATGGAAAAGATGTACCACTATCAGCCAATCACAAAACTCGAATGCAGTACCTCACGATGACCATGAGTGGCAGCACTAAGACGTTTTTAGACCAAAACATTTGGGATTTAACACGTTTACACGAAAAAGTAAAAACATTTCCTGAAACTGAAAGATTGCTTTGGTAAAGAGCCATTTACACAGTTTATAAGCAAAAAAAAAGTTGTTTTGGGGTTTAGTTTCACTTTACGTTCGCTATCCTGCTGGAAGCTGAATCTCAACCACACTTTCAACTCTTTTGCAGCTTCAGCTCTGACTAGTTTCACTTTCCCTGCTGAAGAAAAGAACCGTGGTGGCAATGCCACGCTGTGGGGAAACGGTTCATGAAGGCCCAAACTGTCCTAGTTGTTTTGCTCACGTCACATAAAACCTCAGTAAAATACATTCAAGTTAGTCATTTTTTGTTTTTGTAACAAACAACAGCAGCTCTAAAGCTTTAAAACAGGCCTTTATAAAGTATGAAACTGTTTTCTCAACAGAAACAATCTGACGTACTGAACTCAGACAAATCTCACCAAACTAATAATCTTAAGTCAGTTTTTCACCATCCTCTCTCACCCGTTTTCCGCTTCTCTCTTTGTTCCTCCCAGCTGGTCCAGCAGCTTCTGATGCGCCTCATAGACGGACAGCACGCTGTAGACACAGCAGAGGTTCAGCCTTTAGATTAAGGCGCCTCGCCAGACTCTGTCGGGTCGGTCGGGAATGTTTGAACCAAACCTCTGAACGGAGTCGCTGTACTCCTCGCTGAACTGGAGGCCTCTCCGCGACAGATGCAGCTTGGCTTGTGGGGTTAGAGGAGCCGCCAGGGCCCGGGTCACACACTCCTGCACCGCCTCGGCCGAAGCCTGGGGGTCCCCGGACGACTCCAGCTCCAACAGGTGCAAGTGCAGCTTCTCGTTTTCCTGATGGAAGACGAATTTACAGAGAAAATGAAATTACTTTTTATTCCTAAAAAAAGCGTTCAGTCTATTTAGAAAGATAAAAAATAAAATCAGTCTAGGTTAGGAAACAGAAACATCCATCAACATTACTGCAGTTTAGCAGGAGTAAACAGGTAGGACGGTCCAATTTCCTGCCTGAAGCAGACATTTCTTCTTGTAAAAATATTCTAAAAAGTACAAAGAACTTGAACATACTCCTTTTGCAAAAAAAAAATCCGACACTGACACTGCAAAGGTAGCCGGACCCACCATGCGGTTTAGAAAAAACACCTGAGTGAAGATGAACAATGTCCATTTCTCACCGGGCTAATTTCCAGCGCTTCCTGTAAAACTCTGCGGGCGCCGTCTGCGTTTCTGGCCACTTTGTGCAGCAGGCGAGCCAGCTTGGTGGAGTAGAAGGCGTGCAGCGTTGGCCTCTCTTTGGATTCAGCCACGGCTTCTCGAAGCAGGGCCTCCGACTGGTCCAGCCGGCCCGTCCGTCGCTCCAAGGCGGCCCTGCGGATGCGTACAACAGCCAGACCGGGGACGGTTTCCTCCAGGGCCGCCAGAACCCGTCGGGCCTCACTTGGGTTACCTGGTGGAGACAGGAACTTTGTTCTAATGAGCTAGTAAGATTCCTGATGTGATTTTAAATCTTAAGAATGTCATACCGTGCCTCTCCTCAAAGGTGGCCCACTGCATGTGGATGTTGGGTTTGTTGGGGAGGTGGACCTCACAGGCTCGTCTGTAAACGGCCCGCGCTTCGTCCACGCTCTGCGGCTCCAGGTACTGAATATACTGAAACCCACGCAGGAAGGCGATGCGTATTATTACAGAGACGCCGGCGGTGGAGTGAGGCGTAGATTAGTAATTTATCTCACCCTGGTCCAGAACTCCTCATACAGAGCGCAGGCGATCAGGCAGCGCTCGAACAGGATGCGAACTCTTTGGTCGCCCTGCAGGGCTGCAGCATCTTCTGATGCTCCCCGACGCTGCGTTGCTACCTCAGACTCCTCTGTGGATGCCTGGTTTGGATCTGGGAGAAGGCAGCAGGATTAAACACACAGATACTTGCATATATTTTTAAAGAAAAAAAAAAAAAAAAAAAGTTTTACCATGCATGTCCTCGTCTTGTGTGGGGTTTTTGGTGTCCCTGTTCAGCTCAGCGATCTCCCAGTCCAGATACGTGTGCCAGGCTTGGAGCTGGACTCGGTCCAGCGGCCGGACGTGAAAATATGGACGCTTGATCTGTTGTGAAATAACGAGGAAATCTGCCGGGTTTTTAAACTTGACCAAACGGTTTCATTTACAGAATCTCTTATGACAATTTTAGGGTTCATTCAAAGTTATTTCAACACTGTGCGTCTTTGGTTCTTAATTATTGAGTTTAAATTTCACCTTGTCTGCAACATACTTCTGATACTACTACAAGCTCATTACAAACAGGACTCCCTGGCGTAAAAGATACAGTATACATGGGACATTTACATTTTAAAAAAAGCGAATAAAAAAAAAAGAGAAAGAAAAGGAAATTTAAAAAACTGAAAATGAAAAAGAGTGAAATAAAATTGAAAAAGAGAACAAAAAAACTCAAATAAAGAATGAAAAAACCAAAAAATAAAATAGAAGATAAAATAATTTTGTTCGAGACAAACAGAGAAATAAATACATAAAATGAAAAAAATTAATTAAACAGGAAAAAAGCAAAAAAATAAAGAATAAAAAACTAAAACAGTAAAAATAAAGACAACCAAATAACAAAAAAATAAAGTTATGCCAGAAAACGGAATTAAATAAAGAATGCAAGCAAAAGAGTAATTAAAAATAAAAAGAATTAAATTTAAAAAAAGAATGAAATAAAGAAGAGGCGCACAGAATGACAGACAGAAAGGAATGGAGAGAATCCTGCAGAAACTCACAGCATCTTCATAGCTCCATCTCTTCCGGACCTCTCCCTCATTGTCCTGGTACACTTTGTCCCGCCGCAGTAGAACCTGGTCTCTTATCTTCTGCATCAGCTCCTCCTGAACGGGGAAAAAAAAGTAAAGATAATTTTAAATGATTCGTCTCACACTAGTACACCCAAGCACTGAAATGTGACCAAGTTTGGACTTTCACCAAACTCTCCAAGTGCTGTGACTTAGTATCTCTCCCAGTGAGAAAAACAAGGCATTAAAACGCATAAAAACAGATTTGGTCCAACCAATATTCATCCTAAACATGAACTAAATAACTTTTTATGCTGACGGTTGAGCCCTTAAAGGCTCATGTATCTAAAACTGGTCGATAACTTAAAGCGAGTGGATATTACTCACTGAGTCTGCACCCTCAGGTGTAGCGGGCTCTTCCTCTCCCGGCGGCCTCTCCTCCTCCGCCTCCTTGACCTGTTCGGCCCGCTCTGCCTTCTGGCTCTGCCGGCAAAGCGCCCTGAGCTCCTCGTACTCCTCAGAGGAGAGCACGTCTTTGGGCGGGTTATTGCTGAGGTTCTCCTTGAACCTGGCGGGAGGAAGGATGGACGACGCAGCAGGATGAGGAAAAAAAAAAAGAAGACGACAAAAATGAAGAGGAGGGAATGAGTGGATGAAAGCTGCAGACTTTTTCTGTCATTCCTGCCGTAACTCATTATTAAATGCAAAAACAGACGCAGCGCCAGACCGTGTGTGGGAGACGGGAGTTACTATAAAACTATGATCCACTAATGTAAGGTAAAACGATTTGGAGAGGACATTTTAAACTGTCTTTAGGCGCTTATATCAGCGCTTTTATCATCACATCACCTCTACTAAGAGCAACGAACACAAGGTTTATATTTCTAATCCAGCTGGTCACCAATCGGAGCCCAAAGTTACTTTTTTGAGTGAAGTTCACATTTAGATTAAAGCTGTTTTGTTAACGTCTAAACCACGTCGCCCCCTTTAAAGGCACTCCAGCCTTTTGTCTACAGAGTTCTGGTGCTGTTACTTTTCGTAGTGGGTGTTGTAGAGCTGAGTGGGAACTCTGAGGACTCTGTCCTGGACAGCCGCTGCGTTCTTCATGTTGCCGTGCTCCTTCTCCCACTCCACGTAGAGATCCCACAGGCGGTCCGAGTGGAAGTCCAAACCGCACGCTGCAACAGCGTTCTCGAAGACACTGAAAAACACATTAGTACGCTATCACAGACCTGTTTGTCTACAGTTATGATTTTTCTGCTCTAATGATTCCTACGTACAACATTTCTAATTTCCAAACGTTTCCAGACTTAAATTATTTTAAGAAAGTTTTTGAAATAATTTGAATTTTTAATAGCAAATAATGAAACAAAACAGTGAGAGAATTTGTTTCATGTCACTTGGACCAAAATATATCAACTAAATTGTAACATCTATTACTCTAAAACCAGTAAGTAATAGTCTATCATCATTTTTATCTAGATTCTTTAAACCTCAGATATAAAACAATTAAATAAAATATTGTGGATTTAGTCCTTTGGGAAGCGTTTTTAACCAGTCTCAGTTAAAAGAGAGAATTAAACTGAATTTATATATATATATATATATATATATATATATATATATATATATATATATAATTTATTATTTTAAAGTTTGAAATAAATGTGCTTTCTGTCAAAAAGGCAAAAACCAAATAGTGAGAAACTGATGGATGAAAGGGAAAAATAAACCTGTGACAAAAAATATATACATTCATTATTGTTGGTTTTTGTGCCCAAATTAAACAGAAGAAAGAAAAATGTCTGAAATAGTGAAAATGTTTTAAATACTCGATTTAGTTTAATATCAAGACTGTTTAGGAACCGTGCGCCGTGCAGTTTAAGACCGTTTTACCAAATTTAGACTAACAGAGATCTATATTCAGATAGCCTTTAAAACACAAACTTCAGCAGCCATTAATATCCGTATCCCAAAAATACTGAAAATATAAAAACTTTTGAATGTTCAAAACAAATATTAAAAAGATAAAATCTGGAACAAAACACTCGCTTCGGGGAATGACGTGAATGAAACCTTAGAGGCGACTGAAAGCACGTTTACCTGCGAATCCGAACAGCTGAATCCGGCAGGTTCATGTCCAGAGTTCCCAGCAGCAGATTGATGTAGTGGATCCACAGATCTACGCTCAGAGGAATTCCTTGAAGACCGCGAATACACACCTAACACACCACATTTCCAAATAAGTTATCAGTGTAACACATCAAATGTTAAGAAATACAGAAACAGCAAAAATAATTGCTTTTATTTCTTTCTAACCTCCTCTGCTTTGTTGTTGTCTCCTGCACGGTGCTCCAGGTCGACGAATTTCTTCCAGTAGCCATAGCAGAGCGGATACCGAACCAGGAAGGCCTCCAGCGCTCTGCGGTACGCTGCCACATGTCCCTGAAAAGATGGGAGGAAAAACTCCAGCCCTGGGTGCTAATACCTCCACCGAGAATCTTAATCTGTTCCCACCAGTTTGCTGGAAACACACACCTCATGCTCACAGTACTGCAGGAGATCGGTCCAGCTGCCGAAGTCTTGAGGATTGTCCTGTGTGGCTTTCCAAAGACGCTGAAAGTCTGCTGGTAGTTCCCCTTGTTCGTTCGCTGCTGCTCCTGCTGGGGCTATCGAGCTACTGGGGTCTGCAGGAGCCTCGGGGGCCACAGATGCACCGCCGTTTTCCTCTAACCCTTCAGGGGGAGGAGGAGGAGGCGGTGGCGGCAGGGGCTCAGTCACATCCATGGCTTTAGACGGGAGAGAATCCACAAAGAATATCAGTGTACCTGAAGGTTGATTTACCTTCTTTGGACCAAAGAAACACGATAGCGCTGTGGTGTAACAAAACAGCACGTCAACGCCAACGGCTAACAGAGATTTCACCATCAGGGGGAACATTCCTCCACAGCAGTGGCAGAGGTGCGCCCACCAAACCTTTCCTGGCTGCTACCGATTTCTGGCAACATTGAAGTCTGAACTGGTTTTTTTTAAGGAGAATAAAACACAAAACAAATGCTGCTAGAGAAAGAGAATAAAAGATTTACAAAAAAAATAAACAAAAGGAAAGCCTACATTCTTAACCATTTCCTGATTAAAAATTAAATAAAATATTAAACAAATCACAATATGAAAGTTGGTGACTTATAGACCCAAAAAGGTGCGACTTCCAGGTTTTGATGCATCTAACACATTGAAAAAAAAACTTGATTGTCTAGTATCACCAATCAGAGCGAAACAGAAGAAAATTGGACAACTTTGATTTATGATCGATTGCTCTCCGACTCTCAAAGGTTGCAGATTTTAAATCGCACTGCAGAATATCATCTCTGCTGCCAAGAAAAAAACCCAAAAGAACTCAGTTTTACTCAATTTGAGGTTCCTTAATTCCAGTATTCATAACATTTTGACCTTCCAACTTTAAATTAAGATTACAGCTCCTGATTGATATAAGATATTTTCTGTATATTCAACAGGGTTCCTACAGGTTTCTTCAAGTCAAATTCAAGTATTGTTTTTAAAAGACCACTTATATTAATAATTAATACCCATTTCATGGCCTATTTCACAGCCCTACCGGTGGAGAGAAAAATAACTAAACCCTTGAACCCGTGTTCATTTATTTCTCAGGGAAAAGTGGAATGTGTAAAAGACGATAACAAGCCAAGCAGAGATGCGAAAAATCTAAAAAAACATTTCATTTGGCCACAAAAAAATACCTAAAAATGTTAAGTAGATTTGTTAACATTGGTTATTTTTTATTTTTTTTACATTAATCTCCATTTATTGAAGACGGCACGTGTTCTGAGTATTTTGATCTTCGTTGCGTTCTCAATCATCGTTTAAAAAGTCTTGAATTTTGATATCTAGATATTAAAAGTTGTGCTGTATTTATCTTCGTGTTGCATTTTTTTAAAGTTTAAATTGTCAACCACAATGTAGCATAAATAGAGTGGTAATATCCAGATATCAAAATTCAAGACTTTATAAAGTATTTGTAAATTAATATATTCAATGCTTTTAAGGGTTTTTAAAACCTACTAGGAACCCTGATTCAAATGAACATCACAATAGAGCTTAAAACATTTTTCGTTAAGAATAAAACATATTGCCTGTCTAAGAATAACAACCAACAGAAGCTAATTCTCCCTTTTAAAAGTATTTTATCACGTTTTTCCACATATAACTAGCGCTACAGTACTTAAAATGTAAAAATGTTCCTATTTTGCAAAAACAAAAATACTGGAAGGAAATACGCTGCAGTTATTTTTAATCTGTCATGATTACATTTCAACACCCAAACTAATCAGGTAACCTGCCGAGAAAGAAAATCTCCATCCATATAATTGAAGCCACAAACTAAAGAAACACACTTTCAATAAAAATAAGTCCATGTGAATATTTCTGTAAAGCTTCCCATTCATACATAAACAGCGCAGTGGTATTCTGTGTAGCTTAGCCTAGCTTGTCACGCCTTCTGATATTAAAAAGGAAAAGCCGAAACGCTTCTATGAAACCACCTGGGGGTAAAGTCAACATCATATCTGCAAACCCGCAGCCAAATTTAGGCTGGAAAGCCACGAACAAATCTACCTGAAGACTCTCCAAGCACCCCGTTACCGCTCATCTCTTCACAGCACTCCGACGCCATAATGGAAGAACCACTGACGTCATCTGGACGCGACCAAAATACCAGCTGCTCTTTTATTAAAAAAAAAAAAAAAACTTTATCCCAGAGTGAAATTAACCCAGATAGCAAATTCCTTTTGGTCCTAGTTTGGCTAAATTAAGTTGTGCAGCTCATACTAATTAATTATTCAAGGAGTTTTTGTCATTGGCTGAGAGCAATAAAGATGTCCTGTACCAGTCTGTGTTGCAGCAAAAACGGAAAAGCCTCCAACGAAAGACACTTTGTTGTTGTAAGATACTCATGGTTGTTCACAATTTTGTAGTGTTACAGGGTCAATAATTAGAAGGCAGAATCAGAATAAAAAATGTTTTATTTTCAAGTATTTTAATATTACGTTGACCATATTTTGACTTCCAAAAAAAATAGGACACTTGACTAATTCCCGAAACACTTCAACAAATACTCCGTTTTGTTAAAAATACTTTTGATTTCAACATATTCAATGTGTTATTTATGTGCCAAGAAAAAAAAATTATTCCTCAATCTGTAAAAATAATGTGAAAAGTGGAAATGTCCTTGGAAAAGAGGACATTTGGTCACCCTATTAAAATTCCTCTCTCTTGTACTGACTCAGCACATAATCAAGGGTACTTCCGCTCAAGACCTGAATTAAATCCACCAACCAGCTAACAATCTTTAAATTGAAATCACAGCCATCGAGCAGGCCGCAATGAATCACTGCGTAGCCAACGCCTCACGCACACTCCCTTTCTGCCCATCAGGTTGTCTGAGAGTTTAACTTTGTGACCCACACACATTGTTAACCCAAACACAGCAGCAGCACCCTGTTGCAAAGCTTGAAGAACATAAACTTCCTCAAGAAATACAGTTTGTTTTGTCCCTTCTTGAATTCAATACAAAAATAATGCATCTAAAAGGAAAAATTAAAAGTAGTTGTAGCTCATATCATCAGAGTATCCTAATAGAGTCATGGTTGGGGATGCTGTGGGCAGTAAGGATCTCCACTGGTAGTCAGCCTTGCAAGTTGCAACGACTTTGAAGATGCCTCTGACTGCAGCTGGGTACTCTTAGAAGACTGATAACATTGGAGTTCAAATTATAAAATGAAATTTAAAAAAATATCTTTAATATACATATAATTGAAAGACTGAAGGAAATGTATCACTTCCCAACATAAATGTGTGGAACGCTTAAGGACAATTTTTTTTTTCCACAATCAACCAGATAATACGAAAAGTCATTAAAAATGTATATTCTAAATCACACATGAACGTCTCATTTAGAATGTTTGTTTTTTTCTTCTTGCCAACATTACCTGGCATTTAGCCTATTTTAAAAGAAGGTTCTTGCAGTCGAGCTTTTTACTAAGGCCTGGTTCAGACGGCTGGATTTTGAAATTGACGCAAACTTTTCAGACCACACACACCATGCAGATATTCATGTTTTGGTCCTTCAGTGTGAGGTATGCGGTCACACGGCCATGACCAGAGTCCACACAAAAACCACGTTTCCTAGTGAATATGCCCAGGATTTAAAGTGTGACTAGTAAAGTCTAAGGAGTAAATGAACAATGTGGCAAAGGAAGAGACGTTAGCAATAGTTAGTGGATTGATTTAACCATAAAAAAAAAGGTGTTTGATTAGCCGCCTGTAATCTCACTCAGCTCACATTCAACAGACTGAACGCTGGTTTGTCCTCGCAACACACGCACTGATATCGTGCCAAGACATTCAAACATTTTGAATAACCCCGATTTGTGATCAGAGCGGTCCTGATCGATGTCCTTACGTGCAGATCAGAGCGCTCTGAACACACACCACACAGGGATATCTGTTAGGTTTCCTTTAAGAGCCATCCTGATATTTGGAGGATGTTGGAAGGGGAGAATCACGGCAAAAATCGTTCTAAAAATGTGAACCAGGGCATTATTTTATGTCAGAGTTTGGTTTAAAATACTACTTGTTCTCATCTACAGGGCCCCAAATGGCCAAGCTGCTGTTTGTATCCATACCAAGGCCTGAGTCTCCAGGTTGTTTCCCATACAAGAGAAGCTGTGAATTAGTGTGCCCCTGCATTATTCTGGAACAAATCGTCTCATTAGAACCTGACTTCCCCCCAAACACCCTGAAATAACTTTTCCCCCCCCTCTGCAGTTGTGTATAGTTACTTTTTTTTGCTTTATATTAGTCAAATGTTATGACCTACAGGTGACCCAAGCCAGAGAAAATCCCATCTAGTCGACTGACATTTATCCAATCAAATCTGGTAACTTTGATCACATGACAGCCAGTGAGCCGCTGTCTTACTCCCTGGTGTCATGTGATCAAAGGAGACATTTGATTTTCTAAAACCCGCTGAGATGTAAATCATGCTGCTTTGGTTTGTTGACTGGACATTTTTTTTAACCAGCAGGAATTATCTTTCAGACTTTTGTCGTGAAAATTAGCTTTTTATGCTCTTCTCTTTTCAATACATGAACTTTTCCGGGATTTACATGCACAGCACTTCTTTGTGTCTGAACAGTGCTTATAAATGAACATTAGTTCTAGGTTTTCTCAGTTATATTGAGAAAAAAAAAAAAAAGTTAAACAGTTTTCTTACCCAGGTGTTTTGGAAACAGACCAGAACATTTAAATGTGTCCACTCTTACAATTATTCACTGTATGCCACATATACTTGAACCAAAATTATAAATAAACCATACATATGTTTCATATTTGGTCAACTTTATTTTCACTTGGTCTAACCTGTTAAGTATTTCCAACAACTTTGACAGCTGAAGTGCAATCCATAACTTCCTTTTCACCAGTTGAAGCAATTTAAAAACAACAAAGATGCACCAGAAACATTTCAGCTCTTAAAAAAAAACAAACTTGCAGAAGCTTCCTCCTTGCAGGTCAGATGATTGGCATACAGATTGTTTCAGGTTTCTGTGGTTTAGATGGCTTTATCAACAATTGTTTGGGTAATCTAATTATAAACTAAATATTTCAACTAATGCTAAAGAAATGCATAAAAAAAAAAACTAAATATCTTTTAAGGGCTCAACCTTCTTTAAGTGCAACAAAACCAGACTTCAACAGAACGATCCAGTCAGTGGTTCCCTCCCCTGAGGCAATTTGTGTGCGATAAGGAGAATTACTTCCACATAGAAGCAAGGATTCAACAGCAGGCTGGAGGAAAATGAGCTGCTGAAGACCCCGAAACAAAGACGTCTCTGTGGAGCCATAAAGGAGACGGTTGTTAAACTGTCCCTCAATCTTTAAATTCGCACGAGGAAAGAAGGCTGAGCTCTTATCTGACTGGAGGACTTTGCCTAAAAGAGGAATGATGGCCTTCTTCAAATTCAGAAAGGAATCGACAGGATGTGGAGTGTGATGAGAATGTTAGCCTTCATTAAGAACACCTACAACCCCTTTACAGTGATGCGTTATATGAGGCAGACAGTGTGCGAAAACAAGAGGACTTTTACTTCCTTGAAAAACAAAATCTTTTCTATATAGTAGTAATAATTTCAATCGTCATCGTCGGGTCTTACAGTACGACTGAACACAAAAAGGAAATGGCAAATTGTTAAAGTGGATGGAGACTAATCTGTGTGTTCCTGCTGTCCTGTTCTAGTCAGTGTGGAGCATTAAGCGTTTAGGTCTATTCCCTACTCCATCTCCTCCTGTTTCAGTCTAATTCACTCATTTTTTTTTTTTGTTTTGTCTCTTAGTCTTTTGCCTCTGGGTTACTGAAGGGTCACGGTCCAGTCCGACCCCACGTTCATGCCGGGCTTACGGATCGTTAACACAGACATGGAGGCGTCGAAATTGAACTCCAGCTGGTTCTCCTGGCCATCTACAAAACCAAGAGAAAAAGGTTTCAGAACCTCTGTAAACAAGCATGGCACACAGTCCGTCATAAAGTACATTTTTAAACTAAATAAGTAGGATCAGAAATCATGCAGATACTAATATTGGTCTTGGGAAAACAGTGGATAATATTGGAACAGATCACAAAGGAAAGTCAGCTGAGCTCCAGACTACGAGACGCTGGTTTATAAGAAATTCTTTAATCATCTGTAACTTAATGAAGCACGAGATCAAACCGACAGACTACCTCTACAAGATCTGCTCCATCCTTTGGAGGCTGGAGCAGATCTGGAAATACCAGTCAGTCCTGTCTTAGTGATAGTTCTGTTCATATCAAAATTATGATGGATGCACCGATCTGAAGATTAGGGCTGATATCAATATTTCTGTTATGGTCGATAACCAATATTCTACATAATTATCTTCCCTTTCAACTAGTGAAAAAAAAAAAAAAAAAAAAAAACACTCCCTAGATTGGTGCCCTGCTTCAAGCAAGCCATTAAATGAGCAAAAAACAAAAAGCAAGAGGATAAAAAGTAAAAAAAAACAACAACACTTTGAGACAATGATATTGGTCAGGAAATCTGCCAGCAGGTCATCGACTTTAGTAGAGCTGTCAAAAGGCCGGTGCTTCGGTACCAAGTCGGTAATAAGCGTTGAAGTTACATTTTTTTAAGTACCGGTGGTACCGAGGACCCGTTCAAACTGCGTTCCCTGATGCATCCGTTTGTGCAGTAAATCGTTGGCATCCAATAAGTGTTGGTGCCTTCACTTTACATCACCACCCAGAACATTAAGATTACATGTCAAGTCTACAGATGAGGCCTTCACAGTCTCCGTGATGCTTTACGTGTTTTGGTCACGGCAATTTTTGAAACTTTTGCCGCTTTCCAAGCTTCAAAGAAACAGAAGGTAGCAACGCGGAAGAAGAGCGTCTAACTGTGGTGACGTCGCCAGAGTTCAACGTTGTTTAGCCAACAACGACCTGCTGGTATTTAAAACAGCCAGCAGAGAAGGGCCTGCCCACGCGCTTTGCTAGCTGCAGCCTTAAAAGCTGCAGGCTTCAAACTAGTCACTTTGTGAGCATTTGTTGACCAAACTTTGATTTGGTACCGATTACCGTGGAATTTCACTGGTATCTGTACCAAATACTGAAATTGTGGTACCATGACAACACTAGAGATTAACCATTTTAACACTGGTTTTGGTCAACCTCTATCGAATCCAAGTGCACTATGAAACTATTGGGTCCACACTTTTCTGTGATCATAAAAACGAAAGAAAGCGTGCTTTTATTTGTTTTTAGAAATAAAAGTAAAAAGTAATGAGGTTCAGAACTAAAAGATTCACCAACCTTACCTAAAGGAGATGAACTGGTTTATTCCTAAACCTAAATACCATTACAATCGTCAAATAAACGATTATGATCTTCTTATACAACAGCTCAAAATAACATTATTTAATGTGCTTTTAATCCATCATTATTCATTTAACTTAGGCCTCTACCATCCTTAGCAACTCTATAGCCTTTACTTTACAGCCCCAATGTTTCCCTGTCCATGTGACAAAGAATCACTCACCAGCATATTTAAGAGTTATCATGCTGGGTTTACTGGCTCCCACTATGATGATGCGTTCCACCCAGGATTTGGTGGTAAACTGTGCGTCTGGTTCAAGGTTCCTGCGGAGAAGACAGAGGTTCAAATTCGTTTTCAAACATTGTTAGGTGTAACCAAAAGCTGTGAAACCTGCAGAGATGATGCAACGCACACAGAGGAGAGGACGTTGTTGGTGAAAGAAAACTTCCTGTGGATAAACTCCTTCTTCTCATAGTTAAAGGTGTGGCCGTCGTCGATGTACAGCTCTCCTACAGCGGTTCCCTGTTGAACATCAGAAGTTAGATCAGGACTACAGTGGAGAGTCAGCAGAATCATGCGGCTGCTCGTAGGTTGTTCACCTGATTACTGAGAACCACATAGAGAGTGTACGGGTCATCTTCCATGCAGACGGAGGACCTGCGAACTCGCAGCTTCCTGGGAATGATCGAGCCGCCGCGCTGGAAGACTGGAATCTAGCAACAAAGCACAAAATGAAACCTAAATCAGGGTACTTGTCACAGAATCCAACAGAGGTTAAATTCAAGTCAGGGGTGGGATAGAATTAAAATCCATTATAACTGCATGCATTTGAATTTTATGAACGCTTACAGAGCTCATGGTGACAGGAATGTAAAGGTTTTGACCTCCATTGTGCTTCTGGAAGGTGTGGATATCAAACCAGACCTGTGGACAAACACACAGGGTTAATCATCCCCTCCTGAACCTATAAACCACCACAACGTGCTTCAAAGGGAGCAGGTCACCTCGTCTTTCCCAGGCAGGTAGGCCGTGACTCCTCTGGCTCCTTCCTCGGTCACAGGATGCACCAACAGGTCTCGGCCTACGGCAGGAATAAGCAAAGCGGGAGGAGAAACGTTAATGTCTCACGTGTGGCCGACTAAATCAGCAGATTTTATTCTGGGTTACCTTCTAACAATTTAATTGGTGCCACAGTCAAAAACAGTATATAAAAACAAGCAGCTCGGTCAGTCATTTTATCATTTTTTTTAAACCTGCTTACAGTATCAAACATCTTTAGCCACAAGGTGGCAGCAGCGGCAGTTATGAGCACATTTTCCTTCTTTCTAAGCTGAAAACAGGTTTTGTAGCCATCGTAAAGTAAAGCATCCGTTTTCCTTTCATTTGGAGGTTTAGCTTGTCCAAACTGTTCACTGTTCTACTGCAGTAGAGCCGGTTCTGTAACTTAACGTCTACCTTAAAAGACACAATCAGTTGGGGTGAAAACAAGATACAATTAGCAACACTTTGCAGCCTTCTATATCACCAGTTTTATTTATTTAGTCATATTACGGGAAGAAAAACGAGCCAGGGATCAGCGTTTGGCCTCATTTCCCTCTGATCAGCTACTGATGCTACTATCAATAAAAGATGACAATTTACAGCAGAAAGGTAAAGACTTCATTTTGTTACAGTTCGAATCGAAAATCTGCCATATTCAGCATCAGCAGGGCATAGCTTTAGAAAAAAAAAAAAAAAAAAACAGCTGCAAACGCTCAATGCTTTTCTAATGTAGTTAGCTTGTAGCGACATTCATGAACCTCTTCATACTCATGACAGAAAGATTTGGTTTTATGCCTCACCGAGCAAGTATTCATCATCCACAGCAAACGTAGCAGGATCCTGGGGATACTCCACCCAAAGTGGTCTGCAACAGACACAAGTGAAGAAAAATTACTCACTGAAAGGTAGTTCTTCTGTGGACTGCTTAAAAGTGTTTAATCAAATACTTTAAATGTCCTTTTCTTCTCTACGCTGGTCCAAGCTTTGTCACACAGTTTCTAACAAACGCACAAGGGGTAAAGAAAAACTCACCTCATGACGGGCTCTCCGGTGTGGTAGGCGTGGTAGAACAGCTGGTACCAGTAAGGCAGGAAGGTGTAGCGCTGGCGAATGGCCTCACGGATCAGAGCCGTGTTTTCCGGGCCGAACAACCAGGGCTCACGGCGGGGCGTGTCCAGGTGGGCGTGGGCCCTGAAGAACGGCTGGTAAGCCCCCGTCTGGTACCAGCGCACCAGCAGCTCGGGGCTGGGAGACTTAAAGAATCCACCGACGTCGGCTATGAGACAGACGGGATGGAAAAAAACAAAATGGTTGAATGATAATAAAATAAAAAGACTATCTTAAAAGGCTTTATCCGCCTTAAAACCAATCTTTCCGTTTGGTTTTAAATACAGATTCATTTAGTTGAATTATGTCCCCTGCTGTTCAGTCATTAAAGCCCAACACCTCTGAAAAATAACTGCAGCTTCATTACCAAGGGAACATTTGCCATCACTATGGAAACAGTGCAGGAGGCCTGTTTCCATAGCAACATTACCAAACACTGCAGGGTAGTTTATTAAATCCGATTTTGTTCCACGGTGCTGATACAAATTATTTTACTCCTCCATGCAACAGAATAAAAAACAAGAATAAATTCACGGATTTAAAAACTTCACACTAATTTAGGAGTTAGATTAACTATATTATTATTTTTTATGAGTTGGTGTAATTCATTTTCTAATTGTAAATATTACTCAGCCCAACATGGGTGGTTTTTTTCATACCTCAGCTCAGGTGTTGTTACAGCTGGTTATCGACTACTATGGAAATCTCACTGACAACAGCTTTAACTCAAATAATAAATACTACGAATGTCCCAAGAAGCATTTTGTGTGTTTCAGGTTGGATTTTGCCATTAGTGACAATTAGATGCACCCAGGCAAACTCTGATGTTTGGTTTGCATTTGGTACAGGTTCACTCATCCATTACTTATTACGCATATTATTTTTCATTTAAATAAATAATTTCTTATTTATGCTTCCACTTTTGTTGTCTGTCACCGTTTGTTGCAGGCCTTGAGCAAGCCTGTACCGGTAAAAAAACCCAACAATTTCAACAAAAACTAAAAGCCACGATAGGAATGACTGCTGCAGACGAAAGAAAGTCTAACGCTGTGTCCACACTGAACGCGATAGGAGCGACTAAAAAGTGCGACACACGCCTTGAAGCGTGTACAAAGCGAACTGGACGCGCTTCAAATATGGTACTTTCACGCGCGAACTGGCCTTCAGGAGAGCTGGGTTCAGAGTGCAGCTGCGGTGGATCATGGACCGAGCTGATGGAGGACTGCGTGCCCGGCCCCGGGCTTCAGCAGAGCTGGGGCTAGAGTGGTGCAGGAGCTGCTACCAGGAGAGGCTGTTTCAAGGCTCACTTCTAGGCCGAGAGGTGCTTTTACAGCAACAACGGGTCTTTTAAGAGCCACCCACAAACAAGAGCATTCCTGTCTAAATAGTTAATTCTTTTTATTTCTGTCTCTGTATTGAAAACTGCTTGTGTCATGTAGCTCGGGGTGATTAGCCACGGTGTTTATCAGTATTTCCTCCATGTCCTGCTGAGGCTGTGACTCCATGACAGTCACAGAATCACTGAAACTGTCCCCTGATTGGTTGTCGCGGCGCGATTTGACGCTGGAGTTCAGATTTTTCCAACTTGAGCGATAGACGCCATGAGCGCGAGTGTGCAAAATGCACCACATAAAAAGCAGCGCTGTAGCAGGACTTGTTTGCGTAAATCAGGCAGAAAAGCTTTTTCACGATGCAAATCTTCTTCTGAAGTGTCGCAGGACCCCAAGTCGCGCTTCATCGCGTTCCTCCATTGATTTTACATGTAAACCTGAAGCTCTAGACGCTCCTATCGCGTTTGGTCTGGACACACCGTAAGAAAACCTGGAAGCTTTTATGGTCCAAAACAGAGTTGATCAAATTCGTGGCAGAAACTCACCACCACAGAAAGAGATCCCCACCAGGCCCAGACTCAGACACATGGGGATGGAGATCTTCAAATGGTCCCACTCTGCAGCGTTATCACCGGTCCACACGGCACCTGCACACACATTACAAAACCATTTACAATAAATAAGTCCTCTTCCTGTAACAATCCAAGGTTTGTGTCTTGTCATTTATCTTTTTAAAAACAGAAGTTTCAGGGTATGATGTTGGACAAGATTAGCAGGTAATCTGGAGGTAGACACGTTGGAGGACTAACCGTAGCGCTGTGAACCAGCAAAGAAAGCCCTGGTAAGGACGAATGGTCTCTCAGTTCCTCCAGACCTCTCGACCAAACCCTCCGCTGTGGCTCGTTGCTGAAGGTCATGAAGATAAAACAAATCTAATCAATACCTTCCATTTCCCAAAAGCTCATTTGTTGCAAAATGTAGATGAACTCACCACATAGAGGCCGTATATGTTGTGCAAATCGCGGTGCTCCCAGGATCCGTGTAACGCGTCCTTGTGCATGGTGACCTCTGGCCCGTTGAACACAGACGGCTCGTTCATGTCGTTCCACGTATACAGGTTCTCCATGGTGCCCTGCAGAGAGGAAACGCAGTTCAGATTAAACGCAATGTAACAATTATAAAGGATGTACAATTGGGTCCTAATGTTTAGAAATGGGTGAGAAAGCAGCACAGCTGAAATAATCAAAGCTTAAGATCTCATCAGAAGATTTATCTACAGTAATAAAAATCTCCTGACTACTCACCTCATACTGATCGTAAGCAAACTGGCTGGCCCACCAGGCCCTCATGTCAGGACGGGTGAAGTCTGGATACCCAGCACTGCCTAGGATTCATCAGCGGTTACAATTCATCTGGTTACAATCCCTTAAAAACACACACACACCATGCCAGAGTTGTAGGAGTCTTACCAGGCCAGCACCAGCCTTCGTAGTCACCGCCATCTTTATTCTTCACGTAGAAACCCCGAGAGCGGATCTCGTTGTGGATCTTGTAGTTGGAGTCCACTTTGATGTGAGGGTCCACGATTGCAACCATCTGGAAAGAATGGATGAAGGTCTGCTGAGCTACAAGGCAACGGAGGGTTTGATGCCAACAATAAAGCTGAATCATCCTGTTCTCTGGGAATGCCGGATCCACTCCAGATCAGACGAGGGAAAACATTTACCTCAGATTCAATAAAGCAACAAGACGCCATGCTGAAGTTGGCAGAGAGGTAAAGGGATATTTCACCACTTTCTTTTCACTTTTTAATGGGTTTTGTATCAATCCTCTCCAGGGTACGCCTATCCTTATAGCTTGTACACTTTCTACCACATCTTGTCCTTCCCTTCGCCTCCCTATTAATGTGCTCAGACACAGAGCTTAGTGAACAGCCAGCCTCTTTAGCAATGGCCTTTTGTATCTTGCCCTCCTTGTGCAATGTGTAAATGGTCGTCCAGTCAGCAGTCCACCCAATGATTGTGTAGCCTACAGAACTAGACTGAGAGACCATTTAAAGGCTTTTGCAGGTGTTTTACCCGATTAGAGTGAGGCACCAGGTGTCTTCAGTATTTAACATTTTCACAATATTTACATTTTCTGAGATTTGGGACTTTCATTAGTTGTCAGAATCCTCAAAATTAAAAGAAATAATGAGTTGAAACACGTCAGTCTGTGCTTAATGAATAAATCTGATATTTAAGTTTCACTTTTTGAATATAATTATTGAAATAAATCAACTATTTTGTGACTTTCTAATTTCATGACCAGCGTCTGTATATTGCTGCTTGTACCTTGCGTTTCTTGTCCATGAGACCCTGGAGCATTTCCTTGGGTGACGCAAACTTGTGAGGATCCCAGGTGAAGTAGCGCTTCCCATCAGTGTGCTCGATGTCGAGCCAAATGAAGTCGTAGGGGATGTCGTGCTCGTCGAAGCCGGCGTCCACCGAACGCACGTCTTCCTGGTCGTTGTAGTTCCAGCGGCACTGGTGGTAGCCCAGTGAGGTGAGGGGAGGGAATGCCTGAGTGCCTGATTGAAGGATTACATCAGAAGGATCAAACACGGGCTGATTTTTGTACTCTGATTAAAAATGACAAGAAACAAAATAAATTTAACAGAACCAAACTAAACAAGCATCACTGCCCATATTCTCTTCATTTGCAAACAATGGTATTTTTCACTGGTGTCAAAAAGCCCTGAAACTCTTTCCAAATTGATTCAAATGAATGCTACTCATCGGCTTTCTTTGGATCGGAGCTTTGCGTTTTGCTTTTCGAATCTTTTAGCCTACGTCATGTCCTCATGCACTTCCTGTTTCCAGGATTTGTGGCTTCGAAGGTGTGACAGTAATCAGCACAGGGAGTTGCAAGTTGACTTTAACTATAAGGGGTTAATAGGGGCTAAGGTAGGTAGAAAATAGATTTGAGCGATTAATCAAATTTTCTGTTTATGAAGATTTAATTTTTGGAAAATTTGAATATTTGTTTATTTTTTCAATGCACTACTTGAACTTCCATAGCTCAGAGTGATGTCAATCTGCCCAGGGCATACTGTGTTTTATTCCAAGGATACTTTATATTTTACGTTTAGTTGGACTTTGAATTCAGGTCTGCTCTGGGACAGGATGAATGAAACAAAAGTAAGTTTTTGAAAATATTTTTTTGTCACTTGCGATTTCCTTTTAAGAAAACACTGGTGAAAAATAAAATAAAATAATAAAATTGGATTCGATATGAAAAGAAAATTGGAGATTTTAAGCCCCGTCGCCGAGCCCTAGGCTAAAGCATTACATCAGGTTTCAGGAGCAAAGACTCTACAGAAAACACTGAAAGCCAAATGATAACAAAAGACAACATTTACATCAGAGACTCCAAAGTAGATGCCATACGAAACATATCCAATGTGTTCAAGTTTTACTGCAAACTAACACTTTGTGCCTTTATTTGTTAAATTATGGTTAAATGCTTCATTTAAAAATCAACCACCCAGAAAGTTGAAACCCAGAATCTGCTCAAAAGGAGCCAGATGGTTTGTGACTTTACGCCATAGAAATTAGAAGATGATATTGCTTTTTTGGGCCTTGTTCAGCTCACCTGTTAGGGAGGCGTACTGAGAGAAAACGTCTCTGGGAGTTGGCCCCAGCATGAGGAAGACGTCGATGATTCCGCTTTCTGAGATCCAACGCACATCCGTCTGTGGCGTCTCACTGGAGCCCTGGACAAAATCCAGCATTTTCCCAAACACGGTCTGAAGAGAGGAACAAAGCAGGAATCAGAACCAGCCTTTAAATGAAGCCGCGAGATGAATCCTACAGGTTTTACCTTTCCTGCTGTGTTTGAACTTATATCCACCCAGGTCTCTGCAGCATTGAGCCAGAAGATGCCTGTGGTACGCTGAGCGTTGTGTGCCAACATAACTGGCACTGCCCCGTACAGGGCCATAGGGTTATACAGTTCATACTGGAAAACATCCAGGTTATAGAGCCGATATGGATCGCCATTACTGAAAAGAAAAACCACAGGCATTTCAGATGGGATTTGTGCATTTGAAAAAAAACCCGGCTCTTGTAAAAATGAGACCTGCAGCTGCCACTCACTCTGTCGTTTTAAGTTTGAGGGTGTCCGCGTGTTCTGGGATGCCGTAGACGTGCTCCACGCCCGGCAACGAAAAGTCTAAACTGACAGCAGAAGGACCTGAGGAGGGAGACGACCGGCCACCGTCAGAGCACGTAAAAAAATACAAACATGGAGACATTATGACATCTGCTACTTAAAACGGTGTGGCGTACCGTTAGGCTTGCTGTCTGTGTGTGACTTAAACGTCTCTTCCCACATCCCGTCTTCCACTTTCTCTTCCTCTTCCTTTTTGGTCTGGTAGCCAAAAAACAAACAAAAAAATTGTCAGGGAGGAGTAGAAACCATGAGCTGAAATGTAAAGATTGCCAAATACCTCCGACTGGTCTGATGGATCCGTTCCCTCTTGGTTCTCAGCCTCCGGCTCAGACTGACTGCTTGGAGCGAAGGATGGAGAGAAGTAAGAGAAAAGAGCGTCACTTCGACTACCATCAAATCAGAGGTAATGATATGCTGAGATAAATAAAACTACAGCTAATGGAGAATAAAATGTGGAAAAGGGTGGAGGATTAATGGTTGTCCCCTCACTCCAGAGACTGCCGGCCGTAACGCCATCACAGACAGGGACTGAACAACACCCTGCCTTGCATACAACACCCATAGGACTGCATTAAACCCCGCCCACCCAGGTAGAACAGCTGAGAAACACCAGAGTTTAACCCTCGAAGCAGCTCAAACACACAGGTCAAGTACAGGACTTCCCCAAGTAGTTACACCCCTTTAACTTTGGAATTACATGCGACAGACCAACACAAAGAAGTCATTAACTGCAGCCAAGAAGCCCACGGTGCGCTGGAGGAGATGCACAGCTAAGGTGGAAGACTTTTACACAATAAATCGCCACACACTCCACAAATCAGGCCTTTGTGGAGGAGTGGCAGGAATAAAACGGATGCTTTGCCTTCAGCAGAGGGCTGATGGAAGAAAACCTTTCAAACCCCCGTTCCTACTGAGCAGTAACAGCGCGGGTCGGTACGATATCATGTTGGACTCTCACTGGGCGGGCGGACTTGAACCCAAATGGCTGCCCACTGCCTCTGAGACGCATGTAGCTCCAACCTGACCGTACAGTTGTCCGGTGGATGTACAACTGAGGAGTGCCAGGAATGTTGCGACGATAATGAAAGCAGACAACTGGAGTACCCAACAGCATCGCTCAGTTTAAACGAGGCATTAAAGACTTGGAAAAGACTTCAGGTTGGGTGGTGGAGGTTCACACAATGCTAAACATGGAGCCAGATCTACAGCAGAGAGGATTCAGGGTCACCCAGTCAAAGCCCAGGAGTCATATGAACAATTCAGTCCATAAATGTTTAAAGCTTGTAGAGACAAAAGCCTTGACTGTGTTACTTATTGAAAAACACTAATTGCTCTCCTTGTAATTCACAAATAGCCGTGTGCTAGTCTGTGTAGTCCATCACATAAATCCCCAATAAGTCCCATTCAGGTCTGCGGCTTTGCTGAGAGAACGATCCCGGGTTACGAAGCCTTTAAGGCGGCGTACATCCATCAACTCTACATATTCCAGCCTTTGCTGTCTGCCTGTAGTGAATCACACAGTTATAGATCATCAGACGAACCACTGGTGTGAAGATGGATGATGGAATAATGATTAAAATAAATAAAAATCTGAAAATGTAGAAGTTGAAATCAATCCCAGGGCTAAAAACAAATTGACCCTGTAGCTTTTTCTAATGATCCGATGGATTTAGATTTTTTTCTCTGTCTGTGTGTGTGTGTGTGTGTGTAATGACCCCAGTTTTAAAACTACAACCAAACACCATGCACACACTCACATCCTAACCTACATATTAATTTCAGGGTAAATAAACTTAGTGTGATGGGAGAGCCTATGTTTTATGTAACTACCGGCAGCAGTAGCAAAAGGAAGAGAATACACAAATCTTAAGGGTCTTTACCTAGAGAATACCCTCTTGATATTATCCCACACGCTAGCCACTGTGCTAGATACTTTATAGGAGAAACTAGGATGATAGAGAGAAAAAGGACAGAACAACGAGTCAGAGACAGTACTGGAAAAAAACAAACCATTTCATGGGAACAGAAACTGAATTTGTCCACTGAGTGACGACGTGATAAAATAAATAAAATAAAAAAAACAGGCAGGGCTCTGTGTGTCTAAGTGTGTGTGGACTCTCACGTGTCCTTGCGCATCCTCAGGTGCTCAAAGCCGAGCAGCCCACGCGAGTTCAGAGACATCAGCACGTCGCGTCCCTCCACGATGTCGAGTCTGAAGGGCCGGGCGCTGACGATGACCCGCTGGGACTCGGGTCCCAGGGACAGCACCACCCCGTTCTCATCCTGGGACAGGAGAGAGAGGCTGAGGAGAAAGAAACGCCAATTAAGGACAAACACTTCACATCAGCAGCATTAAACTCTGCTCTTTTGTTTAAACACGACTCTGCTGGTTACGGACAGGAAAACCGGACCAGCCGCCCATTCAACCTCCCGGGACACTCACGGCTCGGTAGGCGGCTCCCTGATGAGCACGTCTGGGACTTCATAGCGAGGCTTCAGAGGCTTCAGCTCGTTAATCTTCACCCTCGTTATGTTTCCCTGGAGACGGTAGAGCTCGAGCAGGAGACGCACCTGAGAGCAGAGAGCAGCATTTCATGTATTCAGCCTGCATGGAGGAAACGAACCGCTTCTGTGACGATAGCAAGTCACATGTGACCCAGCAGGAAGCCCATTCCAGAAAAAACCAAACCCATGACGGCCGTTTCTGAGAAGGAACGTTGCCTTAAGGCAGCGCAGGCTAACACAGCTTCACTGTAGATCATACAGTTAATGTGATTTAGTCTGCTTTCATTTAATTTGTAGAAATATTTAGAAGAGCTTCAACCTTCCCTGCCATTTGTGATTAAGAGACATTTTTATTTTATTAAAGCTTATGGGGAGGGAAAGAAAAGCACCAATCTTAAATCGGGTTCTAAAATGATTCAAATCCAACTTCAAAAGCCAGAAACAAAACAGCAGATTTCACACAAAACATTGATCAAACAAAAAGTGTGTGCAGAAAAAACAAATACGCTCCACGATTCTGTAGTTGGATCAAGATTTAAAGCCGGCTGCTTTGCCACTGATGCCTAGTCAGTGCTGTGTAATAACACCAACTCAAGTACCGCAACGCAACTGAACGCACCCGGGTGGGACGAAAACAGGAAGTGCCCAAACAATGATTTTAACAACAGGAGAGTTCATTGTGCTGCTTTTCTGCTTCCGCACTTTGCAAATATATCCAACGTTTTCAGAGAGCAGCGACTTCATTTGCGGAGAAACATAAATATACAGCATCTCCAGGTGGCCGGGGGAGAAAGTGGTTGATGGCAAGCAGCAGCTCTGATCTAGCGAGCGCCAGTGGAGAACTAATGAAAAGGGGCGTTGGTGGTGGGAAAAAAACCAAGGACCGGCACTGAACTAGCACTGGAACCAGCTCTATGGAAAAACGCCCTAAGATTCCTTAATCACAGTCCTGTTGAGGTTCTGCATGTCGTCATGGACCGTTATCCTGCCGATGGCCCGTTGTAGCCAAGCTTCTCCTTCCAGACTGACAGCGTCGAGACAGACAGTCAGAACGTTATTGTTTTATACACATGCTTAGCTATTGTAAACAAAGCCCAGATCACCACCCCTCCACCACTATGCTGGACAGTTCCTCCACTTCTAAGCTTGCCTGCTTCAACAGTGTTTATCATGATACCCATTGGGGTCATTACATTATGTGCATCAACTGCACTTTGCTGTTGCTTTTATTATTGCCGTTTTCTACAATAAATACATAAATTACTGAGTATAGTTTTGTGTGTTTCTATTTTATCTGATAGTCCCACTATATTTAAGTGCCAGACCACATCTGGTTACACCACATATTATATTTTAGCAATAAAGCTGTGTTTTCTGATCTTCATTGGACTATTGCAACACATTCTATTCTCATCCAGTCTGTTAAACCTCTACTAGCACATTTGGAAACATCATCCTGGTCTGGATACAGAATAGTGCATAAAAGATACAAAACTTCAATCCTCCTGGTTTCAGACGTGTGCTCTTAGTAAACGCCAGCGAATCAGTTGCGTTTCTCTACATGTGAGGTTGGTGTTGAATACATTTTTGTACCTGGTAGAAACCAGATCCATAAAGCCCTGATCTCCAAAACCATAGAGGTTGTAGTTTCTCAATACCATTGTGATTCATAATGTTAAGGCAACAGATTAGAGCGGGGACTCTAGTGGAGTATGATTACTTTTAGTGTTTCATGTTGACCTGTCGAGTGATTTAATGCAACAAAAATTGATTGTTCCATGTAGATCAAAGATGAGGGGGGAACGTCTGGTAGGTTGAAATGTATGAACACTGTAGGTGCGTCACCAAACAGGTACTACAAACCCTGGCAGGGCTTACTGAAAAATGTAATTAAGGACTACAGCCCACTGATTTTCAGTACAATCAACACCACTGATCTGGTGCTGTCTGCCAACAACAGTAAACATGGTTCAGACAGGGGCCATCCCTCTGGTCACCCTGGTATCACTTCATTTCACACCTTCAGTCGCCTGAAGCAGCAGGTGGATGCACTGAATTTTACTGTACCCTACATCATGGGTGATCAGCTTAAAATAAGCTTAGCACAGCACAAATTGGGTCAAAGTCAATAATCTTACTTCTTATACCAGCTGGTTTTCAAATAAATAAATAGTCCCATTTAACTTTATGCATCTTTTTCGACCAGAGTCACATCAGAGCTCTGCTCCGCCACTGCTGAAGAAGTCTGAAGTCATCTTTTGTTCTGACAGCAATTTGTTTTTTAACTTTTGCATTTTAATCAGAATGCAGCATTTTTTGTTATAATTTCCATGCGATTTATTTGCAATACATTTCCATTCCTGCGTAACAGACTTCTGTCTCAGTGTTTGCTGTAAATGTAGCCAATAAAGTGTCTCTGCCTGCGTTTCTATGATACCACAGGGACCAGTAGGAGTCAACTCTGATCAATTTAATCTTGAAATGGCACATATATGGTGCATCAGATCATGAGTAGTCAATGGTATCTTTATCATTTTTTTTAAAAACATATTCTTGCTTTTAAGCAGGGAAATCAATTAAACTATTGAGAGACAAAAGCCTGAAGAACGAAGTTATATCCAAATAAAGTTTTATGTCATTTAATTAGTCAGGCTATTAGCTTGGGTAGGAAACTTAAAACAGCACCACCTTAATGAGAGTGATTGGTGGCATGCCGGCGACATTATCTCCAAATATGTTAATTATTTTCTAAGGTGTATTAGGATTCTTTTTTTCCCCTGCTGACTGGCGTTGCACAGCAACAAGTGGGGGAAGGGTGGCATCAGATTAAATCATACTCCATAAAGCCTGAAAACTCTGGTCACCTTGGGACTCATTTTCCCAATCAGCTGTCTTTAAGCCGACAGTATCTACAGCTATATTGGATCTTTGCTCAAATTAATGTCTGCAATTATTTTTATTTGTGAAAAACATGGACATCGCCCAACATCGATCTACCTTGTTATTGTCATTGATGAGCTGCAGGGTGAGTCTGGTATTGGTCAGCTCCATGGTTTCCAGCAGGGCCCGATAAGGGGACTCACCAGGCTTAATTGCCCGCTGACGCCTGGTAACAAAAAAAAAAAAACAAACAAAAAAAAAAAAAGATATAAATCAACTAGATGCTTTTAATTTGAAATGGTGCTTTTAAGCAAATGCGTCATTTTAACGTCCCACTCACTTGCAGAAAGCACTTTGGTCGCAGGTCTTGAAGTTGCCCCTGTCCACAGCCCAGGTCCCGCTGAGGCACACGGCCAGCCAGAGCAACAAGACGGGCCCCATCCTGCGGAGGAAAAACCAAAAGGGCATCTCAAGTTCATGCACTTTAATTTCATTGAGCAATAGCCAAATAATTACCCCAGGGGACCCTCTACAAACCCGAGATGTTGAACCGTACACCTGAACTTTGAGCTCGATGTGGTTGTAAAATATGCCTTTAAATCAATGATTGTTAAACCTTTACCATTTAAATACTGCACCAACACGATGTACGGCTTGAAAAAATAGCATTTTAAATTGTTTTTGTATACTTTAAAAGGGGGGAAACCGTGCGGAGCGCGTCTCCTTATATCAGTCAAATCTTACTAATAAACATTAAGGTTTTTGGACCGTTGCCAAAGCGTATTAGCTACCACGGCGGCTAGCGCCTGCTAAAAATCAAACTGCTCTCATATTAACTTAAAAACACAAACTAAATACTGGTTTAAAAATAAAACACGAATAAACAAACACAAATATTTAACTATTTTTCCTTATACACACGTGTGGCGGCAGAGGGAGTATCAATTATCTCTTTAAATCAGAACCCTACCATGCTAACCTTGCTAACATCCTGCCGACCGTTAATTCAATTGAAACGGAGATCGAGGCTTTTCCGCGGATATCGGCGTTTGAACCTTTTAACGGCTCCTGCATTCACTGACCGTAACCCAGAACATGCGTCCCCCATCACCCTGCTGACGAATATCAGAGCAAAGCGGGGATAATTAAAGGATGAAGGAACGGAACAGCTCCGTCTTTACCTCTCGGTGAAGGTGGCCATCTCGATTTCGATCCCGTTTGGCTCCGCCCCCTTCCACTCCGCAACACAGATCGTTTATAAAGGGCGATTCTCAGCAACCGACCGAAAAATTAGCGCAATTTTTTTTTTGTTTAAACCTACAATTTCAATTAAAAAGGAGGTTTAACCTAAACGTTAGTCATTTAACTATGCCAAAAAATGTTTATTAGAGAGGACAGGGGGACTTGGTGTGAATATTTACCCTCTCAGACTCCGACACGTCGCCTTCCCACTTAGGGAAGCGCACACGTTCATCCCGGATCTGTAAGGGTGGATGTGTTTAAGGCCATTGTGGTTCTTAATATAAACGGCGCCTGTTTACGGCAGCCTTGTAATTCTAAACCTCAATAGATGTTGGCGGTGAACATAAAAATGTTACCTAGGGAGACCAAATGTCCTCTTTTCCGAGGACATTTCCAAGGAATCTTTTTTCTTAGCAGATAAAGAAGGAACACATTGAATATGTTGAAATAAAAAGTATTTTTAACAAAACAGAGTATTTGTTGAAGTGTTTCGGGAATTGGTCAAGTGTCCTCTTTTTGTGGAATTGCATTTCATATTTCATTTAATTGTATGATACACATGGAATTGTATTTTATGAAATACAATATTTTACTGTAACCTAATGTTGTGTGGAAAGGCCCAACCAGGGACAGGAGTTGAAAATTAGCGCTTGCTATAAACTCTGCTTGCAAGGCATCAGTAATGCAACAGTTGCAATGTCCCTGTCAAATGAATCAAATGAATAAAAATAAAAGTCAAAATATGGTCACTCTTTATTTGTTACCTGTTAAGATTACACGTTAAACGGAACTCTGTATTACTATGTTTCCTTTCTCTTCAAAAATGAACAAAATTTCCCGATTTTAATTATTTTCTACGTAGCGTTATCCTAAAAAAACCTAAGGTAAGAAATCATCAGATTGAAAATCTAATAAAAGGCATACCCAAAGCTCAGTTCTTAGTAAAAAAAAAAGAAAAAAAAGACGGTATATCGGAAGTCCAGGCAGCAAATTAATAATTGCTGTTTTGATCTTTTAAATTGTGGATAAGTCACCCTCCATCCTGATGATAAAAGCTTGAACTGAGGGTTTTTAAGGTTTGATTTTTACCTTGGAGTGCCTCTAAAGCAGCACCAGCGAACTTTATACAGACCTAAACCTAACCTTGCTCAACAGCCTCTTTAAACACCAGCAAACAAGCACACCATTCCAAAAGTTACACAAACAGATTTATTGAAACCCTTTTTAAAAGAGATTTAACAACATTACAACTATTCAGTTCCTGTAAAAAAAAAACAGCCATCACTTTTTACAGATGGCTGTGTTGGCCTTTATAGTTATGACAAAGCATTGTACCATTAATGAGTATTGATACAACTGTAAATTGAGTTCTTGGAAAATTTGTTTTATTTTGACACATTTAGATGTGATTTATGGCACCTTGGAATGAACTGATGAATCATGACCCACTCTTTGTCCTGCTAACAATGAGCATCGTCTACATTCAACGATTTGAAGTGAACAGCTCAATTTACTTAGGTTTGTAATTATTCTCTCATTATCCTCTGCTGTTGCATTTCTTTTGACATCCGCATCCAAGTGTAGTTACAGAATGCACGAAGTTACTACCAATTAGAACCTTTTCCCTAAATTGTACATTTTTTTTCCATTCAAAAGCAATGTCTAGGAGTCAAATATTTCATTGGATTCATCAAGGGACGATGCAGGTTTTCACACATGTGGGCACAAATAATCTTAGTAATCAAAAATGTTAAGATTTAACTGTGTAAAAATAGAAAAATGTGTTGAAAATTCAAAGGGAACCCTCTATAGAAAAGAAAAAAAAATTAAGCGTTTTGCTGCCCCTCATCTATCCTACTTTATGTACAGTTCAGCTCACTTTTATGAGACTGCAGTGTTTGCAGAATGTGATCAGGGTAGAGTAACTGGCTCAGCAAAAGGACTGATTCATGCCTTTCTGACTATATGGATTTCAAAGAAAGGCACCGATATTCTTGCTAAGAAATAATTACACAATCTAATGAGCTCAGAGTGGTTACTGATTAAATCTTATAAACGCTGAAGAATGCATCAATAGAAGTGCAAGAATTTGTTTCAGAAAGCCAATACATTTGCCGACCTCAAGGCTATGCGTTTGGCTCATTTTTAAAAAATGATTTGCCATATTGATCCTGGTAAAGCTTTCCAAATGATAAAGGTTTATATGTAGGTGGATACGGCTTCTCCTGCTGCAACTGTAACCCCCCATTATAAAACCAGAAAATAAATCGGACTGGTATTCATTTGAATTAAAACTGAAGCAATGGTCCAAAAGAGGGAAAAAATCCAGTGTAACGATTATTAGCTGTAATGATCTCCAGCAAGAAAACACAACTTTACCAGCTGTTCAGGACTAAATTGAGATTTATTCTGCAATGTGGCGTAAACAAGTTTGTGTGCATCATAAAAGATGAAGGGAAGTTTACGGAACAAAATAACCAGAGATGAGTGGTTTATCTGAACCAAAATGACAAATGAAGACTATGAACTACTTTTTTTTTTTTTTAAACACAGTTGAACAATTTTCCAGCATTTTCTACTAGAAGCCAAATGGAAAAGTATACAAAATGTAATCTAAAAGAAATCAGGAACTTATGCAAAAAGCTCTACATTTAGGAACTTTCCCTCTATTTTTGAAGTGGCAGTAATTTCCCGGTTTCACAGTCACGGTTGGCGCGCATCATTTGTTGTATCCCAGCGTCTTTCAGAGCTGAAACCGCCAGCACAGGTGTCCCAGTCTGTCGATGTTTTTATGCAGGACGCTGTGGATCGGTGCCACATATCTGGACACATCCCCGTCCCGTGAGAAATCCCTGCAGAACATGCCTTTGTCTGGACTGAAAGCAAACTTTTGTGGCAGCGGCCCGTTGCCCCTTACGTATTCCCACACAGCCAGGAGCAGCAGCCTCACCTCGAATGGAGTCAGATGGGCGAAAGCCTCGTGGACGTTGGCCAGCACAGGTGGCAGGAGCTGGCCTTCTCCCATGCAGGTCACAAGGAGGCAGGAGGCCTGCAGGTGCCAGGGGGAGTCTGTGGACGAAGCCTCACGGGAGCCCTCCCAGTGGGAGAGCAGGGTAGCCAGGAGGCCTCTGAGCACAGCCGAGCAGTAGCAGAGAGCCGGGCGTCCAGCCGCCACAACCTGAAGCAGGGAGAAGAGGACCGGGTGGGCCTCGAAGCAGCGCCTGATGTGGATGTCTCGCTCCACGGTGGTGCGGGCGTGCTCCTCGGGGGGCCAGGACAGTTCGCCGTTGGCCACGTCCGGACAGACATTCTCCACCAGCGTGACCGCGACGACTTTGGCCGCCTCCGCGTTGATGGGCAGCGGCTCGTCGGGATCCGATGGCGACTGCGGGCCGTTGAGGCTGGACGAACTGCAGCACTGGACGATGACGGCCAGTAGAGTCTGGATATTCTGCAGAGAAAACGCACACCAAACACCTTCTACTATTTTTGTTCTTGAGTTAATTTAAATGAATCAAGTTTAATATTGTCAACCCAGCACACCGGGACACCTAGTGTGTACATATTTCCTATAATACTTCAACCAACCGCATTAATAAGAATAAATGAACCAGGTCACAATTTGTTGTGGACTACTGTATAGCAGATGCAGTCTACTCTGTATCCCCAGAATCAGAAACAAACATGGAGAAGCAGCATTCAGTTTTTATTCTCTATTCTGGAACCAACTTCTACGAAACTGCAAAACTGCTGAAACACAGTTTTTTTTTAAATCGAGACTAAAAACCATCATTTTCTGTTACTTGCCACTGAAATTTGATGTTTCCTGCTTGTCGTTTTTTTTCTCCTTCTAATCAAGTAAATCACTTTGAATTGCCTTTTTGCTGAAATGTTCCATACAAATAAAATTGCCTTATAAAAAATGTAGCAGCCACTCCAGTGTGTTGGTTTGTGAGACGTGTGTTTTTTAACTTAACTCAGGCTTTTTACAAAAAAAAAATTTGACATGGAAAACATTCAGGAAGCTTATTAATAGTCTGATTTGTCCACTTCAAAGTCAGTTTTTATAAGGTGTGCCTGTGAAAAATGTCAGGTTTGCATAACCATCCACTTTGTGAGACAGCATGATGCTGCCACCACCATGCTCCCCACTTGGTAGAATGCTCTTCGGATCATGAAGCTCCACTCTGACCCCTTCAAACAGAATCTGTGACATTTTCAGCTAAACACCTCAATCTCTGTCCGACCATAATCCCTTTCTCCGAAAGGTATACGGTTTATACATTTTAAGGGGTTTATTTCTTGGTCCCCACCTTCTCAGTTCAAGGCGATACACGGCTCACTTGACTGGTGCTCCAGATTGGTCAAAGATTGAGATGTCTGACCCCGGTGTCTCAATGAGACAAAGTGAGGCTTTAAGCCTGAGTCTACTATGGTAACTGCCCAGCATGGTGGTGGCAGCCTCATGCTGTGGGGCTGTTCTGCCAGAGTCCTCATTGCGCTGCTGTAATGGCTCGGACCCTAACTCTGGGGGGGGGGTTAAAGCTGTACTTAAACCAGAGTCCAAACCTCCGACCTTTGACCCAATATTAGTCAGCATGGCCCAAAATAAATTAGTGATGTTTGATATAGGCCTTTTTTCTGATATCTGATATACCGATATAGTCTAAACATTAATTACTGATACTGATAAGCCGATATCAATGATAGACGCATGCCTGAACATTCTAGGATGGAATCCAGAACCAACCTGATGCATCAGGAGTTTTGCCAAATAGACAGAAGTAGCTGAAGAGTTTGATATTTTAAATCCCTCAACATTCCTGCAATTTTCAACCAACACATCTGTAAAAACGCATAAAATACATTAGAATTACAGCTGTTCTCAAATCATGTGGGGTTGAGGCATGATTGACGTCTGAAAGAAAACACTCTTTTTCCCATAAAAGTCAGACTTTAGGAACTATTGTTACCAAGTAATGTGATTCTGAATACTCTGGAAAGCTTAAATTTTATGTCCGCGAGTTCAACTTCTAAAAACAGAAGATTTAAAAGTGACTTTTAATGTGTGTAATATATGTAAACAATATGGTGTCCAGGATATGGGAAGGTTTGACCCTGAAGTATGCAACATCCCACCTAAGGGATGTAGGACATTTATGTAAAATAAGGTATAAAGTCACGTTATCAAAAAAGTAAATACCAATCATTTCCAATACAACATTTAATGCCAACATTGGCCATTAATATTAGGCATTCCTAGTTTAAAATAAATCATTAAAACATCACAATTATCAGAACTCTATCAGTAACTCACCTGGATGACGTCTGATGGCTCCGGCCGTTTTGCAGCCGTGCGAACCTTCAGTCCCTTTCCGATCACCCCTGCATGAAACACAGACCACACGCTGCCGGAAAAATTCACCGTTGTACCGAACCGACAGTTGATGTCCAGCAGGGAGGCTCCCAGGTCGGGGGAGAAGGACGGGGAGGCCACAGGAGCTCCGGACATGTCGGCGATCTGCCCGCCAAACAGCTCAGCGTTGCCTTTGTGCAGGGCGCCCTCTACCAGCTGCTGAAGGATGGCCTTCAGCGAGAGAGGGGAGTAGGCTGCGAAGCGGGACAGGAGCAGAACCGAACAGCTCACCGCCTCGCCCGTCTGCCCCGCGTCTCTGCCCGCCTTCCCCGCCTCCCCTCTTCTCTGCAGCGCCAGGAAGAAATGAGTGACGGCGGCTCGCGAGAGCAGGAGCAGGTGTATGGGGGAGGAGGCGCGAGGGAGTGGGCTGCAGGAGAGGAGACGCACCGCGGCGTGAGACACAGTCGGGTCGCTGTGGAGGAGGAGGGGCCCGAAGTCGTGGAGGTGCAGGGAAACCGCTGCGCCGATCTGGACGGCCATGGAGGAGTGGGCTCCCGCCGCTGCTCCTTTCCTTTCCTCTTCCTGGCTCTGGATGGCTGCTGCCAGGTTGAGCAGCAGCTGGCGAAGCTGCCGCGGCCCCAGCGTCTGCGTGTGAATCTGCGCCACGCAGTGAGCCACGGCGGCGGGGGCCAGCCCCGCCATGCAGGAGGAGAGCGTGGCGTGCAGCTGCCATGCCAGAGCAAGCTCCTCTGGGTTTCGGGCCTGGGTGAGGAGCTGGCAGAGGGTCTCCGTGGCGACGCTGGGACCGCCGTACACCGACAGCAGACACAGCAGCTGATGCAGCCAGAGGTGGCGCTTCCTCTCCAGGCGCAGCGTCTCCGCACACAGCTGGCCGACGTGCGAGCGCAGCTCCTCCAGGAAAGGGATGACCCTCTGCGACTGGGAGGAGGCCGAGCCGCCGACCTCTGACCCTTCGGAGCGGTTGAACACCAGCTTGTGGAGGTGCAGGAGCAGCATCTGGAGGAGGCGGTCGCAGCCCTCCCTGACTCCTTCGTTGGGCGACGGCGTCGGACCGGAGATGATGACCGACGCCGGCGTCGCCGTGTCCGCCAGGAACCTGAGGACCCGGGCCCCCCCCGTGGGGCTCTGGCTGATTAGGTGGACGGCCAGCCCCAGCATGTTATCCAGCTCCTCCCTGGGGAGGCCCTGCAGCAGCGCCTGCAGCTGCAGCAGCACCGGAGGGCGCAGCAGCTCCACCAGCTCCGAGGACACGGCACCAAACAGGTTTGGAGACATGGCGGCGAGCTGAAGCAGGAAGGGCACGGCGGCACGCCGGAGCTGGGGGGACGCCTCCCAGGACGTGGAGGAGCAGGTGGGAGAGAGGGGGGTGGACGGAGTCAAGCTCTCCTGAAACATCCGGAGCAGCTCCTTCCTGATGCTGTCGGAGTGGTGCGCGGCTAGGTGTCCCAGGATTCCCACCACGGAGCCGATCTTCGGCACCCTGCTGCCTTTCTCCACCAGGAGCCCCTGATCCTTGGCGCCGTGGGAGCAGAAGTCCTTCAGCCCGCAGGCCAACACCCTGCTGATGATGGTTCCTGGGAAGGCGGAGCCGATGTGGGCCACCACCCAGTCGAAGTGAGGAGAGTGCTTGACCGACGTGTCCAGCAGCGCGTCCACGCAGGCGTCGGGGCACCAGGCCAGCATGGCGGCCAGACACTGGGAGTAGGCCTCCATGAGGGAGCGGGTGGCGGCGCAGGACATCCAGAGCTGCAGCAGCTCGTTGAGGCTGGAGGAGTGGGGCGCCACCCTGCGGCCCGCGTGCTTGCTGCTCAGCTGGCCCAGCAGGTCCACGGCCCAGGAGGACACCAGCGGCGCCCAGGCTCGCGGGTTGAGGCGGATGAACTCTGACAGGACGCCATGAACCTCCTAAACAAAGGGAAGAGAGCCAATAAAACAATAATGCACAACAGTATTTAAAGTCCTTCCATTTACAGATTTGAGAGCATTGTGGATATTTTGGAAACATTAACCAAGTTGTGTTTAATCACCTGCATGTTCAGCAAATCAGTAGACAACAGGATCCTAAACTTGGCTTTGGTTTTTGAAAGCTGGAGCAACTTTGCACAAATATCCACTAACTTAGATGAGAGAATATGATCAAATACAGAGATTTTACTCTTGTTATTCAAATCATACAAGGAATAGGGCGACCTGTACTACATGAGTCTATATTAAACGCGAACAATCACAGGAGGGTAAGCTCTACGGATTACTGTCTGGTCCCTTTGAGGAGAATCACGTTTGCTTCTCATTTGGTTCTTCTAAAACATGGATCGCGTTTCCACCCGAGATCCGACAAATAAATCCCCTAAATTCTTTTAAAAGCCTTTACAGGGTAGATGCTGTAAACGCGATGTTGCCCCCATCGTTAAATTCACCCTAAAATTGAATTTTAATGTTATAATATTGGAATTTTACAAGTTGGTGGTATCAATGAGTGTGTCTGAGAGATACTGCCAAAAGGCTGTATTAATATACAGGTGGAATAGGCTACAATATAATTGTGCTTGAGAATTAGTTTGTTTTGTTAGTTTTATTTTTTATGTGACAACAAATGTATTATTTGTCCGGGATGTCCCTTTTGAAATAAATAAATTCAAATTCAAACTCTGATCAACTTGAGTCCAAAAAATATGACACCTAAAACAGAAAGTGGCGGTATTTAGTTTCCTCGTGATGGCGGGTAGGACCTACCTAAATTACTGCAAGCAAGCAGTATTTTTGTGTTCAAGTGACGACCTCACCAACGGAGGACCATGCAGGCCAAAAATCGCAATTTTCGCCTCTCCCCAAGCAGGGAACTGGTGTTACGCCCCAGCGACCTGTGTTGGGTGTGTCTCAGATCGGGTCGTTACGGATTGGAGAAAGTTTTTTTTTTTTTAAAGTCTGTTCATAGAGCTTTTTCATTTTAACTTCTATAGAGGACGAGCGGATAGTGAAAAAAAACTGTTCAAAATAAATCAGTAAAGGCGTTTTGTCCCCTTAGGCTCAAGTAGACGGAAACAGCATCCAATATGTCCGCCCCCATAGACTGGGACCTGCGCCAATGTGATTTAGACCTGCTTTTTATGGTTATACGTTGTGAAGCCGGCAACACTTTTCTCATTTTATTGATTTTCAACAATGTTTTAATGGATATTTTCAGAGATTAATAGTAAAAACCTTAACACTGTCACGTTAATATGATATATATAGATTCTAAAAAAAAAATCCCGTTGAGTTACTTATGATGTCCTTCATTTTAAATCCAAGCATTAGCTTTCGGATGCCATTTAAATCTGGTTTAGTTAGAAAAACACAAATTCTGTTACGTTTCTAACTGAGGTAAAATTATTTGCCAAGATTCTGTAAAATGGTTCTTTAAAAAAAATGAATCTGGTGTATTTTGTCATTAACTCAACTTTCCTTTTTCCAGACCTACCCAGACATTTATTAAGAATAATAAAAAAAAACTTTTTTTAGGACTGAATAGGAACTCTGGGTGAAGTCCCGACCTGTATGATGTCCTCCAGATTGGACGTGGCCCCGGAGCCCATGTTTCCCTCCGTCTCCAGGTTGTGAAGAAACGTGGACACGTGCTCGTCGTACACGCCCCTAAGGTGCTCCAGCACGGCACCCCTGCAGGCCGGGACAGAGCGCAGCAGCCGCACAGCGCAGCGGGCGTGCTCTCTGACGCTGAGCTTCCGGCCTTGAACGGCATCGATGCCACTGATGAACGACTTGATCTCCTGGGAGAGTTCTTGGGCGCTGAGACGGGAAAAGACGGGGGGGGGGGGGGGGGAGCGCGGGAAATTAGCCACAGCCAAGAGTAAACAATGAGCTGTTACTGAGGAAAAAACACAATCTACACAATAATCTAGCACAACCAAAAGCCTTCAGACGCCAGATTATCTTCACATTTATTAATTATTTTACCTGCTCATAATTTAGACATGGAATACGTCATATGGTCCTTTAGCTTAAAACTGAAATTGGTCAGAGCTGATGGGAAAATAGATTGGACAGAAATAAAGTGCTGAAAAAAACTTCTTAGAGACGGGAGAAAACCAAGACTGGGCTGGAGGTTCACTTCCTAGCAGCACGAAGACCATTAACTTACATTCAGAGCTAAAATAGGACAGAGTTGTTAGAACGGCACCTCCAAACCCCAATCTAAACAGGAAACAGACAAATTTGAAAATGTGTGTGTCCCTTTAAGTCTGACTGAGCTTGAGCAGCTTTGTAAAGAAGATTCTGCAATAATCCGTCAGTGGCTAGACGTGGAAAGCAGACAGAATTTCTCCCCAAAGACTTTTGGCTATTAAAGCAGCAGAAGTGGTTGTACAAAGGATGGAGGAGGGACTTTTTAATTTTCTGTTAACATAAAAAAAATTCCCAGCTGCGTGCTTTTGTGTGTCTTCTCAAACCCGCAGACGGTCGTGGCAGATGGCCACTCGTACCGAGCCACTGGTGGTGTCTTCCTGTTAACACGGGGGGGTTAATGTTAATGAACGGATTCAATCTGCTGGGTTTCCTAAGACAGAAAACTTTTAACCAATTTGGAAAAAAGAATGAACTTAATACATCATCAATAACCGATCCTTAGAAAAACCTGACAGACCAGCAAGATTACTTCAATGTTTCAATGTTCTTTTATTGAAAAAAACCCCAACAACTTATGAATACTCATGAAACATAAACCAGTTTTAACTGGACACGAGGTAATATTCTCAAATATAAATGAATATTTTTAGCATTACTGTTCAAACTACAAAAATCACACTTTTTCCTTTAGCATTTAATTTCTTTCTGCTTCGATACCCTTTTTGGCCACTTGTCCCACAAAATTATTAAAGAGCAATGTTTTGCTTTCATATTGCCACTAAATTTTCAAGCAAGATCGGTTTCACATGGAAATATTGGCTGATTTCCGGTTCCCTGAAAATTAAAGAAACCAAGGCCGATCGATCGGTGTACCTCTACTAAAAACCTTTCTTTATGATTGGACTGAATTTACTTTTTTGTAAAAATGCTTTGAGACGCATGTTTGAGCTTTATAAATAAACTGGGTTGAGAGGAACTCAAATGAATGCCAAATTTACCTCTTACTTCACAATTAGTAGTGCTGTGTTGATAAAAAAATTGAAATTAATCTGAATTCTCATGAAAATTCCTAATAATTTATTCAGATGTCTAATAATCTATTCAACATCTTAATAATTTTTGCCTTTTTGTTGTTGTTTTTTACTGCTAAAATGGGAGGGAAAAGTCCAGACTGGCATTTTGAGGCTTAGGTCTGATAGGTTTAATACCGTTTCCTCCAGTTAACTGTAACCCCACACTTTGTTGGGTCATTTAAGTACAGTCAAACATACCGTTCTAATCTACTCGTATCGGTAAATTAACCTATACCATGAACCGATACTTAAAATGCGAAAACGCTGAATAAATTCACAGATAATGTTTTATTTTCACTCGACATTTTAGCTTTGTGTTCATTTCTATTCAATTTTTTAAAATCTAAATCACCATCATTTGTTGTAACAAGCATAGAAAAAAATAAAACATGTCTTCCAATTCATTGCATTTTTTTTGTATAGTAAAAGTATCGGCACAGGTACTCATCCCCATTTTTAATCTTCTATTATTTTAAATTAAAGACTGCTCTATTATATTACACATTCTCCAGGGCCCATAAATAACTAGTGATAACTTATGTCAACGGGGAAAGTTTTTTTTGGCACTGAACCATTTCAACATCAAGTTAGAACTGATTGGATTGGATCGATTCTCAAACTGTGGTACGGGTACCACCAGTGGTACCCAATCTCTCCCTAGTGGTACTTAGAGGAAAGTTCTAAATATATATATTTTTTTAAATAAAGCAAATTCAAAACTGTACCATTCACACATAGTCTGGCTGCGGCCGGCAACAATTACTAATAAATATTTATTATTCGGAGTAAATAAGCCTCCTTTGTTAATTGCCTATAGTTAAAAGGGTAACAAGCCTTCTCTACTGTATCATTAGGTTGATCGTGGTACTTGGAGAGCTTGACATTTTCTCAGCTGGTAGACGCTGTAAAAAGTTTGAGGAATACTGTGATAATCGATTCTAACTCGAGAACTGGAATCAAATCGATTCTTAACATATGAATCGATACCCAGCTCTAATGAACAAAAACATTAAAATGTAAGGTTGTCATTTAACAAATACATAAACAAAATAGATCCAGAGTTTAGGAGTATTTCAGTAAGGCACTTTGAAACCTCTTCTTCAGATTACTAAGGCGTCTTTGGAAAGTGTTTCTAAATTTGGCATTTTATATACATTTAACACCTTCTTTTTCTTAATTGAACTGTTTTAAATTCCTCACATATTTTCTACACTACTTGAGTATCATTCTGCTTGGACTATATCTTGTTATGAGTGTTAGAGGTTAATTCCCCTCCTGGGATGGATGCTGTGCAGCAACAAGCAGAGTCCTAAAACAGCTGCAACACACAGCAGCCCGACCTGAATGGACCCCAGCTGCTGCTGCTGGTTCCGATAGAACCGTGTAGCAGAGAACATGTGTGAATGTCGGTGTCCTGTCTGCAGAGGGCTCCTTTTACCTCAGGGGAGTCGCCGCGGTGTGGCTGTGGGAGCTCTGCATCGCTTTCAGCGGACTCCCGTCGAACACCACAGACATGGTTGGCTCCTTCGGCGCCGAGCCGTCAAACCGAACCCGTCCCTGGGGCTCAGAGCTTCGAGCCGGGGGTGGGGTGGGGAGGTTTACCGGGAGCTCCCTGTGTGTTTCTCGGATGAAACTCGGAGCAGAATAGAAACACAGGTCGGTCTACAGTGGGAAGTTACAGCTTCTTTGGCCGTAAAAAACCGGAAACGCGATAACTACTCTGTGGGCTCACTGGCGACACCTAATGGTTATCATTGTTATTTATTTTAATGGCAAATCTTCAGTATAGTGTAAGACAGACAAAGATCAATATGAAATCCACAGATGCAAGGTTCTCAAAGTGATAACTCACATCATTGGATGGAAAAATGACTTGAAACATTTCAAACAGTCCTTATCTTATATGGACACAAAAAACGCCCAGAAACTGTTTTCTTTATTGGAAACTCAAGATCTTTTATAAGACGACCCTCTTAATGTTTTTCTTTTTCTTTTTGTGTTTATGTACTTGCTGAAGCAGATTCAAAAGTTGATTGTAACTAATATGGTAACTAATCCGAAATGCCATTTAATGTTTGTATATATCAAACGATTCAATAAAGATATTGAAAAAAAGAAAGAAAAAAAGATCAATATGAAGACCAGGGAAGGACCCAACAAGTTGGAGAAACAGTATTCAACCCGAAGAAATTTCTACCTCTGTGCTGACACAAACAAAAAATGTTGTTTTAACTCATATTACCTAAGGTTCTTCAAAGAGTTGTTGTAGATGCTGATGGCTGTGGGCAGGATGCAGGAAAGATCTCCCGTAGCGGTCTGTGTTGCAGTGGTTCTAAAAAATACCTCTGAATGAAGAAACTATAAAGTGGTTTCTTGAGGAGGATGCTCAGGGTTGTCACTAAATACTTCAGTTATATTTACTTCACTAACCTTTTGGGCAAATTTTACTTTTAAAGGGGTTTTCCGTTTTTTTTCAACCTGGACCTTTCTTTTTTATGTTGTTGCAATTTTTATGTTTTTTTTCCACTCACCCTGAGAAGTCTGGAGCCAGTTTGAGCTGTTCAGTAGTATTTATACATCCAGTTTTGCAGCTGTATCAGTAGAATGGGAGTGCTCAGGGCAGCCCAAATGTCACTTGTAATAAGGTTTAATCTGCCCCAAACGTCGTAATTTTACCATGTTTATAGTCTCCTTGGATTTACAATTGCCTACTAGGAAGTGCTTCCTGATTGTCTTCCAGGCAGATTTAGGGGCTTAACAATGAAATAATAATAAAAAGCTGACGAATCTGCCGCGGTAAAACACAGACTGGCAGTCCTGCTGCAGCGTAATTGTGTATTACGTCCAAATCGGCCCGGAAAAAAAGGCAGAAGCACTTCCAAGGCCTTCTTTAGTCCAAGGAGAATATAAACACAGTAAAATTAAGGTGTTTAGGGCAGATTAATGCTTATTACAAACACCATTTGGACTGCCCCGAGCACTCCCATTCTACGGATACAGATGATCAAGGCTGGATGTATAAATACTGCTGAATGGCTCAGAGTGGCTCCAAACTTCTCAGCGTGAGTGAAAAAAGATCAAATTTGCTAAAAAAATAAGGTCCAGGTTGAAAAAAAAAAGGAATTCCCCTTTAAGATTTGCTTTGCAATGCTGAACTTTTAACTAACTTGAGTGATATTACAATTTTCCAGTGACCCTTCGAGGATAAAGCCTAGTTTATACTTCTCCGTCAGCATGTTTGTCTGCCTACCACTGAGGTGTTGTTTCTGGTTAACTAGAGTTCGCTTTCTTAGGCCATGTCCACACGTAGCCGGGTTTTTTTTTTAAAACAAAGATTTTCCTCTGCTCCTTAAAAAAAAAAATCTCCATCCACACGTAACCGGATAGATGCGTTTTTCAGCAACTTCATGGACGTGGCAAACCTGTAGGGCGCAGTCGTTCTCCCCAGTCCTATCCGCCAAGAGAAACTTTATATCCTCTCTTCAGCACGCAGCAGTTATACAGCTTATAAAAGCAAACAAACAAGACGCGCTTTAACAATGGATGATACCAACACAGCGCTGAGGAAATAAATGCTGTTTTCGAGAGTAAACACAGGTCACACATGTGGTGTTGGAGCATTTTTTGCTGCGGAAAGTGGCGCTACAGCTCTTAAAACTCCGTTTTCAACCGTCCACACGTAGATACTGAAAACGGAGAAAACGCAAATCTCCACTTCGGCCGGAGTTTTTAAAAAGCTTCGTTTTTGGTGCCGAAAACCTCCGGCTACGTGTGGATAACAGGCCTAACCATTTTGTGAGATACCCGGCTACGTGTGGACAGGGCCTTAAGCTTGTGAACGCATTCCCCCCTCAAGGGGTTTTGTTGAGCTGACCAATCAAAGGCAGATGCTCTGCATTGATGGAGACAGATAGTTAGAAAACAGGGCTCTACTCCATCCGTCCTTGTGTAGGTGATAGAGAGCCCTTGTATAGACTGATAATAGCGCTGCGTCAATCCATTTCGACGTAGGCGGAGGAGTATAAATGGCTGAAGTAGAATAGAGGATGGATTGATGTTGCAAAGTATCGCTACTCTTACTCTCGTAAGTGGATACTCTACCCACTGAATAAAAAGCAAACATATTTTAACAAAAAATGCACCAGAAACAGACACACACCTACACCTACTGTTGCCACACAAGCTTTGGTTTTCTATTGTGATCCTCTGTCTATTGAGCTTGTTGTTGCATTTTGAGGTCAGGTGGATATATAATGAACAGCTTTTTACCTTGTTCTAAAATATATTCATTCATTTATCCTATTGAAAAAAGGATAGTGTTTTTTGGAGGAGAGCTGCTGCAATCCTTCAATCCTCTCTAAAATTACTACAGCCATTTTTAAATCTGGAACACTTTAAAAAAACCCAAAAGGAGTTAGATTGTGTTGTTGGGTTTCCGTGCTCACAGCAGATCTTTGATACGTGGAAGAAAATGGATGAATAGATGAGTATGCTCTTATCATTTTTAACCACAGAACTGGTTGCAATACAGCAATATGACATTGTGGTAAAGAAGTGCAGACACAACTTTACATTTAAGACTTTAAAAATAAGAAGATTTCCAGATAATAACAAATATGACGTATTTAATTTAAAGTCAGAGATTTTAAACACTCATGACTCAACAGGTGTGAGCAGTTTTATAAATGTCTGGCTGGGCCTTTTTTTTTTCAGATGAAACTTGTGTGATTTGTTGCGGTCCTCACCCACAAAAGTAAGGTTACTTCACGGTTCCTCATGAGTTTCACGGCACATGATCGTGTGTGTCTAACATGTGGTACTCTGGTGAACTGTCATGTTTCAACATATGAAAACCTGAAAAAGTCCCAATACCTGATGAAATTAACAAATACAGTCCAAAAACAAATCTCTGTTTATCATTAATATGTCTTCTCTTTAGAAACCCCTCCAAATAAGATCATGAATGAGGTCAGAGAGCAGAGTCCTCTCACCAAGCTGGAAGTTACTCAGGCCAGGTCAATAATTATTGTAATGTCTACAGGGAAATGATATGCAATCTTGGATGTTTTAATCTGGGTTAAAGGAGACGGTTTTATCATAATGCCATCTTCCTCTATCCAACTTTAAATACATGGCTGATAAATGGTGGTTTTGTTAGCTCTGATCAATCAAACATAGACTGATGCTAGAACACCACTGCATCAGCTTGTTGCTTTTTCATATTAAACTTCCTTTTAGAAGACTGACGATACGATTTTATGCTGTGACTCACTTGATAAAACCTTCCTGTGTTCATGTGAACATTAACGAGAATGCAAAGAATAACATTTTCTCACATATTGCATTTTATTGGTCAGATTCGACTAAAGTCGTAAAGGTGATTGTTTGGTTAAATGTTTTCAATAGATGTAGATTTCCATTTAAAACAACGAGAGAAACCAAAACACGTTCAGTTTTAGGATAATGTGTTAAAACTACATCAACAATTATGACCAAAAAAAATAACCAAATGTACTTTTTATTTCAAGAGTGAAGATAAATATCTGAATGATTCACAACTCTCGTTTCAAAGCAGAGCTGGGTTATAAACAGTATTTCAGAAATGAACATCAAGCAGAACTGCTGCTGAAACCATCATCCAAAAATATAGCACACCTGCAACCCAAACATGGCAATGATGTGAGAGTCTGTTGACAGATGTTGCAGAAATATTTCAAGGTTATGTAGTTAAGTAAACGCATCTAGGGAATATGGCATAATAAGAGAGCATTAGACGCCAAAGAAGAGGCCTTTCACCTAGTCTCCTCTAGTTGCAGTTCACTAGTAAGTGATGCTTTTAACAATGTGGCTTCAATGCAAAGAAGAAAACTATCGTGAAAAGGAAGCCATTAGAGGTCCTTTCTAGAGGAGCTAAAGTCGTGTCTGGGGCACACAACAAACATGATCATACAAAACCTGAACATTAATGGTACAAAACAGACATCCAGTCATGGAACACGGTAGTGTTCGCATCATGCTGTGGGGATACAGTACCTGTATTCAGATGGATCCTGTTAGACTGGAGAATGTCAAGTGTCAACTCAACGACAGATGTTGGTGCCAATATGTTGTGCATTCCTTGACAAAATCCATGTTTCATGTTCTAATTATGAGAAAGGAGGAGAGAAACTGATACAGGTTTATTAAACACATTAATATATAAAAGAAAAGTGTTTTTTTTACTTTAAATGTATGTAAAATTGATGATCAAATTCTTTAAAGTACTAGTCAAGTTTACTAAAACTGCACAATCTTTAATAGAAAGAAGTCAAAGACACATAAGGGCAGGACTGAAGAGCTGCGAGGAAAAAGAACTGAAAGAGCGCTGAGAGACAAGAAGTGAGGAGGAGTGAGACAGGGAAGAAAAGTTAACGGGTATGAGTGAGTTTTTGTGAGGGGGGGGGGGGGGGGGGGGGGGGGCTTTTAAAGAATCTGTGCCCCGGGGACGCTACTGTTATAATTCAGCCCTGCTCAAGACCAATCTTTTTAAGATTTTCTGTTTTTGTCTTGTTCATTCATTGATGCTTTATTTTTTTAATATAATGTAAAGCACTTTGTGATTACTTCTTTAAAAATGTGCTATATAAATAACATTTTACTTACTAGTACTTACTGACCAGAAGCTGCAAAGATGTGGAGATCCTACCACATCCCCAGTGGAATGCTTTGATCAAATCATGGTCATGTTTTAGTTCGGCACAGTCAAAGACGAGACTTTAAAAATAAAATCTTTAGTGGGCTAATGCTTGATATGTGATGCTTACAGCCGCTTCCCATTCAGTCTATTTCAGCCTGAGTTATTGACACAGAACTATGGGACAAACTCTCCAGCTGGTATTGGCACACCTTAAAACACTTTCAGCTCTAATTACAGAGACAGGTGGCGCTACACCGCAATGACGCAGGAGGCCTGAATACAAAATGCATGCTTCACATTTCAGATGCTTGTCGAAAAACTTTTGCTCTTCCCTTTCTTCCACTTGTCAACAATCTTCTCAATTGGGTTTGTAAAGACAAAGATAAATAAACCGGTAAATACATAGAATATATAATACAAATAGATAAATTATTAAGGATAAATAAAGATGTGAGCAAAGTTAAAAGTGCATGAATGGCTATATATTTATTTGTTTGTTTAATATGGAGCCTGCATTGCTATAGCACCAAAAAGAGCACTATCCCAATCACCAATACTTTATTATCGTATTATGGAAGTGTTCTGACTTTAATCTCAGAATTCAGACTTTAATCTCAGAGTTCTGACTGTTTTCTCATAATTCTGACTTTAATCTCAGAAGTGACGTCTGGCTGCAATGCAGATGGACACTCCGGAGGACAACTTTTTGGAGAAGCATGTCCTCCGGAGTGTTAACATCTCTGTCATTACAGAGTGTTCCCTTGTGTCCATCTACCGCGGTGAAGTTAGTTTTAAGTTGGATAACAGGTTTGGTCAAAGAAATGATCTTCATCATCACAGTTTACCAAAGGTATGTACATTTTTTTATCTTCATATGTTTTAACCCAATATAAACATCCGCAACTGGTAGCTTTTACTAATTAAAAAATGTAATCAATTGGCTTAGGTAATTAGTTTTTTGCCTGATGTTACCCTTATTAAATCAACACCATGTATTAAAGGGGGGGTATTATGCTTCTTCCAGGCACAAATCACCCTTTTATGGCACACTCCAATAAAATTGTCACCTTAATTCTTTTAAAAGTCCTACATATATACAAATCCACCTTAAAGAAATTTACTTCCGTATTGGACGCCTTGATTTTAGCCTGTGCCTCTAAGACCCTCCTACTTTTTCTGACACTCCCCTTCAGTTCGTCACATACCGTTCATCATCACAGCATGCACGGAGTTGGAAAAGAAATCTCACAAAAGATGAGCACCTGCAGGTGGTGTGTTATAATTACTGCACCTGGGACTCAGCTGGGGTTGTGTGAGGAGGGGAGGGTCAGGGGAGCACTGTAGGGGCGAGGCTCTCGGCTGAGTACGTGAGGTCGGAGGAGATGGGTGGAAAAGGCGGAGATAGCTGGGAGCAGGCGTTTCAGCAACCCCGAAAACTACCAGCAGAGTCCGGCAGAGACTCAAAGATTACTCTAACATGAGTGAATGGGTTAGAGCAACACTTCAGGCATGTTTTTAATGAGGGAAGGACAGGTTCTCAGGATATTAAGCTTCAGAAAGTCAATTTTGCATAATACCGCCCCTTTAAAGTGTGTGACAAATATAGTTATTAGGCAGGTATTCCGTTGGAAGTTGACTTGTTCCTTTTTTCCTGCCATTTTAGGTCAACTTTGCCAACTATGAAGGTGTCCTGTCGTCTGGCTTGTAAACAACAACCACTGGAAGTTGTTGGTTTGTGATTTTTACTTAATACATTTAATGTAATGGTCTTTGCCTAAAATCACATATAAAGCCTTATAGACTTCTAAGTAATATTTTGCTGTAAATACCAGTATTTTGGATTAGCACTCTTTTTTTCGATTTGTTTCAGCACTTAAAAACTAAAGAAAGTACAGTTTTTTTACTGGATCCAGCAGCTGTATCAACAGAACTGGAGGACTCCAACCATGCTGCCGCAAGAATACAGTAATGAAACATTTAAGCAATTCACATTACTAAAAGTATTGTTGAAGTTCTCAAATTACTCAAATTTAGAGCACCATTCCCATTGTGTAGTTGGACATTCAGATCCATAAGGGGTCAGATGAATCTTTTACATAGCTAAGGTATATGTTTTGAAATATGTAGGATACTGTTGTGATCCTGGTTGTCAGCAACATGAATGAGATGTCTCACTATGCAAAACCTCTCCCTGCATATTGTTTATAAGCATAAATCTTATTCTTCCACCCCTGATTGGCTGCAGATCATCATTACCATGTCTAGTATCATATATAATGAATGTATAAAGAATGATGTTGTATGGGTTTTTCCAGATAAACATCTCTTCTTGTTTGGCCTAGCATGAAGGGTTGTGGGATGGGGAAAAAATGTTATTGAAAACCTTTAAGAACAAAAACAGAAAACAAGCCCACCACTTTTGGCACAAAGCATAGTTGGGCCCCGTAAACTGGGCCCCGGCTGGATGCACTGAGAGCATCGGTTTATCACTTGATTATAGCTGATACAAAAGCCTGGAGCCACACCATCTTAAAATAATGGCTCAAATGGAGGCCCAGAGAGGTCTTTCAGCACCATGGACAGGGACCAAGAGGGATCCAAGGCAACAAAAGACACCAGGTGTGTTTCTCAATGCCAAGGAAACTCGCATTGATACCTTGGTCCCGCCCCAGTTGCCTGGTAGATACGTCATCACGGACCGCCAAGGCGTGTTTCACTGTTCATGTGCTACCAAGGTGTCTATCCTCCGTTTGTCTGCAGTTTAGCTAACTAACCAAGGATACATGGGAGGTGTCTTGATGCCTTCCCTCGGTCAAAAATTACCCAGAATACAATGCAGTATTTTCCAAAAAATGGCAGATCAGTTACTTCAGGGACCAATTTCCAGTTTAAACCTAAGTCAAATAATTGTAGTTATTGGGCTTATATCTAAAATGTTTTTTTAGATTCAAAGCAGTTATCTATGGTTGGTTAGTTGCTTAGTAGTTGTAGCTTCGGTGGCTAGCAGGTACTAACTCACTGACACATTTGATTTAACCAATATACACACAATTAAAAAAGTAAAATGCTTGTTATACATCTATATTGTAACTTATAGGTATAAAATATAACGATGGGCCGGGCGTAAACAGAGCGCACAAGCATAAGGCGGGATCTATGCAGCTGCGGTCATGTGGGGTAAGTCTGTTCCATTTAACGTTTTCTATGACCAAGGAAGAACAGTGTCCTTGTAAGCAAGGCGCCTCCTAGCTGGCTTCCCAGCCGACATTCAAAGCTGAAATGGCAGCCATTTATACCTTTATGTGAGAGAATGCTTTTTTCAGGAGCTCCCGAAGGAAAGGAAAGAAAGCATACACAGGGCACTGAAAGGACAGAATTTCTTTGTCCTGACACCATGCCTCAAATATTCTTCCCTTGAAATGGGTTCTTGGAAGTTGTTGTTCCGCATAGACAAGTGGGTTGTGTGCCAAAAGAGTCGCATACAGCAGCCAATCAGAGCTGAAGGAATAAGACTGATGCTTCTGAGTAGTCCACAAGGGAGCTTATCCAAAAGTGATATATCAAAATGAATATACAGAAAGAGAACCTTCATTATCATTTTAAAGGGAGTACTTCAGGATGAGAAGGAACTGCCATGGAAAATCTGACTGGGTGGATGTGAAATGGAAAGGAGGGGTTATGTGCCACCCTGTTCAGAAGGATGGAAGCAGCTGTGGTGTCATTGTCGTTAAGGTAAGCTTAGAAATTAATGGATAATGTCACATACAATTTTTACCACAACAGCTACATGTTGTTGTATAGCTGTCCTTGGCTAAAAGGGACAGTTTGTTGTTTTTTTTATTCTTTTTTTCCCTTCTTTTTACTGGACCTTATTTTTAGCAAATATTATGTTCAGTTAAACACCTAGATAAGTTTGGAGCCACTTGGAGTACTTCAGGAGGAGTTTATATCCAGTCGCGATCAGTGTATATACACAAATAATGGGAGTCAATGGAGGCAGGAGGTTTGCCGCCTGTAATAACGCATTATCTGCCCTAAAACTCATTAATTTAACCATGTTTTGTTATTAATAGTTAGTGATTTTTCCCTGTGAGTTCAGAACGTATCAGAGATGCTAAGGTATTAGCATGTGGGGTCTTTACAGGCTTTTATTCCAACTGATTCCAACTTACAGCAACCTGGAATTTCAATGATGTCAGCCATCTGCCATTGCAGCTGTAGTAATTATAGGTAGCGGAAAGGGAGCCTGTTGAAGCTAAAGTTAGTCCAATTGGTCTTCGGTTAGTGCAATTTGGAAACACTCAAAAGCGAACCATGTTGATGTCTGCAGTAGTAAGTTTTGTATAACTGACTCTCATAGAGCACAGAGTCAAAGTCCTGCTCAGACTACAACTGGGATGGAGCATGGCAGTGACGTAATTGAAATCTTGTGATAGTGTAGTTGTGTTATTGCCTCTAAATCACCCCGGAACAGAACTAATAAGCACTTCTGAGATGTTCTAAAATCACAGGGGAATATAGCTAACTATCAATAACAAAGCATTGGTGAAAAAAAAAACAAAACTTTCGCTTTAAGGTTACATTCGCTGAGGAGCCCATTTAATTGATGTGTGATTAAAATGGTGTACACTTTCTTTGTTCTAGCAAAAGATTGTGGATTAAAACTGCATTACAATTACAAATAACTACATAAATACTGTACATCAATAACCTATCAGTATTATAGTAAACAGACTTTTTACAAAAGTATTTTTGCTTCGTCTAAAAAAAAGAAAAGTCTTGCTAAAATGTATTGCAGTGAGCTATATCGCATAAATTGTTTACATGTTTACATGTAAAGTATTTGTGGCCATACTCTGCATTGAAAGACATTGAAAATCACTGTACTTTTTATTTAGATGGCTAAAGTCTTGATGGAGGCATTTCCTCTGATGCCAGATGCTACATTTGACACTTCAAAAAAGGCTATGAAAGTAGTGAGAAGGGAGTTGGCCCTTGAAATCCTTGAGGCATCAGGTATCTTTACAGCTTACAAAAAATACACAAGTGCCATTAGTGCATCTCCTATACATCTAAATTATTTACCAATCTCCTACTTACGGTATATTGGACCTTTGTTGGACCAACCACTGAAAATCCTGATTAATAATTTTTCTTCCAGTTTTTGATGAGCACAACTGTTGTGCAATGTGTGGTGCCTTTAAACCTCCTGCATCTGGGCCTCCCATAACAAACTGGGTGAGTTCTTGGTGATGGATTTCAATATTACACTATTACATCTGAATAGGTCAAAAGATAATTATTAAGCCAAGTGACCAGTCATTAAATTTAATGAACACAGTTTTATGATCTGTATTTTTTCATCTGTACTTTTGACAGATCCAATGTGATACATGTGAAAGATGGTTCCATGCAGAGTGTCTGAACATGGACAGCGCAGTTTATGAAAGTACAAAAACAGAAATTTGGAAATGCCCATTGTGCGAATGAAACTCAATTTGAAACTGAGAAAATGCAAATTGTAAAGTTTAGAGTACATGTTTAAAATGTGTACACCACAATACAAGTGTTTGTGGAAAAATGAATGTATTGTTACATTTTTGAAGAATAAATTAAAAAGTGATTATGAATCGGTGTGTCTTGTTCTTTATATGTAGTATGACATTTTAAGGTTGATTTGGTGTCACTTGGCCACATGACCTGGAAGCTATTGAAGAAAAACATGAAATATTACTGTAAAATATTAATATAAAATATGATAAGCATTAACATTGAAAATAAATTGGTGTGTCTTGTTCTTTAGATGTAGTAAGACATTTTAAGGTTGATTTGGTGCCACTCAGTCACATGACCTGGAAGCTATTGAAGAAGACCCCTCACTATTACAGTAAAAAATGAATAAGAAATATTAAATATGATTTTTTTTTATCAATAAATCGGTGTGTTGTGTATCTCAGTTGTCGAGCAACAACGTATCAATATTTTGGCGTTACTTTGTCAGGATATGTTACAGGTATTTATTCATTTTCTGGGATGTCTGGAAATTTATAGATGGTCCCTAACCAAAACCACCGCCTTTAGGAGCGAGCCTTCAGCTGCGATGTATCCGCTCCATGAGAGCAGTTGTCGGTGAGACGTCGGAGGGAGTCTCCGCTTTAATGAAGCGAATGTCCGTCGAATATCCAACTTAAAACTAACTTCACCGCGGTTGTCCATCTTTATTGCAGCCAGACGTCACTTCTGAGATTAAAGTCAGAATGTTTTTTTTTTTTTTCAGTGGCCCTAATCCTCTTCCGTATTATCATTTGTAGTATTATCTGATTTTTTTTAATAATTGTTTTCTAAAATCGCATATCATAAAATTAGGAAACGTGGTGACGTCTGCTTCTTGTTTCTCATTAGCATTTTGGTCACATGTCAGGAGCGCACAGCTGATCGCTGAGCTTTGCTGTCGGCGTCACTGGTGGCGACTGGCGCTTCGGCGGACAACAACAACCTGACTCCATCGTCTCAGGTAAGCAAGGACACAGTTATAACCCAATAAAAACGGGTCGGAACCGGACTGTGCCGGTGGCTGCGTGTGTCGTGTGATGCTGCGGCGTTTCCGCGCTGATCTAGGAACAGCGCGGTGGTTCATGGATGATGTAAACACAGGGCAGCTCTGGGTAATATTCTCACAAAATGATTCACGATTTGGGCTACAATGAGACATGTAGCTATATTTTGTAGGCTAAATCTTCAAAACTTGGAGGTAAAACGCTAATGATGCCCCAAATATCTATTTTATTGTTATACAGCCGTTCATACGTCACAGATATCAAATTTGATCAAATTGATTTATAGGGTGACCATATTTTGACTACAAAAAAAAAAAAAGAGGAAACTTGACTAATTCCTGAAACACTTCAACAAACACTCTGGTTTGTTAAAAAAATACTTTTGATTTCAGCATATTTAATGTGTTCCGTCTTAATGTGCTAAGAAAAAAATATTCCTTGATCTGTAAAAAGCATGTGTAAAGTGGAAATGTCCTCGGAAAAGAGGACATTTGGTCACCTTAGATCAAATGCATTGATTGGGTTACCTTAAATGCTGTTGCAAGATATAAAAATAAAACGTAATAAATTTGTAATAACCTAACTTCTTAGTATTAACATCAATTAAAAGTAATTTTATTTAAATCAAAATCTGATTAGTAAATTGCTTTGTAGGGAATTGATGGTTATAACTATTTATAGGCTACTGGAATCGATCTTTGATATGGAATGTTTCCAGCTGTTGTCGGAATTTGTGTTAAATGTTTTTGTTTTGTTTGTTTCTGCAGGCGTTTATGCCGAAAGTGAAAGCATTTGAAGCCACCGCTGCTTAAAGAAAAGCTCTGACATGGCTCCAACGCTGGTGAGGATGATAAAAATAGAAGCTTGTCTATTATCAGTAGGCATACTTTGTGTGAGCAGCATGCACTGGAAAATATGTAAAACATAATCTCACCATGGGATTGTTGTAAATAGTAGAAAAACAAGCACATATTTTGCTTATAGTTTGACTGAATAGCTTTCATTTAATCTAAAACTACCTCTGGTCCTGGAGGTCAAATGTTCTGCATTCTCTGTTGCAATGTTCTACTTCTCCCTGTCTTGTTTTCTAATCCCAGTACGATGAGAAACCGGAGCCAGGGGACTTGATTGAGATCTTACGTGGCACTTATCAGCACTGGGCTGTCTACGTGGGCGAAGGGTTCGTCGTGCACCTGGCACCGCCCTGTGAGTTAGCCACCACACTCAGAACTGGTTTCCAAATACCTGCTTGGACAGAAAGCAGCTAATGACACATGCTCACATGTTCACTGTGTTGTGTGCTTTTTTCAGACTAGAAGAGAGATTAAACTTTTTGTGAAATCTGAAATAAATACATTAAACAGATTAAAAAGTAGCTGTGACAGAAAACAACCACATAAGAGTGGCTTTACACCATCGACAGCTATTTGAAAACAGAATAGGACTTTTTCAGTTTGCTAAATAAAGTCATAAAAAAAACAACTAAAACAGAAAAGAACACATAATTATTCCTATTCCTTGGCGATGATCCAATTTTCTATAAAATGTTACATTTTTAAATATAATCAAAAGCTCAGAAGCAAGGAAAGTTAGTTTCCTCACCAACTCTCATCTCAAAATCCAATATGACTGACTTGTGTATGCTATTTAGTGATAACGAATATAGAAGAAACTGTTGCTTACATTTTTGTCGATTTGTACTCATACAATACTATACAACGTCATACAGTGAGGGTGTTGCTAAAGTGTTTAAATGGACTAAATGTAGATAATTATATAGCTTCTATTGCTACTAGCAGTTAGCCTGATTTACCAAGCAGAACAATAATGGACAGCTTTTGAAATTGGAACTGAAACATGGTTAAGTTTGGGTTGATATCATTGACAAATTAAGGTAATTGGACAACACCACAAGTAGCTCCTTCCTGCTATGAGGGAGATAATATTTTCCTCTGTCGCCACAAGCATCCCCAGGAGGAAGAATTGCTCCCAGGTTTATGACCTAATGCACTTTTTTTCCAGTAGCGGCCAAAAGGTGCATTTGATGGAGTTGTAGCATAACTAGGACTGAATCCATCAACGACGATATATTTATGTTTTTCTTCCAAAGTAACCTGAGATAACATACATTGTGAACTACCAACATTTGGATTTACCTTGCAAAAAAAATATTAAGTATCACCACAGACCGTGCACCAATAGTTGGTGTACCACAGTTATGAAAACAAGGCCAAAGCGGCGTCATGATGTTTGTCTGTTTGTGTCTTTATCAGCTGAAGTCCCCGCTGCCGGCTCCAACAGTTTGATGTCCGTCCTGGCCGAGAAGGCAATAGTTAAGAAGGAGGAGCTCTGGGACGTTGTGGGAACAGACAAGTGGTCGATTAACAACAGCCTGGACGAAAAGTACAAGCCCCGCCCGGCTCATGTTATTGTGCGTGACGCCTGCAGCAGGGTTGGCCAGGAGCTGCCGTACTGCGTGTTCAGGAGTAACTGCGAACACTTCACCAACGAGCTGCGCTACGGCAAGGCAGAGTCCCGGCAGGTAGATAGTTACAGTTTTTTTTCCAAATCACTAAAAGCATCTGGTAGTGTAACCTTTGACCCGAAAGGACACAATTCACTAAGGTTCTAATATTATGTATGTGATATAATTTGATTTAAATAATATACCAAAGAACTACAATACACCTGTTTCATTTTTTAAATGGCAAATATCCATTTTTGCAACTTTTTCAGGCTCAGGCTTGTAGCTCAGAGTATTAACATTTATTTCATGGTGGAAAACAAGAAATTAGGGGGGAAAAAACACAAAATAAGAGAGAAAAAGAGGAGGCAGCCAAGAATCCAGCCAAAAGTTGGTGAAGTGTTGAAATTATATATTGAACACCAGATCAACACATAACACAGTGACCGCTCAAAGCAAAAGCAGGAATCTCTAAGTCTGAAGCTGAAATATAGGGGCTTAAATAGTTTTTATTTATATGGTGAGACATCAGTTATGATGGGGAAGTAAGGAGAATATTTTCGTCATTTTTCAAACTCAACGCAGCGTTATCATCCAAATGTGGTAGCTGCTTCCTGTTTTTGCTGCCATAACTGAAAAGGCTAATTTTGAATGCATTTTAAAATCACTTCTCCATTTTGAAAACTAATAGGAAGTTTAGCTGTGAAGTATGTGTGATCTTAGGGCTGGGCGAGATATAGCCTCTAAAGTATATTGCGATATGTGCGGTAACGGTATATATATATATATTGTTTTCTTTATATATGTCAAAATAACTGCTTAGGAGCACTCTCACCTTCCAGATACATTACAGCAGAACAAGCTAAAAAACGTTTAGAAATCAATTTAAAGAACATTTATGGTGCAAATAAAAAAATTATGATTTCTTACAAAATAATGCTACAAAAAATTCTTGCAACACAAATAAAAATGAAGATATTTTAATTTAAAAATACAGTTCAAAATTGTCTGCTTTCCTGATTGCTTATTTATACATTTAATATTGCACCCGTGAAAAACAACCAATGTTGAACTTAAATATTTAGTGTGAAGACAAACAATGAACATCAGTATTCCCACTCCCACAGCTCCACACCTTCTCTTCCTGAAGGTGACTTTATCTAAAACCAGTTCAGCTGGTTCGACACGCATCAAAACTTAAAACTGAAACACAAAGCCAATTCAGTTTATTTATATTGTGCCAATTCACAACACATGTAATCTCAAGGCACTTTACTAGAGAAGTCAATTTAATTCAATTTTACATATTTTCCAGTTAATTGTTCAGTTCATTATTCCAATCAGTTTAAGAGTTTTCTAGCGAAGGGAAACCCAGCAGATTGACTTGCAGTATTCACTCCTACTACAGTGAAACTACACCCAAACCCTTTGAGGAATAGTCTAAGCATAAAGGACAATTTATAGCCCTTACAGCTCAGAAGACAAAAAAGTTCATTTCAACAAAATTCAAGACCAAAATCATTCATACTCCTGGCACTTTTAGATTTAAAGTAATATTTTACTATGATCAACATGTTTCTTCTAACAGCAGGAGCCCAGCAAGAGTCACAACTTCAATCTGATAATCAGTGGAGGAGGCTAAAGATCAGAGTAATGGCAAGGAGGCCTTACAGCCTCAAATGCTTAAAGCTCCTCAATTTATTAGTTAGTAGGATCTAAACATTTTCAATATCCCATTATATGACAAAAACAAAGCAAAAAATTCTTAACTATGTTTTCAAAGACTGCTGTTCCCTTCACATTATTATTTTTTGAAAGATGTCCGTTTCATTTGCTATTTGGAATTTTTTTTGGGGTCGATGGAAATATATTTATGTTCTGTCAGGGATATGAAAAAATTTCAGCTGAAACAATAATAGCTAAAGCTAACTTAAAAATAGCTGGAAAACTACAACAGTTTTGACTTCCATATTTAAGCAAAAAAAATTGGACTTTTGTGGGACTGGCCGTTTATTTTGGCTAAAGATTAAGATTGAGAGGCCGGATTATCGATCTCAGGAGTGATTCAGTGGCCTACCCTGAAAAGCATATTTCTTAAGTGACCGCACTAACAAAGATAAATTTGGTTTGGAGAACAAAATATTGAGAAAACGTTCATTTGAGATAATTACAACGTGTGGAATGCATGATACAGAATTGCAATACACACTAGTTGATAGGAGGGAGGAAATTGGAATCTCCTGAAAACCGCAACAATGCAAACTCATTCAATGCCCTGCAGCCATGCTCAAGCTCAAACAAGTATCTCAACGTCATAATGGAAAACGCATAACCGCTGATTTAGAAGCAAGTTTAACACCAGTGCAACTGCCTTTTACCTAAAACAGATGGCAGCGTACAAACTTTTTAGTGGCAAACAGGCTGTGGGAACTTTACTAGAGGTGGAGCTGAAGTGCATGCAACTACACATTCATTATAAGAGCCTCTTTGTATTAAATCGAATGAGAAAGACTTCTCTGAATACTTTAATTTCATGAAGCATAGTATCAGTTCACAGTTTGGTTTGCAGATCATTTAATCTCTAATTGTACCTTTTATTTATTCTTAGGTAGTTATGTGGCGCAGTGAGAAAGGGTAGTAGGACATATTTTAACCCTGAAAATCCCTTTACTTCAATCACTTTTCCACACTTATAATCTAATTACCTTCAGAAGCACCAAATTAGTAGTCTGTAACAAGTCTTGAACGAAAAGAAAACCAAACAAAGACTGTTTCATAAAAAAATCTGATTTGAATAAACCAATCCTAGTACAGTGCAGTTATATAAGTATAACTGAAGCAGATTAATTTAAGCTGAATTTCTCTTTCCCTACAGGTGCAGAAGGCAGGTGAAGCTGCAATGGTGGCGGGTATGGCTGCAGCTATGGGTATCGGCATCTTCGCTCTGGCTGGGGCTCTCTTTGGAGGAAGCAAAAAAGAAAAAAAGGACACCCAGTGATCGAGGTCCACGGCGCCCTGTTCAGAAGCTTTGAATAACTCATCACCAGCGAAGCCTAAAGCCCACTAACCCCAACAGATCACAGATAACACTGCCTGATTTACATCTACATATCCCAATTTTAATGGAACTGGCTGACGTCAAACGTTTCCTCTCTACTCTGATTTTAACCATCCATCCGCTGATTTTAAAGGTTTAGGTTTTCATCCTTTTTCTCAATTTCAGGGTCGAAAATTTCTAAAGAGAGCACAAACAACAATTAGTATTTTTACTTAAAAAGGTGCTGGTAGAAAAAACAGTTCAACGTTAAAATATTGGGTTCATTTGACCTATAAATGTACTTTTTTGTAAATATAAGGAAAAACTTACTGCAATGACAGTAAAATAATTTAAAAATGTACAATTTTATGGCTACAAAATGCCTGATAAAGAACTAACTATATGTATTAGATATGAATAATCAAAGATAATTTGTAATGCTCATAGAAATCTCCTATTGTACCATGTTTTGACATTAATAAAGAACATAACTTGTGTAAATGTTGATTCAATCCAGTCTTTTTAAATAAATGTTATTGGGGAAAAACAAATAATTACCTTATTCTATCCTGTCACATTCAAGACAGATTTTTAAGACACTCAGAGGAAATTTCACAGGTGAATATATCCCGTGAAAATGCAGTTAGGCATCTAAAATTATAAAGATGGTCGAAACAAAGGTTTTAAATGCATGATTTTGCTTTTCTTCAATAAAATACTTTTAAAAAAAACCTTTTTTGTATTGAAAACTTCAACTAATTAACATACTGCTGGCTTTGATTTGTAAATATCAACAATGACATTGAATCCTGGCCATGAGCACAGTTAAACATTTTATTACCTGTAAATAAATTAAATTTCACAATGTTTCTGTTATTTTCTAATCTTACTAAGATAAAAACTGTACAGTTGTTTTTAAACGCCGCCTCTATTATGTTTAGTCGAAATCAAATCAAAGGTTTTACAGACTTTAATGATGCTTATATTCAGTAAACCTATTACTTAAATCAAGTGACATGACATCTTTGGACTTGTTCATCACTTGTAATTAGATTATATATATATTTTCAAATACAATTATTTTGTTGAGTATATTTTTATGAGTTTATTTTACTAGAGGTGTTATAGAACTGTCATCAAAATCTCTCCACTGTTGTCAAGGGCTTGTCAGCTCTATTTGTTTAGCTTTGTTTACTCAATAAATAAATATGAAGATTAATGTTTCCACAACATAATCTCTTCAGACTTATCATCACTGATATCTGGTTTCAGAGATTTATTTGTTGAACCGCTTTAGTCATTTTCCTTTGAAGTAATAAAGGCCTACAAACAATACCCTGGTTTCACTCCAACATATTACATCAGCTAATCACTTCTCTATGGAGGACTCTCCCTGCCAAAATTGACAAATCAATAAATGTAGAAATAAATGGATATGGATCTCATTTATTTCCCTACATTTATTTATTCCCACATGTGCTTTTCTTTACTTATTTATTTACAAATGTATTTATATGTACAATTATGTATTGTCAATTTTGGTAGGGATGGTCCTCCATATAGGTGCACCAAAACACATCATCATTTCTGTAGATTTTTGTCAACAGCAGTTATACATACAGGGAGCACAAATACAACCTCTGCAACACTACATTGAATTTATTATACTATTAAATGTTCAAAATGCAAATATTTTAAACGACTTCCAATGATAACAGCTTTTTATTCTTTTTAGTAAACATAATAGACCATCGAATGAGAAATCTATTCTCAGACTACATTTAATTCCATTCCTAGTTGGAAATTTCCTCTTAAGAGTTGGAAGAATTAACGGGACGTTGAGAGCACGTATATAAGGGAGGGAACCAGACTAATAGTTAACTGGAACGCTGTTAACTTGGTCATGATGTCGTTCCTTCTTCAATTTCCGAGGTAGATGGAACGCACCATTTGTTTTATTTCTATTGTTTCATAAGCTGTAAGCCATAATCAACAAAATAATTAAAGAAAGACGTGAAATTAGGAATGCAACCACTTTTTTCCCCAAACCGGTACCATACCTGCTTGGTGTTCCCCTGGGGCTTCCATCTGTTTCTCTCTAATAAAGATTTTTTCATACATATACATCAAGTGGAGTATTACTGCTTGGGAAAGTAAATCTGTTGGGCTTTTACTTGGTACTCAGACACCAATTCTGAGTGGCAAACTGCTAGACAGGACACGTTAAAAAAACGAAACAAAAACAAATGTGTTCTGTTGCCTAGATACAGGTGGTGTCTCACATTACCCCGTTCTCCCCCACCGATACTTCTACCTCACAAAAAATGCAATTAATTTATTTTCTTCTCTGCTTGTTACAACAAATGATGCTGAATTAGATATTAACATTAACATTAAAAAAAAAGAAAAAAAATTTTTAAAGTGAAAAATAATAATTTTCCTTGAGATTTTTACACAGTTTACATGTTTTAAATATCGGTTCATTGTATTGGTTAACTTTAGCCAATACCAGTATAGTACATAAGAATCATATCGGTGTATCCCTGCTTGAAAAAGCTCTCTGTACATGTCATGAGTGTATACTCACTGGCCACTTTATTAGGAACACCTGTCCAACTGCTTGTTAACGCAAATTTCTAATCAGCCAATCAGACGGCGACAACTCTATGCATTTCGGGATGTAGACATGGTCAAGACGATCTGCTGCAGTTCAAACTGAGCATCAGAATGCGTAAGAAAGGTGATTTAAGTGACTTTAAACGTGGTATGGTTGTTGGTGCCAAACAGGTGGCCTGAGTATTTCAGAAACTGCTGATCTACTGGGATTTTCACCATCGCTAGGGTTTACAGAGAATGATCCGAAAAAAGGGAAAATATCCAGTGAGCCGTAGGTCTGTGGGCAAAAATGCCTTGTTGATGCTAGAGGAGAGACCAGACTGGTTCAAGTTGATAGGAAGACAATAGTCAGTTTAATAACCACTCGCTATAACCAAGGTAAAGCGGAGCAATAAAGTATTTAGTCAGCCACCGATTGTGCAAGTTCTCCCACTTAAAATAATGATAGAGGTCAGTAATTTTCATCATAGGTACACTTCAACTGTGAGAGAGAATTTGAAGAAAAAAAATCCAGGAATTCACATTTTAGGATTTCTAAAGAAATTATTTGTAAATTATGGTCGAAAATAAGTATTTGGTCACTTCAAACAAGGAAGATCTCTGGCTCTCACAGACTTGTAACTTCTTCTTTAAGAAGCTCTTTTGTCCTCACTCGTTACCAGTATTAATGGCACCTGTTTGAATACGTTATCTGTATAAAAGACACCTGTCCACAGCCTTAAACAGTCAGACTCCAAACTTCACTATGGCCAAGACCAAAGAGCTTTCGAAGGACACCAGGAAAAGAACTGTAGACCTGCACCTGACTGGGAAGAGTGAATCTACAATAGGCAAGCAGCTTGGTGTGAAAAAATTAACTGTGGGAGCAATTATCAGAAAATGGAAGACATACAAGACCACTGATAATCTCCCTCGATCTGGGGCTCCAGGCAAGATCTCCTGCCGTGGGGTCAAAATGATCATGAGAACGGTGAGCAAAAATCCCAGAACCACATGGTGGGACCTGGTGAATGACTTGCAGAGAGCTGGGACCAAAGTAACAAAGGTTACCATCAGTAACACACTACGACGACAGGGAATCACATCCTGCAGTGCCAGACGTGTCCCCCTGCTTAAGCCAGTGCATGTTCAGGCCCATCTGAAGTTTGCCAGAGAGCACATGAATGATACAGCAGAGGATTGGGACAATGTCATGTGGTCAGCTGAAACCAAAGTAGAACTTTTTGGTATAAACTCAACTCGTCGTGTTTGGAGGAAGAAGAATACTGAGTTGTATCCCAAGAACACCATACCTACTGTGAAGCATGGGGGTGGAAACATCATGCTTTGGGGCTGTTTTTCTGCTAAGGGGACAGGACGACTGATCCGTGTTAAGGAAAGAATGAATGGGGCCATGTATCGTGAGATTTTGAGCCAAAACCTCCTTCCATCAGTGAGAGCTTTGAAGATGAAACGTGGCTGGGTCTTCCAACATGACAATGATCCCAAACACACCGCCCGGGCAACGAAGGAGTGGCTCCGTAAGAAGCATTTGAAAGTCCTGGAGTGGCCTAGCCAGTCTCCAGACCTCAACCCCATAGAAAATCTGTGGAGGGAGTTGAAAGTCCGTGTTGCTCGGCGACAGCCCCAAAACATCACTGCTCTCGAGAAGATCTGCATGGAGGAATGGGCCAAAATACCAGCTACTGTGTGTGCAAACCTGGTAAAGACCTATAGTAATCGTTTGACCTCTGTTATTGCCAACAAAGGTTATATTACAAAGTATTGAGTTGAATTTTTGTTATTGACCAAATACTTATTTTCCACCATAATTTACAAATAAATTCTTTAAAAATCCAACAATGTGAATTCCTGGATTTTTTTTTCTCACATTCTGTCTCTCACAGTTGAAGTGTACATATGATGAAAATTACTGACCTCTGTCATCATTTTAAGTGGGAGAACTTGAACAATCAGTGGCTGACTAAATACTTTTTTGCCACACTGCATGCAGAAGACCGTCTCTGAACGCACAAGTTGAACCTTTAGAAACTTGTGAGAAAATTACAAAAGGTTCAAGCAGCCTTACTACTTTTCCACAGCACTGCACAACTAAATTAAATCTGAGGAAAAAATACTTAGAAATATTAGAACAAAGAATGACTTTTTAAGAATCACATACAAATAAAATGCATAGTAAATTTTAATATTTGTTTTTATTCAGGATTAGCACACATGCACCATGACTTGTCCCCTGACCCTCATCAAAACCAAGACCACACAGTTTCGTACTGCTGGGCGTCCACATACAGGGCTCCTGCTGCGGCCGACCGTCCCTGGTTTTCCAAGGATCGTTAATCAAACAAACCTCTGACTTAACGTCACATCCAACAGAAACAAAAAGATTAAAAACTAGAAGGTTCAGCTGAAACCTGTGTGCTGCTTTCAGAAGTTTAGGAGCCACAGATTTTAAACAGTACAAAATGATGCACACGTCACCCATACCAGCTTTAGTACTGACCAAACTACGGATGGACTTTCCCCTTGTGTTAGCAGTGACCTCTGCTGGAGATGAGGAGACGCGGTTTCTATTATTCATCAGCATCTTTCTCTTTTTCTTGTTGCTCTAGTTTCACTGCAGCCAGTCAGCGATGATCCCTCTCATAAAGTAAATGCAGTGCTATTGTGTGCAATGTTAAGCAATTTGTTGCAATGCAGGTTGTTGTTGAGCCACACAGGTGCATGCATGGACTAATTTTCAGTGTAAAATCTGCAACAGAAGGACTAAAAACAGTCAAATCCATGTGTGTGAATACATGTTGTACGTATATTTCTTTTAAAAAAAAGTAACACATGATGCACAAAGTATATACATTTACTGTACAACAGCAACTTAATGATTTTTGAACATTTTGTTAATGCATCCCGCTTTTAGGCTCTTTGGATTTTCTGTCCCATTTCTCTTTAACTTCATTTCTATGGGTCCTTTAACAGGAAAAGGCATAAAACCCTGGACTCCATCAACCTTCTTCTTTTTAGTATCCTTGTTAAAAGAACCTTTCACAGTTTTCGTTACGCGTCTCTAGTGGAAACTCCATCCACTCTCTGTGGTCCCAGCCTTCGCGTTTTAGCCAGAATCAGTCCAGTTTACGTGCTCCGAGTTTGAGAGGACCTTTGGCAGCTTTACGTTCTGCCCGCTTGGCCTCCAGCTCCTTCCTCCGTTCCTCCCGTTTCTTCTTGGACACCTCCGCCTTGCTGAGATCTGAGGGACGAAAAGCAAGTTTATTTTTGACAAGGAGAGTAAAGTTTATTAAATCGCCATTTAACATGAAGTGTCAAAAATACTGATATGATTTAAGAGCAGTTTGATATTACATTTGTGTTGATTATAAGTGATTCAGAAGCAGAATAAGAGAGTTGGTTCATTAGTAGTCTGAGGCCTCCCTGAATACTATAATAGACACAAAATGATCAAAACTACTTATGACGATTAAGACTACCTGAAAAAACCAAACTGTTGTATTTATTTTAGAAAGAATAATACCCATTTTCGTGGTTCTGCATAGAAAATTTAAATTTGTGCAACATTTTTCTGTTTATTTGTAAAACATGTTACTGAATACAGTCACACATAATTTTTCCTACACAAATATGATCCTTTCTATTACAAGCATTCTAGTAAGACACTTCATACGTGGTAGTTGTTATGTGACCATAATATGAAAATGGTGCCAGGCTAAACTGGACCAATCACAAGGGACTGTTCTTGTCACCTTGACAACCTGTTTGAATAAGTCCAGGAAACCTAAAGTTGAAGTCGCCTGGTTTCAATGTGATGTCTCTAACTGAAGCAAACAGCACTTGCTAATTGGACCTGATATGTTGAAATAGGAAGGAAACCTTCTGAATATGTGTCTTCTGTATTTTGGTGGAAAACGACAATAAAAATCAGGCTCAGGGAGACAGAGGAGCTAAAGCGTTAAATACTGGAGACAGAGTGTCCCGAATCACAAGGACAGAACAGAAGGTTTAGAGTAAAAACAAAAGCAAGATTAGATTTCAGATGAAGGACTCACTCTGGCCTCCTTCAACCGACTCCCAGCTCTCGGTTCCCCAGTCTCCTATCGTCTCTGAACTCCAGCCGTCTCCAGCCTGTCCAAGAGAGACGACAAAATCATCACTGAGCTGACCTCCTTTATGTCTGAATAGCATATCCTACCACTGCTGGGGTTTAAAATTAATTATTCAGCCTAGTGATTCAAACATTTCAATTTAAAGTGAACTTTATTTGCTTCAGTGAAAACCGCTGTTGCTTTAATGCCATCGATTTAAACGCATTTATTTAATTTAACATGACTCTGAATCACACCAGCACCCTGCCATTCGATCTTTTCACTTTATCTCTTAGAGGCAGAAGGAAAATGAAAACAAAACATGAGGAAAATATAAAAGAAATCTGTAAATAAAAGAAAAAAACAGAAGGGAGAAAATGTAATGAGGAAATATTAGAAAAATAAATCAATATTCCAATAAAAAGTATAATTGATTATAATTTCAAGAATTAATTCGATTCTGATTCCCGAGAATTATAATCTATTATCACGATCCGATCCAATCTGGTGCCATTCGATGTAGACATGGGTCAGTGCCATCAGAAACGACTTTTTGAGCTGTTATCTTCATTATATTAGACCGATTTTTTATTTCGTGAATCGATTCAATTCTTAGAACTTTGATAAGAATCGATTCAGAATCATTTTTACGATTGTTTTTTCATCACAGCCCTCAGCGACAGTAAATTTTTTAAATAAATAATTTGGGGGGAAAGAAACAGAAAAAATGAATAAAACAAAAAAGGAAAGTATTTAATAAAAAGAAAAACTAAAATAATAGTGAATATTTAAAATAATACTGTTGAAAAAGCTGAATCAATGTTCATTTGTTACACTAAATAATCCCATGAGTTGGAAGAGTTTTTTTTTTATTACTTAGGATTTCATTTTAGGCATTAATTACTTCATCAAGCCATTTATTTTTTATATATTTATTGCCAATTTCACTGTTTCAGGTTATCTAAACAAAAATGTCAAACTTGATCCATTCGCTTTTATTTAGTAACAGAAAAGCAACGATTATTACTGTAAATTATTCATTTAGATACATAAACTTCTGCAAAAATGTAGAATAAACGTCTTTTAAATTTAGCTGTAGTACTTATTGTGCATATTTTAACAAGCTGATACTAACTCATTATTTATGCAGTCTGCTTTCATCCAACTTACAGTCAGTTTGCAGCAACTTAACGATTTTAAACCAAAGACATAAAACGTATGAAATGTTTTACCTTTTGGTTTATCTTGATAGGGTAGCAAGCCATGCGTAGGTTACAAAAGTTAAAACGAACCACTGGATGATGTTTATGTAAAACAATGAGCTAATCAGACAAATTAGCTAATATTTGGAAAGTGGACCGACAAAATCCATATATAAATTTTTTTAAATGCATGACAAATGTAAATTAAACTTGAGCAAGTTTTTGTTGTTGAAAGGATGCCGATGAAGATGTGAATTTTGAGCAGAAAGTTGCTGCTTTAGACATTTAAAGTCGAATGAAATGTCACCGGTTAAACATCAGAAATCTTTGATGAATGGGAAATTTTCATCTTTAGTTTGGCTTTTTCCCTTTAATATTTTTATTTTGATAAATGTCTGATAATTTCCTGAGGATAATTTGATTTAACGAAGATTTTTTCTGATTCAGGGGAAGTATAGACTTAACCGCCTGTCATAAATCCTGTAAAAGATGTTTAAATTAGCCGTGTTCAAGCTGGAAAACACAGATTTAAGCATCCAACACCGGTTTACTCCGCCTGTATCTCCTTTTATTTCCTGGTTGGGAACTCACCGTGGCAGCGGAGGGGTTTCTCTGAGACACGCTGGCAAACAGGTCGTTCTGAGTGGTGCCCTTCCCGCTGCTGCTGTCCCAGTTGTACTCGCTGGCTAACCGGACGCCTTCGGGCAGGGGCAGGTTTTTACCGGCAGCCGTCACGTCCGTCTCCTCCTCCGCCCAGTCGTTGCCCCAGCCTTCCTCGCCCGCGGAGCTCTGGCCCTGGCCTTCTTTCTCGTTGGACCAGCTGTCATCGGCGTCCCAGCCTGAGCTGCTCCAGTCGGAGCTCTGCTTTTTCACCGCCATGGAGGCTGACGATCGTCCGGCCTGCGTATTTTATTTAAAACATTTGTTTTTAAACGGTCAATGTTATTAGTAGAAAACGTAGAACTGTATTCAGGATGGCAGATAAAGGGTTCATACTCCTCTATCATTGGCCTTCTTCTTGGATGATGCTGTTCCAGACCAGTCGGTGTTCCAGTCATCAGTCTGAGATTTTTCTGGCTCCTACAGAGAACGAATCTCTGACTTACAATCTGAATAATTACTACCTTACGAGAAAGCCTCATCGGAAGTGATCAAAGTACCTCCAAGCTACCCCAGTCCTCCTCCTCCTCCTCGTCCCAGCGGTCTCCGATTTGCTCGTCATTATTGTCTGTGGCTTCAGGTGGCTCTGACTGGTTGGCACTATCAGATTGTTGGGTTTTATCTTCTGCACCTGAGAATGAAAGTATCATCGTGTCAAACCGTGAATAGAACCGTGTCTCAGCTTCATCCAATAAAAAAACAAACACTGTACCTTTGTTTAAGGCAGCCGCTGCAGCGGTGGCACTGGTGGGACTGGTTGCATTGGTCGGCCCGCTGCCCTCAGCTGCTGCGCTCCCTTCTGTACCTGGATTGTTGCGTATCAGCTTGGAGGTCAGCGAGGAGACGCCGGTCACGGCCCAGCCGGCCCAACTGGATGAAGCTCCCGCAGGCTGAGCGCTCGCTCCCACATCCTTCTCTGCAGGTGACACAGCAGGAATCAGGAGATGATTTCTTTTTTCCTCCCTGCATTGTTTGAGCCTCCTTTGTCTTAATGACTATGTTCACACGCACATCTAAATTGAGTGTTGGGCAGTAATTGGACTAAAGCCTAGTTTATTGCTCTCCGACCGCAAATTTGCACTCAGACCCAGACGTATTGAGAGGTTTTTCATTTATCGTACTACGTGTTTTCCTCTCCGCTCTCTATTGTTTTTTCAGCATTGCTCAACCAGGACAGCAGGGGGTGCTAACTTTCATGGCGTTTCTGCCTACTATCACAGCGCCATTTCAGTTTTTTTCCTAGGCTTGTGAACGCATTTCTTCCTCAAGGAGCCACGGACGACAGAAAGTAAGTTTTGATTAAGCTGTAAAGCTTTTTACTAGAGGTGAAGCTCATAGAATATTCTATAAATGCATGGAGAGAAAAAAAACAGCCTTTTTGTTGTTTTCCTACACCTCCTTGAGTTTGAAATCGCCAAAAGAACAGATTAGATAAATTATCCTTTCAAGCTAAAGTATATGGTTGTGAAACGCTAAAGTAACTAATAATTACAGCGACTATAGAGCCACATTCTGGTGAAATAATCTCTGGCTGTTACTGAAACTGACCAATCAGATGCACACACTATCCATTGACGGAGACGGATAGTTAAAAATTGGGTCTCTACTCTGCTCGTCCTTGCGTAGGTGACAGAGAGCCCTTGCGTTGACGAATAATGGCGTTGCGTCAATCAGTCTCCGTCAAAACGGAGAAGCATAAACTAGGCTTAATGGTTTAGCCAGAGCGGAGAGTCGTGTCCCAGTTTACATGTCACACAGAAAAATATTTTATTGAAAGAAATGAGTCGAACTCTGCGACACTAGGTGGAGACATTATTCCGTTGGAATAGTCTCAAATATGTTTTTTCCACTGAAGAAGAACCAGAGCTTAGCTGCCACGGAGCGTAGTCAGGCTGCATCTCAACCTTTTTAGACTTGTGAACCCCCAGTCCCCCCTTAAGTACCCAATTAGTCAAATGTGTTGATTCTCTGGAAGTAGAAAGAACAACTGATCTATAAATGAAAATTAATTTTATGAACTATTAAATCTCCTTAACTTAAATATTTATTTCTAAAGCATTTTATTATTTTCACATCACTTCAAACTTTTTACTTCAAATTAAACATGGCAACATATGTATACGTAGTGCATAAGTATGTTGTCATGAACATGAAAATAATGAATAAATACATTTTAAAAAGTAAATAAACCTCCCTTTGTTACAAAAAACAGACAATATTTTAAATAAAGTCCCCTTTGAACAGAAATTTAGATAAAGTTTTACTTTGTTTTCATCATTCAGCTCATCTTTAATGAGGACCTGAGCTTGGTTATCTTTGATTAGCTGTGATAGATCTGGGGACAGAGGGTTCTCCAGGCTCATCTAAGCACCGGTTTAGAACCAAAACAGAGGTGCTTGGTCAGTGAAAAACAACAACAAAGAACTGGTTCTAAGTCTGGTTCTAGGACCAAAACAACTCTGGATCCAGTTCAGTGGAAAAGGCCCAAATGATGGTAAACAAATGCTGAAGTCAGTAAAGCAGATGGAGTAAAAGCAGGAAATGAGCAATGAGAAAAGAAATGGACAACGATGATGGCGCACAGAACATTTTGTAAGTACTGCACTGTTTGATTTTGTTACACTCGTTGTTGCCGCTCCTTTTGTCGTTATTCACGCTTCCGTGGTCTCATCACTCAGTATCCATGGTGCCAAAAGCTCGGCTTCTCCTGACAGCCATTTAGTTACATGCAAAAAAATTCAATATTCCAATCGCATCACCTGGGTAACTTAGTATGATTTATCAAACTACAGTTCGGTACGACTAAATCGAGCTTACAAAATCTATTACAAAAGTTTTAGTCAGACTAAAGCAGATATACTGTATTAAGGCCACGGTGGACAACCTAAAACTGGTACATATTATGATCTCAGTCGGATATAAACTTTATAAATTTATGCCAATACTGAGATGCCTGTCGTCATCCTAACATACAAATTAAAACTGAACTTGATTGTTTTTGCTGCTATTGCCTGCACACCCACGACTTTCTGCACGGTGCGGCCGCCACATACCTCACTGACCTCCTTACCCCACACACCTCCACCCGCCCCCAAGACCGCGGATATTTTTAAAAGAGAACTGAAAACCTTGCTTTCCAGAAGAACGCATTTTTAAGTGTCTGTGAAATTGTTTTTACTCATTTCTATCTGTTCGATCTTTGTAGCACTTTGAGATTTGATGTCAAATGTATAGTGCATTATAAATACAATTCATTATTATCATCATTATTATTATTATTATTATTATTAACATTTTGTTCTGTCTGGCCCAGTGCTTTTCTGTTACATCAGGCCCCAGCTTGATTCTCCTGGAAGTTTCTTCCTCTTAAAGCGGAGCCTTTCTAACCTTCAGTCACCATGTGCTTGGTCTGGAGAACGGCTCATTGCAGTCAACAACTCGATGCAATCAGTTGGGCATTGGATAAGAATGTACTGTGATAAAGGTTGGGGCAAAAATCACAAGGCTGTGTTTAAAATAAACCCACCATGTTTACTGCTGAACGGTCAAATCAGCTGCAATGCTAGGTAAACATCGAACACAGTGTGACAAATTCTTCAGTCATTACAGATATCTTTAGTTGATACATTAAAAAGGGGGAGCAAAGAATACTTGGAAAATTTAAATAAAACAAAAAATATAAAAGACCCCAACAACACAAGAGAACTTATGATCCCTTTAAAGGATTAGTCAAACTGTGGATACTATGAAAAATAAAGATGAATGCTGATTTAAGACTTTTGCACAGCGGCGTACAGCTATAACAGAAGTTACTCCACAGCTCAGAGCAGCTGGTTACATACCGATCTCAGCCAGCTTGCTTGGATCCTCAGAAACGGCCTCCAGCTTAGAAAGGAAACTCTTGATGGCTTTGAACGCCTGGTAGAAACAAAAAGAAACAGGCAGCAACACGCTGATCAGAGACTGACTGGAAAATGTGCTGAAACTTTTCCAACGCTGCAAAAATCCCCAGTTATTAATGATCTGGATTAAAACTGGAAGAATCTGTCACTATGACAGATTCTTCCATCAATTCCAGCAGTTTTAATCTCTTTAATTAAAGGTGTTTTAAACAGCTACGAGTGTTGGTGTATAAATCAAACAGCTTTGTATGTGTTTTCACTGATGTCATCTCTAAATAATTATAAAAAAAACATTTTTGCTTCTGATTATGTATTAAATGATTAAATACCATGTTTATTGTAGTGCTGTGTCTTGGGGCTATGTTGTCAGACATTCAAAAATCAATTTAATCGTTTAAAATTGTTTGGCCTTTTTTACATTTATTATAGGAGGAACATTTTATGGCGTTTTTGATTTTTCCTCCAATCAACTGTAACCCCATTTAGTGTTGCATTACTTACAGGCATATAATTAAGGTAAAAACTAAAATTATAAACATTTTAACAGCACTGATCTGTATCAATACAGAACTGGAACAAATGGGATCAGATTGTAATAATCAATTTTAACAATTGAGAATTGGAATTGAATTGATTTGAATCCATACCCAGCTGTATTCTGGAGATGTCGAAGTAAACAACATACTGGGCATGTTAGAAAATATTGAAACATCTATATAACACAATGTTTTGTGTCACAAAATGTTTATTTTATTTTAATTTAATTCAAAAGCAATGTATCAATTTTCATTTTTATTTTTTAAGAATTTGAATGGAGCCATTAATGATGACAGTAATTTGTGCAGTAAAATTACAACTATGGCTACGTTCACACTGCAGGTGAAAGTGCATCAAATCCGACTTTTTTGCCCCCATGCGACCCATATCTGATCTATTTCTGGCGGTCTGAACGGCACAAATTCGATTTTTTTAAATCCGACCCAGGTCACGTCAGTATATGATACTGAATCCGATACATATCTAATGTTTTTGGAGGCTGAGGTCTGAACGGCCATGTCACTTTAAATCCGTCTTTTACGTGACTGACGTGTTTCTCGTGCCAATGACATCAATAATCAGCGCCGGAGGTAGCAGCCACCATAGACATGTATACGAAGTATTGTCAAAGGTTATTGTTAAGTCTTACCTATGAAAAGTTATTCCCTCAGATTTTGTTTGGTGCAATTATATGAAGCACAAGAATGCGGCATCTTTTCTCCGACCGGCTCCAACTGCCAACGCTTTGCCACATCCAATATGGCGGCGACATTGATGTAAGGCTTAACGCTGAATGAGGCGTCTACGTATCCACTGCTCCAAACAAGGCCATTGTTAAAGCACAAACTCTCCTTTTTCTTGTGATCATTCTTTCTCTAATTAATTTGTCAAAATTCCGTCGGTTCCGACTATGCAAGAATTGATAGACTGTTGAAAAAAACGCTTACATCTGTAGCCGGCATTTTTACTTCTGTAAACAGAGCGCGTTGTGTGTGACGTACTATGGTGACGTCTCATCTTCTTCTGCGCATGCGGGGCGCTTTGGAGCCGTGAAACGTTCACACTGGAGCGCGTTTGCTGTTGCATTTTATCTGTAGTGTAAACGACCATACAAAAAAATCGGATTTGATCAAAAAAATCGGAATTGAGCATTAAGACCTGCTCATTAAGATGAGCATTGTGAACGTAGCCAAAGACCACTGGTTGGTGGCCATTTTCACCTTATTTGTTCCAGTGGATCAACCAAATCTGGTAATAAAACTGGACGTGTTATGTAAGAAACAGGTTGGAGTGTTTAGAATTTCAGTTTTAAAAATCACAATATTTAGTTTTACTCATAGTATTGCAACATATGGTATCATACCCCCTATATCACCAAATTCTTGCCGATACACGTCCCTACAACATAAAAGTATACCTGGTCCCTGACGCCCTTGTCAGGATCCACAGTGACAGTGCAGAGGGTGGGCAGGATCCGGCCCGCGAGCTCCGTAACGCTGTAGTAGTTGTGCGTTGCTGCAAAGCCCAGCACGCCAGCAGAGCGTGAAGCAGGAAACGGGTCCTTAGTGGCTCGAGAGAAGGCAGAGACCAGAATCCTCTGCCGGGTCTGCGGAGAAAAGCACAATTAAAATCCTCACGTTCTTGCTCTGTAGGTTTGAAAGTCAAACATTTAGTTTGTGTTTTTACCCCGGCATTGAGGTAGGAGGCGATTTTGCCCAAGCAAACGGTGGTGTTACACCGGATGGGTCCCTGCTCATCTCTGGCCTGCAGCCGGGCGAAGTGTCGCATCAGCTCCTGGTTCAGGTTGTTCTCGTTCAGCTTGGGAGCCAGCAGCAGCATCGACTGGAGGGACGAGGAAAAAGAACGAGATGAAGGGTTTCACGATGGGTACGGCTGTGGTTCCAGCATCCATGATTGATTCGGTGAACTTGGTACCTTAACGGTCTGCTCTCTGATGGCGGGGTTGGTGTCTGTGAAGCCGTGGACAACGTGAGGGAAGATCTGGGAGTTCACGGCTGCCTCGTTCAGATACTGAATGAACTGCTCCATCTGAGAAACAATAAAGCTCAGCGATGTTAATATTCATATTTTTAACCCGCTTTTTAAACACACTTTAAGGTAGTTTCAAAGTTTGAATTTATTGTGGGTTGTGTTGAATTGAAATAGGTTGAGAATTATACGCACAGGCTCAAACATGTTAGGGATAATGCCCGACAAGGTGTCCATTATCAGAAAATAATGGACACCTTTAAGGGCATTATCCCGCTTATACCATGGTCACTTACGAAAGAAAGAAAAATTTAATCAATTAATAATACTTTCAATCAATATCATTTCAGAAGGCCAGTGCACTACTTACTGCTTGTGTGTGTCCAGAGGATGATGCAAATAACGTTGATTCTTCGTTGCCATTTGAGAAAGCGCAATAATTTAGAACTGTCAGGCAATTTGATGGGTCGCCTTTTTCCTACATTATCACTTTTTAATGTACACCCTCCAGTCAATCAGAATCGAGTATTCACCCAGACCACGGTATAAACACAAATACTCCATTAAAATAAAAGTGAAAAATCAGAGAGTGAAAATGCAGAGAAATCAGAGGCTTTTTTGGAGCCAGATGGTGTAAGTCTGGGTGGAAATTTGACCACTTTAAATTCAAACTGGCTGGGTTCTTAGCACAGAAACAGCTCTAAAGTTTAGTAGAAACTTTTTCAACAGGGTTTAGGTGGAGTTAATGTTACAACCAGTTTGGTTGTGCATTTCGTGTAATTTTCCTTTTGTTTCAATCCCAAACCGTCGCCCTCGGATGAAAAGGAAGTGGTTGAGATGTTCAGAAACAACAACCAGAAAGCAGTAAGACTCAAACCTGTCATTAACTGGATGTTGGCAGCGTCACTGTGAGGCATGATCAACATTACTGTGAACGTAGAGACAAAAACCCTTGCGTTGATGGATAATGGTGTTGTATCTATCCATTTCGATGCAGAAGTATAAACTTGGCTTTAAACCTGTTGAACACTGATGGACTAGAGTGAAAAGCCGTCTCTGCGTTAGGAAACCAACTAATTTAAATGCTCACACTTCCTTCCAGAGTTATTCCTCAAGCTTGTGAATGGGTATAAAACCACCTCAGTAATCGACATTTAACTAAAAATAGGTATGGCGTGAATATATTTCAGCCTGCATTTATACATTTGACTTTCTGCGCTTTAAAGAAAATCCACAATAAATTCAAATATGTCCATCCAATTCCTACTTTTCAAAATGATGTGTGTAAACAGCTGAATGGCACAAAACTAATAGCACCTTTCACAGTGGCTAAAACCAGATTGTGACATAACGTCACACTGCATTTTGAAGTATCCCTAGACGAACAAGCATGTATTTCGCATGAGTGCCTATGGGTCTGAGTCGCCTCGATCATCACAAAGTTGTAGTTTCATCTCCTAAAGATGTTCAAACGGGAAGAAACTAAGCACTGCTGTTGTGAGTTGTGCAACTCGGACTCTAGATAGCCAGATCAGATGTCGGAGAAAGTTATGAAAAACAAATTATGAAATAATGAAAAAAGAAAATGCCATTATAAATCTAATAAGGCTTGACAACATGGTAACAAAAACATTTTTCTTTAAACCCCACAAACTACATACAAACCGGATTTCAAAAAAGTTGGGACACTATAGAAATCGTGAAAAAAACTGAATGCAATGATGTGGAGGTGCCAACTTCTAATATTTTATTCAGAATAGAACATAAATCATGGAACAAGTTTAAACTGAGAAAATGTATCATTTTAAGGGAAAAATATGTTGATTAAAAATTTCACGGTGTCAACAAATCCCAAAAAAGTTGGGAAAAGGCCATTTTCACCACTGTGTGGCATCTCCCCTTCTTCTTACAACACAATAGATGTCTGGGGACTGAGGAGACCAGTTTCTCAAGTTTAGAAATAGGAATGATCTCCCATTCTTGTCTAATGCAGGCCTCTAACATTATACTGTCTTGGGCCTCTTCCTCTTTATGATGCACCAAATGTTCTCTATAGGTGAAAGATCTGGACTGCAGACTGGCCATTTCAGTACCCGGATCCTTCTCCTACGCAGCCATGATGTTGTGATTGATGCAGAATGTGGTCTGGCATTATCTTGTTGAAAAATGCAGGGTCTTCTCTGAAAGAGATGACGTCTGGACGAGAGCATATGTTGTTCTAGAACCTGAATATATTTTTCTGCATTGATGGTGCCTTTCCAGACATGCAAGTTGCCCATGCCACAGGCACTCATGCAACCCCATACCATCAGAGATGCAGGCTTCTGAACTGAGCGTTGATAACAACTTGGGTTGTCCTTGTCCTCTTTGGTCCGGATGACATGGCGTCCAACATTTCCAAAAATAAATTTGAATCATGACTCGTCTGACCACAGAACAGTTTTCCATTGTGCCACACTCCATTTTAAATTATCCCTGGCCCAGTGAAAACGCCTCAGCTTGTTGATCTTGCTTAGAAATGGCTTCTTCTTTGCACTGTAGAGTTTCAGCTGGCAACGGGGGATGGCACGGTGGATTGTGTTCACTGACAATGGTTTCTGGAAGTATTCCTGAGCCCATTCCTTTACAGTAGCATTCCTGTTTGTGGTGCAGTGTCGTTTAAGGGCCCGGAGATCACGGGCATCCAGTATGGTTTTACGGCCTTCACCCTTACGCACAGGGATTGTTCCAGATTCTCTGAATCTTCGGATGATATTATGCACAGTTGATGATGATAACTGCAGAGTCTTTGCAATTTTTCTTTGGGTAACACCTTTCTGATATTGCTCCACTATCTTTCTGCACATCATTGTGGGAATTGGTGATCCTCTACCCACCTTGACTTCTGAGAGACACTGACACTCTGAGAATCTCTTTTTATACCCAATCATGTTGCCAATTGACCTAGTTCGTGTTAATTTGTCTTCCAGCTCCTCGTTATGCTCAAATTTACTTTTTCCAGCCTCTTATTGCTACTTGTCCCAACTTTTTTGGGATTTGTTGACACCATGAAATTTTGAATCAACATATATTCCCTTTTAAATTATACATTATACTGTCATCTACGTTCTATTACAAATAAAATATTGACATTTGCCATTTCCACATCATTGCATTCAGTTTTTATTCACAATTTGTTTAGTGTCCCAACTTTTTTGGAATCCGGTTTGTATATTTTAATATGTCAAATGAACGTTTTGCTACTTACATTTACTCACTGTAATTAGTAACTTTGTGGACTGTCAGGGTTGTCACGGTAACGGGTCTAACAGGTGTTTGGCTAACAAGTTTTTTTTTTCCCCACCCCCGCTCTATCACTAAGGAAGAACTTCGGTCAACTCGTCAGCGTTTCAGACAGATTTAAGTCTAGAAATTCACTTTCTTGTTTTTCTGTTTTCTTTTATGCCTCAAATGGCTGAGCAGGGAAAAAAGTTGCTGCTCCAGCTACATTTGATAGCATATCAGTTAGGAAAATTACATAAAAAGTTGTTCAATCGATTCAGAATTGATTCTTTTATTTCAACATAGCATTAAATTGAAATGTTTTACGCTAAATACATCGTCCGTAGTCACTCTGGCTGTTGACCTGCTAGCAAGTCCTTCAATTTTTCTATACCAGTTACGACAATCCACTCCAGCATAGACATGTATTTTCATTGAAATAGAGCTCAGGGAGAAGACGTCATACTGGAAATAAGCTACAGTAGCTAACCGGCTAACCAGTTATTCAAGAGTTTCCCAGGTTAAGGAAAATGGTTGACTCGTGTTGTGCCCTGGGCGCAAACACCACCAAGATCAAGTTAAAGACAGAGCCTTTTATCGCATCCCAAAATATCACGCTCGGCGGGAAAGACTGCTTTCTGCTATAAAATGAGCAGCAGAATGAAGGAAACCGAGCATTGGAGCCCGTTTCTCCATGGATATCATTTGAGGTTGAACTTCACCCCAACACATCATTTAAAGTTAACTTTTACATTGGCATTTCTATCGATTATAATCAAAATGTGTCCACAGTTTTAATGCTAAAGGCTTACGAGCGCTGAAAAGTTCTCTGTTGCAGTGTAACAGAAAAGGCAGAACAGTAAATGAAACGGATATTTTGCTTTTTATCAAGCTATTTAGCGGACATCCTACAGTTATTTTGGTGTTTATATTTCCGTCTTTTTGCTCACGTAGCAACTAGTAAACATCACATAAAACTTTGCAGAATCATAACGATCACTGTGATGTCTGCATGCTGCTGTTTACATGTCATGTGATCACAGCAAGGGCTAAGGTGTAATTCATTAATTTACCCATTTTTTTAAAGTAATGACTGATTGATTAATGATCAGATATTGACACACATAACAAGCACATAGACATAACCTGTCTGTTAGTTGCTCCACTTACCCAGAAATTTGTACATCAGGCCCGGTAAAATGTCCGCCCTGACAGCTTCTGAAGTTTTAAAAAGTATCCCAGGGGCATGGTTAGGGTCGTAGATGTGTAATCTTTTTAATTTCTCAGTATATTAAATAATAAATTCCGTTTTAAAATAGGTAGTAAAATCGGACGATGTAAAATCCCAGCCTGCGACGTTCTTTTCATTAGATTCATTACTGCCAGCATGGCAGCTACGCTCAAAGTCAGGTGAGCTCTATTCGTCTCCTTACCTTTTCAAAAGCCTTTCGTAGGGACACATTTTCACATTGACCCTGACATTCCAGCCAGCACTTCAGATTTGGCGATCGATAATTAGCAGGTCGCCATCTAAAAACACTCTGGTTTATCTTTCTCCTTCATTTTGTATTTGCTCATATGTGAGACACATTTCACACTCAATTTCTGCCTTCACATCGAAGTGTGTTTTTTCTATTAGTAAATGCAGTTTGTTTATGTAGCATTAGCACGCAGCACCGCTTTCTGTTTTGACGTAAACTGTGAAGTGCGGAATTGGGCTACGGTGGGCTGATTTAGGTGCTGCCTGACAGCAAAGGGCCAAATTTGAATTCAGAGCGACGAGGAATTTGAGATACCTGCTGTAGAAGTCGTATCCTCATCGCTCGGTCTGTGGAGGAAAACATCTTCACTATGACAGGAATGATTTTCTGCTGGTATTCCTCTGCTGACAGGAACTTCCCCACCTGGAACAGAGAGAAATCATGTTCAGGGTGGGTTTTTCTTCTTTTTGTGGTGAACATAATCTGGTTGATAATCTGAGGGCATTAAAAGGTACCTTAAAGAGCGGCGTGAGGATGACGGCGCCCGCGTTTCCGAACTCAAAGGCGGTGAGCAGCTGAGGCAGGACTTTGTGTTTACAAAAGTCTTCGGGAAAAGAGTCTAGATGTTCGTTCAGATCCTGGAAAAACTGCTGCTTTTCAGCTGGATCCTTAATCTGCAGAGATTAATGTGGAGAGATTTTACCATGTAGTGTTAAATTTACTTTTAATAAACAGAAGGGAAGGGAAGTTTGTCTTTCGAAGGCTTACTACTCCCTTATCAAACCAACCCATGTACATTTCAGACACCCAGTGAAAAAAAAAAAAAGTATTAGTTTCTATCTGGCAGAGATCCAACACAAATATAAAAAGATTTAGCTGACCTGGATCTCTTCCAGGAAAAGGTTGCTTTCTACAAAGCTGTTGCTGAGGAACCCTCCAGGAGCCCTGCAGTTCTGGAGGAAGCGGGCCGGGTTTGGTCGAGCCCGAGGATTCGCCCCAACCAGCTCACAGTAGTGGGGGACCAGGGACTTAGGAATCTGATGAAGACAGCAGGAAAAAATGTAACCGAAAAAAAAAAAAAGGACGAAAAACAAAAATGAGAAACAAAAAGTTAACAACATAGAACTATGGATTAAAAAGCAAGATGATTCACCATCGTTTTCTTCTATATTAGAGTAATAACATGATAAAATGCATATCTACAACCTAGGGCTGGTCAACATGTCCTTAAATCTATATTGGGAAATAATCTGAAGCCCGTGCGTTAACAATATTTTTGCCATAAATTAATAGTGACTCAGAATACTGTCAAAGTCAAGTCGTCGCAAGTGAAAGTAGCATCACGGCAGCAAGAAAAAAAGATTACCGTTCATTGGATGAAGCCTCACCTACCTGTGATTGCTCAATGGCGACTAAAAGTAGAAAAGACGTACGTGATGGAACGTATGAGTGCCCAGCTACAGCTAATTGTGCCTATTTCTCTAAGAAGATGGACTCAGATGACTGAATACTGTGCATAATGTTTCAAACGTTCTTTTTTTGGTATTACAGAACTAAATAAGACATACTCTACCTAATATGCCACTTAATAGTGACAGCTGAAACCTAATCTCAAGATGTTCGGGTCAATATTAATCGTCTGTTTGATGTGTATTGAAGGCAATAAAGTAAAAAAAATATATAGAAAATTAGAGGTTTTATAGTTGGTACTTCACCAACTAGGAAACATACTTTTCCCAAAGATCGGAGGGACGATGTCCGAGGCAGCGGCCCATTAAACACCTCCCATATCAAACATCCTAGTCGCCACACCTCTCCTGCCCTGGTTAACAAAAATAAAAACCAAATCAATAAACCTATTACCCACAAACAGTAAATATCGCTCAGGCCCGTCTTTCCTCACCATTTCTCCCCGCTGCTGTTGGATGGCTCAGGCGGGTCGTACTTCTCCATGTCCGGGTAAACGGCCTTCGGGGCAGGGAGAGACACCCCGCTGGGGTCACCCTGCTCTGGTGCCAAGTGGTCAAGGGCGCCGAGCTTCCACTCCCCGGCTCGATCCACAAAAACCGCCCAGATACCCAGGTTGTTATGAAGCAGGTGGCAGTCATTGACCAGGAAACTCAGAGCTTTCTGCCAGGAGAAATAAAAAATAATAATAATACGCAGTAAAGAAGTTGCCGTTGAACCAAAGCTGCTGTGATAGGATCGGCTATCCTGTCAGATTCTTACCACTATCTGGTGTAGACCCCAGGAGATCTCCAGCTCTCCGGCGCCCCCCTTCTCTGCTTGGGCCTTCAGGTGAACTGCGAGAGGAGTCACCTGCTCAGTGACCACATAAAGGCTCTTATCCGTCTGCAAAACAAATAAAACATTATTTAACACTAGCTGGCTATAAAAGTCCACAGCTGGTTTGAATTACTCATTCACATACTTTAGGCTCGACAAACTTTAAAACCTTTCTGATACCCTCGCATCTTCGAGAATTTGATTCAAATTGTCTAATTTATAGAGATGAATTAATCCATAGGACTCCATTTTTATGGAACGCCAAAGTGTTCAAAATTAAATAAATAAATACAACATTATGAAATAAATATCAGCATGAATAAATATTGAATAAAAATATAATGTAACAATGAAATTATTAAAAACTGAAATCATTTCAAATGCAACACTCATTTTTTGAAATATTTTTCATATTTTTTTATTTTAGATTATACATTTGTATAATATATATATTTCATTAAATATTTATTTCACTGCAATTTACCTCATAATAATATAAATTATTTCAAGACATTTTTATTTAATTCCATCAGTTTTTATTCCAATCTCTCTTTTTCCAAAAGTCAGGTTTTATTTCATAATGAGGTTTTTCATAATGGTATTTATTTCAAAAAGCCATTTAAGAACTGAAGTCGTCCGTCAGCCAATCAGAATCTGCGGTTGAGACCTGGACGCTGATTGGCTGAAACTAAGATTAGTCTTCCTGGATAACCGTTGTTGTGGCTCTGTGAGCAGCTAGCAGCATGCTAAGTAAATGGTCGGAGCTGCAGGAACTTTGTTCAGCTCTGGTTGCTCTAACAGGTCATACTGAGAGGAATAACTTATCATGAACTGTTTCAGAGACCCATCTTGATTAGTCTGGATGATATAATCTGAAATTATCACAGGTTCAGCTCTCAGCTGTCTGACAGTAGCACTGGAGTTATGCTATTATCTTTTCTGTTTTGTCATGCACAACTAGGAGGAGACGGGAGAGGAAGCCCTGGTTGGTTGTTAGCTAAAGTCAGTTAAAGGGAGATTATTTAAATATGTTCTGTGTTATTTCTGAAATGTTATAATGATCGTACCAAACAGCCGACCTGAGTCTCTTTCCCCAGTCTAATCACGGGCATGGCGCCCTGAGCAGCTTTACACCTAGAACACTGGAGCAGCATCAGCTGTTTGGATTAGATATCCCCATTATAAAAGTGATCAGATATTCTGCCAGTATTATAAGAATTATAAAGCCATACATAAAATCCTAAAGGCATTAAATTCAATAACAGTACTAAACGACTTTAGCCGGTCCTCGCCATTTTACTCCTGCAGGAACATCATGTTTAAGCACCAACCAATCAGCATCCAGGTCCCAACAGCTAATTCTGATTGGCTGGCTAAGACATTATGTTAAATGGCATTTTGAAATAAATACACCATTATGAAAAAACCCTATTATGAAATAAAAGCTAACTTTGTAAAAAAAATTAAAAATAAAAAAAATAAAATAAAAGACATAATTGAATAAAAACTGATTATATTAAATAAAAAAACTCAAAATAAATTATAGTATTATGTAAATTATGTATTTTGTGTTTTTCTTTGCCAGCTGCCTTCAAACAAGGGATGAAATGCAGCTATTGCACTAATCCCAGCATATTCTTATTGTTGATTAATTTTATCCTAATCCAAATATAATTTAAACAAAAATAAACAAAACTTGTCCTGAAGCCACTTTGCAACCACATGGCTGCATGTTTCAGGTTGTTGTCTATTTGGAAGACCCATTTGCATCCAAGATCTAACTTCCTGACTGATGTTTTCAGAGGTTACTGCCATATTTTCACATGACCTTCTTTCCTCATGATGTGATCTACTTTATGAAGTCCACCAATTCATCTTGACCTTTTCATCATGTCAAAGAGGTATTGTCTGAAAATACATCCACATATTTGCCTCCAGTTAACTCAAAAGTCTCAGTTATAAAGTTTCAAAAGCCATGAGATCATAATCTGGAATTTCATTCATTACTTAAAGAAGAGCTGAAACAACTAATCGATTTTTTAAATGGTTGACAACTAATTTAGTAATCGATTTATTATCACGTTTTAACTTAAGCCCTTAACATTACGACGGCCCGCCGGCGGGCCCGGCTGCCATTTTGACTTTTCATGATATTCTGATTCATAATTTCTATGAATTAATACGTTTAATATAATTTGAAAGCTAATAGTACAGTGTTTTAACCAAATATGCCAATAAAAAACACAATCATAAGTGTGAACACAGCAGTTGTCTTTGTCACCGCCCCATTCCCTCCCAGAAGAAGAATTATGCACAACTCACATTTTGCAGCCTGCTGTCTCTCACAAAATCTGATCTTGAACGCAGAACATCCAAATTTAAAAAGCCACATGTACTCAAACACCCGACACACCATAAAAATGTTGTGTTTAGTGAAGGTAGGTTAATTAATTCTGAGAGCCCCAATGTTGCCCCAGAATAATGCCCAACTAAGTCAGCCTCCTTCATTCCCGTAATAAATATGTCAATTTTCATTTCATGGGCTGAGATATTTTTGTTAATATGATGTACATTAATTTTTATGGAATACTACCTCATTTTTTGTTTTTATGCCTAAAAATTATTCTGAACAAATATCTTCCACTGTTACGCTCATTTTATACTGTTGACTGTGTTCAGAGCCAATAAAATAGATTGCAGTGAACTGCACAATTCTCTTGTGTTTTCCTTGTTCTTAGTGAAAATTTGTTCATAATTATTTATATAGGTGAAAGTAATAGCCAAATTATTAATAAAAGTGATTAACCGATCAATCGTAAAAAATTATCGACAGATTAATCGTTTATGAAAATAATCGTTAGTTGCAGCCCTAATTCAAAGAGATAGCAATCATTCTGCATGTGAACATGTGATTTTAACAAATTAATAAATACATTGACAGATATAATCTTGGTAATTCAGACCGACTTAAAATAAAATAACCTTTTCCCTGATTTAAGTCTCTTTTTACGCAGGGTATGTAAACTGCTGGTTTATACAAGGGGTGGTTTTACACAGTTTAATAATCAAAATGACCCAATATTTTGCTCTTATTGGTCCTTGAAAAAGATGCTTTATCATGGATGAAACTAAAAAAAAATGACAACCAGGGTTCCAACACCATTGTCCATAGTTTACCAGCAGCCAAACGCTACATATGCAGTAACATCTAGCACAATCCATAAACTCAATCTCAATTAATGGCAGATATTTACAGTGGTCGGGTTTCAAATATACAACAAAATGTCTGACAGGAAGAAAGAATGATGGATGGATCGATTAATAAATATGTAAATGAATGGATATTTTAGACAACAGAACAGGCTTTATGATCAAAACATTTCTCTATACTTATCCGGAAAAGGAAAATATGATCATCCAAGCATGGATTTAGAATTTCTTTGTAACTTGCAACAAAGAAAAATCACATTTACACCATTTCAGAAAACCTAAAATATCGCCTTTGATCAATATTATGAGCACTGATTGGCACGGTTCGTCTAAGCAGAAGAGCAGTGAAAGGCGCTGCTGCAACAAAACGATGCAGCATCCAGAAACGCCACGTAAAAGTAATTTACTCTACAAACTTTGCAGTCGTTAGGGTAAAAAGTTTTAAATATAATGCAGTAAACCTGGAGCTGAAAGTGTCAGCCCTGCATAATAGCCCAGCAACACCCAAGGAATTAGAGTACGGTAAATGGAACATTACTTTCAGCCATTGGCGATGCACTTTGTTCAGTATATGTGGACGGGAATGCCCTATTTTTCTAAAGCAGTACTATCCTACTGATAGAAAGTTGCTATTTTTCTCCATTGTCCTCCGTAGAGAAATGCACCTCAGAAACCAGATATTGATACATTTTCTCAACAGGTTGGGGTAAGATGAATTCCCACGGCAGCAAGCCGTTGTCTTCTTTATTCCACAGTAGATGGAGTTCTGTCAAACATCGAGTTGCTGTACATCTTTGGCTTGTTTCCACAACCCTTAGCTACACAAGCAAGAAACTTTTTTTTGCATGAGACTTTTACTCTGACAGGAAAAACTCACTGGAGCTCACACATTTATGTTTACTTTAGCAAGTGGCTTTTGCTTACACTGTGTCGTGTCCTTGTGCCTCGAAGCAGCAGCTTATATTGGTCCTTTGTCATAATATAAATCGCCTCCTGTAATTCCTTCATGTTACTTATTATTTTCATTTGCAATGCACTCTGAAAGATCCTTGGGATTTGATTAAAAGCCGGAGGAGTTCACATCTGAGGTCTTTACAGGGTAACAACGCCTTATTATAAGGTTAATAGGGAAGCAAAAGAACCTAAATACTTTATTTGTTTCAGAGTGGGTGGGGATGGATGGATGGTTTAAGAGAGTGGGGCAGTGGCAAACGGGACCAAAAAATTATTTGATCAATAAATTGAATGGATGTACAGATAAATGTATGGATGGGTCCACAGATAAACAGATGGACGGACAAACAGGAGGATGGATGAACTCAGACAATCACGGAGCAAATTAAGTCTTGAATAACATTCCAGACCAGGAAAAACCAAGTTTGGTTCATGGTCATATATTTCCAAATTGTGTTAAAAAACCTCAAACAAACCCACAAATCTGCAGGAACCAATAAATTAATTGATATCATCACATCACTGCACACACACACACACACACACCTGTTACAAGCTTTGTAGGGGACAAATAAGATATCTAATGGATATAAGGGAGGACCTAGTTTTCTCCAAAATGAGAGCACAAGCAGTGATCAATCACTTACCTCTTTCTGAATACAAAGCATGCACAAAAAAGCACACCGTTACACAGCTGAACATGTATCAGTGCTGAGGCGTAAGATGAAGAGTTAAATATAAGGGCAATACCTCTAGGCCATCTACGTAAGCCAGAATGTTAGGATGGCGCAGGGTCTTCATCCTCTTGAAGGCAGCCTTGGCTAGCTGGGTCTGCTGCTCCGTCCCCTGAGCCACCTCGTAGACGAACACAGACACCGGATCTCCTGAGGTCTGGAAGACACGGGCTACAATTAATTCACATCGAGTGCAAAGAACAAAATGCTGAGTCAATTCATCTGATGATGGCTGGTGCTGAAACAAAAGTAGGAACTCAAAAATTTTCCAGCTACTCCACAGTCTCGACGATCTGTAATATCATCTTTAGATTTAATTAACTGTTTAAAATAAGAGGAATTTACTTTAATAAAACAGGGTGACGTGGCGAGACATACGTGTCTCTGCAGGAGTAAACACCGAGCGCTAGCTTCAAGAAAAGTGTCATCCAGAACAATAAACCTGGACTGAGACTGAACTGATGAAACTAGCTCTGATCATAGACAACCTCTCTTTATCAGGATGCCAAACTCTTAAGTTTCCCTGCTTGGATGAAAGAGAGGCATTCATAAACCAGCTAACGCTAAGCGTTAGCGGAGGATCCGCAGCGGTCTGCCTGCTCTTTACCTTTCTTTTCCCCCGATGCAGAGTCCATATTCCTGACTTTTCCGGGCTGTCTGGGGAAATTTCATACGCGAAGTCTTTGACAGGATCCCGGGCGAAAAAGGACCACATTTCCCCGAGCTTCTAAACCTCATCAAATAGTCAGATAAACAGCAGCGGCGACGGCTAGCTGCTGCGGCTAATGCTAACCCGAAATGGAACGCATGAAAAATAAATCCGCGAGAACAGTTCCGGCAATCAGTTCCGTTTATCTCAAAATAAAATAAAATAAAACCTCCGCTTTTTATTGAAAGTTTTTTCATAGTTTGCAACCAAAAACCTACGGAACAAGATTATGGCCACTGGAAAAAATTATGTAAATTTCTGAGAAAAAATAAATCTAAGGTAAAAGTCATCAATAAATTTTTTTTTAAAAACTTGAGGATTATGTGTTTACCCTCGGAATTACGACTTAATTAAAAAAAATTTTTTCTGAGAATTCAGCAAAAAATAAATAGAGTAATAATTATTTTCTTACAATAGAAAGCAGAAAATAATTAACCAACTACTGATTTTGGTAATATAGGGGCTAATTATAAGGGGCTAGTCTTTGCCCTATAAAACATGTTTTCTACATTTGCTCTTTTTCATATTACAATGTTTCATATAATCAAACAAAAATGTTAATAGTAGAAAAAAACTTGGATAAATACAAAATACAGTTTTCTTATTATTTAATTCATATAAAAGCCAGTCAAACCTACCTTGGCCTATGTGTTAAAACACTTAGCCCCCTTAATCAAATCACGATTTACTTGTGATTGAGTTTACTCATTGTTTAAACTTCATTAGCCTCACCTGTGCCTCCCTGACAACATGGAGTAGGCCAACAGGTCTCAAGAGGAACATACAGCTACCTTAAAAACATTCAAAACAGATGTGGAAAGAACCCACGATCGAGTCAATCTGGAAATGATTACAAACCCATTATCAAGTGTTTTGGACTGCAGCAAACCCCATAACCCACCTATTGAAAAAATATGGAACGTTTCTATCATAAAGGAAATAGTTGGTTTTAGTCCACTGTCAAAACTCCAAGAACAGTCCAGTTACCAAAGTAACACAAGATACCAATACTAGAGGCTATGCAAAATAATTTGAGCTTACTTGGCTTTTGAAGTTTTGTGCACCCATACATCGACCATTCTTTTTAAAATGATTCCTCACCGGTCTGTCTAGAAATTCAGTCAGAGAGCTGCAGCTGATCCAGAACGCTGCTGCTCGCATCCTCAGTAGAACCAGGATAGTAGAGCACACGATCCCAGTTCTAAATCCCTTATACACTGGCTCCCTGTAGCTCAGAGAATATACTTTAAAATACTTCTACTAGTTTATAAATCACTAAATGGTTTAGCTTCAAAGTATGTTGAAGACCTGTTGTCACAGCAGACCACTCTGGGGCCTGTTCCAGAAAGCTTGGTTAACTTACCATGTGGTAAACCCTGAAGTCTTGGTTAATCAACCCAAAACCTGCTTACCCTGAGTATGTCGGTTCCAGAACACCTGATAAGAACCGTGTTAATGAACCTACTCCTGGTAAACCCTGAAATATAAACACCGTCTCAATGTATCACAGAATACAAGAGTCACAAAGGAAACTGAAGAGAAAAAAAAAGGCAGGATACCCCAAACAGGTGGAGTTGGACGTACTAATGAGGAATTCAATCCAATCATTATGAAAAAAGAGCAATAAAGCTAAAGAAAGAACTTTGGCTTGGGAAAAAATAAGTGTGTGTGAGTTTAAAGTCCAACTCACCCCCTAATCAACTTTTCTTTTGCTGATAAGCTGAACAAATGAGTACTATGGTCTCCATGTATCTTCATTATTTTTTATTTATAAAAAAAAAAAAAAAAAAAAAACATTTTCTACCAAAAAAATAAAAAAAACATCAGTGAAGTGCCCTCTTCAGGTTAAAACGTTACACTGCACTTGAATTTGAATAATATATAATTCTGGCTCAGCTTTATTGGAGACATCGGCCTTAAATATACTAACTCTCAAAAATCTTAAGTTTTATTTATTCTTTTTCTACCCATTATTCCCAGTTGAGGTCAAGTGGTGCTGGAGGATATAATGTATAATTTAAACTTTGTTCCTGTTTGTCTGATCATTATCCAAAATGTACTTTCTTTTGCCACCAAAAGAAAGTACAGATTACTACAATCTCCCCAGACCCATCTGAGGAGTTGGCTCTGTGAAGGCTGACCAGTCGTTCATGGCTTTCCTGGGCGCACTACATCATCTTTCTTCCAGTGACTTTGTTAAATGGAAGTTTACAACATATATAATTATATTCCAATTAAACAACCATCATTGTTGCCAGTTAATGGCATTTTAATGCATTTAGCAGTAGTCATTATTTCACAATGCAGGATTATTTTATTTAGCTGCATGTTTTCTGTAATCTTATTTGAAATACTCTTACATGTTACAAATGTGTTTTTGAAATAGTTTTTGATTGTAATATGTAATTGTCTTTGTCCTACAGTTTCTGGTTGACAAAATTAAAGTGATTTTGACAAAATGTAGAATAATTTGTGCTTTCATGTCCAAATTATCATTTAAAAGTTCACGCCCCGCTTGGAACCTCTCTTGAACAATCTTACCCAGAACAGAACCTGGGACAGAGCAGGTTATGTTCAGAGAAAAGGTTGCTATGGTTACTAACATACCTTGAAAGATACCTCCGTTTTTGGAATCAAAAATTGAGGCTATATACAAATTTACCCTCAAACTTATCAGGTTATGTCACATAACCTGCTTTCTGGAACGGACCCCTGGGGCCTGTACCATGAAGGTAGCTGAACAAACTCGGGGTTACAGGATTAGGTTTTGAGTCAAAAAGATGCAATCAGGCTTTATTGGTACCATTACGTAGCTTATCAACTTTCTCTGTCAACTCAGGCTTTGATCCTTAAGCTATGATTAATCCACACGCGCGTGCACATAAATATATATATATATATTGTATATATATTGTATATGTGTGTAGATGTATGTAAAATGTTAATGTATAGGCTATTACATCCTAAGAAAGATTGATATTCATTGATTTTTAGATGCAACCCCAACTCCAAACGTTCTTGGCATCAGATCAAGACAAAATATAAAAATATAATTCAAAGTGGTGAGTATTTACCATAACCTTTTATTATTTTTTTGAACATTTAAACACAAGAATACACAAAAAATGTGAAATGAGGAAAACTGGGTTTATACTGTGGCGGAGGAGTTGGCTCTGAGCAACAATTAGGGGAGCCCATTATGGATGCGGTGCAGTAAGGGCATGGCTTCAACGAGTCACATTTGTTATGTGCGGCTCAAGAAGTTCACAAAGATAAGACATTCCTTCCGCGGAAAATCTGTATCTTTCATACAAGTAAGCATCAGGAAAGTCAAATGGATTTTGTCTGTCCCTAAAAACTCTTTCTCTACGAAGTGATCGTCTAACATTTTACGCGGAGATGTCCACAGGATTTGGGAGAAAAGGTGAAGCCATTGCAACAAATAACAGATGCTGGGAATTAGTTACGTCACCTACATGTTTCTTTGCTCACAGCTGATTGGTCAAACTTCAGTCTGAGATCTCGAATCCAGAACGGAGCAGGTTAGCCGCGCAGCGTAAGATACCATGGCAACGAACACCGATTAAAGCCGAGCTACTTTAATAGTACCTAAAACCCAGGGCTGGCGGAAACATAGCTTGCTATCCACCTAATCCGGCTTCATGGTACAGGCCCCAGGTCCTCTAACCTCTAAATGGAACCAAACATGAAGCAGCTTTCAGCTTCTATGCCTCATTTATCTGGAATAAACTTCCTGATGACTGCCAAGCTGCTGATCGTTAGATATTTTCTAATCAAAAAATAAAACTATGCTTTCAGTTATATTCTTATACAGATTTTTAACAAATGTTCTTTTTATGCTTCTATTATTTTTCATCAAATGCAAAAAAAAAAATTTTTTCTCAGGTTTCATCCATTTTTAATTTTAGTGATTGTTTTAATTTTCACACTGTCATGCATTTGGTTTCTTTACCACCAAATCCTGCAAAGCATCTTGAATTGCCTTGCTTTGAAAGTGCGCTATACAAATTAAACTACTTCGCGTTGATGCTTTTTGAAACCTATAACACAAACTAATGAGTCGAACTAAACTTTTTGAAAGTCATGCTCCTAGTTTGTGTCAAAATGTACCATTTTGTAGCAGTTCTACAAAGGTAAAACATTTAGTGTAATTATGTGGAGCTGCTTCAGGTCCTTAATAGAACCATAAATCCTGCTTTTTAGCTGAAACTCTTGGAGAACTGCCCACAGTTTGTAGTTTATTGGCTTATTTAGCAGGACAATGACCAAAAACACCAGAAAATATTTAAATTTTTGGAATAAGCGTTCTAAATATAAACCACGTGTAATAGTTCCCCCAGTGATGGAGTGGAACCAGCCGGGAAGTTATCCTTTGACAGACATTACGTTTTTCCCTGAACAATGAAATATGACAATATTACTCTGGTTCTCTTTGACAAAAGCTTTAGTCCGCTTAAACTTTTTAATTTGGCAAAAGCTAAAGAAATTACCCAAATTTACTTAAAAACAAATGTTACCAGGAAACAGCACTGATATGTAGAGTGAGAAACATTGTATTTTGTAATAAGCCGATCCAATTTTTCACTTTATGCCAAATAATTTGTGGTCGTCATTTAGTTAAATGGTGCTTTATACATTTACTCCAGTTTCCTAATGAAAATGTTTTAAGATAATCGTAATTAAAATAGCATTGCTACCAGTTTACAGCAGGAAACAAAAAAACCAAAACATTGAACTTCAATATCTTTAATAGGGCCTTTGTAACATTTAACCCAAATTACATCAACTTTTCCCTCACACGGGAAGATAACTAAAACAAAGTAGCTCATGAATAAAGTGGAACTGGAAGGGTAAAGCATACTGAAGATACATTTTACAAAAAGAGAATTACATTTTAGTAATAACTGGGAGCTAAACAGTCTATGCCTGTGGTGCTGAGGCAAGAGCTGGAGGACTAACAGGAAGCAACATGGAGACTATCCTGAATTTGACTGGCAGCCATTTTAAGTATACAAGGTTATGAATATATACAGTATTATTAAAGGATATAGGGGTAAACACGCAGACAAGGTAAAATGAATGAGATGTGGATTATGATCAGTCAAGGATGACAACTAGACTCAAGCTGAAGGAAACACTCAGTAGTTTCGGCAGTAAGAATCAGTTTTGTAATTATTGATTTCATAAGTCTTTGAAAGGTAGTAGAGCTTCCTGCCGTCTCTTTCCATGGCACAGATGAGGAAAATCTGCTGGGAAGGAAACATTAAGAGTCCTTCTAATAATCACTCCCACTTTTAATTAAGATACTTTTATTAGAAAATCTTTCACAAAACTATTCAGGTGGAACTTTAAAAACATAAAAAGGTTTATTAGGGCAAGATGGAGCATTGGGGTCACAAACATTTGAGTAAATTTATCCCAAAAATAATATTTTACATTCATTCCTGTACGACTCAGTCAAATTTCCAACCATTTTGACATTTAAAGATGTAACGGTCAGACCCTGTTCTGTTTAAAGCTGGTCTGTCAACATCCCTGCATGGAGCACTTTACCCAAACAGCAAACTAAAAGCAAGACACCGCAGGGACTTGAACCCTGTTCTGACCAGGTCAGAAGTGCCACCACCGGAGTCTTTTGCTTTTTTGTAATTGCTATAATTTGGGCAAAAGCAAAACCTGAAGGAACAAAGATTTGTTCCTCCAGGAAAAGAAAACCCCTCAGCACCTCGCTGCGCTAATCCTGTTGACCATGGACTGTTCTCCTGATCATGAAGCTGAAACTAGAAGACAGAACGGTTGCCCCGATCCCAGAACTTCCCCACATTGATATTGGACTTGTTCCATGATTTCCATTTATAGCCATATAAACAAAGCCACAATACCAGGATTCCTGTTCAAACTCAAAGCCATTCCATTTGTGGCCGGACTTGAGGGTCAAATGAATGCTTCTAAAGCTGTAATGGGATAAAACAGAGACAGTTTAAGGAACCCCCCCCACCCCCACATTAACCCCAGGCTATAATTCGTTATGCTAAATAGTTCATGTTTACCACAGCTATACTCAGCGGTGTTGATTTCTTCCGCATATTTAAGAGCGCCCTCTAGAGGATGGCTGAACCAAAGTCATCCCAATACTCTGATGTTTACGCTGCTCGGCTCAGTAGCAAATTTAGCTGCACGTTTAATCTGGAAGGGAAAAAGAGAGAATAGCGTTGCACCCACCCCCAAAAACACCCCTTACCAATCACTACGGCAACGTTTTGACAACGACTCAATGAAAATTATGTTGTGCTGTGCAAATTAAATGTTATGCAGAGCTGGCTGGCATGCAAAATGTAGAGTTACACATTTAAGCAATGAGGGGGAAAATAATCTAGGGAACCAAAATTACTTAACTTAGCACCCACGAGACTGAAGAGATGCAGTATTAGAAACAAGCTTGCGGTTCTCGATCTTAATATGACAGGATTCTCAGTGTCCATCACAGGTTAGGTCGTCCCAGAGGAAATTTAGAAATTTGGAAATTTTGACCTGAGAAACCAGAGGGGAAAGAAAAGGCACACAAACACAAAGAGAGCAGGGCTTCTGCAAAGGACGCCAGGGTTCAGATTTAAGCTCAAGCGTACAGGGGAGGGGTCGGTGCGTCATTCAGAGGGTCACACTCAATTGTTGACAGCTTCCACAGATGACTTTGCATTCAGAGGCAGGTGAGATCGGAGTGGACAGACGAGAATGATCTGAAACAAAGTGATCTACACAACACACCCACCACACATTTGACACAATACAAAGATTTGTGTTGTACTCATGTGGTTTTAAGATGCAAAGCAATAAAAAGGCCCCAAGGCCGAAGAGGTATGTACTAGTAAAGCATTGTTACTGATGATTTCAGGTTAACATAAAGCCAGTTCCAAGATGTCTTGTTTGCTACACATTGCAAAAGATTGGGTAAGATGAGCCAGCTGCTTACTACATGCTCCGGGTTAGAGGACTTCGCTTGTGCTTGAGTCTTGTGTTTGGATTTCTGTGAAGAAAAGTGTAGGAACACGCGCAACACACACATGTGCATGTACTACAGCAACACATTTGCGTTGCACTTTTACTCCAAATAAAAGCTGCACAATGCACAGCTCTCCTCAGCACCATCAATTTGTTTAAGTCTGCACAGTTGCGCATCTGAGTGAAATGGGAATAACCTGCCGCTTGCACAGTTGCACAAGGGCTGGTAGCTGAGGACTAATTCTTAGAACTACAAAGATCGACCTGACCCTTTCTGAGCTGAACTGCATGTAGGTCATGTTCAGAGGGCAGGAAGATTCCTGTGTTGTCCAAGGTAGACTGCATTCTTCCTTTGGACTTCTGCAAGATCAAAAAGAGAGAAGACACCCCTGCTCCCTCCCCACAGTATCGTAGAACTGACTGTTGTTATCCTTACCCAAATGCTTTACTGCAGATAAAGTCAAATCAATGAAGCTTCCATGTCTTCCTCTCATCACAAGGCTATTAAGAAAGCACAACAGTGCTATTTCTGCAATCAAGTATAGCAAGTTGCTTTCATGGCAAGAACGCACTAAGTGCACTTTTTAGGATCGCCCACTTTGGGATGAATATTCCATTAGATGATTCAACTTATCTGCCTTCAATTTCCACTTTCATTTGAGCCCAGGTCACATCCGTGCTCTACACCAAGCTTTAGTCATACCTGGAAAAGCACAAGAAAAGCTCCCCCCACACAAGCCCCCCAAAAAGAACAGATGCATTCCAAAAACTGTAATCACAACAAGCTATGCATTTATTGTGCAAAAATAAAATCCTTTACAGATAGTTCACTCGTATTGTCAATACAAGGCACAGCAACTAATTGCAAAGGAGTTGCAATGGAGGCATCTAGCCAAACAATGAATGTTAAAGTAAATGTGAACACATTTAGTGAGCTTACGTGACGCTCGATGCGCAAGGAAACTTGTACAAACAATGAGTTAGGAGAGTTCCTGATGGTCTTGGGTATTGGAAAGCACACGGGACACAGCACACTGAAAAAATGCAAAGGAAAAAAGCCTCCCCACAGACCGTTCCAAATACAGATATGTACAAAGCTACAAATACAAACACTGGGGTTACAGTAAGCAATTGGAAACTCCCTCAGCTGAAACTAATACAATTTAGATGGAATATTTCCCACAAATGGTATATAAATAGCACAGGCCTGTAGACAGGGAGTTCCTTCCAACAGTAGATGTAGACTTGAATGTGGTTTTAAGTGATGGTTGGGCCTTTACATTAATCTGAAAAGTCAAAGATACAAAATCCCCTCCCACAAGACAACTGCACGTCAAATATGACAAATACTTCTAGTAAAGAGACTTGTTACCGCACTTTCTGGGGCAAAAGGCGCTTCTCTAACTCCAGCAGACTAGCTTTGTGAAGTTGCTATCCGGTATGGCAAAGTGTCCACTTGAAGCTGGTCGGGTACACCTGGATGATTCCTATTCAAGGCTTTTTATACTGGCAAATGAGGAGCTGTAAAGTCTAGGAAGAGACTGATTAACGCCCCCCACAACCCACCCTCCCATTTGGCTCCCCGACAAAATACACCCATTTCAAGACAAAAGTCCAAGCAGGAAAATTGTGAAACTCAATAGATTTTTTTTTTTGGATATACAAAAATACCTTCCTACACCTTGTTAAATCACAGCAGTTGCATATGATCCCAATCCTTAGCATTACAGTACGCAAGATGGGCTCAACTTGTACAGGGTGGCTACCACCAGGGGGCTTTCGATCAACTCTGCTTTAGGGGCGCATGCCTGTAAAAGAAAAACTCCAGACACATTTTAAACACCCCACACCCCCCCTCCCCTGGACCCAGTCAAAATCCCTTTGAAGCTAAGGACAACTATTCCATTTGAGAAAGTTACTTATGTACAGGATAGTTACACCACATGTACATGCATTGACTCACTGCTTGGGTTAAGAAGTAGTTGTTGCTTATCTGTACCAATCAGGGAGTTGACAATGATGTTTTGCAGAACACACCCGAACTGGCTGCACAGATGACCATCGACTCACAATCCAGTGCGGTAAGCTTCTCTGGGGACCTATTAAACGACAATGGATTGCCTTTCCTTCCGGCAGAGGGGGGGGGAGAACTACGGACGGCAGGGGGGGTTGAAGTCCAAACAAGTAGCTCCTCTCGCCAGCACACAACCAAGGCACTCATCACAGCAGACACCACCAATATCATGTCAGCGCAAGAGGAGACGTGACCACGGTACAAAATGCTTTACACGGCTTGCCTGAAAAGAGGAAGAGAGAACTGTGCGAGAAATTGTGTTCTACAATAACTTTATGTTAAGTGGCAGTGAAACCTTCTGAGTGTTACAGAGATACCTCAGCCCAAAATACAAACCAATGACCCCGCTTTACACTCCCGAAGCTACTGCGTGCCCATCCCACTCTGGAACTGCTGCAGCGCCGGCCTCTCATCTACTCTGCCCTGCGCTCCGGCTCCCTCTGCAGACATCTCTCCATCGCCTCGGCCCTCTCTGCTCCTGCCTCCACGCCCTCTGGCCTTTGTCCTGCCTGGCTCGACACTGGTCCTCCCACGCCCTCTGGTCCTGTCCTGCCTGGTCCCCGTCTGGTCCTCCCCTGGCCTCCCACGACTCTGCTGCCACGCTGGTCCTGATTCTTCTGCTTATCAAAGTCCATTCTTCCCCACATTAACTAAGTCCATTCCTCCCAATAACTCAGTCCATTTCCCCCAGAAAAAAAAAAAAAATCTTCGGTCTTCTGAGTAAAAAAACCCCCAAACTTCTTTCTTGATTCTTTTAAAATTTGAGAACTAAATTTGACATCAATTCGAGATGCTACAGTTTAACTGTAATATACAAAAATGTTTGATGGAAAAATAAAATACATAAGGATAATTTAGACTTAAAAATAGTCTACAAATGTTTTTCTTCCAAAACGCTCCCTCTGGAAATGCACCGAACTACATTATAGCTGGATCATAGTGTAATGGTAAAACGAAAAAAAGTCATTTTTCCTTTATCTGCGGTTTAATTTTTTTTTTTAAATAAGCCGGTTACATTCAAGCATTTAGATGGCCATGTAACACTGATTTTATTTTTATTCTATAGCTGAACCTTCAAACGAAGCATTAAAACCATGTAGGCTGCAACTTTTTCCTCCGTGTCAACATATTTGGTTACGCATTAAAAAAAAAAAAGGATATTTTAGGTTTCTGCCGTTTTTAAAATCTGATAAAATTATTATTTTTTAATCCATAAACGGAGGTTATGCTACCGTTGACAAAAAAAAAAAGAACGGTTTTCTGGTAACTGTATCAGCAGCTCAAAGCCATAGTTGGGCACGAGTCTACCAACGACCTGACCACGCCCCAGTTTCTGTTGAATACGTCACGGCGTTATTCTAGAAGACAACCAACGGTCAACATTTGCCAGCTTCTATGTCACGGCGGCCATATTAACACAAATACAAAAGCCGTTAATACGAACTGGAAATTAAAACCAACTTCTTGAGAATCAAACATTGCAGTAATAGTTTAAGACGTTTTTTTCTAAAAAAAAAAAAAAAAAAAAAAAAAGTTCAACAAAAAACATTTAGTCTAAAAAAAATGTAATCGTTCGATAAACTTCCATTTCCCACACTAAGCTAGCCTTTTAATTTCGGCTACAGGATTTTTTTTTATCCTTTAGAAAAAATAATTATCTTAAACCCTAATAAAGGTTATTACTAGTTTGGTAAAAAGAAAAAAAAGGCCTGGGTAAAACAACGTACAATAAGACTGGATTCAAACGTGAAAACAAACGAACGGTTAAAAAGAAAATCGACTTAAAGCAGTAAATATACTGTCCTACTTCCGTTGTACTTCTTATTTCTAAGCCTTATCGTTTGTAGAAAGAAAACAGAAAGGCGCCTCAGCCTGTACCGTCCGCCTGCTACCTTGCGTGAAACCGAGAAGCTCACCGACGTTTTGTGAGGCGAAATGGCGTCCCTGCTATTTATATCCATTTGGCTCAACCTGTGGTTCGGCTAGGGCACAGCTTCTTTGTTCATCCGAGGAAAATAGTTCCTCTTTCAAAGATAGAATTCCTCTTCTAGAAACGAATCTACGTAAAAACTGTAATAACCGAGGACACATAACAAACATGGCTATTATTTAAAAGAAAACGGATTCATAATATAGGACTTCTGTAGAAATTCCACAAAGCCATTAAAGAAAGGTCATCATTTAACTAAGGTTGCCTTGTTTTAAGTGTAAACACAATAAAAAGCACGACACAGCGAAAGTCTTGTGATTTTTATAATAAAACTAATCGTATTTAAAAGAAGAAGAAAGTCGGAGTTATATGTTAAGCTTTGTTTTCCAGTGGAGATTTTTAAAAGAAAACAGGCATAACAGCTGACGTCACAGCAACGGCTTCGCGGATCAATCTTAACACGTGCATAACAGGGTTCTGCAGAACCGGTTGAAACCAGAATGTGGCTGAGTTGTTGGTTCTACTTTCCTTTTTACTGCATTGATAAGCAGTTTGTTGACATTAAAAACATGAAAAACACGTTATTTTTGACTCGTGGAGGAATATAAGTAGGAATTTGTTTTGTTTCTTTCAATTTTTACTAAGCTATGCCACTGTGTCCTAAAAGGTTTCTGATTATTTAAATATTTTATCAAAAACATGTTCTTATAAGCCTCTCCCTCGGAACAGCTCCAATAGTAGTGCTGATAAAACGTTCTTTATGAATATAAGAAATGTATTAAAACAGAAAGGACAAACAAAGAATTGAGAGAACTAGAAAAATCCAGATACACCCACTGTAACATAACTGTGGAAAACTACCAGGCCAACATTGTGTTATTTCTGTTTACCAGCAGAGGGTGTCGTGAAAGTACGTGCCATGAGTCTCGTTTCTTCTCATGATGAAAAGCCTATTTTTCTCTCCCCCCTTCTTTCCAATGCAGAACTGGGTTTAGTGTTGATTCCAACAGGAGAAACAAGGCTAGGCATCAATGCCTTATACAACTGTGTGTATTATTATCCCACCCAATTGATCGGAAGCAGTTGGAGGTTGGGAGTATCCCGAGGCCTAGTTTCAGCTCCACAACCCCCCCCCCCCACACACAATGAATTGATGTTCTCTCCTACAGAGGATAAAGTCAAAAATGTGCGACCTAGGGAAGAGAGACTTCTTTGTTGCAACGATGAACAAGTCAAACAAACACTTGTGCAGTTCAATCCCCTGGTAAACTAGGATTACTGTGCTGGAAGGATCTCTGTTTTGGAATAAGTTAAAAATCTAAACAGGTTGAGAGGGATAGTAGTTTCAGTTAAAGTGCCTTGAAAAAGGATTCAGTCTTTTCAAAGCTTTGTTACATTTGTCAAATTTTTTCTTGGTACAATTTAGAATTTGCCAGATTTGTTCATCTTTAGTTTGATACCTATTGAGGAGCATCACAGTTTATTTTCTAGAAATTGATTTAAAGAAAATAACTTATTTTCTTTACAATTCACTGTTGCTCTTTACTTTATGTTGGTTTATCATATAAAAGCCAAATAAAGCACACCAAGGTTTGTGTGAAAAGATTTGGAAATGGTAAAGAGGCAAGAATACTTTTGCAAGTCATTGTTAAAAATAATGGGCTGTCCGATGTGACAGATACAGTAAATATTAATTTTTCCTTCAGGTTCGAATTGCAGTCCTTAAAAAATAATTGTTAAACTCAAATCAAATATCTGCCGACTGGTTTTAAATTGAATAACTATCTGAAAAATGTTTGAAATTACTTGTGTAATGTATATAATCAGATAACACACATTGGGTTGGAGCGTTATTCTTCAGCTACATGGTAGCAGGAAATCTCTTAAAACCAATGGGGTATGAGGAACTCAATAGCTTTGATTTGACTTATATGCACTTTTTGCAAATGAATAAAATAACAGAGGTAGAAAATAATAGCAAATGATTTAATTAAAACTGAATGACAACATGGAAGATATTCAAACATGAAATTGTTACAACAAGCATCAGGTTTATTAGTGTGACCCCCCAGCCAAAAAAACCCCAACAAGGTTTGGTATAGATTTATTTTCCTGTGGCTTCGATCAATTGTCTCCTGTGTGAGGACAAAGGTCCCACTCTGTGTGTTTGGTCGATGAGTACCCAGCTGTTCAGGCGTGATGAAAAATCAAGCCACCATCCAGGAATTCATTCATTCCATTATTCTGTAGTTAGATGTCGAGGGAGACAAACCTGCATGGGACATAAACAATCCACCAGCTGCATACCCTGGGAGTTACTGGGAGGACTGTAGTTTCTAGTACTCTACATAATTCTTTATAGAAATTAACTCATTAACAAGATATATTAGCAACATAGGACACCATGTTGTATTGGTTTTTTGAATGGCAGTAAACCTGGGAGTTGTAGATTTTGTAGTTAGTATGATCTACTAAAGTCTTGTCTTGCAGAGAAAAACAGGGTAGACAGCCACAGACTAAGCAGAGGAACAATAATTATCCTGTGGCAGGACAGGATCGGCAGCTTGGGAACCAGGGAAGAGACACATAATGGACAAGGTCTTCAAGCCCGTCCACAGGCCTTCTTCAGATCAAACTAAGAAGCAGAAGAACCCCCACCATCATCATCATCCTCAGCACCACCACCAAGACACTCATTCACAAAGGTAGGAGTTTTACTCATATGCAGTGAGAATGAAAACCAAGAAATCTATCTTCATTGTTAGCTGAAACCAGACGTTTACTTACACTGTATAAAAAGTATAATTTTTTAAATCGCTGTTTCTTATTAAATCACAAAAAACTCTTCCTATTTGTTGTTAGTACAATTATTAGAATTTTTTTTTGCACAATTCCAGAACAATAGAAAAAACAATGTTTCACAGGATTTGTTTAAAACTTTTTTAGTTTTTTTGTTGTTTTATTAGTATTTGGTAGATGTGACTTTAACAATAATAATAATAATAATAATAATAATAATAATAATAATAATAATAATAATAATAATAATAATAATAATATATGTATCATAACACATGTGTCTTTTTTTGTTTGTTGGAATTTTGGCCCATTCCTCCTGATAGAACTGGCCACATTTTTTTGCAAACCTTTTTACATCTGCCCCCTAATCTCCTGTGGTCTCAGATATTTGTTGCCCTTTATCCATTTTATAACTAATGTTGTGGAATGATTTCCATCACTGTTCTTTAAGAGGACCTATTGCCCCATTTCCACTAGGGCCAGTACGGTACAGTATGGACCGGGTCAGTACGGTCTGGAACGGCTAGGTTGTGTTTTTTCATTACCATCTCAAAAGAACTGTAGTGGGAAAGGACGTGGGCGGGCTTAGCTTGACAACAGCTCCAGCAAAAAACATCTCTGTTCTGCTGTTGAAGATTTAATTTTTGGAAAACAGAGATTTCTTTAACCAATGTACTATTTAGACTTTCATAGCTCTGAGTGATGTCAATCTAGCAATCTTGTTTTACAAGGATAATTTGCAGCTTGTTTTAGTTGGACATTAAATTCAAGTCAGTCAATAAATGCAGGTTTTGGAAATATTTTTTATCACTTGCAATTTCTTTATTAAAAAAAAAATCAGGTTGGAAAAAACTGATTAAAATCTGAAATCATATTTGGTATAAAAAAAACCCTTGTTTAATAATATGTTTAATCATATTTTGACACAAAAATAAATAGAAGAAATAGTGCATTGAAAAATCTCAAATTAAAAGTACTGTGTTGCCATTAAACTCGTGCTTTTGGTTTCATTTATTGAAATAAAAAACCCCTAAAACAAACGTAAAACAATTTAAAGATAAGAAATAAATAATATTTTTAAATACAAATCTAGAAAAATTATTTTCTGAAACCAGGAACAATATCTGTGAATCTGAATGTACTGTGAAAAAGACTTCACCAGTAACAGGACCAAAACCTGGACCTACTGAAGGGGAGTCACCAACACCAACCACTCAGCCAACATGGTGTAATACATGGATTCAATAGTATATATACAGATAAGATTCCCACGTTGTTTCAGAGCTATATAATTCACGACTCACACTGATTTCTTTATCATTTTAGTGTGCAAATAAGCAGTGTGCTGCTTATTTGAAACTTTAAACTATAGCTTACTCTAAAACAAACAAACAACTGCAGACCAATCAGCTGCTACAGCTGCTGGGTAGGAGTGAGAGGGATATCATATTACCGAACCAATCAGTCCATAGGTGGGCGTTTGGGTCGCTTCGGCACGCTTGGAACCAAGGAAGGTAGTCCGAAAAAAGGGGTCGGTTCAAAACAGACGCAGGTAACACGCCAAAGCGTCCCGTTCTGTACAGTACTGGCACTAGTGGAAATGGGGCATATTTGTGCCCAAGCTTTAAACTATGGCAGATGTAGTCTATTTTCACATAATGTTATTTTTCGTATTGGCATCTGATTTGTAATAGTGACCAGTCAACCCTGCAACAAAACACCAACACAAGCTATTTTACTTCACAGTTGCGGCAGTGTTCTCAGGATTGCAGGCTTCTAGCTTGTTTTTGCAATTGTAACATTTGCAACTAAGATTAGTTTTATCAAACCATGGGACATGATGTCTCCAAACATTAAGGTCTTGGACCACAGCAATTAACAGGGTGTGAAGATGGATGGAAGACACATCTTCAACTTTTAAACTGTAATCTGGCTATTTTTTTATGTAGCTGCTGCAGTAATAGCCTCTGAGTTGATGTTTAGAGCTTTTTCCACAGTTGATAGTGAAAGTCTCCTACCGGTTTGAAGAAGTATCTTTTTAAGGTTTATCACGTTTTATCTGGGGTCGATTTCACATTTCACATCAAAACAGGTTAATTTCTGAAACACAGATCGCGTCTCCCTCCAGAACATTATGGTGGCTGGACCTTCTCATCCTAGCAGACTTAAAAAAGGAAACATTTAGTCTGATTTTAAGATAGAAATTTAAAGAATATGCTCTCTTTTTACAGCATATGTAACTCTATGTGTCAAACACTTCATTTCAAATGGCTGTTGATATTAATGTGTTTTTATTTGATATAGGTATACAAAGCTAGATGATGATGATGGACAAACAGATGATAGCCGGGGACACTCTCGCCGCCAACAGCACAGTGAATATCTCTACGACGCCCCCCATCTCGATGGCCAGTATCTGTACAACCAAGATGATGAGAAACTTTACAACCACCACACCTCTGTTACCCTCTCCAGGGCCTCTTCCTCCTCGCTCTCCTCCACTTCATCCTCCTCTTCCACTTCTTGGTTAACAGAGACGAGTGCCAATGATCCCTTCTCCCTTCATCATGCCGAGCGGCCGCAGCATTCCCTGTCCTGCTCCAATATCTCAGACGTGCGCAGAGCTTTGAGGGAGGACGACAGCAGCGAGCCGATTGTTTTTGCCACCGTGAAGCACAGCAAAAAGGGCAATGTTGTCAGCAGGTTGCATGATGGCTCACACCAAAGCAGAACAAAGGATTTGTACGACCTCAACAGAGGTCACAGTCGAAGTGAAGAAGGGCTGCTGCGCTGCAATGAAATTAGTGGTGGTAGAGGACCGTCAAAAGTGTCAAAAATCGACCATGGCCCCCTGTATAAGACAACTAGTCTGAACCGAAGCTTGGCTTTCAGTGAGGAGGACATCGTTTTAGGAGTCCCCAGGGGTCCTAAGAGGGCTGTCTCTTCGAGCCAGTTACCCAGCAAAGGGATACTCAAAAAAAAGGAGAATAACAATGACATTCGCAAGGCTAAGTCAATGGAGGTCATTTCTCCAAGAGTCACCACAGGAGAAGGTCAAAGTGGGCAGAAGGGGAAAGGGATCACTCAAGCTACCATAGAGCAAGCCCGGGCAAACTTTGTGGAGGGAAAGTTGCAGTTTTCAGCTTTTCTAGATGAGATCACAAAACAGGTCATGAGTCCATCCCAACTCTCCATCTTTGGCAAGACCCCCAATAAGGCTTCTGAGAAGACTCCTGTCCCGGTCCCTAAACCTAAGCAGGTCAAACCCGAGCTTCCACCCAAGAAGCACAGAGGTGGGAAACGGAGCGACACTGAGCTGCCAGTGAAGCAACCCAGCAGACAAGTGAAACCAACCATCAGCTCTCCAAAACAGTCAGACTGCTCCGATTCGGACAAGCTGGTAACATATGCAGCTAGGAGGCACTGTGGCAGCCCCCCGCCTGGTTACTACACGCCACCTGCAGGCCACGGACGTAAAGACAGGAGGGTCTCTCCGGCTGAAGACACCATTTCGGGGGACAGATACGGCAGATATGGCTCTCACCACACAGATGGAACCAGTACCAGTCCTGAATCAACCCAACCCAAGCAACGCCCCCACCGCAAATACCACCCCAGCACCTTTCAGAACCAAAACCCACATATCCAACACTTTCCTATGCAGGCGTACCATCAGGCTGAGCACAGAGAGTCGAGCAACTCTCCTCCACCCTCATCCCAAATTGCAGGACCAGGGTTCGGCTCTGAGTCCTCATCCACAAAGTCCGACTCACCCAGGGGCCGGGACACGTCTACCAGCCACAGCTCAGAGCAGAGTCTACACCCGTCACAGCCCATGGGAATCGCAAAGCAGCACAGGGTGAGCATCTATACATTTTCAATAGTTTTAGTACAGGAAAAAGCTCTTAGGCCTCTAACAACTAAAATCCTATTCTAGCTTCTTCATCTGAGCCTTTCCTGTCGCCCTTCAACGCCCACGAGTGCGAATGATGCTTGAACTGCCAGCAGTAGTTTTCACATGTTTTTCTTATAGATACAAGCAGAAACGAATAACATATTTTACAAAAAGTCTTTAACCAAAACCAGCAACGGTGAACCTGCTTCATTCCTCAACATCCAGTAATGTCAGGTCAGGTCACCCCCATAAACAAAGCCTGTTTAAACTCACATTGACAGAAAGTCAATGGAAAACAATAGGGTTTTTCCATTGAAATACATTGGCCTCCAGGTTTGCCGTACCACTTTGGTAAGGATTGTATATTGTCTTAGAAATTTTTATTTTTTTTTTTTTTGCAGTAGCAAAGAACTGGGTGTCCTTCATTGTACTTGTGAATTAATTGGTTTCTGACACCTTCATCAGCTTAAAACATATATGTATGTCATGAAAAGTAAAATAATTGTTGCTCCCTCGATGTATTCTTGTCTTTCCAATTTTTTTCATTGGGTTGTGTTATGAATGTCTTATTTTTCAAAAGTTAATTGACACTCTATTCAGTTCAACAAGTATAAATTAGTCAGATAAACATTATATTAAGATAAAAATTATACGATACCAATACTTGGATCTATACCGGCTACCATTGCCGATACTTTTATTATCCAAAAATTACAATGAACTGAAAGACAGGTTTTATTTTTTTGCTCTGCTTATTCCAACAACATGATGGTGAATAACATATAACTAAAAATATCAAGTGAAAAAGAAAGACTTTCTTTAAAATTATTGTAGAGTATCCACATTTTAAGTATCAGATCATGGTATCGGTTAAATTTAATGAATACATTATTACACTATCCGCCTTACTAAACATACTTGTAGCTTACTTGACTGCGTGCTCTCCTGTGTTTCCCCTTTTAAGGAAAATTTAGGTTCTGTCCTGAAAGTGGATGGATTACAAATAGATATCCTTGACCCTGATTCACCCAATAAGTAAATGATAACTAATGAAGACCAAAACACATGTAAATTAGTTGAAGGGAATGCTCTCTTGCCCATCTCATTTTGTAGGGAAGTTGGCCTCTGTCTAACTCAATAAAGAGTATCTGATTGGCATAATTAATATTTCCAAAAATGAGATTTTTTCTCTTAAACATAAAAAAATGTAATGTTCGATTTGTCAGTTTTATTGGGTTGTAGATTGTATGTTTGCAATAAAAGCCTTATTATTAATGATGCAAATAAATGTGGGTCCCAATCGATTTGATAATTTGTATTGGTAGAAAAATTAAAACCAGTAAAAAAAAAAAAAAATCTGCCTTCAATGCTTCAGAGTAGAGAGCAACAAATGGCTCAGCAGGATGAAAACTGGTGATTATATTAGAAAAGTCACCCCAAAAGAAGCTCTTAGAGGCAGATATAGCATGATGTGCCTGAACAACTAAAAATAAGCATTGCTCCTTTCTTGCAGAGGCAGTGCAGCTGAGTCAGAAGGTATGTGGGAAGTGTCAAATACTCCGCATTGCAAGCTGAGTCATCCTCCAGCAATGCAGCAGATGACTCTCCTGTGCTTAAAAATGTCCTTTGAAACACTCTAATAATGACTACTGTGACGTTTTGTTTGTTCCTGAAGCGATGTCCCTTCTGTTTCTCTGGAGTGGCTGTGCATTCACAAAACGAAACAACACCCAGACAGCTATTTCTGGCTCACACCAGCAAAATGTTGCTTTGATGAAAACTGGTATTATATATTATACATTATATAAGATTTCCTTTTCTTTTCACTGGGTGCTAGAGCTGCTCATACAGGATGTCACAAAGGAAAAACCAGGGAACATTTTAGTCTCACAGAACAGATCAATACTTGCGGGACTCCGGGCGTTACTCAATAATTCATTGAATCTCTCATGTCCTCAGTGATGTGGCCGAGGCGTGTCCTGGTTATACAATCTCAGCTGTCCTCTTTCATAGTTCTTTTTTAAATATTTGCGTTTTTATATCATGTACAGATGGTTATTTAGTCTTACAGCTGACTTGCAAAGATACAATCAGAATTTTTCAAAATATACGATAAAAAAAATCCAAAATAAAACCCTTTTAAAATGCATTGTTTGTTCACACTGTATGATATTTAACAGCAACCTTCTGTCTTCATATTTCCTGCCATCTTTAACTCCCTGTGTGTATATTCTTGTTTTTATTATAGAACATGCCGTGCGATCCAGACCACCTTCAGTAAGTGTCCTCTGCGTTTATATGTTTTTTTCCCCCTCTTGATTTATTGATCACGTTAATGAGTGTCTTCCTGTTTAAAAAAGGAGGGGGATGTGTTTTCATTGAACTCATTTATGTAACAAACTTGATCTAATCACTAATGCATCCACATAAAGTGATTTAGGAAAAAGCAACAGAGAAGAACTTTCAGAATGATTTTCAAAACAATGTTTACCAGTATATATTAATACTACTTTTTGCCAAATTATCAGATATAATGCACAATTCAAACACCAAATTTTTAATTAATAAAAAATAATTATTTTTACACGTTTGTTCATTAATATACATTTTTCAAAGGCATACATACATTTCAGACAACAGGATGAGATTACCGTAAAACCAAAGTAATAACTCTTGCTTTAAAGGACATTCCTTATAAAGATTATAGCACAAACAGAAGCCAGATATGGGGTTCTGTATGGTCTGGGCCTCTTTTCTAGATGGTAAAAAAGCTTTAACTGGTAATACTTTTGATTGGTCAATGAAATAAAAAAATACACTAGTGTCCTTTAGTTCACAGTTGTTTAGATGGGGAAAGATGGCAGACGTGGAGTACTGAAAGACATGCGGTAAACGGTTCAGGGACAGCTGCAGCACATGGTGGCATGTCCCATATCAGAAATCTACATAGCTACACAGAGACTGGGGGGTTTATTAAAAGTAAACCATTACCCTTATTTTTTGATTATTTATTATTCTTAACACCAACAATGGAACATCTTTTTGGAAAAAAAGAAAAAGAAAAGAAAGCTGTAGGTTTTAGGTTACAAAGCCCTTGAACCTCTTGTATCAGGTTTCTTGCAACTCATGTTGTATGTATAATACTGGAAAAGTGGGTTAGTGAAGGTATAAGTGTACCTTTCTGAGTTTCCACTCGGAACTGAGGAAAATCTGTCAGAAATCAATTAAAAAGCAGTCCTTCTGAGTTGTGGCCTATGAGAAGCCTTAAAGTTTAATATCCACAATAAAACACTACGTTTACATGTACGTCTATATCGGGCTTTTTTAGCCAAAACCGAGGTACAGCACAGTGATGTTTGATTGTGTTACACTCGTAGATGCTGCTTGTTCCGGTGCTGTTATTCCATCTTCCACGGTCTCTTCTCTTTCCAAAGGTTGGTTCCCCAGGATGCTAACCGCTCGGCTAAGCTGTGTCGGCATTTACATGCAGAAACATACAGTTTTCTAACCCCATCCATTATCCGGATGCACTAGCTCGATTAAAAGATGTTCAATTCAGTTCAACTACATGCATTTCAAAAGTCCAAATTCAGTCGGACTAAGATAGTCAGTATGCTCTCATGCATATTCAAATCGAGCAATCAGACCAAGGGCTTGAGTCTCAGTCTACATGTCAGTCAGAAAATTTTATTATGAAATAAAGTACGCTTGACTCTGCAACAACAGATGGCGACATGCGCCCATTCGTGTTAGCATTCTACTGCTTAGCCTGGAGCTGCACACTGGCAGTAAACAGTAGCTGGCTGGAGTGAAGCAGATGGAGTAAAAACATGATGTGCAAAACCACAATCCACTGTCTGTTCATCAGTCCAAAAACGCACTTATCGGCCGCTTACGTTCGTTTTAGCAGTCATATTCTTATATTACTACTGGGATGTTGAGGATTTGCACTTCTGCGTCTCCTCACTTCCTGAAAGGTGGGGGGTGGTTGGTTGCAGAGTATCTGGGTGCGATTTGTGAAACTCCAGTTTGCTTCAATTCAAGTCGGACTAAGGTGTAAACATGCATTTCAAAAGTCAGGTGTCAGTCGGACTAAGGTAATAACTTTCTTTTGCTGCATATAAACACACTGAATGATACGGTTTTCTCGTACTGCATGTAAACCCACTGACGGTGAACGTTGCTGGTATAAAATATTAGCTCTTCTGATTGTTTTTCTCTCATTAAACCACTGGTCTTTAAACATTTTCTCAGTCAGTATGATTTCTCTTTGGATATTACAAAACAAAATTCTCAACTTCTGAGATTAATTTGTATGATGAGTAGATTTGTTCGCAGCCTAAGCCTAGTTTATACTTCTCCGTCAGCAAGTTTGCACCCAGACACAGACGTGTTGACAGTGTTGACAGAGATGTTTTTCATTTATAGTCCTCCGTTGATTTTCTGCGTTATAAAGCAATTCCCAACCAGGACAGCAGGGGGTGCTAACTTCTCATGGCGGATTTAGCTACAATTGCATTGTCGTTGCTGGTTAACTGGAGTTTATTTTCTTCAGCTTGTGAACACATTTCCTCCTCAAGGAGCAATGGACAACAGAAAGTAAGTTTTGATTTAAGCTGTAAAGCTTTTTACAAAAATACAATACTAAACACGCATGGAAACAAACACAGCACTCTGTTTTGTTGTTTCTCTATACCTCCTTGTACTCAAAATCGCCAAAAGACCATATTAGACAAACTGTCCTTGAAATGATCTCTGGCTGTTGTTGAGCTCACCAATCATGGGCATATGCTCTCCGTTGACGCATAGTTAGAAATTTGGGTTCTACTCATCCGTCCTTTTGTAGGTGACGGAGAAGCCTTGCTCCGGGGAACAATGTTGGTGCATCAATCCGTTTCAACGTGGATGGAGAGGGGTTAAAATGGGTCTTATATTCAAAACTGTATTTACCTTGTCGTTGTTTAATTTAGGTACTTTGGGGGTCAAATTTACTATACTAAAAGGTCTGTTCCACTGCCGATCTGCTTTACTATGCAAATTCGTAATTTTGTAAATGGGTCAGAGTGGGCAAAGCTCTGATAACCCATCATTGTCCATAAATCCACGCCCTCAAATGACCACTTCAGTGTCACCACATGTATCAGTTGGTTATAAAACTTTTAAACCTACTGTTTCAGAGCCATGTAGTTAAACCAGCCAATCATGAAGCAGTTCATGTAATAATGATGAGTATGTAGAGAAAAACTGTCTTTTAATTGTGTGACTTTATTATGGGAATCATGTGGCCAATTATCAGGGCTTTTAAGCTATTTTCAGTAACCAGAAAGTGTCATATGCTATATAGAGGCAAAAAAAAAAAACAGTTTACAGTTGCCAAAAAACTTTGCTCTACAACCATTTAAGGCCTACGCATATTTTACATGAACAAATAATTTCATTATTTTACTTGAGGTTGAGAGAAGTGCAGAAGTTCTTTCTCTGTTCATTTCAGGCTCCAGGACTCCTGGAACACTGCAACGTTATGTACGTAGTGACCACATCCACTTCTAGTTTCTGAGCAGTCCTACAGTATTTCTCAAACCCACAAGAAATATCCGCTGCACAAGCAACAAGATTGCCCCCAAAATTACATCTTTTTGTTTTTGCAGCTCCAGGAGAAAAAGACAAATGTCTGTCCCTGTAGAATATGTCTAGAGCTTAAATGGGAAACCATAGTCTCACAGTATGCTGGTCTTGTAATGGGAGGATCAAATTTTTGAATTCCAATCCAAAAAATTAATAGAACATTCCCGGGGGGGAAAAAATGACGTCCCTAAAAAGCCCAAAGAATATTTACTATGACTGTATCAAACATGTGTGAATGCAAAAAGTAAAGAAAAATTCATAGTTATTGTGTTATTAATCGTAGTTTGCACCACAACAAAAGGTTTAGATTAGAAAATCAATCAGATTAGGATCAGGTAACGGTCCATGTATGTTAGGATTAGTAATAAATCAATCAGGTTAGCCAATAAGAAGCGAGAAAAGCAGGCCCTTGCCCCTAAATGGGTACATTTCTAATATTCACGAGCCACATGCAGAGAGATGCAAATTTCAAACCAATTTCTCTAGGTGTGTTAGAAATTCTGTTCGGACTAAAGTGTATGTATGCATTTCAAATAAAAAATATAAAGCAGCATTAATTCTGTTTCTATTCTGTATTTATATAATCTCACAGGATTGTAGGTATGAGAGTTTACGATTTTTGCCTGTTTTTTATAAAGAAAGGTCCCTGCTATAAAAATATCCCCATGTTTAAAATAAACTGCAACAGCAGAGACTGATTACGGTTGGGGAAAGCTTTTAAAAAGACCAAGTAATAACTCAAAACAGGATATTTGCCTATATCCAAGTGTTACGCAGATTTTCCTGATATTCTTTATGCCTTTCTTTCCAGCACAAACCAGTTATCTCTGGCCCTCATTTACAGAGTCAATCCATCCTCCCCTCCCCCATCTCTGTGCTCAGGGCGTTGCAGGAGGAGAATGCAGATCTCCACCAGAACCTTCTGCAGACGGTGGTTTGCATTGAGAGCCTGGAGGCAGAGCTGCAGAGAACCAGGGACGAGCTCAGTCAAGTTAAGGATAAATATAAAAGGTGATTTGTGCAGATGAGCAAAGAGGATCTTTGTATGTGCCGCATGATGACACAATACCACATTTAAGAGACAATTACTGTAATGCAAGGCTTTGCAAAAGGATGATATGAATTAAAGGATCCATGCAACATTCTTCATCACTAACATGAGCCACAGATTTAGCAAAATCACAGAGAGAGGTCAACCAGAAAAGTCGGGCCTGAATCTGTTACAGAATAACTGTTGCTGTACAGTAAGCACATACCAGTCATTCCTTAGCATATTGCAGCAACGAATGGAGACCCTGAACAGTGGCTATGAATGGCGGTCTCACACTTGTTTGTTGCATGGTCAGTATTATTAAGTGTATGTTTGGTACTTGCAGACAGCTGCCTTTAAACATCCAGTGAACCAGCTTGAATAATTAATGAAATAATTTATCTCCTGTTGTTACAAAGCCTCCTCCAGACACATAGTGGGACAAAAGAGGCAAATAACATGCTGGGAGAGCACCTTCACAAAGCGGTGAGAATCTGGGTACAACAATGATAATAAAGTAAAGGGAATTTATCTTGTTTTGTCATTTTTTTTTTTGCACTCGAAGCCTGATTTATTGGTCTGCTTTTCTCCCCCACGCGTTTGCAGTCGGAGAGCCTGACCAGTGAGAGGAAATTTCTGCTAAACCGAGTCTCCCAGCTGGGCACAGAGCTGAATGACGCCCACAGGACCATCGCAGCTTTAGAGAACATTAATGTGAGCATTCTGCCATCTAGTGGACATTTATGCACACCTCAACTCAAGGCAGATGGCAACAAAAGGCTGTCCAGGAAAGAGGGCCTTAAAGTCGCTGAAGTGAACTTTTAAAATGTAGAAAAAAGTAGAAAACTCAGAAAAAACGACTTCTAGTTTATAGAAGGTAGAGATTAAGCACCAGCATGTGACATCTGCTACTTTAGAGTTCTCCAGGTGACACATAAAATCACCCGGCTTGACTTTTATTTATAACTACCTAAAAACACATGAAAGTTAGAACTAGTGTGAATCCCTATTCATATATTCACATGTTTGGTTAATGCATTAAAGTACAAAATTGAGGATATGTGACCGACAATAATATATTTTATTTTATTTCTCTGAAGTTGTAAAAGCACTAGCTCAGGGGTGCCCAAACCTTTTCCCTCAGAAGGCCAAAATGAAAGGCTATCAGAGAGCAAAATGTAATAATATCTTACTCAAAATACAAAAAATTCATAGTCGTACTATAGTCAAGTTTAAAAAAAATTATTATACATTTACTTAGCCTTCCTTTCTGTGTAAATAACATTAAACAAAATGGAAAAAAGAAGTAATTATAGCCTTTTAGAAGACATATTTAAACTTTTTTTAAAAATTTTAAGTATTGTACAAACCTACTATACATTCCCCCTGTACTTCCTTGAATTGAAATTTTAAACATAATTTGTGACATTTCAAATATGATTTCAGCAGCATCCGATAGGACTATATGCAGCCCAATATACTAATATATAAAATACTCATTGGGCCAATTAACCACAAACAGCATGAGCAATGGAATAATATTCATGATGCATATTATGCTGACTGTCTGAACAATGTGGATTTTTATGTATAAACCAGGGCATCCCCTGGCAGCTCAAAGTGAATGGTTTGTGGGGCCAACTTTGGTCCGCGGGCCGCACTTTGGGCACCCCTGCACTAGCTACTCTTCTGTGCTGCAAATCTAAACAAATAAGCATTAAAAACATAACATTTTGGAAGTTATACAAAAGTACAATGAAAGCATGTGAGGGTTGGACTATTTATAAATGAAAATTCAATTCAGTTTATTTACATAGCCAAATTCACAACACATGTCATTTCTAGGCACTTTACAAGAAAAGTCGTTTCAATACAATTATATAAACATTCCAATCAGTGAAAAGTTTTCTATGTAAGGAATCCCAGCAGATTAAGTTGAGTCATTGATCTGAGGTTGTGCCCGGATGTAACGAGAATGCTTGCAAACGTATTTGAGAGTTTATGCAGGGATATGCAAAATATAAAGTATGTATTCTGTATGTGGTGGAAATTTTTTGTTTTGTTTTTTGCTTTGGAATTTGGAATGTAAAAGGGCAACTATTACTGAAAAAGTGGCAAAAAGAAAGCCGCTGCTGAAGGAAAGCAAATGGAGCTAAATATCTTCAAACTTTGCGTATTTTTTAAGGTAAGGAAGTTAGGAGCCGGCTGATTCTTCTCCGTAAGGAGTTTGGGGACATGATCAAACAAAGGATCAGTTCAGCACAAAAAAGACACTCAATTTACAAAGAGAACATGGGTTTGTACAATACAGTGTCAACAAGATCACAATGGTTGGTTTGTACATAGGATTATATGCCCTGTTTCCAGTCCCAACTGGATAATTATTAAGATTTTCTGTACACCGTCCTGAAAAGCATGTTTCTCATATTCTCTGGCAAAGAGCATGTTTGCAGATAATCAGGCCGGAATGTCTTATCAGCTGCTCCCCCTACCAGCATTTGACCCGGCTTGTTGCAATTATCAAAAACACTGGGTCTCAGCTGATTACTCACACACTCCCGTCACCTTTAAGCGGCGGTCAGAGAGGTATTCATAACGCTCTGACAGACATCTAGACCACTTCTGCAAATTATAATTTTTTCCCCCACAAAAGCCACCTCAACTAATAAAATGCTTCAAGGTTTGTGCACAATGTACAAAACATAAAAGGGCTTAAAGTTTATGGCAAGACAACTTTATTTGCATAGCACACTTTCAACAGCAAGGCAGTCAAAGGTGCTTTAGATCATTTTGGTAGAACAACAGTAAAGGCTTAAAATACAACATTAGAGACACAAACCGTATGACATTCTAGCTATTATTAATTGCTAACTCAAAGGCAGTTCTAAAAACACATAAGTTTTTAGTTTTAATACAAAGGATCTCAGTGTTTCCGCAGCTTTGGAGTGGTCTGGAAGTTTTATTCCAGATGAAGGGAGCATAGAAACTGAAAGGTGCTTCTCCCTGTTTGGTTCTAATGCTAGGGATGATCAGTAGACTATAGTTGGAGGTCCGGGTGCTTTGTACAATGAAAACGGATCTTCAACATACTTTGGTGCAAAGCCATTCAATGATTTATAAACTAGCAAAAGGGCATGTACAACTCTGTGATAAAATAGACAAACATGACGCCGTACTGTGTTTAAGTCATAATTTAAAAAAAACTAACCCTAGAATACTGGATCCTAGAATTTGATTTACCATCCCTTATCTGTCACCATTAGCAGAAAAATTAAACTGGAGAACCACAGACACCATATACTTTTGAATAAAGGTCTCATTTGAAGCTAGATTTGTCGTGTTTGCCACTGGATTGACAATGCATGATCAGTGTTCTTTTCCGTGTTTCTCTGGAAGCGTCACAGCACCACCAAGAGTCACGGCATATGTACTACAGCGGTTTCAGCAGTTTGTGTGAAACCGTCATAGGTAAAAGGTTGGAGTTATTGCAGTTCAGTTGCTCTGGTTTTGGAACTATATCAGTTTTGTCTCCGTGTAAATAGGGCCTAAGACTGGAAGGTTTGGGAGAACCTCTACACCTTCTGCAGGGTTTGTGAGTTGCAAAGGTCCCACTGAGTCAGCAGGTTATCATTTTGTCAGAGGAAAAAAAAGAGTGAGGATGTGTTGAAAAGAAGATATGCATTGTTAGATTTTGTCAACTATGTAGAAGGTAGAGATGACAGATAGTGGAATCAAACCAAGAAATCTTGTTGGACTTGAACAGATTGTGACGATGATCCAGGAGTTAAATGTATTTAAAATACGAGTCTTAGCTTTAGGCTAGGAGAGCTCTTCCTGCAACAGGATCTGAATGGGTCTAATTTAAAGTAAAAGGTCATAGCATCAAGGTCTTTGAGCTTTATTGAGGATTCGGTCCAGGCTACCACTTGCTAACTCTATCAGGATTTTGTTTCAGGGGGAATGGAGCGAAAACAGTCCCTTAATGACTCTGTAAAACTCTCTTCAGATAGAAACAATTATCTGTTTTGTGCACGAGGAATGGAAAAAGCTGGGGGAAGGAATCTTAACGGAGCTGGTAGAAATCATGCTGTCAAGAACAAACCATTCATGGAGACTGCTATTGTCCTCTTCATGCTAAACTAGAAAAACTTTTTTGAAGTTTTAAAAGGAGGAGACTGTTTTCTTGTCTTCATACTTATTGTGCAAAAGGTTACAAGTCCCTCCTAATATTATTAACTCTCAAGAGGCATGATTTAATCTAACAAAAGGCAAGGCAGATATTTTTTGTATTGCATGACTCATGCACTGGGTATTTTGAATTGCTTTACAAGAAAACAAAATGAAGAGAGATAACAAAACTACCACCAGATACACCAAAGCACCCAACAAAGCATAATGACACGAGACATTGTCAAATTTAAAGAAACTAACCTTAAAATGGCTACGTTTAAGCAAATTAAACCAAAATTATAATAGAAAAGATAAACCAGTTGTTGGCATTTATGTCTTCCATCCTGATTTCAAAGAACAACCAATTTTTTTTTAGGTTTTAGGGAGTTGGTTCCAGAGATTAGGAGCATAGGCTTTATACCTGAACAGCAACTCTGAAATATATTTAGACCCAAGGCAAATTCAGAACCTTAGACCAGTGTTTCCCAATGCTGGTCCTGAAGGCACACTGCCCTGGAAGTTTAAGATGTTCCTCTGCTGTTCATCGACCATCACTTGAAATCAGGTGGGCTGAAGCAGGGAACCATCTAAAGCATGTAGGAGTGTGTGCCTAATACATGTGCCAAAATCCAGACCTTTAGATGCGTCCCTGTTCTGACACCATTGAACGAAACAACTAGCTCATTACTGGACCTCCACCAAACCCGATGCGGTGCCGAACTGTTAATCCAACAATTTGATTCAGCTGTGTTGGAGCATGAATATATGCAAAAGTTGCAGGATGATGGAGACCCCTTGTGTAGGACGAGGACTGGTGGAACGTGATCCCTTACGATGGTGTCAGGATTCTGATTGCACCACTTTGGATTAGCCTTCAGCTGCTCTGTTGATTTTACAACCATCTGAACGACTGTGTCCTTTTTTGATCGGCAACCCTCTATTCCATTTTTATGGTGATAGCTTAGCTGGTAAAATTCAGTCTGATTCCCTGATGTTAACTTTACTTCATGGTATTTAGCTCCATGGAGTCTAGCTCAGTTTGAAATTCAAACCTTATGGCCAAATTTTTGTGGCTAAATGAATGACTTCTACTTTTTATGTATTAAGTTGGAGGAAATTCTCACTGGTTTACTCATATTATTTTGTACAAAGTGTTTCACTGACAGTCGTGGATTTCTGCCAAGTGGTGCTATAACTTCTGTACTATTTAATAAAAGGTCGGCCTTATAACAATGCCCAAAGCTCAAGAACAAATAATTTATTGTCTTTCCACATACTTTTTTCATATTCAATGCTGTTGCCTTTTCGCTGTGAAACGCATTTGCATAATACCTGCTTAATGGGTAGTTTAGCGCTCCTCAAGCAAAAAAAGAACAGCTGCTTCACAATCTGTGATTTTTGCATAAAAGGATCAGACCCTTCTCAAAAACGGAGAGATAGAACAAGCCGTGGCACGGTGTGACATAATGAGGCGCCGCAATGATCAGAATGATAAAAGTGCTGCTATTAAAAAAAATTCAGCATGCAAATCAGTCCCAAGAGAAACCCAAACTACACTTTAACCTGTAAACAAGAGTCATGTACTCGATCTGTACGATGGAGGGTGTTGCTTGAAAAGAAAAATAATATTTGAGGCAAACGTGCAGATGTTTAGTGTTATATGTTTTATAAGTCTACTTTTTTAACCGCGTAGGTGCTTTTTCCTAACTTTTATATCACAGATAAACCCCAAATATGTGACATTACCCCCCTTCTTCAGACTAATATCATGTACAAACATTTAGAATAGAAAATCATTACTTTATTACAAATTGAAGCTTGAACTACACTGTTAAATATTGGTGATGTTTTACTTAATAATGTGATTCTGGTTGGAACGATCATTTTCAAATGCCATGACAGTTCTTTGCTATGATACTTGGTTGACTTCTCTCATTTTGATGAGGATAGGTTTAGAATCCTGTTCCCCAAAAGTGTATATCTAGAATGTGTCACTGCCGATACGGGGCTCTTCCTGAGTGATAGGGACTTCTACAAAGAGGCTTCTCTTGCTGATAAACAGAAAAGACATCAGTGTGTTGTCATAATAAGGGAATAAGGGCAGTGAATATAAAACACACCTCAGTATGACAAAATGCAAAAAAGTTGAAAGGGTAATGAATACTTTTGCAAGGCGCTGTGCCTAAAATAATATCTTGATTGACACTCTGTTCATTTTTGTTGTACATTTTTAACATAAGGAAGGAAATATTTTTTCAGCAACTATTATTTAATAGAATAGCTCAAGGAGACAGACCCTCGCAGTTAAAGTAAAAATTTAGGTTATTAACTGAATTCATCAATAATCGGCCGAATTCAATGAAGCAATGCATCTATGTGATGTGTGAATAGACTTTTACTAAGAAGACGGGCTGGGGCAGATTAAAATGGAGATATATTGTACCTCTAGTTTGTAAATAACCTTCACGTGTTTGGTTTCTGCCCTGCAGGTACCTGTTTTGGTAAAGGAGCTCCTGGTGAAGTATTTTGGTTCTGCCGAAGCCATACAAAAGTTTCTCACATCCTCTTTCCCAACCAGCCAGTCCCAGCCGACAGATGGCCAATCCTGGGAACCTAAAGCAGAAGAAGCAGCCAAGGGTTGGCTGAGCGAGTCAGAGGCATGTCCACAGAGGGTCACAGCCTTCATGCCGGTTAAACAGGTTCTGACACCAGCTAAAAACGAGGGCAGTCTTTCAGGCCAGCACGAGTCCGCTCGCAGCTCATCTTTCCCTCTGGCTGACATGGGGGATGCTTCCTATAAAACCACAGCTCCTAGTTATCCTGGCAGACCGCAGCCTGTTTACCCGCAAACCCAGCAGCAGTTGCTGGGGGGTGCTGGCCACGCCGAGGCCGCTGCAGACCCTCAACACGCCCACGCAACGGGTGACAGATGGGAAGGAAGAGGAGGGTTAAAGGTGCTGCTCTTTGAGCAGGATTCAGAGGATGTGGACTCCATGTCGGCCCAGCAGATCCTTGATGATTTCATGCATCATCTGCAGGCGCACAAGGAGGCCGGGGCAGGGAAGGAGCAGCAGAGTGGGCAGGAGTGGATGAACGGAGTGGAAAAGGCGGGAAAAGTGGCTGATTGAGAAGGCCTTCTGAGGACATCTGAATGTATTCATTTGTCTCCTGATCATCCCTCAGTATTCACTATTATTTAAGCTGCAGTATACAAAAAAAAGATTCATTCTAATAATAGATTTTTTCTGTATATTTTCAATGTTTTTATGTAGTTGAATAAAGCTTATATTAAAAAGTTGGAAACATAGCTGCACTATAAGAAGTTTAAAGCAACAAACAAAAAGAAGAGACCATTGTGTAATCTGCAAAGTTACATCAATTAAAAGAAGCAGCAGACTAAATTAGAGTTTATTTCTTTAGAATCACACGATCACAATGTGTTGTTGTTTTTAAAAGGTTATAAGTTGATTTCCCCAAAACTGTGCGGAATTTACTGCCGTATATCTGAAACATAGAATAGAAAGTTGTCATTTGGTTCTTAAAATGTAAGATATTTTCTTAACAGCTATTAAAGTTATATTTTGAATGACAGACATGATTTCAGACAGAGATTGTTCACTTAGTTTTATCTACCCAGTAGCTGACCGTTAGTATGAATTAGCACATCCACAGACCAAAAAAAATGAAAGATGGAGACACTCCGGACTGCAACGACAGGAATACGTTTTAAATAGAAGCAGAAACAGTTCAGGTTTGAATTGACAGTAGAGGGAAAAATAAACGTCTATCTTCAAAGAGTAAACTGTCTAATAAAAAAACAAAAACAATTCTCAAATATGCCAAATAAAAGTATTTGGCTGCTCTTGAAATTATGTTTTTAAATATGAATACTCGTACTTTTATGTCATTGGTTCCCCCTTTTCAGCTGTAAGTGCTTCCATCTTTCTTAATGTTTTTTGTAGAGCATCTCTGTGTTGATTGTACATTTATTCTGTAGCGCATTTAAGAGGTCAGGCACTGATGCTGGACGCAAAAGTCTAGCTCATCTTGCTAACTGTTCCAGTTCATCCCAAACCTGCTTGATAGGACTGAACTCAGGATTATGTCTATGAGAAGCCATAAGACGTCTTTACAGTCCCTCGAGAAGTCCAGAAGGGGGAAGTTGGAATAGAGAAAGACGTTGTTCAAGGTGTTGAAGTGAATACTGTCTAAAGTGTCTAGTTATAATGAAGTGTTAAGGTTCCCCATTATTGGAGACTACTTGCCATTAGACCTGGCCCTCACTTTGGCCTAAAATCCATTCCATGAAGCTCACACCACTGGTTTTGTCTTTGCATTTATGCAAGTAGTTAATTAAGAACTCTTCAGCAATGCAATCAGGCAATTTTGTGCATCTTTGCAGTAGCTGACCCTCTTCTGGGATCGTATGCGACCTTTTGATCTAACTGCTGGGTTGATATATTTTGAAATACCCCAACTTTTGTTTGTTTATTGAATTTCCAGCCCCACGTTCCGAGTCAGAGAGTTTTTCCAGAAGGCACAAATGATCAGAGACAATTTTTTTTGCTTGATTTTATGCACTTAACAAAGGTTTAAGTAATTCTCCAAATAAAAGGTGTGACCAAATACATTTGTCATTACAGCCTATATAATCAGATGTAGTGCTTTTAAAAGGTTTTCCTTTGTTATCCAGCACTTTTTTATGAGTCATCTCTGTGCGAAAAACTATATATAAATAATATTATAGGGATGTGTATATAATGTACATAATATCTATGTAATACATATAACACTGTTTCTTCCTTGTTGAAATATTTTATCCCTACTGTTGTTGTAGTGACCTTGATGTACAATAAAGTATAAGAATGTAAGCAATATGAATGGATTTTCATGCAGTAGATTAAATCAAATTATATAAAGTACAAATAAAGTTATTTTAGTCTTTATGGTTTCAGAGCTTCACTAAAGTTTATAATTTAGCATGCACAGATTGTTAATTTGTGTATCTACATTATTGTTACCAGTAAAGATGCTTGTTCACAGTGCCTCAGATTATAGTCTGTCAGTCCGTTTATTGATTTGTGTGTTAATCATCAAATTTACTTACTCCTTTTGAAATGAAAACCTGAAAAGCAGAGGAAGCCTGTGCATATGATACTTTTTACTCTTACAACTCTAAGTAAAATAAAGTAAAACCAGTTTCACTCAGAAGTCCCCTGATTAGTAATTAGTCCTCCTGTGTGTAATCTAACCTCTGAATAAATCCAGCTGTTCTGTTAAGGACCCAAAGGTTTGTTAGTGAACGTTAGGTTCAGCACACCTGAAACAAATGGGGGATTTCAGCCAAAGGCATTTGAATCAGATGGAATTTGGTCGAAACAAGTTTGACACATAGGCAAGACAATTTCATTTGCATAGCACACTTTCAACAACAGGGCAATTCAAGGTGCTTTACATGATTTGGTGATAAAGACAAAACAAAGATGAAATATGATAAAAGCATGGAAAGTAAAAATAGCAATTAAGAGGCATGAGAAGTACATCATTAGAGAAAGTAAAAAGCAAAAAAAAAAAGAGCAATTTACAGTTGTCAGAGATAAAAACTATGACTCCTGTATAAAATAAAATTACCACAATGAAAGCCAGGAATGTGTAAAACGAAGTTTTTACTTGCATCAGCGACACAAGGAGTTGTCATAATTCAATGTTTACAGACACATCAGTGGCTTTTTCCTCCCCTCACTCATTCCAATGTTTACAGATTAATGCTCATTCAACGTACAAAAATAGATAAAATACAATAAATATATTTACAGTTTCTTCTTACAAGCATCATAATAGTTTACTCAAAGGAAGCTCTAAACAGACTCATTTTAAGTTTTGGTTTAAAGCAACTCAGTGTTTTAGCAGATTTGAAGTCATCAGGTGGTTTTGTTCCAGATGAGGGGAGCAGAGACACTGAAAACTGCTCCTCCATGTTTGGTTCTAAGTCTAGGGATGATTAGTGAATTAGAGTTGGAGGACCTGAGTGTTCAGGGTGGTCGGTATAGTGACAACAGATCTTCAACATATTTTGGAGTTAAGCCACTGAATGATTCATAAACTACTAGGAGGATGAGTTTGAGGTGTATTCTCTGAGCTATAAGGAGCCAATATAAGGACTTTAGATCTAGGGTCATGTGTTCTACTTTCCTGGTTCTAGTGAGAACACGAGCAGCAGCATACTGGATCAGCTGCAGCTGTCTGAATTACTTATTAGGCAGACCTGTGAGGACACTGTTGCTGTGATCCATGTGACTAAAGATAAAGCAACAGATGACATTTTCAAGGTCCCTTTGCAACATTAGTCCTTTAATCCTAGAAATGTTCTTCAGGTGAAAGAAGGCTGACCTTTTTGTTGCTTTTATATGGCCTTAGAGTTTCAGGCCTGAGTCCATTATTACACTTAGATTTCAGGCCTGATCGGTAGATTCTAGTTGCTTTAACTGAAGCTGTGTGCTCACTCTTCATCGTTCCTCTTTAGGTACAGAAATATTTACTTCAGTTTTGTTTCTGTTTAGCTAGATAAAATGATGGGACATGCAGCTATTAATTTCCTCAATGCATTACTTTATGGTTTGGATGGGTTTAAAGTCACCAGGTAACATTGTGATGTACCACATAGAACATAATGACTGAAAGTTCAACTGATGGAAAGAAGGAAGGAGCCATGGAGCAGGTAACTCTGGAGGAGCTGCAGAGATCCACAGTCAAGGTGGGACAAGAGATAACTGTTAATCATGCATCATCGTGAACACAGCACCCCAATGGTAAAATAATTCAGTGGCAGTATCAGTGCTGTGGTCATGTTATCTTTCTAGAGGGACAGGGACGATTGGCAGGGTTGATGGGATGTTAGATGGAGCTTAATACGACAAAATCCAGGAGGAAAACCTGTCAGAGAAAACCTGTTTGTTACCCGCAAAAGACTTCAGATTTTATTTTGTGGTATCAGAGTCATTGGAGGTTGACATATTTGCAGGCCACACTTGTCTGTTATTATTAAATAAACAAATTAGCATGAAATCCTGCATGAAGCACTGTGATTTTTGTGGTGTTCATTTTTTTGGTAAAATATAAGGGTGCTTGATTACGTTTGCAAGGCACTAAGAGTTAATAATGTGCAGCTTTAACCTAACTGGAGCTCTGATTCAAACTGTCATAAATATTTAAAATGACAGTTTAAGCCAATTGGTCCCACTAACCTCCATACATAATCCGCTGCAGGCATAACTCCTCACTTACTTTCACTCCACCTTTAATGCTGTCCCAGAGATCATTCTGGGGACAAAATTTACTTAATTTCAGTTAGAATAGTTTATTGTATGTCCAATTATATCTAATCAGGAAATTAGAAAAATTTTCACTTAAAAACTGTATATCAGCCTGAAAATCTTAATCCGGTTTTGATTCGTAACAATAATCAGATTCGACTAAACTGGGATCAGTTCTATCAACTATCAAATGAAAAACATTTTTTGAGGTTAAAGAAATGGTGAATAAGTTTAGCTTTGTTCAAACAAAAACCCTGACAGAGAAAATGTCCCTCTAATCTCCAAACAGTAACAAAGCGTTTGCTGTTTCTTTGGCCTCCATATTGATCAACCTTTCCTGATTGGTTTCAGGTAAGGCCTACTGTCAATATATATCAAGAGACCCGCCCGTTGTTATGTGTCCATCAGAACAAGTATGCTGATCAAACATTGGCCTGCTTTCCAATTGGTCCCTGGCTTTAATAGGATCCCAGGGACTCTGTTGGGGGATTACGGTTCCAAACTCACCACTTTGCCCAGTCTCTTTGTCCTCCAACCATGGCTGCAGCGGTTTAGGGGGGCGTTGCATCTGCAGAGACACAGAGGGGCGCCATCAAAAGACAACATTACATCACAAGGAAGAAAAAGGTGGTTTCAGCTTGAAGGAAGTGGGGGGGACGGCCTTGTGAAAATAATCTTTAGAAAAACCCTGTAAACTCTGGAAACGGATTATCTCTTTCAACTTTATTTCATTTTCAACTGTTTTCCCCCTTACATTTTCTGTTGTGGTCTCTATACCAAATTGGATTACAAGGAATCTTTTCAGCACCATTTCTCCAACCAAGTGAAAGAATTTGGATAATCCTCTGAGGTCGACTGCGCCCTTCAGCATCTCAAGGATCTACCTGCTTATCCGCTCCACCTGGAACAACTTAGATGAGCTCAACCTGCTTATAACTCACCAAACAACAAGGCTTGCACCAACTACTAATTATTTTAGCTGCTCAGCACTGAAATCACTTTCTCTCTCTCTTTTGTAAACTTTTTACCTCATCTGGACAGACTCATCTCACGTTTCTCCCCTGTCTTTGCACTCATCGTCACATGGTGGTAAGCCATGGCGCTGCTGAAGATGAAGTTCAGCCAGCAGAGGCGGGTGCGTCTGGCCCAGGGCCTCTGGCTGCTCTCCTGGCTGGCAGTGATGTGCGGGGGCTTCATCTTTTCTTTGGGGGTTTATCTCAAGATTGAGCTGCTTCGTAGAGATGAGGTAGAGCAACTCTTACTCTCACACGGATGATGAAGCACGCACTAGATGCCAAAGTGGTACCGAAGCTTAAAAACAACAAATCTGTTTATTCAGAGTCAGACAAATATAGGACTGTTTGCTCAGACATTTGCTTTGGAGCATAGCTGTTTACAGAGCCAACCTGTTGTCGCTTATCTGCCCTTTAAATGTAAACTTAGCTTAATCCTTCAACAACAAAGCAGACAAAATACAAGTGTCAACATGCGCACTCATGCATATTAAGCTATGTTGGATCCAGCATGCTGAGAAGCTTCTTTAAAACCTCAGCATTTCTCCTTCAGAAGCACTACCGTGCAGTGTGCATTGATTGGCGATGTGGCCAGCAGGTGAAGGTCACAGCCTCTGGAATAGTTGTGTATTTGATCAAGCTGGTCAGTCACTACATGTAATTGACTAGTATTGGATTCTGGAAAAAATAGAATCATTGAAATCCAGACAGCCATACAGAAAAGCTGCAAGAAATGAACGTATACCTCAGGATATCGATTGATCTCCTTGAGAATAATCCAATACTTTTATTATCAGTGTGACTGAGGTGTTGAAGGACACACAAACCTAGTGTGTTTGCATGCGTCGTTATATGAATAATGATCGAATTAGAAATTGTCATGGGATATGTGTTTTAGAAAGTTACATAAATGTGTGTATCCAGCTTTAACTATAGTAGTTTAGCAAAATAACTAATGTTGAAGCGAAACTTGCTAGCAAGCTTGCCAAGCAGATTCATCCTAACGGAGATGTTGTTGAATTGCATATCCTAGCAGGGGAAAATATTACATACCACCTTTACTTATGTTTACTGCCATTTCAGTAAAGTTTTATGCCTTAATCACAAACCGAAATTCTTATTTAATATTCTTTTAACAATTGTTAACAAAAATGAATGTAATACTGTAATAATTTAAGGGTTGAAATAATTACATTGTATCAGTACATTTTAAAATTTTGTTGGAATTTGACTTTAATTCCATATTCACACAATTTTTGCTTGAAACCAGTATCTACAATCTACGCACATTGAAACGTTTGCAAAATGTTTTACCAATTTTGGTGTCAAACTCCAATTCTCAAGGGCTGGTGTGCTGCATGATTTAGATGTGTCCCTACTTAGATGGCTGATTCAGCTCCACATCCTAACTCCGCACACATTTAATTCTGGCTTGTTAAATCAAAAATATCTAAGCAATATCCCTTGAGTGGTTAAACTGTTATAGTTTGTTCCAGTGGTGCTGGTTTTTTAAACATTCAGCTTGATCCCAAACTGAAAATGTATCTCAATCAATCAATCAATCAATCAATCAATCAATCAATCAATCAATCAAACAATGAAACAATCAATCAATCAATCAATCAATCTGAAAATATTCAGCAAATGGATGGGATTTTGTTTGAAGTACTGAAGAAACACAATTGTGTTATCACTAATGAGATGCAGATAAGTGTGTTAAAGCAAAGATCAATCAATAAATCAATCAAACTTATTTATAAAGAGCCTTAAAACAAAATCTTGACCAACAACAAGCAAAGTAAAATATTACAATGGCGAAGCTAAAGCTAAATACAGTTACAGTCCCCCCAAAAAGTAAAGAAAATTACCACAAAAAACGACTCAGTTTGTCATTAAGGTTAGCGTATAAAGATGTGTTTTTAAATGAGATTTAAAAACAGTTATTGATGAAGCCCTTCTGACTTGTAGAGGTAAACCGTTCCACAGAGTCTTATCTGCTGACCTGAGAGTAGGAGTTGGAATATAAGGGTGCAATGCTTCAGTGAGATAAAACAGATCCAAGTGATCTAACCCAAAAATCAACTAGAAGCCAATGCAGGGAGGCTAGAATTGACTAAAGTGCTCTTTCTTAATCTCGCATATCTCAAACAAACAGAAGAAAGAATCAAAGAGTAAAAAAAATTATAATCTACGTTTATTTTTTAGACCAGGATTAAACGTTGAGTACTAACAGCTATAAAACAAAATCAAAAAATTTTTAACTAATAATGGTATTTCTGCTGAGTTAGGCCCATTAAGAAACCAAAATATATCTTCGAAATTATTAAAAGACAATAAAATGACTAAAATGTTACACACGGAACAATGCTAAGGCAAAACATTAGAAAACTTCTTATCATTAGCATGTTGCTATCAATATCAAATATTTTATTTTACTCGAAAGTCAGCTGTTATGCCCCCATTAGCTAATATACCATCATTAGTTTGAATGCAGACACTAGAACACCTATTACATTTCATCACCACTTTCATATAAGACAAATAGATTATACCTATTTAAAATGAAAAGGGAAAGGAAATTAAAATGTGACAGCTACATTCTTTGACTGTTCTCTTGTTTTCTTGAGGTGATGGACAACACAGAGATTCATGTAGTACCCAACCTCCTAATGATGGTCGGCCTGGCCTCCATTGGCGCTAACTGGGTTGCCAGTCGGGTGTGTCAGGACTCGTTGGATGCCAGCCGCTTCCCCCGCTGGAACATTCTCTTGCTGGCCTGGTATGCCGTGGCGGCGTTGCTGTGCTGTCTGCTCCTTGCCGTGGTGATCCTCAGTTATGCCCTGCAAGGGAGGCTGGAAGAGTCGCTGAAGGTGAAAGTCACAAACAACATTCAGTATTGATCGAAAACAGGTCAAAATGATAAAATATGTGACAGTGTGGCATTAGTACGTTAAAAGGTCTAAAGGCTGTCATTCCTAAATTTAAATACAAGAAATTCAAAGCAAGATTTTGTTTTTACAACCAAGTACATGAGTTTTTGTCAAACCTGGTTCTCGAGGCCCACTATCCGTCATGTTTTACATGTGTTTCTGCACAGCACAAAGAAGCACTGGATTATATAACATTATATATAGTATAATCTCAAAACATTTTACAAACCTCCTTCGTTGCTGTCAGGTGGGCCTGAGGAATGGCATCCGGTTCTACAAGGATACAGACGTCCCTGGCCGCTGCTTCCAAAAGGAAACAATTGATCGTCTGCAGATGGAGTTTCGCTGCTGTGGAAACAACAACTTCAAGGACTGGTTCGAGGTTCAGTGGGTCAGCAGCCGATACCTGGATTTCACTACCCAGGAAGTCAAAGAGTGAGTTGACAAAAAAAACACAAGTATTATTTGGGGAAGGAAATTGAGATCTGAAGTATAGAGAGTAAAGTGATGCAGGGCATGTGAGTGATAAGACAACTGAGGACCACATAAGTGACAGATGAGTGGACTTCACATCCAAAAAGGTCAAACTGTATGTTACAGAGAGAGATAAAGCATTATCTGTAGTGGAAATGAGGAGTTGGTTTAAAAATAGATCTGACCTTTGATTTTGAAAGCGAGAAAGAAAAGGTTGAAGCATGAGAGGAATGGCTGGTCAAAGATTAAATAAGTGAAAGGGAATGAGTAAACAGAGAGGTTATGACACGATGCCACTTGAATTGATGTGCTCTTCAAGTCACATTCAGCTGAATCTCAGGCTTACACTCCTCTTATCTCCTTTTACTTTTAACCCTTTTGCTTCTGCTCTATTTCTGTCTATTTCCTACAGTCGTATCCGGAGTAATGTGGATGGCCGTTACCTGTTGGATGGCGTTCCTTTCAGCTGCTGCAACCCTTCTTCCCCTCGCCCTTGCATACAGAACCACCTGACAGACAGCAGGGCCCACTACAACTATGAATACCAATCAGAGGAGCTAAACCTGCACAGCCGCGGCTGCAGGCAGGCTTTGACCGACTACTACATGGGCTTGATGAACTCAACTGGACCTGGAGTGGTGTCAGTCATCGTGATTCAGGTGGGCAAAGGTGGAAAAATACAGCTGGCCAACAAACCTTTCCAGGAAGTCAATATTTGAGACTTGTCTGAAATTTTTTCAGGGGTTTGAGTGTTTATTTTCATTCACATCTACCTTGAAATTTAAGTTATCAGAGTTCCATAGTAAGAGGGCCAGAGAAAAAAGAGTCACAGAGATTTAAATACAAAAACAGGTATGATCCAGCTACCTGTTCAAAAACATCACAGACCAACACCTTCATCATCACCTAATCTTAGACTGTATTGCAGAAATTGGTAAAGGCATTTTATTAGATATCAGGGATCATTTTGAGAGAAAAACTCTTTTAGCTGGAAAATACTAACCATTTGAGGGGGTATTTACCGGTCTAGGCCGAGATCTGGCAATCTTAGTCGTTAGTGACAGAATCATAAAAACAAAACAGAATTTTATGAGCCCTTGTGTCTTCTGACGCACAGCCTCCCATGACAACACCAGCCACAGCGACTCTTCTCATTCCACCAAACATGCACTGTCATCTCTTAGTAAAGTCCCAGTATTGATGTCACGTTCTATGCTCTAGCCCAGAGGGCGGAAAGCAGGAAGCCAAAGCGCAATCACACACTGGCCAGAGCTGATCACACAGTCCATACTTCTAAATGCAGAACCTTGAGTGGTGTGGTTTTTTTTCTTTCTTACATTGACTGGGACAGATGGCTGACAGGTCATACAGGCATGAAGTCCAGCACAAGTTGTTTTTCTGGCTTTGCATCATATTGCCTGCAGCTGACTGAAAAAAGAGGAAAAGGAAGCATGATATAAAATGTGATGAGCAACATTTGTGTTTGAGGGTGTTTTTTTTGTAAAGCTGGAACCCAAAAAACAAATAGGAGTTTTTAACGTGTTCACGTCTCCTTTACTATTTCTACATTTTTCATACTACAACAAACATTATTGTATTTTGTTGGTTGTTATGTGATGGACCAATACAAAGAACTGCACATTTGTCAAGAGTATGTAAAATAATGTGGTGCTCAAAATGTCTTAAAATAAATATCTGAAAAGTATAAGGTGTATTTATGTTCAGCCCCATTTACTCTGATACCCTTTAAGTCCAGCATATAGATGAACCTAGATACTCGGCAATTCTGAAAGAAAACATGTTCCAGGCAGCCAAATCCTTAAGCCAGGTTCTGCTTAGAACAGAACAGTGACACTAAATATGTAGACAAAACTACAGTTAAATTGTTTCTGTAGATGCCTGTTAATCTGTTTTGAATGTACCAATCAAAATACAACAAGAACAACACAAAAGCAAGTCTGCAAAAAGTGCTGTTCTTTGCAGTCCCTCCAATCTGACTCACCTTAAAGTATATTCAAATATATTAGTCTATTGATTTATAAATCAGGTAGAGATATACCTCATAACACTTGCTGCTGTCATTACTGTATATATAGTTTAACAATTACACATTAACTCAGGGAGGATGCAAACCAATAAATGACAAACAAAAAATATTTCTTATGGTAAAAATATTGAAAATCACGCTCTTTTTTCCGTCTACTTCTGCGCTATGCTCTACTTTGTGATGGTCCATGACACAAAATTCTAAATCACTGTAAAACCATTTAACTATATTCTTTATCTCCAGCTCTCTGTGCTCCTGAGTATGCGCTACCTGCAGACCAGCGTGGAGGGGGCAATGGCTCTGGAGTCTCCAGAGGGGGAAAGTGAAGGTTACATCCTGGAGAAGGGCTTGAAGGAAACCTATGCTGACATCCAAGCCAAGGCTCTCGATCTCATAAAGTTCGCCCAAGTCGATCCAGCTTCCGAGGCCGCAGGGACTGAGGAGGGGGAGAAAGCAGCTGACGCCACGGAGAAGGCCGCCACTCCACCTCCAGCCAGCTAGAACAAGGAAAACAGTGAATCAAAATGAGCTGAGGAGGAAGGAAGGCAGGGTGTGCATCTGTGTTTTAATCATTTATTTAAATGTTTGTTTCTGTGACTTGGATGGTAGTAGGAAGGACACCTTTTGGGTTTTGATACCGGTAGGCTTGATTTGTGCTCCATCTATGAAGCAGCCACAGCTCCCTTGAACATGACCAGAACAGGGCAACACATAGGCACAAAAAAAAACAAAAAAAAACATCTTCTCTGTGCAGGACTCCACGAACCATCAAAGAATCCGCACAGGAGGTTGTGTAGTACTTTTTGTTTATTTTTTCTAGAAGAGATTCAAAATGTATTCAGGTGTAGCATAAACACAGAAAAACATACCTGACATGTTTTGATTCAAATTTGGGAAAGTTACACTCAGGAAACTAAGGTTTGTCCCATGTGAACTGTATTATTCATCTCTCTGCTGTAGAGTTTGTACTGAACTGCAATGAAATGCTTAGGCACTTGTTAAAGTGGCACATGAATATTATATTAAAGGTAGAAGTTTTTAACTGCTTTGTAGTGTCTGCTTCCTTTTGTGCATGTAAAACAATCGAGGTATAACGTGTCAACTCAGCAAGCAGAGGTGGATTAAGTGTGAGTGTCTGTGTGGTTATACTGTATGTGTGAATGTGATGGCCTATATGAAGCTGTCATCGCATCTATTCTGAAACCCTTGAAACAATCTGATAATCCCAGCGCGGTTAATCCCAGAAGTGCTGCACAAGCGGTTACCCCCCCCCCCCCCCCCCATCAGCATGCAAGAACGCTCACCTTCACACAGAGGCAGATGCTGGAGCACACTGATGAAATGTATTGGGGAAGAAATGGGCTTTAAAAAACAATTTGCATCTGTAAGGAATATATCAAAATGATTTTTCACATATCTACAGGTTTACCCATGTGTATGCATATTTCTTTTGAAATAAAATTTCTATCACAGTATAAATTCAACGAATGTTTTATTTTGATTTCCAACAAAACAGATGACTGTCTGCAGCTGTAAAAAGGAACGTTCATTAATGTGGAAACACAAATGGTAATGGACACTAATTAAAAGTGAGGGTAAATAATTCATTTTAATAGCAAACATTTAAACACAATACTTACTTCTGTTGTGGGAAAAATTATTTCAAGTTTATTTAAACTTGTTAGTAATTATTAGTAAATGCATCCAGAGAAAATAGCATGATTCTTGGGAGTCACTGAAGAGACTTTTCAGATACTCTAATCTAACTGAAGGACTTATTTGTATTTATTTATTTATTTATTTTTTTTTGCAAGAAAGACACCGCATTTTCACACCAAATTTTCTCACTTTTTTATCACTTCCTAATAAAGTAAAACAGTAAAGAGTTGAAATCACCAGGCTAGTTCAATAATAACTACAAATGGAAGTGAAAATTAAAAACTATATTAATATAAGGAAATTACAATTATTGTAATGATACTTGCAATACTTTAATGATACTTTTTTCAAATTCAGTACAATCTGCAAATAATTAAATACAAAGAGGATTACAGTTCACATGTTTTCAAGGTGTTTATTTTGCTTAAAACAATAGGACCAAATATTCACAGGGCAATTTTCACACGGCAAACCGCTACATTTCAAGATAAGAAATTTTTAATATAGTCAATACAATATTGTACAACACAAACATACATAGAATAATTTGCAGGCGTTTTAATTTGCTCCTAATAATAATATATAGGTTACAATCAAATGCATCAATGCAGTCAGAATCTTTGTAATTCCTGATAAAAAGTTGTAGCAATCCCTCCTTCCAAGCAAGCATGTGGCAAACAGAAAAGCAGACTATCTATCTATCTATCTATCTATCTATCTATCTATCTATCTATCTATCTATCTATCTATCTATCTATCTATCTATCTATCTATCTAAGCACATTATAAAGTTTTAAAGCACGTCTAGATTAAAAAAACAGAACCGAAAACAAGTATGGGGGAGGAATAGTCCCCTATCTGATTTTGTTACGGAAATAATGACGTAAGTCAGTTATCTGAACCAAGAAACAATGCATTTCCCCTCACAAGCAGCAGAGGTCAGGATTACATAGTGCTTAATTTGTACCCACACTATCATTGCGCTGAAAACCCCCCACCTCATCTGAACTATACATCTAAATCACGTTGTTTTTTAGCTACAGCAAATCAATAAAAAATAGGAATAATAAACCAATATCATTCACTCCGTTTTTATTAAGACAGACGCTCCTTTTCACAGCATTTTTTTTTTATTTAAAGCCCACATTTTTTGTCATATAGTTTTATATCCTGAGAGGCCTGGTTGTGTGAGATGACGTGTGCTGGAAAAAAAAGCGCAACATGTGTGTTTTGAGAAATTCCGGTGCGGTTTTGCAATGAAACTAACTGACATAGAGTCATAGGGGAAGACAGAAGCGAGGTGGAGGGAGGGCAGGGCCGCAGAGATGTCGAAGTGCTTCACACAACTCAACATGCAACCCCGCTCTTTGATTAATCACAAACAGAAAAGTTTATGATACTTTGCAATTACCCGTCCATCTGAGTCCTCGCTGGCAGAGCTATGGAGTCCGGCATTAAGGAGTTAATAGAGGAATTCATGGGGAGTGCGCTGGCGCAGTGGGTATGTCATTTATCATTTGTCGCATTTAATCAGACAAATTATCGATAAGAAGAGGAACACATGAGCGAAAACGTAGAAAATTGTGTTGACGGAATCTTTGGTTTGTGATCAGTCTTAATCAGACTCCATGTCAGTGTAATATTTTCCATTAAACTTATTTCGGAGTCTTCTCGATCGGTCTCCTTCATACAAATACACATAAAAGCCTAACCTAAAATTATAAAGTGTATATATTAACTTCTTTTTTAATATGCACAGTGAAGCAAACACTCCACTTCTCCTTTTGGCTGCTTCCTTTGCCATTTAATGACCAGCTTTTTTTCTGTCAGTCTTGACACTTCCGTGTCCTGTAGAGCCGTTTTGAAAACTACACCATTCACAGTGCTTTGCAAACATATTCATACAGCTCCAACTATTAAAAACGTGTTACTTTACCATAGAGCAGTTTTTCCATATAGGCTATATGTTTTTTTTAACAGTGAAAACTGTTTTACTCTGATAACCCTAAATAAAATCCAGTGCTACCACTTTCCTTCAGAGGTAAAAAATTAGTAAACAAAGCCCAACTGTTTGAGATTTTGCTATCCTGCTGGTCTATGGACAAAGTAGACAGATCAGAAGTAAAGTTGTAGATTGAGGCCAGGGAAACGATTAATCAGATAAGCAACAATGCAGTGGGGGGGCTACAGCAGCTCACAGCTCAGGTTTGAACATCTGTTGACAGGACAACTCTAATTTATTACTGCTACAAAACTCTGGCCTTAAAAAAGAAACACCAAGAAAGTCCTTGTTGGGGAAAAAAAAAAGTATGAAGTCCCATTTCAAGCTTGTCACACCCGGCCGGACACAGCAAAAATATGGTTTGATGATTAAGATCAACACTGACCTATGCTATTCTCACTTTGAAATACAGTGGTGGAAACATCCTGCTGCTTTAATAGAAAGAGGAAACCAGGAAAAAAAAAATACTTAAACCTGGGCAATTCTGAACCTGTTGGAGGCAGCAAAAGACTTGAGACTGGGTCGGAAGTTCTTGTTCTAGCAGGACAAAAAAACCTGAACAAGTAGACAGACCTGAAATGGAAGGGTTAAGTCAGAATTGTCAAACTCCCGTTGTTTTCGATGTGTCCCTGTTTTGACACATCTGAATCAAATGACTTACCAGTAATTACCCTCTGGTAATAACCTGTTCATTTGATTCAGGGTTTGTTAAACAAGGGGAAAGATCTGAACTGAATCCATTTGAATTGACTTTGTACACCACTGAATTCCCAATATCAATGCAAAATATCAGTACAAAAAAATATATATAGATATATAGAATATAAAAGTATATACATTCTAAACACTGGTTTAAGATAAAAAAAAAATAGTTTTTATATGTTAGAATGATCCAGTCAAAGTCTGGACCTTCAGTCCAATTGAGAATCTGTGGTAATAGCTAAACAATGATGTTCATAGAAAACATTTGCCCAACCTCGCTGAGCTTGAGCTGTTTCAGAATGAAGAAGTTGCAGACATTTTTTTAACCGTACAAATCTTATAAAAAATAAATAAATAAAAAATTATTGCCAGTGACTTCATGACATAAGTAAAGCCATTTATAAGGGGACTGTTGTCTCTGAAATAATGTGAGGATTTGTTTTATTTATAAGGCGGGACATTTTTTCACAGGAAGCCAGTCAGTCTCTGGGGACTTCATCCTGGTATATGAGCATTGTTTATGTTGAATCGTTACACTGAGCAGAACCTTTTGGGTTCACTATTGGTTTTTGCCCATTTTCAATCAAAAGCTCATAGATGCTAGGATCAGACCCTGTCAGACGTTTATTATTATTTGCTCAAAGGCCTTTACCAGGTCACATAATCACTGACATGAGAGTTTTCATCCTGCTTTTCGTATGTTTTTGAACAACCACGGCAGCCCAACTGCTGCAGGCTCTCAAGCTGCTCTACTTCCTCTATCCAGCCAAAGTTTGTGACCAACGGTGCATTTTTTGGAGGGTGCATATGGGGAAAAAAAAACCTTCAAAATATTGCAGTTTGCATTGGCACAACTCATCTTACCAGAAAGACAGACCTTGGCTGCTGTCCTGGTTGGCTGCTTGTCACTGTGAAGTGCTTCCCAGTGTGAAAGCATGGATCCCACCTGTTCAGACAGGTGCACCGACGCAAGTGGCTTCCTGTGTGAAAATGTTTGGACCTGAACATATCCTTCCTCTGTCCACACTGTTTTTTGCTCCAGTTTTTGCAGTTTTATTTTTGTCAATGTCTCACTTCACACTTGAGACTAAACCAGATATCAAAATAACCCAATTTATTCCCGCCCCCCTCTGCAGGTTCAGCTGTTTGAGAATATGGTGGAGAATGAGAGCAGCATCCAGCTCTACAGCCAGTATATGGAAGTAAACTCCATTTCCCAGAGTGCTCTGGACCGCTACAAGAGGCTGACCAATGGGGTTTTTCTCAATGAAGTCATGAGGATCATGTAAGACTATCATTTTATGATTTTGTCGCTTTGCTGCCATTCACACAAACTAAATGAGCACAGAGCAAGAAATAAGGCTAACTTTATTCAATAAAAACAGAAGCATTTGGGAAATTAGAAATAAAAACTGGGCACATTATAGCTTTGTAAAGAAAACTGACCATGGAAAATTCTAAAGAGAGCAAACCCATATTCTCCCGTTCAACTTTAGAGCACAATACTTATATAAAAGTTATAAATTAGAAAAAAAACGTGATTAGAAAAGTGTTAGGACCTAATACAACCTCTTGATATATCATGTAAAACATAATTTATGATAATGTGAATGAAAAAAACCCAACCCTAAATGAACCCCTTCTATTTAAAAGACACCATGTATAACATTCTGTTTGGTTCAGAGTGTTAACACCTTTTTGCTAGTAGACAATTTTTACAACGCCTCTATTTGTTTGACATTTTTATTAAAATATAAAACTACTTTTCTATGTTAGGAACTGTACAATGAAGGATTGATGTTTATAAAAGATGTTTTGGGCAACAAACAAGTCCAATGTGGGTTTGCATTTTATAGACAAAAAAATTATAAATTGGATTCTGGAAAGGCCAAATAAAGAAAGAAAACACTCACTCCAAGTTACATTTAGATGATCCTCAGTTATTGGAGTCTCCCCATCTCTGCAGACAGAAAAAAGTGAAAAACTGTAAAAAGCTTCAAACAAATTAATGCTGTCAGTGTGATACTTTTTTCAACATTTTTAATTTATAAAGGTTATTTAAAGATGTATTTCTTTCTGTTGAAACATTCAGCTAATTATAGACAACAGCGTATGCAATAGGCATTGCTTTCAGAAGAGAGCGATAATTAGAAAGTTTAACCTCGCTCTGGTGTCATGAGACAGAAAGAGCTGCAAGCTGCATAGATATTCATTATAGCTTTACTTTCCAAATCTGTTTTTGCAAAGATACAGCGTTCCTGTAAATTCATGGGGAGTTTAAAAAAAAAGAAAATAGTGTTTTAGCTTTAACATTTTAGCTGCCCTTAAGCTGAACCTGTCATGAGAAAAAAAAAATATGACAAGAAAAAGAGTAAGTAAAATATTTAAAAACAGCGAGTAAGCATATTTTAAGAAAGAGTTATTGTGTAAATGAGGTTGTCAGGAGTTGCAATAATCATAACTACCTTCTCTGCTAGAGACAGATGTCAGAGGAATATTAGTCTGGAGAATCAGGAAGAGATTCTTGCGGATTAGTTAAGTTAAAAGCTCCTAAAAAAAAAATTCCCATGAGAAAAAATGTCAAGCAACTTAATCAACTTAAACTTCAAACTTCAATATATTTTCAGGTTTTGCCACTGATTCTTAACTGAATTTAGGTCTGAACTTTGACGGGGCCATTCTAAACCATCGAAGTTAATCTTCTGGCTCAATTTCAAGTATTCTGCAGCTTCTGAAAGATTTTTTATTTGTTTTTTTTTTACTAAGAATGCCCTACATTAGGTCTTTTCTCTTCCTATCAACTCTAAACATTCTTTCTGCCCCCTGCTGAAGAGCAGCATTACCACAGCATAATGCTAACACCACCATGTTTAAACTTCTCTAGGATGGCTCCAGCACTGTCTGAGCTTGTGTTTGTCTTGAGACTTCTCTGCAGATTCTCTGTTCATTGGTAGTGGAGAATAGGTGCCGGAACAAAGGAGCAAGCCGAGCAACTGCTCTCCCAGTTTTCATTTGAAGACAAACAGTTTGGTTTTGCTCCTTCATTTTTTGCCCCCCCCCCCTTCCAGTCTGACACATTTATAAAGTCTCAAAACTAGCTAAATAAATAGATACTAGAAATAACTGCAAAACGTTAACGGTTTCTCTAATTAACTGTAAAACTCCCAGACCTACACTGCTTCACCTCTGAGTAGGCTCAATTAAACTCACACGATGAGTTATATATTATTTACAACTTTGCTCCCCTTTTTTGTATTATAATTGAGTAACCACAGAATATGTAATACCTTTAATTCTTCTTATCTTATGGTTAAAGGGTGTGATTTCACCTAACATGTCAGATTGTCCAGTAATGAAAACAATTAATGAAACAAAAAGAAAAGTTAAATGATGATCCTTGATCACAAAAATGTTGAACAGGTGCATTCAATACAATATATACCGATAGTGACAACAAGAAACTGGAGGTAAAGGTCTTCTAACACGTTCTGCGCTTCACAGATATGTCTCTGGGTTGAAGACAATAGTTTAGAGGACATGAGGTAGTTGTTTGCATCTTGGGAAAAATAAAACTACTTATGCATAAATACTTTTTAAATAGATAATTCCCATGAGTGTATTTCTAATTAACGAGTGTTAACATGCTAAAACGCTGAACCAAAGCAGTGAACACAGCAGCATTATATCCTTCTTTTTTTCCCTGAGCCACAGCACAGCCTCTGAGAGTTATAAGCATGGCAGCAGAATCCTAATGTTCTCTCCCTGCATAAAATGTGATGTTACATTCATCATCCACCCTTTCATAACCTCACATTGTTCTGCTGCTTCTGAGAAAGGATGGCTTGGTTGAATGTACAGCCCAAAGATTTCGAGTAAATCACGAAACGGGGTTCTGCACACTTGCCATCTTGTTAGTCATCACAACTGAATTAATTTTGCTCTTGTTCAGATTTTCAGCAGGAGAAACCCTTTTGTCGGCTATCAAGCAAGACAATATTTTTGTGTTTGAGAAGGAGTTGATTAATTTGGTCTGACCTGAGCAATGCTATTTAAGCAAACAATTGCGTGTGGCTTCAGATTGCCTGCTTTTCAGGCTCATTAAGATTTTATTTACTCTGCTTAAATGAACTGTTGCATAAGAGTTTCTCATCTGGAGAGACGTCGTGGGGTGTTTGATCAAGCAGCAGTATACACAGCACAGTGATTACTTTTTTTCTCTTCGCCCAGAGACCCAAACCCCAAGGTGGAGCGACTCTACAACAGTGAGAAAGATGACCACATGCTAAGAGTCCAAAACTTCTCCATTCTGAATCGACACCTCAGGGCCTTCTACCAGGTAGGGGAGGCTCCCAGTGCGGAGGAGGTAGAAACTGAGCTATGAGATTAAATCATCAGCAGGAAATCTCAATTGTTTACAGAGAGTCCACAGAGAATATGCGTATTTTTATAAGTTTCTCCTGGAGGAAAACTATTGAATGAACAATGATATTAAGATCTATTTTGAGTTTACTGACCACACAAAGACCAGACTGCTGGTCTGCAAAACCTAGAAATTACAAAAAAAAGGAAACCATCTGAAAACCTAAAACCTGAGCTTGTTAGAATTTAAGAAATGGATGGAAAAGCTAGCTTTTGCTAGATATGTGTAGGTGAGATAAAATATTCTTGTTGGCTAGTAATCTTTGGTACTCTAATACAAACTAAAATAGACAACACATCTTGATAATGTATTTTGTAAACTGGTATGGTAGAAAAAGCTAGTTGGCGCCTTTGAAACTAGCCAAAAAAAAATTATGCTTTTGTGAAAAGACAGAAGAATTTAAATGTAGTTAAGTAAACTAAAGCTAGGAGTCCATGCTTGTATTAGGGTGACTAAAGATATCAAAAATTACTTAATAGCCTATGATAAACTAAGATTAGCTAAGGCAGTTAAAATAAGACAATAGGCTAATAGGTTAATGAATTAAAAATAAACCTAAGCTGGGTAACTGTAGGACTAGCTAAAGTTGTGGTAAGCTAGGCTACAATAGGTAAAAGTTATTGTTGTGTAAAAAATAAGACT